>CM075671.1:263446209-264783209 GCA_037962975.1 Clitoria ternatea
TATTATACTTGCTGAGTAAGATGTCATATTTTCCGAGTAAGAATTGATGAGTATGATGTTGTATTTGCCGAGGGCAATTTATTGTATTTGACGAGTGTGAATTGATATAAATACCGAGTGTGGTTGGCTAGAATTGCCGAGTGTGAGTTAGAATTGCCGAGTGTGAATTATTGGCCGAGTGTGATGGTTATATTTGCCGAGTGTTAAATAATGAAGTAATCGGACGGAATTTTATATACATGTAAATTGTTAATTTCCGTTCTAGATTAATTATAATGCTAAACACTCACCCTTGCTGTGGTTTACATTTTTAGTAACCAGTGACAGGGAAGAGCTCGGAGCCATGTAGGTGCGCCAAGTGGAGGATTGATGCCAAGGAACCGAGTGGTTTTGAAATGAATGTAATATATATATATATATATTTTGAGTTTTCTAAGTGATGTTATCTGATTGAGTTGAACTAATTTTGAATCGGTATGCCGACTAATGTGAACTTAAATTTCTTGAGTTTACTGTAGTAAGGTCGATTACCGGGTGAATCTAGCCGAGCAGATTCTGTCTTGTCCGAGCGAGGGCCGGTTGATTTGGTGCCTATCTCGCTCGAGTATCCTATCTTTTTTCGAGTAAAAATTAGAGAGCTTTTCCGAGTGAAGGAAGGATGGGATGTTCCCGAGCGAACTATTTTGAGTGAAGCTTAAGATTGTATTCCGGGTGAGGTATACCCGAGAGAAACAGTTTCCGAGTGAAAGAAAGCTAAGAGTTTTCCGAGTGATGTAAAGTTTGGTACGCCGTGTGGCATTGGCTCAAGCGAGTCGGCTCTCGCTTAAGCAAATCAGGGGCTCGCTCAGGCGAATACCCCTGACTCTGTTTTATTCCTTCCGCTGATTCAATCTTATTTTATGTTGAAATATTTCCGATCAGTTATTACTATTTTAAGTATGATTTTATTATTTTGAATATATTTAATAAATGTAATTATTATTTTATATTGAGACCGGGTGAATTTTTATTAAAAGTGAAAAATCTATTGTGGAAAATGAGAAAAATGACGCGGGTCGTCACAGATATGGTAGTGACGATGCATCTCTTTGTTAATAAATCATCATTATTTAATTTTTCTTTAATGTGGTCTTTGTTCTTTCATTTTCTTTGTTATATATCTTTATTTTTTCTTTGTTGTTATATATTTTTACTTTTTCTTTTTTATTCTTAGGTCAAATCGATTAAACTTACTCACTTAGATTGCCATTTATTTAATATAACAAAACAAATGACCAAAAATTATCTCGCTTCTTACATGATCTATTACGGTCAATTTAGGATTTTTTACCTTAATTACTTGTGATTGACCAATGCTCACCTATACTAAAAGCATGTTTAAGTTTTTTATACATGTTATTTTAATTTGAAACAAATAAAATCATCATAAATAAAAAAGTATTTAAAAATGAATTTTAACATACTTATAATTTTATAACTTGAATAATAGCTAAATTAAAATAGATTAAATAATATTCTATCCATTGATGCATTACTGTGAAATAAAGATGATAAAATATACCTCATCCATTAGGTTGGTTTATCAAAATTGACAGGGCGGGCAAAACAACTTTAACCTACTAACAACTAGAGTATAATATGCCTAACCTTGTTAACCTATAGGGGCCAAAGGCAGGTTGAACTTTTCTTATTTTTTTAGGTAAGTCAAGCAGGCCAACCAACCCTATATAATCATTTTTAAAGCATTATTATTACTTTTCATATGCTATAGGACAATTAATTGGCCCGCCAATATGCTTAAGTGGCTTGAAGTTTCTGACCCAATTCCTGTTAGTGGTCCAGTCTAGCACATACATGTTTGTTTGTGATGAGTATGTGGGGTGGACTAACCTATTTTGTCATCTTGATATGAAAAGTGATATTTATATTTTAAGAAAAAAATACACTTTTAAGCCTTACGTTTTTTAATCTTTATTTGGTCCTTTATTTATTTTCCATGTCAATCTAGTCCTTTATGTTTTAATTATTTTTTCCTAGGTTTCTTTTTTTTTTTTGCTAACTTTGCTAATAAAGTTAAATTTCTTATTATAATATTCTTTTTCTCTCTGTCAAGTGTCAACCTCTTCTCCTCCTTCACCTTATCACTGAACCATCATCGAATGAACCATTGTTCTAACATCCATAGCTATAAACCTCTAGAATACCATTGAATTCTCTATGTTAGATTCAGCAAACCTCTTAATGATGATTTGTCTTCATTAGATCATACAAAGAGATAATGGTGGTAGGAGAGAAAATGGTAAAGATAAGAAGGAGGGGAGAGAGATATTGTCATTCATAAGAGTGAAGACATAAAGTTTTGATAATGACATAAGACAACAAGCTCCAAAAGGAATTAATCATGAAGGCCAAGAATAGAAGAAAAATGGATCAACAATAAGACAAGACGTACAAGTCAAGAAATAAAGTGTCAAATTTATATGAAATTTTAATCAACTATAAGCATGACCTTAAATCTCAATTAAGACCTTTAAAACATGAAAGTTTGAAATGTTTTTTAAAGTTCAAATAGCATGTAATTGATTACCATTTTGGTGTAATCAATTACACACTAATATGTTGCAAAAGGTTTAAATTTTAAATGAAATATTTGAGTACAAACAACATGTAATCGATTACCATTTTGATGCAATTGATTACACACTGATACGTTACAAACAGATTGAATTTTAAATAAAATATTTAAACTTCAAGTTAATGTAATTAATTACCACTTTTGTGTAATCGATTACCACAACATTAGAATGAACAAAAGGATATATCTCTTAATGGTTTCTTGCATGAAAAATGATATTCTTTCATCCAAACTTTTCTATAAACACACCCATTTAAAAAGACATCTTTCCAACATCAAAATGCATCTTTTCATCAATCAAATGCATCTCTTCATCGCCTATAAATAGAGTGTACATCAATCACACAAAACCAATTTAAGAAACATTCTGGTGATATAAGGTCATTCTATTACTTACTATTACCATTAGAGAGTTTCTATAACGTTCTTATTTTAAAAATAAAATTTCAATGATCCAATAAATTTTTCACAATAACCTTAAATTTCAAAAATAGAATTTGAATTAAATAATAACATAGTCAGTTTTACAACAGCCGACCGGCTCATTTAAATACACAAATAAATATATCAAGTCGGTATACACAGGAGCCGGCCAAGGCTTCTACAAAAATAACTATGTGTACTAAGTACAATCCGAGCAGCTGAGTGACTTCACATATTGTTGCTGTGTCCTACATTCACTGTAAAAATAACAACAGTAGGGGTGAACATAAACATATCAAATAATAGTTATTGAATCAGATTAAAAGTCCAATTCATAACTATATATATATATATATATATATATATATATATATAACCGAATCAAACCACTCATCATATAATAGCATGTTATTCTCAATAACATATATATCAGTGCACACACACATGATCAAATAAATCCATTATTAAGTCTTTTAATTGTGTTGCAACACTCATTCCCCGAGCCATAACTCAGCTCTCAGCTGATCCGGCCGTTTTACTGGTACCAAACCGTTTGCACCCTCATGTGACACCATTACTCTCAGTGACAACGGTTAGTGCCACGGGCTAAAACCCCGAGCCCCGCTCAAGAGGTTGCCTTTAGTCCCACCCAAGGTCTTTTGTGGAAACCACATCATATGTCATATTCATTCATTACATATACATTTCACGCATATATATATCATGAAAAATTCATAAACCATCATCAGTCACCTATATTCTATAGCATCTCATGCATAGAATCTTTCACAAACACGTACATCTCAAATGAACTCAATATTATTAATATGAATGGAAGATATGCAAATATAAATATCATTCAATCGGGGTTTCAATAATAATTCATACACATATCATATATATATATATATATATATCATAACAATAACACCCCAAATCCATTCATAAATCATTCATTTGAAATGTAACGCTCCCCCTACCTGGAAATAAAAAGTTTAACTGTTCTTCTATCGATATCAATCATAACTTCAAGAATTCCGACTGGAATTACAGTTCTGAAGTAGTCCAAAGCTTTCTTGCTTATGAAATCCAAGCGTTCAAGTGAAAGAGAAGAAAGGAAGATTAATTTCTTCTTCGTTGATGGTTTTCAGTAGAGATTGGAGAGAAAAGGATTATAGATGGTGTTTTTCACTTTCAAAAGTTTTGAATTAATCCAACAGTAGAAGTTTTTTATATGTTATCCATGCAGAAGAGACGTGAACAAATTGAAGAAGTCTGCTACACGTTTCTTCAAATGATAAGGAAGGAATAAGCATTTAATGAAAAGGGACAGCACATCAGAGAGGGTCCCATACTTAGAAATATATCAGAAAAAGAATCTGCTGGAAGGTAGAAGAACAGAGTGACGTGGAAAGCTCTAATAATTAAAATGATTATTAATTCTGACTCAGTTTCAGCATTCTGGGCATATCTTTCCGAAAAAACCTCTGTCCGCTTAGAATTCCTTCATTCGGAGGAAATTCATTCGGAAAGGTTCCGTCCATGAAACACCCAGCTTTTCTTCCTCAGAAATGGCCCACACGGAATTATCTCATTCAGACAGCTCACTCAGTTATATTTCTGCCCGAGTCAAACCTTCTCTTGCGTCACTCGAAAATCTTCCATCTAAAAAGATCGCTCGGAGTTTGAAAACAATCCTCTCTCGGAAATCTTTCCATTCGAAGGGTCACTCGAGATTGAAGATCATTTAGAAGATGAACCCGAGTTCAAACTCAACAACTCTGACCGAACATAATTGAATGAACTTATCACTCGGTCATTTACTTCCCTTGAAATTATTCACCTAGAATATACTCATTCGGAGTTAGAGTCTTTCTCTGTCTATAATTACTGTTCCTGGAACGATTCATTCAGTTTATTTCAATTGGTGCCATCTTTCTCGGAAATATCATACTCAGTGATACTTCACTCGAAAAGTCACACGACTCGGAGACACTCCATTCGGTCTTTATTCAAAAATTTATCAGCCTGAGAAGTACCTATTCAAATTCAAGCTTCTGTTTATTCAGAAGTACTTCTCTCGGAATAACCCATTCATAAACGCTTCACTCGAAGACGTTTCACTCGGGTTTTGCCTCACTCGAAAGCGTCTCATTCGGATAGTATTTTTCTTAACTCCGAATGATTTTCTTAATAATGTTTCACTCGGAAATATCTTAAATTTACTTGGAAATAGTTTTCTTAGTCTTATTTCACTCGGAATCATATACATTCTCACTCGGAAAATCTTGTCTCAAACAGTATTCACTCGGAATTTCATTCGGAAATCTTCCTTTATTCCTTAATAAATTATTTTTCTAAGAATCGTAAAAATTAGGATGTTACAGTTTCAAGTTGTATTATCTACTCTTCAAGAGAGAATTTCAAGTTGCACACTTTCTTTATTAAAAGTTCATCTTTGTGGGTTAGGCATCCCACAGTAATTCTGTAACTTGGGTGAGGTATTCCAAGGGGTTAAGTGTAGGGTGAGACATTCATAAAAGTATAAGTCGAGAGTGAGGTATCCCTTGCAAGGTTGAAGGCTCCACATAAGAGTGAGGTATCTCAGAGGTGTGAAAGTGCTCTATTGTTGTAACTTGTGACAGTTATAGTGGAACTATCAAGGGTTGCTTGAGAGAAACTGGACGTAGGCAAGTGGTTGGTCAAACCAATATAAAAACCAAGTTTGCATTCTCTTATTCCTTACCTCTGCTTATTTATTCACTTCCGCTTCGTATCTTTGACTATTGTTTAACAAGTTTTAATAAGAGATAATCATTAACAATAAGTTTTAACAACTCAATTCACTTCGTCTTAAGTTTATTAGAGACCATTTGGGTAACAGAGAGAAGAAAGAGGGGAAGGTCGGTGGCGATGAAAAGGGAAATAAAAGATGATGAAAACAAATAATGGTGTTGATGAATTCAACCGAAAAGGAAAAGATTGCAACAAAAAAAAAAACATAAAGGATAAATTAATAAAAAAAAGATAAATGGCCAAATAAAAGATAAAAAAATCAAAAAATATATATTTACCCATACATTACCATGAAGGCGCAATTATATTTTACACTACTAAAATAAACTAAACATGAATCGAACTATATGTAATTTTTTTGATAGTATTACATAGTCCATGATTTAAACAATAATTCTTTATTTCTTACTATTGAACATAAAAAAAACGTTTATAAAACATAAAATATTTCCTGCAAAAAATGAATAATGAGAGGGGGAAGTTGAGCATGTACGAAAGCATACATCATATTCCATCGTTCGTTAGTTCCTAACTTTTCCAAAACAATCGAAGCTGCAAACCAAACCTTCATTAAAAAACAAAAAGAAGAGAAGAAAAGTCGACAATTGAAGCACTTAGTTTCACGTTATTTCAACGCTAATTTTAATTCACAGGGCCATTTAATGCATCATATTAAAATTTATATCATAATTACCAATAATAAATTATCATAATAAATTACTCAGATTTTTTTTTGTCTATTTTCTTCATGCGTATGTTTAGTAAAGATAATTTATATCATATATATAAATTTATAAATTTTTAAAAATTATAACTTTTTAGTTTTTGAAAAAGGGAGTTATAAAGTTATACTTTATATATATATATATATATATATATATATATATATATATATATATATACTAATTTAGTTAATTAAATTGAGTGTAAGTTATCGTGATTCCTTTAAAAATTTGATTTCTAATGAAACTTTTTTTAATATTACACTATTGAATAGAAGCAACTAAAATTTGAAATATTTCATTTCTGTATATAAGAAATTTCAATTAAGTAGACGTTATGTAATGATGAAATTCTTAAAACAGAATTTATATTAATAAAAAAAATAATGTGAATGACTTTTAAAATAGAAAAAAATTATTGTTTTATTAATTATTGACAAGAATAATTTAGAAATTATAGTCTAATTTTTAATAAATTAAATAAGACCAACTACTACTTTTAATTAGAAAGAATTATTTAATATCAAATAAAAAATATGTCTTTTAAAATTATTTATTATTAAATAACTTTATTTTATTAAGCTACCTAAAAAATTATAAATATACACTACTTGAAAATTATAAGCCACATATTATAAATTATAAATTATAATATATATTACGAAACACTTAATAATATTTAATAATTGATACTTCAATTTAATAGATAACATTAATATTACATATTTAAAATAATAAAAATTATGTTGTTGAGTCAAACCTCAGTTTCAAGTACAAATCATCTAAACAAACACAACACTTAATTCTTATTTCAACGGAAAAAATGTCAATATTTATTAGGTGAAATTGAAATTCTTATGAACATAAGTCTTTGGAGAGATAGATATCAATGAAAATAGGTTTTATCTCTTTTAATAAAATCCAGTTTATTTTTTTTATGAATTGTATGAGTTTTTATGGGTAAAATAAAACCTAGGCGAAGTTGAATGTATCCTTACACAGTCCACATCCAGCCACTGACTCCAATTGTAGCCCAAAGAAAAGCACATGGTGACGTGGACAGACAGCAATAATAGACATAGGAGACACAGAACTATAGACTCACACAGACACTAACCCTTAAAAATTTGGTCTCTTTTTAATTTTTTCTTTTGTTCACCAAAAAGAGGAGAAAGGGACAAGATCCCCGAAAGGCGTGCCAGCGTCGTCAGACTCAGTTTTCACTCGTACGGCGTTTTTCTTTCTCATCATCATCTTCGTCCCCTTCCCCCACCTCCAGAACCTAAAGCTTTCTCCTTTCTCACTCTGACCCAAATGGGTAGTTCACTCACTGGCTTCAACTTGGATCTGTTTCTCCTTTGATTTGGCAATAAAGCTTCGATCTTTGCCTTCTGGGGTTGCTGGGTCTTCACCATTATTGAAGAATGTATGCCCCTAGATTGATACACCCTCATGATGGGATTGTTGGCCAAGAAGATATGCAAGGTGGTGGTGGTGGTGGTGGTGCTGCTAATCTCTCTCACAATCACAAGGGAGACCCTTGTCTTGTTTTAACTGCTGATCCCAAACCTCGACTTCGTTGGACTCAGGACCTTCATGAACGATTCGTTGATGCAGTCACACAGCTTGGGGGTGCTAGTAGTATGTCTCTTCCATCAATTTCTTTGTTAAAGTTTTAGCCTTTTCCTTTTTTTCTTGCTTGTTTAAGCTCAATTTTCCTTTTATGGTTTCTTTCTTTTTGTGGAATAAAATTAGATGTGTGTGATGTGTCGTGTAGGAACCACTACTGGGATGATTTCTGGTTTTTGTTTGAAATGATCTGTCTTTGCATTTGGGAGCAAGATTTTTCTAACTCAATTATTTAGGTGTTGTGGAGTGAAGTTATAGTTCTAGCTTGGTTGTAGATAAGTGTGGTTAATTTTTGTTTGTCTAGAGAAATTCGACTTCCTTGGTGTGCATGTGGACTGCAACAAGTTGAATTTGTTGTGACAATGTAGGTGGAGAGTGCTTTCATGAGTTGACTACTAGTAGGGAATGGATGTTTGTTTGTTCGTTTGACTTTTGAATGACTTGTTTAACTTGAGACTGTTTTGTTTGAATGGGCTTATTAACTATTGGAGAAAGTTTTGTGTTGTAGAAAGTTCATCGTTTGGCCTCACACCCCTAATTTGTTGATGTGCTGAATCTTCTCACCAGGGACATTTCAGCTTCATGCATTTATCTGCAACCAATGAAGCATGTAAATAAAACTGAAGGGTTTTTTGAATTGAAACTTGTTACTGAAGGAGCATGCAGTAGCAGAGCTACCTGCGGTTATATTATAAATGCTTTATTGAATCTTTCAGTTTTGCAAGGAGGAGGGGTTTGTCTAAAAGAAACAGGACAAATAATGATTATCTGCAATTATTTGTGCCGTAAACTATGGCTGAAATATATCTACTTCACAGCTGTCCCATTTATAGATTGGCAAGTTTCCGTTTAGCTTGTTAAGAAGTCGAAACTCGTTCAATTTCGGGTATCAAAAGAGTATAGTTAGCGAATTTGATGTACAGGATTATAGATGCTATTAGTGCAATGAAGTTGGCATGCTGATGAGCATCTCTAGTAGCAATACAGCTTTGAAGCTGTTTCAGTGTTTAGATCTTGTACTTTGTGTTTATTACCTTAACTTCATGTCTTCATCAAACTTTGAAGCTGCCACCATTTTGTTTTATAGCCTTTTGAATGGGATACCCTACATGATGTGTATTCCCCTTGCACCTACATGATGGAACCATGTCGTAAGACCAAATTAATTTTCCTTTTAAAAGATTAAAGGTGGACAAAATCCTGATTAAAATCCTACAATCCTACAACTTTGTGATTTTTGGGCAGTCTAACAATTTAGAGTTTTAGACTGTAGCTGGAATCCCAAATAAGCGGGATTTGAGTAAAATCCCGATCAAAATCCGTAAAATCCTACAATATTGGGTTCTGAGATGGTTCAATCTCAAATGTGACCCGTTTTGCCGAAAGACCCGATTACTAAATTAGGGTTCGAACACACCTCACACAACATTTTTCAAGCTTCACTTCACACACACTGACTTTTGTGAGACCATCCTCCAACACTTGTGATTAGCTTCGCACACCCTTCTTCGCTTTGGATATGTTTACATTTTTGTTGTGTTTGTAGTTGTTAAGAGTTAAGACATTTATGACCTACTTATGACTTGTGTTATGAATTATGAGTTATGAATGTTTTATGTGAGTTTAAGAAGTTTTTAGATTTATGGTCTTTGAATTATGGTTTTATATGCATATATATGACTTTATTTGCAAATAAACACATATATGCATAATTTGTAAAATCTTAGGATTCTTTTTACGAGTCTACGATTTGTGATTTTTCTCCCCCTTCTAAATCAAATTGGAATCCTGATTTCGTCAACCCTGATTAACTACCTAGCAAGAGTTTGAATTTTGGAACTAAGTCAAACTGTCATGTACATACATGAATGAGTGAAAGAGTTAAAACTTGTCAACCTTGTTGAACTTCCCGATGTCAAAGAAAAGTGGTTTGAAAAAGCTGATATGCTATACTTTAAATGTGGCAACAGCATTAGCAGGTACATTAAAAGATTTGAAGGGCAATGACGTTCCAATTTGGCTTAGATTTTGGAGAGCAGTTTTAAAAGAATGGACATTAAAAGAATTGAATGTAACTGTGCAATAATTGATTTTATTATTTCAAGTTTGTTCAGCTATTTCAAAGTATATCACTCTCTTTTGAAATAATTGAAGAGATATTTGTGGAAATTACTAGGCATTACTCCGTAAAATTGATTGTGCATGTAGTATTAAATGTAGCGTTTTTTTACAGCTCATTAATTGCTGCTATAGCAGTTAGTCTTCCACTACAGCAAACAGATGCTCAATTTACAACTGACTGACTGAGCATCTCTTTGCTCTTTCTGAATGCTTTTGGTGGAGTGCTTACTTCGTGTTTTGGAGCACTGCAAATTGTGACTACAGCCATTGAAAACCTCACTAGAACCCACCTGCACAAATTAGGGACTCTAGGTACATTGTCACTCAGAAATGGATTTAGGGATAAGAAGTTACTTTGATGGAGCATGACACTGTTCTTGTTCTCTTCCCGTCTTTATTAATATTAACGTGTCACCGCAAGTTGTGTGTTTGTGATAGTTACTACTGAATTTATGAAGTTTCTATTGCTAAGCTTATAACGTGTCACTGAATTTATGAAGATTTTAAGAAATATTAATGTGTCAGTGCAAATTGTGATGAATGATGATCCACCCTATGTGATTTGGTAAAAGTTGTCAACCACGGAGGCATATTTCCAAATTCACATTTTATGACACAGATGTGATTCTAGAATATAAAAATTTCAAATGAACATTCTCATAGACAGCTATTTATAAAACACAGATGAGAAAATCTCAAGCATTAATTTTTTTCATATTCTCTGGTAGGATTATATTATTAATATTATTCAAGAGAGATTAGATGTAAATTGGCTATGATTAATATCCTCTTGTGAGCAAGAAGATAGGTTTAGAGATTTTATGATGTTTGATATATTTAGTTATTTACTCTCTAGTGCTATTTATCACTATGAATTTGACAAGTTTCTAATTTTGGTTGAAAATATATGTTTAACTGAGCTGGAACTGCAAAGACAAATGTACAATTAGGACTTAGGGCCTTAGGGGTGACAATTTGGGTTTGTGTAATTACTTGCCAAGTTAAGTGGGTTCAACTTGTATCTAGAATTGGCATTCTTATGATGCCATTTAGGGTTAGGAATGGATGCATTAGAGAGAAAGATAGGGAAGCATGTATTGTAGAAAAAATAGTAGCCTATCACTAGAGGTAGAGAAAGACTAAGGGTATGTTTGTAGTTAAATTTTAGTGGGGAAGGGAGGGAAGGTTTGTTGGAAGCCCCTTCCCCATTTCTGATTGTGAGTATCATTCTTTCTTAGACACCTTATGTCTTCTATCTCCCTCCCTGTCCCTTCTTAACTCCTCTCTCCCTTTTCCTACTTCTCTCCAAACTCCCATACTGTCCCTAGAAAAACTATAGGTGAGATCATTAGGAAAAGTTTAGAGGTTAATGGTTTGTCTACAGATATGATTAACAATAAAACATCGTGATGTCGTTTGATCCTTGTAGCCGCCCTTCATTAGTGGGAAAAGGCTCGTTTGTTTCTTGCTATATGTCATGTAGGGTTTAGACGGGTGGTGCATGAATGATGCCATAGTTATCAATCCCAGATAGCGGCGCATAGCTGTAGTCCCCAAAATACGCAATAGCGGGATAGTGCATAGCAGGATGACTACCATTTAATATTTATATACTGATTAAATAATTTATATTGTATGCGTATAAATGTTTTTAAAATACTCAATGCATGACAGATTCATAATTAAGTGTAAAAAATCATTGGTCTTAAGTAAAACAAAAAGGTATACAACAAAGAAAGTCAAGGAAACAAACTAAAAGATGTTGGTCGCTCAATGTGGGTGTCACATGGGAGATAGAAACATGGGAAACTGCATTTTAATAGAGACTTTTTGAATTCTAAAAGAGGGAGAGAAGTAGCAATGTTGCCTGTACGCAAATGAGGGCAAAAATAGATTTTTTTTTAAAAATTGCACTCTAGCATTGCAATAGCACCATGAAAATGTTTAAGCCTACTATCCATTTCTTATCTTGATATCTTTATGTGTAGATTAAATTATCATCAATATCATTTTCTGACTAGGTTCTGGATGTTATCTGCAGAAGCTACACCAAAAGCAATCATGCGCACCATGAATGTCAAGGGCTTGACTCTATTTCATTTGAAGAGTCATCTTCAGGCCTGTCTTAATTCTCTTAATAGTTTTCTACCCAATTTTAAGCTTTTGAAGTTCAACTAAGTAAAAGTTTTTCTTCTGCATTGCAGAAATACAGGCTTGGTAAGCAATCTGGGAAAGATATGGGTGAGGGATGCAAAGATGGTATGATTGTCATTCCCCCCTCCCGGAACTCTCAAATTGTGTTCTCAACATCTGAATTTGCTTGTTTATTTTCTCATATAAGGGGTCCACTTGGAACTTTTATGTTTACGATGTTTGAACCAATGCCATAAATCATATATTGCCAACTTAGGTTATATTGTTTCTATAGATTGCTGAGAATCTGCCCATGCAGAATTACAATTGAGGAGCAAATTGTTGATGGACATTTTTGCAATTTAGGGGGCAAATTAACCTATTTTGTGAAATTTCAATGACCAAGTTAATTTATGGTTGACATATTAATCACTCTTTGGATTTGAACATGGATTATGTATTATTAGTTTACTGTGAATAATTGTTCCTAAATTGGAAAAAAGTTTGCCAGGACTTGCTAAATTGTATTTCCACCTAAAATTTCCCTTTAGTCTTGGCTTTCACTAACTTCTTTTTATGGAAGGAATATCAGGTTCATATCTTTTGGAAAGCCCTGGAACTGATAACTCCTCTCCAAAGTTGCCAACCTCTGATACAAATGAGTAAGAATTTTCATTATTCTGTAAAATAGAATTTATTCGTCTAGCTGATGTCTCAAATGGTTTTGAATTTTCAAATTGAGGGAGTGCTTAACTTTATACAGAGGTTATGAAATCAAGGAGGCATTAAGAGCACAGATGGAAGTGCAGAGTAAACTGCATTTGCAAGTGGAGGTAAATTTTATTGTCCTAGTTCAAGTTACACATCCAATACAGCTTAATGAATTTTTTTACCACATTGGTAATTTAGAGGTAGAATCGCAGATAAAGTGTAACAGAAGCAAGTTGGTGCTTGCAACTTTCGTTTTGTGACATTAAGTTATTCTTTTGAAAAGAATTAGCGAATGATGCTTACTTATTTTTAAAAAAAAATGAAAACACACTGTAGGCAGAGAAGCACTTGCAGATTCGCCAGGATGCGGAGAGGAGATACATGGCCATGCTTGAAAGAGCTTGCAAGATGCTGGCCGATCAATTTATTGGTGCTTCAGTTATAGATACAGACAGCCAAAAGTTTCAAGGAATTGGAAACAAAGCACCTAGAGGTTCAATGGTTGATCCTCTTGGTTTTTACTCCATGCCATCTGCTGAGGTAGGTGGAGTGAATGTCCCGGAAGAAGAAATACCACCTAGTATCCCACCCCAAAGGGCTGATTGTTCAACTGAAAGTTGTTTAACCTCACATGAGAGTTCTGGAGGGTTGGCTCTTGAAGGGTCTCCAGGTGGTGGAAAAAGGAGGATGCTTGGCATGGACTCTATGGCAGCACCTTTGATCTGGAGTGAAGCTAAGATGAGAACTCAAGCCATCAATGTGGCACAAGGTAATCATCCTCAAGGAATAACTAGGTATGGCATGTAGGGATGGAAGGTCTACTTGATGGTTCATCCCCTCATAATGCAAAGATACCTTTGAGCTTCATTCATTCCTTTTTTGATAGGTACTTGAACTCTTCATGTCTTGTAAGTTAGTGGGACATAGGTGGATTCAATTTTTACCCATTTGTAAATTCATCCCAAATTACTCTGGCTTTAAACATTGCAAAAAGCTAGCTTTGACTATACAGAAATTGTGTGGTTTTGTGGGTTTTATGGATCCCTTATTGCTCATTGCACCATACCGAATAAAGAGTGGCCTTGAAACATAAAAGTGGAGCCATTTTGGGAAAACTCTTCAAACTTTTTCAGCAGCTTTGAACTTGCAAAAGCCAAGTCGTGGGATCTTTAATAATCAGTAACTTTTCTTTCAACAATTATTTAACAGAGTAAATAGTTCAATTGGTCTTAAAAGATAAAGATGACACCTAGTTAAATTTCTTAAAGATGATGGTCATTGAATAAATCTTTTTAAGATTGATTTGATGATGAGGTTTATTTCTAGATAATTTCTTAGCAGCTAAACTGATTTTTTTAATGGTTTTAATAGTTTTACTCGCTAAGAAAGATTTTTAGTGACTAACATGGTGGTCAAGGAAATCTTTAAAGGTGTTACTTGATAATCATTATTTTTGTGGGACTTACTTATTGACAATTCTATTTTTTGAGGAATAATTTAACTATTTACTCTGGTTCAAAATATTGATATTTGGGTCATTAGAGATAGGGCATCCAAGGAATCAAAAGAAAAGAAAAGAAAATTCTAAGCGGGTTGACTTTGTGAACAAAATATATGTATCTCAGCAAATCATATTTTAGGTGTGATGTGTGAACAGTGGATGTGTCTGTCCATGTTTTTAAGTAGTGGTTATTGTCTTCTCATATATGTGGCGTTTTTCTCTATTTGATGATTTCATAGGCTTTTAGCGTTGTTCTAGCACCAAATTAATGTATCATAGAGCACATGTTGGGGCATGTTAGTCAAATGAGATGAAAATTGCAATTGTAGAATTTTTGTCATTAGTTGTATGATGCAAGTGGCAGGTTGAGATGTTACAAGTGCTTAAACTTTGTTTTAAAAAGAAAATTTGTTCATCTCAAATGCTAATCACTCAGTGCGACAAAAAAATATTAGGAGGTATTGAATCAATAGTCCTAATGAGCATTAGATGATATATGGTAACATTAGGAGGTCTTGGACCAATAGTTCTAACATAACATTAGGTTTGGAGATGAAATTTGCCTATGATTTACAAAGAATTTCTTCTGTCATTCTAATTTATACTCTTACATCATCACTCTTTTGGCTATTGGTTTTTGAAGGCACCATCAACATTTGTGGTTGACGATGTTTTTTGAGTTATAAGGGTTCATCAGTTTTTTTTTTTGGCTTTTTGAGAGAACTCTAATCATAATCAAGGAAAATTGTTTAAATATTGGATTATACAATCTAAAGCAATGTGAATATGCATGTTTAAATAATGGATCATACAATTATATTGAAAATGTTAAAGCAAAGGAAAACTCGAATGAAGCCAAAGGAGGGAGATGAGTGGTGTCTGGTCCCTCATGGGTGGGGGTGCGTCCAGAAAAAGAAAGGATATAGATGACAAGGTTTATATTGATGGTTTTTTCTTCCAAAAAAAAAAATATTGATGGTTTTAAGTTAAGGGTAACTAATTTTGTAAGATCTCCTAAAAAAAAGTTAGAAGGAAAAAAAAGCAAGATGTGCTGAAAATTACATCCAAAAAGTAATTTAGATTTGGTTAGTTTAGCTTAAAATAATCAAATGAGAAAACTTGTAGAATTAACTTTAATTTTTTTTAAAGATGGTACATTTTATTATTTATTTCCTCCGTTTGTATTTATAAAAGAATTTATACTAAAATACACATATTTAAATAATATATTAACACACTAATTTTTATAAAAACACATCATAACATTTTAAGTTTATTTTTATTTAAATTCAAATTCTACTAATATTAATAATAACATTTAAAAAAACACAAAAAAAACATAAAATATTTATTGTCTTTACAAATAAGATCACTATAACATCTTTTTTTTTCTTATAAATAAGAATAGACAAAGAATATTGTAGTTGTTGGTTTGTGTGGACAATATGTTAGCATAGTATTAGATTATTATTTATATTATAATTTTTTATTTTATTCGCCACAAATGAAAAATATGTTATTTTGCGACTACTTTTCAAAAATTTTCTGATCCGTCGCCACTGGAACAGGAGGAGTATTTATTTTTTCCTTCTCTTTGACAAGTTTATCTGACTCTACATAATTTGGTAAAGGCATAGACAAATAAATAAATAAATACATTTGTGAGACACGTGGAGGGCTATTATTCATTTGGTGAGCATTAACGGCATGATTAGTATTAGCTTGATATCATCAATGGCCTGCAAGCTTCTCAACCACTTCCCCATTTTTCTTTACAGATTAGTTCCATTTTTTTATATTTGAGATTTTTTATGTTTATTTTTATATATCATTTTAATTAGAATGTATTATATACATATAACTTATTTGAAAATATATATTAAATTATTAAAATTGAAGAAAAATGAAAGAAAGTAAAGTAGAAAGGGACTTCACATGCGTTCTTACTGTTAACTCAACCACTAACCAAACAAACGGAAATACTATATTATATGTCTCTTCAACTTACTTAAGAGACCAATTTAAATATATTTAATAATATATAAACCAAAATCAATAAAAAATAACTCAAGAATCAAAATAAATATAAATATAAAAATCAATAACATATTTAACCCAATTTTAACTGATGTAAAAACAAAAAGGTTTTGGATATAACGAACAGGAGTTTAAAATCAGTTATAGGTTGTAAATTGGTGAATAACATATTTTGATATCTTGTATTGTATTGTCTTTCATGGATGAATGGTAACAACATTGGAAGCAATGGGAAAATGACTATAGTGTCAGAATATCTTTTTTTCTAAAAAATAATATTTTGCTAACAATGTTGTGTGTTTAGATACTATTTAATAATGAGACGAAAAGAGAAAAACTAACAAAATCAAATAAAATAGAAAGAAGTAAAATTTTAATATTGAAAGATGGTATGCATGATAGAATAAGAAAAAGTAATTTTTCATATAATACAACTTGTGCAAGTAGAGTTTTAGACAAGAAATATTTTGATCATTTTTAGAAAGTGACCCATGTAAATCTTTTTTAAAATATTTGGCAAGGGATAATAAAAATGTTTCTCGAATATTACAATAAGGTGAATTAACAGTGAAATATTAAATGAAATGAAATATATTAGCCTAGATAAGTGTAGATTTAGATGGATTGAAAGTTCAAAATTTTTGTAAAGTTTTACATTGTCAATAATATTATAAAAATGAAATAAAATTACTGACTTAATAAAAAAACCATAAAAAATAATATTATAAAAATGAGTGTAATTAGTATACACCCTGAATATAAAAAGTTTTACATGGCCAATCAATTAGAATTTATTGGAAGATGACTTTAAAAGTAATTATAATATTGTTTACATATATAAATTTAGAAATATTTATACTAACTATGGAAACTAAATTCATAAAAAACTTGTTGTATATATTATTTTGTTTTCCTCATCGGGGAATATTACGAGGAAGATTCCATTTTAGGCGATTACAAGGCTATGTGGTTGTTGTCATCTTCACTTCATCACTATTAGATTAATAGTTCACTACTTTGATTAGTTCTAATCACACTAATTAATTAGTAATCAAACAAAACCACACACTAGGTCGAGGAAGAAACTGATTACACCAAGACACATAACTCAGGTATATCCTTTCCTCGCCATCTCTTAATTTACCAACTAAAAACATTCATTCTTAAGTTTCTTAATCTTTGTTCTCTTGTTTTGATCATTTATGAGAGTCTACAATGCATGCATGTCCATGGCATGGGCTATGGCACAAATATGATGAAAGATATTAATTAATGCATAGCAACTGGGATGTCTTATGTAAACATGTACCTACAAGTGGATATGATGCATCAAAACTGAAACAATAATTGCTTTGTTATTGGCATCACATGTAAGCTGTCATATTTGGTTACAACATGGATATTTTTAAAGATTTTTCCTTCGGTATCTATTAGGTCAGAAATCTACGTATTAATTTTTAGTCCTAACAGTCAGTGTATTAAATGGTAGAGAACTGATCAAATAGTCTGTTCAAGTATATGAGCAATGTAAAAGAAATTTTTAGATTAATTGATCAATTGAGATTGAATAGATATAATACTTCAGCTCATGAATAAAATTTTAATTTAATTTATAATTTCACACAAAACTGTTTAATTTTGTTCTTTTTTTTAAAATTTCATTATCATTTCACATATAAAAAAGACTACATTAAATACCATTTTGCACAAAGTTAATGATTAAATTGAGTTTTTTCAAAAAAATCTTACACGCTAAAATGTTTTTTTTTTGTTTGTTTGTGATTACATATGCTAAAATGTTTGACCTATATGATATTAAATTGCAATATACTAATCTGGTATTGTTAATTGGAGCTAAAATGGATACTTAAATTAGAATGAGGAAAAAAATGCTCATAACACATGAATTTAAGTGGTGTCTAGTTGTATTCACACTATAATAATATATGGGAAGTGATCCATTTATCTCAAAAGTAGCATTAGTATGAATTACTTTGCTAAATAAATTTTTTAGGATACAAATTCAATCTTTAAAACAGAAAATTATTATTATGTAGATCAATTATATAAAGTTTCATAAAGTTTATGAGTAACATTCATTTAATGTATATCCTTGTTAATTTCAGACTCTTCTAAGATTTGGTATACATGATTTTCTATCATTACTATAATATTATTCAACTATTGATCTCATCGATTTAATAAATTTACGTTCTATAAAGAGTTATTGAGTAGAGTAATTTGTATTAGACTTACATTAAAGTAAGTAAATCTCTCCCATGATATGTGATTATTTGTTACTAATTAAATGAATTTTAAAAAATACATTTCAGTATATAATTCTAAAGTTTAAATTAAGATTTAAAGCCTTTCACAAATAACACAACACTAAAGTCCCTATTTCCTACACGTTTTATTGATAATCAATTTTCTTTCGTCGCTGCTAATTTGACCAATGTAACACCCCTATTTTTATTTTTATATTAAAATTTTGAAGGAATTAAATTATGGTTCTTTAGAACTTTTTAACCTACGTATTATTTATGATTTTTTGGAATTTTTTGGAATTTTGGAATTTTTTTAATAAAATAATATTTTTTAAATAATTTTAAATTCATATAAGTGACTTAAATTAAAAATATTTATAAGAAAGTGAATTTAAATTATAAGAAAATTTTTTAAAATCTGTTTCAAGTAGACTTATCTAAAAATTATCGGTTTGAGAAAAATCTTGATTTTTTCCAATCGTTAAAAAATTGGAAACGTATCAATAAATTTTTATTAACAGAAAATTTTAGATTTTTAAAATTTCAGCTTTATATTACTTATTATAAAATTAATGAGGACTGATATAATATCGCTAAATTTCAAAAAGGACTCATTTTGAATATTTAAAATATACCGAGTGAAGGGTTACTATTTGACTTAATAATTTTGCCGACAATTACTATGCAAATCACTGTGCATATATGAAAATTTCAAAGGATGCACAGTAACCTGGAATAAAAAATTCAAAAATGCATAGTACTTTTATATTAAAATAATGGAATGCATAGTAAAAATTTTTCCTATAAATACCGAAGGATTTCTTCTTTAGAATTCATAATTTCAGATTAAGTTTTCTTAATATAGTAGTGCTAGTGAGATAGTGGTGAAAGTGAGAGAGAGAAGAAAAGTTTTTGGAGAGAAGGTTCTGCCAAAAATCCTAAGGTAAGAATACTTCTCTTTTATATTTTTTGGGTTATTTTTATATCGTTTTTAGAAATATGTTATTATACTGAAAATAATATTATTTTAAGTTATTATTCTGCATAGTAAACACTATTTTAATAGTAAATTACTATTTCAATAGTAAATTACTATTCAAATAGTAAATTACTATTTACTGTTACTATTTACCGTTATTATCCACGATTTACTATTTACTATTACTATTCACGTTTTACTATTTACTGTTACTATTCATGTTTTACTATTTACTATTACTATTCACGATTTACTGTTCACTATTCAAAATTTATCATTTCTGTTTTAAGTAGTAATCTTAATCTTCGTCTTATGCTTATACTGAAATAAGATTGGTATTAATATTTCTAGAAATCGGAGGCGCAAAGCAAATCCATTTTGGGTAACAATTCAAGGTAAGGGGGAGTGAGATAAGAGTATAATATGAAAAGACATAAGAATAATGGGAGGAGTCCCTTACTCCTTTTAAATTTAATAATATTATTATTTTAAAATATTAACTTTTTAACTTAACAATTTTAATAAATTTTAAATTAAATATCCGGTTTAACTAATTCTAACATACCTATGCAAGGACTTGGACCATTATGACCTATATAGACTGGACTATACCTATGCAAGGACTTGGACCATTATGACCCATATGGACTGAACTATACCTATGCAAGGACTGGATTATATGGACTTACATATACCTATGCGAGGAATTGACCAAAATGACTCAAATTGACTATATTAATAATCATTAAATTTTGTATTATGATATGTATTAATGATATTTAATTGATTTGATTATGATTGATTGATTGATGATATTTAGTTATGATTGATATTGCTTGATTTTGATTGATGATATTGTAATGTGGAGTTTGAGCATATAGCGAGCATGACGGAAAGCTAAAATTCAGTAAGAATTTCTTACCTTACTCTTTAAATTTCATTATCTTTTATTCATTCTTAGAAATGATTTTTATTAACTTTATTTTCAATATTTAGAATAAAAAAATTAGTATTTATTTTAGAAAGAAAACATTTTATGAGAATTTATTTAATTAAATCTTGAGTTAAAGAAAATTTTTGTAATTTTAAGTATTTTTGGTTAATAATTATTCTCTTTTAATAAAACAATTTTTTTAAAAGAAAATTATTTTATTTTTTCCAACTTAATAACTAAAGATATTTGGAAATAATTGAGATTCCTAAATTTGATTTTGTTAAGATTTAATTCGAGAAAGATTATGTAAAGTTTTATATGATAAAGTTTTTAGATATTTAAGGCTTAGAAACTCAATTTCAGTGAGATTTGAAAACTGTACCAAATTTATTTCTGTGGGACAGAAATTCAGAGAATTGAGAAAATGTACAGTTTATTGAAATGATATTGTAAACCTTTAAGTGATTTAATAATTGAGTTTCTAAAAGCCTTAACCAACTCAATACGCGAGTAGTTCATGCATCATGAATCATTAAAGTGAAATGAAATAATATTGTCTGGGGACGGATTATAGAAACCGAGGATACATTAGAGGAGGCTTAATTACTAGCCTTGGGATGAGAGGGTGTGAAAGGGTGCTTCAGGGGACCTGGGGTAGCTCCCTAGTGTCGGGTACTTTCACAATAAAAACTTTCTCAATCTGACTAGTCTCTAAGTGTTTCCATGCCAGTTGAGCTGTTCATATTATTATTATCCGGACTTATAGAATAGTGTAAACTCCTGGTTGGCCCAGTGCAAATTAAAATTTAAGGGCCCACATATATAGGTAAGTTATGATGAAGATATTGCATAACATTCATGCATTCATAATTGATTGTGTATGTGATTGTGATTGATATTATTATGTATTGGTTTGTGAAAACCCTTTGTTGCTTATGTCTTATTTGGGAATATTATATTCTGTTTCTCACTCCTTTCTCCGTGTTTTTGTTTCACATGTTTTAAATTGATGGTTCAGAGGGAAGGATCGAAGAATATCGGCAGTAAATATAGCACGTTCTAGAAAGGGAGCTCGGTATGAATACCGTGGTCCAATGAATAAATAATGTTAATAAGTAACTGCTTCTGGGCCATGGAGTTTCCTCTTTTTCTTATAATGTTTAATGTTTATTTTCTTCGGATGAATATACAAATACTTTATAAAGTATTAATAATATTTATGAGGTATTTCAGAAATAATGTATATAATTTATTCCTATAGTTTCTTTTTAACAATCATATCTTTAAAAAAAAAATACGAATTTTTCTAGAATTTATTAAGGTGTAACAGATGGTGTTACAAAGTGGCATCAGAGCAGTTAATCCAATAGGCCTGGGGAAAAGGTCTATCTTGCTTTGTCTGTAAACTCTGTATAGGTGATAGAGAATAGAATATCTGACTTGGTAGTAACTGTGATTAATGTGACAAATCTCAGTTACTGTGAAACAGGAAACTAATGGCTGGAAACGATCTTGCTGGAGTTGTAGAATGCTTAATCAATGCAATGGGAGCACGTGAAGTTCAAGGTAACGATGCCTTGAGAAGGCTGGACCTATTCGAAAAGCACAATCCACCTCGTTTCAAGGGAGGATATAACCCTGATGGAGCACAAATCTGGATTCGAGAGATAGAGAAGATCTTTCGAGCATTGCAATGTAATGAAGCTGATAAGGTAGTCTTCGTTACTTATGCCTTATCTGAGGATGCCGAACATTGATGGGATAGCATGCGTAGACAATTTGAAGTCAATGACGTGGAGATCACTTGGGATTATTTCAAGGATATGTTTCTGGAGAAATACTTTCCAGTTGATGTTAAAGAGAAAAGACAATTCGAATTCCTGTCGCTGACCCAAGGAAATATGACCGTTGGAGAGTATACATCCAAGTTTGAAGAGCTATCTCGTTTTCATTCTCATTATAATGATGCTACTAATGAAAGAGATCGGTGTGCAAAGTTTGTAAATGGATTGCGGTCAGAAATTAAGGAAGCTATACGAATGCAGGAAATCCGTGAATTTTCTGTATTGGTAAATCGCTGCAGGATCTTTGAAGAAGATCATAAGGATAGAATGACCAAAAGTCGTGAGCCCATTCACAAGGTAGGAGAAATGAGAAGTGGAGGACCTCACCATCACCAAAGAAGAGACTTCAAAAGGAATAAGCCTTACCAAGCGCCATTTCACCAGTTTGGAGCAGCATCTGTTCCTAACAGACCCCAGGCTTCAACTGGAAACTATTACCCAACATCTGCACCAAATTTTAAATGTTTTATCTGTGGAGGATCCCATTTGAAAAGGGATTGTCCTAAAAACACTTATGTTTGTTTTAAGTGTAACAAACCAGGTCATCACATCAAGGATTGCCCAGAGATGAAGAGAGAAAACCCTGAAGGTGCAAGTACAAGCATAAATACTCAAGGAGGCGCGCACAGTGCAGTCGGAAGGCCGAAGGAAAAAGGAAAGGTTTTTGCAATCACTGGAGAAGAAGCATCTCATGCTGATTCCATGGTAGAAGGTAAGTGTATCATTAATAAGATTTCTTTAACTGTTATGTATGACTCAGGTGCATCACATTCCTTTATTGCCAATGACTGTGTAGAAAAACTAAAATTACCTGTGATAGAACTGCCATTTGACTTATCTGTACATACTCCTGGAAACAATCCCATTGTCACTTCTAAAGCCTGTTGGAAATGCCCTATTGTCATAGATGGTAGGGACTTTAAAGCTAATCTTTTCTGTTTACCCATTTCTGGCTTAGAAGTTATTATTGGGCTAGATTGGTTGTCTGACAATCATGTTCTAATAGATTGTCATAATAAAACCATAATGTTTAAAGAACCAGTGAATTTGAATCCTGAGGATTCGAGATTTCTAACCGCCAACCAAGTGAGTGCCTCTTTAAAAGGAGGGGCTCAAGGATTCATGCTATTGCTTTCAACGAAAGGAGAGCAAGAATCAAAAATAAAAAATCTGCCGGTTGTGTGTGAATTTTCTGACGTTTTTCCTGAAGATATCCTTGGTTTACCCCCAGAAAGAGATGTGGAATTTTCCATTGATCTAGTACCTGGAGTTGGACCCATTTCAATTGCACCATACCGAATGTCACCTCTAGAATTAGCAGAGTTGAAGAAACAACTTGAGGAGATGATAGAGAAGCAGTTTATACGACCCATTGTATCCCTCTGGGGTGCACCAGTGTTGTTGGTTAAGAAGAAAGATGGTAGCATGAGGTTGTGTGTAGATTATCGACAACTGAACAAGGTGACAATCAAGAACAGATATCCTCTACCAAGGATTGACGACTTGATGGATCAACTGCGTGGTGCCATGGTGTTCTCCAAAATTGATTTGAGGTCTGAATACCATCAAATAAGGGTGAAGAAAGAAGATGTATCAAAAACTGCTTTTAGAACACGCTATGGCCATTACGAATATCTAGTAATGCCTTTTGGTGTAACTAATGTACCGGCCGTATTCATGGATTGCATGAATAGGATTTTTCATCCATATCTAGATAAATTTGTAGTGGTGTTCATTGATGATATATTAGTGTACTCTAAAAGTAGAGAAGAACATGTTGAACATTTGAAGGTCATGTTGGAAATCCTGAAAAAGAAACAACTGTATGCAAAGCTGTCGAAGTGTGAATTCTGGTTGGAAGAAGTGAACTTTTTAGGACATGTAATTAGTCAAGGAGGAATAGCTGTAGACCCTTCCAAGGTGGAAGCAATTTTAAAATGGGAGAGACCAACCACAATCACTGAGATTAGAAGTTTCTTGGGTTTGGCTGGATACTATAGGAGATTCATTGAAGGATTTTCAAAGTTAGGATACCCACTGACCAAGCTAACACGAAAAGGAGAACCTTTTGTGTGGACGACACAATGCGAAAATAGTTTTCAAGAGCTGAAAGATCGACTTACTTTTGCGCTGGTGTTAGTACTCCCTGATCCACATCGAAGTTTTGAAGTTTACTGTGATGCGTCTAAACAAGGACTAGGAAGTGTACTCATGCAAGACAAGAAGGTTGTAGCCTATGCGTCGCGCCAATTAAGGCAACATGAGATTAACTACCTTACCCATGACTTAGAGTTAGCCGCTGTAGTTTTTGCCTTAAAGATTTGGAGGCATTATCTATACGGTGCAACATTCGATGTGTTTAGCGATCATAAGAGTCTCAAGTATTTATTCGACCAAAAGGAGTTAAACATGAGGCAACGGAGATGGATGGAGTTCTTAAAGGACTACGACTTTGAGTTACAGTACCATCCTGGAAAAGCAAACGTAGTAGCTGATGCTTTAAGTCGAAAGTCTCTACATGCGTCCACGATGATGATTAAAGAGATGGAATTGATAGAGAACTTCAGAGATCTTAACCTAGCAGTAAAGGTTAATGCTAACAGCTACAGATTAGGAGCGTTGCAAGTGACAAGTGAATTCCTGAGACAAGTTCTGGAGGCTCAACGAGAGGATGAATTCCTACAAGAGAAGAAAGAACTCTTGAAATAAGGAAAAGAAGTCGAGTTCAATGTGCGAAACAACCAATTGTTGAGGTATAAGGATCGAGTGTGTATCCCTGATCAAGAGGAGTTGAGGAAAGCAATTCTGGAAGAAGGCCATAAAAGTTATATGAGCATTCATCCCGGAGCTACTAAAATGTATCAAGATTTGAAGAAGTTATTTTGGTGGCCTGGAATGAAGAAAGCGGTGGCAGAGTATGTGGCTGCATGTCTAATTTGCCAGAAGGTTAAAGTGGAACACCAAAAACCCCCTGGAATGCTACAATCAATGGAAATACCGGAATGGAAATGAGATGGCATTACCATGGATTTTGTGACTTCTCTACCCAAAACTCCATTAGGACATGATTCAATATGGGTAATAGTTGATAGACTAACAAAGTCTGCCCACTTTATTCCCATCAACATTCGTTACTCTATGGAGAAGCTGGCAAAATTATACATCGAGGAGATTGTGAGATTGCATGGAATTCCTTCAAGTATCATTTCTGATCGGGACCCTCGTTTTACATCACAATTCTGGAAGAGCTTGCACAAGGCTTTGGGAACAAGACTGCGTCTAAGTTCAGCATATCATCCTCAGACGGATGGACAATCAGAAAGAACAACCCAATCTCTAGAGGACTTGTTACGAGCTTGTGTGTTAGAGCATAAAGGAAGTTGGAATCAATTCTTACCATATGTGGAGTTTACCTACAACAACAGTTTCCATGCTAGCATTGGCATGGCACCTTTTGAAGCATTATATGGAAGAAAATGTAGGACCCCGTTATGTTGGTTTGAGACTGGTGAAAACTTGATGCTAGGACCAGAGTTGGTACAACAAACCACGGATAAAATCAAAATAGTTTAGGAAAAGATGAAGGCAACACAGAGCAGGCAGAAAAGTTACTATGACAAAAGAAGAAAGCCACTCGAATTTCAAGAAGGCGATCATGTATTCTTGAAAGTCACACCTATGACTGGGGTCGGTCGGGCAATGAAATCTCGAAAACTAACTCCTAGATTTATCGGTCCATACCAAATAATTCATAAAGTTAGTCCCCTTGCCTACCAAATAGCATTACCACCTTTTCTTTCTAATATCCATAATGTTTTTCATGTGTCAAATTTACGAAAGTATATATCTGATCCTACACATGTTATTGAACCTGATGTCATACAAGTTAAAGATAATCTTACATATGATGCACCACATGTTAGAATAAGTGACAGAAGAATAAAACAATTAAGAGACAAGACAATTCCGCTTGTAAAGGTTATTTGGAGTGAAACGAGAGGAGAAGATGCTACATGGGAACTAGAAACTGAGATGAAAGAGTCTCATCCTCATTTGTTTTACTGATTATGTAAATTTCGAGGATGAAATTTTCTAAGGGGAGTAGAGTTGTAACACCCCTATTTTTATTTTTATATTAAAATTTTGAAGGAATTAAATTATGGTTCTTTAGAACTTTTTAACCTACGTATTATTTATGATTTTTTGGAATTTTTTGGAATTTTGGAATTTTTTAATAAAATAATATTTTTTAAATAATTTTAAATTTATATAAGTGACTTAAATTAAAAATATTTATAAGAAAGTGAATTTAAATTATAAGAAAATTTTTTAAAATCTGTTTCAAGTAGACTTATCTAAAAATTATCGGTTTGAGAAAAATCTTGATTTTTTCCAATCGTTAAAAAATTGGAAACGTATCAATAAATTTTTATTAACAGAAAATTTTAGATTTTTAAAATTTCAGCTTTATATTACTTATTATAAAATTAATGAGGACTGATATAATATCGCTAAATTTCAAAAAGGACTCATTTTGAATATTTAAAATATACCGAGTGAAGGGTTACTATTTGACTTAATAATTTTGCCGATAATTACTATGCAAATCACTGTGCATGTATAAAATTGATCCGGTCTAGATACCGGCCCCCATACTTGTGACGTCAGACTGATCTCATATAAGGAAAACCGGTGTCCAGGTTCGACATTACCACACCGGATATCCGTTGTTTGATCATCCGCCCTCACTCCACGACAGCATCATTCATTTTCGCTGTAACGATTTTGTGTTCATTGATACAGGATATTTATATAATTGTTAGCTTTTCCTTCATAGCAAGAGAAGAGCCTTTTTTGATAACTTATCAACGAAGACACTGTTTGTAGCAAAATACGTCACATCAATGGCTTCAGAAAGTAAGTGGGCATGTCAGCAGATTATGCGGAAAAGGTGATTATCTTCTCCTCTTTCTAGAGTATTTTACTCTGATAATTGACCTACCCCCCTGACACATTCTGAAAATCGAGCCACTTTATTGACATAATATACACGCAATCGGAGATAAGGGACCCACTTGCATCTAACGTCTCATTTTTCTCTTACGTTCAACTATAAGAAGCCATATCAACACACGTGCATGGTATCGTTGTTCTATCTCATACTTACTGTTACTACGCTTGAGTATTCATTGAGTTCAAACACTCTTCTGACTTGAGCGTCGGAGAATCTTTGCAGGTGGCACCACCTTTCGCCCCCCTTACAACGCGAATCGTTGGTGTAAAGGATCTCCAGGACAACAAGACCGGACTCTCCCACTGAGAGACCGGATTAATACATCGGATATACACAGTTCCGGTGTGCAAACCCTAAAAACACCTGCATTATTGTGGCTGGTTCCACACCGGATCCTAGACCCCGGTCCAGACCAGTTCATTGGCACGCCCGGTGGGACTCGATAGAGTTATTCCCATTTTCGCAGAAGTAAGGTTGTCACAATGGAAGGTGATGGGAGAGACTTCGTGGAAGGTCACGTGGAGGATGTGACCCATCAACAGGCTGGGAGGAGACTCGTCTTCGACTCCCCTGTAACTCAAACCCGGAGGATGGTGCAAGTGCAGACGCCTGACCCTCGCGATGAGGTTATTAGGCAACTAAAGGAGGAGCTGATGGAGTTGAGGCGAGAGAGAAAAGGAGCTGGGGACAGAGTAGTGTCTCATGCAGAGGATGTCCACCATGCATCAGCGAGGGATAGATCTACCACCCTCCAGTATTCGAAGATCCCTACATATGAAGAGAGGGAGCAAACACAGGACTCTGGTGATAGAGTCAGTACTAGGAGAAGGGAGCAGGCGGTGGTAACTTCAGGGACATACAAGCTCAATGTCCCTTTCTCAAGGAGGTTGATGAATGTTGTCATTCCAAAACATTTGCAAACAACTCAGCCGTTGTCGATTGGGAAGTATAATGGAGAGTCCGACCCCACTAAGCATTTGGATGCTTATGTTTATGAAGCTATGTATCTGGGAGCAGATGAAGATGTCATGTGCAGAATGTTCCCAAGGACGTTGACAGAGGAAGCTCTCAGCTGGTTTAAAAGTTTGCCTTCAGGATCTATAGATTCTTGGGAGGAAATGGCTGCTGCATTCGAAAGCCATTTCGTTATCTCCAGGGATATCCCAAGAACTTCTCACACTCTGGCCCAGATAAGACAAGGAGAAACTGAGACTCTTAAGGAGTTCCTCAAAAGGTTTTACAAGGAGGCTGCGTTGGTCCCTAACCTCACGGAGGCCATACAACTCCATATTGTAGTGGAAGCCCTTCAGCCGGGTTCAGCCTTTGCCTTATCTTTGGCAAAGAGCCCACCTACAACCTTCGAGGAGTTTCGAAGGAAAGCTTCCAAATATGTGGGCATAGAGATGCATCTAGAGGCAACTGCAGCAAGAGTAAAGCCTTCTGCACCCGCTCAGCAGCCACGGAGAGAAAAGGAGAGAGCGAGGCCCGAGAAGCATGCCTTTAGAGATGATTTCGTGAGTGCTCGTCAGCATTCACGAGATAGGCGCGTATCATCGTTCAATCACTATGCTCCATTGAACACCAGGCACTCACAAATCATGAGGGAGGTTGGTTGGCCAACTCTGAACGTCTTTGGTATAAGGAAGCCAGCCCCAGCCAAGAGGGGTGGTAACCCACGTAAATACTGCACTTTCCATGAGCAAACAGGGCACAACACTGATGAGTGTAAGGCGTTAAAGAATACGGTGGAGACTCTCATTCGGGAAGGAAAGCTGAAGCAGTATTTGTTTAAGGAGAAATCTATGGATGAACCTCACAGGATGGAGAAAAGGAATAGAGATCCTGATGATGAAGACGATAATACACGCAACCCAGCAAGGAAGTTCACTGCGGCTGAGAAGCAGAAAGGGGTAGTGATTGCTGAAGGTGCCCAACAAAATAGTATGCCCCAGCAGCAGAGACAGGGCAGACGAGAAGTGATTGAGATGATAGCTGGAGGATTTGCGGGAGGAGGAACATCAATCACAGCACGAAAGAACCACCATAGGATGATTCTCTCAGTCCAGGGTAAACCGAGGGATAACCGCCCTTTTAGGGACGGATTGACAGCCCCGACGGTGTCGTTTACAGATGATGACTTCGGCCCAACAATTCCAGGAGGCGATGATGCAGTAGTGATTGTGGCCGTCATAGCCAATAAAGACGTCAAGAGAATCCTCGTTGATCAGGGAAGTTCTTGTGATGTTATCTTTTATAATTGTTTCAAACGAATGGGTTTCAATGATGCAGATTTACAACCATACACACAAGAACTCACAGCGTTTAACGGAGCCAAGCAATCCACTAAGGGATACCTCGACACTTTGATTTCTTTTGAAGGAGAGCCCGGTGCAAGAACGGTCAAGTCAAGAATTCTGGTGATCGATGTGGAATCCCCGTACAACGGTATCATAGGCCGTCCAACATTGAACGCTATGGAAGCAATTGTATCTACCCCTCATCTCCTGATCAAATTTATCGACAAGGACAATGGTGTGTCCTCACTCCGCGGAGACCAAGAGATGGCTCGATATTGTTATAATTTGAGCCTCAACATGGTTAAATTGGATGCATTCAACAAGAAGAGGAAGTTGAACGACGGAGGAACAGCGGCAGGGTCTGTCAGTCTTATTGACTTAGACCCCAGAGCGGAATTGAAGATTGATCCACTCAATCCATCTAAGCCCACACCAGATGGTGGTTCCAGGGATGTCGTATTGGGAGATTCCCCAGAGAAGATCACGCACATTAACGATAAGCTGGAGTCGGCTATGGAGCAACGCTTATTAGCACTTTTGCAGGAATTCAAAGACCTTTTCGCATGGACAGCAGCAGATATGCCAGGGATGGATCCTGAGTTCTGTTGTCACAAACTTGCAGTGTATCCTGAAACCAGACCGGTGGCCCAGAAGAAGAGGAGGTTGGGACCGGAGAAGCAGAAGGCGGCTTGTGAGCAAACAGAGGAGTTGTTGAAAGCAGGTTTTATAAGGGAAATACGCTATTCATCTTGGCTTTCTAATGTGGTCATGGTGCAGAAGGCTAACGGTAAATGGAGAATGTGTACTGATTATGTGGATCTTAACCGTTGCTGCCCTAAAGATCCATATCCCCTTCCCAACATCGATCGCATGGTGGATGATTCATCTGGTTACCAATACCTCAGTTTCATGGATGCTTATTCGGGGTACAATCAGATTCCGATGTGGGAGGGAGACCAGGAGAAGACTGCATTTATCAATGACCGTGGTGTTTTCTGCTACACCGTCATGCCTTTCGGATTGAAGAACGCCGGCGCTACCTATCAGCGCATGATTAACAAAGTCTTTGAAGGGATGCATACAAGGCTGGTCGAAGTTTATATTGATGATATTATAGCCAAAACACCCACTGGAGGAGACCACATTGAAGATCTACGCCAAGTTTTCACTAGGCTTCGGCAATACAACATGAGGTTAAATCCTTTAAAGTGCACCTTCGCCGTTCCAGCAGGAAAATTCTTGGGATTCATGTTGACTCAACGAGGCATTGAAGCTAACCCCGGGAAATGTCAAGCAATCCTGGACATGCAGAGTCCTAAATGTTTAAGGGAGGTCCAGTCATTGAATGGAAAAGTGGCCGCTTTAGCTCGTTTCATGCCCAAGATGGCGCACAGGTCCCTCCCCTTGTATAAGGCGTTGAAGAAACATAAGAGTTTTGAATGGGGAGAAGAACAAGAGCAAGCATTCCAACAGCTCAAGGCCGTTCTCTCGAGTCCACCAATTCTTGTTAAACCTGATCCAGGTGAAACGTTAATTTTATACTTGGCAATATCCGATGAAGCTCTAGGTGTAGCCTTGGTGAAAGAAACCCCTGAAGGGCAGAGACCGGTGTACTTTACTAGTAAAACGCTTCAGGGGGCAGAAGGAAGGTATCAGAAGATTGAGAAAGCCGCCTTGGCAGTTGTTTGGGCATCACGACGGTTGAGGCCTTATTTCCATGCGCACCCAGTATTGGTGAGAACGGATTTACCACTCCGTTCAGTACTCAGCAAACCAGACCTCGCTGGAAGGATGATAAAATGGTCTATTGAGTTATCTGAATTTGAGATTTCATATGAGCCTCGAGGAGCCATCAAGGCACAAGTATTGGCCGATTTTGTAGTGGAAATGTCTGGGGCAGACCCGGCCACCCCTCGAGCGCATTGGACCATCTACGTCGATGGTTCGTCGAACAGCAAAGGTTGTGGAGCAGGTGTGGTGGTAGAAAGTGATGACGGTGTGCACCTAGAAATTTCCCTCAGATTCAATTTCAAGACCTCCAACAATCAAGCCGAATACGAAGCATGCTTGGCCGGCCTCCGTGCGGCGATTGACATCGGAGCATCAGCAGTTACACTCTGCAGTGATTCCCAGCTGGTGATTTCGCAAATCCAGGGGGAGTACCAGGCGAAGGAGCCACAACTTCAATTATACTTGAATTGTGTTAATGAGCTGAAGGGAAGATTTGAAGTTTTAGAGTTCAAGCATGTGCCCAGGGAAGAAAATACCAGAGCGGACATCTTATCAAGGTTGGCAAGTACAAAGCAGCCTGGTAGCACAACAACGGTGGTTCAAAGCACTTTGACATCACCCAGTATACCTCTGTATCCTTCTCTGAATGCTGTCATGGTGAGCTATCCATATGAGGATTCTTGGGTCATCCCCTATATTCGTTATCTGGCTGATGGTCAACTTCCCACTGACGAAAAGGAAAGGAGACGAGTGAAGAGGGAGTTGCCATATTTTACTATGGTCGATGGTGCTCTCTACAGAAGGGGATTCTCTGTCCCATATCTTTCATGTTTAAGAGAAGATGAAGTTCAAGCGGTCTTGACTGAGGTACACGAGGGGCAATGTGGGCACCACGCTGGAGGCCGAAGCCTAATGAGAAAAGTCCTCAGGGCTGGATACTGGTGGCCCGCTGTGAAGCAGGATTCAGCAGATTTCGTGAGGAAGTGCGACGCTTGCCAAAAATTCTCCAATCTCCACCATACACCGTCCCAAGAGTTATCTTCATCTGCCGTGCCTTGGCCGTTCTACCAATGGGGCCTTGATATTTTGGGTCCGTTTCCCACTGCGCCAGGAGGAATCAAATACTTGATCGTGGGAGTAGACTACTTCACCAAATGGATCGAGGCAGAACCCGTAGTGCATATCACTTCTGCACGTACAAGACGTTTCATGTACGAAAATATCATTGCTCGGTTCGGGGTGCCAGGGCGGATTGTGACTGACAACGGCACACAGTTTACGGATAAAAAGTTCACGAATTTACTTGAAGGACTGGGGATAGTCCAGATATTTTCATCTGTTGAACACCCCCAGACCAATGGGCAAGCAGAGGTAGCTAACCGAGAGGTGCTAAAGGGGTTAAAGAAGCGTCTGGGAGAAGCGAAGGGAGGATGGACTGACCAGTTATGTCATGTTCTATGGGCATACCGCACTACGCCTCATTCTTCAACTAACGAATCCCCATACCGGTTGGTGTACGGGGTTGAGGCGATGATCCCAGTTGAGTTACAAACAAGGTCGGCTCGTGTGGAGTATTTTTCAGCAGAAGATAACAACGCCAACTTAGCATCAGAGCTGGACGTCCTCCAAGAGTTAAGGGAAAATGCTTTCGTCAGAGATCAGGCAATAAAAGCAAAGGCCGCACTCCGGTACAATAAACGTGTCCAGTACAGAGCTTTTAACACCGGAGACCTTGTTCTGAGAAAGGCCAGTGTTGGGAACAAATTCGCTCACCAAGGAAAGCTAGCACCAACATGGGAAGGACCTTATAGAGTTTCGGAGGTGACTGGAAAGGGATCATACCGATTGGAAGAACTTGATGGAACCCCAATCCGCAACAAATGGAACACTCAGAATTTACGAGTGTATTACAGCTAGTTGGTAAGACGGCGTGTACTCTTTTTCCTTACTTGAGTTTTTTCCCACTGGGTTTTCTCAAGAAGGTTTTAACGAGGCATGGCCCCAACGATGCTCTTTGTGTAACCTATATTCAATTTTAATAAGAATATATTTTCACCGCCCTATCATTCTCACTTTTCTTGTGTGTTATGATTTAAAGCCATGGCTTAATGCGCATACACCTCAGGACGGATGAACACAACTACCTATTTTGTAGTTGGTGAGATAATTCCTCGAAGAACGGAGGAAGACCCCCAAGTCAGACGATGTAATTCCCTGAGGTGGAATGGGTTGTAGGGCTGGTCCTTTCTCAAGGCCACAAACCGAACCCCATTCGAAGACTACATGGGTTGTAGGGCTGGTCCTTTCTCAAGGCCACAAACCGAACCCCATTCGAAGACTACATGGGTTGTAGGGCTGGTCCTTTCTCAAGGCCACAAACCGAACCCCATTCGAAGACTACATGGGTTGTAGGGCTGGTCCTTTCTCAAGGCCACAAACCGAACCCCATTCGAAGACTACATGGGTTGTAGGGCTGGTCCTTTCTCAAGGCCACAAACCGAACCCCATTCGAAGACTACATGGGTTGTAGGGCTGGTCCTTTCTCAAGGCCACAAACCGAACCCCATTCGAAGACTACATGGGTTGTAGGGCTGGTCCTTTTTCAAGGCCACAAACCGAACCCCATGCGAAGGCTTGGGCGCAGTAGGCCGGTTCACACAGAAGACCGCGCTGAACCCCGAGTAACGGGCGCAGTAGGTTCAGGATTAGCCCTGATCCGAACCCCGTGTTGAAGGCTTGGATTGTAGGATTGCACCGAACTCCAAGTACGGTTAGTAGGATCGAACCGAACACCGTGTGAAGACTTGAGGTGTAGGGCCAAACCGAACCTCAAGAGAAAGGCATGAAGCGTACCCTTGCCAAAGCTATACAAAATTCAAAGGTAATATCCGTCCTCAATTGTGAAATGTCCATCCCGGAGCGGTTGAACGCTAATGTACCCGCTCTACATCATCGAGGACAGTTAAGCATCTCTATCTTTTGAGAATTTAAAAGGTAATCCTTGAGGTAAAATTCCCCTTCCCAATGTACTTACACTTGGGGACAGGGCATGTTTTCACTTAATTGTCACTTATTCGATACTATTTGTTGTCTTAATCCGGTGTGATAAGTACGCGTTAAGCAGCTAGGTAACCACACAGAACGGATTTGTAAAGCATTAAAAACAATAAAGTGTTTGGTACAGCACTAAATTATCCAACAATCATACATTCGACACAAGCAGTAGAAGAAAAGCAACAATGAATTTTATTTCCAAGAATAAAGAAATTGTTCAGGTTACAAGGTAGTAAAACTGGAGCTGATCCCAGTACACAGCTATGAATAAAACAAAGTTAAGGGGCCGGTGCTTGATCCTCCGAGGTGGGCACTCTTTCCTTCTCCGCTCTGTCCTCCATTCCAGTTGGGGCACCTTCTTGTGCTTCAGCTCCAGAGGCAGCAGTGGGCGTGGTAGGCTCCATACTTTGGCCTTCAGGGAGAGGAGGCAATTCGTACAGAGATGCAGGGGGCTCGTGGTGCGATCCGTCCTTGTGAACTTCGACAAGTCTTCCCCCATGGAACTCAAAGAACGGATCTAATCCGTACAAATTCAGCTTTATTCCAGGGTTACGATAGTAGACTTGACGAAGGGCCAGGCCAAAAGATTCATACGCCACATTCTTGCATATATCCAAGGCTTTGGCAGCCTTGGCCTTTGCAGCAGCCAGCCTTCTTTGAACCTTGGCGTAATCCTCTTCTGAAGGCCCAGCACTTGCACCACCCTTTTTGAGTTCATCAATTTGGGCTTGCATCTCCTTCCGAATAGACTCCCACTCCCCGAGGTCCTTGTTGCGACCCTCCTCCATAACTTTGAGATCGTCAGCAAGCTTGGCCGATCTCTTCTTCTCCAGTTGTAATTCTTCCTCAAGGAGGGGTATGGATTTGTTCTTATTTTGGAGGTCGGCAACGTCCCGCTCTAGGGCCTTGTTCGCCAAATGAACTCGGCTTGCCTCTTCAGTCTTCCTCTGGAGCGTTTCTTTAGTTTTCTTCAATTCTGACTCCACCCCCCTGTGAACTTCAGCTTGCTTGGCCGCAAATTTCTCCTTCACCGCGAGTTCGGTCTCAAGTTTTTCAACCTGATCCATATAGTCAGCTTTCTCGCTCAGGGACTCAAGCAGGCCGGATAGTTCATCAAGTTGCCAACGGCCAGCCTTACAAGCACCTCGGACTCCAGCAGCGTCGAGGGAAGGGCGGAGGCAATACCGTGCTTTGGGGAGAGTAGGAGGCATAGATCCTTGAAACCACAGATAAGGAGAAAGGAAGGAGTCACGCGGAGGATCGAACGCCGGAGGAGGACCGTTCCCAGAATCCGGCTCTGAAGCATTTTGAGAAGAAGGTGCAGAGAACTCAGGAGCGGGTTCCTTTCCCTTGTTCTTCTTTAATTCGGCTTCTTCGGCCGTCCTCTGACGCTTTTTCACAGGGTCATCAGAGGAGGGCTTTTCTTGATCAGCCTTCTTCACAAGATGCCTCTTCTTTTTCTTTTTCTCTGGGACGGCCTCCTCGCCACCCGCCCCAGCGGCCTCATTTGCTTCTTCGGCTTCTTCCTCATCGAAGAGAGGAACCTCATCTCCTACGGCAGAAGTTAAAGGAATGAGGGGAGTTTTGGTGGCGTTCCTCTTCGCCTGGATGTTATTTTCTTCAGAAGAAGAGTCATCATCAGCCAACATGGACCTTAGTGACAACATCTCGGGGCAGGCCTTTTCAATTTGTTCTGCAAAACAAAAAGAGTTGAATAAGCATACATGAAGGAAAATAACTAGAACGGTATAACCATACAATACAAGGAGAATAAGAGCAAATATTACGGAGGTAGGTGTTTTTGATGTCTTCCTCGGCCAGGAGAAGACGGCTGGAAAACCCTTTGAGGGTCTTCGAGGCCGTCTGCAGGGCGCTCAAGACTTCAACAGAATGAGGGGAAAGTTCACTCTCATCTGTATAATAGGCACGGCTCATTAGGAGAAAATGCTCGTGCGTCCAGCTAAGGGGAAACTTGGTAAACCCCTCTTTATTTCGCCAGAAGACCGGCTTATTTGGTTGAATCCGGACCCGCGTGTAGTAGTGCTTGAAGGAGCGTCCATCTACCTTTGCGGATTCCGTAAAACACTTGAAATTTACAACCCTTGAGTCACTACGGAGTGTAATAAACCCAAGGCCGCCCTTTTTATTAGCTCGTCGGACCACTTGGCAGTAATAAAACAGCTTGGCCACAGTAGCTGTGAAGCCAAAATGCTCCCCCAAGACTTCCAGAGCCCGGACAAGGCTCCAACCGTTGGGATGTAATTGTGAGGGGGCACAGTCCAAGAAACGCAGGACGGCCATCTGGAAATCCGTCAGTGGAAAACGCACCCCCAGCTTTAAGAAAACGAAGTCGTACATGTAGACCGACCTCGCGTCAGGGACGTTGTGGCATATTCTTTCTGAAGGATGCGGAGCCATCACAGCATATCGAGCTTTGTACTTCTTGTCCGAGTATACCTTACAGCGGAAAGAAACTGTGCGCTCCTCCTCACTTGCATGAGCCGAAGGTATCTCTAAGAACTCCTCTTCCACCCAGCAATAAGGTTTCTCCCTGTTAAGTTTCTCCCAGTCAAGCCGGTGTGCCACTACATTAACACACCCTTCAGCAGAGCGGATAAACGGCGTTTTCCCACGTCCTGGAAGATCCATGGTTGTGCAGGCGCGGTGGAATGCGTAGGTGCTGTGATAAAAAGCAACATCGTCAGAGAGATAACCCTCAGCACTTGACCCCTCATCAGAGCGGCTGGAAGCCCTCGAACTAAGGGGAACCTCAGAGCGACGAGAGGAAGGGGACGCTCGTGAGGAAGAAGCTTCGGCTCTCTCTGAGCGATGGCGCCCAGCCACAGGAGGATCCCCTGGAATCCTCCCACCACGGTGGCTAAGGGGGGCACGAGAGCCAAACCTCCCTCTATTTGAAGGACCAACGCGTCCAACTCTAGATCGCATGATGGAAATAGAATGATTAAAATTGCAAGGAGTTGAAGGGAAGGAAGGTTACCTAAAGGAAGAGGATCTTTGAGAGGTTGAAGACGACAAGGAAATTCCAAGGAAATTCGAGCAGAGTTTCACTAAGTTTGAGAGCAAGGATGGATTTCCGAATTTGCTAAGAGTTCCTTTTATAGGTAACGAAGAAACACAATGTTACACCGAAGGTCACAAGGCTCGCCTCAAAACGCAATCCTTTCAAATTGAAACGACTCCGTCGTTTCATTACAAACGGGCGCGAAAACAGTAACGTTTCAGCAAACATTTTCGCTTAATGGGCCCCCACACAGTTTGAATCCAGGCCCAATAAGCCCAATCGACGGTTACGTTCTTGGGCAATGATGACTCTCGCATAAAAAACGCATTTATTGTCTAATCATGCTGCGCACATTTAATGCCTCCCAACCACTTTTCGAATATCAAGGGTTTCGATTCTCAAAGACTCTTGGGATTTCCATTATTTAGTTTTATGCTGTCCGAATCCGTTGTGCGCAACACGAAAAGGGCGGTCACTCGTTTATTAGAGCGGATGCCACCGAGTTCCTAGAGACTTACAAGAATGCATTACCGGCATCTAGACTTCTCTCAAGAGTTGTGTAGCTCATATGAGCAACTTAACAGTCCCTCATACAAGCTAGGGGACAGATGATCCGGTCTAGATACCGGCCCCCATACTTGTGACGTCAGACTGATCTCATATAAGGAAAACCGGTGTCCAGGTTCGACATTACCACACCGGATATCCGTTGTTTGATCATCCGCCCTCACTCCACGACAGCATCATTCATTTTCGCTGTAACGATTTTGTGTTCATTGATACAGGATATTTATATAATTGTTAGCTTTTCCTTCATAGCAAGAGAAGAGCCTTTTTTGATAACTTATCAACGAAGACACTGTTTGTAGCAAAATACGTCACATCAATGGCTTCAGAAAGTAAGTGGGCATGTCAGCAGATTATGCGGAAAAGGTGATTATCTTCTCCTCTTTCTAGAGTATTTTACTCTGATAATTGACCTACCCCCCTGACACATTCTGAAAATCGAGCCACTTTATTGACATAATATACACGCAATCGGAGATAAGGGACCCACTTGCATCTAACGTCTCATTTTTCTCTTACGTTCAACTATAAGAAGCCATATCAACACACGTGCATGGTATCGTTGTTCTATCTCATACTTACTGTTACTACGCTTGAGTATTCATTGAGTTCAAACACTCTTCTGACTTGAGCGTCGGAGAATCTTTGCAGGTGGCACCACCTTTCGCCCCCCTTACAACGCGAATCGTTGGTGTAAAGGATCTCCAGGACAACAAGACCGGACTCTCCCACTGAGAGACCGGATTAATACATCGGATATACACAGTTCCGGTGTGCAAACCCTAAAAACACCTGCATTATTGTGGCTGGTTCCACACCGGATCCTAGACCCCGGTCCAGACCAGTTCAAAAATTTTCAAAGGATGCACAGTAACCTGGAATAAAAAATTCAAAAATGCATAGTACTTTTATATTAAAATAATAGAATGCATAGTAAATTTTTTTCTATAACCGAAGGATTTCTTCTTTAGAATTCACAATTTTAGATTAAGTTTTCTTAATATAGTAGTGCTAGTGAGATAGTGGTGGAAGTGAGAGAGAGAAGAAAAGTTTTTGGAGAGAAGGTTCTGCCAAAAATCCTAAGGTAAGAATACTTCTCTTTTATATTTTTTGGGTTATTTTTATATCGTTTTTAGAAATATGTTATTATACTGAAAATAATATTATTTTAAGTTACTATTCTGCATAGTAAATACTATTTCAATAGTAAATTACTATTTCAATAGTAAATTACTATTCAAATAGTAAGTTACTATTTACTGTTACTATTTACCATTACTATCCATGATTTACTATTTACTGTTACTATTCATGTTTTACTATTTACTGTTACTATTCATGTTTTACTATTTACTGTTACTATTTACGATTTACTATTCACTATTCAAAATTTATCATTTCTATTTTAAGTAGTAATCTTAATTTTCGTCTTATGCTTATACTGAAATAAGATTGGTATTAATATTTTTAGAAATCGGAGGCGCAAAGCAAATCTATTTTGGGTAACAATTCAAGGTAAGGGGGAGTGAGATAAGAGTATAATATGAAAAGACATAAGAATAATGGGAGGAGTCCCCTACTCCTTTTAAATTTAATAATATTATTATTTTAAAATATTAACTTTTTAACTTAACAATTTTAATAAATTTTAAATTAAATATCCGGTTTAACTAATTCTAACATACCTATGCAAAGACTTGGACCATTATGACCTATATAGACTGGACTATACCTATGCAAGGACTTGGACCATTATGACCCATATGGACTGAACTATACCTATGCAAGGACTGGATTATATGGACTTACATATACCTATGCGAGGAATTGACCAAAATGACTCAAATTGACTATATTAATAATCATTAAATTTTGTATTATGATATGTATTAATGATATTTAATTGATTTGATTATGATTTGATTATGATTGATTGATTGATGATATTTAGTTATGATTGATATTGCTTGATTTTGATTGATGATATTGTAATGTGGAGTTTGAGCATATAGCGAGCATGACGGAAAGCTAAAATTCAGTAAGAATTTCTTACTTTACTCTTTAAATTTCATTATCTTTTATTCATTCTTAGAAATGATTTTTATTAACTTTATTTTCAATATTTAGAATAAAAAAATTAGTATTTATTTTAGAAAGAAAACATTTTATGAGAATTTATTTAATTAAATCTTGAGTTAAAGAAAAATTTTGTAATTTTAAGTATTTTTGGTTAATAATTATTCTCTTTTAATAAAACAATTTTTTTAAAGAAAATTATTTTATTTTTTCCAACTTAATAACTAAAGATATTTGGAAATAATTGAGATTTCTAAATTTGATTTTGTTAAGATTTAATTCGAGAAAGATTATGTAAAGTTTTATATGATAAAGTTTTTAGATATTTAAGGCTTAGAAACTCAATTTCAGTGAGATTTGAAAACTGTACCAAATTTATTTCTGTGGGACAGAAATTCAGAGAATTGAGAAAATGTACAGTTTATTGAAATGATATTGTAAACCTTTAAGTGATTTAATAATTGAGTTTCTAAAAGCCTTAACCAACTCAATACGCGAGTAGTTCATGCATCATGAATCATTAAAGTGAAATGAAATAATATTGTCTGGGGACGGATTATAGAAACCGAGGATACATTAGAGGAGGCTTAATTACTAGCCTTGGGATGAGAGGGTGTGAAAGGGTGCTTCAGGGGACCTGGGGTAGCTCCCTAGTGTCGGGTACTTTCACAATAAAAACTTTCTCAATCTGACTAGTCTCTAAGTGTTTCCATGCCAGTTGAGCTGTTCATATTATTATTATCCGGACTTATAGAATAGTGTAAACTCCTGGTTGGCCCAGTGCAAATTAAAATTTAAGGGCCCACATATATAGGTAAGTTATGATGAAGATATTGCATAACATTCATGCATTCATAATTGATTGTGTATGTGATTGTGATTGATATTATTATGTATTGGTTTGTGAAAACCCTTTGTTGCTTATGTCTTATTTGGGAATATTATATTCTGTTTCTCACTCCTTTCTCCGTGTTTTTGTTTCACATGTTTTAAATTGATGGTTCAGAGGGAAGGATCGAAGAATATCGGCAGTAAATATAGCACGTTCTAGAAAGGGAGCTCGGTATGAATACCGTGGTCCAATGAATAAATAATGTTAATAAGTAACTGCTTCTGGGCCATGGGGTTTCCTCTTTTTCTTATAATGTTTAATGTTTATTTTCTTCGGATGAATGTACAAATACTTTATAAAGTATTAATAATATTTGTGAGGTATTTCAGAAATAATGTATATAATTTATTCCTATAGTTTCTTTTTAACAATCATATCTTTAAAAAAAAATACAAATTTTTCTAGAATTTATTAAGGTGTAACAGAGGGTGTTACAACCAAGGCTTTATAAATTGCAATTAGATATCATTTTATAAATTGTCATTGATTAATTCGTATCAATAATTTGAAAACTAAATCAATATTTAATATAGTTGGCAAAAAAAAAAACGAGAAATTTTATATGTACATCTCAATAAAATCTTAAAGGAAATTCTGATATATAAAAGACAAAGAAAAATACTATTGGATTCTTTACAAGTTTGTTTAGTCTGTTTATAAAATCCTGGAATTACTCAACCCATTCCCCAGTCTTCCTTCATTGATTTTTTCTTTACTAAAATAATTTTATTGCTTAACAATTTTTTGTAATAAAAAATAATAAATATGGCACATTAGTAAAATATATAATTTCTCTCTTCTCTTTTGATAATTGAGGGATATATTTAAAAATATTTATCAAAAAATCCATTAAGTGGATAGAAATATAAAGATGATGAATGAATTTTAATAGTTTGAAGGTAAGTTTAATTAAAAAACTAATCCAAAAGTAACTGTAATCAGTCTAACTAAAATGGCAAATTTTATCAAGTTTTGTATATTAGTTAAAGAAGTTTTCTGGTATATGGTAAATTGGTAATGATTTCTTATTATAGTATAACATATGATGAGATTGTTACGATCTTGCAACTCACCATCACAAAACCAACAACCACTGAAATATAATACTAATATTTGCATTCTAGTGACTAAAGATGAGACAAAAACTTGATTGAATGTTAATTTTAAAACCGTTTGGTATCGAGTTAGAAAATAGAGTTATGAAAATAAAAAATCTAATGGTTAATATTGATTTTTCATATTGTTTGAAACAGTCAAAACTCTGTTCAACTAACAATTTTTTCTCGTTGATTAAATCAATTTAGTTCAATATTTGTATTCACGTGCTCTCTATTTTATTTTAATTTTTTTGTTACAAAAGGAAACCTCCGTATCATTAGGTGAACATTTTAAAACTAATATTGTATATGAAAATATTTCTAACATACTAGATATATTAACAGTGCTCACTGCAACAAGGTCCCAGACATTTTATTATATAATTTAGATTACTAGATAATAAACACATTTAAATTTAAAATATATTTTTAAAATGATATATTGTTAAATTTTTAAAATACAATAATTGTATGAATTGATTTTATTTTTATGTTTTCTTTCATCTTCATTTGAATATAGATAAGTTTCAAATTTCTGAAATGGTGCTAGCGAATGGGGAAGAGAGGATCAAAGTCAATGCTCCAATGGTGGACAAAAACCAGAAAATCACAAGACTTTGAAAATTTTTGTACAAGCAACGGAAGAATTTGGGTTGGTTGAAAGTGAACGGAGAATACCATTAATTAAATTATTTTTCAAAATTAAAACTCAAAAACTTTTAATTTTTTATACTATTATATGATTGTATGATAAATTTTATTCTTTTCCATACAAGGATTTACTTCCCTTCAGTCATATTTTCCATGTTGTATTTTCAATGTTGCTCCTATTCCTATATTTAGAATATGTATTATTATTATTATATTAATATAATACTATAAAAAGAAAATAGTTTTGAGAACATAGGAACAGCGTGGCTTCTGTTTTTGTTTTGTTCCATTTTCCATTTTATAAGATTAATCAAATCATTTTTTTAAAAATAAAATAAAATATTTCCATTGGAGGGTATCACTGTATAGGAAGAGAGAGAACGCAGAGCAGAACATTACAGAGCTCCGAAATAGGAGGGGGCGAAATTTTATATGTGTTGGAATTTGTAGATCTGAGTACGTTTTTCTCTTCTCCTTTCTATTCCTTTTCCCTTTCAATTTTATTTTTCAATCACTATTTATTTTTTGTCTGTGCTTCTCTTTCTCTGAACCTTGTGCAATAGCCAATAGTGTTTTCTTTCTTTTTATTTTGTGTGTTTGTTTGTTTTTTGGTGGCCCTTTTGGCTTCTTAGCTTTGAGCTTCATCTCAGTGATGCCACCGTGTCTTCTTCAGCTTCAAGTTTATGTTTTTAATCTTTGACTTCAATTTTTTCATTGCCCCCACTTCTCAAGTTTTTGTGCTTGGTGCTGGCAAATCGGACATTTCTAGGACTTGGTCTCAGAGGTGTCAAATTTTCAGTTTTTGTGATCATCAAGAGTTGTTGAGTTCTTCCTCGTGTAGGGTCAGAGCCCCTGTTGCTACTACCAGTTTTAATGTAAATTGGTTGGTTTGTTACAATTGTTTCGGCCGTGTTGTGAGTATTGTGAGTCCTGTGAGTGTTTTCTATTTTTCTTCCATGTGTTGGGTGTTGAAACATCAATTTTGAGATTGGTAGTGTTAGAATGATATTCATAGGTATTACCAAAATTTGTCAACTTTGAACCCCTTCTCCCAATTCTCTCATGTTAATAGGCTGCATAAGACACATGGATTTTTCTGCAAGCAGTAATACTGATATTAAATTTTAGTTCTTTAGAATTTGATATCTTTGTGACTTAATAACTATAAGGAGAATTCAGTCTCGTTTAATTTTGTAATCTTTCATTCCCAAATTTGCAACATTTTTTTGGCAGAATGATTTCCTCAAGGGTTCTTTTTTTTATTTTCATGTATTATCTATTTATATATTGCAAAGCCTGCGTGTAGTAATGGAGTAAACCCATAAATTAGTCCCCGACTTTAAAATCAATCACTTCAGTCCCCTACTTCTTAAAAATCCAATCGTTTTAGTCCTTTCTTAGGAATTAAAATGATTGATTTTTTGTTAGGTCAAGGACTTAGGTGATTGATTTTAAAGTCAAGAGACTAAATATTGATGCTTACAAAGTTAAGGACTAATTTGGTGGTTTACTCCGTGGTAGTGATTGTTCTTTGAGTTGGATGATATTTGAAGGGTCCTATATATATGTTGCTACTAGGGGGTGTAAAATACTTCAGTTCAAAATTATTGTTGGTACTTTCTAGTCCTTCATTATGTCTAGATATGGAACTCAAGTCAACTTTCTATGGCACTGCATTAAAGCTATGTATTCGACAGATCCTAATTGTAGAAAAATGAAAATGACTTCAAAAGACCTTATTCCTAAAATCCTTAGGAAGCTACATCCCATTCTGTATAAGTTCTGTAGATATATGCTTCAATAGTATAGAACGCTTTCATCTAATAAAAGATGAGAAAACTTTACCTAGTTTTAAGATAACTTCAAAAAGCTAAATATCACTAGTTTTGTAGACGTGGAAACAGTATCCCTTTTCCATGGGGATTGAATTTCTCTTAGAAACTCAATCGAAGAAAGAAATGAAGGAAGAAAGTGAGAGGCTTTAGATAAAGAAGACCCTTGCAAGATAATGAATGAACACCAAATAGTGATATTTGTGGAATGTCATTGGCTTGCTGAAATTGTGTGCAACCTGAAAAGTGGGTTGAGGGAGACTTATATAATGTTAGTTGAAGTTTGATCTGATTCACCTTTAGGAATTGGGATCAGAATATGTTGATTTTGTTATGCTTAAAGAAATGTATGCACTATGCAGCTTTTTACCAGGAAAATTTAAGGCTGCTCTTAAAAGGTATTTTTATCTCGTGGGACACAACAGATTTATGTGTCTCTTGTGTGTCTGCTAGTCTGATTCTTCACCCATTTCCTTACAAACCTCTTCAAATATGCAGTTAAGTTTAAGATGTTAGAATCAATTTCCATATTGTTATATTCACTTTTTATTTTTCTTTGATGTCAGATAAATGAAAAATGTACCATTCAAAGAACGTTCCTGGTGCAAGTTTAATTGGAAGTAATTCATTAGTTCACGGTCAACACATAGATTGCGGTGTCAACACAATGGATCCCAGCAATGGAGGAAACAGTCTCACCAACAACTCTAATCTCAACTCGAAACAACGTTTACGGTGGACGCATGAGTTACATGAACGCTTTGTTGATGCTGTGGCTCAACTTGGCGGACCAGATCGTGAGTATTTTCCCCTCTGTTTTTGGTTAACAGGAATCTGGAAGGGGCTTGATTTTTTTTCTTCTTCTTCTCCCACCTTAACTTAAAACATCACTTTATTCAGTAAAACAAGAATGCTAGAATGAATAGCAAATAATAAATTCAATGTCTTTACTACTCGTCAATTTTTCATTTATTACTGGAGATTTGTTAGATGTTTCAATATTTCATCAGATGTGAATGTTTCAAGCTTTAGTATTTCAGTAATCTCCCCCAATGTGCAGTAGTAATTATTTTCTTGCAAGATGGTCGATGGGCATAATGATATGACTACTGTATAATTCATTGGAAGATCATATGAGAGTTTTCTTTGTAAAAAATTCACAAGATAATGTTAATGTATAAAGAATTGGCTGCATATGTTTATCAGATGTCTTATGACTGAGGAATAGTTCGAACTTCTATCTGTGATTTTGATTTTTAAAATTTTAACATTCCTCATTGAAATGTGTCAATCTCTAACAATCCTTTTTACCAGGTGCCACACCCAAAGGTGTTCTCAGAGTTATGGGTGTCCAGGGCTTAACCATTTACCATGTAAAAAGCCATTTGCAGGTAATGTTCACCTCATAACGTGGTATACATTCTCATTCACAAATTTTCATTCATTCTACTTTTCTCTTGCATACAGAAATACCGACTAGCAAAATACCTACCTGACTCATCATCAGATGGTATGTCTCTGCTTTTCATTGTTTAACTTGTTCATGCATATGATATTTAGGACTTACTGAATTGTTGGTTTTTTAGTTTCTTTAGCATTTCTCCTTTATATTTATTTGGTGATATCTTCTAAAAATGTTGATAGAAGGGAAAAAGGCTGACAAGAAAGAGCCAGGAGATATGCTTTCGAATCTTGATGGTTCATCGTGAGTATTACTTTCCCTTTTCACTTTTAAGTTTTCATAACAAGTGACGGAATCTTATGATCAAATTTTTATTTTTTATTTTTGGTTTACTAAAGCACATTTAGATGAGCTTTAACTGTCTCCCATGCTTTTACATCCTGGAGTCAAATTTGTAACAGTATAAGCTAAAATAGAAATTTTTGTCTATGTTTGTGTTCAATGTCAGTCTAATAATAGTTACTGGGGGAAAATGTAACTTTATTATCAAAAGATCTTGATTGTTTGACAAGTTCTGGTGGTATAAATGACTAAAGTTACTTGTGTGGGCTTTTTGTCTGCAGAGGAATGCAGATTACTGAAGCACTAAAGCTTCAAATGGAGGTGCAGAAGCGACTACACGAGCAATTGGAGGTATAGTTTCCATGTTGAACTGATTTGATGACTTTATCATATCAGCTGATATTTATTAATTTTCCTCTTTTGATTTATGCCAGTTGCAGAAATTGGTTATATTAAACTTCTAGTCTAGGTTGTATCATCCAAGTTGTATATCTCATGTTGAAACTTGAATGGCTGATGTTGGTTTGGTACCAACTGAAAATGTTGATATTGGTAACATCAGCTCTAGTAGCCCAGGCTGCATTGGACAATATGCAAATGGGATCTAAAATTTCCATGTATTTGCTGCTTTAAAACTTCACTTGAATGTTTAAAAATAGGCTAAATTATTATTCTAGTCCCCTATCTTTCCAATAAACCCTAAACAGGCTGCATTGGACAATATGCAAATGGGATCTAAAATTTACATGTATTTGTTGCTTTGAAACTTCACTTGAATTCTAAAAAATAGGCTAAATTATTCTAATCCTCTATCTTTTTAATAAATTTCAAGTTAGGCCTCTAACTTTTTTTTAGTCAATTAGATCCCCTATCTTTTTAAAATATTTCAGTTAGATTCCCTCTGTCCAATTCTCACTTACTTTGTTAAGGAAGTCATGACATGACAGACAATCATCACACGTGGTCATGTCCTCATTTGTTGACCGTGAAACATTATCACACATGTCATATACTGCTGGCATGGGTCCTGCTAGTGTAACGACTCTACATGTTAAATATTCATTGGTTAAGGTGAGTATGTACGTAGAATTGTCACACACTCAACGTCAACAACATCTGATATATGGAGTAGCCACGTTAAAAGCATTTGACACATGAAATAGTCACGTTAACAAGATTAATGACACGTCAGATCTCCGTTAACAAAGTTAGTAAAAGATGGACGGAGGGGACCCGACTAAAACATTTTAAAATGATTGGGGACCTAACTGACTAAAAAAATAGTGATTTAACTCAAAATTTACTGAAAAGATAAGAGAATGGAATAATGATTTAGCCTTAAAGTACAAATAGAATATAGAATATGCACTCATTTTTTCGATCTTGACCGAAGAATTGTAAGTAAGCCACCAAGCTTGTAATTTTTATTTTAATGTGAAACAGGTGCAAAGACAGCTACAGTTACGGATAGAAGCCCAGGGTAAATACCTGAAAAAGATAATTGAAGAGCAACAACGGCTCAGCGGGGTTCTTTCGGAGGCACCTGGCTCTGGGGCAGCAGCCCCGGCTCTAGGGGATGCATGCCAAGAACCAGATAGTAAGACTGACCCTGCAACCCCCGACCCTGAAAAGGCTGCTAAAGACCGTGCCCCAGCAAAGAGTCTTTCCGCTGAATCTTTTTCACCTCACCATGAACCATCAACACCAGATTCCGGCTGCCATGTTGGTTCACCTGCTGACAGTCCTAAAGGGGAGAGATCAAGAAAGAAGCAAAGAGTAAGCATGGAGGGTGGTGCATATTCTAAACCAGACATGGTGCTTCCACATCAGATACTTGAGTCAAGTATGTCATCGTACCAGCAACCAAACACCGTTTTCCTTAGCCCAGAGCAATTTGATCCTTCTTTGGGTATATCTACCAGAAGTGGTGAGGAATTGGAGAAGGTTGGAGGCAGTAATCTGTGATTTGATGTAATATGTGTAGGTTGTGCACTAGGGACTCATTCTATCATCCTTCAAAGCTTAGTTTGGGTTATATGTATCCTCAGTAGATGAAGGAACCTGATCTTTATAGATTCCCAAGGTTCTTAGTTTTCAGTTCAGATGTTCAAACACTTGACTAAGTATCTAGCCTTTAATTATTTTTAGAGAACTAAGTTGAATTGGTTTAATAGAAAGAATCTTGTCATGGTAACTCTTTGAGATTTATGTGGTTATACATGGTCGCATGACTAGCCAAAGGAATTGTGCAGATGAGTGGTTGATTTTGCGTAGATATATATAAATTTGTAATATCTACAAGTGTGCATGGTAACTCGTAGAAATTACTAGCTTAGCAAAACATGAACCTGAACCTAAAGTTAATTATTCCCTATGTTCTAAAGTTTGAATTTTGTAGCATGAGATTACTAGTGAAATTTCTCTCTTCATTAGAAGCTTCCAAGCTTTTCTTATAACCCGGCTTTAGCCAAAAATGTGGATGATCTTGTGAGTTGTAATACAAGATACATATGAAATGAACAAGCCAAAATAGATCAAAAATTGTGTTACCGCTTTCTACTGTACGTTCTGACTTACTACTTGCCAATCATCCACCGATTATTATAGCAAATGTTATATCAGTGTCGCGGATGTGGTAATGTCATGGACATTCCCATTCTGTGAGCAATAGATACTTTTGTATGTATTTATTGTATGTATTTATTCCTCTTATGTTCAACTTTGTTATGACAACCTCTTATAACTTTGTTTTGTATTAACAACCTCTTACTTGGATTTGAACCTCTTCTATTTTTCTTTTTTCCCCTTTTCCTTTTCTCAATCACCTGGTCAACCTTATATCTCCTTAAATACTTCAAAGTTGGCTTAAATTCGGCTTGGTTAATACTTTGATGTTTGGCTTAGCCAAGCTACATTTAGCCCATTTTATAATAAGCACAGTAAGCCCCCTCATGCCGACATTGCAACACTAGGCAATAAGGTAAGAGATAACTAAAGAGTCATCATGCCCAATAAGCAAGTAGTGAAAGAGGAACCAGAGAGAGAAACCAATATTTTTGCTCATAAATACATGTTGAATGTTTTTCCAAAAGAAAAGCAACTGGTGGACCTACAAACAAGTTTAGTTTCATGAACAGCCTAAAAGTAGTAGTGTGTGTCTTACATTGATGTTAAGAGAACAAATAGTTAGATGAGCTATATAACTCGATAGCAGTCAAGACGTGTCAAGAGGAGGACTTGTTTCTCCTATGGGCAGATCCCTTCAAAATGCAAAGGCGCAGGCGGCGGCTGAGGGACCCCCACTTCTCAAATTTGTCAAATTTATTCTTCTTTGTAGACCTTTCAGCTTTCTTCTCATTCTTTCCCTCTTCTTTTGTGTCTTCTGGTGTTTCTTTCATGCTTCCCAGGGGTGTTACAAATACCTTGAGAGTATTTCAATATTATAGACACATGAATCCCATAGCACCCATGTCAATGTATGAATTCCTAAAAAACATATGATAGTATACTACTACTACTACATGTAAGCATGACATGAGAAACAACGACAAGCACAATCATGAAAATTAATTTACTCCCTTTTGGTCTTTTTTATAATACCCTATAACTATATTACAGAAATTAAGAAAAAAAAGTTAAAATTAGTTGATTAGGTGTTAGTTTTTGGAAAATTTGTTTTGGACATTATAAGTTTATCTTTATTTAAAGTCAAACTTCAGTATTATAATAGTATTTGTTGGAAAGAAATCATAAGGTTCATTGATTATGAAGAACAAAAATGAAAAAAACAGTAATTCATGTTTCTCAAGCTTTGTAAAAAGTTTCATTAAAAAAACAAGAAAAACTTCAAAAAAAAGTCATAAAAAGAACCAGAGGGAGTAACAGTACAAGTAGGGATGGCAAAACGGGCTGGCTCGCCCCGCCAAAAAGCGGGCCGGAATGGCCCGCCCCGTCAAGTTAAATGGGCCAACATTCAGGGCCCACCCCGCTAAAATTAAAATTGTAATTTTTTTTTAAAAAAAATGTGCCAAATTAAGATTAAAAAATTAAAAAAATAATTTTTAAAAAAAATTAAAGAAAATATTATTAAAAGAAATGTATAAATAGTAAGAGATGTTACTATTTTTTAATTTTAGAAAATTAAAGTATATATTTTAATAAAATAAAATATAAATTAGTAATATTTATATATTTTTTCTTTTGGCGGGGCCCGTCGGGCCGGCCCGCCCCGCCAAGGTTTTGGTCCGTGGGCAGGCCTTGGCGGGAGGCGGGCTAAAAATTCGTGTCCGCCCCGCCAAATTTGACGGGCTTGGCGGGCCAGCCTGTTGGGCCTGGCCCGTTTTGCCATCCCTAAGTACAAGTTATTATCATAGAGCATCTTGCATCACTTCCAAATCATTTTTATGTCCTCAACCAATTAATAGACCAAACATTATGTGTAGTGTGTGTGCATGCATGTGTGTTGAGAGAGAGACCTCAGAACCACTATCATCACCCCTAAAATCTGGATAAGATTCTTCATCAGTCAGTGCAAAAGAAGAACATCTGCCCCAGCTATCCCTGGTTGAGCTAGTGTATGAGTAATAATCTTCAGTCAGGCCATTTGGCTCATCCTGTTGCATCATTAATAGTCAATTTCAGGATAAATAAAAGATACACCAAGCCCTATGCCCCCACATTTTGAACCACTAATACAAAGCATAGTGAATAATTAACACACAGAAACTTCTTCAATTTAAAGAAACAAAGAATGCATCAAGACCTGCTGGGCTGTTTTACCTGAAGCAGGTTGGCATAGGCTGTTTTCACTAAACCTTTTTAAAATCAAATAAATTTAATGAAATATAAAATACAACACAATCAGAGTTAAATATCACTTTACAAAATGGGATGAAGAAATTATTTCTGCTTGGGTGTATGTTTTGTTGTAAATTGAAGGTACAAATCGTGTTTTCAACATTTTGGAAGAAAAAGAAAAAGAAGTTTACACAACACCATATCAGAGTTCATTTTTTTACAACAATCCATATAAAAGAATAAGATGATGTTGTTCATGGTTTCATAATATGATTGGAATGCTAAACTTCAGCCAACATGATAGAACTTGATAAAGTTCAGAATGAAGAGGCAAACCCAAGAGGACAACTGACTCATCAAATGTCACATGGGCCAGAAGTGAGGAAGGTCTACACTAGCAAGAATAGAATAGAGAGGGATAAAAAGGAACTGTGACTGTGAGAGTGAGCTGATAGAGAGAGAAGGTGATGGTTAGTAGGTTGCTATTGGTAGATTGTTTTGGAATCATGGGCTCTCTGTAGGAACGTTGCACTGTAGAAGCTGGGACATTTTTCCACTGTAATTCCATTTGTTTCATCTTTAATACAATATCAGTTTCTGTTTCTCATTGTTCAATTACTGGATTCAGAATCATTGATACCGAGTCTGTGTCAGAACTGAATCAGATTATAGGAGGGAAAAGCTGTGTTTATTGAAAAAGATTGAATGCAAGTGTCTCAGGATTCAAGAGCCTGAGACTAACAGAATGCCCCTAGTCTTTTCTCTCAGTCTGTGTCATATTATGCTACAAGTCTAACAAAATCACCAACTACAAGTTCTTCAACTAACAAAACCTGTCTACTGGCCTTGCATAACTTTAACATTTTCTATGATTTAATGAATTTCAACTCCAGGAGTCGCCTAGTTAGATTAGATATTCCATTAGATAAAAAAAAATTAAGCCACAAAATATCTTTTGCAACTAGGTAAGGTATACAATTCATGAAAATATTAAAAACTTCTCATAAAAATGATTTTACATAAACATATTTATATTTTCTTGTATTCTTTTGAATAATTCAAGGAAATTTCAAACCAAAACTAACTTGCTAAAGTACATTTGTTAAACAAATATACATAAACAGAACCAACATTTGAACTGTATGCTATACCAAGTGTTTTCATACATTGAAAATTTATTATGTGCAGTAGTTTTCTGTTGAATTTCTTGGGGCATTCAGATGTTAACTCAAAGTGCCATGAGAGTGGTAGAGGGTTAAAGGTTCCATAAACTGGTAATCTGTTTCAATAATGCACTCTAGGTGTACAAAAAGCCACAAAACATTTCTTAATTCAAGATAACTCAGATAAAAGCACCTCTATATCTGCAGGCTCATCATGACCAGGTTCATCATAGCCATGTGTTGATTCCTCTCTGATCATGGAATCCTGCATAGATATTAATGAATTAATCGAAAAAAAAGCTTTAGACAAAAATAACGAGGATAGATGGAAAGAGTTATCCTACAGCAGAAGTTACAGGAGCAACTTGCGAAAGAAGTTCGCCAACTGATGTTGTGATTGAATTTGAAATGCTTGGAGAAGCAGATGAACTTGCAGCATTAGTAGTTGCAGACCGAAGACTAGAGAGTATCTCATATAATAAGTCCTATCAGAAAGCAAGAGGAAAGCAGTGCTTTATTATTTAAATAACACCTACATAACAAAACTGAAACAATTACAGATGACCATATACACCAACATAATAATATTTTAAGTTAATATTTTTTAAAAAAAATGTGAAAGTTAACATCTAAAATTTGTTTGAGATTTCAGCAGTTAAGGCTGGATGATCCTATATCTCATGTCTTTTGCTCTTTTTCCATTGTGTTGTTGTTAAGTTACTGTTACTTGAGACAGCTGGTGTATCATTGTTTGAGTATAAATTATGAGCACAGAGAATAAATTCAGGGACATTTTAGTGGAATCATCAATATTACCGGTGGTGGCAGTCATGGAGAAAAATATACTTAGAAAGTGCTTAATCAATCAGCAATTTAAGACATTGAGTTCTAAATGCTAATTACCTGATTCACATCAGAACCAATTTTCAAATCCCCTAAATCAAAATATTTATCGAGCTTGCGAGCTCTAGGAATGCAAGGAGGACGGAGGACATTGTAGAAGAAAATGGAAACTGAATCATAAAAGAACTGTGGTCGAGAAGAGTTGTGATCACCATCAAACTTTATGACATTTTTATCTCCCTACAAATTTAGAGACCAAGATAGATGCTTTGTAAATGTTAAAAGGATGAAAACAAAGCATATTGCTTTAGAAACATAAGCTTGAAGGTGGGAACAATACTGCATATGCTTCACAGATGAGATCAGAGTGGTGAGGCTGAATGAATTCATCTTCATTACCATGTCCAAATAAAACAGGAATATGTGTCTTCGGAGCAACCTGTAAGCCTTTGAAGCATTAAGAATGATAGTCATGGAAAGGAAGTAACTACAATTAACTTTTCTTTTTTCGCTAGAAAACAAATGCTATTCTACTAAGACTATGAGTATGCCTGAGTTAGATTATTTTGAGTTTGAAATAGCTGATAATTAAAATATTCCGTAGAGATGCAAAAGAAATTCCAAATCCTTAACATGCTGTAGGATCATGATAAATCAAGCTTATATTAATAATTCTATAATTTCCAAATCCAAAGTGAAACAGATCAAGAAAAACTTCATCGTTCTTTATTTTTAAAAATGCAGATTAATTCCATACCAGTAAACAGTTCAGGTCCATAATGTCAAACTTTGCCTTCTTCTCAATAACCCGCCGCATGTATTGTACAGCCATTTTAACCTAATTGTGGACCAAATCAGCGAAACTCAGCCTCAACCAAAACTAGCAACAGTCTAGAACACAGTCCACTTTGCATTAAGGGTTTGAAAAATGAAACAAATAACAAAAGAGAAATAGACAACAAATATATGATAAATTGTTCTTTAAGTAAATGAAGAATAAGATATAATTACTTCCTCCAGCAACACAACAAAACAGCATACTGAGATTATTTATAGCAATGTAATAGTTAAATCTTTCACAACCTGAAAATTTTCAGATTGATGATGCACAACCTGTGGCAGACATCATGCACTACAATTGATATCACCCCAAGAAAGTTACAAGGGAACCACATGAAGATTCTTTTTTCCTTTTCTAATCCCACATTTACTATGAAGGGTAAGTTAGTACTACATGCACAAACACGGAGGGAAGGAGCAAATGTGTACAGTGAACTTTGGAAGTCGAATTCTATAGACATCTGCGAGCTCCATCATCAGATCATATAAGTTTGAAAAGGCACTATCCAACACCATTCCAGAAATTGAAGGGTCTTCGGCTCCATAAAGAAGGCTACAGAACACCAAAGCAAAGTGAGAAATCAATTACACAAGAGGATCTCATATATATGTGGCTTATAAGTTATAGCTACACATTGAAATCTTAAGTTTGCAACCATCTTGAGGAGCATTATTTTATTTCTTGTTTTTTTTTTTGTGCAAATTAACATGTAACAAATAAAAGTATATAGAAAGATATTCTTACTAAAACCATAAAAAATAGCAAGCTTATTGAAGATGTAATACCTTGTAACAGCACCCATTGACCGTCCCCAGAGACCAATACGAGAAACTTGTTTGTTGCTTTTTAAATGCGACACCACCATTTTCAGGTCGTCTTTCTGTCATGGGAAACATTTAACTTGAGAGAACATTACAGGAATATTACACAAATAAACATGCAAGTTCATGGGTGTTACATTGTTATTTCATGAAAGATGCAATATGCTAAAACTCAAGATGCAACTTAAGATGCATAAAAGATGAAACTTCAGAAACTAATTAAAGAAATAAATACATGCAAAATAAGGCAACTTACTTCATGCCAACCAAGGCTAACATGGTCTCCATCAGATAAGCCCGACCCCGAGAAGTCAAGAGTAAAAACAGTAATATTTGATGGAAGAAGAATAACAGCAGCCTCATTGGCATCTGCTCTACAGCCACTGTATCATTGTACTAACAAATTAAAAGAGAGTAGAATAGATGGGTATATATTTCTAAAAGAACAGAATGTTAAGAAAGATTTTCATGATTGTAAATGTAATTCAGAACCATATAGAATATCTTACGTAAGAAGTATCCATAACAATTGGCATACCTATTTCCATGGCAATATATAACACAAGGAAGAGAAATATCTTCGGGCAAAGGTGATGGTAGATAATGACTACACTGCAAGGTATAGCCTTTGGCATTCTTGAGCTGCAAGGTTTAAAAATAATCTAGTTTTCAACAAATTGCAGTAAATTGTAATCATAAAGTAACAAGTAACTTCTAAAAGTGGACAATAGTAGTATGTCCATACTTGCCTCCAAATCCTGCCTTTGGTATGTCTTTCCTGCAAGGGTGAATTCCTTTTCCCATAGGTATTGATCTGGATCATACTCAGCCCTGTATATTTGACAAAGAAGATACACCAAAACTTCAATTCAATAAACTTGAGAAAAGACAACTACAAGTAGGGCATTGGATGCAAAGGCACATAGGTACTTGCATTGGTCAAATATAAGGAAAAAAAATATCAGAAACAATTTAAGCCTATGGTAAAAATAGTCTCATATAGCTTTGTCAAAATGATTAAAGCGAATTTCAATCAAACGAAAAGAATCTACTAGGAACACACAAGTCCTCATAAACAACACAACACCGCTCAAAGGCTGCCAACTTGTCAAACTTGGCATGCAAATATACTGATGCTAATCCATCAACCAATATAGAAAAACACAATACCTGGGAGGCCGAATAATGAAATTGATGAATTGCTCGATCATCTTGCTTCTACAAATATCTCAGAGCAGGCTCCGCTTCATGAGATTACAAGCAGGGCGGCGGAGCCTCTGAGAAGCTCAAAATCAATTCTCCCCCATCTCTCAAAACAAATGAAACTCCTTAAATTACAACTTTAATCTCAAGTCCTCCCAAGATAGGAAGAACTTTACTCCTGAGTTTGGGTGCCGGGCATTAATTAAGGACAACAATTTCCAACACCAGCAATTAATGTCCTATTCCTGCAAGAAACAAACATCAACTTGCTAATAAGGTGACATTTTGAACCAAAGAGCAACAGAAAAACACCCAGTACCAAAAGTTTCTTTCAAATTCATAATGAAATTGGTCTCAAGTGCCTGAACCAATGCCAACAAATCTTAACAAAACCTGCTTATACAAAAACCATATAAAAGCAGGGGAATCCATTGATTTTTTAGCCCAAAAAGGGTTTCATTTGAACCCAGCATTTTCCCACCATTATTGCAGCAACTTTAGTCAAGGTAAAAAATTATCAAACTTTGGTTACAATGTACACTTGGGTCCCATGAAATAGTCCTAAATGTTTTAAAAAAAAATTGGTAAAAGCTGATAAAGCAAGCCAAGACTGAACAATTCTTTGTCAGATCCCACATTGAAAGAGCCACATTTATTAAGTTCATGAACGAATGCCAATGCAAATGTGCTCTAAATCTGATTCTGGCAACAAAAGGAAGCATAAACAAGAAAAATGGAAAGAAAAGATAAAAAAGGAAACAACTTTACCAGAATGGAGAAGAGGGTATGGCCCAGAAGCAAATGAAAAATGACAATCTGAAGAAAAGGAATTTGAAATGAATGAAAGTGTTGTTTTTGTTTTTGTTGTTGTTTTATTTGTCCTTAGGATTTTACTGAGTAGGAGAAATCATCGGAGATGGTATATGAAGGAGGAGATAAAAAACAGACACACAACTCATGAAACAACCAGCTGGATTTTCCTTAAATTTGCTGTCCCTCCCTCTCTCTCTCTCTCTCTCTCTCTCTCTCTCTCTCTCTCTCCGTGAATATTCTTTGTTATTCACAGATTCAAGTTGAGGTTCTGTCTCATCAATTAATTGAATATTAAATGTAAGAACTTGGTGGACCTGATACCTTCGATTAGTGAAGAAAATTTAATAAAATGTTTAAAATTAGTATGAATAACAAAAATTTTCTTCACATTTTCTTTCTTAAGTTTGTGACAATTCATTTGAAACATTTTTCAGCAAATATAATTGAACTGGTCTGGACCGGGGTCTAGGATCCGGTATGGGACCAGCCACAAGGATGCAGGTGTTTTTAGGGTTTGCACACCGGAACTGTGTATATCCGATGTATTAATCCGGTCTCTCAGTGGGAGAGGCCGGTCTTGTTGTCCTGGAGATCCTTCACACCAACGATTCGCGTTGTAGGAGGGCGAAAGGTGGTGCCACCTGCGAAGATTCTCCGACGCTCAAGTTAGAAGGGTGTATGAACTGAATGAATACTCAAGCGTGATAACAGTAAAATGTGAGATAGAATAACGATACCATGCATGTGTGTTGATATGGCCTCTTATAGTTGAACGTAAGAGAAAAAAAAAATGAGACGTTGGATGCAGGTGGGTCCCTTATCTCTGATTGCGTGTATATTGTGTCAATCAAAGTGGCTCGACTTTCAGAATGTGTCAGGAGGGTAGGTCAATTATCAGAGTACAATCCTCCAGAGAGAGGAGAGGATAATCACCTTTTCCGCATAATCTGCTGACACGCCCACTTACTTTCTGAAGCCATTGATGTGACGTATTTTGCTACAAACAGTGTCTTCGTTGATAAGTTATCAAAAGGCTCTTCTCTTGCTATCAGGGAAAAGCTAACAATTATATAAATATCCCGTATCAATGAACATAGAACCGTTACAGCGAAAATGAATGATGCTGTCATGGAGTGAGGGCGGATGACCAGACAACGGATATCCGGTGTGGTAACGTTGAACCTGGACACCGGTTTTCCTTATATGAGGTCAGTCTGACGTCACAAGTATGGGGGCCGGTATCTAGACCGGATCATCTGTCCCCTAGCTTGTATGAGGGACTGTTAAGTTGCTCATATGAGCTACACAATTCTCGAGAGAAGTCTAGATGCCGGTAGTACATTCTTGTAAGTCTCTAGGAACTCGGTGGCGTCCGCTCTACTAAACAAGTGACCGCCCTCTTCGCGTTGTGTACAACGGATTCAGACAGCATAAAAATAAGCAGCGGAAATCCCAAGAGTTTTTGAAAATCGAAACTCTTGGTATTCGAAAAGTGGTTGGTAGGCATTAAATGCGCACAGCATGATTAGACAATAAATGCGTTTTTTATGCAAGAGCCATCATTGCCCAAGAGTGTAACCGTCGATTGAGCTTATTGGGCCTGGATTCAAACTGAGTGGGGGCCCATTAAGCGAAAACGTTTGCTGAAACGTTACTGTTTTCGCGCCCGTTTGTGGTGAAGTGACGGAGTCGTTTCAATTTGAAAGGGTTGCGTTTTGAGGCAAGCCTTGTGACCTTCGATGAAACACTGTGTTTCTTCGTTACCTATAAAAGGAACTCTTAGCAGATTTAGGAATCCACCCTTACTCTCAAACTTAGTGAAACTCTGCTCAAATTTCCTTGGAATTTCCTTGTCGTCTTCAACTTCTCAAAGATCCTCTTTCTTTAGGTAACCTTCCTTCCCTTCAACTCCTTGCAATTTTAATCATTCTATTTCCATCATGCGCCCTAGAGCTGGACACGCTGGTCCTTCAAATAGAGGGAGGTTTGGCTCTCGTGCCCCCCTTAGCCACCGTGGTGGGAGGATTCCAGCGAATCCTCCTGTGGCTGGGCGCCATCGCTCAGAGAGAGCCGAAGCTTCTTCCTCACGAGCGTCCTCTTCATCTCGTCGCTCTGAGGTTCCCCTTGGTTCGAGGGCTACCAGCCGCTCTGATGAGGGGTCAAGTGCTGAGGGTTATCTCTCTGACGATGTTGCTTTTTATCACAGCACCTACGCATTCCACCGCGCCTGCACAACCATGGATCTTCCAGGACGTGGAAAAACGCCGTTTCTCCGCTCTGCTGAAGGGTGTGTCAACGTTGTGGCACACCGGCTTGATTGGGAGAAACTCAACAGGGAAAAACCTTATTGCTGGGTGGAAGAGGAGTTCTTAGAGATCCCTTCGCACCATGCAAGTGAGGAGGAGCGCACAGTTTCTTTCCGCTGTAAGATATACTCGGATAAGAAGTACAAAGCACGATACGCTGTGATGGCTCCGCATCCTTCTGAAAGAATATGCCACAACGTCCCTGACGCGAGGTCGGTCTACATGTACGACTTCGTTTTCTTAAAGCTGGGGGTGCGCTTTCCACTGACGGATTTCCAGATGGCCGTCCTGCGTTTCTTAGACTGTGCCCCCTCACAATTACATCCCAACGGTTGGAGTCTTGTCCGGGCTCTGGAAGTCTTGGGGGAGCATTTTGGCTTCTCCGCCACTGTGGCCAAGCTGTTTTACTATTGCCAAGTGGTCCGCCGAGCTAATAAGAAGGGCGGCCTTGGGTTCATTACACTCCGTAGTGACTCAAGGGTTGTAAATTTCAAGTCTTATACGGAATCCGCAAAGGTAGATGGGCGCTCCTTCAAGCACTACTACACGCGGGTCCGGATTCAACCAAATAAGCCGGTCTTCTGGCGAAATAAAGAGGGGTTTACCAAGTTTCCCCTTAGCTGGACGCACGAGCATTTTCTCCTTATGAGCCGTGCTTATTATACAGATGAGAGTGAACTTTCCCCTCATTCTGTTGAGGTCTTGAGCGCCCTGCAGACGGCCTCAAAGACCCTCAAAGGGTTTTCCAGCCGTCTTCTCCTGGCCGAGGAAGACATCAAAAACACCTACCTCCGTAATATTCGCTCTTATTCTCCTTGTGTTGTATGGTTATACCGTTCTAGTTATTTTCCTTCTTGTATGCTTATTCAACTCTTTTTGTTTTGCAGAACAAATTGAAAAGGCCTGCCCAGAAATGTTGTCGCTAAGGTCCATGATGGCTGACGATGACTCCTCTTCTGAAGAAAATGAAATCCAGGCGAAGAGGAACGCCACCAAAACTCCCCTCATTCCTCTGACTTCTGTAGTAGGAGATGAGGTTCCTCTCTTCGATGAGGAGGAAGCCGAAGAAACAACGGAGGCCGCTGGAGCGGGTGGCGAGGAGGCCATCCCAGAGAAAAAGAAAAAGAAGAGGCATCTTGTAAAGAAGGCCGATCAAGAGAAGCCCTCCTCTGATGACCCTGTGAAGAAGCGTCAGAGGACGGCTGAAGAAACCGAATTAAAGAAGAACAAGGGAAAGGAACCCGCTCCTGAGTTCTCTGCACCTTCTTCTCAAAATGCTTCAGAGCCGGATTCTGGGAACGGTCCTCCTCCGGCGTTCGATCCTCCGCGTGACTCCTCCCTTTCTCCTTATTTGTGGTTTCAAGGATCTATGCCTCCTACTCTCCCAAAGGCACGGTATTGCCTCCGTCCTTCCCTCGACGCTGCTGGGGTCCGAGGTGCTTGCAAGGCTGGGCGTTGGCAACTTGATGAACTGTCTGGCCTGCTTGAGTCCCTGAGCGAGAAAGCTGATTATATGGATCAGGTTGAAAAACTTGAGACCGAACTCGCAGTGAAGGAGAAATGGGCAGCCAAACAAGCTGAAGCTCGCAGGGGTGTGGAATCGGAATTGGAAAAAACTAAAGAAACACTCCAGAGGAAAACGGAAGAGGCAAGCAAAGTTCATTTTGCGAATAAGGCCCTAGAACGGGAAGTTGCCGACCTCCAAAATAAGAACAAATCCATACCCCTCCTTGAAGAAGAATTAAAACTGGAGAAGAAGAGATCGGCTAAGCTTGCTGACGATCTCAAAGTTATGGAGGATGGTCGCAACAAGGACCTTGGGGAGTGGGAGTCTATTCGGAAGGAGATGCAAGCCCAAATTGATGAACTCAAAAAGGGTGGTGCGAGTGCTGGGCCTTCAGAAGAGGATTACGCCAAGGTTCAAAGAAGGCTAGCTGCTGCAAAGGCCAAGGCTGCCAAAGCCTTGGATATATGCAAAAATGTGGCGTATGAATCTTTCGGCCTGGCCCTTCGTCAAGTCTACTATCGTAACCCTGGAATAAAGCTGAATTTGTACGGATTAGATCCGTTCTTTGAGTTCCATGGGGGAAGACTTGTAGAAGTTCACAAGGACGGATCGCACCACGAGCCCCATGCATCTCTGTACGAACTGCCTCCTCTCCCAGAAGGCCAAAGTATGGAGCCTACCACGTCCACTGCTGCCTCTGGAGCTGAAGCACAAGAAGGTGCCCAAACTGGAATGGAGGACAGAGCGGAGAAGGGAGGAATGCCCACTGTGGAGGATCAAGCACCGGCCCCTTAATTTATGCTTTATTCATAGCTGTGTACTGGGATCAGCTCCAGTTTTAACTACCTTGTAACCTGAATAATTTCTTTATTCTTGGAAATAAAATTCACTGTTGCTTTTCTTCAACTGCTTGCGTCGAATGTATGATTGTTGGATAACTTAGTGTTGTACCAAACACTTTATTGTTTTTAATGCTTTACGAATCCGTTCTGTGTGGTTACCAAGCTGCTTAACGCGTACTTATCACACCGGATTAAGACAACAAATAGTAATGAATAAATAACAATTAAGTTAAAGCACGCCCTGTCCCCAAGTGTAAGTTCATTGGGAAGGGAGAGTTTATCTCGAAGATTACCTTTTAAATTCTCAAAAGATAGAAATGCTTATCTGTCCTCGAAGATGTAGAGCGAGTACATTAGCTTTCAACCGCTCTGGGATGAATATTCCACAATTGAGGACGGATATTGCCTTTGAATTTTGTATAGCTTTGGCAAGGGTAAGCTTTATGCCTTTCTCTTGAGGTTCGGTTTGGTCCTACACCTCAAGTCTTCACACGGTGTTCGGTTCGATCCTACTAACCGTACTTGGAGTTCGGTGCAATCCTACAATCCAAGCCTTCAACACGGGGTTCGGATCAGGGCTAATCCTGAACCTACTGCGCCCGTTACTCGGGGTTCAGCGCGGTTTTCTCTGTGAACCGGCCTACTGCGCCCAAGCCTTCGCATGGGGTTCGGTTTGTGGCCTTGAAAAAGGACCAGCCCTACAACCCATGTAGTCTTCGAATGGGGTTCGGTTTGTGGCCTTGAGAAAGGACCAGCCCTACAACCCATGTTGTCTTCGAATGGGGTTCGGTTTGTGGCCTTGAAAAAGGACCAGCCCTACAACCCATGTTGTCTTCGAATGGGGTTCGGTTTGTGGCCTTGAGAAAGGACCAGCCCTACAACCCATGTTGTCTTCGAATGGGGTTCGGTTTGTGGCCTTGAGAAAGGACCAGCCCTACAACCCATGTTGTCTTCGAATGGGGTTCGGTTTGTGGCCTTGAAAAAGGACCAGCCCTACAACCCATGTTGTCTTCGAATGGGGTTCGGTTTGTGGCCTTGAAAAAGGACCAGCCCTACAACCCATGTTGTCTTCGAATGGGGTTCGGTTTGTGGCCTTGAAAAAGGACCAGCCCTACAACCCATGTTGTCTTCGAATGGGGTTCGGTTTGTGGCCTTGAAAAAGGACCAGCCCTACAACCCATTCCACCTCGAGGAATTACATCGTCTGACTTGGGGGGGTCTCCCTCCGTTCTTCGAGGAATTATCACATCAACTACAAAATAGGTAGTTGCGTTCATCCGTCCTGAGGTGTATGCGTATTAAACCACAGCTTTAAATCATAACACATAAGAAAAGTGAGAATGATAGGGCGGTGAGAGTGTATTCTTATTAAAACTGAATATAGATTACACAAAGAGCATCGTTGGGGCTATGCCTCGTTAAAACCTTCTTGAGAAAACCCAGTGGGAAAAAACTCAAGTAAGGAAAAAGAGTACACGCCGTCTTACCAACTAGCTGTAATACACTCGTAAATTCTGAGTGTTCCATTTGTTGCGGATTGGGGTTCCATCAAGTTCTTCCAATCGGTATGATCCCTTTCCAGTCACCTCCGAAACTCTATAAGGTCCTTCCCACGTTGGTGCTAGCTTTCCTTGGTGAGCGAACTTATTCCCCACACTGGCCTTTCTCAGAACAAGGTCTCCGGTGTTAAAAGCTCTGTACTGGACACGTTTATTGTACCGGAGTGCAGCCTTTGCTTTTATTGCCTGATCTCTAATGAAAGCCTTTTCCCTCAACTCTTGGAGGACATCCAGCTCTGATGCTAAGTTGGCGCTGTTATCTTCTGCTGAAAAATACTCAACACGGGCCGATCTTGTTTGTAACTCAACTGGGATCATCGCCTCAACCCCGTACACCAACCGGTATGGGGATTCGTTAGTTGAAGAATGAGGCGTAGTGCGGTATGCCCATAGAACATGACATAACTGGTCAGTCCATCCTCCCTTCGCTTCTCCCAGACGCTTCTTTAACCCCCTCAGCACCTCTCGATTAGCTACCTCTGCTTGCCCATTGGTCTGGGGGTGTTCAACAGATGAAAATATCTGGACTATCCCCAGTCCTTCAAGTAAGTCCGTGAACTTTTTGTCTGTAAACTGGGTGCCGTTATCAGTCACAATCCGCCCTGGCACCCCGAACCGAGCAATGATATTTTCGTACATGAAACGTCTTGTACGTGCAGAAGTGATATGCACTACTGGTTCTGCCTCGATCCATTTGGTGAAGTAGTCTACCCCCACAATCAAGTATTTGATACCTCCTGGCGCAGTGGGAAACGGACCCAGAATATCAAGGCCCCATTGGTAGAACGGCCAAGGCACAGCAGATGAAGATAACTCTTGGGCCGGTGTATGGTGGAGATTGGAGAATTTTTGGCAAGCGTCGCATTTCCTCACGAAGTCTGCGGAATCCTGCTTCACAGTGGGCCACCAGTATCCAGCCCTGAGGACTTTTCTCATTAGGCTTCGGCCCCCAGCGTGGTGCCCACATTGCCCCTCGTGTACCTCAGTTAAGACCGCTTGAACTTCGTCCTCTCTTAAACATGAAAGATACGGGACAGAGAATCCCCTTCTGTAGAGAACACCATCGACCATAGTAAAATATGGCAACTCCTTCTTTACTCGTCTCATTTCCTTCTCGTCAGTGGGAAGTTGACCATCAGCCAGATAATGAATATAGGGGATGACCCAAGAATCCTCATATGGATAGCTCACCATGACAGCATTCAGAGAAGGATACAGAGGTATACTGGGTGATGTCAAAGTGCTCTGAACCACCGTTGTCATGCTACCAGGCTGCTTTGTACTTGCCAATCTTGACAAGATATCTGCTCTGGTATTTTCTTCCCTGGGCACATGCTTGAACTCTAAAACTTCAAATCTTCCCTTCAGCTCATTAACACAATTCAAGTACAATTGAAGTTGTGGTTCCTTCGCCTGGTACTCTCCCTGGATTTGCGAAATCACCAGCTGAGAATCGCTGCAGAGGGTCACTGCTGATGCTCCGATATCAATTGCCGCACGGAGACCGGCCAAGCATGCTTCGTATTCAGCTTGATTGTTAGAGGTCTTGAAATTGAATCGGAGGGAAATTTCTAAGTGTACGCCGTCATCACTTTCTACCACCACACCTGCTCCACATCCTTTGCTGTTTGACGAACCGTCAACGTAGATGGTCCAATGCGTTCGAAGGGTCGCCGGGTCTGCCCCAGTCATTTCCACTACAAAATCGGCCAACACTTGTGCCTTGATGGCTCCTCGAGGCTCATATGAAATCTCAAATTCAGATAGCTCAATAGACCATTTTATCATCCTTCCAGCGAGGTCTGGCTTGCTGAGTACCGAACGGAGCGGCAAATCCGTTCTTACCAATACTGGGTGCGCATGGAAATAAGGCCTCAACCGTCGTGATGCCCAAACAACTGCCAAGGCGGCTTTCTCAATCTTCTGATACCTTCCTTCCGCCCCCTGAAACGTTTTACTAGTAAAGTACACCGGTCTTTGCCCTTCAGGGGTTTCTTTTACCAGGGCTACACCTAGAGCTTCGTCGGATATTGCCAAGTATAAGATTAACATTTCGCCTGGATCAGGCTTAACAAGAATTGGTGGGCTCGAGAGAACGGCTTTGAGCTGCTGGAAGGCTTGCTCTTGTTCCTCTCCCCATTCAAAACTCTTGTGTTTCTTCAACGCCTTATACAAGGGGAGGGACCTGTGCGCCATCTTAGGCATGAAACGAGCTAAAGCGGCCACTTTCCCATTCAATGACTGGACCTCCCTCAAACATTTAGGACTCTGCATGTCCAGGATTGCTTGACATTTCCCGGGGTTAGCTTCAATGCCTCGTTGAGTCAGCATAAATCCCAAGAATTTCCCTGCTGGAACGGCGAAAGTGCACTTTAAAGGATTTAACCTCATGTTGTACTGCCGAAGCCTAGTGAAAACTTGGCGTAGATCTTCAATGTGGTCTCCTCCAGCGGGCGTTTTGGCTATGATATCATCGATATAAACTTCGACCAGCTTGGTATGCATCCCTTCAAAGACTTTGTTAATCATGCGCTGATAGGTAGCGCCGGCGTTCTTTAGTCCAAAAGGCATGACGGTGTAACAGAAAACACCGCGGTCGTTGATAAAGGCAGTCTTCTCCTGGTCTCCCTCCCACATCGGAATCTGGTTGTACCCCGAATAAGCATCCATGAAACTGAGATATTGGTAACCAGATGAATCATCCACCATGCGATCGATGTTGGGCAGGGGATATGGATCTTTAGGGCAGCAACGGTTAAGATCCACATAATCAGTACACATCCTCCATTTGCCGTTAGCCTTCTGCACCATGACCACATTAGAAAGCCAAGATGAATAGCGTATCTCCCTTATAAAACCTGCCTTCAACAACTCCTCTGTTTGCTCACAAGCCGCCCTCTGCTTCTCCGGTCCCAACCTCCTCTTCTTCTGAGCCACCGGTCTGGTTTCAGGATACACTGCAAGTTTGTGACAACAGAAATCAGGATCCATCCCCGGCATGTCTGCTGCTGTCCATGCGAAAAGGTCTTTGAATTCCTGCAGAAGGGCTAATAAGCGTTGCTCCATAGCAGACTCCAGCTTATCATTGATGTGCGTGACCTTCTCTGGGGAATCTCCCAATACGACATCCCTGGAGCCACCATCCGGTGTGGGCTTAGATGGATTGAGTGGATCAATCTTCAATTCCGCTCTGGGGTCTAGGTCAATAAGACTGACAGATCCTGCCGCTGTTCCTCCGTCGTTCAACTTCCTCTTCTTGTTAAATGCATCCAACTTAACCATGTTGAGGCTCAGATTATAACAATATCGAGCCATCTCCTGATCTCCGCGGAGTGAGGACACAGCGTTGTCCTTGTCGATAAATTTGATCAAGAGGTGAGGGGTGGATACAATTGCTTCCATAGCGTTCAATGTTGGACGGCCTATGATACCGTTGTACGGGGATTCCACATCAATCACCAGAATTCTTGACTTGACTGTTCTTGCACCGGGCTCCCCTTCAAAAGAAATCAAAGTGTCGAGGTATCCCTTGGTGGGTTGCTTGGCTCCGTTAAACGCTGTGAGTTCTTGTGTGTATGGTTGTAAATCTGCATCACTGAAACCCATTCGTTTGAAACAATTATAAAAGATAACATCACAAGAACTTCCCTGATCGACGAGGATCCTCTTGACGTCCTTATTGGCTATGACGGCCACAATCACTACTGCATCATCACCTCCTGGAATTGTTGAGCCGAAATCATCATCTGTAAACGACACCGTCGGGGCTGTCACTCCGTCCCTGAAAGGGCGGTTATTCCTTGGTTTACCCTGGACTGACAGAATCATCCTATGGTGGTTCTTTCGTGCTGTGATTGATGTTCCTCCTCCCGCAAATCCTCCAGCTATCATCTCAATCACTTCTCGTCTGCCCTGTCTCTGCTGCTGGGGCATATTACTTTGTTGGGCACCTTCAGCAATCACTACCCCTTTCTGCTTCTCAGCCGCAGTGAACTTCCTTGCTGGGTTGCGCGTATTATCATCTTCATCATCAGGATCTCTATTCCTTTTCTCCATCCTATGAGGCTCATCCATAGATTTCTCCTTAAACAAATACTGCTTCAACTTTCCTTCCCGAATGAGAGTTTCCACCGTATTCTTTAACGCCTTACACTCATCAGTGTTGTGCCCTGTCTGCTCATGGAAAGTGCAGTATTTACGTGGGTTACCACCCCTCTTGGCTGGGGCTGGCTTCCTTATACCAAAGACGTTCAGAGTTGGCCAACCAACTTCCCTCATGATTTGTGAGTGCCTGGTGTTCAACGGAGCATAGTGATCGAACGATGATACGCGCCTATCTCGTGGATGCTGACGAGCATTCACAAAGTCTTCTCTAAAGGCATGCTTCTCGGGCCTCGCTCTCTCCTTTTCTCTCCGTGGCTGCTGAGCGGGTGCAGAAGGCTTTACTCTTGCTGCAGTTGCCTCTAGATGCATCTCTATGCCCACATATTTGGAAGCTTTCCTTCGAAACTCCTCGAAGGTTGTAGGTGGGCTCTTTGCCAAAGATAGGGCAAAGGCTGAACCTGGCTGAAGAGCTTCCACTACAATATGGAGTTGTATGGCCTCCGTGAGGTTAGGGACCAACGCAGCCTCCTTGTAAAACCTTTTCAGGAACTCCTTAAGAGTCTCAGTTTCTCCCTGTCTTATCTGGGCCAGGGTGTGAGAAGTTCTTGGGATATCCCTGGAGATGACGAAATGGCTTTCGAATGCGGCAGCCATTTCCTCCCAAGAGTCTATAGATCCTGAAGGCAAACTTTTAAACCAGCTGAGAGCTTCCTCCGTCAACGTCCTTGGGAACATTCTGCACATGACATCTTCGTCTGCTCCCAGATACATAGCTTCATAAACATAAGCATCCAAATGCTTAGTGGGGTCGGTCTCTCCATTATACTTCCCAATCGACAATGGCTGAGTTGTTTGCAAATGTTTTGGAATGACAATACTCATCAACCTCCTTGAGAAAGGGACATTGAGCTTGTATGTCCCTGAAGTTACCACCGCCTGCTCCCTTCTCCTGATACTGACTCTATCACCAGAGTCCTGCGTTTGCTCCCTCTCTTCATATGTGGAGATCTTCGAATACTGGAGGGTGGTGGATCTATCCCTCGCTGATGCATGGTGAGCATCCTCTGCATGGGATACTACTCTGTCCCCAGCTCCTCCTCTCTCTCGCCTCAGCTCCATCAGCTCCTCCTTCAGTTGCCTGATAACCTCATCGCGAGGGTCAGGCGTCTGCACTTGCACCATCCTCCGGGTTTGAGTTGCAGGAGATTCGAAGACGAGTCTCCTCCCAGCCTGTTGATGGGTCACATCCTCCACGTGACCTTCCACGAAATCTCTCCCGTCACCTTCCATTGTGCCAACCTAACTTCTGCGAAAATGGGAATAACTCTATCGAGTCCCACTGGGCGTGCCAATGAACTGGTCTGGACCGGGGTCTAGGATCCGGTATGGGACCAGCCACAAGGATGCAGGTGTTTTTAGGGTTTGCACACCGGAACTGTGTATATCCGATGTATTAATCCGGTCTCTCAGTGGGAGAGGCCGGTCTTGTTGTCCTGGAGATCCTTCACACCAACGATTCGCGTTGTAGGAGGGCGAAAGGTGGTGCCACCTGCGAAGATTCTCCGACGCTCAAGTTAGAAGGGTGTATGAACTGAATGAATACTCAAGCGTGATAACAGTAAAATGTGAGATAGAATAACGATACCATGCATGTGTGTTGATATGGCCTCTTATAGTTGAACGTAAGAGAAAAAAAAATGAGACGTTGGATGCAGGTGGGTCCCTTATCTCTGATTGCGTGTATATTGTGTCAATCAAAGTGGCTCGACTTTCAGAATGTGTCAGGAGGGTAGGTCAATTATCAGAGTACAATCCTCCAGAGAGAGGAGAGGATAATCACCTTTTCCGCATAATCTGCTGACACGCCCACTTACTTTCTGAAGCCATTGATGTGACGTATTTTGCTACAAACAGTGTCTTCGTTGATAAGTTATCAAAAGGCTCTTCTCTTGCTATCAGGGAAAAGCTAACAATTATATAAATATCCCGTATCAATGAACATAGAACCGTTACAGCGAAAATGAATGATGCTGTCATGGAGTGAGGGCGGATGACCAGACAACGGATATCCGGTGTGGTAACGTTGAACCTGGACACCGGTTTTCCTTATATGAGGTCAGTCTGACGTCACAAGTATGGGGGCCGGTATCTAGACCGGATCAATAATGTAAATGCAAAGTGAACAATATGTTTCAATTCGAGATTTTATTTAAAAGAAATTAAATATATATTACTTAAACCAACCAAGTATTAGTATAATAATATTTCCGAAAGAAAAAGCTATTTTTCCTACGATTATCTGAAGAATGTTTTGGTTTAAAATGATTAGACAAAAGTTAGTAACTTTGTTACATTTTTACACCTGGAATTATCTTTTAAACCATCTAGAGAAGTTTATATGAGGCTGAGGGACATGCTAGTCAATCAATTACCTAATATTCAGTTTATGATAAATAAAAAGAGTATACAAATAATTTTTTCAAGTTCAAATTTATTCAATTTTGATCATTTTTTAACTTTTAGATTGTCACGGACTATTTGTATATCTAATTTTCCTTTGCAAATTTAAATATTGTGGTTGGGTCATGAGATAACAGGTCAAATCCAAGGATGATCGTCATAGTTTGATTGGTTTAATTAAAATAATAAAATCTAATATACATTTTTAGTTTACATCAGTTTGAAATTCAATTTGATTATAAATTGAGGTTGAAAATAACATTTATATTTAATTTTATTATTAAAATTGTAAATCAGACATCCTTTATATAATTTGATGGACATAATATTATATTTTGTATTTTAGGTTCTGTTTGACAACCTTAATAAGATAAATTAAGCAATTAAGATTGAATATAAAAAAAAAATATAAGAGTATGACAAACTCTTACATATCCAATGTCTGAGATAAAAATAGTAGTTGGCAACATCAACTACTTATACTTTCTTTTTAAATAGGTGAAAATGAATAATTAATTTGTTAGTCTTTTATTAATAGAATACAACCCCTACAAAGATTGTTACATATCACATACTTTTCTTTGAAATGTATGCAACTTCAGAAATTTTAAAATCCTCCTTTCTTTAGGCCCCTCTTGCCACACACCCATTACATCCAACCAAGTGGAAATAAAACAAGTAAACCAACTTCAGGCTTCCTCAACTATTTGAACTAAAACTAAGGAATAATTGCACTAATCTCCCTTTAAGTTTAGTTCAAATACAACAAGATCCTCTCATTTTCAAAATTACATACACCCCCCATATTTTGAAGATTGATAGAGTGAATATACTGTTGTGTGTGACTATGATAGTGGGCATGCATGCATATACATGGCATATACATGCAATAATATGTGAATGCATTTTCATTAGATATCAAACTTCAGAATATCAAAGGTGTACGTAATTTCTGAAAATGGAAAAGTCTCAACATATTTAAGATAACCTTCAAGGGTGGTCATTGTAATTATCCCTAAACTTAACAAGGGGAATTTACACAAGTCGACTTTAAAAACAAAATCAATATTTCTTCAATCTGAATTTAAACCAAGGCTTCCCTCTTGTCTTTTAGGTTGGTGATAGATAATCATTAACCAATAATCATTTGGTATTTTGAAGTAGATTTTAAGTCTTTATTATCAAGATGGAGGAAGAGAATATTTAGTTATTTAGTGGCGAGTAAAGTAACAGAATATTTATCTATTTATTTCCAGTGTATGGTTTACAGAAGCAAAGTTTTTCCTTTGGAAACCTGAAGTTGTGCATTAACTGGTAACCACTGGGCAGCATGGTTCACTTCAGTGAACATCAATGCTATTATGCACTATGCACAGCATATGAAGGATTAAGATCCTTCACATTATCTTCAGCAATCTTTCATCTTGAATATCCATTGAAACAACTCATCGCTGCCAAATTAAACACATCTAACAGAGGCTTTAGCCGTCATTTATCATCTTCCCCCCATCCAGTATACCTTCCAGAGTCATCAGCACTGCCCTGCCGTAACCTTAACCTAACTGAGGCATTTGGATTCCTAGAATATGTAATGATGCGTCCAACCTTCCCTGTTGCAAATGTATCTGTGAGTTTACTCACAACGGAAAATCTCAACTAGCTAGCTACTTGGTTTTATTATGCCCTGAAGCTTCCATCCACCAAATCCTGCTGCAGCAAATGCCTGCAAGGTATAGATACACATCATTTGTCACCTCAAAACTGAACAATTTTCCTTTAGGAATCTAAAATCATATTAAATGGTCAAACCACACCTTCTATCAAGGTGTATTGTTTTAATATAATAGTATTACAAACTTTTAAATTTGTACCTCTTACAAACTACCCAAAGTCACTACCCTAGCATAAAATACAGATGGAAAATCCAAGTAAACCAAATATTTATTTGAGTTGAAACTAAAATACAAGGTATTATTGCCACTAGTTAACAAAACTTCTATGAAGAGAAGAACACAATGCAAGATATTTTCTTTTAAGAACTCCAAAATTAGAAGGTGAGCAGTGTGGTGAACACTAGTCTGTATCCAAAACAAAAAATGTTGAATCAAGTAGCACTGATGACTTTTCTTGTTGGGCAAATGTCAGGCATAGGACCTGGGTGTAGGACCTACTCATAGGTCTGGACATGGAAGAACGCTTCCTGCTATATATGGTGAATATGAATTTTAGGGAAGCAGCTTCATCCTTGACCTCTTCTATGCCTATGGTAAGTAATTCTGAGAATAATTGCTCAATTACTATTACTGAATACGGACAGATCCTTTTAAAGACTGTTAATACCAGGGAAAGAAATCCTAATGATATGATCCTATTCCTAGCTAATAAAAGGAAATAGATCCTAAATTACATAATCAAAATAAGAAAAACCAAATGATATGATCTTAACTAATAAAGGATAAGAAATCCTAAATGATATGGTTTTAGCTATAAAAGGAAACAAATAAAATCCTATTTATGATATTGCTAACCCACAAATTTGAGGCATGTTCAAATATCAAGGGTCCTGTCCTGTTAGTAACTCATTTTTACCACCATCCAAATACGATATCCTCATTCTAAACCTTGACTAACCTAAGCAAAAAAACAACAGGTTCACTGCCATCACTCTCTCAAGGGGAATGACAACACTGGCCATGCATGAAGACAATCACTTCAAGTCATCAACTAAATATTCTACAGAAAATGGTCTAGCCTAAATGCATAACCTCACAAAATATTAACTTGAAACTGCAATAATTTGATCTGTGCACAGGATAGCTCACAAAAAGACAAGTCAATAAAATGTGCAGCCCCCATCAACGTTACTAGAGCAATTGAATTTCAAACAAATATATAAAAAGAGGTAGTCATTGATAGATAGCACCTAATATACAATGAGGGATAGTGAACCGACTTGAAAGAAGATACATTATATGCAGTTGCGCAAGATAAGGAAATCAAACCTCATCCCAAGATTTTCCCGCAGTCTCAAGCAATGCAGCATTGCATGTCTTTAATTCCACAGAAGCCCCTGAAAACATTGATGCTGCTTCTTCCCAACCCCTATTATGTCCCATGCACCTATATACCACCCATTGATTAAACATCCATCAGATCTTATCAACCTTAGTCTGTAAATATCAAATTTTGTTCCTTAAAAGGTAAATGAAAAGATATTATCCCCAAAAAAATAGCCCTAGAGAATCCTTGAAATGAGCTGGAGATTGCATCATTAAGCAATGCTTTATATCATGCGATTGAGAGAACAACCACCTACCTAAATAGGTGATCTCCGGGCCAGATTCAACCAAGAGATGAGTTAAACAATATGCATTTCAAGCCTTGTTTTGATGAAAAAGTTCAAAATAAATGGTTACATAGAGGGAAATGTGAAATGTGACACATCCACATGTGATTTCTCAATTATAGCAAATTCAATCTGCAAATATAGCATCACCTAATGTATTGATCATAGCTGCATTGTTAGGACTTAGTATCCATACATCTTTGTGTACATGAAAAAAATTCAATGACATACTATTGATGTTGCTTCAATCATCAACCTCCACCTTCAAATACCAAGACCAGGGAAAAAAAAAGAAACAACCCCTAAAGGCTGGAATGTGTAGATACTCACATAATAGTAAGTATCTCATCTCTTGAATAGCTACAAATAACCTTCTGTAGGTGCTCTGCAGTTTGCCCATCCATGGCTGCAATTGAATAGAAACTAGAAACAAAATGAACCTCAGCTTCCAACAGCTCCTGCACTTGCTCCTGCATAATCTTAAGTGTCTCCTTGGTCCGTGCCGCATCACTGCAACATCAGAAATCAATATAGAACCACAAAATATGGATTCATCCCAATGAGCTTCAAAAACAGTTAACACAATTCAGAACTGCTAACCTAGACAGTATAAGTTCAGGAATCCAACCCAACTGTTGGAGCTTGTGGGCAACTTTCACAGCATCCTCTTTCCCTGATTTGCTCAAGGGCCGGTCATGGTCTGTAAAAAAAATCATTTATTTTCCTTTCAAGTTCTGAAAAGAAAAAAAAAAAGTTTCCAGAAATGTTATATCTTCCTATAATATCCTCCTACTAATTCTCTTAATACTTTATAAAGAAATTATTGAATAAGAAATAAAAGCATGCACTCTTGTCTATATAATTTAATTGAAATACATTATACTATTGTATAAGCAAAAATCATTGACTTCTATAATGAGAACTAATTAGCTGACAGTTTAAAAATCTTTACAATTAAACTCTTGTCTATATAACAAACAAACAAAAAGTCACTTCTTTCTTCAATTAGTAAATAGAAAGATTCGTAAAAACATGCACATTGTCTAATAATAAAGTTTGAGACTTTAACATGAAATTGCACAAAGTAGAAACCCCGGCATTTGTTATACCTAGAGCTAGAAGCAATAACATTTTATGTCCTTTTATATTGGAATTCCTTAAAAGGGTGTACTCCTAAGTAGGCAAAGATTGAAACTTTAAAAGTAAGAAGTATTGTTTTACCGCGAAGAGAGCGATTTTGCGAGGAACTCTCAGCATGGCGAAGAAGGATAAGGCGGCGAGAGACAGAGAGGGAGTCAGATAAGGATTCTGCTACTTGGGTGTCCTGTTTTTGAATGAGAAGAGATGATTTGGCGCGAAATCGATTAGGGTTTCGAAGGTGGAAAGGTGAAAAGGGTATACTGCATATACTAGCAGAATGCATCATCTCATACACACACACACACACTCTCTTTGATACTTCGATAAGTGCTTACAGTTTGAGGTTCCTTTTCCTTTCTTATTTTGCATGCCCTTCTTTTTTTACCAAACGATGGTTTCTTATATTCTTAACATCGTTTTAGATGGTATACAAAATCAAATGCAATGAGTAATTTTTATAAGAACTTCAATACGTATGAAAGGGTTGTTGGGAGTTTTGGAAGAGCCATGAATCAATACCAATGAAAAAAAAAAAATGTTTAACAAAATTTTAATTAATCAATATTAATCATTAATTTTCTTTTATAATTCAATTTTTCTAATTAGTTACAAAATGAGTCAGAAATGTAATTTCATATTTATTTTTATTAGAAAAATAGAATCCATTCTGTTGGTGAATAGAGATACAATTATATTTTTAATCACATGATTATGAGTTTTGTATCACTCTAATTTTTTTTACTGTTTTGTTAGAATTTTATGGAATTATGAGGATGTGTCACCACACCTGAATGAACAGTGTGACACATTGTTATCATATTTTAGTAAGAATTTGGTAGTGTAATCTGATTTATTTTCTTTTTCAATTTCATCTTTTTCGAATCAAATTTATATTATATCCATATGTTATCAAACATTTCTAAACCTATTTTAGTCAATATTTAACATGTCAGCATCTCATTAAATATAGTCTCATTTATTTTCCTTTTTCAATTTTATAATAAATATAAAAGTTGTTTTCGAATTAAATTAAAATAGTAATTGCTGTAAAATTTGAATCTCTATTTAAACATATTTCGTCATCACTAAAATCAAATCTTTATATATGCCACTGCAATTAAGAAAAATTAAGAATTAAATAATTTATTTTAAAATCAATTAAAATATTAATTTTCATCACAATTCAATCCTTATTTAAACATATCACTTTATCACCTTTTAGTTCATTTGGCAAAATAAACTTATAGTTGGTTTCCATGACTTATGGTTTTATGTAGTTTATAGTTTATATTTTTTTAGGAAGCTTATTGAAATAAAGCTATTTGGTAAAACTAATTTAAATTGTATTAAGTGACTTTAAATGACATACAATATTTTAATTATGTTACGCCAAACGAACACTTTGAGGACTCAATCCTTATATATTGCATCAATTAAGAAAAACTAAACAATTTATTAAAAAGACATAATTAAATAAGAATTCGATTAATTATATTGAATGTTGACCACAAATTATTTCATTAAAAAATTATATATTACCATAATAAACTTATATAATTAAAAAATTAAAAATTAAACTGTTAGAATTTTATTAACTATATGGAATGTGAATTACAGATTATTTCATTCATTTATATGTTTTCGTTAATTATTTTATTGATGTTAGAATTTGATTAATCATATTAAATATTAATTTGAAACTAAAAAATAAATTATATTGAATGTCAATTGCCTTAAAATTCACGTGTTTTACTTTACTTTTAAATATAATAATTTTATAGAAAATAATTATAACCTTTTAAAAATATATGAGATTTCATTAGTTATATTTGCATCACCATGTTAGCAGCTATTTTTGGTATAACTCTTGTTACGTGTTAGTTTCTCATGGAATACCATTTTATTTCACTTCTAAATATAACATTTTCATAAAGAAATAAGTATAATCTTTTAGAAACACGTATGAGATTTGTTAATTATATTTGATGGGTTTGATTATAATAGTTAGCTATAAAAGACGTGACTATGTTATTTTATGGAGAAAAGTTGAAATCATATTTACATCAGTATCTTTTTACTTGTCATTTTCCTATTTCTTTCTCTAATATTATTCAATGAATATCTCCCCCTCTTTTTCTATTTCATTTTTTATTTTACTTTTTATTTATGGTTGTTCTCTCATTAATGTTTCACATCTTGGAGTTTGCAGAAGAAATATGATCAAATTTGTATACACTAGTAATTATGTTTTATTACATTTTTACTTTATTTTTATCATGACTAGGTTCTTCTAAAATATAACTATGTTTTTCTTCTACTACTTCATTTGAATTTCTTGGAGCATTAAAAATCAAAACTTTTTTATAAAGTTGTTATTTTTTAATACTTAAAAAATACATATATATTATGAAAAATAAACTTAATTGGAAAAGATCTTATTACTTTGATTTTATATTACTCAAGTATATACCATCGTAGATAAACACCTGTGTAAAAACTATTTATCGCACATATATATATATATATAGCAAATTCACATTTTAGTTATTTCACCAAAAAATCATATAATATATCTTATTTATTTTGCTTTTACATTACTCGTGTATAATCACTTATATTAAAAAACTATTCATTATGGCAAACTCATAGGTTACTTAATTCACGACATTAACATTCATATACTTTAATATGATTCATGAAATTTAACATATAACTAATTGTTTTTAGCATAAGTATTTGTATGTATTTGTCATGTTTTATTTTTTAACGCGTGTTCCTGGTATTATTTCATAAAATTTAAGTATATAGGTTTATTTGGTGTTTGTTTGACGCGACATATTTATAATAATAACTTTTCAAATATTGAGAGCTTATAACTTTTTAAGGAACTATTGCAAATGTTTGATGAAGACAAAAAATAAAAAGCTATAAACTCTCAACATTTAAAAAGTTATTATTATAAATATGTGTTGTTAAAAACAATGGAATATTCAAACTTGCAACTTTTTTTCTCTTATAATATGTATTGTTAAAAACAATAGAATATTCAAACTTGCAACTCTTTTCTCTCTTTCCCTTTTGACTATTTTTGTAACCACTTGACCAACCTTACAACTTTTCTGATTGTAGTTTGTATCTATATAATAATAATAATAATAATAATAATAATAATAATAATAATAATAATAATAATAATAATAATAATAATAATAATAAGCTACAACAAAATTCTCACTCAGAATCTTATTCATTTTATTATAAATGTGTTGTCAAAGACAATAGATGGGTAATTCAAATATGTAACTATCCTCTCTCATTCCCCCTTTAATTCCTTTGGTAACTACTAGGTCAACCTTACCAACTTTATTTATGTCAATTTTATCGCGTGTTTTATTTGATTTTTTGTTTGCTTGAAATATATATATAATTGAAAAAAATGAAAATTGAAATGGAAATAAAATAAAAGACATTTCATTCATTATTTTTTGTTTTTTATATTCTATTTAATTAAATAAAAATATTTATTATAATGTTGATCTCATAAAAATATTTAAGTGTTAATATTTTTCCTATAAAATAACATATAAAGTAATATATTACATGATACTTTTATTCACAAATATATCGTACAAAGTTCGGGTATATTAACTAGTTAAAAATTGTTATTTGTCAATTTTAAAACTACTCTTTTTTCATTTATCACAAAACAATGAAACACATGATATTATCCAAGTTTTCTCTTTCTGCTACAACTTTCTCTAACCTTCTCTCACACCCTTGAACCATATTTGTTAAAGAGTTCTTAGATAAAACATCCATAAAAGATTCATAAAAAAATAATAATTATTCAAAAAAATTAATAACTTAACTTCGTTACATTTTTAAATATTAGATTTTAATTTTCCATCTTTCTTATTGAACTGGTCTATGTCGAGGTATGGGATCCAGCCTCACGACAGTCCTTAACTTTCTCGTTTGCTCTCTGATATTACATTGGTTTAGTGGGGATCCTGTATTATACCCTCGATTCTAGTGGGGAATGGAGGTCTTGGAGTGATCCTTGGTATCAAATCACCAGCCTTTACGCATTATAGGGATGAAAGGGGGTGTCACCTACAAGGACACTCAGACGCTCAAGTCAGTAAAAGTTCTAAGGAATTTCAGAGCTCAAGCGTAAGGTTAGAGAGAATGTACCTATATGTTATGTTGGTGCATGGGTATTTATACCTATGAGGAGTGGAAAAGCCTTTTGCTCACCAAGTCTTCCGTACATGGTGTCAATACTTACTCTATTATTTTGCAATAAAGATGACTCGTGATGGTTGTAACATCCTTAGTAATTTTCCGAATAAATTTTTCACGTTTTTAAAAGATCATTTTAAAATTCATGAATTAAAATCAGAGTTCACATAAAAGTCGATAATAGCGGAATATTATCATGCATACTAGTCGTGAATAATAAAATTCAAGGAATAATTACGTAGCGGAAACAATTTTAAAAATAACAGTACATAACACGTTGTATTTATTACAAATCATAAAATTAGAATAAATTCAAAATCCAGGCAATAATTCACACAGGCATCAACCATAGCATCACTCTTCATTCTGGGTGGCATTCACTGTAAAAGTTAATGTAAGAGTGAGACAGAATATAGAATAAATATAAAATATATAGAATTGCACAAACACAATCAATAATACATAATAATATGATGAATATGTCAAACAAGTTCATTTAATAAGTCTTTAATTAGTCAAATGATGTCATGCTGGATCCATTTGGTTTGGTGGGAATACTGCAGTAAAAAGTCTCATAGAGACTCCAATAGGAATTAGCATAACCATGAATCCCTAAACCCTAAACCCTAAATTCCATGGTGCGTCCAAATGCTTATGATGCATGAATGCTTTTAATTCTCTTTATCATTTAACATACCATGATATATCAATTTCTAAAACCACTTGGAAAACCACTTGGAAAACCACAAGTCCTCAAAGGACACATCACATATAATAATTTTCAGAATCATGAATTTATTGTTTCAACCACATATATCAATAACCGCAAGGCATTCATGTATATATATTAATTTAGTCATTCATAATTATTCACCACCAAAATACACAAACTGAATGATGCTCATTAGACACTCATCAACATTCATAATACTTCATAATCACTCAAGAATTCAATAATAAATTGTTACCCATAGGGAAAATATCATTTTTATCCATAATAACCATTATAAGCAAATTTCAGCATTTCCAACAGCAACATATGGTAGTAAAACCGTCATAACATGAGCAAATCAAATCATTTTCATGTGATTCCACTTTCTATAGCTCAATAACATAAATATCTACAACTTTCATGAAGACCATAAATTCAAATTCTAAACAGAAACATCACTTATTCACAGAATACAAAACTGCCTCAAAGAGGATTTTTAAAGCATACATAGGTTAGTATTTTCAACGTTTTTGGAGCTATAAAAACAATTTTGGCATGAAACCAGTTCTAAATTATTTTTAACACAAATATCTACAACTTTCATGAAGGCACCAACCACTAATTCTCACCACAAAATTCCTAGTTTTAAAAATAAGATTCAGATTTCATAGTTAACAGATTTTCATCATGAACATACTTCTATATTTTGAGCATATCTAGAGATAAAAGCATCTTTTTAACTCAAAACCACTTTCTATAGATCCCTAACATAAATATCTACAACTTTTATGAAGACATCAAAGTCTAAAAACGTATGTATAATTCCCAGAATATTCATATATGCATAAAACACAAGATAAGTATTTCAATCGGACATGCTGTAGTATTTTGATCATAACTCATGCTATACATATCCAATTCAGTCGGTTCAGGTCTCAAAATTCATATAACAAGAAGATCTACAACTTTGATGAAGACACCAATCACTAATTCGCACCACAAAGTTCCCAGTTTTAAAAATAAAATACGTATCTCAAGTTAACAGATTTACAGCTTGGACATACTTCAGTATTTTAGGCATAACTCGAGCTAAAAAAATCATTTTGACTTGAAACCACTTTCTACAGATCCATAATACAAATATCTACAACTTTCATGAAGACATAAAAGGCTGATTATGCATGTATAAGTCCCAGAATTTTAATATATACACAAAATGTAGGATAAATATTCCACTCGGACATGCTGTAGTATTTTGGCTATAAATTTTGCTATACATATTCAAATTAATTGATTCAGGTCTCAAAATTCAGATAACAAAAAGATCTACAACTTTTGTGAAGAAGTCAGAATCAAATTCACAGGTTTTCAATTTCAAAACTGAGTAACAATATATAAAAATAAAACTAGAATCCTAGGACAGCATACAATTTTACCCATTTCATAATCATTCACAACCCTGTCCCCTTTTACTTTAATGGAGTTGAGGCATCTTCCCTTCACTGTCCTTGCTTCAGTTCTGAGTGAGAGAGAAAAGGAAGAAGAGAGAGAGATAAAGCTTGTACGTAGAAGAAGAAGGAGAGAGCTTTTGTAAATTTCTAATGGTTCTGAACTTAGGAATGAAGGGTGGCATTGATTAATAAAGAGAAGGCAAGTGGGAGACAATACTTTCTCGTGAGTGAGGTTAGGTGAGGATAATGGAAACTTTCGGCCCTTTCCCAGTCAGCTTTGCATGATGGAAGGGAATATATATTAAGATATATAAAGGTGCTTTGATTGGTGCTTTGATTGGTGCAACTTTTCCCTGCAATTGGCTCGTTGTGACAGTCCTTTTTGGATTTATGTGGACTTAGTGGACCAGTTAGCAGGAACGAAAGGAAAAATGGCTACAGGGGTCATCTCGCTCAAGCGAAATCCAACTCGCTTGAGCGAGGCACAAGGCTCGCTTGGGCGAAGTGAAGAAACTGAGCGAAATAAGTGATTATGCATCAGGGGTCCTTCTCGCTCAAGCGAAATCCGACTCGCTTGAGCGAGTCATCCAGTCCTCGCTCGGAATTCCTCTGAAACCGACTCAAGTACTCGGTTTCTCACTCGGTAGAATCTGTCCAGACCGAGTTCTATCTCACTTAGACTTTCACCCGGTAATTTGTACTGAATCCGAGTCTTCACTCACTCGGGTTCCACTCGGTAAAACCTTCCAGAACCGACTCCCACCTAATTGGACACTCACTCAGAATTGTGTCTTCTTGAAACACTCGGTCAGATTTCTCTTCCTTGGAGGTAACTCAGTCGGAGTTGCCTCGGACTCACTCAAAGTATCTCACTCGGCAGAATCTCCCTGAAACTGGCTCAAGGCACATAGGTTTTCCACTCAGCAAAATAATCCTGACCGACCCATTATTCACTCGGTATGTCATCCCAAAACTGACTCCTTATCAGGTTGATCCTCACTCGGTTAATTCATTCCAAAACCAACTATTCTTCATTTTTACCGTATATCCTCAGCAGGTGCCATCCCACTCAAAATTACATACTCGGAGGCACTCCACTCTCAAGTTCCACTCGGAATTACTCTGCCCTTTCATCACTAGGAGGAATTCACTAAGCCATCTCACTCGGAATTATTCAAATCTTATCTACTCGAAATATATAACTTTATTCACTTGGAAGACATATATATAACTTTCACTCAGAATAGTTATAACATCTTTCACTCAGAAAGCAACACTCAGGAATATTAAAGTTTTCCCCACTCGGGGTTCACTCTGCTAATCATTACGTAGCCAAGGTTAGGCCAACTTCTTCAACTACATTTCACTCAGAATCCATTAAGGCCATCATCACTCGGAAAATGCCCACACGTATGATTCTCACTCGGAAATGGAGTCGTATACATAAGGCTTACTCGAAATGTTACACAACTCTAGTTCCTCTCTCGGAAGTATCTCTCCAATCATATTTCACTCATAAATAAATTTTCCTTTGTACTCCTTCTCGGAAATGGGCACTCAGGAAACTTTCACTCAGAAATGAAAATGCTTAACAATGTATGACTCAGAATTGAGTCGTTGGAAAATACTTGACTCAGAAATGAGTCCTTCTGAGATGTTTGACTCGGAATTGAGTCATTCAGATATAATTGACTCGGAAATGAGTCATTTGAATGCTTTTGACTCAGCCGTGAGTCATTCCAAGGTGAGTCACTCGGATTCTTTCACCCAGAAGTGGTTCTATCAGTCCCACTTCACTCAGAAGTGCCTCAGACAAGGATTCCACTCGGAATAAACTCTCTCGGCCATGTTCCGCTCGGAAAACACAACCTTCACTTGGAATTTCTCTTAGTCACTCGGAATTTTCCTTTTTCACTCGGAATAGAGTCTCTTCCTTACTCGGACAGTCCTTTCTAAGGCATGCTTCACTCAGAAATTGGATAATATTAATAATGACCTAAATTAAAAATAATTACACATGAGATTGAAATTTTTAGGATGTTACAATGGTGACATTTCATAACGGCTATGTCTACCCCACAGTCACTTTGCAGGCGACTTACTCAGTACGCTAGGTCATAGGTTAACTTTGAACCTCCGATATTGAGTAACTCGCAATAGGGTCAATCTTGAGGACCTTTCATGAGACCATGGATACTGGTGTTATACCGACCCGTTACGTAAGATGCCAACATTGAGAGAATAGCTCACATCGGTTATCATGTAATATCAGTTCTGAGTGTGAGATTTTGACCAAATTACCTTTACGTCTAGGGGCCGGTCTCCGGACTTGCCCCTAACTTGTTGAAGTAATCATGTCGGTTGCTTGGATAGATTCCTGGGTAAGGTACCTCTTATAGGCGTGGGTACTTTTAAGGTCGTCTGTAACTTGAAAATTTTTCGCTTAATTACTTTATATTCGTAACGGTATCACGTTTCTTGCATAGTGGATCACAATCGTGCGGCTTTTACTTCTAACGATACGCGCGGTGGTTACCTATTTAGCTCAAATTTGGCAGTTACTCTTAATCAATCGGAGAGATTCGCCCTGTAGATTTAGGTGCATGAAGTGATGTGAAACGACCATACTGGGTACCCCCCAGCCATGTCCATAAAAGGTACCTCTGCGAGTACCAATTACACTCTATGGGTAGACTTAAACACGTGGCAGCGATGATCAACACATAGAGGGGAAGGACAGAAATTATTGTGACAATACCGGGTTGTTCAACTGTAACACGAAATCGATTGGTAGAAGCTCTTGAACCAGAATCCCTATGTCTAGGTTCAACCAGAAGTGATGGAGATCATCTCTAAACACGTAAGGGCCGAATGGGGTATTATGGAGAGACGGTACCTGTAACATCCTGCTTTAATAGTAGTTCAATTATGTAATTTATGAAGCATGGAAGGTCTGTAAGTGTTGATCAATGAATAAAACACCCTATGGATGGCTTTTAATGCTCCAAAAGTTTTATTTTTGGGTATAATTCTAGAATTTATATAGATTCTTATTGAAAAGGCCCAATTTCCGAGTGAAAATGCCTTAGAAAGAACTGTCCGAGTGAGAAAAAGACTCTGTTCCGAGTAAAAACTGCAAATTCTGAGTGACCAAGAGGAATTCCGAGTGGAAAATGGAAATATCGAGTGAAAATTGTGTTTTCCGAGTGGAACATGGTCAAGAGGACTTATTCCGAGTGAAATTCTATCTAAGAGACTCACTGCTGAGTCAAACATGGCAGGAAGACTCAATTCCGAGTCAATTATTCCTGAGTGACTCATTTCCGAGTCAAACACCTCAGAATGACTCATTTCCGAGTCAATTATTCATGAGTGACTCGTTTCCAAGTCAAACACCCCAGAAAGACTCATTCCTGAGTCAAGCTTCTTTCAAAGACTCGTTTTTGAGTCATTCATAATGCAATACCGAATGAAAGTTCTACCGAGCAAAAACCCAAGGATTGTGAATCGGTTTTAATAAATTTACTGAGTAAACAGTCGAGTGGAATAACTCGGTTTGGAGATGAATTACCGAGCAACAACTGACCTAATGTTGAGTCCTCTTTGGCAATGAAAACTGAGTGAATGATGAGCAATAAAGGATTACCTTGCCGAGTGGATAATTGAGTGGAATGAGTCAGCTTAATAATGATTTGAAACGGCCGAGTGGAAAACAGAGAAGAATGACTCGGTTTCAGGGAGAATATGCCGAGTGAGATATTTTATAAGTAAGTCCGAGTGAGGAAACTCTGACTGTCATCTCCAAGGAAGAGAAATTAGACTGAGAGTTTCAAATAGAACTAATTCCGAGTGAATAATAGGTGAAGACTCGGTTTCAGGAGGTTTTACCGAGTGGACTATGATGTTGAATGAAAACCGAGTGGATTCGCTTAAGCGAATGAATTCCTCGCTTAAGCGTGGGAGAGTGTCTGGCTCAAGCGAGTCGGTATCCGCTTGAGCGAGAGGGACTCGGATTTCCCTCTTTTCGCGTTGCCGACCACTTCCAGTCGGTATATACATTGATCGGGTAGAATTCCAGTCGGCCAAGAGGCTGACCGAGTGAAATTTCACTTGGAATTCACTGTCAGAGTAACGCTTTGACTTCAATTTTTTCCCTTTATGCATATTTTTAATATATTTGACCCAATTACTCACCCTAGTGGGTGAACGGCCAGAAGTGGACCATTATAAGCCACTTTCTTATTTTTTTTATCCTCCATTATCTCCACTAACAGCACTAAACATCCACTAATGGAAAAGTTGTTTCCCACTTGTTTTGCATTATTAACTCTGCCTTTTGCTAAGACCTGAACGCATTAGAACAAAGCTAGTGAACTATCCTTACCTTCATTTCCCTCCTTCCTCAATACTCCTTCAAACAGAAGCCAGGACAGCAAGAGGCCATTTTCAGTCAGCAAACCAAGTAAGAGGGGACAGGGTTGTGAATGATTATGAAATGGGTAGAATTGTATGCTGTCCTAGGATTCCAGTTTTATTTTCGTATCTTGTTGCTCATTTTTGAGATTGAAAACGTGAGATTTTGACTCTGACTTCTTCATGAAAGTTGTAGATCTTTTTATTATGTGAAATTTGAGACCTGAACCGACTGATTTGAATATGTGTAGCAAAAGTTATAGCCAAAATACTACAGCATATCCGAGTGGAATATTTATCCCATGTTTTGTGTATATATTAATATGTTGGGACTTATACGTATATAATCAGCCTTTGATGTCTTCATGAAAGTTGTAGGTATTTATTTATGGATCTATAAAAAGTGGTTTCAAGTCAAAATGATGTTTGTAGCTTGAGTTATGCCTAAAATACTGAAGTATGTACAAGCTGTAAATCTGTTAACTATGAAATCCGAATCTTATTTTCAAAACTGGGAATTTTGTGGCGTGAATTAGTGGTTGGTGTCTTCATGAAAGTTGTAGATAATTATGTTAAGAGTAATTCAGGACTGGTCTCATGTCAAAAGTATTTTTGTAACTCCCGAAACGTTGAAAATACTAATATATGTACGTTTTGAAAGCTCATCTGGAGGCAGTGTTGTATTTTGTGGATAAATGGTATTTCTGCTTAAGTTGTAGATATTTGTGTTAAGAATAATTTAGAATTGTTTTCATGCCAAAATTGTTTTGGTAGCTCCAGAAACGTTAAAAATACTAATCTGTGTATGTTTTAAAAATCCTCTTTGAGGCAGTTTTGTATTCTGTGAATAAGTGATGGTTCTGTTTAGAATTTGAATTTATGGTCTTCATGAAAGTTGTAGATATTTATGTTATTGAGCTATAGAAAGTGGGATCACATAAAAAGGATTTGATTTGCTCATGTTATGACTATTCTACTAACGTATGTCGCTGTTTGGAAATGCTGAAATTTACTTATAATGGTTATTATGGATAAAAATGATATTTTCTCTATGGGTAGTAATTTATTATTGAATTCTTGAGTGATTATGAATTATTATGAATGCTGTTGAGTATCATACAATTTGTATATTGTGGTGGTGAATAATTATGAATAACGAAATTAATTTATATGTACATGAATGCCTTGCGGTTATTGTTACATGTGGTTGAAACAGTAAATCCATGATTCTGAAAAATTATTATATGTGATGTGTCCTTTGAGGACTTGTGGTTTTCCAAGTGGTTTTGGAAATTAATATATCATGGTATATTAAATGATAATAAGAATTAAAGGCATTCATGCATCATAAGCATTTGGACGCACCATGGAATTTAGGGGTTCCATGATTGCCTACCCTGGTGGGGGGTTACTCTATGACGAGTTAAGCCCTATTTTGTTGTGCGCCATGAAGTGTAGGGATTCATGGTTTATGCAAAGCCCTACTTATGATATTTGTGTACTTCGGTACTTAAGCGCCATGAAGTGTAGGGATTCATGGTATATGCTAAAGCCCTATTTGTGTCTCTATGAGACTATTACTGCAGTATTCCCACCAAACCAAATGGATCCAGCATGACATCATTTGACTAATTAAAGACTTATTAAATATAAATGAACTTGTTTGGCATATTCATCATATTATTATGGTTTGTTGATTGTGTTTGTGCAATTTTATTTATTTTATAATTATTCTATATTCTGTCTCACTCTTACATTAATTTTTACAGTGAATGCCATGCAGAATGAAGAGTGATGCCATGATTGATGCCTATTTGAATTATTACTTGGACTTTAATTTAATGGGTTGTAATAAATATTACGTACTATGTACTGTTACTTCTAAATCGTTTCCGCTATGCAAATATTTCATGAATCTTATTAATCACGACTAGTATGCATGATAATATTCCGCAATTATCGAGTTTTATATGAACTCTGAGTTAATTTATGAATTTTAAATTAATCTTTCAAAAACGTGAAAAATTTATTCAGAAAATTACACGGGACGTCACATTGGTGGTATCAAAGCATTTTCAAAAAATTCAGGACCAATTGCTATGACATGTACTGTTTCTAGATATAATATGTGAAATGTTTGATTCCTTACTTGATAACATGTTAAGTGTGTACTATATGACTTGTGCCTGACTGATTAATTGCAAAAAGATTTGTTTGATTACTGCTTGATAATATGATAAATGTGTTATATGATTTATTGCTTAACTGATAAACTATAGAATAATGATAGTTATGTAGTATTTATATACGATATATTATCCCTTAGAATTGGTATAAACCAAACTACGAATGTAGGATGGCAAGAAACAACAACAACAACAACAACAACAATGATATGGCAGTAGCTTTCAACCGCTTAGCTGAAGCCATAGAACGACAAAACCAACCAAGGAGCACTGGAGGACTCCATGGATTAGACCACTTCCTGAAAAGAAAGCCTTCATAATTCAAAGGAGGTTATAATCCAGAAGGAGCATATCTTTGGGCCAAGGAAATGGAGCGCATCTTTCGAGCATTGCCCTGCACAGAATGCGAAAAGGTGGAGTATGCCACCTATATGTTGGTGGAAGAGGCAGAAAACTGGTGGATTCATGCTAGAATCCGTATGATCGAGACTGATAGACCCTTGAACTGGATCAACTTCAAAGACTGTTTCCTGGAGAAATATTTTCCAGCAAGTGTGAAAAGCCGCAAGGAGCTAGAATTTATGGAGTTGAAACAAGGCTTGATGTCCGTTGGAGAATATGCTGTAAAGTTTGAAGAACTATCTCTCTTTTACCCTCCTTTTCAACAGGCTGGTGCCAAAGAATCGAAATGTGTTAAATTTGAGAACGGGCTGAATTTGGAAATCAAAGAGGCGATAGGGTACCAAGAAATTTGGAGTTTTCCTATTCTAATCAACAAATGCAGAATTTTTGAAGAAAATCACCAAGCCAGACTGGCACATGAAAAAGCTAATAGACAACTGAAACCTCAATCAGTTGATTTCAAAAGGAGAGGATCGTTCTATCAAGGACGTTTCAAGGGAGGATCATCATCATCATCTTCTGAGAGACGCAACAACATGAGGTGTCTTAAGTGCGGAGGTAATCATCATGTACGTGATTGTAACAGACGTCTTGAAGATGTCACTTGCTTTCGATGTAATCAGAAAGGACACATCAGTCCAAATTGCCCGCAGAACCGACAAAACAATGACAGCAACACTATGAATAATCAAAGAGGCTCTAACTATCAGGGAGGTCGTGGAGGAAACGCGCGAGCTGCTCAACCTCCAAGACAGAACAGGGAGTCAACAGACCAGAGGTTACAATCAATAACTGGGAGAGTCTTTGCCATCAGCGGTTCAGAGGCAGATCAAGCTGATGATCTCGTACAAAGTAAGTGTGAAATCAATGGTACAATCTTATCTGTGTTATTTGATTTGGGTGCTACACATTCTTTTATTTCTGATGAGTGTGTTCGACGCCTTCAATTACCTGTGAAGCCTATGACATATGATCTGATTGTTTCCACTCCCACCGGTACACAACTTAGGACTACTAAGGTGTGTAACGAATGTTCTATGCTCATAGAAGGTAAAAACTTTCTAGTAGATCTTGTTTGTTTACCTTTGAAGGATCTGGAAGTAATTCTAGGGATAGACTGGTTATCGGCAAATCGAGTCTTGGTGGACTGTCATAACAAAACTGTGATATTTCCATCAGAAGAAAATCTTACTTTCGACAATCTTAAACTCTTTGCCTTACAAGGTGAAAGCCAATTATTTGCCTTGTTTACTCTTCCACAAGGAGATGGAGAATCTAAAGCAATCAAAATGCTAGTTGTTTCTGAATTCCCTGAAGTATTTCCTGAGGATGTCTCAAGTTTACCTCCAGAACGTGAGATAGAATTCTCAATTGATTTAATTCCAGGAGCAGAACCAGTATCTAAGACTCCATATCGTATGTCACCTATTGAACTGGCAGAACTGAAGAAGAAAATTGAGGAGTTGTTGGAAAAACATTTCATCAGGCCTAGTGTGTCGCCATGGGGAGCGCCAGTATTACTTGTCAAGAAGAAAGATGGAAGCATGAGATTATGTGTAGATTATCGTCAGTTGAACAAATTGACGGTAAAGAATAGATATCCTTTGCCCAGAATTGATGATTTGATAGATCAATTGAGGGGTGATACTGTATTTTCCAAGATTGATCTACGATCAGGATACCATCAGATTCATGTCAAGTCTGAGGATATTTCAAAGACAGCTTTTAGAACACGCTATGACCATTACGAGTATCTTGTGATGCCCTTCGGAGTAACCAATGCCCCAGCTGTATTCATGGATTACATGAATCGAGTGTTCCATTCATACTTAGATCAGTTTGTTATTATCTTCATTGATGACATTCTGATTTATTCTAAGACGTGGGAGGAACATGAAAAGCATCTTCGAGTGGTATTACAGATTCTGAAAGAGAAGCAGTTGTATGCCAAGTTGTCTAAATGTGAATTCTGGTTGAAGGAGGTAAAGTTTCTAGGTCATGTAATCTCAAGCGAAGGGGTGTCTGTAGACCCTTCTAAAATTGAAGCTGTAACGAACTAGGAGAGACCTACTTCAGTCACTGAGATACGAAGCTTCCTGGGATTAGCTGGTTATTATCGGAGATTTATTGAGGGGTTTTCTCAAATTGCCCTACCAATGACTCGTCTAACCCGGAAGAATCAACCTTTTGATTGGACGCCAAAATGTGAGAGAAGTTTCCAGGAACTAAAAATGAAGCTTACATCTGCTCCAGTCTTAACCTTGCCTGACCCATAAGAAGACTTTGTGGTTTATTGTGATGCTTCTAAGATGGGCTTAGGTTGTGTCTTAATGCAATAACGAAGAGTAGTTGCCTATGCTTCTAGGCAATTGAGACCACATGAAATGAACTATCCAACGCATGATCTAGAATTGGCAGCAGTGGTATTTGCTCTAAAAATCTGGAGACACCATTTATATGGAGTCAAGTTTGAAGTGTTCAGTGACCACAAGAGCTTGAAGTATTTGTTCGATCAAAAGGAATTGAACATGAGGCAGCGAAGATGGATGGAATTTCTTAAAGATTATGATTTTGATTTGAAGTACCATCCAGGAAAAGCAAATGTGGTGGCAGATGCACTTAGCCGGAAGTCCATTCACATGGCATCTTTGATGATAAAAGAGATGGAGATGATAGAATAATTCAGAGACATGAACTTGGGTGTGGAGATGAAATCTTCAAAGAGTTTGATCTTGGGAACTTTGAAGATAACCAATGATTTTCTGAAGCTGATAAGTGAAAGACAAAAAAAAGACTTGCCATTATAAGAGTTGAGAGACTTGCAGGCAAAAGGGAAAAGATATGGGATTTCAAGAAGGATCAGATGGAATTTGGAGAATCAAAAGCAGAATTTATGTACTAGATGATGTTGGTCTAAGAAGAACAATCTTAGAAGAAGCGCATTAAAGTATGCTGAACATTCATCCTGGATCAACTAAGATGTATCAAGACCTGAAGAAAAGCTTTTGGTGGCCAAGGATGAAGAAAGAAATAGCTGAATATGTGTCTTCATGTCTGGTATGTCAAAAAGCCAAGGTGGAACACCAGAAGCCATCTGGTGAACTGCAACCATTAGAGATTCCAATTTGGAAATGGGATGATATTTTAATGGACTTTGTGTCAGGGTTACCAAGAACACGTTCAACGAACGATGCAATCTGGGTTATTGTAGACAGATTGACAAAGTCTGCTCATTTTCTCCCAATGAATATGAAGAACTCTCTACAAAAATTGGCACAATTATATGTGAAGGAGATCGTAAGACTTCATGGTGTACCATCTAGTATTGTATCAGATAGAGACCCAAGGTTCACTTCCCGATTCTGGGGAAACTTGCATCAGGAATTGGGTTCGAAGCTTCGATTAAGTTCAGCTTATCATCCCTAAACAGATGGACAGTCAGAGCGTACCATACAAAGTCTAGAAGACCTACTGCGATCTTGTGTACTTGAACATGGTGGTAGTTAGGAGCAGTTTCTTCCACTGATTGAATTCACATATAACAACAGTTACCATAGCAGTATTGGTATGGCTCCATTTGAAGCATTGTATGGTAGAAAGTGTCGAACGCTCCTTTGTTGGTTAGAAACTGGTGAAAGTTTGGCATTAGGACCTGAAATTATGCAGCAGACTACTGAACAAATAGAAATAATCAGAGAGAAGATGAAGGCATCCCAAGATAGACAAAAGCACTACTATGACAAAAGGAGGAAACCACTTGAATTTCAGGTTGGTGATCATGTATTCTTGAAGGTTTCACCTCACAAGGGAATTGGTCGAGCATTGAAGAGTAAGAAGTTAAGTCCAAGGTTCATTGGACCATATAAGATCCTGAAGAGGATTGGTACAGTGGCATATCAGATTGCACTTCCTCTTCACCTGGCAAACCTGCACAATGTGTTTCATGTATCACAACTAAGGAAGTATGTACAAGACCCCACTCACATGATTGCTGCTGATGATATTGAAGTTTGAGAAAATCTGACCATCTCTACAGAACCTACACAGATTCTAGAAAGATCGAATAAATGCCTGAGAAACAAGAACGTACCACTAGTGAAGGTTGCATGGAAACAAGGAAACGAAGTAACTCTGACTTGAGAGCGTGAAGATGCTATGAGAACGCAGTATCCAGGATTGTTTCACTGAGGAGTACGTTAAGTTAAATTTCAAGGACGAAAGTTTTTATTAGTGTGGGAGAAATATAACATCCTACTTTAATAGTAGTTCAATTATGTAATTTATGAAGCATGGAAGGTCTGTAAGTGTTGATCAATGAATAAAACACCCTATGGATGGCTTTTAATGCTCCAAAAGTTTCATTTTTGGGTATAATTCTAGAATTTATATAGATTCTTATTGATAAGGCCCAATTTTCGAGTGAAAATGCCTTAGAAAGAACTGTCCGAGTGAGAAAGAGACTCTGTTCCGAGTGAAAACTGCAAATTTTGAGTGACCAAGAGGAATTCCGAGTGGAAAATGGAAATATCGAGTGAAAATTGTGTTTTCCGAGTGGAACATGGTCAAGAGGACTTATTCCGAGTGAAATTCTGTCTAAGAGACTCACTGCTGAGTCAAACATGGCAGGAAGACTCAATTCCGAGTCAATTATTCCTGAGTGACTCATTTCCGAGTCAAACACCTCAGAATGACTCATTTCCGAGTCAATTATTCATGAGTGACTCGTTTCCGAGTCAAACACCCCAGAAAGACTCATTCCTGAGTCAAGCTTCTTTCAAAGACTCGTTTCCAAGTCATTCATAATGCAATACTGAATGAAAGTTCTACCGAGGAAAAACCCAAGGATTGTGAATCGGTTTTAATAAATTTACTGAGTAAACAGTCGAGTGGAATAACTCGGTTTGGAGATGAATTACCGAGCAACAACTGACCTAATGTTGAGTCCTCTTTGGCAATGAAAACTGAGTGAATGATGAGCAATAAAGGATTACCTTGCCGAGTGGATAATTGAGTGGAATGAGTCAGCTTAATAATGATTTGAAACGGCCGAGTGGAAAACAGAGAAGAATGACTCGGTTTCAGGGAGAATATGCCGAGTGAGATATTTTATAAGTAAGTCCGAGTGAGGAAACTCTGACTGTCATCTCCAAGGAAGAGAAATTAGACTGAGAGTTTCAAATAGAACTAATTCCGAGTGAATAATAGGTGAAGACTCGGTTTCAGGAGGTTTTACCGAGTGGACTATGATGTTGAATGAAAACCGAGTGGATTCGCTTAAGCGAATGAATTCCTCGCTTAAGCGTGGGAGAGTGTCTGGCTCAAGCGAGTCGGTATCCGCTTGAGCGAGAGGGACTCGGATTTCCCTCTTTTCATGTTGCCGACCACTTCCAGTCGGTATATACATTGATCGGGTAGAATTCCAGTCGGCCAAGAGGCTGACCGAGTGAAATTTCACTCGGAATTCACTGTCAGAGTAACGCTTTGACTTCAATTTTTTCCCTTTATGCATATTTTTAATATATTTGACCCAATTACTCACCCTAGTGGGTGAACGGCCAGAAGTGGACCATTATAAGCCACTTTCTTATTTTTTTATCCTCCATTATCTCCACTAACAGCACTAAACATCCACTAATGGAAAAGTTGTTTCCCACTTGTTTTGTATTATTAACTCTGCCTTTTGCTAAGACCTAAACGCATTAGAACAAAGCTAGTGAACTATCCTTACCTTCATTTCCCTCCTTCCTCAACAGAAGCCAGGACAGCAAGAGGCCATTTTCAGTCGGCAAACCAAGTAAGAGGGGACAGGGTTGTGAATGATTATGAAATGGGTAGAATTGTATGCTGTCCTAGGATTCCAGTTTTATTTTCGTATCTTATTGCTCATTTTTGAGATTGAAAATGTGAGATTTTGACTCTGACTTCTGCATGAAAGTTGTAGATCTTTTTATTATGTGAAATTTGAGACCTGAACCGACTGATTTAAATATGTGTAGCAAAAGTTATAGCCAAAATACTACAGCATGTCCGAGTGGAATATTTATCCCATATTTTGTGTATATATTAATATGTTGGGACTTGTACGTATATAATCAGCCTTTGATGTCTTCATGAAAGTTGTAGGTATTTATTTATGGATCTATAAAAAGTGGTTTCAAGTCAAAATGATGTTTGTAGCTTGAGTTATGCCTAAAATACTGAAGTATGTACAAGCTGTAAATCTGTTAACTATGAAATCCGAATCTTATTTTCAAAACTGGGAATTTTGTGGCGTGAATTAGTGGTTGGTGTCTTCATGAAAGTTGTAGATAATTATGTTAAGAGTAATTCAGGACTAGTCTCATGTCAAAAGTATTTTTGTAACTCCCGAAACGTTGAAAATACTAATATATGTACGTTTTGAAAGCTCATCTGGAGGCAGTGTTGTATTTTGTGGATAAATGGTATTTCTGCTTAGAATTTGAATTTATGATCTTCATTAAAGTTGTAGATATTTGTGTTAAGAATAATTTAGAATTGGTTTCATGCCAAAATTGTTTTGGTAGCTCCAGAAACGTTAAAAATACTAATTTGTGTATGTTTTAAAAATCCTCTTTGAGGCAGTTTTGTATTCTGTGAATAAGTGATGGTTCTGTTTAGAATTTGAATTTATGGTCTGCATGAAAGTTGTATATATTTATGTTATTGAGCTATAGAAAGTGGGATCACATAAAAAGGATTTGATTTGCTCATGTTATGACTATTCTACTAACGTATGTCGCTGTTTGGAAATGCTGAAATTTACTTATAATGGTTATTATGGATAAAAATGATATTTTCTCTATGGGTAGTAATTTATTATTGAATTCTTGAGTGATTATGAATTATTATGAATGCTGTTGAGTATCATACAGTTTGTATATTGTGGTGGTGAATAATTATGAATAACGAAATTAATTTATATGTACATGAATGCCTTGCGGTTATTGTTACATGTGGTTGAAATAGTAAATCCATGATTCTAAAAAATTATTATATGTGATGTGTCCTTTGAGGACTTGTGGTTTTCCAAGTGGTTTTGGAAATTAATATATCATGGTATATTAAATGATAATAAGAATTAAAGGCATTCATGCATCATAAGCATTTGGACGCACCATGGAATTTAGGGGTTCCATGATTGCCTACCCTGGTGGGGGGTTACTCTATGACGAGTTAAGCCCTATTTTGTTATGCGCCATGGAGTGTAGGGATTCATGGTTTATGCAAAGCCCTACTTATGATATTTGTGTACTTCGGTACTTAAGCGCCATGAAGTGTAGGGATTCATGGTATATGCTAAAGCCCTATTTGTGTCTCTATGAGACTATTACTGCAGTATTCCCACCAAACCAAATGGATCCAGCATGACATCATTTGACTAATTAAAGACTTATTAAATATAAATGAACTTGTTTGGCATATTCATCATATCATTATGGTTTGTTGATTGTGTTTGTGCAATTTTATTTATTTTATAATTATTTTATATTCTGTCTCACTCTTACATTAATTTTTACAGTGAATGCCACGTAGAATGAAGAGTGATGCCATGATTGATGCCTATTTGAATTATTACTTGGACTTTAATTTAATGGGTTGTAATAAATATTACGTACTATGTACTGTTACTTCTAAATCGTTTCCGCTATGCAAATATTTCATGAATCTTATTAATCACGACTAGTATGCATGATAATATTTCACAATTATCGAGTTTTATGTGAACTCTAAGTTAATTTACGAATTTTAAATTGATCTTTCAAAAACGTGAAAAATTTATTCGAAAAATTACGCGGGACGTCATAGTACCCTATCCAATTCAAAGAAGAACAAGAAGAGCGATACGTAACTCTACATCCAAGGGTTGGGGAGCGCGTCTTCCATATGCCCCTTGACGCTCAGACCGTCTTCATGTACAATATATTATTCACTCACCTTGGGGTAAGGTTTTCATTCACGGAGTTTGAAATGGGCATCCTCCGATTTCTGGAGTGTGCCCCCACCCAACTGCATCCTAATGGGTAGGGTCTAGTGTGAAGCTTGGAGGTGCTCAAGGAGTATTTTGGTTTCATTCCCATGGTGGCGCTATTCTTCTCAATCTGTCAGGTCATTCATCGATTCAACCCCGACAGCGGTTTGAGCTTTGTTAGCCTCAAAATTATGTGCTTCCAACCCTTCACTAAGTCAACCAAGTCATACGGCAACTCTTACAAGAAGTGCTTTATGAAGGTGCAAATTCGGCCAAACGTATCGGTCCTCTGGGAAAGTGAGGACGTGATCATCAAATTCCCGGTCTCATAGACCTACGAACACTTCTTTCTGACTGGGTGGCTTTTGAAGTGGAGGAGGATGAGTTATCCCCTGAGTCCGTGAAGGTAGTTCAGGCTCTACAGGAATACAGTACTGATAAGTGTGCATGTTGTCTTGTTTTTGAGTGTTTTTAAATGTAGTTTTTGTTTATTTTTACCATTATTCCTCCCGATTTCCTTATTTTTAATTTTGTTCCACATAGACTACTCGATTGTCTCTATTTTTATAGGATTATTGGTGTTTCAAGTTTATTTTGATGTGAAATGACAACTTGGATCCAAGAAGAAGCCTTTGGGAACCTTAGCAATGTGATTGGGTAAGGTTGGAGCAAACCACTGGCAGTGGTTATCACTGGAATGAAGAAAATCAAGAGGATCAAGTGGAAAAGACCACCACTGGCCATGGCTTCCCACCACTGGCCGTGGTTGGCTCTATTTGCATAAGGGTTTATCCAGCAATGGCCACCATTGGCCGTGGTTTCTCACCATTAGCCGTGGTTGGTACTGTGGCAAATTAAATCAAGAGTCAAAGACAACCACTGGCCGTGGTTCCCCACCACTGGTCGTGGTTGTCATCAGGTGCCATGATACACTGAATTTTGAATGATTTGGACCATCAGACCTCGAACCACTGCCAGTGGTTTGCCACCACTGGTTATGGTTTCCCTATAAAGCCCTGTTTCTTGATTTTTAGGATGCATACTGGTGGCAGTTAAAGAGGGTTCTAGAGATACTTGGAGACTGGGGAGAAAAGGCATGAAAATGAGAGACCGGGAGAAGAATTTTCACAAGAGAAAATACAAGAATTATTGGATCAACAACACTGGAGGATCAATATTTCTAAGGATTTAGAATGAGAACTTTTCTCAGGTTTCTTGAATCTTTCTTTTCTTTTCATTAGGGATTGTTTTTGATGTTGTGTACCTTCATAGATATGAATTACGTTGTAATCTTGTGTATGGTAACTAAATTGTAATCTTGGGATTAGGGAGTAATTGTATGATGTATCGAACCTAGATTCCTTATTTTCTTAATTATGACATTATGTTTTCTATTCATTTTCATGAGTTCTCATTGCTTTTAATGATTCAGAGATGAACTTAAATGATCTTAGGCATGTCGGATAATCGAGAGATTAGCAATTGTTTGAAAGCATGAAATTGAACCTGTGATTTTAGGTTACGAAAGTAGGTGAAATTGTTTGAGGAATTAATGGATTTGCATTGTGCTTAATGAACTCGAATAGAAAATCGAATGGTGTTCTTTGGTAATCGAGTGTGTTAGTAAGGTTTCGGTAGGAGATTACTAATTAATCTAGGAAAATACCCCTTAGAATCAGAATGCTGTTGATCTGTCCTGAACCGGGGTCTAGAGATCCGGACTCAAGTCAGTCACAAATAGTATATAAATACCGAATAGGAGACCGGATGTATGAATATCTGGTGTAAGTATCCGTTGTCCTTGAGCGGAGAGAGCGGACTGGGTGTCCTGGAGGTCCTTCACACCGACCTAACGCGTTGGAGTGGGCGAATGGTGGTGTCACCTGCAATGATTCTCCGACGCTCAAGTCAGTGATAATATTCCAAGTAAGGAATGTATTTCAGAGAGTAATTGTGCATAGAATTGGTTGAAGATCCCTCACTTCATTAATGAAATGAGTTCATATACCTGATTGGCTCGTTTTTCGAGGACTCGTTAGTGGGGAACCACTAACTCCCATTAGCATTATTTTATTGCGCACTTACCAGCATGATTGGGTCAAGTGGCTATTTTATATTGAGCATGGAGAGTATAGACTAGGATTAGGGAATCAAGTTGATCTTTCCCGTGAGCAGAATTTGGCTCGTAGTGCAGGGAATTATTGATCGATCCCTGTAGCAATGATCCTTGTCTTTAGCACAGTGACGTGTATTGTCCGGTGTCATGGTGTTATCCTGAACAACCGGTATAGGAAGAACGCCTGATACGGAATTACAGTCCGGATGTATACCGATGACAGCGGTTACACGTTGATGTCTTGACAAAGACGTTAAAATATGTATTACAGGTCGGATACCGGTATTGAGACCGGATCATATGTCCCCTAGCTTGTGTGAGGGACTGAGCTGTTGTTCACATAAGCTACCCAACCTGCGAGAGGTCTGAATACCGGTGAAGTTATGCGATAAATCGTTCCTTAGCATTTATTAGCAAAGAACCGTTTCCAGATAAAGAGATACGGTCTGTTGGTGTCGTCACAACGGATTCAGACAAAGATTCGTTGTACGAGAATTTCAAGAGTTTATTAGAATTGAAAGCTCTTGAAGTTCGTGTAACGGCTGTAAAGCGTGAATTGCGTTGCATGATTAGACATTAATGCTTTCAATCACGTGGGCAAGCAATTATTGCGCCTGAGATGGAAATCTCATTTAACCGTCATTTTATGCTTAATGGGCCTGAAGTTTTCGAAACTTTTGGGCCTAGTAGATAGACCCTTCGTCAAATTGCTATTGTTTTGGCGCCCATGAATTTGGAACAGTTGTGTCGTTTCGCTTGTGAAGCAATGCGTTTAATCGAGAACGACACAACTTCCAGAGTAAGTAACCGAACCTTTTCGTTTCTTATAAAAGAAACACTTAGTGGGTTCTGAGTTCCACTTGCTTCTGTTTTCTTAACAAAACTCTGCAAAAATTTCGCAAGGAAGTTCATTGCTTACTCTGCGAGGCTTTGTTCATTCTTCACCTTCGTCGTCATTACCTGAGGTAATTATTTCTTCTTCCCCTGTAAACCTCGTCTTATTTTGGGTCTGTTATTCTCGCTTGGAGAGAATATAGTTTATTTAGGGAGAGAATAATTTCTCGCAACCCTAATAGTCATGGGGAAGAATCCTTATAATTCTTTCTCGGGTTGAGTCATGTCGCTCAGAAAGGGGATCTTACTCACTGTGGAAAGTGACTTTTCCCTTCTCAGAGTCGTCCTCTGATTGTAGTCGCTTTGTAGAAAATGAAGTGAGTAATGATTATCAACTTTCTGACGACATGATTTCTTATCGTAGATTAAGGAGTTCGGTCTAAGTATTTCAAATGGCAACTGGAGAAGGATCTTCTGGAGATAATACCATTTCGAAGACAGCTGAAGGTCTCTACAGCGTCGTTGTTTCCAAGCTGAATTGGGAAGAGCTTCAGGCCAAATGGCCTTTCTGTTGGGTGTCTAGTGAATTCAAGGACTTGGCTTCCCATCATGCAGATGAGGATGGAGCCCGGATTCAGCCTAGGTTCACACTCCATGCGGAAGAGGAAACGAAGAAGTGGTTTAGGGTTTATGCACCGCTCCCCACAGAACGGATATGCCATGTCGTACCAAACGACCGTTCTGTTTATATGTATGATTTCATTTTTCATTACTTGGGAGTTCGTTTCCCTCTAACCGAGCTTCAGATGGGAGTGTTGAGGTTTTTAAACTGTGCACCCTCCCAACTTCATCCCAACGGCTGGGGCCTCATTCGTGCTTTGGAGGTCTTGAGTGAACATTTCAACTTCACTCCTACTGTGGCGATGCTGTTCTACTATACTCAAGTAGTTCGGAGGGCAAATAAGCAAGGCGGTGTCGGTTTGGTAACACTCCAGACTCTCTATTCTTTTGTGAACTTTGAGTCTTACACCAATTCAGCTAAAGTTGACGGAAAGTCGTTCAAGACCTACTTCACCTGGATCTCCATTAAGAAGAACAAACCAATATTTTGGAAGGATGAAGAAGGTGTTAACAAATTTCCTTCGAGTTGGACCCATAAGCATTTTCTCATGAGCTCCCACGCATATTACGTTGATCAATCCGAGCTGTCTCGTGAGTCGTCAAAAGTGTTGTTTGCACTTGAAGCACATACTACACGTCGCAACGTATTTTCGTGTAGACGTCTTTTAAGTAGTTCAAAAGGAGTCCGGGATGATTATTTGCGTAATACTCATTTTATTTCACTTTTCTCCTTTATCAAATATATCAAACATTTTGCAGTTGCTAATCTCCTGTGCTTGTTCATGCAGGTGAAATAGAACAAGAAACTCCAGAAATGAATAAGTTGAAGGGATTTAAGGCGGGGGGTAGATCCGTTGCCCGTGAAAATGAGATTAAGCCTAAGCCCTCCACAAAGGATCGTCCTGAGGTAATCATCCTGACCTCGGATGCTGAAGGGGACATCCCATTGGTTGAGGGCGTTTCCTCCGGTGTCGGTGCAGCTACGGGTCAGCCTCCGGTCGCTGAGAGAAGAAGAAAAATTAAAAATGACTCTGTAGGGGGCCCGTCCAAGAAGCGTAGGACTCCAGAGGATAAACCTGTTGAAACCTCGGAAGTGGCTGTTGCTTCCTCCGGAAGTAAAGGAATTGCTGCCGGGGTTTCTGGGGCGAAACCGACCTCTTACCCAACCAACTCATTTCTCAGCCCCTTCCTCTCCTATGAGGGTTCTACTCCAGCCACTCTTCCACCACCGATGTACAAACTCCGGCCTACGCTCAGTGCTAAAGAAATTAAAGAAGCGTGTGAGGCCGGAAGGTGGCAGTTAGCCGAACTTGCTAGAATGCTTTCTTCAGTCAGCGAGTTGGCTAATAACGTCGATAAGGTTGAAGAATTGAGTGATAAATTGGAAGAACTCAACCTTTCCTCGGGAAAAGACAAAGCCACCATAAAGTTAATGGAAGATCGTCTTGCCAAGTCTAAGGAGTTCGGAGATATCATGACTAAAGAGAATCTCAAGCTTAAAGGCGACCTCAAGGGCTTGGAAGGCAAACTGGCAGAGAAGGAGGAAGAACTCCGTAGCAGCCAGGATAAAAATAAAGCTGCTGCTGAGGAGTGGTCTCAAAGGGAGAAGAAGCTCCTCCTTGAGATTGAAGGACTGAAGGCTAGGAAAGCGGAGTCTGAAGGATCCAGTGGGGAGTTGTCCAAGTTGCGGGAAGAATTGGCCACGGCGAAAACTGAGAGAGAAGAAGCAGTTGACATATGCAGTCGGGCTGTCGAAGAATCCTTCGTCCTAGCTATACGCCAAGTTTTCTACCGCAACCCCACTGCGAAACTTAACCTTTATGGAATGGATCCGTTCTATGAATTCCATGGGGGAAGTTAGTTGCAGTGGTGGATGGTCGTCACGAAGATCCCCCAACGTCCCTGTATGGTTTGCCTCCTCTTCCTGAGGGTCAAACTATGGGACCGGATTACGTCTTTCCTGTGTCTGAGGTTCCCTCTTCTGAAGAAAGGACTGAGGCTCCTAGAGGGGAGGTTCCCGTGGAGGTTCCAAAGGAAGGGGCACAAGAGCCTGGTGCCGAGGAGGCATAGAAAACTGAAGAACAGATTCCTCCTCCATAGTTTTGTTTTCCTTTATATGTATAGTTGTGTGCCGGGATCAACTCCGGTTTTTAACTATTATGTGTAATTTCACTTTCAATGAATAAATTTCATTTAAGAAATTTGTCTTCATCGTTTCATGTATATTTAAATCGTTGCTAATCCGTTTTGTATGGTTAACCTTGAGGTCAGATTGAAATAATTGCCTCGGAAGATTAAACAACAAATAAATTTAGAACGGATTAATATATACATGTCCCCAAGTGTGTATTAAGAAGAAGGTGCCTATCTTTGGGGCATGGTCCTTAATTCTTTTGGGGAAAAGAGGAGTCGATCCGTTGTTTAGTAAAATAGTATAACAGGATGGATGACTGTTCTTCATTCATGTTATTCTCACTGGAGAAAACAATGTAAGAATATTGTTCCAAGTTTGGGGAACTGCAAAGGTGTAAAGAAGTGGTGTTTTGAGTCCTCCATCATAAGGATAATGATGGGAGTTTTTCTAAGCTAGGAGTTATGTCATTGTATCACAGAATAGGTGATAAAGAATATCCGTCCTGGGAGAATACCACTTGAGAGTGAAAATGCGGATTGACTTTCAGAGATTTCCATCATAGGAGTGATTATGGGAATTGTTCGTACCAGGAGTTTTATTGTCGAATCACTTTATAGGTGATTGAGATCATCCGTCTTGGGGATGTGTACGACATCAGGAATTACATCGTCAGGTCACATAGTAGGTGATTGAGATCATCCGTCCTTGGGGTGTGTATGGCGCCAGGAGTTACATCGTCAGATCACAGAATGGGTGATTGAGATCATCCGTCCTGGGCAAGTACACAACGTCAGGAGTTACATCGTCATATCACATAATGGGTGACTGAGGATATCCGTTCTGGAAAAGCACACAACGCCAAGAGTTACATCGTCAGATCACTGATTAAGTGATTTAGATAATCCGTCCTGGAATTGCTTTTCAATCGTAGGAGTACGGATTGAATGAAAAGTTCTCAGTTTTCAAAAGCTTCCATCGTAAGAATGATGATAAGATTGTTCATACCAGGAGTTGCATCATCGAATCACAGAATAGGTGATTGAGATCATCCGTCTTGGAATAATGATTGGAATTGTTTGTACCAGGAGTTGCATCGTCGAATCACAGAATAGGTGATTGAGATCAGCCGTCCTAGAGACATTTTTCCAATCATAAGAGTGCGGATTGAGGTTGTATTTTTATGTTGATGTAGGTTTTGATAATGACACAACAAATGGAGGATCAAGATCAAACATATATAATTATGGACGAAATAATTATGTTTGATGATGAAAAATTGATGAATTACAAAGAAATGTTGTAAGGCATTTTAAGAGGCTTAAATCAAGTGGAAAATGATCATCAAAGTGCCTAAGGATCAAGAGAACAAAAGCCATATGCAAGTACATGGCAAAAGGGATGAAAAATACACCAAAATTGGAGAATCAGGTACATGAATCGATTCAAGCATAATGTGAATCAATTCATACGAATTGAATGCCCAGGAAGTGAAAAATCAAAGCATGAATCGATTCCTCCTAATCATGAATCGATTCACACGGTCACAGGTGCCCAGGAAGTGATTTTGTACATCATGAATCGATTGTTCCTCCTCTTGAATCGATTCTCACGTGGAAATTTGCCCAGTAACTCTAATTTAATGACTTGAATCGATTCATATGCCATAAGAATCGATTCATGAGGCTGTCAGAAGGTAGAAACATGCGCAGACTCTAATTCCCCTTCGGTTGAATCAAAATGAAAAGTCCAAGGCAATGTTTCACACTTTGTCTCTCTCCACATGCATGTGTCTTATTGGAAATACAATTAATTTGAATTTAGAGAAACATGCTTCTTGATGCACATGCCATGTTCTTCTTGGAGACACTAAAAGGCTTATTGGAATTGGAATGCCAAGTTGAATGGAGACATGCATGCCTAACTTTTCAAGCTTCCAAGGAATTAAATAATGCAAAGCCATGTGATGGAGGAATTCAAATTTGAACATGCCATGCCATTGGAGCCTATAAATAGAGAAGGAGGTGAAGGCAAAACTTGTCCCAAGCACTTGAAGCACTTCCATTTGCTTACTTCTTCCTCCTTACTTCTTGCTCTTCTACTTGCTCTCTCTTTATTTATTAACTTGCATAATTCCTCTTTAAGAGTTAATTGAGAGTTAGAAAGGAAGTTATCTTGGGTGAGCTAAATTTGTATATCCTCTCTTTGAGAGTTACTATTTTTGTGTGAGCTTTAAATTGTGTATCCACTCTAGTGAGAGAGTTATCATTATAACCATCAAACATCAAAAATTCCTAGAGATTAAGGTTGGGGTTCAACCTTGTAATTGTGAGATTGAGAGATTGGGTGGGGTGCCCTTGTACTTGTGGGAATTGGGTTCTTGAGTGTGGGACACTAGGAAGCCGTAATTGCTCAAAGTTGTATCTCTAATCTCCAATAGTGGAAATCCTTCAAGTGGGTTGCTTGAAGGCGAGACGTACACCGGTGTGGTGGAACTCGTTATATCGGTTTGCAAATTCTCTCTTCCCTTAAACTCTTTATTGTTGTGAACTTAATTTGCATGCCTAAATACTTATATCAAATTAGCTTGGTAAAATTGAATCCTTGAATCAATTGACTTAAACATTGTTAGATTTAATTATTGAGGAAGAAAAATATTGGTGTTAACAAATTGGTAAAACTATCATGCTTAATTAATTTGTTAGAAATTATACTTATGTTGAAATTAATTATTGCATGTTAAGTGTTTCAAGAATTGCCTAAACTAATAACTTGCTTATCAAAATCAATTCTTGAATATAGTTCATTCAACTCAAAATACTTTAGTATGACATGTGCTTCATAATTGTTATATCCTTTATCTTGCATCATTTGTGTACTACTAACCGTTTTGAAAGGGATTCCGCGCGAAAATTTGAAATACTCAATTCACCCCCCTCTTGAGTATCGAGGCCTTGGCTAACAGAGGTGGATGCTTCTCAATCGTGTGGATTCAATTTTCGTATCCGAAATCAGAGACCATCAGTATTCTACTAGCCCCCTAGCTTATGTGAGGAATTAGTAGATTTTCTTATATGAGCTATATCGATCGTGGTACGTCTGGATTTTGGAATTATACCGATGTGTAAATATCCGCTCTGAGGACAAGGTTCCGTTATGATGGATCGCTTGAGGGCGGATTAAAACAATGAGAATCCCAGGAGTTTATCGAATTTCGCAACCCTTGGTATTCGGGTAATGGTGGCCACGTTTCTCATGATTGGACATTTAATGCCTTTAATCACGTGGGCGAGCCATTATTACGTTAAATGCGCATATCTTAATAACCGTCACGCAGGGGCTTGTTGGGCCTAGAATTTGGATTTAATAGGCCCATTTAGAAAGCTCTGTGATGAAACGATGGCATTTTGGCGCCTTTGGGTTAAAAACGACAATTTTAACCTACTAAACGGGGAGTCGTTTGAGGGTAAACGACAGGTTGCCTTGAGTCGGTTTTTGAATTTTCATGCCCTGAAAAAGGCATTTTTGACAATCTCAGTTATCATTTCTTCTAATTCTCTTGACGAACCTCTGCAAAAGTTTTGAGAAGATTATCGTGTCTGCCTCTGTGAATCTTAATTCACTATCCTCATCCATCTTTAGGTAACCACTTTCTTTCCATACTTTGTGTCTCGTTTCAATATCTGAAAATGTCTAGGAAAGGTGTTAGTTTTAGTGGTATTAGCCCTAGAGGAAGAGGAGGAAAGGCCTTCAATCGAAACCCCATAGTTCGTGGTGGGAGAATTCCAGTGGTCTTCCAATCGAAGCCACTAAGCTCAGAGAGGGAGGCGTCGCCGTATCAGAGGCGAAGGGCGATTATACCCTCTTCAGAATCCTCCTCTAGTGAGAGTGCTGAGAGTGGTGACCTGTATGTTTCTGACGATGTGGATTTTTACTGCAGTGTAAAAGCTTTCACAATGGTGGTGAAGAAAGCGACTGGGGGAAAATCATCTGGAGGGAAAGCACCCTCTCAGCAATATATATTGAAGACAGCATCCGGGCTATGTAACGTGGTTGCACACCGGATAGATTGGGTGAAATTCCAAAAGAAGCGCCCATTCAGCTGGGTGGCTGAAGAATTTCATGAAACAGCATCAGTTCACGCTCGAGAGGACATAGCAGAGTTGGAGCCGCGTTTCACGGTCTTCAAGAAGGACAAATACAAAAAGTGCTTTATGGCGTTAGCTCCGCTGCCATCTGATCGAATTTGTCATACTCCGGACGAAAGGTCCCTGTATATGTATGACTTTTTATTTTTGAATCTTGGTGTGCGCTTTCCCCTTTCAAAGTTTCAGATGGGGGTTCTGAGATTCTTGGACTGCGCTCCTTCGTAGCTTCACCCCAACGGATGGGGATTAGTCCATTCTCTTGAAGTGCTTGGGGAGTACTTCAACTTCAAACCGACGGTGGCCATGCTCTTCTACTTTGCTCAAGTGGTCCGTCGTGCAAATAAAGAGAAGGGGGGAGTGAGCTTGATATCCCTCTGGACTCTCTCCAAGATCATCAACTTCGAGGCGTACACTGACTCCGCCAAAGTTGATGGACATTCATTCAAGTCTTATTTCACGAAGATCAGCGTTCATCCTGATGAGTCAATTTTTTGGTTAACTGAAGATGGGATTCCGAAGTTCCCAGTGGCTTGGATGCATGAGCACTTTTTGTTGACCTCCCAGGCGTACTACACTGAGGAGGATGAACTAAGCCCGTCTTCAGTTTCTATTCTTTCCACCCTTCAATCCTACACCGCCTCGCACCAATTTTTCTCTTGCAGGCGTTTGTTAGGATCGTGGTCCACCCGCGAGGAATATCTGCGTAATTTTCCTGCTATTTTTCATGTTTTATCGTATCATGCCTTGAAGTCTTTGATTTCTAACCATGTTGTTTGGTTTTGCAGTTGAAATTGAAACTGTGTCACCAGAGATGGAAAAACTGAAGGGGCTCAAAGCTGGATTGAATTTCGTAGCAGCTGAAAATGACATTCAAGCGAAACGGAATTCGAAGAAAGCTACAGCTGAGACTATCATTTTAACCTCATCTGCTGGTGACGATATCCCCTTGCTTGAGGGCGGATCTGAGGGGGTTGCGGTTGAGAAGGTCGGAGAGAAGAAGAAAAGGACAAAACGCGGTTCCTCCAAGACCTCGGATCGTCAACCTTCTCCCAAGAAACAAAAAATTTCAAGTGAGGGTACTGATCCGGAGCTTTCAAAGGGAAAGATAGTGGAAGGGTCCACTCTAGATGCAGGATCCACTCTGGATGCCCCAGGCGACGGGATCACTTATAGTGCAAAGCCAATAACGACTTATTTTGCACCCAAAGTTACTCGCCCTCTTCAAAGTAGCTCCGGTCTTGCACAATATTTGGTATACGAGGGTTCTGTTCCTGAGGGCGTTCCTGAAACTCCGTACAAGCTGAAGCCCTCATTGAAGAGCGATGAAGTAACCAAAGCTTGCGATGCCGGACAGAAGCACCTGGCAGAATTATCTGGGCTCTTAAGATCGGTTCGCAAGCTTTCAGAAGAGAATGAGAGGCTCAGCTTGTTGGTTGGCAAGGTTAACGATCTTAGCGTTGCTGCTGCTAAGGACAAGGCAACCATCCTCCGTCTAGAAGGTAAATTAGAAGCTTCCAAAGAGGAAGGATATAAGAAGGATGAAGAAATTGGCAGATTGAAGTACCTTGCCAAGGAGTTGGAGGCCCAAGTAGCTGACCAAAAGAAAATCAATTCCGACCTCCATTCCGATCTTTGTACGGAGAAGGAATGCTCTTCAAAGCTGGAAGAGGAGCTTAAGGAAGTTAAAATTGTTTATTCTCGAGGAACCGAAGATTGGTCGTGTAAGGAGAAGGAGCTGCTCTCAAAGTTGGCGGACACAAAAGCAGAATTTGATGAGGCTGTAGATATGTGTGATCAAGCAGTCAAGGAATCCTTCGGGTTGGCTGTTCGTCAAGTTCAATACCGGAATCCCAAGGTGAAACTTAATCTGAATGGTATTGATCCGTTCTATGAGTTTTATCAAGGAAAACTGGTGGCCATTGTTGAAAACCGTCATGTAAGTCCGCCAGACACGCCATACGAGTTTGCTCCTTTACCTGAAGGCCAATCAATGGAACCTTCTCTTCTTAAGCTCATAAGTACAGGAACGGACCCTAGCGTGGATAAAGGCAAGACCGGGGGTAAAGGCAAAGGGAAGGAAGGAGATACAAGCCGCAAAAACTAGTGCCTTCCTTTTTTCTTTTTTCTTTTTATTGATTCAAATTCGCTGTGTTCCGGGATCAGCTCCGAATTATTGAACGAATTTCTTCATGTAATATTGATTTGATCAATAAAAGAACGATTTGCCTTTACACGCATGTGTATCGAGTCATTCCGGATTTAAGTAATGAATATCGGATAATATAAAATCATCATACCGGATTCGTACATGCGAGATGAAGAACGGATAAGAGTATATAACTATCGTTTTTCATGTATAGGCGTTTTGACAGTCAAAGACTTGATTTGACAGGAGAGATAGAGTATCTTTTTGTCAAATATGAGTAACTTGATATATAAAAGCCTGGTAGAAATCGTATTTTGTTTTTCGAAGGTCAGGCCTTTTGGTTGTAAATATCATGATAAGAATAGCCGTTGTGGGTAAACATGTTATTGTCATGAGAACGGCTTGTAATGTTAATCTTGAGGGGGAGTGATAATGAGATCGTTTCAGTAAGAGTTCATTCCCCAAGATATTCGTTTAACTATTAATACTGTCCCCTAGTATTATTGGGTGAGCAGTACTTTGCACAAACTCTGAGTGATGTTTCCACGTGAGAGTTTTTTAAGAGTGAGGATTTCGAGTAGAGATTCCTCTACTTGACGATTGTGAATATAAATATTTCCGACTGAAAGGTTTCGGGTGAATATGCCTCAGATTGTGGCGTACCCGAATGAATTATTTTTGGGTCGGAGTTTACGAGTCAGACTTCAATTGAAGAATTGATGACTCAGAATTTAAAGCTATAAAACTTACAAATAAGGAACTTCAGGAGAGAGTATTAATTTGGAGTTCAGTATAACTTACTTGTTGCGTTTGGAGTTCGGTTTGGTCCTACAATCCATATCGTATTTAGTGTTCGGTTTAATCCTACTAACCGTTCTCCAATTGGTTTTTTGGTTTTACCCAATGACAATTCTTCACCGACGTTCGGTCAATCCTACTAGTCGTACTCAGAGTTCGGTTTAATCCTACAATCTGAGCCTTCAACACGGGGTTCGGATCAGGGCTAGTCCTGAACCTACTGCGCCCGTTACTTGGGGTTCAGCGTGGTCTCGAAGAAGAGCCAGCTTACTGCGCCCAAGCCTTCAATACGGTGTTAGGTTCTACCCTTTTACCGTTCTTAGAATGGGGTTTAGTTTAATCCTACAACCCATTTCCTGAGGTTCGGTTTAATCCTATAGCCCAGGTCTTCACCGGTGTTCAGCCAAACTTACTAACCGTACCGAGAGTTCGGTTTAATCCTACAATCCGGGCCTTCAGTTACTTAGACACACTCGAGGAGTTACATCGTCAATTACAGAATGGGTAATTGAGATCATCCGTCCTGAGTATGCTCTCGTGCGCTGCACACATTCGAGGAGTTACATCGTCAACCACAGAATAAGTAGTTGAGATCATCCGTCCTGAATATGTTTTTGTACGCTGGATAAACTGAAAATCACAGCATGAGAAAAACTCGAAAGAGTTAAATTGTTGTGAGAGATTCTTATTAAATCAAAAATAAGAATTACAATGAAAGCGTAGCTGGGAAAATAATTTCTCCAGTATTCAATCAAAAATGAGGATAGGAGAATGTGTATTGCTCCACCAGCTAGCTATAGTAGATGCGCAAGTTTTGGGTGTTCCACTTATTTCGGATTGGGGTGCTATCAAGGTTCTCAAGGCGGTAAGAGCCTTTGCCAGTAACCTCGGATACCCTGTATGGGCCTTCCCAGTTTGGGGCTAATTTGCCTTGATGAGCAAATTTGTTCCCTATACTTGCTTTTCTCAAAACCAAATCTCCGACATTGAAAGTCCTTGATTGAACTCGCTTGTTGTATCGGAGAGCAACTTTGGCTTTGATAGCTTGGTCTCTAACAAATGCATCTTCTCTGAGTTCTTGTATGACATCCATTTCTGACGCCAAATTAGCATTATTAGACCCTTCAGAGAAGTATTTGACCCTTGTGGAAGCAATTTGTAGTTCCACGGGTATCATTGCCTCTACCCCGTATGTCAGACGATATGGGGATTCGTTAGTAGACGAATAAGGCATTGTCCGGTATGCCCACAGGACGTGGCATAGCTGGTCTGTCCGTCCGCCCTTGGCTTCACCAAGGCGTTTCTTTAGTCCTTTCAGCACTTCCCTGTTGGCCACTTCAGCTTGGCCGTTAGTTTGAGGATGTTCAACGGATGAGAATATCTGGGTTATTCCTAACCCTTCGAGTAAATCTGTGAATTTTCTATCCGTGAATTGGGTGCCATTATCTGTGACAATCCGTGCTGGGACCCCGAATCGTGTTATAATGTTTTCATACATGAAACGACGAGTTCGGGCTGAAGTAATATGTACCACCGGCTCTGCTTCTATCCACTTAGTGAAATAGTTGACCCCTACAATGAGATATTTGATGCCCCCAGGAGCAGTTGGAAAGGGGCCCAAAATATCCAATCCCCATTGGTAGAAGGGCCATGGAACAGCGGATGTGAAGAGTTCTTTCGCCGGTGTGTGGTAAAGATTGGAGAATTTTTGGCAAGCATCACATTTTTTAACGAAGTCAATGGAGTCCTGCTTCATCGTGGGCCACCAGTATCCAGCCCTGAGGATTTTTCGCATTAAGCTTCTTCCTCCGGCGTGGTGTCCACATTGTCCTCCATGCACTTCCTCCATTACGTCTTGCACCTCATTCTCTTTAAGACAAATCAAATAGGGCACGGAGAGCGCCCTTCTGTAAATATTACCATCAATCATAGTGAAGTATGGTAATTCCCTCCTTATCCTCGTCTTTTCCTTCTCATCCGTAGGTAGCTGTCCATCGGCCAAATAACGGATGTAGGGGGCCATCCATGTGTCTCCATAAAGAGAGTTTGTCATTATGGCATTTAGAGAGGGGAAAAGAGGAATGCTGGGCGACATTAATGTACTTTGAACCAGCGTAGTTGTACTACCTGGTCGCTTGGTGCTTGCTAATCTGGAGAGTATATCCGCTCTAGTATTCTCTTCGCGTGGAACATGCTTGAATTCCATCTTCGAGAATTTCTCTCTCAACTCCTTAACACAGTTCAAGTATAATTGGAGTTGAGGTTCGCGAGCCTGATAATCTCCTAAGATTTGTGAAATCACCAGTTGTGAATCACTGTAGAGCGTCACCTCAGAAGCTCCGATGTCAATTACAGCTCTCAGTCCGGCCAAACAAGCTTCGTACTCAGCTTGGTTGTTGGAGGTTTTGAAATTAAAGCGAAGGGAGATTTCCAGGTGTACTCCGTCATCACTTTCTAGAACTACACCTACTTCAGAGCCTCTTTGGTTCGATGAACCATCAACATAAATGGTCCAATGGACACGAGGGGAATATGGATCAGTCCCTGTCATTTCCACAATAAAATCAACCAGGACTTGAGCTTTAATGGCGCTTCGGGGTTCATAAGATATATCAAACTCTGAGAGTTCAATAGACCATTTGATCATCCTCCCAGCGAGGTCGGGCTTGATTAAAACAGAGCGGAGTGGTAAATCCGTTCTCACTATAATCGGATGGGCGTGAAAGTACGGACGCAGCCGTCGAGAGGCCTAAACAACAGCGAGGGCGGCCTTTTCAATTTTTTGATACCGGATCTCAGCACCTTGTAAGGTTTTGCTAGTGAAATAGACCGGTCTCTGTCCGTCGGGAGTTTCTTTTATCAAGGCAACGTCCAAAGCTTCATCTGAAATAGCCAAGTATAGGATAAGTGTGTCTTCGGGGTCAGGCTTCGTGAGAATAGAAGGTTTAGACAACACCTCCTTGAGCTCTTGGAATGCTTTCTCTTGTTCCTATCCCCACTCAAACTTCTTGGACTTTTTCAGTATCTTATACAGAGGGAGGGATCTGTGAGCCATCTTTGGCATGAATCGTGCCAAGGCTGCCACTTTGCCATTCAGGGATTGGACTTCTCTAAGATTCTTTGGACTTTGTATGTCTAGAATCGTTTGGCATTTCCCTGGATTGGCTTCAATACCGCGTTGAGTTAACATGAAACCCAAGAACTTCCCAGTAGGGACAGCGAAGGTGCATTTCATCGGGTTTAGCCTCATGTTAAATTCTCTTAAACGGGTGAATACTTGGTGTAGGTCTTCAATATGATCACCTCCAACCGGTGTCTTGGCTATTATATCATCGATGTATACTTCAACAAGTTTGGTATGCATACCTTCAAAAACCTTGTTGATCATGCGTTGATATGTTGCCCCAGCATTTTTCAGGCCAAAGGGCATAACTGTATAGCAAAAGACACCGTGATCATTTATGAAAGCTGTCTTTTCTTGATCCTCTTCGCATATCGGAATCTGGTTGTAACCCGAATAAGCATCCATGAAGCTCAGGTATTGATAACCAGAGGAATCATCTACCATCCGATCTATATTAGGAAGAGGATAAGGATCTTTTGGACAGCAGCGGTTGAGGTCCACATAGTCAATGCACATTCTCCATTTGCCATTGGACTTACGGACCATCACCACATTCAAGAGCCAAGAGGAATAACGGATTTCTTTGATAAATCCGGCCTTCAGCAATTCCTCAGTTTGCTGGCAAGCTCCCTTCTGTTTCTCTGGGCCCAATCTCCTTTTCTTCTGGGCTACCGGTTTCGTCTCTGGATAGACGGATAATTTATGACAGCAGAAAGTAGGGTCTATGCCAGGCATATCGGCTGCAGTCCATGCAAAGAGGTCTTTAAATTCTTGCAGGAGCGTCAGTAGTCGCTGCTCCGTCTCTGTATCTAGCTTGTCATTGATATGGGTGATCTTTTCTAGAGAATCTCCCAAGACGATGTCCCTGGAACTTCCATCCGGTGTGGGCTTTAATGGGTTAGACGGATCAATGTTCAAATCTGCCCTGGGGTCCAGGTCGACAAGGCTTACAGATCCAGCAGCTGCTCCAGCATCATTGAGTTTCCTCTTCTTATTGGAGGCATCCAGCTTTGTCATGTTGAGGCTAAGGTTGTAACAGTACCTAGCCATCTCTTGATCACCCCGGATAGATGAAACAGAATTATCCTTGTCAATGAACTTGATAAGGAGATGTGGGGTTGATACAATTGCTTCCATTGCATTTAGTGTGGGGCGGCCTATGATGCCATTAAATGGTGATTTGACATCAATCACTAGCACTCGGCACTTAACCGTCCTGGCCCCTGGTTCGCCTTCAAACGAAATAAGAGTGTCAAGATACCCTTTGGTCGACTGCTTTGCTCCGTTGAAAGCTGTTAGTTCCTGCGTATAAGGTTGTAAGTCTGAGTATTTAAAACCCATCCTTTCAAAGCAATTATAGAAAATAACATCGCAGGAACTTCCCTGGTCAACAAGGATTCTTCAGACGTCCTTGTTGGCTATCACTGCCGTGATGACCACAGCATCATCACCACCAGGAATGGTCGGGCCAAAATCCTCATCGGAGAAAGAGATTATTGGAGCTTCAATCCCACCTCTGTAAGGGCAATTGTCTTTTACTTTCCCTTGCACAGATAGAATCATTCTATGATGATTCTTACGAGCTGTAATTGAAGCTCCGCCTCCAGCGAATCCTCCAGCAATCATGTCAATGACTTCACACCGACCTTGACGTTGTTACTGAGGCATGCCGTCCTTGAGCGCTATTTTATCCGTCATCACACCCTTTTGTTTCTCCGAAGCAGAGAATTTTCTGACCGGATTACGATTGTTGTCATCCCCGTCATCTGGATCCCTTTCTCTTTTCTCATTCCGATCTACTCTGTCAAAAGATTTCTCTTTGAACAGGTATTATTTTAACTTGCCTTCTCTAATTAGCGTCTCAACCGCGTTCTTTAGAGCTTGGCATTCATCAGTGGAATGACCATTCTGTTCATGAAAATCGCAGTATTTGCGGGGATTTCCTGGCCTTTTCATGGGAGCTGGCCTTCTGATGCCATATATCCTGAAAGCTGGCCATCTGACCTCTCTCAAAATCTGAGATGGTTTGGCAGATAGTTGTGCATAATGGCTGAAGGAGTTAACATGCCTTTCTCGAGGTTGAGGAGAGTGGTTATTGACTCTAGGATTGGTGAATGGCCTCTCCATGCGTTCTGACCTCATTTTTTCCTTACCCTTCTGGGCTTGGGAAGGTGGTGCTGATGGCTTCTTCTTTGCAGCTATGGCCTCCAAGTGCATCTCTATACTCACGTATTTAGAGGCTTTTTTCCTGAACTCCTCAAAAGTTACAGGAGGGCTTTTTGCTAAAGAGAGAGCAAAAGCCGATCCTGGCTGTAACGCCTCAATAACGATATGCAGCTTAATAGATTCCGTGAGGTTAGGAACCAGGGCTGCTTCCTTGTAGAACCTCTTCAAGAAATCTTTTAAGCCTTCGTTTTCACCTTGCTTAATCTAAGCCAAGGTATGAGACGTCCTGGGTACATCTCTAGAGATGACGAAGTGAGTCTCAAAAGTAGCTGCCATCTCAGCCCAAGTATCTATGGATCCAGAAGGTAAAACTTTAAACCATCCGAGGGCCTCCTCAGATAATGTTCGAGGGAACATTCGGCACATCACATCTTTATCAGCCCCCAAGTACATGGCTTCAAATACGTAAGCATCAAGGTGCTTAGTAGGATCAGTTTCTCCATTGTATTTTCCAATGGAAAGTGGCTGAGAAGTTTGGAGGTGCTTGGGGATGTGGATGCTCATAAGTCTCCTTGAAAAAGGAACTTTTAGCTTGTAAGACACTGGAGGTGCTGCCGTTGACTCCCTCTTCCTTCGGGAAGCCTCATCTTCAGAATCACGAGTTTGTTCTCCCCCCTCAAACGTAGGAATATTTGAGTATTGGAGAGTGGTGGACTTTTCACCATCGGTTGTGCGGGGAGTGTTTCGCGTGCGGGATGATTCTTTATCCTCGCTTTGCCTTCTTTCTCTTCGCAATTCAGCGAGTTCCCTCTGAAGTTGGCTGATCAGCTCATCACGAGGATCAGGATTAGACACTGTTACTATCTTCTTTGAGCTGCCCCCATGAGAATCAAAGTTGAGTTTCCTGAAGACGTTGGGGTTAGTTCTGTCTTCAGGCTGATTCTCTACGAAATCGTGTGCTTCGCCTTCCATTGTGGATTATTTGCTCTTTTCAATAGATATGGGAATAACTTTATCGAGTCCCACCGGGCGTGCCAATGATCTGTCCTGAACCGGGGTCTAGAGATCCGGACTCAAGTCAGTCACAAATAGTATATAAATACCGAATAGGAGACCGGATGTATGAATATCCGGTGTAAGTATCCGTTGTCCTTGAGCGGAGAGAGCGGACTGGGTGTCCTGGAGGTCTTTGACGCGGGCTGTCGCGGCCCCGTCAAATTAGTACATTAAAACTAATTAACGTAGTACTAGGGTGTCAACCTAGGTCGTTCTCTCAAGGATCAACACAAAAATTTAGGAAAAATCAAGTCTTAAACTAATTTTTAACAATTAAAAATAAAAACTTAACAACTAAAATTTTTACAAACATAAGTTCAACAAACATACAATTGGGGGGGTTTTGATTGCTTTTTGTTGTCACAAATAAAATTAAAACAAGGTAAATAAAGGATTTAAAACAATAAATAACAAGCGATTGATTTTCTTGGAGTATTGTAAATAAATTTATCCTTGGTTCATTAAAGATAACTTGTATACTCATTAATGTTAATTTCTTAGCTCAATTTGAATTAATCAACTAAGCGTCTTTTTCAATTCACAATTCCTTTACTTTCATTTAAAAATGAGTATTTGAATCAAGCATCCTAATTAAGCAAAAGGAGTCAAGATCTTAAAATCTAGGAATTATTGAGCATACATAAGAACATCGCCTATATACATAATCTATTCTCAAATTATGGAATTAAGCAAACCATAATTATTAAAAGTGATTATGAAAATATTCATTAAGCATGCATATTTCCTTAATCCATTCTAATTTGAAATCTTATTTAACTCCATTTGAATAACTAAACCGATTAAGCATACAAATTCAATTAAACAAAATGGAATTAAATAAGTAAAGAATGATTATGAAGAAATAACAATAATAAAAGCATACTATATTAAAATTAATGACCTCAAAATTACATTACAACATTCTCCAAGAAAATCAATCTAAGGGTTTTAGCCCTCCATAATTACAACTACAACAATAAAACTAACCCGGAAATGGAGAAGTTGCTGGAGAAACTCCAACAAAGAAGAGAAGCAGAGAACGTGTGAAGAAGGGAGATGAAGAATGAATGAAGAATGGTGTGTGTTCTGCCCCTTCCTCTTGGTGCTATTTATAGGAGTTCAAAAGCAAAATTATGCCATAAAATATTTCAATGGAAGGAGCACTCTTCATTAATCAATTCAATGGTGCTCCATGATCAGCTTGAGTGCCTTGCCCACCTTCCTCAGTGCATTGCCCACTTTCCAGAAGCTTGAAAACGTGTTTCTGGGCCATTATTGAACGTATGAATCGATTCAATGGTGATATGAATCGATTCAAGCTTTCCAAAATGCAATTCTGGGCTAATTTTATACGTATGAATCGATTCATTTAGGGAAAGAATCGATTCATTGCCTTTAAAACTCCTCCTGAATCGATTCAAAGCCAATTTTTTGCAAGATTCAGACGTATGAATCGATTCATTGCAGGGAAGAATCGATTCATTATGCAAAATTTCACTTCCTGGTGTATTAAAGCCGCATGAATCGATTCATGAGGAGGATGAATCGATTCATCCCCCTGATTCTCCATATTTTGCACACTTTTTCACCCTTTTTGAGATCCTTTTGAATATTTCTTGATTCCTTTGATCCTTAGGCACTTTGATCTTCATTTTGGATTGGAATTCTTGAGTTCTTTGATTTATTTCCCTTTGGCACAAATTATCAATCAAATATACATAAAGATCAAATGATAAAAATGTGTTAAAATGCAATATGTTACACACTAAGTGATGGCAAATTATACACATTTAAAATGGAGAATTAGAGATAAATCATGCATCATCAAATACTCCCACACTTATTCTTTTGCACTCCCGGGCAAAATCAAAATAAAAATAAGTATCACAATTTATTGAAAACATTAAGTTGAAAACAACACACAGAATTGGCATGCTTGTCATGAAATCTTAGAAATATACAAAGAAACAAGAGTTTTCAACATGAAAGATACAGAGCATCAAGATATATATAAAAATCATTCAAACACTTAGGCATGTAAAAATTAAATTAAACTGAAAAGAAGATCATAAGTGATAGAACCTCACAAGACATACTCTCAACTCTCAAGTGTTTAAGGTTTGTGTATACACTCAAAACAATTCCTGAAAAACAAACAGTCTAAAAATTTGGCAAGTTTCTCAATTCTACAATCATCACAAATGAATGTATAGATCAACAGGGCTTTCACAAGGTTGCAATGTGGCCAAGGTTAAAATGGATGAAATATTTATATATATATACCAAAAAGAATAATGAAGCAATTAATTTTTACTGGCAAACAGTGAGGGTAAAACATTTATTGTATGGTATTTGTAAATTATTTATTTATTTATTTATTTTTTATTTTTTTATTTTTTTATATTTTTTATGAGATTGCATAACACTTGGAACAAGAGTTGCAATTCCTTTTTGCACACTCCCACACTTATTTGAATGCCTGTTTTGACTTGATTCCAAAGCTTCAATATACTTCTTAAGGTAGGTATATTTTTGGTTTTTCATCCATGGCTTATTTGAGCTGTAACAAGGAAACAGTTAAATAGGCTCAAAATGGCTAACAAGAGATAATTTATTCATGGTAAGCTTATCTGGCTTAGTGGCTCAACTGAACAAAATGCCTGTATCACTTCAAATACATTCATATGAGTTTCAAGTATCATCAAGAAACAAGACAAAAATTAAGATGTAAGCTTCCAGGAATTAATCACACATGAAAGGATTAAGATGGTTTAAAGTAATCCATCAAATTTTAAGGCTCAAAAATCTCACAAGGTATAATTCCATCATATATGATCATTTCTCAATTATCATGTCATTCTCAACATACCAGAAAATGTTTGAGTTCAAATTATAACATATCATTCATCTCATATCAGACATGAAAGAATTTACTTGTTACTCATGCATATCTTAAAATTCCAATAAAACATGCCTTTTTAAAACAAAAACACACACAAAATCTTTTATTTTAAATTTTTTTTTTTTAATACCACACAAAATTTAATCACACAAAAAAAACACACACACAATAACACATAAATGATCATCCCACCCCCACACTTAAATCATACATTGTCCTCAATGTAAGACAGAGCATACAAAATAGACAATAGAATGAAAAAGTAAAGAGATGGGTAAGAAAAACTCCCTCAAGGGGGATCAAGAAGTGGTTCCCCCAAAGCATGTTCCTCCATTGTAACATCGACAAGTGAAGGATTTTCATGAAATGGCTTCAAACGTTGTCCATTAACCTTGAAGCTTTTGTTGGAGTTTTCACTTTTTATTTCCACAGCTCCATGGGGAAATACATTTGTAACAATGAAAGGTCCTTCCCATTTGGAGCACAATTTTCCGGCCATCAGTTTCAACCGGGAATTAAACAGTAGAACTTTCTGTCCAGCAGTAAAATCCTTTCTAGCTATTGAGCTATCATGGAATTTCTTTGTTTTCTCCTTATAGAACCTCGAGTTCTCATAAGCTGCTAAACGGATCTCATCAAGCTCATTCAGTTGTAATTTTCTTTTTTCACCTGCTTGATCAAGTGCTAAGTTACAAGCTTTTACGGCCCAATAAGCACGATGCTCAATCTCCACTGGAAGATGACATGCTTTACCAAAAACAATTCTATAGGGAGACATTCCTATAGGTGCCTTAAAAGCTGTTCTATGTGCCCAAAGAGCATCATCCAATTTCCTGCTCCAATCCTTTTTGTTAGGCTGTACTATCTTCTCCAGGATCCTTTTGATTTCTCTATTAGAGACTTCCGCTTGTCCATTGGTTTGGGGGTGATATGGAGTAGAGACTCTATGAACAACCCCATACTTCCTGAGCATAGCTTGCATGGTCCTGTTACAAAAATGGGTTCCTTGATCACTAATGATTGCTCTCGGGATGCCAAACCTGCAAAGAATTTGAGATCTAACAAAATCCACAACAACTCGAGCATCATTAGTTCTGGTGGCTTTAGCTTCCACCCATTTAGAAACATAATCAACAGCCAATAAAATATAAGTAAAACCAAAGGATGGAGGAAATGGACCCATAAAATCAATGCCCCAAACATCAAATACTTCACAAAACAACATTGGTTGCTGAGGCATCTGTTGTCTCCATGTGGTAGCATTACTTGCTCTTTGGCATTTCTCACAGGTGATACAAACTCTCCATGCATCCTTAAAAATTGTGGGCCAATACAAACCTGAATCCAACACTTTTCTTGCTGTTCTTTGTGGACCAAAATGTCCACCAACTGGTGAAGCATGGCAGAATCGAAGAACTGATTCTATTTCATGATCGGGAATGCATCTTCGAATCACCTGATCATTACACAATTTCCACAAATACGGGTCATCCCAAATATAATACTTTGCATCACTTTTTAATTTTGAAATTTGGTTTCTGGATGCACATGGTGGAAAAACAGAAGCAACAAGATAATTTACAATGTTAGCAAACCAGGGTGAATCAAAAGAGTTAGAGATACTCATGAGGTGTTCATCGGGAAAATGGTCCCGAATAGGTGCCGAATCAGGAGCATTCTCAATTCTGCTTAAATGGTCTGCCACAAGGTTTTGTGTTCCACTTCTGTCATGAATTTCCAAGTCAAACTCTTGGAGCAAAAGCATCCAACGAATTAATCTTGGCTTGGACTCACCTTTCTTCAACAAGTACTTCAGAGCTGCATGGTCAGTAAAGACAACTACTCGAGAACCGAGTAGGTATGATCTGAACTTATCTAATGCAAAAACAATGGCCAAGAGCTCTTTCTCAGTGGTAGTGTAATTTACCTGAGCAGCATCTAAAGTTTTAGATGCATAGTAAATGACCCTAGGCTGCTTGTCAATCTTTTGACCAAGGACGGCTCCCAATGCATAATTAGAGGCATCACACATTAACTCAAATAGAGCTGTCCAAACAGGTGCTTGGATTATTGGGGTTGTTGTCAATGCTTGCTTGAGGCAATTGAAAGCCTCCTTACACTTTTCATCAAATTCAAATGCCACATCCTTTTGAAGCAGACTGGATAGTGGCCTAGCCTTCTTGCTAAAATCTTTTATGAATCTTCTGTAGAATCCTGCATGGCCAAGAAAAGAACGAACCTCTCGAACACAAGAGGGGTAAGGCAAATGTGATATAACTTCTACCTTAGCAGGATCTACCTCAATTCCTTTTTCAGAGATTACATGCCCTAAAACTATTCCTTGTTTTACCATAAAATGACATTTTTCATAGTTCAAGACAAGGTTAGTTTCAATGCATCTGTTTAAAACTTTATCAAGACTATCAAGGCATGCATTAAATGAAGATCCATAGACAGTAAAATCATCCATAAACACCTCTATGCAATTTTCAATGAAATCATGAAAAATACTTATCATGCATCTTTGAAAAGTTCCGGGAGCATTGCATAGGCCAAATGGCATTCTCCTATAAGCAAATGTGCCAAAGGGACAGGTGAATGTGGTCTTATCTTGATCCTCAGGTGCAATGTGAATCTGAAAATATCCAGAGAATCCATCAAGAAAACAGTAGTGAGACTTACCTGCGAGACGCTCAAGCATTTGGTCAATGAAGGGTAAAGGGAAATGGTCCTTCTTTGTTGCTTGGTTAAGTCTCCTGTAGTCAATACAGACTCTCCAATTATTCTGCACTCTAGTTGGGATCAATTCATCCTTTTCATTTTTCACAACTGTGATCCCTGTTTTCTTAGGAACCACTTGAATTGGACTCACCCATTGGCTATCAGAGATAGGATAAATGATTCCTGCTTGTAGAAGCTTGGTGATCTCCTTCTTAACCACATCTAGGATTACAGGGTTGAGTCTCCTCTGGGGTTGTTTTACTGCTTTAGTATTTTCCTCCAGAAATATTCTATGCATGCACATGGATGGGCTAATTCCAGGAATGTCTGCCAATGTCCATCCTATAGCCTTCTTGTGTCTTTTCAATACCTGCAACAATTTTTCTTCTTGATTTTCATCAAGAGAAGTGGAAATTATCACCGGGAGCTGTTCATTATCCCCTAAGTATACATACTTTAGGTTCTCAGGTAGGGGTTTCAATTCTAACTTGGGTACCTGCAAAACAGATGGAACTAACAAAGTAGATTTTGATTCTGCTGTTTGTATCTCAAAACAGTTAGAATTTTCTTGAAATCCTGCATTCAGCTCCTTATGGTTAACAGGTATATCTAAAGACTCTGAATCAGAAATTATGTATCTATCAATTTCAGCACAAATATCACAACTTCCAGAATCATTGCATGCAAAACATTTGTTTGAATCATCCATGTATTCCAAATCAACATTAGAAAAATGTTCAAAAACTAGTTCATCAATAATGTCAATTTGGAAAACAGAATGATTTTCAGATGGATATTTCATGGCATCAAGAATATTGAATTGAACTCTTGTGTCACCAAATTCCATAGAGAGAGTTCCAGAATGAACATCTATTTTGGTTCGAGCTGTTTTCAAAAATGGTCTTCCCAAAATGATAGGAACAGGAATTTGAGGCATACCTTCTTCCATATCAAGTACAAAAAAGTCAGCAGGGAAAACCAGCTGTTCTACCTGAACCAAAACATCCTCTATAACTCCAGCAGGGTAAGCAGTGCTCCTATTGGCTAGCTGAATTACTACACCAGTAGGTTGTAAATTTCCAAGAGACAAAGATTTAAAAACAGACATAGGCATAACATTTATTGAAGCTCCTAAATCTAACATGCAATTTTCAAATTTATTATTGCCTATGATACAGGGTATAGAAAACGTACCTGGATCTTTGCATTTCTCAGGAATATTTTCCTTACCAAGCAGTGCAGATACATTTCTTCCCATGCTTATTCTTTCATTGCCCTTGAGTCTCCTTTTGTGAGTACACAACTCCTTCAGAAATTTGGCATACTTGGGAATTTGCTTGATTGCATCAAGAAGAGGTATATTCACTTCTACTTTCCTGAAAGTATCCAAAATTTCTTTGTCCACTTCTTCCATCTTCTTGCTTGGAATTGCTTTTGGTGGGAAAGGAAGAGGGATATGAGGTGGAACTTGGGATGGTTGCATCTCAGATTTGCTTGTGCTTGAAGAGGGCACATCATTCTCAACTGTTGTGGGCACATCTGTTTGTTTCTCAGGTTCCTTAGGTATGGGTATTTCAAGGTTCTTACCTGATCTTAACTGAATTGCGCTCATATTTCTTGGATTTGCAGCTGGTTGAGAGGGTAATTTGTCAGAGTTTTGAGATTGTAACTGGCTTAATGATGAAGCCAATTGCCCAATTTGGTTGCTTAAACTCTGAATGGTAGCATCATTTCTTTGTTGATACTCTAAGTTCTGTGCAGCCATTTGTTTCACCAGATCCTCCAAAGAAGGGCCATTTGTGGGTGGTTGAGGTGTGGTTCTTTGGAAGGTTGGTGCATTGTTTTGAAATGGAGGTTGGGAATTTTGTTGTTGGTTTCCCCATCTCAAGTTTGGATGGTTCCTCCAACCTGGATTGTATTTGTTGGTGGAAAGGTCATGGTTTTGTGGTGGTGGAGGTCTATCATGGTAAATGTTACTTGCATAGGCTTGGGGACTATTATTATCCTTTTCTTGTAGAGAAGGACAACAATCAGTGGGGTGCTCTTGTGAAGAGCAGATTCCACACACTTTAGCAGTCATGGATTTTTGATTTACTGCCAATTGTGTGACTAGAGTGGTGAGAGCATCAAGTTTGCTCTCAAGTTTAATTCCAGATGAACTAAAATTGGAATCAAATATGGGTTTGAAAGAATCATTTCTCACACCAAATTGTTGAGAGTTAGATGCCATTTTCTCAATCAGATTTCTTGCTTCAGCAGCAGTCATATCTCCTAAAGCTCCTCCACTTGCCGCATCAATCATATTACGATCAACGTGGTGTAAACCTTCATAGAAGTACTGAAGAAGAAGTTGTTCAGAAATTTGGTGGTGAGGGCAACTTGCACAAAGTTTCTTAAATCTCTCCTAATATTCATAAAGACTTTCTCCAGAGAGTTGCCTAATGCCAGATATGTCTTTATGGATTGCAGTTGTTCTAGAGGCAGGAAAGAATTTTTCCAAGAACATTTTCTTTAAGTCATTCCAACTTGTGATTGATCTTGGAGCAAGATAGTACAACCAATCCTTAGCAACACCCTCTAAAGAATGAGGAAACGCTTTAAGATAGACATGGTCTTCTTGAACGTTTTGGGGTTTCATTGTGGAACACACAATGTGGAATTCTTTGAGGTGTTTATGCGGATCTTCACCCGCAAGACCATGAAACTTAGGCAACAGGTGTATAAGTCCGGTCTTAAGAATAAAAGGGACATCCTCATCAGGATATTGAATACACAAACTTTCGTAAGTGAATTCAGGAGCAGCTAGTTCTCTAAGAGTTCTTTCACGAGGTTCAGCCATATCAGAAAAACTAGCAGTACTACTTTCAACAGATTCAGAAAAAATACTATCACTATCAATATCAACAAAATTATTATTAAATCTAGCTTCTCTAATTAACCTATGAAAAGTTCTTTCAATTTCAGGATCAAATGAATATAAATGCTCAAAAGTTCTTCTAGTCATACATAGCATACAACAAGATATTTGATCATGATGAGCAATAAATCATAAGAATCCTAAATCATGCAAAAGAAATAAAATAAACAAACAAACAAACAAAAGAAAATTTTTTTAAATTTTTTTTTTTTTTTTTGATAAAGAAAAAAAAAATTAATTTAAAACAAGAGTTTTTCCTAAAGATCGTTGATCCCCGGCTGCGGCGCCAAAATTTGACGCGGGCTGTCGCGGCCCCGTCAAATTAGTACATTAAAACTAATTAACGTAGTACTAGGGTGTCAACCTAGGTCATTCTCTCAAGGATCAACACAAAAATTTAGGAAAAATCAAGTCTTAAACTAATTTTTAACAATTAAAAATAAAAACTTAACAACTAAAATTTTTACAAACATAAGTTCAACAAACATACAATTGGGGGGGTTTTGATTGCTTTTTGTTGTCACAAATAAAATTAAAACAAGGTAAATAAAGGATTTAAAACAATAAATAACAAGCGATTGATTTTCTTGGAGTATTGTAAATAAATTTATCCTTGGTTCATTAAAGATAACTTGTATACTCATTAATGTTAATTTCTTAGCTCAATTTGAATTAATCAACTAAGCGTCTTTTTCAATTCACAATTCCTTTACTTTCATTTAAAAATGAGTATTTGAATCAAGCATCCTAATCAAGCAAAAGGAGTCAAGATCTTAAAATCTAGGAATTATTGAGCATACATAAGAACATCGCCTATATACATAATCTATTCTCAAATTATGGAATTAAGCAAACCATAATTATTAAAAGTGATTATGAAAATATTCATTAAGCATGCATATTTCCTTAATCCATTCTAATTTGAAATCTTATTTAACTCCATTTGAATAACTAAACCGATTAAGCATACAAATTCAATTAAACAAAATGGAATTAAATAAGTAGAGAATGATTATGAAGAAATAACAATAATAAAAGCATACTATATTAAAATTAATGACCTCAAAATTACATTACAACATTCTCCAAGAAAATCAATCTAAGGGTTTTAGCCCTCCATAATTACAACTACAACAATAAAACTAACCCGGAAATGGAGAAGTTGCTGGAGAAACTCCAACAAAGAAGAGAAGCAGAGAACGTGTGAAGAAGGGAGATGAAGAATGAATGAAGAATGGTGTGTGTTCTGCCCCTTCCTCTTGGTGCTATTTATAGGAGTTCAAAAGCAAAATTATGCCATAAAATATTTCAATGGAAGGAGCACTCTTCATTAATCAATTCAATGGTGCTCCATGATCAGCTTGAGTGCCTTGCCCACCTTCCTCAGTGCATTGCCCACTTTCCAGAAGCTTGAAAACGTGTTTCTGGGCCATTATTGAACGTATGAATCGATTCAATGGTGATATGAATCGATTCAAGCTTTCCAAAATGCAATTCTGGGCTAATTTTATACGTATGAATCGATTCATTTAGGGAAAGAATCGATTCATTGCCTTTAAAACTCCTCCTGAATCGATTCAAAGCCAATTTTTTGCAAGATTCAGACGTATGAATCGATTCATTGCAGGGAAGAATCGATTCATTATGCAAAATTTCACTTCCTGGTGTATTAAAGCCGCATGAATCGATTCATGAGGGGGATGAATCGATTCATCCCCCTGATTCTCCATATTTTGCACACTTTTTCACCCTTTTTGAGATCCTTTTGAATATTTCTTGATTCCTTTGATCCTTAGGCACTTTGATCTTCATTTTGGATTGGAATTCTTGAGTTCTTTGATTTATTTCCCTTTGGCACAAATTATCAATCAAATATACATAAAGATCAAATGATAAAAATGTGTTAAAATGCAATATGTTACATACTAAGTGATGGCAAATTATACACATTTAAAATGGAGAATTAGAGATAAATCATGCATCATCATCTTTCACACCGACCTAACGCGTTGGAGTGGGCGAATGGTGGTGTCACCTGCAATGATTCTCCGACGCTCAAGTCAGTGATAATATTCCAAGTAAGGAATGTATTTCAGAGAGTAATTGTGCATAGAATTGGTTGAAGATCCCTCACTTCATTAATGAAATGAGTTCATATACCTGATTGGCTCATTTTTCGAGGACTCGTTAGTGGGGAACCACTAACTCCCATTAGCATTATTTTATTGCGCACTTACCAGCATGATTGGGTCAAGTGGCTATTTTATATTGAGCATGGAGAGTATAGACTAGGATTAGGGAATCAAGTTGATCTTTCCTGTGAGCAGAATTTGGCTCGTAGTGCAGGGAATTATTGATCGATCCCTGTAGCAATGATCCTTGTCTTTAGCATAGTGACGTGTATTGTCCGGTGTCATGGTGTTATCCTGAACAACCGGTATAGGGAGAACGCCTGATACGGAATTACAGTCCGGATGTATACCGATGACACCGGTTACACGTTGATGTCTTGACAAAGACGTTGAAATATGTATTACAGGTCGGATACCGGTATTGAGACCGGATCAGCTGTAATTAAGAAAAGATCGAATTTGGATAGGTACGGTTCATAAGAACCCTTTAACTCCCAAGAGTCCCTCACTGATCTTGAAACCAAAAAGAATTAAATTTCTTGTCATATTTTGTTGCTATTTTATTTACTGTGTGTTTTTCCATTGTTGAATAAATTTTCTAGATAATTGAATCACTGTTAAAACCAGTAGTTGGGCACAATCCTTGTAGGAATGATATTTTTATTACTATGATACCTCATGTGCTTGTGATCGACTATCAAGTCTTTGGCGCTGTTGTCAGCGATTGTGTTTCCCCCAATATTGGCTAAGCGTTGTTTTGATTAGACTAGATTTTCTTTTATTTTGCTGTATAATTTTTCTAGTTTTTGTCTTATTTTTTTGTAGAATTACACTTAGGTTCTTTGTGTGTTTGTCTGTTTGTGTTTTGCAGGACTTTTATGCGAAGAAGCGCAAGCTTTGAGCATATATTTGATCTGGAGATTGAAAAGACTCTATGAAAAATTAGGGCCTTGAAGAGACAATTAGAGCAGAGTAAGCATCAAGCTTCAAGCTCAACAAGCCAAATACAAATGGATAATCCTGATAACAAAGCACTCCATGATTTTGCAACGCCTAATGCAATAGGGAGGAGGTCTAGCATCACTAGGCCAAACATTGAGGCAAGCAATTTTGAGTTGAAGCCATCTTTACTCTTGATGGTTCAACAAAATCAGTTTGGAGGATTGCCATTCGAGGATCCCAACTTATATTTATAAATTTTTCTTTGAGTATTGTGATACACTCAAGGTAAATAGGGTCTCGAACGATGTAATCAGGCTGAGGCTTTTCCCATTCTCCTTAAGGGACAAAGCCAGAGCTTGGTTATATATACTTCTGGAGGGGTCAATCACTACATGGGAGCAGTTGTTTTATGCCTTCCTCAACAAATATTATCCACGGAGCAAAACAAACCAGTTGAGGAAGCAGATCATCACTTTCACTCAAAGATGATGAAAATTTATATAATGCATGGGAGAGGTACAAGAAATGATCCCAGAATGCCCACACCATGGAATTGAATGCTAGTTGATTATGCATATATTTTATAATGGGCTCACTCTGAACCAAAAGGTAACATTAGATGCCGAAGCTGGTAGTGCCTTCATGAGTAAGAATATGGAGGAAGGTTATAACCTCATTGAGGAAGTTGCTCAAAACACATACCAGTGGTCTTCAGAACAGAGTTTGCCAACCAAAACTCCAGGTAAGTACTTTTTAGATGCTATGTCCCTTCTTACTGTTAAAGTAGAAGCGTTATTTGTTAAATTTGATAAGTTGGGAATGGGTACTCCTAATGTGGTGTGTGAGTTATATGGTGTTGTAGGTCACAGTATTTCAAGATGTCAGCTTGGAGTAACTCAGAGTGTCGAGCCAGAAATGCAATATGTGGATGCTATTGGGAACTATGGTGGAAATTTTGGAAATCACTTCAGACAACCACAAGGATCACCTGGTTTCCAGAATAGACCACCTCTATATCAAGGTAACTAGAGCAATTTCTGACAACCACAAGGACCCTACATTCCATAAAAATCTAAGCTAGAGTCTTTGATGGAGACATTTGTGGCCACCCAGCTGAAACAAAATGACAAGTTCTCTAATGCTATCAAGAAGTTAACCTCCAAGGTGGACTTTGTTGCCACCTATAACAAAATGTTGGAGAACCAAATTACCCAACAAGCCTTATCTTAAACAAGAATGTCAGAAACCTTTCATGGAAAGCCCGAGGTGGGACCATCCAATCACAACATGGCTATCACTCTTAGGAGTGGTACTAAGTGTAACATCCCTAATATTTTAGAAAAGTTTTAATTGGCGAAAAATATTAATAATGGCCGAACCAGATGTATTGAAATTTTGGGAATTATTAGTATTAAAAATGCAATTAGAAATAATTAAATGTTGTGGGAATAAATAAATTTATTTGATTAATCAATTATAAAAGATTAAATGAAGGTAAATAGAAGGAGGTAAATTTGAAGTTACAATGGGGTAAAAGGTGAAGGGTGAAAGGTAAAGGTAAAAGTTTTAATTAAAGCTTTTAAAAGAAAATGTAATTAAAATAGGAAATGACCAAATTACCCTTGGGTATTAAAATCTTAATTTCTTCTTCTTCCTCACTTCACGCGTGTACTCTTCCTTCTTCTTCTTCTCACCATTGCCGAAACTTGCATGCACCAGTGGGAGGTCGATCTTGCGTCGAAACTTCGAGATAACTACGTTTTTAAGATCGTGGCTTCGAGGTGAGTCCAATGAACCCTTTAAATCAAGTTTCCGCATCTCTTCTGTTTTCTCCGTTGAGCCAAATGGTTGTGCATGGAGGAGTGAGCTTTCGTTTCCTACTCCTCTAGTGCGTAGAAGCTTGAAAATGACTCTTAAAGTAATGAGGATGGTTTGACGTTGACAAGTTCTGCGTTTCGATTTCCGTAGGTGACGAAACAGTTATCAGAGGATCGAACGGCGAAGTGGGTGTTGATTTCGGACATAGAACGTTGGACATAGCATCGAGGGAATGCCAATCTCATCAAGAACGAGTCGTCGGAGCTCAAAATCAAGGTAAGGGGGTGTTCAGGTCGTAATTAATTAGAATAGGTAAATGTAATTAAATTGAGTAAGTGAATTAAATACGGAATTGATGAGGATATATGAATAATGATAATTGTATGTGTATGAATGAAAGTTGTGTATGATTTGTAATGATTATAAGTATAATGTGAATTGAATGGTGATGATTTGATGAGTATAGTCGCACTGTGATGACGGGCTTGACAAGTAGGTCGCCCAATTGACGAGTATGTGTTTTGTTGCTGGCCACTTGCAGTATGATATGAGGAATATGGATATACATGTGTGATTATATGGTGTAGGACGGCCGACGGTATGTACAACCCCTCATTTCTGGCTCCCGTGGTGTTTATGCCCAGTTGAGCTACCCAGTGGTCAAGTAGGACCCAGTGGTTGAGGTGGAGAGTCAAGTAGGACTCGGTGGACCAAGCACGGTTCACGGGGTGTCAAGTAGGACCCCCAGCTGAAGGCCGATCCTTTTAGTATCCGGATACTAGGCGTCGAATTGATATGAGAGTCAGTTGTGTTATTTGATGCATTGTTAGTATTGTATCATGATATGAATGTGTTTTATGATAATTGTTGATTGTGATTGGCAAATTGGGGATAAAAGAATGAGAATTGAATTCTTGATTGGTAAATGGAAATTGATGACAAGAGGTAAGATAGATAGTACAAACTAAAACTAGTGAATATGCATCTTGTTATTGAATTGCCATTCTATATTAATTATGATACCAAACACTCACCCTTGTTGTTGTTTCTTTAATTTAGTAACCAGTGACAGGGAAGATGTTGAAGCCCCGGAGATGCGTCAAGCGGAGAATTGATGCCAAGGAGCTAAGGGAATTTATGAAATGAACTATGTGTGCAATGTGTATTGTGTTATATGTATGTTATGTTTATATATTCCCTATGTGTGCTGGACTAATTTAGATGTGATCAAGGTGGTTATGAATGTTTGTGATAAGTAATGGATAAAAAATTACAAGTTGGTTGATGAGAAGATACATTCATGATGAGTAGATAATGAGATGTTCATGGATATGATAAGTTTCATGAGTTAGATATATATATATATATTTATGGGCAGGTTTTGCTTATTTTGTGAAGAATGGATGTTGAGAGTTATGAATTATAGCCCTTTAGAATGTGTGTTTGAGATTTTGTATAGTTGTCTTATACATAAGCTAGGAACTAGTATGGTCAAATGATGATTTATGAGGTTTTGGTGTAATGGAAGGAATGCACTAGCTTAAGTAAGTTAATTATGGTTTGTGGGAAATGGAACGGATCCATTTTGCCAAAATTGGACTCCTTGGTTACCCCAAAATGCCTTAAAATGAGATAAATGTGGTTATGCATATAAATTACTCATTTTTCGGAATTTTTGAGTGCGGTCAGTTGTCACACATCACAAATCATGTGTTTGGGCTTGTGTTAAAATTTGATGGCATTCCGATATCGTTTGCATGGGTTTTGGTAGTGAAGAAGTTCATTTTTTTTGCAAAATCTGCATAATTTCTGTAGAATGATAGGGTGTAATCGATTAGCCTCTAAGGTGTAATCGATTACAAGGCCTCTGTCTTTAAGCTAATCGATTAGGCATTAGGACGTAATTGATTATAGGTCATCCAGAACCAATGTAATCGATTATATTTTGAGTGGTAATCGATTAGGGGAAACACCTAATGCATTACATAATTTCCAGCAGCATGCTAATCGAATATGAGTAGTATAGTAATCGATTATATGTCCAACAGAAACCAGGTAATCGATTATCTAAGGTCCTCTAATCGATTAGGTAATGCATCTGATCCAATGTACCATTCCAGGAAGTCGGTAATCGATTACCATTTGCTTGGTAATCGAATAGGGCATTGTAATCGATTATTCTCAGTCCTTTAAAGCCTTGATTAAGCAGGGGATAGTCGATTATACTATTAGAGAATGAGATGGTGTTATTTGGTCATGTTAGTGAAAAATGAATGCTATTTTGATTTAAGGCTTAATTAATTATTGTTAAATGTGAAAAATTTATTATGAATATTAAATTAAACAAATATAAATAAATGTAAAATGACGAAGGACGTCACACTAAGTATGATGGCCCGGTTGGCATGACTAAAAAAGAAGCTAAAGAGGACGTGAAAGTGGATGAGTCTTTATCTCATCCGGTGATTGTGGAGGAGAAACCATTTGAGAAGAAGGAGGAGGTGAAGCCTTACCAGCCTCCCATTCCAATTCCTCAGCGCTTGGCCAAGGCCAAGTTGGACAAACAGTTTGGTAAGTTCCTTGAGGTTTTAAAAAATATATATATTAATACCTCTCTTACTGATGCTTTGCAGCAAATTCCTTCTTATACGAAGTTCCTAAAGGATACTTTATCCAACAAGAGGAAGCTGGAGGAAGATAGTATAGTAGTACTTACCGAGGAGTGTAGTGCGTTGATCCAAAGGAAGCTACCACCCAAGCTTCAGGATTCAGGTAGTTTCTCTATTCCTTGTATGATTGGTAACATAGCTATTGATAGAGCATTATGTGATTTAGGAGCTAGTGTTAGCTTAATGCCATTGTTTATTTCTAAGAAATTAGGATTGGGTAAGTTGAAGCCTACTAGGTTGCCTTTACAATTAGCGGATAGGTCTGTTAAATATCTTGTAGGCATGTTAGAAGATGTTCCTATCAAAGTAGGAAAGTTTTTTATTCCTGCCGATTTTGTTATTTTAGAAATAGATGAGGATTCCATGATCCCCATAATCCTAGGCAGGCCATTTTTAGCAACTACGGGCGCGGTTATAGATATTAAAATTGGAAAGTTGTCTCTAACTGTTGGAGACCAAAAGGTTGATTTTAATTTGAAAGATGCATTAAAGAAACCTTTTAATGATGATGTTTGTTGTAGCGTGGATTTTGTTGACCAAGTTGTGAAGGAAGAAAGCCTTCCTAATGAACCACTTGAATCTGTTTTCTTGATTGAGCCTGTAGGAACATTAATTGGCTTTGAAGGACAAGCCCCACTAAGACATAATACTGAGGTCATGTATGAGAAAATGGTGAGCCCTCAGGTGGAATTAAAGCCTTTACCGGCTTCACTAAGGTATGAATTTCTTAGCCCGAACTCTATATATCCTATCATTGTGAGTGCTAAATTGAATCCTGTGGAAACTGAAAAACTTCTAAAATAGCTTAGGTTGTATAGGAAGGTTATTGGGTACACTATGGATGATATTAAGGGGATTAGCTCTTCTTTTTGCATGCATAGGATAACTGTAGAGGATGAGAGTAGGCCCACAGTAGAACCACCTAGGAGAGTAAATCTAAAAATACAAGAAGTGGTTAAGAAAAAGATTTTAAAATTACTTGATGTTGGAGTCATATACCCTATTGCTAGTAACAAGTGGGCAAGTCCAGTTCATGTAGTACCTAAAAAGGTGGGGATAACTATTGTGAAAAATGAAAAACAAGAACTAATTTCTACTAGGATAGTTTCTGGGTGGCGCATGCGCATTGACTATAGAAAATTGAATAACACCATCAAAAAAGATCATTTCCCTCTTCCTTTCATTGATCAGATGCTTGAGAGGCCTGCTAAGCACTCTTATTTCTGTTATTTGGATAGGTAATTGGGTTTTCATCAAATCCATATCCATCCATCTGATCAAGAGAAAACTACATTCACTTTCCCTTATGGGACATATGCATATAGGATAATGTCTTTTGGCCTTTGTAATGCACCTGTGACTTTTCAAAGGTGTATGCAGGCCATCTTTTTTTATTTGATTGAAAATGTGATGGAAGTTTTCATGGATGACTTTTCAGTGCATGGTTTGGATTTTGATAATTGCTTAACCAATTTGTGCCAATTCTTGCAACATTGTCAGGAGACCAATTTGGTCTTAAATTGAGAAAAATGCCATTTCATGGTGAAGGAAGGCATAGTTCTTGGACATTTGGTGTTTAAGAGAGGTATAGAGGTGGATAAGGCTAAGGTGGAGGTGATTGAGAAATTACCCCCACCTATAAATGTGAAAGGCATTCAGGGTTTTCTTGGGCATGCTAGGTTTTACCGGTGGTTCATTAAAGACTTCAGTAAGATCACAAATCCTTAGATAAACTTGTTGGGAAAGGATGTTCCTTTTAATTTTGACTCATCTTGTTTGGAGGCTTTTTGCAGGATTAAGCAAGCCTTGATCTTCGTGCCTATAGTGCAACCCCCCGATTGGGAACTCTCATTCTAGTTGATGTGTGATGCGAGTGATCACGCAGTAGGGGCTGTGCTTAGACAATGAAAGGATAAGAAGCTTCATGTCATCCACCATGCCAGCCGCACATTGGGTGATGCCCAAGTAAACTATGCTACAACTGAAAAGGAACTGTTAGCTATTGTTTTTGCTTTTGATAAATTTAGATCTTATTTGGTAAGTTCGGATGTTACTGTCTATACTGACCATTCTGCCATTAAGTATCCATTGAGTAAAAAAAGCAAAGCCTAGGCTAATTAGGTGGATTCTAATTTTGCAAGAATTTGACTTAGAAATTAAAGATAAGAAGGGTACTGAGAACCTTGTTGTTGACCATCTGTCTAGGTTGCCATCTGAAAAAGCAGAGATGGGTGATGTTGTATCTATCAATGAATCTTTTCTAAATAAACAGTTATTAAGTCTTGGTGTCCAACAGGTTCCTTGGTATGCTGATTTTGTTAATTTTCTTGCATGTGGTATCTTACCCCCTGACCTTGGTTTTCAATAGAAGAAGAAGTTTTTTGCAGATGTCAGGCACTACTATTGTGATGAGCCCCTCATCTTTAAATAATGTACAGATGGTCTGATTAGGAGGTGTGTTCTGGAGGATGAAGTCTATGCCATCTTGGACCATTATCATTCTCTTTCTTGTGAAGGCCACATGAGCACATCCACGACAGCCTCAAAAGTATTACAAGCTGGGTTCTACCGGCCACATCTTTTTAAGGATGCGCGTAAGTATGTCCTAACTTGTGATGCTTGCCAAAGAGCAGGTAACATTGGTAAGAGGCATGAAATGCCACTTAATAGCATTTTAGAGGTTGAATTATTTGATGTGTGGGGTGTTGATTTCATGGGACCCTTTCCCTCATCTTTCAGAAATCATTTTATCTTGGTAGCAGTTAACTACGTGTCTAAATAGGTGGAAGCCATTGTTTCACCTCATTTGGATACTAAGACCGTTACTAAACTTTTTAAAAAGGTAATCTTTCTGAGGTTTGGGGTCCCTAAATGCATAATTAGTGATGGAGAGTCTTATTTTATTGAGAAAGCTTTTCAAACCCTCTTGAAAAAGTATGGAGTGAGGCATAAGGTTTCTACACCTTATCACCCTCAAACTAGTGGACAAGTTGAGGTATCCAATAAGGAGATCAAAAATATTCTTCAAAATGTGGTTAATACATCCTGTAAGGATTGGTCTATTAAATTAGATGATTCCTTATGGGTGTATCGAACCACATATAAAACTCCCATTGGAACCATACCTTTTAAGCTAATGTATGGGAAGCCTTGCCATTTACCTATAGAGCTTGAATATAAGTCTTTTTGGCAGTTAAAATGCTTAATCTTGATCATGAAGCTACAAGTAAACACAGGTTATTGGAGCTGAATGAGCTTGAAGAGCTCCGCTTAGATGCATATGAAAGTGCCAGAATATATAAGGAGAAGACCAAATGATGGCATGATCATCATATCCTCAGGAGGTCTTTCAATCTAGGTGATATGGTTTTACTCTTTAACTCTCGCTTGAAGCTTTTTCCTGGTAAGCTAAAGTCCCAGTGGTCGGGACCGTTTAAGGTAACAAAAGTCTTTCATTTTGGAGCTATTGAGTTATGGAGCGAGAAGTCTGGTCCTTTTAAGGTAAATGAATAGAGACTTAAGCGTTACCTGATAGGTGAACTGATACAACAAGCTAGTGTCTTAGACTTGCTTGATGTATTGGATCCTTAACTCCAATCGGTGTAACACGTCCGGATGAAGACATTAAACTTAGCACTTGTGGGGAGGTAACCCCATAATTATTTATATCTCTGAGTTTTCTTTGAATGTTTCAATTAGTAAAAAGAAAAAAATCAAATAAAGAGAAAAACAAATAAATAAGAACTTTTTGAATTGCTATGTTATGGAGTAAGGCATAATTTTGATTACCATGATGCATGTCTTAATTTGGATCATATGAATGTGTGCTTAACTTGGTGTTTTGCATTTATTTTGTGACATAAGACAGTGGCAACCACAGGTTGTGGATTGCCACCACAGGCTGTGTTTTGATCCAATAATTTTCATGGAATATATATGAGTTTTCTGGATGAAAAATAGTACCAACCACTGGCTGTGGTTATCCTCCACTGGCAGTGGTTTGGCCCAGGCATTTCCTATTTATAAACATGGAATTTTTGGGCACAACACAGTGATAACCACTGGCCGTGGTGAGGTCCAGGGAGTCCCCTTGTGATAAAAAAATTTATTGTCAAAAATAGAGGTGCATGTTCCAAGTTACGTGTAAATTTTTGGGGCCAAACAGAACTAACCACTGGCCGTGGTTCGGCCCAGCGTGGGAGATTTCAAAGTTTTAAATACCACATGCCCTTGTACCCTTCTTTATGCATTGCATTGTTGGTTCTGTCACTTCTCCCTTTTGAAAAGACAAAGCAAACTACTTGAGAAACTTAACTCCCTCTCAATATCCTTGCCCGTCATCATCATCTTGCTACTTGAATCATCCATTCTCTTCTCCAAATCAAGTAAGCATTCTACACATTCTCATTACTTTGGGTTTCTCATTTGGTTTTTGGGGTTTCTTAAAAATTGGGGATTTTGTGTGAAAATGTTAAAATTGATTCATTTAAGCTTTCCCTAAATGCTTTTTGATGATTAGGAATGCTTAGAAACCAAGTGCGTATGATTAAATCTTTTATGAACTATGCTTGATGTTTCTTTTTTGTCATGAATCCCACTCGTGTTCCTTTGCATTTTATGATTCTTGGTTGTAATTGGAACTTTGTTTGATGTTTGTTACTTACATTTGGTTGATTGATTTCAATGTTCAATGTTATGGGGTGACCATTTAGCTAAGAATGTGTCATTTAAAGTTCATTTCTTTTATGCACACCAAGTGTTTGATGAAATACCAAAGAGACAAAATTCATGAATTGTTGCATGGTTTGAATACGCGTGTGGTCTAGTACACCTTTCAAGCTATTTAATTATTCATATATGCACATTTCTCTCATAGATACCATGAATGTACGACATCATATCGGTGTTGTCTCTTGTCGTTGTACAAAAATTTGGAGTTTTGGATTAGAATGTATTTTAACCCTCCTTGTATGGTTTTAATAGTTCACCTCCAAACTCTACATTCAACTCTATGGCACCAAAGGTTTCCTCCAAGAAAAGGAAGACCAAAGGTAAGTCTTCTAACTACTTCGACCTTGATGATATTGAATGCCCATCGGAGGGACAAAAGATAAGATTGGAATCTTTGTTGAATAGGGAAATTATTCCTTCTAGATTTTTCTACAAAGATACTTTAATAGAACTAGGAATTTTTTTTAGGATACCTTACGCTTGTGTCAAAATGTTGAATGAGATTCTTTTATTGATTTATTTGAACCCATATATGAGCGTACTTCTCTAGAATTTCTAAGTTTTGTAGAAGTCAATAGGTGTCAAATCGTACCCGAGTGGAAACTTACCTTTAGACTTAATAATACCAAATAAAAGTTGCATTTGGATGAAGTGACTATTATTTACAATTTTCCTCTAGGGGGTGTTGATAGCATCCCAAAGAAGTTCAATTTCAGGTATTTTTGGGTGCATATCTCCCATAAAGGCCGTTATGATGCTTCCATTTCCAAAGCTTCCACCATCCATCACCCAGTTTTTCATTACCTGTAACGTTTCATGGCCCAATCCATTTTTGGGCGGTATAATAGTCTAGGTACTATGCACCAACCTGAGGTATTCTTTATCCATTATATACTCTATAGTACTCATATTGATTCTACGAAGTGGTTATGTAGCCAGTTCTCTCGGGTTGGCAATGCTAGCCACGGTAAGATTATTATTGTTGGCTACATAAATCTCATTGCTAGATATGTGGGCATAGACTTGGACCAAGATAATCTCATTCATTAGCCCAAGAGGGTTGACATGGCTGGATTGATTAATATGGGGATGATTGTTAAGGAACATAATTGCACTGATTGGTTATAGCTGGATTACCCGTTCCTCACCCCTTGCCTGATCCTACTTTCACTAGTTTGGAAGGCAAGACATTTTTTCTCTTTACAGATAAAGATGACCATACTCTACTTTCCACTGAGATGCCTCTACCCACTGGCCTTCAAAGTAGGGTGAACCCTCTCACACCTGTGAGGAGCAACCTTTTTCCATGTAGCAGATGTATACCTTGTGACATCCCTAGTCAATTTAATCATTTTTTGCAATAAATTTTTCGCGTTTAATAAAAAGCCACTCAGTCTTAATATAAAATAATATTTACTTTTCTTAAATACTTTTAAAATAATAAAATCATACTTAAAATAGCAATTTTTGACTGGAACCGGTCCAAAATACATCCGTTAATAAAAGTTATTTAGAAACAGCGAAAGAAAGAAAAATAGTTAGATTTCACTTGGAAATGAATCCACTCGGTTACATATCACTCGGACATGGCTTAACTTTCACTCAACAAAGGTTCCCTCGACCTGACATCACTCGGAAAACATACGAACTTTACTTCACTCGTAAAAGGCTCGCTCGGCCAATAGTTCACTCGGGAACATCCCACCCTTCCTTCACTCGGAAGAGCTCTCAAACCTTCATCACACGAAAAACATTGTAACCACTCGGAATCACTTTAACCTTCACTCGGAAACACTCTTATCTTTTTTCACTCAAAGTCTTAGCCATTGTTCACTTGGAGACACCCTAATCTTCCACTCGGAAATGGGTCTCTCGGTTATTCTCCTCTCGAAAAGAATGAAGGATACTCAAATGGTCAACAAATCAATAAGCCCTCGCTCAGATAAGGAATTACTCGGCTAAATTCACCAGGTGATCAACTCTGCTACAATGCAAATTCATTCATAAATTAAAGACCGATTCATAACATCACATGTTCATATTCAACATACAGTCAACATCATCAAACACTCGGAAAACTCAATATATATATATATATATATATATATATATATATTACACAATTCATTCCATTTCACTTGGTGCCTTGGCATCAATCCTCCGCTTGGCGCACCTCCATGGCTCCGAACTCTTCCCTGTCACTGGTTACTAAAAATGTAAACCACAGCAAGGGTGAGTGTTTAGCATCATAATTAATCTAGAACGGAAATTAACAATTTACATGTATATAAAATTCCATCCGATTACTTCATCATTTAACACTCGGCAAATATAACCATCACGCTCAGCAATTATAACAATTCACATTCGGCAAACAAAACCATCACACTCGGCCAATAATTCATATTCGGCAATTCTCACTCACACTCGGCAATCCTAGCCAACCACACTCGGTATTTATATCAATTCACACTTGTCAAATACAATAAATTGCCCTCGGTAAATACAACATCATACTCATCAATTCTTACTTGGAAAATATGACATCTTACTCAACAAGTATAATAATTCATACTCAGCAAACATCACAATTCATACTCGGCATTATAATACATACTCGACAATTACCTCACTCGGCAAGTAACTCATTCGGCAAGTATAACAAATTCGGTAATTGTAACAAATAACCCATTCGACAATTACAATTTACCACTCGGTAAATCTAATAAATCACTCGATAAATATATAAAATTACACTTGGCAAATACATCAAATCATACTTAGCAATTATATCGAATTCTCATTCATCAATATGACAATTCATACTCGGCAATTGTATCAAATTACACTCGGTAAATGTACACATCATATTCATCAAATATCACAACTGACTCTCATAAAATCGACGCCTAGTATCCAGATACTAAAGGATCGGCCTTCAGCTGGGAGTCCGACTTGACATCCCGTGAACCCGACTTGGTTCACTGAGCCCGACTTGGCTCCCCCTCAACCACTGGGTCATAGACCTCTGGGTAGCTCAACTGTGTCCGACTTGACCACTGAAGCCAAAAACGAGGGTAACATATACCGTTGCCCATCCCATACCACATAATCACATTTCAATCATTTCATATCATCATTATTCAACAAATGCAACTACCAAAAACTGGCATGTGCTTTCATCACAGGGCGACCGACTTGTCAAGCCCATCCATCACATTATCACTCGGGCAACCTGCTTGTCAATCCCATTCATCATATTGCCACTAAACACCAATTGTCACAGCATCAATATTTTAATTTCAATCGGCTCAAGCCACACACACACGATCGGAGACCAATCGGTGTCCACATACATGCATTCATACTCATTCATATACAATTCATTCGGCAATATCTCAATTATCACAACATTAAATACTTATCAAGTCACGTACACATGATCAGAAACTGATCGGTGTTCACATACATACATGCATACTCATACATTCACAGCTTTCATTCAGCAACAACATCAGATATTTCTTAAGTCACCCATACACACACACACACGATTCTAAACCGATCGGTGTGCCCATCCATACATACATTCATACACATATTCATATAATTTTCACTCAACACCATCACTTACCCGGTTTAGTCTTTCCAACAACTTGGACAGTGTCCAATTCTAATTAATTATAACCCGAACACCCCCTTACCTTTGTTCCATACTTCAACAATCGTTGGGTTCACTGTTCCTCCTCCGTTCCAGCACCAGCCTCCTCAAACGTTCCACAGTATTTGTTCCACCACCTACAGGTTTGGAACGTTAACGCCACACCACCACCCACACGGTTAAAGGGCCATTTCCAGGCTCACAGCCAAGAGGAGTGGAGATCGGAACAGTACCCCCACATGCATGACCATTTGGTCCAGAAAAGAAACAAAAGGGACAAGATAATAAACTCAAACGGTCCAAGAACTTACCTTGAAATCACTGTCTCAGCTATGTAACTATTTCAATGTTTGATGCAAAAGAGACCTTCCTTCAACGCTTACAGCTCTCAACAATGGAGGAAGGAAAGGAAGAAGAGAAACAGATGAAGAAAAAGGTTCTCGCAACAATGAATGATTGAGATAGGGAAACCTTTATTTAAACTCATGGCAACCGGTCACCTGCCCAACCGGTCACCTCTAACCGGGTTACCTACTCAGCCGATCATTTCTCCATTTCCTTTACAATTTCTTTAAAGATTTAAATTAAACCTCTCTTCTTCTAATCACACCTTTTATAATTAACCCATAATTCATAAAAATATCAAATAAATCCCTAAAAACAATTTTTTAATAATTTCTACTTCACAAAATTCTTTATAAATATCCGGGATGTTACATACCTTGCTTCAGCAGATGTTTGCTTAGAAAACTCGTCAGGGGGCCCACATTGATCAGATTTCTAACAGGGTAGATGCCATGTATGACTGGCATTCCCAACAGGGTCATTTTCCCCCTATTCTCCATGGCAGGTACTAGTTAAGATTTTGTGTCTTATTTTCACTCCATATCAGACATTGAGGACAATGTCCATCATTAGTTTGGGGTGGTAGGTACACAAAATCTTAACCTTATCCTACTGTATCCTCGTTCTTATTTATGCTTTGTTTCTGCTATTGTTAATTTGCATCATTAAATTGTGTCTTGTGTGTGTGTCATAGGATAACATTGATTGGCTGATTGCAATCATTGTTATTTATATGATGGATGATTTAGACATGCTTAATATTGAACATAGCTTGTGGAATCTTTAAAAAAAAAGAAAATAATAATAAATAAATAAATAATCATAAAATAAACATGATTGCTAGTCTTGCCAGAACAATCCAATTTCATGACGTTGTGTTCTCTTTGGATTGGCTAATTACCAATGTGAGCTTTTGAGCTAACAGGGTGTTCAGTTCATAAGATTTTAATTGCCTGTGTTTTCTTCTTTGAGTGATTCACACATTTTTAGGCGCTCTAGAATTTGGCTCTTGACCCATTCAAAATGGTTTATGAATGCATGCTTGGAATAAAAAAGGCACTTTAGGTTTTATTTCTTTAAGCCTCAGAATTTGTTAAATGCATGATCCATTAGTTACCCCCTTTTGAGCCATGAAATGTTATGTTATTCTTTCAAAATCCTAAACACATAATGGTTTCTGATTTATATGTAGAAGAGGCAAAAAGGTAAGGCAAACTAAATGAGGTTTGAGAAATATCTGAAAAACAAAATCATGATAGTTTGGGGTCAACGATGTATGGAAAAGGAAGAAAAAAGGTGTTTCCAAGGAAAAATAAGGAGTTGAATTCAAAGTAAAAAAAGTATAATGAAATCAATGAATAAAAATAAATGAATTATACCCCTTATAATCTGAATATGTAAGAGTTATTGGAATGAGGTTTGCTTTGTGATATTGCTCTTCCCAGAATATTAAGCCCTTTGTATTTCCCATTTTCTTGGTTTCCACTCCCATGTTATGAATCCCTTGGCCCCATTACAACCCTTTGAAAGACCTTTTGGCTAATGCATGTTTTCTTGATAACTATAGAGTTTGTGGTCAATTACCAAGCTTATAGTAGTGTCTAGGATATTATGATCTGAGTTGATTGAAACACAAGCATATACACTAAGTGAAAAAGTAAGAAAGAATACCCATAGTTCAATTTTAGTGAACATGGTTTGATTGCTGGTTAGGTTTTATTCTGGTGTTCTATGCAATCACTCAAAAATATAAAAACAAAATAAACAAGAACAAGATTCCTCAAGTTTGTTTGGGATTGTTGTTTTTCATTGTCTGTTTGTATGAATATAGTTATTGTTTGAGGAGAAATAATGTTTTAGTCTGGGGTATTTTGATAAGTGTACATGTTGTCTTGTTTTTTTAGTGTTTTTAGATGTAGTTTTTGTTTATTTTTGCCATTATTCCTCCTGATTTCCTTGATTTTTTATTTCATTCCACATAGACTAGTTGTCTCTATTTTTGCAGGATTATTGGTGTTTCAGGTTTATTTTGATTAGAAATGGCAACTTGGATGTAAGAATAAGCCTTTAGGAACCTTAGCAGTGTGATTGGGCAAGGTTGGAACAAACCACTGGCAGTGGTTGCAAACCACTGGCAGTGGTTGCAAACCACTGGCAGTGGTTGTCACTGAAATGAAGAAAATCAAGAGAATCAAGTGGAAAAGACCACCACTGGTCGTGGTTGTCTCTGTTAGCGCAAGGGTTTATCCAACAGTGGCCACCACTGGTCGTGGTTTCTCACCACTGGTCGTGGTTGGCACTGTGGTAAATTAAATCAAGAGTCAAAGATAACCACTGATTGTGGTTGTCATCAGGTGCCATGATACACTAAATTTTGAATGATTTGGACCATCAAACTCCGAACCACTGCTAGTGGTTTGCCACCACTAGTCGTGGTTTCCCCACGAAGCCCTGTTCCCTGATTTTTAGGATGCATATTGAGGGCAGTTAAAGAAAGTTCTGGAGACACTTAGAGACTGGGGAGAAAAGACATGAAAAAGAGAGACTGAGAGAGGGATTTTGACAAGACAAAACGTAAGAATTATTGGATCAACAACACCGGAGGATCAAGATTTCTAGGGATTTAGAATGAGAACTTTTCTCAGGTTTCTTGAATCTTTCTTTTCTTTTCATTAGGGATTGTTTCTGATGTTGTGTACCTTCATGGATATGAATTGCGTTGTAATCTTGTGTATGGGTAACTAAATTGTAATCTTGGGATTAGGGAGTAATTGTGTGATTATCGAACATAGATTCCTTATTTTCTTAATTATGGAATTCTATTTTCTATTCATTTTCATGAGTTCTCATTGCTTTTAATGATTCAGAGATGAACTTAAATGATCTTGGGCGTATCGGATAATCGAGAGATTAACAATCGTTTGAGAGCATGAAATTGAACTTGTGATTTTAAGTTACGAAAGTAGGTGAAATTGTTTGAGGAATTAATGGATTTTCATTGTGCTTAATGAACTCAAATAGCAAATCGAACGGTGTTCTTTGGTAATCAAATGTGTTAGTAAGGTTCCGAGAGGGGATTACTAATTAATCTAGGAAAATACCCCTTAGAATCAGAACGCTGTAATTAAGAAAGTATCGAATTTGGATAGGTACGTTGCATAAGAACCCCTTAACTCCCAAGAGTCCCTCACTGATCTTGACACCAAAAAGAATTAAATTTCTTGTCATGTTTTTGCTGCTATTTAATTTACTACATGTTTTTCCATTGTTGAAAATTTTTTTTGGATAATTTAATCACTTTTAAAACCAGTACTTGGGCACAATCCTTGTGGGAATGACATTTTTATTACTTCGATACCCCGTGCTCTTACGGTTGACTATCAAGTACCGCCCGCCCGAAGATTTCATGTAAGCGTCTTCTTAGTTCCCTCATAACAAGAGAAGTTAAACTCTATAATATTCCTCAGGAAGAACATTTGCATTGTATGTTCAAATTTTGTCGTTTAAACCCATTTATCTTTACTATTTACATGTGAAATTGAAAGTTTCGGCCCTATGGAGGCAGTGAGATAGTTATGAACTGAGGCAACCTCTGTGGTCATTAAAAACATAATCTGGGCTAAAAGGAATACCCAAAAGGCTAATGTAGTCCTCCTCGGATTTAAGGATGAGGTCATGTCGAGCATTCCACTGGAGGGAGGAGTTGGCGAAGAACAGGCCCAACATACCAGTGAAGTCCCGTGCCTGGGGACCATTGATCAGGCCATTGTTGATACCGCCTAGGAGATACAGTTAAAAAGGAGAAATAAAGCTGATCCTAATCAGAAGAGGCAAGGCCAACATCAAATGAAGGGTCCATTATTTCCTTGCAAGAAGGCTAAAAATAAATAGGTGGTGTAAGAAGAAGCCAACCCTCAAGGGCAACTAAGGGTGCTCGGCTACTGCTTAGGGGAGGATTCAGACCTTGGTAAAATAAAGGATGTAGTAGATGCGGGTCAGTGGCACCTGTAAGAGGTTGAAGGATTGCTGGAGTCCTTTAAAAAACTTGCTGACCGCGCAGGGCAAAGCTCTATCCTTTATGATAAGGTCCAGATTCTAGATGTCGCTCTGCAGGATGCCACCAAGGAAAATTCATTGCTGAAGGAGAAGAAGCGACTGTGTTATTTTTTGAGGAAGCTCCACCCTCGTGACTACCTCCTTGATTTTATTGAATTTCTCCCTTGGTCTTCCTTCACTTTATTATAGTAGGACGTTATAGCCTTGTCCTAGGATAGGCTCCGGGTTTCTTGAGTTCTAAAATTTTTCAACATATATGAATGATAATACTATGTTGCCTCTTTGCTATATCTCGGTACTTGCATTTAGAAATATCTTGAGAAATCCACCTTTGCTTTTGTGAGCACCTCGAACATAATTTGTCAAGTCCCGTAGGACGTCATATAGACTGTACATTACCCATTATGAATGGACTTGCATAGGTTATCGTACACAAAAAAAGGGCTTTGACAAAAACCTAAGTCATTTACTTAAACCACTCATTGGGGCTTAGTATAATTTTAATTATAACCGATCTTTGCCGCTTGTTGGGGTCCAGTACGGCCTCAAAGAGATCTGATCCTCGCCACTTATTAGGGCTTTGAGAGTTCTACTTGCACCGCTCGTCGGGGTCCAGTATGGCTTCATAAAGGCCCGATCCTCACCACTCATTAGGGCCAAGTAGTCGATCCTTGTTTAAGGGACCAGGGTGCCACTCGTTAGGGTCTGGTACGACCTTAAAGAGATCTGATCCTTACCACTCGTTGGGGTAAAAAAAAGTCTTTTTACATAAGATAATTATTTTAACAAGTGAAAGGGAAAATTTATAAATGGCACTTTTATTATTAGTGATCGTACATCAAAGCTAAACTGGGGCATGACTCATTAAAACCTTCTTAAGGAAAACCCAATGGGAAAAATATTAAGTTAAGAAAAACCTTTGGCTTGAACTGTTCATTAATCTGCATTACCCTCTCCTGGGTTTGTCCATACATGATCACCTTAGACCCTTTTCGGGGTTGGCTTGGAAGGGTTGAGGGGATTTAACTTCGATTCAGCCCTAGGGTCCAAATCCACCTAGTTGATGGATGTTGGTATAGGGCCCCTAATTTCACCATATTGAGACTGAGGTTACAATAATACCTCACCATAACTTGATCACCCCGGACTGAAGATACCTGGTTATTCTTATCAATGAATTTGATAAGCAGATAAGGAGTAGACACGATGACCTCCATAGCATTCAACATCACACCCATATGATGTCATTATATGGGGATAACATATCGATGACCAGCAAAACCCACAGTAATCATGTCGATCACTTAATGCCTACCATGCTGAGATGGAAACGACATTTGTTTTGCCTCTTGGACCGCTTCCACCATAGGGCCCTTCTATTTCTCTATCGCGGTGAACCGCTTGGGACCCCGAATATCATCATCAGGATCAGGAAAACAATCTCTATACCTTTTCTCCATTCTATCAGGTTCATCTAGAGACTTCTGCTTAAAGATATATTACTTCAACTTTCCTTCCCGAATCAAGACCTCTATGGAGTCCTTGAACTGCCTACACTCATCAGTTAAATGCCCTATCTGCTCGTGGAAGTCATAGTACTTCCCAGGGTTCCCCGCTCTCTTGACTGGTATAGGCTTTCTCACCCCGTATACACTGAAATATAGCCAACCCACTTCCCTCAAGATTTGGGATGGGTTGGCGTCAAGAGAGGCATTGGGTTGGCATCAAGAGAGGCATAATAAGATAATACAGCAATGCACTTCTCCTGCTGCCTAGGCTGCTGAACCCCACCCCGATCCTTCTGGGGTGTCTTCTCAAACTTAGGCCTCTCTTTCTCCCTTTCCACATGAGGTGTAGGTGTTGGTGGCTTGCTCATAGCCACTGTGGCCTCTAAATACATCTCAATACCAATATATTTAGACGTCTTGCATCAAAATTCCTCTAAAGTGGTAGGTGGGCCCTTTGCCAAAGACATGATGAATTGGGACTTAGGCTGTAGAGCCTCAATAATGATATAAAGCTGAATAGCTTTAGTCAAATCTGGGACCATGGCTGTCTCTTTATAGTTACTCTTCAGAAAATTCTAAAGAGACTCAGCCTCTCTCTTTTTAATTTGAGCCAAGGTGTGAGACGTTCTGGGTACGTCTTTAGCGATAACAAAATGTTGGCCAAACACCTCGACCATCTCTTCTCATGAATCAATAGATCCAGAAGGTAAACCCTTGAACCAAGCCAGGGCTTCACCTATCAAGGTATGTGGCAACATGTGACACATGACATCAACCTCTACTCCCCAAAACATAGCCTCATATTCATAGGCATCAAGGTGCTTGCATGGATCTGTCTCACCCGTGTACTTTCCTATACAAAGAGGCTAGGTGGTTTAAAGATGCATGGGGATAGACACACTCATAAGTCTCATTGAAAAAGGGATACTCAGCTTGTATCCAGACACATCAGAGCTAGAAAAAACACCTTTATGCCTAGGGTTTAGCTGTTTTGTATGAGATTGGGTCTCCTGCTCCTCTTTGTATGTTGGGATCCTAGAGTAGGACAACATTCATGACATATCCTACCTAGAAACCTCAGCAAGTTACTGATGGGCCTCATCTGGGCTCCCTTTCTCTACCTGAGTAGATCGCTCATGTCTTAGCTCAACAAGCTCCTCTATGAGCTACCTAATGATCTCATCCCTTAGGTCAAGAGTAACCATAGGGACTACCTTCCTCGTTGAGCCGCTAACTATGCCAAAATGCAAAGGCCTTGGTTCCAAGAATATCAGATCTTCAGTATGACCCTCTGGCTCACGGTTCCCCATTACTTCTAAACTCAAGAATACGAAAATGAAACTTGAAGTTTATAGCTCCCACCGGGTATGCTAATGAACTGGTCTGTGCCGGGGTGTGGGATCCGGTCTCACGATAGTCTTTAACTTTTGGGTTTGCTCTTTGGTATTACACTAGTCCAGTGGGGATCTAGTATTATACCCTCGATTCCAGTGAAGAGTGAAGGTCTTAGAGTGATCCCTGGCACCAAATCACTAATCTTTATGCGTTGTAGGGGCGAAATGGGTGTCACTTGCAAGGACACTCTGACGCTCAAGTCAGTGAAAGTTCTAAGGAATTTCAGAGCTAAGCGTAAGGTCAAAGAGAATGTACCTACATGTTACGTTGGTGCATGAGTATTTATACTTGGGAAGAGTGGAAGAGCCTTCTTGCTCACCAAGTCTTCTATACATGGTGTCAGTACTTACTCTACTATTCTATAGTAAAGTTGACTCGTAATGGTGACATTTTACTGCGGCTCTGCCTACCCTACAGTCACTTTTCAAATGACTTGCTCAGTACGCTAGGTCATAGGTCAACTCTAAACCTCTGGTATTAAGTGAGTAACTCGCAGCGGGTCAGTCTTGAGGACCTTTTGTGAGACCATATATACTGGGGTTAAACCGACTCATTACGTGAGATGGTGACGTTGAGAGAATAACTCACACCGGTTATCACGTAATATCAGTTTCGAGTGCGGAATTTTGACCAAATTACCTTTACGTCAAGGGGCCGGTCTCTGGACCGGATCACTTATAAAGTAGTTTTTGAAATCCACTTTTCTATATAATTTACTCTAAAAATTAAAATTGGATCAAACATAATTTTAGCCATTTTATATATGTTAAATTATTAACATTCATATTTATATATTTCACTTATAAATTGGTTGAAATTCTATTTTTCAAACTCTCTCAGATCATATGCTATAATGCTATCAGTTGTGTTCAAGATTTTATATATTTTCAAAATCCTTTTACATGTTTTTAGTTGCTAACATGCATTCCATATTGAATTTTTTAAGAAAAAATATTCCTTGTTTCAATTTTTTTAAAGTTTTGATTGGAATGTAATTTTTATATATTTTTTCAGTCTTTTCCATATTTTAAGTTTTGAATTTAGATTCAAATTTCAAGTTAAATTTTACATAAACTATTCTTGTACTTATTTTAGTAACAACATAACAATGTCTTTTATCAAATAAAAGATCATTGAATCATCAATTATTTATATTGTTAACTTCTGAAGTTTTCTTTTTATAAAAAAATCTTTCCCGTTATATCAATTTTAAATTTGGATTTAATTCAAATTTTTTTAGTATTTTTTTCTTTTCCACCTTCGTATTTTTTATTTATAATTTGTATTTTAATTTCAACATTTAAAATTAAATTTTAAAATTGAAATGTAGGTTTTATTTTTTCCACTTTTCCATATTCTTGGTTTTGCATTTGGATTCCAATTCTAGATTTAACATTAAACATTTAAGAACATGGTTTCTTATCTCTATTGTATTTTGATAACCACTTATTTATTACTTACATTGTCAACTTATAAACTTTTTTTTAATTCCTCTATCATGTGGATTCTAAGTTTGGATTCAAGTTCACACTTTTTATATTTTCTTCTTCTCTGTTTGGATTTGAATTACAATTTATACAACTTACAGTTTAATTTCACTTATCACTATAGGAAATGAAGAAACATAATCAGCATAAACAATCCCAATGAGCTAAGAATGATGAATCAAAAAACACCATGATGAGTTTATCTCTTACCTTATATTAATATTCATGGTGTATGCACGAGTTTCTTATAAATTAAGAAGTGTTATATATGAATCATTTTCTTATTTTATGCTAATTAAACCTCTCACAAAGTTTCACATTGGTCTTCTTTCTCTATTTTTTAAAATTGACCATTTTATAGGTTGTAATAAATGAAAAAATAAGGGATAATAATACAAAGAAGCGGAAAGAGAAAGCCAAGGAGAAGAAATTAAATGATATTATATGTATTTTTTCTAACATCAAACAATTTTTTTATTATCTCTTGCTAGATTCAAGAAAAATTTAGTCTCATATCACTTATTTGATAAACAATTCTTCAAATTAATGTCATTTACCTACAAAGTGTTTTTTAACATATTTCAAAAATATTGTGTTTATTATCAAATACTATAATATTGTTCATTAGAAAATAATATAACCTACATATAAACCAAAAAATTATCTTTAACTTATTCACAAACTTTCTTACAAAGTACAATGTGTTTTTGTCCAAATTATTTACTACTAATAAGAAGATTCATATAACTTGATATATTAGTGAGCAAAATAAGACTTAAATAACTGACTAAATGTGATAATTTATTTTAATTTATTTTTTAAAAATTCATGGATTTAAAATCCTTACAAAAACATGACTTAAACCATAAGGTTAAGGGTAATAATATTTTTTCGTGTTTCTTACTTGATTTTTACAAAAAAAAGAATACAACTTAAACCATGAGGTTAAGTGTAATAATATTTTTTAATTTGATTATTTTTAATTTTAGGATTTAAAATATTTATTAAATTACCACAGTTAATTTTGTTAAACATTTACTATTGATCACAATTATTTATTTATACGCAAGTTTTATTTATAAAAACTATTTTATATTTGAAAAGAAAACTTAATTCAAATTTCTAAAGTAACAATTATGAATTATTGATGTATCAAACATAATTCTTAGAAAAGTAAGATAAACTCATAGAGATAAGTTTGATATTTTTTTTATTTTGTTTTGAAAATTTCTCAATGGATGATAAAAATCTATTAAATAAAAATCAACTAATAAATTTTTTCGCTCAAGTTTATATAGTATTTTATGTATAAACATTCTTTCAAATTCAATTATATTTTAAATAAAAACTAAATATGTGTTAAATAATATGCACATATACTTTTATGTTATTTCAATGGAACTAACTTTAATTTTATTTTATGGTATAAATACTTTCCCACTCCACATTGAGTTTGAAAACTACTTTTCGAGGTGATTTCCAAGACCACCCATCACCTGCTCGATGAAAGTTCCCTTTGGTCAGGAACCAAACCCAATCAATTTTTGTATGATGTGAACTTTCTCCATTACTTCATCAATCCTCCATCTCTCATGAGAGAATCCCATTTGATTCCTCCATCTTCGTTGCTACCAAATGCAAGCTAGATTCCATAATGCATACCTCTTCCTAGCCAATAAAGATATCCACTCCTTTGCAGTATCACCCAAAAAAGCCTTGCGACGTTGATGCTCCTACCCTTAGCCACAACTCTTAAGCATAGGGACGATCTCTTAAACAATGAAGAATCATTTCATGACTTAATGAACATATACTACGATCCCCTACAAGACCCTATGAAATCTTAGGGAGTTTGTAGGAAAGCCTTCCAACATGACTAACCAGAGAAGGAGCTTGACTTTCTCAGGTATTTATAATCTCCATAATCATTTCCGCTCACCATGTTCTTGATTCTTGTTTATCTCCTAGATTGACCATTTGTACCATGTTACAGCCGAATAATAGTATGGAGTTTCCCATGAGTGAATTTATTAAATCACACACCTTCTATGGAAGAATAATATGGAATTTCTCCAAATTCTAATGATCCACTTCCCAGACATCACTAACCATGAGAGTGGTATTTGTGATGTTCAGAAATGGTACTTTATGACAGAGAGGAGCACACCCAGGCCAATCCACATATCAGAATGACAACAGATTCTAAGACTTTGTAAATTTAGGGGCATGGTACACCCATCTAAAGTAACTTGCTATAACAGGTAAAATTATCTTTTTATATTTACAGAATGTACCTATATCTTTATAATATTATAACATATACACATTCAACAACAGATGGTGATGGCATATTCAACATACTAAAATCTGACATTTCCAACACATCAAATTCAGCCTATAAATCATTGATCTCAACAATATCATTGCTTGAAACCTCACCATCCCTGGTTACATTGCAAGGTTTGGTAACTAATTCAAGCATAAAAGATGGTGATGTGTGTGACTCCAAGTCATCCAGAGTAGTAGACTTGAAATCTGATATAGAAGTTGTAACATAAAAAACACAATGGTTATTGGAAACATCATTATTGGAAACATTGTTGGTGTTGTTCTCATTACATAGAGCTTTGCTTTGGCCATGGCTTCAAATCTTATAGGTTTGTGAAGCCTTTTTTGTAGTGTTATATGTACCCAACCAAACATGTTGAACGGGTCATGAATCTCTACAACCCATTTACCCCATTCTCTAATTCTAACACCTTTGTATGCAAAGAAAACAACGAGTAACTACAATGCACGGAAACGCCGGAGGACTGCCATACCCCGTACCGGAACCGTCCTAGAAACGGGAAACAGTCGGAAATGGCGAGGAAACATGGTGGAAACATTTCTGCAAAACCACCTCTTTTGGGCCCCTGGGAAACGGTCCAGAACCGGCTGGCCCACATTTTCGAGGCGTTTCTGGCCCATTATGCAATATATTTTCATTTTCCCTCTCTCCCCGTTAAACTATTCGAAACCCTTCCCCTCTCAAGCATCCCTTCCGCGCAGCACCCCAACCCCACTGTGGTCTTCTCCATTCGTCTTCATCATGCCTTGCCGCCGGACCGCCGATCGTCTTTTCCATTCATCTTCTCTGGCACCTCTCTCTATTTCTAAGGTATGTTTTTTTTTCTCTATTCTGCTATGCTCTGCTCTGCCTTTCATCTCTTCTTTCATTTCATCATCTCACTCATCGTCATCTTCCTTTTATAAACTGTTGGCAATGGCAGGATCCCTTCCCTTGTTCATGTCTTTTTCCTCCTCTCCTATTTTTGTTTCCTCCTCCGAACAGTGACCCCAGACCTCCACGCGGTCCTCTCTATTTTTGTTTCTGCTGTTACTGAGTTAGTAATAAAATCTGATTGCTGTTTTTGCTTCTAATTTGTTTATAATTTTTGTTGTTGCTTTGGAATTGTTTAGTGTTGCTGGTCTGAATGATGATTTAATGATATTAGTAATTTTTTTGCTTTGCTTTGGAATTGGAATTTTACTGCTGCTGAATGATGTTTTCAATTTTTGTTGTTGGTAATTTTTGCTGTATGGGAAAATTGATATGGTATCCATAATTTTTGTTGAGTTGTTGGCTGAGTTGAATGACTCCAAAAAAGTTTTTTCTTCCTTATAAGGTTGTTGACTGAGTTGAATGAATGTGAATGAGATGAGCTGAATTTTAATTTTATGATATCCATTATTTTTGTTGTTGGTAATTTGATGATGTTGGTTGGCTGAGTTAAATTAAATTTTTCTACATTGTTCTTGGCTATATTAATTCAGGTTTATTATGGATTTATCTGGTTCTGGTGGTAGTGGTAGTGGTAGTAGGACTGATAGTGGGACTGGGAGTGTTAGGTCATCTACGTTTGTTGATCAGGCACCATTGTGGAAATATGTTACAAAATTAGGGAAAAGTACCGATACTGGGGGTACTTGGAGGTTTCAATGTAACTTTTGCAATGAGGTCAAACAAGGTTCTTATTCTAGAGTAAGAGCCAACCACCTTTTGATATCAAAATAAGGGATATCTGTTTGTAAGAAGGTCTAACCTAATGACGTACGTGAGATGACAAAGTTGGAAGAAGAAGTTGAGATTAATAAAAAAATACAACTCTTAGGGACATTCCTTTGCCTTCCGGTGCTGGAAGATCCTAAATGTAGAATCCTCCTCCTACTAGTAGTACTATCAGATCTAACAAAAGAAAATCTAGTATGGGTCCATTGGAGAAAGCATTGGACATGGATACAAGAACCCAACTTGATCAAGAGATTGCTAGGATGTTTTTCACTGGTGGTTTGCCATTTAACCTTGCTAGGAACCCGCATTACCACAAGGCATTTACATTTGCTGCAAATCATAATTTAGGTGGTTATGTGCCTCCGAGTTATAACAAACTAAGGACCACATTACTTCAACAGAAAAAGGCTAATATTGAGAGGTTATTGCAACCACTCAAAGCTACATGGTCAGAGAAAGGTGTGACAATTGTGACTGATGGTTGGAGTGATCCATAAAGAAGACCTATAATTAATTTCATGGCAATTGGTAGGACTGGTCCAATGTTTCTAAAAGCAGTGAACTGTATGGGTGAGATTAAAACAAAGGAGTTTATTGCTAATTTAATGAAGGAAGTGATTGATGAGATTGGGGATCAAAATATAGTTCAGATCATAACTGATAATGCTGCAAATCATAAAGGTGTAGGTGAAATAATTGAAAGAATTTACCCTCATATCTATTGGACACCGTGTGTTGTTCATACTCTTAACCATGCATTGAAGAATATTTGTGCTGCAAAGAATGTAGAAAATAACGCAGAGGTGTATGGTAAGTGTCATTGGATCACTGAAGTTCATGGTGATGCCATTCAAATAAAGAACTTTATCATGAACCATACTATGAGATTATCCATGTATAACAAATTCACTCCTCTTAAAGTGCTTTATGTGGCCGACACTCGCTTTGCTTCTCTCATTGTTGTAACATCCCCGACTAATTATTAGACACTAACCATGCAATTAAAGTCAATTAAATATAAAATGCTACACCAATTAATAAAAACACAGGAAATTTTTCAAAATTATTTATGTTCACCTAGGATGTCCCCATATGGATCTACAGATTCCTAATAATGTATCCCAGGCTTTGGGGCTCTAAACTGCCCAAAGAAAATTTTTCAACACTTTGGCTCCCTGTGCGCTACTCGGTAAATCGAGTCAAATTAAAGTTACATAACTCTAATAGGGATGAATCTAGTTTATACACATCCGCGACTCAAATACCTACAATTGTTATGTAGAAGTAAAGGGCTAATTATGCCCCGAAGACTGCCTAATTCCTAAATTCATAAAATTAGCCCTGCTGAAATTTTTAGTTTGAACACCCTTTAGTATTTTAGGCATAACTCAGGCTACCGATCTCCTATTGTCACAAATTAGGTATCAAAATGACGGTGACAAAATTCGCTACGACTTTCATGAAGAGAGTAAAGGCCAAATCAGCTTTCTTGAGCGAGATTTTGGGCGCTTCACTTGAGCAAAAATTCAGCAGTATCAAACCCTGATCAGTCGCTTAAGCAAAAATGACATTAGCTTAAGCGAAAATGACTCTTGCTTGAGCGAAATTATGCTCGCTTGAGCAAGATTTTCCCAGAATGCACACCTAAATTCATATAAAGGCTCGTTCAAGTGAGATTCACTTGAGCGAGATTAACAGCTCCTAACCCATAAATTGACTTCCAACCTACCTAATTTGCCTGTTTCAACTCCAATTACAAGGAAACTTCATGGGCACTATGTTTTCCCCATTCTGTAATTGTTGACGCAGTTCGTTTGCCAAAATTCCAACATATGAGTGAGTTATATGTGAAATTGCATTTAAATCAAAATAAGGCAAATGCATACACCAAATCAACTAGATAACATTTAAACTAGACAAGGTCTATATGCACAACTCACAAATGATATGGGGAACCTATCAGTCCCTTTCGGGGGTTCAAACACCCACCAGATCTTAAAACCACCTATTCAGTTCCTATATGACTATGTTTTCCACTTTCCACCATTATACAAACCACAATCTAAAACACCATCATGTTAACCATTCAATTCACAGTCACACTCATCAAACATATCATACATATATCTCAGTACCTACCAATGTTATACAATCACTCAATGGCTTTGTGCCATGTATCTACACATCCTAATCATACTAAAATTCCACATCACCGTACATCATAAAACATAACCTGGACATCATAATCACATAAACAATCTACCTCATCAATATGCCAATCACACACACAGCTAAATGATCAATTACCCAAGTGGCTCCATACCACTTGGTACCCCTATACCTATGAATACTACTTGAAATTGAATACACAACCTTAACTCATTAATAAACCTCCACATTTATATAAATTAACAAACATATGTACATATATAACCGTCGTTCTGGGTTCCTTTTTGCCCTAGCCTCATTTAGCGTTTGCCTCCGTGGTATGCATCCATAACCTGTCAGCAGTCACTAAAACCACAACAGAAAAAAGGGTGAGTGACTGGAATTAAAGATCAACATAGAAACAAATACATATACTAGGAAAAGCATAATCTAGCTACCTTCCTAGTTAAGGTACTCCCCATTATTACTTTACACTTATATTATCATTTTACCGGTTACTTTAATTCTTTTTTTCCTCTATACTAATAACAACTCAAGCATATTAAGTTCATCACTAATCCAGAGCCTTAATATTATATTCAATTGTTCATCACAGTCTTATCATTTCTCGTTTTCACCTACCATACTAACTCAATTATAATATCATATTTTGTAATTATATAAAGGATTATATCCAAACCATCATCAAATGTTAGTACCAATCATTCCCCTCATTTGAACCATACATCATGTATATACATATAACATAACTCATTAGGCATGGGGTCATTCACGATATAGCCTTCAATAACACAATTCATCACACATACACTACACCACTATAAACATCAATACAAGTCAAGACACGTAAAACATAACTGACTCTCATGTAAATAGTATGACACCTTAGTATCCGGTTACTAAAAGGATCAACCTTCAACTGGGGTCCTACTTGACACCCCGTGAACCCTGCTTGGTTCACCGAGCCCTACTTGGTTCCCCCTCAACCACTGGGTCCTACTTGACCACTAGGTAGCTCAACTGGGTCCGACTTGACCACGGAAGCCAAAAGAGAGAGTAACATATACCGTCGATTATCCTCCACCACATAAATCATATAATCACGTAATCAAACACTTACCTCAGTTTCTCTGCTCAAATGGCACTAGCCTCACATTTTAATCATTCAGGGCAGCCACACAGACCCAACCCAAATATAATATCATATGTCTCAGCATTATTTCACCAACAACCAATCATAGGTATAAATCTCTATCATCAGATACCACAATGCCATTAATGCAATTCGCTACATAATTTCCACGATAAACATCTTATACATTCTAAATCAAGATCACATTATACACCCATATATCATAGCAATCATCAATTCTACAATGGCTATCAATGTCAACCATATGGTTCATCACCATTAATATTTACACCACTTATTATACAATATCACGAAATATAATCACCATCTATATCATCACATCATACATGTACCTATCAATATCATCATTTTATTCATGTTTAGTCATTGCCATTTTATTATGGATTTCATCTACATTAGTTTCTCATTAACATCATTCACTATAAATTATGGCTTTATACCTATTCGCATAATCTTATTCTCTCACTAACACTAATTATGCATTATCAATCACAAGTTTCTCCTATTACTCGTTATTTGTTTCTTACTCATTCTCTTTTTACCTTTACATATATATAGTCATACATGCGTGCAAATTGATTAGTTTGCCACTCATATCATAATCAGTTACCTATCCATTTATACTTTAATCTCCTTAACATCATAACAATTATATTGCTTATTCTTTAGTCAATTTATTAGTCATCCTACCTTCACCATTTTAATATTTCCATTTACTTACATTTCACATTTTTTTTATTTATCATAGATTGCTCAAATTAATTTAAAACACTTAAAAGCAGCTATAATGTACTCTTTTCCTATATGCCAATGGCATAATCACATTTCTATATTAATCTTAACCCAGCACACCCCCTTATCTTGATTCTAAATTTTTGCTGATTGTTCTTGATACCGATTACGTCTAGTATCTAACAATCACCATTAATTTTAGCTTTTCTTCCAAGATCTACGACGCTTAATGACTTACCGATGTTCGGTTTGTTATCTATACTTCCCAAAATGAGTACCCATCAATATTCAAGTATACCCAACACTATGAAACACCATCTCAAAGGTTCAACATGCACACAAAAAATGAAAAAGAAACCCCCACCATGCATGGCCAATTCAGCTAGAGAGAGAAAATAGGACGGAGAGAGAAAGCTCAAAATTGATGGGTTCATGATGCTCACCTTGAAGCCACGATTCTAGAAACGTGATCAATTCAAGGTTCCGACGCGAAATAAGCCTCCAATTAGGAGCCAATAGCTCACGGCTATGGAGGGGAAAAGAGAAACAATTTTCACGCATGAAGAAATGGAGAAGAAGAAAGGAAAAGTTGAATTTTATGGTCTAAAGGGTATAATGGTCATTTTCCTATTTCTTTTACATTTTCCTTTAAAACTTTAATTAAAACTTACCTTTTAACCTTTTGGTAAATAAAATTTACCATCACTCATTTAATTAAATTCTTAAACTTAATAATCAACCAATCAAATAATTTCTTTAATTTCTTAACATCTAATTATTTAGAATTAATATATTTTTTATTAATTAATAATAATTTCTAAAATATAAATTAAATTTAAAGACAATTATTAATATATTTTTTTGTTAATCATAAATTTTTAATTTAATTAACCAGGATATTACAATTGTCATGCTTAAGAGGTTCAAGCTTATCAGGCGTGGTCTTAAAGCTATGTGTTGAGTGATGAGTGGGCGTCATACCGTAAAGATGACCAAGTTAAGGCAAGGTTTGTGAGGGAGAATGTGCTAAGTGAGTATTGGTGGGATCAAGTGACTTATATTCTTGATTTTACAGCACCAATTTATAGTATGATTCGAGCATGTGACACTGACAAATCATGTCTTTATTTGGTGTATGAGATGTGGGATTCAATGATTGAGAAAGTCAAGATTATAATATACAAGCATGAAGACAAACCTCTTCATAGCCATAGTGCTTTCTACAAAGTGGTGTATGATATTCTTGTAGGCCGTTGGGGAAAGAGTTCTAGACCACTTCATTGTCTAGCCTATTCATTGAACCCAAGGTACTTTGTCCCTTAAGCTCATTCTTTATCAATGTCATATTATTTTTTTGTTCAATTTCTAAACTATGGCATTTTATCCATGTCTCAAGGTTTTATAACGAGATTTGGCTTAGTGAGGATTCGGCCAGGGTTCCTCCTTATCAAGATGGAGAGGTCTCTCAAGAAAGGATGAAGTGTTTCCGAAGGCTTTATCCAAATAAAGATGATTTTGATCAGATTTTGGATGAATATGCTTCTTTTTCGCTTAAGACGGGACCTTTTAAAGATATCAATGCTCTTTCTAAGATCGGCAGCACTGATCCTAAGAAATAGTGGGCTAACTTTGGAGCTCAAACAAAATTGTTATAATCACTAGCTTTCAGAGTCCTTGGCCAACCCACCTCCTTTTCTTGTTGTGAACGTAATTGGAGCATATATTCTTTCATTCATTCACTTAGGAGGAACAAATTAACTCCTAAACATGTTGAGGATCTGGTATTTATCCACAATAATCTTCGTCTATTATCTAGGAGTTCTGACCAATACCAACATGAGAAGACTAAGATATGGGATGTTGGTGGAGATGAATTTGGAAACTTATTTAGGGTATTTGGAGTTTGCTACATTGTCCTTAGATGAGACGGAATTGAAAAGTATGATTTTCTCTGAGCAAAATTAATTTGTTAGTTATTTAGGATGTTTTTGTATGAATGTTATTGTTTTTATGCATTTTGACACGAACAACTTTATTTAGTAATGACATTATATGTAATATTTTTATAATTTTGACGGCGTTTCCACGCCATTTCCGTTTCTTGATTTTTTGGCTTTCAAGTTTCCCCGTCTCCATTTCTGTACTCGTGCTACATAGGCGAGTGAAAATAAGTATGCAAAGATTTGAACAATTTTTAGCACAAAAAAATCAAATGCAATAAAACAGAGAGGGAAAGCTCTTTAAGATAATGAATTAAATGACATAAACAGACATGGTGAAATGTATTACTTGAAATGTTGTTTATGTTATTTAATTCGTTGATAGAATAAACATAGAATAAACACCGCTATTTCCGCTCTTTTTAGCATCTTTGTCAATGGCTCCTTCAAGTCCGAAGTCACTATCACGAGGCCCTCTGGCTATCCAGCCTTCACCAAATACTCCAACCTCTGTAATTCACACAAACCTTAAACCTTATCAAACTCCACCATCCAAACCAATTCCACTGTTCAAAAGCCTAAGGTTACTTCCACCTTCTCTCATAAATGAAAAATCTCCTCAGAAATCAATTCAAATTTTCAAAACATCAATACTAGCTTTAAAACACACCACACTAAAAACACTTAAGTCATGAGTAGTTCGAAGTAACAATACCCTAAGTAAACACAAAGAAACAGTTAAAAGAATTCAAGAGAAACGTAAAAATGAAGAACAAGAGTGAGTTAACGAGATTGGAAATGGAAAAGGATTAGATCGAAGGGTGTGACACACCATTGGAAGCGTTAGAATTCTTAGAAATAGGAGTAGAGGTAGAGCGAGAGTCATGGTGGTCCTTGGTGGTGGAGAGAAGTAAGGACCGTAACATCCCAATTTTTATGATTTTTAGAAAAATAATTTATTAAGGATAAAAGGAGAGATTCCGAATGAATTTCCGAGTGAAAAATGTCAGAGACAAGATTTTCCGAGTGAGAATGTATGTGGTTCCGAGTGAAATAATATATTTCCGAGTCCGACCTTGGATGAATGTTTCTATCGGAAGGGAATAATCCCAAGTGGATTGACTCCGAGTAAAAAGGAAGGAGCTTTGACTTCGCATAAACAACATTCGAGCAAAGACGCTCCCAAGATTAAGATATTTCCAAGTGTGGAAAGATGAGATAATTCCAAGTGAAATCAGACTGAGAAGACTACTTCTTAGGGAAGTTAATATGTTTCCGAGTGAAACATCATTAAGAGAATCATTTCTGAATGAAGTAACGCTGTGTCCGATTGAGACACATTCGAGTGAGGCAAATCCGAGTGGAACATTTCCAAGAGGAACGTTTCCGATTGAGTTACCGAGAGAAACTTTGATGGGTACTTCTCGGACCAAGATGTTTCTGAGTGTGACACTTCCGAGTGAGACATTCCGAGTGAGTCTTTCCAGGAATGGTGTTTCTGGATAAAGAAGGACTCTAGTTCCGAATGAATGCGTTTCTGAGTAAATAGTTCCAAGGAGAGTAAATATCCGAGTGGTAAATCATTTAAATTCGTGCTCGGATCAATCCTTAGTGTTTCTGAGAGCTTGTGCTCGGATTCATTCTTAAAATAGTCTTCAACCCCGAATAATCCTTTCAAGTAGAATGATTTCCGAGAAAGGAAGTAGACTTGAACTCTGAGTGATCCTTCAGTAAAGAGACTTCCGAATGATGAAAGAGTAAGACTCTAACTCGGAAAAAGATTCCAGAATGAGGAAACTGAGTCGGAAAAAGCTGGAACTGAGTTGGAATACCCAGAAACCAAGTCAGAAATTAATAAATATTTTACTATGGATGCTTTCCATGTCAACCTGTTCTTCTACGTTTTAGCAAGATCCTTTTCAGATATTTTCCTAAGTATGGGACCCTTTTGATGTGTTGTCCCCATTTCATTAAATATCTTAATCCTTTCTTATCATTAAAGAGACGTGTGTCAGAATACTTCTATTTATTCACGTCTCTTCTGCATGAATCATATATATAAATCCTTCTATTGTTGGATTAAGGGAAGAACTCTTGAAAGGTGGAATCATTAGCCTTACTTTCCAATTCTCTGGAAACCATCGAACGAAGATAATTAAATCTTTATTTCCTCTCTTTACGAAGAAAGTTTGGGACTGGTGCAGAAGTGCAATTCCAGTCAGAATTCTTGAGCAACGACTAGGATAACATTTGAGAGGTTGCTGGAACTCCTTATTCCAGGTAGAGGGAGCGTACATATCAAATAGATAGTTTATGAATGAATGTGGGGTGATATTATCATGATGTATATATGTTATGTGTATAATTGTTTTTGAAACCCCGATTATATGACGCTTTATGTTTTCATATATTCCATTCATATTATTGATATTGATATAGATATGAGATTGACGATGATGTTATGGATGATGATTCATGAGCTTTTCATGATATTTATGTATATGCATGAAATGCTTGTGTGATGGATGAATATAAAATATGATGTGATTTTCATAAAAGACCTTGGGTGGGACTTAAGGCAAAAGACAAAAGACCTTGGGTGGGACTCAAGGCAACCTCTTGAGCGGGGCTCGAGGTTTTGGCCCGTAGCACTGAGTAGAGTTACCGTTATCACTCTGGGAGTGGTACTCGGTGTTACATTATGGGCGTAGAGCGGTTTGGTACCTGTAAAACGGCCGGATCAGCTGAGGGCTGAAATATGGCATGGGGAGCCAGTGTTGCAACACAAAAATTAAAAGACTTAATGGATCCATTTGATTGAGCATACGTATGCACCGATTTATGTGCTATTAAGAATAACATGCTGTTATGATAAGTATATATGTCTCGGTGTTGTCATTGTGAGCAACATGAGTATATAATTATTGTGAATAATTTGTGATGATATTATGTGATTGGTTTTGTTTGATGAATATAGTTATTAATTGGACTTTTAATCCAATTCAATAACTGTTATTTGATATGTTTATGCTCACCCCCTACTGTTGTTATTTTTTACAGTAAATGAAGGGCCTAACCATGATATGAGAAGCCATTCAGCTGTTTGGAGTGTATTTGAGTAGAAGCCTTGGCCGGCTCCTGAGAATATCGAGTGTTTATTTTTTTTATTGTAAACTTAAAAGAGCCGGTCGACTTTTGTAAAATTGATTTTGTAATTGTTTAATTCAAATTCTGTTTTAGAAATTTGAATTATTTACAAAATTTTATTTGATTTATTGAAATTTATTTAAAAATTAAGGATGTTATATTTTGGTATCAGAGCAGACTTGAAAAGTCCAAGGCCAAGGTTTAGCTACTGAATACTATGAGTTGAGTGAAAACATATCATTGTTGTTACGTGTTATAGTTGAGGAAATCAACTATAAATACATTGTTTTCATATCCATGAGAGGTACTAAGTGTGATGATTGTTTTAGGGTAGGAAAATAGACCCTCATGGTATGAATGCCATGGCTGCTGCCTTCCAGCGTGTGGCTGACATTTTAGAAAGGCATAATACCCCTCAACCGAGTGACAATCATAGTATTGATTATTTTCTCAAACGAAAACCGACTGAATTCCATGGAGGATTTTATCCTGACCGAGCGTATGCCTGGATCCAAAATCTTGAACGGATCTTTGGCAGCCTGCAGTGCACCGAGGCACAGAAGGTTGAGTATGCAGTCTTCATGCTTCGGAAAGAAGCTGAAAACTGGTGGAGAATGGCCAAAAACCGACTGGAAACCATGGGAACTGAGTTGAATTGGGAAAATTTCAAGGAATGTTTCCTTGAAAAATATTTTTTGAACACTGTAAGAAGCCAGAAAGAGTTGGAATTTATGGAACTCAGACAAGGTAATCTGAGTGTGGAGGAATACGCGGCAAAATTTGAAGAATTATGTCTGTTTTACCCTCCTTTCTAATTGTCGGGCACTGAGGGCTCAAAGTGCATTAAATTTAAGAGTGGTCTGAGACCAAACATCAAAAAGGCATTCCGACACCAAGAAATCAGGAGTTTTCCAATTCTTATCAACAAGTGCCGAATATATGAGGAAGATGATAAAGCTTCCACTGGAGCAAGTAGCCAATCGGATAGTTCTTCTAAGTTATCACCGATCAGTTTTAAGAAGCATGAAAAGTCTGTTAGAGGTGAATCCTCTGAATTCCGAGGCCGAGTGAATTCTAGTAGCCGATCGGTGAGTTATCCGAGAAACAATAAATGTTTCAAGTGTGGTGGTAATCATTTTTCGAGTGATTGTAACCGAGACAAAATTATTTGTTTCGAATGTAATAAGGAAGGACACATTCGTCCAAATTGCCCTCTTTTGCAAGCAACCGAGTCTAATGCTAGCATGAACCGAGAAAGTTTCCGAAGACGAGGCTATGGAGTCGGAAATAGAGGAGTCAGAAGGGGAAATAGTGCATGAAGTAATTTAATGATCGGAATAAATGACCAGGATAGAAATGCTAATTCACAAGTCGCTGGCCGAGTGTTTACCATTCACATGGAAGAAGCCGAATAAGCTGATGATCGGGTACATAGTGAGTGATCGGTAATGTTTGATCTAGGTGTCATACGTCTTTTTATTTTTAAAAATGTATATTAGACACCTGAAAACACTCGTTGATATGTTAAAAGTGAGTTATATATATATATACCTATGAGTTTTATGTGTAATCCGTGACCGAGTAATTTATTAAATTTCGAGGACAAAATTTTTATAGAGGGGGAGAAATGTAACATCCCAATTTTTATGATTTTTAGAAAAATAATTTATTGAGGATAAAATGAGAGATTTCGAATGAATTTTCGAGTGAAAAATGTCAGAGACAAGATTTTCTGAGTGAGAATGTATGTGGTTCCGAGTGAAATAATATATTTCCGAGTTCGACCTTGGATGAATGTTTCTGTCGGAAAGGAATAATCCCAAGTGGATTGACTCTGAGTAAAAAGGAAGGAGCTTTGACTTCGCATAAACACCATTCGAGCAAAGACGCTCCCAAGATTAAGATATTTCTGAGTGTGGAAAGATGAGATAATTCCGAGTGAAATTAGACTAAGAAGACTACTTCTCAGTGAAGTTAAGATGTTTCCGAGTGAAACATCATTAAGAGAATCATTTCTGAATGAAGTAACGCTGTGTCCGATTGAGACACATTCGAGTGAGGCAAATCCGAGTGGAACATTTCCAAGAGGAACGTTTTTTATTGAGTTACCGAGAGAAACTTTGATGGGTACTTCTCGGACCAAGATGTTTCTGAGTGTGACACTTCTGAGTGAGACATTCCGAGTGAGTCTTTACAGGAATGGTGTTTCTAGATAAAGAAGGACTCTAATTCCGAATGAATGTGTTTCTGAGTAAATAGTTCCAAGGAGAGTAAATATCCGAGTGGTAAATCATTTAAATTCATGCTCGGATCAATCCTTAGTGTTTCCGAGAGCTTGTGCTCAGATTTGTTCTTAAAATAGTCTTCAACCCCGAATAATCCTTTCAAGTGGAATGATTTTCGAGAAAGGAAGTGGACTTGAACTCTGAGTGATCCTTCAGTAAAGAGACTTCCGAATGATGAAAGAGTAAGACTCTAACTCAGAAAGAGATTCCAGAATGAGGAAACTGAGTCGGAAAAAGCTGGAACTGAGTTGGAATACCCAGAAACCAAGTCAGAAATTAATAAATATTTTACTATGGATGCTTTCCATGTCAACCTGTTCTTCTACGTTTTAGCAAGATCCTTTTCAGATATTTTCCTAAGTATGAGACCCTTTTGATGTGCTGTCCCCATTTCATTAAATATCTTAATCCTTTCTTATCATTAAAGAGATGTGTGTTAGAATACTTCTATTCATTCACGTCTCTTCTACATGAATCATATATATAAATTCTTCTATTGTTGGATTAAGGGGAGAACTCTTGAAAGGTGGAATCATTAGCCTTACTTTCCAATTCTCTGGAAACCATCGAACGAAGATAATTAAATCTTTATTTCCTCTCTTTATGAAGAAAGTTTGGGACTGGTGCAGAAGTGCAATTCCAGTCAGAATTCTTGAGCAACGACTAGGATAACATTTGAGAGGTTGCTGGAACTCCTTATTCCAGGTAGAGGGAGCGTACATCTCAAATAGATAGTTTATGAATGGATGTGGGGTGATATTATCATGATGTATATATGTTATGTTTATAATTGTTTTTGAAACCCCGATTATATGACGCTTTATGTTTTCATATATTCCATTCATATTATTGATATTGATATAGATATGAGATTGACGATGATGTTATGGATGATGATTCATGAGCTTTTCATGATATTTATGTATATGCATGAAATGCCTGTGTGATGGATGAATATGAAATATGATGTGATTTTCATAAAAAACCTTGGGTGGGACTCAAGGCAAAAGACAAAAGACCTTGGGTGGGACTCAAGGCAACCTCTTGAGCAGGGCTCAAGGTTTTGGCCCGTAGCACTGAGTAGAGTTACCGCTATCACTCTGGGAGTGGTACTCGGTGTTACATTATGGGTGTAGAGCGGTTTGGTACCTGTAAAACGGACAGATCAGCTGAGGGCTGAAATATGGCTCGGAGAGCCAGTGTTGCAACACAAAAATTAAAAGACTTAATGGATCCATTTGATTGAGCATGTGTATGCACCGATTTATGCGCTATTGAGAATAACATGCTATTATGATGAGTATATATGTCTCAGTGTTGTTATTGTGAGCAACATGAGTATATAATTGATCTGTCCTGAACCGGGGTCTAGAGATCCAGACTCAGACCAGTCATAAATAGTATGTAAATACTGTATAGAAGACCGGATGTATGTGTATCCGGTGTAGGTATCCGTTGTCCTTGAGTGAGGAGAGCGGATTGGGCGTTCTGGAGATCCTTTACACCGACCTAACGCGTTGAAGTGGGCGAATGGTGGTGTCACCTGCAAAGATTCTCCGACGCTCAAGTCAGTGATTATATTCCAAGTAAGGAATGTATTCAGAGAGTAATCAGTCGTAAAAAATGAGCTGAAGATCCCTCACTTCAATCATGAAGTGAGTTCATATACCTGATTGGCTCGATTAACGAGGATTCGTTGGTGGGGAACCACCAACTCCCATTAGCATTATTATATTGCGCACTTACCTGCATGATTGGGTCAAGTGGCTATTTTATATTGAGCATAGAGAATGTAGACTAGGATTAGGGAACAAGTTGACCATTCCCGTAAGCATAATTTGGCTCGTAGTGTAGGGAATTATTGATCGATCCCTGTAGCAACAATCCTTGTCTTTTGCACAGTGACGTGTGTATTATCCGATGTCATGGTGTTATCCTGAACAACCGGTATAGGGAGAACGCCTGATACGGAATTCCAGTCCAGATGTATACCGATGACACCGGTTACATGTAGATGTCTTATCAAAGACGTTGAAATATGTATAGCAGATCGGATACCGGTATTGAGACCGGATCATATATCCCCTAGCTTGTGTGAGGGACCGAATGGTTGTTCACATAAGCTACTCAACCTGCGAGAGGTCTTAATATCGGTAAGCTTACGTGTGTAACAGTTCCTTAGCATCTGTTGTCATTCGTAAAGAACCGTTCTAAGATTAATAGATCCGACCTGTCGATGCGGCCACAACGGATTCAGACAAAGATTCGTTGTACGAGAATTTCAAGAGTTTATTGGAATTGAAAGCTCTTGAAGTTCGTGTAACGGCTGTAAAGCGCGAATTGCGTTGCATGATTGGACATTAATGCTTTTAATCACGTGGGCAAGCAATTATTGCGTCTGAGATGAAAATCTCATTAACTGTCGTTTTGGGCTTAATGGGCCTGAAGTTTTCGAAACTTTTGGGCCTAGTGGATAGCCCTTCGCTGAGTCGCTATCGTTTTGGCGCCCAAGAATTTGGAACGGTTGTGTCGTTTCGCTTGTGAACGAATGCGTTTTATCGAGAACGACACAACTTCAAGAGGGGGTAACCGAACCTCTTCATTTCCGATAAAAGGAACACTTAGTGGATTCTGGGTTCCACTCGCTTTTGTTTCCTTAACAAAATTCTGCAGAAATTTTTTAAGGAAGTTTGCTGCCTACATTACGAGGGTTTCTTCGTTCTTCATATTCATCGTTATCGTCTGAGGTAACTATTTCTTCCTTGTTGTTCTGGTCTTATTTTGTTTTGCTACTTCTGAGTTAAAGAAAGTAGGCTTCATCTAAGGGGGGGAATCAGTTTCCCGCAATCCTAATAGTCATGGGGAAGAATCCTTGTGATTCTTCCTAAGACTGAATCACGTCGCTCAGAAAGGGGATCTTACTCACTGTGGAAAGTGACCTTTCCCTTCTCAGAGTCATCCTCTGATTGTAGTTGCCTTTAAAATACAGTGAGTAATGATTACAACCTTCTGACGACATTTTATTTCTTATCGTAGATTAAGGAGTTCGATTTAGAAAATCCAAATGGCCACTGGAGAGGGAACCTCTGGAAATAGCGCTATTTCGAGGACAACTGAAGGTCTCTATAGCGTTGTTGCTTCGAGGCTGAATTGGGAGGAGGTTCAGGCTAAATGGCCTTTCTGTTGGGTGTCCAGCGAGTTTAAGGACTTGGCCTCTCGTCATGCGGATGAGGAGGGATCCCGGATTCAACCGAGGTTCACGCTGAGTACGGATGAAGAGACGAAAATGTGGTATAGGGTTTACGCACCACTTCCGATAGAGCGGATATGCCATGTCGTCCCTAATGACCGCTCTGTATATATGTACGACTTTATTTTTCATTATCTGGGAGTTCGTTTCCCTCTAACCGAACTCCAGATAGGCGTCTTGAAGTTTCTGAACTGTGCACCCTCCCAACTTCATCCCAACGGTTGGGGCCTCATCCGAGCTTTGGAGGTCTTGGGTGAACATTTTAATTTCACACCAACTGTAGCGATGTTGTTCTATTACACCCAAGTAGTTAGAAGGGCAAATAAGCAGGGTGGAGTTGGTCTGGTGACTCTTCGGACTCTCTGTTCCTTTGTGAACTTTGAGTCTTATACGGATTCTGCCAAGGTCGATGGGAAGTCCTTCAAGACTTATTTCACTCGCATATCCATCAAGAAGAGGAAACCAATATTTTGGAAGGATGAAGAGGGCGTCGACAAATTTCCCTTGAGTTGGCAAACAAACACTTTCTCTTGAGCTCCCACGCGTACTACACTGATCAATCCGATCTGTCTCGTGATACGTCGAGAGTGTTGTTCGCACTTGAATCACACATTTCACGTCGTCACGTCTTTTCGTGTAGGCGTTTGCTAAGTAGCTCAAGCGGAGTCCGGGAGGAATATTTGCGTATTTCTCGTTTTATTTCACCCTTTCTCCTTTACCAAATATATATAAAATATTTATAGTTGCTAACATCTTGTGTTTGTTCATGTAGGTGAAATAGAACAAGAAACTCCAGAGATGGACAAGTTAAAGAAATTCAAGGCGGCGGGTAAGTCCGTTGCTCGTGAGAACGAGGTTAAGCCCAGGCCCTCAACTAAGGATCGTCCTGAATTAATAATATTGACCTCGGATGCTGAAGGGGACGTTCCGTTGGTTGAGGGTGGTTCCTCTGCCGCGGATGTAGCCACGGGTCATCCTCAAGTTTCTGAGAGGAGAAGAAAGATTCAGAATGACCCTGCAAGGCGTCTGTCCAAGAAGCATAGGACTTCAGAGGATAGAGCTGTTGAAACCTCGGAAGCAGCTGGTGCTTCCTCTAGTCTTAATAAAGAAACTGCTGCTGGGGCTTCCGGGTCAAATTCGACCTCCTTCCCAACTACCTCGTTTCTCACCCCCTTCCTCTCCTATGAGGGTTCTACTCCAGCCACTCTTCCACCACCGATGTACAAACTCCGGCCTACGCTCAGTGCTAAAGAAATTAAAGGAGCGTGTGAGGCCGGAAGGTGGCAGTTAGCCGAACTCGCTGGAATGCTTTCCTCAGTCAGCGAGTTGGCTGATAACGTCGATAAGGTTGAAGAGCTGAGTGACAAATTAGAAGAACTCAACCTTTCCTCGGAAAAAGACAAAGCCTCCATAAAGTTAATGGAAGATCGTCTCAACAAATCTAAGGAGTTCGGAGATATAATGACTAAAGAGAATCTTAAACTTAAAGGCGACCTCAAAAACTTGGAAGGCAAAGTGGCAAAGAAGGAGGAAAAACTCCGTAGCAGCCAGGATAAAAATAAAGTTGCTGCTGAGGAGTGGTCTCAAAGGGAGAAGAAGCTCCTTCTTGAGATAGAGGGACTGAAGGCTAGGAAAGCGGAGTCTGAAGTATCTAGTGAGGAGCTGTCCAAGTTGCGGGGAGAATTGGCTACAGCGAAAGCTGAGAGAGAAGAAGCTGTTGACATATGCAGCCGGGCTGTCGAAGAATCCTTCGGCCTAGCTATACGCCAAGTTTTCTACCGCAACCCCACTGCGAAACTTAACCTTTATGGAATGGATCCGTTCTATGAATTCCATGGGGGAAAGTTAGTCGCAGTGGTGGATGGTCGTCACGAAGATCCACCGACGTCCCTGTATGGTTTGCCTCCTCTTCCTGAGGGTCAAACCATGGGACCGGATTATGTCTTTCCTGTGTCCGAGGTTCCCTCTTCTGAAGAAAGGGCTGAGGCTCCTGGAGGGGAGACTCCTGTGGAGGTTCCTAAGGAAGGAGCACAAGAGCCTGGTGCTGAGGAGGCATAGAAAACTGAAAAGCAGACTCCTCTTCCATAGTTTTGTTTTCCTTTGTATGTATAGTTGTGTGCCGAGATCAACTCCGGCTTTCAACCATTATATGTAATCTTAATTCAATGAATGAATTTCATTTAAGAAATTTGTCTTCATCGTTTCATGTATATTTAAATCGTTGCTAATCCGTTTTGTATGATTAACCTTGAGGTCGGATTGAAACAACTACCTCGGAAGATTAAACAACAAATAAAATTTAGAACGGATAAATATATACATGTCCCCAAGTGCGTATTAAGAAGAAGGTGCCTGTCTTTGGGGCATGATCCTTAATTCTCTTAATTCTCTTGGGGAAAGATGGGTCGATCCGCTGTTCAGTAGAGTAATGTAACAGGACGGATGACTGTATTTTATTCATGTTATTCTCACTGGAGAAAACTATGTCGTTCATTGTAAGAGTATTATTCCAAGTTTGGGGAACTGCAAAGGTGTAAGGAAGTGGTGCTTGAGTCCTCCATCATAAGGATGATGATGGGAGTTTTTCTACGCCAGGAGTTACGTCATTGTATCACAGAATAGGTGATAAAGAGTATCCGACCTGGGAGAATACCACTTGAAAGTGAAAGTGCGGACTGACTTTCAGAATTTTCCGTCATAGGAATGATTATATGAATTGATCATGCCAGGTGTTTTGTCATCAAATCACTTCATAAGTGATTGAGATCATCCGTCTTGGGGATGTGTACAGCACCATAAGTTATATCATCGGATCACATAATAGGTGATTGAGATCATCCGTCCTTGAGGTGTGTATGGCGCCAGGAGTTACATCGTCATATCACAGAATAGGTGATTGAGATCATCCGTCCTGGGCAGGTATACCATGTCAAGGAGTTACATCATCATATCACGTAATGGGTGATTGAGATTATCCGTTCTGGAAAAGTACACAACACCAAGAGTTACATCGTCAGATCACAGATTAAGTGATTTAGATAATCCATCCTGGAGACATTTTTCAATCGTAGGAGTACGGATTGAGTGAATACTTTTCAGTTTTCAAAAGCTTTCATCGTAAGAATGATGATGAGAATTGTTCATACCAGGAGTTACATCGTCGAATCACTTTATAGGTGATTGAGATCATCCGTCCTGGAATGATTCACACCAGGAGCTACATCATCGAATCACAGAATAGGTGATTGAGATCATCCGTCCTGGAATGATTATTGAAATTCTTCATACCAGGAGTTATATCATCGAATCACAGAATAAGTGATTGAGATTATCCGTCCTGGTGAAGTTTTTTAATCATGGAGTACAGATTGAACAAATTTTCGAATCCGAAATCCGAGTAATACCTCTACTAGCCCCCTAGCTAATGTGAGGAATGAGTAGACTTGCTCATATGAGCTATATTAATCATAGTACGTCTGGATTTCAGGTCTACATCGAAGTGTATATGTCCGCTCTGGGAACAAGGTTCCGTAGTGATGAATCTCCTAAGGGCAGATTCGACAATGAGAATATCAGGAGTTTATCGAATTTCGTAACCCTTGGTATTCGAGTAATGGTGGCCACGTTTCTAATGATTGGACATTTAATGCCTTAATTCACGTGGGCGAGCCATTATTGCGTTAAATGCGCATGTCTTAGTAACTATCACGCATAGTCTTGTTGGGCCTAGTATTTGGTTTTAATAGGCCTATTTCGAAGGCTCTGTGACAAAACGATGGCATTTTCGCGCCTTGAGGTACTAAACGACAATTTTGGTCCACTAAACGGGGAGTCGTTTGGGGGTAAACGACAGGTTGTGTTTAGTGGGTATTTGAAAAATTCTTGTGCCCTGAAAAAGGCATATCTGGCAATCTCAGTTACCATTTCTTGTTGCTCCCTTAACGAACCTCTGTAAAAGTTCTGAGAAGTTCTTCGTGTTCGCCTCTGTGAATTTCAATTCACTATCCTTAGGTAACCACTTTCCCTTCGTTTTTTGTATCTCTTTTCAATATTTGAGAATGTCTAGGAAGGGTGTTAGCTTCAGTGGCGTTAGCCCTAGAGGAAGAGGAGGAAGGGCTTTGACTCAAAACCCTAGCGTTCATGGTGGGAGGATCCCAGTGATCGTCCAGTCGAGGCCACAGTATACAGAGGGGGAGGAGTCGCAATATCAAAGGCGAAGGGTGATTATACCCTCTTCAGAGTCTTCTTCCTCCAGTGAGAGTGTCGAGAGTGGGGATTTGTATCTCTCTAATGATGTGAAATTTTATCGCAGCATCAAAGCTTTCACAATGGTGACAAAGAAAGTTACTGGGAGGAAATCGTCTGAAGGGGAATCTCCTTCTGAGAAGTATATCTTGAAGACCCAATCCGGCCTATGCAATGTGGTTGCACACCGGATAGACTGGGTGAAATTCCAACAGAAACGCCCATTCAGCTGGGTGGCTGAGGAGTTTCGTGAAACACCGTCCGTCCATGCTCGGGAGGATGAAGCGGAGCTGGAGCCGCGGTTTACGGTTTGGAAGAAGGACAAATACAAATGGTGTTTTAAGGTGTTCGCTCCCCTTCCATCAGAACGGATATGTCATACACCGGACGAGAGGTCCTTGTACATGTATGATTTTTTATTTCTGAACTTGGGCGTGCGTTTCCCTTTTACGAAGTTTCAGATGGGAGTCCTGAGATTCCTGGACTGCGCTCCCTCGCAACTTCACCCTAATGGATGGGGGTTAATCCATTCTCTCGAAGTGCTTGGGGAGCACTTCAATTTTCAACCGACGGTGGCTATGCTCTTCTACTTTTCTCAAGTAGTCCGTCGTGCAAATAAGGAGAAGGGGGGAGTGAGCTTGATATCTCTCTGGACTCTCTCCAAAATAATCAATTTTGAGGCATACACTGATTCGGCCAAAGTCGATGGCCGTTCTTTCAAGTCCTATTATACGAAGATCAGCGTCCATCCGAATGAACCAATTTTTTGGTTAACTGAAGATGGGATTCCAAAATTCCCAGCGGCTTGGACGCACGAACATTTTTTGTTGACCTCCCAAGCGTACTACACCGAGGAGGACGAACTGAGCCCATCCTCGATCTCTGTTCTTTCGGCTCTGCAATCCTACACAGCCTCACACCAATTTTTCTCCTGCAGGCGTTTGTTAGGACCAAAGTCTACTTGCGAGGAGTATTTACGTAATTTTCCTGCCATTCTTCATGCGTTATTATGTCATGCCTTGAAACTTTTGATCTCTGATTGTGTCTTTTGATTGTGCAGGTGAAATTTAGAGCGAGTCACCAGAGATGAATAGGCTAAAAGGACTCAAGGCCAGAGAGACTTCCGTTGCGGCTGAAAATGACATTCAGGCAAAGCAGAATTCAAAGAAGGCTACTGCTGAGACAATAATATTAACCTCGTCTGCTGGTGACGATATTCCTTTACTCGAGGGCGGATCTGAGAAGGTCGTCAAGAAAAAGAAGAGGACAAAGCGTGACCCCTCTAAGATCTCAGACCGTCAACCTTTGCCCAAGAAACCAAAGACTTCAAGAGGGGTTATTGAGCCAGAGCCCTCTAAGGAAAGGAGAGCGGAAGAGCCCACTCCTGATGCCCCAGGCAGTGTAATCACTTATGGGGTGAAGCCAATAACGACTTATTTCACACCCAAAGCTCCTTGTCTTCTTGAAGGTAGTTCCGGCCTTGTTCATAATCCGGTGTATGAGGACTCCGTTCCTGAGGGCGTTCCTGATCCTTCATACAAGGTGAAGCCCTCGTTGAAGAGTAAAGAAATGATCAAAGCTTGCGACGACGGACAGAAGCACTTGGCTGAATTGTCTGGGCTTCTCAAGTCGGTTCGTGAGCTTACAGAAGAGAACGAGAGGCTCAGCTCATTGGTTGGCAAAGACAAGGCAAACATCCTCGATTTAGAAAGAAGACTAGAAGCTTCTAGAGAAGAAGGACAGAAGAAGGATGAAGAAATTGCCAAGCTGAAGAACCTTGCCAAGGAGCTGGAGGGTCAAGTTCTTGATCAGAAGAAAATCAATGCTGACCTCCATGCCAACCTTTGTGTGGAGAAGGAACGCTCTTCGAAGCTAGAAGAGGGGTTGAAGGAGGCTAAGGTCGTCCATTCTCAAGGAGTGGATGATTGGTCACGTAAGGAAAAGGAGCTGCTCTTAAAGTTGGCCGATTCGACTGACGAAGTCAAGACCCTGAAAGCAGACTTGGACGATGCTGTAAACATGTGTGATCAAGCAGTCAAGGAGGTTTTCGGGTTGGCAGTTCGTCAAGTGCTATACCGGAATCCCAAGGTGTCAATTAATCTGAACGGTATTGATCCGTTTTATGAGTTTCACCAAGGGAAACTAGTGGCCATCGTTGATAACCGTCATGAAAGTCCGCCTAACACTCCTTATAAGTTTGCCCCTTTACCTAAAGGCCAATCAATGGGACCTTCACTCCTGAAGCCCATAAGTACAGGAACAAGCTCTCGCACTGAAGAAGGCAAGACCGGAGGCAAAGGCGAAGGGAAAGAAGGAGATTCAAGCCAGAGAAAGTAGCGCCCTCCCTGTTTCCTTTTTCATTTTATTGATTCGAATTCGCTGTGTTCTGGGATCAGCTCCGGATTATTACACGAATTGTAATTCTCATTAAATCAATAAAAGAGTTTTTTACCTCCATTCCTGTTTAGTGAAAAATAACTCTAATATAGGGATTGCATGTGTATTGTGTCATTCCGGATTTAAGTAATGAAGATCGGATTGTAAAACACAATCTCCATACCGGTCTTATACATGCGAGATGAATTTCATACTAAGATCACCGCTTGTGAGGGAACATATCATCATCACGAGATCGACTTAAGGGGAATGATTGTGAGATCGTTTCATCGAGAGTTCATTCCTCAAGATATTCGTTAAACCGTTGATGTTGTCCCCCAGTGTCATTGGGTGATCAGTACTTTGAACAAACTCTGAGTGAGACTTTCACGTGAGAGTTCTTGAGAATAAGGATTTAAAATAGAAATTCCTCTTCAAATATTTCCGACTGAGAGGTTTCGGGTGAATATGCCTCAGATTGTGGCATACTCGAGTGAATTATTTTTGTGTCGGAATTGATGAGTCAGAATTCAAAGCTATAAAACTTCCAAATAAAGAACTTCACCAGAAAGTATTAATTTGGAGTTCAGTATAACTTACTTGTTGTGTTTGGAGTTCGGTTTGATCCTACAATCCACGTCGTATTTGGCGTTCGGTTTAATCCTACTAACCGTTCTTCAATCGGTCTTTTGGTTTTACCCAATGACGATTCTTCACCGACGTTCGGTTAATCCTACTAGTCATACTCAGAGTTCGGTTTAATTAGGGCTGAGCAGCGGGTCGGATTTACCCGTTTAATCCGATTATCCAATCCAATCCAATTAAATTGGATTGGATTTTTTTGTCATCGGATCAAATCCAATCCAATCCAACCAAGATCCAATTATAATCGGATCGGATATCGGATTTGACGTTTAAAAATCCGAGTACTCGATGAGTACCCAACCTATTTTTATATTATTTATTATATATATATTAATATTAATATTTTTTCTCACATACTCATGTTTTTCCCTTTAGAGCAAATAAGGGAATACCCAATCCAAAGTTAAAAAATAGAAATACTCAATCCGTACCCACGTTAATAAAAAAATATGGCATAGCTACTGTTCTCATTTTATTTTAAATTTAAATGCATTGTTAAAATGGATTTGATTTATATTTTTATTGATTATGTGTGTTATTAAACACTAGTAAGTATTATGTTGTGATGTTTGACATGGACTTTAAGATGTTAGAAGTTTTTTTATATTGTGGTTTCATAAAAAATATAATAAATTTTCTTTAGTCGGATATCCAATTATCCAATCCAATCCAAACCAATTTAGATCGGATCGGATTGGATTAGATTTCAAAAAAAAATTACACAAATCCAATCCAACCCAATCCAATGAAATTTGATCGGATCGGATTGTTTTTTGCGTGAAATCCAATCCAATCCAGTACTTGCTTACCCCTAGGTTTAATCCTACAATCTGAGCCTTCAACACGGGGTTCAGATCAGGGCTAATCCTGAACCTACTGCGCCCGTTACTTGGGGTTCAGCGTGGTCTTGAAGAAGAACCAGCCTACTGCGCCCAAGCCTTCGCATGGGGTTCGGTTTGTGGCCTTGAAAAAGGACCAGCCCTACAACCCATGTCCTGAGGTTCGGTTTAATCCTACAACTCAGGTCTTCACCGACGTTCGGCCAAACCTACTAGTCGTACTCAGAGTTCGGTTTAATCCTACAATCCGAGCCTTCACCGGTGTTCAGCCAAACTTACTAACCGTACCCAGAGTTCGGTTTAATCCTACAATCCGGGCCTTCAATCAATTAGACACACTCGAGGAGTTACATCGTCAATTACAGAATGGGTAATTGAGATCATCCGTCCTGAGTATGCTCTTGTGTGTTGCACATATTCGAGGAGTTACATCGTCAACTACAGAACAAGTAGCTGAGATCATCCGTCCTGAATATGTTTCTGTACACCGGATAAACTGAAAATCACAGCATAAGAAAAACTCGAAAGAGTTAAATTGTTGTGAGAGATTCTTATTAAATCAAAAATAAGAATTACAATGAGAGCGTAGCTGTGAAAATAAATTCTCCAGTATTCAATCCAAGATAAGGATAGGAGAGTGTAAATGGTTCCAACAGCTAGCTATAGTAGATGCGCAAGTTTTGGGTGTTCCATTTATTTCGGATTGGAGTGCCATCAAGGTTTTCAAGGCGGTAAGAGCCTTTGCCAGTAACTTCGGATACCCTGTATGGGCCTTCCCAGTTTGGGGCTAGTTTGCCTTGATGAGCGAATTTGTTCCCTATACTTGCTTTCCTCAAAACCAAATCTCCAACGTTGAAAGTCCTTGATTGGACTCGTTTGTTGTACCGGAGAGCAACTTTGGCTTTGATAGCTTGATCTCTGATGAATGCATCTTCTCTGAGTTCCTGTATGACATCCATTTCGGATGCCAAGTTGGCGTTATTCATTTCTTCAGAGAAGTACTTGACCCTTGTGGAAGCAATTTACAATTCCACAGGTATCATTGCCTCTACCCCGTATGTTAGACGATATGGGGATTCATTGGTAGATGAATGAGGCGTTGTCCGATATGCCCACAGGACGTGGCACAGCTGGTCTGTCCATCCACCCTTGGCTTCACCAAGGCGTTTCTTGAGTCCCTTTAGCACCTCCCTGTTGGCTACTTCAGCTTGGCCGTTAGTTTGGGGGTGTTCAACGGATGAGAATATCTGGGTTATTCCTAACCCCTCGAGCAAATCTGTGAATTTTCTATCCGTGAACTGGGTGCCATTATCTGTGACAATCCGTGCTGGGACCCTGAACTGTGTTATGATGTTTTCATACATGAAACGACGAGTTCGGGCTGAAGTAATATGCACCACCGGCTCTGCTTCTATCCACTTAGTGAAATAATCGACCCCTACAATGAGATATTTGATGCCCCCAGGAGCAGTTGGAAAGGGGCCCAGAATATCCAATCCCCATTGATAGAAGGGCCATGGAACAGCGGATGTGAAGAGTTCTTCCGCCGGTGTGTGGTGAAGATTAGAGAATTTTTGGCAAGCGTCGCATTTTTTGACGAAGTCAATGGAGTCTTGCTTCATCGTGGGCCACCAGTATCCAGCTCTAAGGATTTTTCGCATTAAGCTTCTTCCTCCGGCGTGGTGTCCACATTGTCCTCCATGCACTTCCTCCATTACATCTTGCACCTCATCCTCTTTGAGACAAATCAAATAGGGCACAGAGAGTGCCCTTCTGTAAAGATTACCATCAATCATAGTGAAATACGGTAATTCTCTCCTTAGCCTCGTCTTTTCCTTCTCATCTGTAGGTAGTTGTCCATCAGCCAAATAACGGATGTAAGGAGCCATCCATGTATCCCCGTAAAGGGAGTTAGTCATTATAGCGTTTAGAGAAGGAAAAAGAGGGATGCTGGGCGACGTCAGTGTGCTTTGGACCAGCGTAGTGGTGCTACCTGGTCGTTTGGTGCTTGCTAATCTGGAGAGTATATCCGCTCTTGTATTCTCTTCGCGCGGAACGTGATTGAATTCCACCTTCGAGAATTTCTCTACCAACTCCTTGACACAGTTCAAGTATAATTGGAGTTGAGGTTCGCGAGCTTGATAATCTCCTAAGATTTGCGAAATCACCAGCTGTGAATCGCTGTAGAGCGTCGCCTCAGAAGCTCCGATGTCAATTGCAGCTCTCAGTCCGGCCAAACAAGCCTCGTACTCAGCTTGGTTGTTGGATGTTTTGAAATTGAAACGAAGGGAGATTTCCAGGTGTACTCCGTCATCACTTTCTAGAACTACACCCGCTCCAGAGCCTCTTTGGTTCGATGAACCATCAACGTAAATGGTCCAATGGACACGAGGGGAATCTGGATCAGTCCCTGTCATTTCCACAATGAAATCAGCCAAGACTTGAGCTTTAATAGCACTTCGAGGTTCATAGGATATATCAAACTCAGATAGTTCAATAGACCATTTGATCATCCTCCCAGCGAGATCGGGCTTGATTAAGACAGAACGGAGTGGCAAATCTGTTCTCACTATGATTGGATGGGCGTGAAAGTACAGACGAAGCCGTCGAGAGGCCCAAACAACAGCGAGGGCGGCCTTTTCGATTTTTTGATACCGGACCTCAGCACCTTGCAAGGTTTTGCTAGTGAAATAGACCGGTCTCTGTCCATCAGGAGTTTATTTTATCAAGGCAATGCCCAAAGCTTCATCTGAAATAGCCAAGTACAGAATGAGTGTATCTTCGGGGTCAGGCTTCGTGAGAATGGGAGGTTTGGACAACACCTCCTTAAGCTCTTGGAAAGCTTTTTCTTGTTCCTGTCCCTACTCAAATTTCTTGGACTTTTTCAGTATCCTATACAGGGGGAGTGACCTGTGAGCCATCTTTGGTATGAATCGTGCCAAAGCTGCTACCTTGCCATTCAGGGATTGGACTTCTCTGAGATTCTTTGGACTCTGCATGTCTAGAATCGTTTGGCATTTCCCTGGATTGGCTTCGATACCTCGTTGAGTTAACATGAATCCTAAGAATTTCCCAGCAGGGACGGCAAATGTGCATTTTATTGGGTTCAGCCTCATGTTAAATTTTCTCAAATGGGTGAACACTTGGCGTAGGTCTTCAACATGATCGCCACCAGCCGGTGTCTTTGCTATTATATCGTCAATGTATACTTCAACAAGTTTGGTGTGCATGCCTTCGAAAACCTTGTTGATCATGCGCTGATATGTTGCCCCAGCGTTTTTCAGGCCAAAGGGCATGACTTTATAACAAAAGACACCACGATCATTTATGAAAGCTGTTTTCTCTTGATCCTCTTCGCACATCGGAATTTGGTTGTAACCTGAATAAGCGTCCATGAAGCTCAGGTATTGATAACCAGAGGAATCATCCACCATCCGATCTATATTAGGAAGAGGATAAGGATCTTTTGGACAGCAGCGGTTGAGGTCCACGTAGTCAACGCACATTCTCCATTTACCATTGGATTTATGGACCATCACCACATTCGAAAGCCAAGAGGAATACCGGATTTCCTTGATAAATCCGGCCTTCAGCAACTCCTCAGTTTGCTGGCAGGCTACCTTTTGTTTCTCTGGGCCCAATCGTCTTTTCTTTTGGGCCACCAGTTTCGTCTCTGGATAGACGGATAATTTATGACAGCAGAATTCAGGGTCTATGCCTGGCATATCGGCTGCAGTCCATGCAAAGAGATCTTTAAACTCTTGCAGGAGCATCAGTAGTCGTTGCTCCATTTCTGTATCTAGCTTGTCGTTGATATGGGTGATCTTTTCTGGAGAATCTCCCAAGACGATGTCCCTGGAACTTCCATCCGGTGTGGGCTTTAACGGGTTGAGCGGATCAATGTTCAAATCCGCCCTAGGGTCCAGGTCGACAAGGCTTACAGATCCAGCAGCTGCTCCAGCATCATTGAGTTTTCTCTTTTTATTGGAGGCGTCCAGGTTCGTCATGTTGAGGCTGAGGTTATAGCAGTACCTAGCCATCTCTTGATCACCCCGGATTGATGAAACAGCATTATCCTTATCAATGAACTTGATAAGGAGATGTGGGGTTGACACAACTGCCTCCATTGCATTTAGAGTAGGGTGGCCTATGATGCCGTTAAATGGTGATTTGACATCAATCACCAGCACTCGGGATTTGACCGTTCTGGCCCCTGGCTCGCCTTCAAACGAGATAAGGGTGTCAAGATACCCTTTAGTTAGTTGCTTTGCACCGTTGAAAGCTGTTAGTTCCTGCGTATAAGGTTGTAAGTCTGAGTCTTTAAAACCCATTCTTTCAAAGCAATTATAGAAAATAACATCGCAGGAACTTCCCTGGTCAACAAGGATTCTTCGGACGTCCTTGTTGGCTATCACTGCAGTGATGACTACAGCATCGTCACCACCAGGAATGGTTGGGCCAAAATCCTCATCGAAGAAAGAGATTATGGGAGCCTCAATCCCTCCTCTGTAAGGGCGATTGTCTTTGACTTTCCCTTGCACAGATAGAATCATTATGTGATGATTCTTACGGGCTGTAATTGAAGCTCCTCCTCCAGCAAATCCTCCAGCAATCATGTCAATAACTTCACGTCGGCCCTGACGTTGTTGCTGGGGCAGGCTGTCTCTTTGCGCTGCATTATCAGTCATCACACCTTTTTGCTTTTCTGCAGCAGAGAACTTTCAGACCGGATTACCGTTGTTGTCATCCCCGTCGTCTGGATCTCTTTCTCTCTTCTCATTCCGTTCTACCCTGTCGAGAGATTTTTCTTTGAACAGGTATTGCTTTAATTTGCCTTCTCTAATTAGCGTCTCAACCGCGTTCTTTAGAGCTTGGCATTCATCAGTGGAATGACTATTTTGTTCATGAAAATCGCAGTACTTACGGGAATTTCCTGGTCTTTTCATAGGGGCTGGTCTCCTGATGCCATATGTGCTGAAAACTGGCCATCCGACCTCTCTCAAAATCTGAGATGGTCTAGCAGATAACTGTGCATAATGGCTGAAGGAATTGACATGCTTTTCTCGAGGTCGAGGAGGGTGGTTATTAACCTTAGGATTGGTGAATGGCCTCTCCATGCGTTCTGACCTCGTCTTCTCCTTACCCTTCTGGGTTTGGGGAGATGGTGTTGGTGGCTTTTTCTTTACAGCCATTGCCTCCAAGTGCATCTCTATGCTCACGTACTTTGAGGCTTTTTTCCTGAACTCCTCAAAAATTGCTGGAGGGCTCTTTGCTAATGAAAGAGCGAAAGCTGATCCTGGCTGCAATGCCTCAATAACGATATGCAGCTTGATAGATTCTGTGAGGTTAGGAACCAGGGCTGCTTCCTTATAAAACCTCTTCAAAAAATCTTTTAAGCCCTCTGTTTCACCTTGCTTAATCTGAGCCAAGGTATGAGACGTCTTGGGTACGTCTCTGGAGATGACAAAGTGGGTTTCAAAGGCAGCTGCCATTTCTGTCCAAGAATCTATGGATCCAGAAGGCAGGCCTTTAAACCACCCGAGGGCCTCCTCAGACAATGTTCGAGGGAACATTCGGTACATCACATCTTCATCAGCCCCCAAGTACATGGCTTCAAACACATAAGCATCAAGGTGCTTAGTTGGATCAGTTTCACCATTATACTTTCCGATGGAAAGTGGTTGAGTAGTTTGAAGGTGCTTGGGGATGCTGATGCCCATAAGTCTCCTTGAAAAAGGAACCTTCAGATTGTAAGACAATGGGGGTGCTGTTGTTGAATCTCTCTTCCTTCGGGAAGCTACATCCTCAGAATCGCGAGTCTGTTCTCCCCCCTCAAACGTAGGGATATTTGAGTACTGAAAAGTGGTGGACTTTTCACCATCAGTTGCGTGGGGAGTGTTTCGCGTGCGAGATGATTCTTTATCCTCGCTTTGCCTTTTTTCTCTTCGCAATTCAGCGAGTTCTCTCTGAAGTTGTCTGATCAACTCATCGCGAGGATCAGGATCAGACACTGTTACTATCTTCTTTGAGCTGCCCCCATGAGAATCAAAGTTGAGTTTTCTGAAGGCGTTAGGATTGGTTCTGCCTTCAGCTTGATTCTCCATGAAGTCTTGTGCTTCGCCTTCCATTGTGGATTACCTGCTCTGTCAAAGGATATGGGAATAACTTTATCAGGTCCCACCGAGCGTGCCAATGATCTGTCCTGAACCGGGGTCTAGAGATCCGGACTCAGACCAGTCACAAATAGTATGTAAATACTGTATAGAAGACCGGATGTATGTGTATCCGGTGTAGGTATCCGTTGTCCTTGAGTGAGGAGAGCGGATTGGGCGTTCTGGAGATCCTTCACACCGACCTAACGTGTTGAAGTGGGCGAATGGTGGTGTCACCTGCAAAGATTCTCCGACGCTCAAGTCAGTGATTATATTCCAAGTAAGGAATGTATTTAGAGAGTAATCAGTCGTAAAAAATGAGCTGAAGATCCCTCACTTTAATCATGAAGTGAGTTCATATACCTGATTGGCTCGATTAACGAGGATTCGTTGGTGGGGAACCACCAACTCCCATTAGCATTATTATATTGCGCACTTACCTGCATGATTGGGTCAAGTGGCTATTTTATATTGAGCATAGAGAATGTAGACTAGGATTAGGGAACAAGTTGACCATTCCCGTGAGCATAATTTGGCTCGTAGTGCAGGGAATTATTGATCGATCCCTGTAGCAACAATCCTTGTCTTTTGCACAGTGACGTGTGTATTATCCAATGTCATGGTGTTATCCTGAACAACCGGTATAGGGAGAACGCCTGATACGGAATTCCAGTCCGGATGTATACCGATGACACCGGTTACATGTAGATGTCTTATCAAAGACGTTGAAATATGTATAGCAGATCGGATACCGGTATTGAGACCGGATCAATAATTATTGTGAATAATTTGTGATGATATTATGTGATCGGTTTTGTTTGATGAATATAGTTATTAATTGGACTTTTAATCCAATTCAATAACTATTATTTGATATGTTTATGCTCACCCCCTACTGTTGTTATTTTTTACAGTAAATGAAGGGCCCAACCATGATATGAGAAGCCACTCAGCTGTTTGGAGTGTATTTGAGTAGAAGCCTTTACCGGCTCCTGAGAATACCGAGTGTTTATTTTTTTTATTGTAAACTTAAAAGAACCGGTCGGCTTTTGTAAAATTGATTTTGTAATTGTTTAATTCAAATTCTATTTTGGAAATTTGAATTATTTGCAAAATTTTATTTGATTTATTAAAATTTATTTAAAAATTCAGGATGTTATAAGGACGGGGAACATTCCTTGTCGTTGATGGTGCGAGAGGTGGACAGTGAGGATCGTTCAAGATATTTAACGAGGACGTCATTGATTCTCTTTCAATCAATGAAAGCTACCTCAAATTTGTTAGGAATCCCTAAGCATGAGCAGCGGAAAAATAAAGGGATTCCATAGGATTTGCAAAGTTCCGTGTTTCAAAGCACAAAAACAATTTCAAAATTATTTTAGGTTACCTCTTGAAGAACTCCGAAGCAGTCGTAGCCTCGTCCTTTAGGAGTCCACACGAGCACTCCCACCAGAATCGCAACACTTGCCAACTGCTAGGTTGACGGCGTGTAGCTCTTGCAACTTTTTGCGAATTTGTGTCTCACTTGAGTGAACGGCCTATGAGCATCTTATGCTCTATTTATAGGCTTAGGTTTGACCTAATTTGTTCTCTCTAAAAGTGGGCTCCTTACTCATTCCAAATGAGTTAGGCCCAATAGCTTTATTTTAGTCCAACTAAAATAAGACAACATTTTCTGATGGGCTTACTCTATGTGTGTGACCCTATAGGTAAAATACCCGGTCATATTAATAATAAACTATTTTATTATTAATATAAAATAAGAGCGGCATCTAGCAATGCATCATTATATCCGAATATTATTATCAACATAACCTATAAGTGATAATTATTTAATACGTTTATTCCTTTTGTCACGATATCCTAATTGGGCCCAAGGCATGGTCGCGTCATCCTTGTACGGCCCAATTTATTTTACTTGATACCGGAGTAGACTGGATCCGAATAAATATCTAATATTTATTCTTTCTAGCATGGCCATGCGTTTTCTTAGTCTTACTCCATCAAGTGGCCTATGGATATCACTCCTGTCACATAGGAGAGACAAATCCCATCTACATCACTCACATCCCTCTGCATAATTTGTTCATTGCCTAATCACAACCTTTATAGTCCTCTTGTTACAGAAGACGTTTAATTGTATTAAAACAATAAACTCCTCATGTAGGAATCGTAGTGACTTCAGGTCGAAGGACTACATATACCATTATCACATTGAGAATCGTTTATGACAATCATGTAACGATCCATGCAACGTTCTCATAGTGGGTCTGTCCAGTACATCATTACTCTTAATGTGTACCCGTGTGAAGACTCGATATCATCTATATCTATGATCTGTGAGATCAGGTCATCAGTACACTCATACACTAGTCTCCGTGTATTTACATGTCCCCATGTAAATACTTAACTAGGGACATTTTAGGAATAATTTTTATATGACCTATTACTCCAAGGATAAATATGTTTAAAATAATTTTAAACTGAAATATTTATTCAATTGATAAGTAGAAAAATGATACAAATGAAAAAGCATAAAGGCTCATAGTGCATACACCAACAAAATTTGGATCCAACGGTGCTTGGCTCTCTATACATAACTGAACCATCGTTGCTGATTGGATTTGATTTCGGTGCAATTTGAAATAACGTCGTTAAAGGGAGGCAAGCTAGGGTTTTGAGATTCAGTTCAAGGAGTGATGATAGATATAATTTACAGACATAACTAGCTAAGGTTGAAGAGCTGCTCCTTGAAACCATCCTTGATTGGGAGTGGAGTGAAGTCCATGGTGGTGTTACCGACCATGGGTTTCAACCATGATTTTAAGAAATATAATGGTTGAATGTGTGAAAAGGACAAATATAAGGGTGACCGATTGGTAATCAGTTGTTCCGGTCACCTGAAAATAATCTGGACCGTTACATTACATCTAACAGCCACGAATGCATACGGGCATGGTACACTTAGATTTTTTAAGTGTACCTAAGAACGTACCCAGAACGACAAGCCTTCTTGAGTATGTCCTAAATTAATGGGAAGCTCAAATATGATTCCAAGTTGCTCATAAATTTCATGGAGTAAGCCTCTTGCCACTTATCCTTTTGTTGTTTAGATACCTTGTTGGAACACGTTATTTTGGACTTACCATAGTTAATAGAAAGCCCATAAACCTCACTGGATTTATCAAGAAGACTTGTAATTAAATTCACCTGAAAAGCATACAAAATAACAAGACATCATCCATAAAGAATATGTGTGAAATACTAGGGCTGTTCTTATAAACTTCAAGTAGTTTATTTTCTTCTACAAAACGATTAATTGCCACTGTCAATTTTTCCATGCAAAGTACAAAAAGGTATGGTTATAACAAATCATCTTGTCTTAATTCGTTGGAGAGTTTAAAATTATCTTTGATCCATTCCAGATTAAACAAATTCTTTGGGTTCACAAACACCCCCATAATTAACTCAAACACGTTTTTAAAAAAAATTAAAATCTTTGAGTATTTGCTTTAGGAAATTCCATTGGATTTTATCATAGTCTTCTCGAGACCAATTTTAAAAGCTAACACCTCTTCCTTATGCTTCACAGTAAGGGTGTTTACAGATTAGATTGAATCAATTTTGGAGCAAAAAGCCATATGATCCAATTATAAAGTTGCATTATGGTTTGAATTGGATACATTTACGTAATTTTTTAAATCCGACCCGATTTGATCCAGCTAAATACAATTTGGATTGGATTGAATAGTTTGGTTTTTATATTTTTATATTTTATTTTATCAGAAGGTAATAAGTAAATTTTATTTCATTAGTAAACATTAATGTTAATACAAAATGCAAAGCTTAAATAGTAAAGAAAAATATGAAACATGATTCAATGTGCATAACGGTCCCCAAATGCCAACGACACTAGTTACAGTAAAATAGAAAATAAATACTGGTTACAGCAAAATAGAAAATAAATACTAAGTCTTATCAAATACAGGACGAAGAACCCATAAAAATCGAACTAATGAGCAACCCCAGTACGAATTTATGAGCCTGACCCTGGTCAGAAAAGCTGACACCTGAATCAGAGTTAGACGTAAGTGGACAACTTACTTATGCATAAAAACTGTAGCAAATTGTTCACTGTCAAGGGTCAAGTCACAACTTACACTCAGGGAAGTTCTATAAATACAAGTCATTCATTAATTTCACAAGCAACAATATTTACCACCCCTAACTACCTCCGTAATCTTTTTATTTCTCCTTAACACCCGTACCGGCTTAAACATCGAAGTCCCTTTTGTAAGTACATTCTCGGTGTATCCCATCAACTTCGGTAGAAATTGATTTAAATCATATTTTAATGTGAAGGGCACAGTGTTCCCACTAAACCTGTTTATAATATCGTACTCCCACTGAGACAGTGTAAAATAAGAGAATGAAAGATACATTCAACACCGGTTTTACAATGCGTACTTTGTACCCCAGACACTGGTTAGATCAAAACATAAAGTGAGGTTTAAATTGGTGTTAAAAATAGTAAACTTGTAAACACATCAAAAGATAAAGACATATGTCTCGTGGAAATAATAAAATAATATAAATTTAAAAGTAAATTGAAAAATAATTAAGTAATGCAATCTTATGAATATATAACTATATAAATATGACTACCAAAAATGTATTTTATAAATAAAATTATATATACATAAACAGTAAAAAAAATCTAATCTGATCTAATAAAAAAGTTTATTTTTTTATGGTTTTCAGTTAGTTTGATTTTAGATTTAATTGGACCTTTCTTATAGTTTGTATTGGATTCGATCGATTTATGAACACACATACTTCATATCATTGATATACTAAACCAATTCTTGAGAAAAATAGCATTATTCGAAGATGCCCCTCCTTGAAATAAAACTCCCTTGCAAAGGCCTCACCAGAGAATTCAAAAAAGGTCTAATCTTGTTAACCAAAACTTTAGTGATTACCTTTTTGTGGTCATACTTTAGTGATTAGTGATTACCTTGTAAGTGTACAAAATATTCATTATACTTTCGATAAGTATTTAAATATTGTACCCACATGGACTTGTGCGATATAGTCAGCAAAATAACAATTTATATTTGTAAAGTCACTATAAAACTATATACAATATATTCACAAATACGCGCAAGTGTTTGTTGTTAGTGGAGGATGTTGTTGTGGTGATAAAAAATAAAAACGGACAATAAATGTAAACAAAGATGTTCTAATTAGGTTTTACTGTCATCCTTTTAGAACATGTGTCATTCTACTTAGTACAATTACATAGTTCAATTAGGAGAATATAGCCTAAATTTCACCAAACATGGTCCCTTACGAATAGATTCCAAGTTCTTTCCCCAAATATCGGTTCGTCGACTATTTAACAAAAGTTCTTGCATTGGGCATTGACCTTAATAACTATTGAATTCAATTCTATCCATACATGAAGAAATTAATGGGTACTCTGTCCCTCAACCCTGGACATACACATGAAGCGTTCTTACATTCGAAACACACATTAAGAATATGAAATGAAACACTAACTTTGATTAAATAACATAAATCATAGAAAACTATTCAATACATAGCTAAAGAAAGAGTGAACTACACTTAAACCTAACAAAAAGAAACCACACATTTTCACGAGGCCTAACCTAAAACCAGAAGATATTCCTTATCTTCAACTCTCCCCACGGTGTTAGAGAACCTTTACACAGTGCTTCTAACCTTGCACGGGCCAAAGATCCCTCAAAAAACCAATTTTGGGGCTTTTAAGTGAGCCTTATACATAAGGACCACTCAAGTGGCAGACTGCTGCTCGAGCTATTTTTTAAAACATTCGAAGTAGTGGCTTGAGTAGTCAGTCTACGACTTGAACAATTGGCCTTCAGAGGCCAAAACTCAACTTTTGTTGAAAACTCTACTTCCTGTATTTTTATGCAAATTCAAGCCTTTAATCTCCAAATCAAGATTCTAACGTTCAAAATGAAGTATTAGATGTCAGGAACATGCTATCAAAATTTTAACTCAATCTAATGCTGAACGAAGTAGAAATAACAAATTTACAATTGTTGATTTAAAGTTGAATGGAAATGAAGCCTTTTTCTTTTTCTCTTATTTTGAGCCTTCCAACCTATTAAAAACCACCCAAATCAACTAATGACTTGCCAATTAGGATATTGCTTCAAAAATATCAAAACGACGACTTCAAATAATACCAATTAAGCATTTTAGCACAAAATCAAATGTGAAGTTCGTATAGTAAATATCCTAAAAATTGCAATGAACATTCTTTCTTTATGAATAGCTGGCATTACACTTCTCATTGTCCCCTAAAATCAACCAAAACCATAACCTTCATCATTCTTCGACAAACATTAAGCCACCATTTTTCTATTGTATTGTTGTCATTTACCACAAATTGTCTGTCTCTTTTTTTTAGGTATCTGATTTTATCTTAATTTTATAGTTATAATAAGGTGTTCTTTAAGACCTTCTGCCCCTCCTACTCTAACAAGGAATAAGATTTTACGTCAAAGAAAGAAAAAGAAGAATGTCAAATATTGATAAAAAGGACAAAAGCAAGAGATAGTAACTAGTCTAACGTTGATTAGGCATATGATTAGTTGATAGTATATATGGTAAAAGTAGTCTTTGTATTATGAGTTAGATCAATATCTAAATTTAAAATGATATTTATAGTATTATTGATTTTTTTATCATTCAAAATAATGGTAGAAAAGAAAAAGATAAGTGTTAGGATTAGGAGAATCATGGTTCAAACTTCAAAAATCATAACACTTTATGTTGATATCATATACCAATTATGTTAACAGTAGTAGACAAGCCTATAATAGATTCATTATTTAATGAGTTTGGAGCTAAATTAACAAGAAAAAAACTTAAAGGACCAAATAACAAGTTTAATAAAATGTAAAAGATAAAAAAATATAATGTTTCTGATTAAAATTACGTTTAGTGAAATTTAATTTGTTAAAACAACTTCAAGATACTGAGTATCTTTTTATAATTTATTGTGTTTATAAATACAGTATAAAAATCTATATCATATATACTTTAAATTTGGTTTTAAAAATTATAGAATAATATTTTTTATTGGGTAAAGTGGGAAGTTAAAAAGAGATTACAAAAGAAATTTCTGGAATTATGAGACATCAAATATTTTTAAATAATTTAAAAGAATTTTATTGTGCATATAAATAAAATAAAATAATCTTATTTTATTATTGTTATTGTAAGAAAAGGAAAGAAAATCTTACAAACCAATCTGTGTATGATTTTATGAATCAGGGACACAAAGGTGCTGTTATTATCTATCTATACTAAACATTTCTGCAAATCTGCTTCATTTGTATTCGCAGATCAGATTCCTTCAGGTCCTTATCACCAAGATCCAACAACTTCTCAACCACAACAAAAACTCGCTTTTCCCCTTTGATTCAATAACCCACAACACAATATTCATTAAAACACAAAAGGTTCGATTTTTCTGGAACCCTTTTTCATAATTCCTGCAATCAATTTCCAATTGGTTCACCCCCTTTTAATTTTCTTACTTCAATTATCCTTTTTCTCCATCAAAGTACGTTTTTTTTTTAATTTATTTTTTTATAATACTGTTTGTATACATATATGTACCTGCTGCATGTTCGTCTACGGTTAGCTACGTTTTAATTTATTATTTTTGGTTTTCCAGGTTTGTTTTCTAGGACCATGTGAAATTTTTGTTTTGGTTTTCTGAATCTAGTGAAAAAGGTTTTTTTTCCCCAATTCATTCATGGGGTATTGGAATTTTCTCAAATTAATGTCATGTTTCTGTCAAGCTTTGCTTGTTTTCTCTTAGCTGGTAAGCTTAGGTTTAGAATCTAAATTAGATGAGATGTGAATTTAAAAAAAAATAAAAAAAGATTTTGGTTTTAGGGTTACTTTAAAGTTGTTGCTGCTGTTATATATATCTAAAAGCCTAGTTATTTACTCTGTAAAATTTAAACATTAGTATCTGTATTCTGTACTTTTTAGTACATAGAAAGTTTGGTGTGTTTGTATTTGGTATTTATAAAATTTCAAGTTAATATCTGCAGTGTTTAGGTGTTAGAATTTGATGTTGTTTTCTTTCTCCCTCAATGAACTAGATATCGAGTGTACAACCACTGAACAACATCGGGAAACATGTCTCAAAACCGTGAGGATGAGATGGAGTATGTTGCAGACGACAATGAAATGGCAGAGGTAGAAGATGATATGTATTTCCGTGGCAGAGCGTTTGGAGAGTCAGAATCAGATGATGAAGATGATGATGAATATGACCCTTTGGTTGTTTGCTAATTCTCACTGCGAAGTCCTTATTTTTTTTATGTTCTTTGTGTGTCATGTCTGTCTAGTATATTATTATTGCCTTTGGTTATATTCGTCAACTTAAATTTACATGATTGATAGTTACTACAATATGGCCTTTGACATAATATTTCCATCTTCTTGAACTTTTTCTTGGCCCTGGGGCTTTGGGTACGTTTTTGCAGGAAAACCGAATAACAGATACCACTGCTGCTGAAGCTAGGAAGGGGAAGGATATCCAAGGTATACCTTGGGATAGATTGAGCATTAGTCGTGAGAAATATAGACAAACTAGACTAGAGCAGTACAAGAATTATGAAAATATACCACAATCTGGGGAAATGTCAGAGAAGGTGAATATGTTTTGCTTAGCGTTTGGAGGCTTTTGAGTTGTGATTTTGGCATATCTTTTGACTTTGTAACTTTTTCTCCTCTTGTCTACAGGAATGCAAACCAACAGATAAAGGGGGAATGTATTATGATTTCTGGCAAAACACTAGATCTGTGAAGTCAACAATACTTCATTTTCAAGTATGTTGATTCAGTAATAATTCTTTACATCTAATCATGTGAGGACGTGGTGAGATTTTTTTTAGGCTACATTCCATGTCATCTCTCTTGTGGAACGACATACATATACCTCCATCGACACCTGAGTGATAACTGACTATTTGTTTTGCTAAACGGGATATATGGTCATGTTTTTCTATTTCCCTGGGGAAATTGGAACGTTAGATTATGCTGTTGTTGGCAATACGTTTTATGTGAACCTTTAATTTGTCATTTGCAGTTGAGGAACTTGGTCTGGTCGACATCAAAGCATGATGTATATCTTGTTTCACATTACTCGATTGTTCACTGGTCTTCATTAAGTTCCAAGAGAACAGAAGTGTTGAATGTATCAGGGCATGTAGCTCCGTGCGAGGTAATAATTTTTTCAGAGTTTTGTTGTTTAAAGCATCACATAGAAAAAGCACATGAGATTTTAAATGCCTGTTTTGCAATAGAAACATCCTGGAAGCCTCTTGGAAGGTTTTACTCAGACGCAAATTAGCACATTAGCTGTACGGGACAACTTGTTGATTGCAGGAGGCTTTCAAGGAGAACTTATTTGCAAGGTACTTTTTCTTCACCTATTGTTTTCTTATCTAAATGATTAGTATTATGCACTTACCATTATTCTATGGATATGCTAAGCTAAAACTCTACTCATGTAATCAATGTAACATGGTCGCTGAGAATATCATGCACAATAATACCATTTTTTTAGTTTTTGTTGCAAAATTGGTGTATGGTTTATACTTTAACTTATTATATGGTATAGATGTTCACCTTATGTTTGAGATGTTAGAGTTTATTTAGTTTTATGTGAATAATTGAAATAATATTTGTAACTACTTACAAAATTGGGAATAAAGTCATCTGCAATTTTATTTATTTTTCTTTGATCTTCCAAATGGATCTATTTGTCAATATGTTCTGCTGATTTCTGAACGATGACCTATGCATAATGTCCTGCAGTACTTAGATCGGCCCGGGGTTAGCTTTTGTTCCAGAACTACGTATGAGGACAATGCAATCACAAATGCTGTTGAGATTTATGAGCATCCAAGGTCTTTCTTCTCTGTTTTCTTATTATCTTTTTCCTTTGATTTATTTTGGGTCTTAAATTGTTGATATGGTGCAAGCAATCACGGGGCACAACTCACAACCCTCGAGTAGGGATGATTAGTGATTACTAACTGTTGAAAGTCACATATTGATTAGGGATATTGCCAATAAAAAATATATAAGGTGGGGGGTACTCATCATCCTAAAGGGGTGTTTGGTACACAGATATTTTTTGAATCCCAGAAATTATGTTTCTTAGGAATTATATTTTCTGGGAATTATATTTCACAGGAATGTTATAATCATATTTGATATGATTTAAATATTCCTGGGAAGTTACATGGATATTTTGAATTCTGATCACTTGTACTTCTGATAATTTAGGATGATGATTCAACATGTAAGGGTAGTTTAAATAAGTTTATATCTGGGACATAATTGTATTTTTACATAACAAAAAAAAAACTTTCGAACAAGTGGGAATTAGGATTCCCTCCCCCTTTGGTGGGTAAGTTTCTGTAGGAATTGTAAATAAACATAAATTCTGAGGAATTCTAGTTTCTTGGGAATATTTTTTAAAACAACTACTGTAAAGGTGAGAATAAAATATTCTTTGAGTTACATTTCCCGGGAATTAATAAAAGATCCTCGTACCAAACACCTTCTAAGAACTAGCTTTTAGAATTGGGTTAGGCCTAATGCCCATATTTAACATGGTATCAAAGTCCTTCCTAGATCCATTGTTGGGTCACCCTTGAGGAGGGTGTTGAAAGTCTCATGTTATTGGGCCATATTTGTCTACGTTCCAAATGTTTATATTTGGGCGTGAGAGGTTGTGTTGAAAGTCTCGCATTGGCTAGAGATATGGCCAATAAAAAATATATAAGGTGGGAGGTATTCTCCATCCTAAGAGCTAGCTTTTAGGAATTGAGTTAGGCTCAATACCCATATTTAACACAATCAATTAATCTGTCAGTGGAGCTGTTCATTTCATGGCTTCAAACAATGACTGTGGAGTTAGAGACTTTGATATGGAGAGATTTCAGCTTTCTAAGCATTTCTGCTTTCCTTGGCCAGTGAATGTAAGTACTTCCACTTGATTATCACATTTTAATTATAGATATAGACATGGCAATATTTCTTTTGTATTATGGCATTATTTCTTGGTCTATAAGCTGAGATTTTTGGCAAACTTAGAATTGGCTTGGCTTGGCTTGCACTACTATAGGACAACAGAGAATAAGAAGGGGCAGATAAGGGGGAAAAAGACTTGTTTAATTTGCAGAAATACCATTGTGCTGTTCCTTAAAGTCAAGTTTCTTCTCTATAATTTGCGGAAATTCAAATTTTGAAACCTTGTTTGGTGTTCTGATTTCAGTTTTTTTTGTTCATGATGATTCCATATACTTTTTAATTTTTTTTTTAATATTCTGACTGCCTAGTTAAGTGATTTTGGCCATATACTGAATTTTTACATGTTGCTTGTAAAATGAATTTATTCTCTATGTACAGGAATGTTGAATATCCTTTTCTGGTCAACTGGGGTAGATTGACTGTGTATGTCTAAAACATTTAAATACAAAGTTTTGGATTAAAAAAAAAAATTGTGCAATAACTATAGAGAGGAGAATCCTTTATCCTGTGTCAATTTTCATCTTCCTTAAAATCTTGATGCTATTTACTTTGAACTTTTGTACACACCTATATTTCAGAAGCTCGCCACAAACACAAAGTGTACTGTGATGGGAAGGTTACAATATTGTTAACGTTTAAGACAGAAAATTGAGAATAAGTGCATCTATGGGCCTTTAGCACATGTATACAAGAGTAGAAAATGGAAAAAATGAAATGGGCTGGAAAGGTGAACCAAGGGAGATCGCATGTGTATGATAAGGGAGGAGTTATGCTGTTATGAGTTGGGAGGAAATGGTGGGGGGAGAGTAAACAAATATACATGCGGCAGCAGTAGGGAGACATGGGAATTATGTGACATGAGAGAGTAAGGAAAATGCGAATAAGGAGGGGGGATAATTTTCAAAGTGGTTTGGTGGCTTAGGCAAGGGAGAAGAGAGTCTGGATTAAGCTCTTCCTTTCTGTACTGCATTTTTATGACTATTCTACTCATTTTCTATGTTACTGGGCTGAATTTCTTTGTAAATGAGAGTCTCTCCTTGCATTTTATTTTAAGTTCAGACGTTCAGTATAATTCCAGTCCATGTCACTTTCTGAATGTATATTTTCTTGCTGCACATGCATTGTGGGTACCTGTTGGTAGTGTTGGAAATTGGTAAATAGCATAAATGGTAATATGAATTAATACTCCTTGTGTCTGCAGCATACTTCTCTGAGCCCTGATGGGAAACTAATCGCAATTGTTGGAGACAACCCAGAAGGGATACTGGTGGATTCTCAAACGGGAAAGGTTGGCATGTCCTGTTTGTCTATGTTATAGATTCCTGGTTGTATATTTCTTAAAAAGCTCTCTTGAATGGGATGAGGGTGGGGGTGGATGTGCTATGCGTGGAAAAAATTATGAATATCTAATTTTAATTTTGGTTTGTCATTTTAGACTATCACAACTTTACATGGGCACTTGGATTACTCATTTGCATCTGCATGGCATCCTGATGGCCACATATTTGCTACTGGTAACCAAGACAAAACATGTCGTGTTTGGGATGTTCGGAACTTGTCAAAGTCTGTTGCTGTTCTTAAAGGCAACCTTGGAGCTATACGTTCAATACGTTTCACGTCCGATGGGCAGTTCATGGCAATGGCCGAGCCAGCCGACTTTGTGCATGTCTATGATGCAAAGCATGGGTTTGAGAAGGAGCAAGAGATCGATTTTTTTGGGGAGATCTCTGGTATATCCTTTAGTCCGGACACAGAATCACTTTTCATCGGTGTTTGGGATCGCACATATGGAAGCCTTCTGCAGCTCAATCGGCGAAGAAACTTCATGTATCTTGATTCCTTGTAAATTTGTAACCATATACCTTGTAAGTACCTACAGCTTATGTCATATTCTCATGTTGTCTAGTGTTTAGGAATTTGAGTATGGTGCCACCATCGTACCCAAAAGAAGAAAAACCAGTGGATTGCCTTGTCATACAATGTAGAAACATGGCTTGGGGATGTTTCTGTTGTTTGATGTACACCTTCATGCTAAATAACATTTGAGTGGCAATGTCTGTTTTTATAATCTTCTGATGCTAATAAATGAAGTGAAGGAAGTTTGTACAGGGGATTTATACATGCATTCTTTTAAACTCATCTTTTGGTTACTTTTGCATGGTTGTATGAAGCAAAGAGTGTGTTAACGCACTTGAGTCATTTGAAGCTTGCATATTCCTATACCACGAGCTTAACATGAATCAATTCCAATACTTCAATCAACTATAATAATTCAACGCTTGCTTGTTTCCAATCACTTCACATGAATATGAATTTTCACATTGAAAAAGTGGAAAAAGGTAAAAAACTGAACACACCCTCGGTCGACGCAATATTAATAGCTGTGACAGGAATCAGTTTTGCTTTCTCTAAAATTCTACACAAATAAACACTATTGAAGAATGAAAAGAAAGGTCAGTTTTTTTCTCAAAGCTGCATTAGAGGCATGGGGGAGTCACATATATTCTAAAAATTAAAAGATCTTTAAACTATAAACATTATTAAAAGTAAGTTTAGGAATAAAATACACAAATATTTTTTTAGAACATTATCTCATGACTCATTATTTCTGTTTTCTGTTGCTAGAAAAATTACCAAAAAATTTAGCATAGATTCAATTATAATGAATGCAACAAATGTGGTTGATGTGTTGGTTTACTACCTCGACCCTTAAGTATGTGGTCAGAGGTTGAATCATTGATTTATGTAAATGAAATAAATCATTTAGCCAATTTTTATTGTTTAGTGTGTTGATTGTTGAGATTAGAAATTACTCTCTAGGCTTATGACCCAAATAATACTTGGAGGGAGAGAGAAACCTTCACCCAAACAAATTATAAATGGACACCAACAACAATTTCTCACAAGATACAAGTTGAGTAGTTGAAATTACTGGAGATGTTTCTCACAGGATACAAGCTGGGGTGGTTGAAATGGAGAAAACCTTATCAAATCATGTGTGATAAAAAATAATGAAAAAATTTAAAGGAAAATTTTATCAAACTATCATGAGATTGATAATGTTTTATGGGAGGGAATGTTAGACGGTGGAAGAGCAACTTGAACTTTAAATGAGGATAGCTGATACGAGGATGTTGAAGTGGATGTGTGGCCACACAAGAAAAGACCGAATTTATAACGACAATATTCAAAGTGGTGTTAGTGTGTCACATATTGAAAAGAAAATGGTTGGAAATCATCTAAGATGGTTTGAGCATGTGTAAAGAAGGCCTCTGGAAGCACTTGTCTAGAAAGTTGAGCAGATATGAGGGAGCCCTACGAAGAGAGGTAGAGGAAGACTGAAAATGACGCTTAGGAGCTAATTAATAGAGACCTTGTGTTAAATGGAATCTAAAAGGATTTGATGCATGACGCAATAACGTCGTATGATCCATATAAACGACCACATTTAATATGATAAAACTTTATCATTGTTGATACCAATAAAGTTTGGTTCAATTGATTAATGATTATATATAAATATAAATACATGTACAATACTTATCTTGACTTAAATTATAAGTGGATATAACAACTTAAATAGATATGAAATTCCTTTGTAATAATATATTTTCTTAAGCCAAATTTTATGCTATGATATAGTTACTTTAAATTTATCTATTTTTTTGCTTTATATTTTATTTAAACAGTATCTTGTTTTTTAATCTTATTTTTTATTTTATTGATATTTTATACTGTATAACAAGTTTATTTATTTATTAATAAACTTTATATTTAATATTAATCTTTCTAGTCAAATTATTTGATCCCATTTAACCTAGATTCTGTCTTCGCTCATGAGACAGATAACAAAACATGTAAGTGGCTGGAAAGTAATAATGAAAAACTACATGGAACATTTTGTTGGTAATAAAATGGTGTAGAAAATATTTTACCATTTTAATTTTCATTAAATCGAACACTTAAGGTTATTCAGTTTCCACATTTTATGAGTATTGAACTTGTGTTCACGTTCATGCTGCTTACAGTTGGGACAACAAATTATTGGTAAAATTTACAGAGAAGATTGCATTCTGTGTGACAAAATGACATAACGTTCTATAAAATGTATGTAAAAAATTTATTTACATCACACTTTCTTTTATTATCTTTTCCTATCCCATTTTAGATTAAACTATATAAATTCATATGTTCTAAAAAAAATCACAGCTTTATTTTTGAATTTCCTAAAATTCAAGTTAATTTTTATTAGACTTTGATAAATTGCATATAACTTCTTTCTCAATTCTATATTACAATCGAATTTCATCTCATCCATCAATATAATAATTTTGGTTAATATTTTGAATTCAAACTTTTTTTTTACTTGAATTCTAACTTTCTGTACTCTAATTCTGTTTTATGTGCATTGAACATAATTTGATAGAGTGATTTTGATCCAAAATACATACAACATATTTATTATGATAGAAAGTTATTTCAGAAAATTTTAAAATTTGAATCTTTTTATTAATTTTTTTAATTAATGACTGAATTATGATTGATTCTATGTTATTATTATATCTTAATTTTTTGGTTTGAAATACTCTATTTTAGCTTAAGCAGGGTAGGTTATTTTATTTTAATTGATTATTCTTATGTATTATTACTATTTATTTTATTAGTTTTTATTTAATTGTAATTGATTTAGATTTTAATAATAGTTATAATATTAATTATATATGTATATATAATTTACCATTTAAAAAGTTTTAAGAATCACTATGAATTAAACTTAATATACTTTTACCTATATATAATAGAGACAAATTTACTTCAATTTGTTGACCTACAAATAGATAATTTATTTATTTTAATAAGTCGTGATGATTAATTCATACAAATTTAAACTCGTATAATGGTACTACATTTTAATCACAAAAATTGACAGAAATGTACATTTTAATGAAGCAATAACAAAAATATATCATTCTTGTTTTTCAAAAGAAAACACAAGTTACATCAATTTAGTGTGGTGACTAGTGACATATCATAAAACTCAAAAGAGTAAAAAAGTTTTATAAAATATGAAAATCATTGTATTATTTTAAAAAATGAAAGTACAAGATGAGATTATTACATTGAACTAACAAGAGAAGCTTTACTAAACAAACAAACTAATTAACTAACACCTATTATTAAAATAAAATAAAAATTAATTAAAAAATTAACCGAACTAAATTGTTGAATCAAGTTGGTTTCCCAAGATAGCACTTCGTTTAACTCTGCCACATATCCTTCAATATCTTCTCTATCTCACAAAACATTGGGTCTTCAGAAAATATATATTGAGTGTGTGAGTTTTAAAGTCCTTTTTAGATATTTTGACCAACCACAAAAATACATGTTATGGTCAAACTGAGTTTTGATTGTATTGAACGGCATGAACCCTTAAATTTCTCTATTTTCCCAACTCCATTTCCCAAACTTAAAACCCTTTAATCCGATTGGTAGTTGATATTTTCATCGTAATTTTTCTGCACATTGTTTTCAAAAACCCCATGCATCGTACCTATCAAATCATATTTTAAATTAAAAAATGCTGAGTGTTGCCCAAAAATAGCAATGAGCAACCATTCGAAAATAAAAAGGGAAAATTACACTACCTACATTTCGACTGTGAATACTACACTTTACCTTTAACTTTTTGAAAAATATACACGTTACTCTTCAATTTTAATTTTTTGAGAGTGTAAATTTTTCAAAAGATTTAAGAGGACTATTTTAAAATATTATTTAGATTACATATGTATGACTTTTATTGATATATACATATTTGTATTATTACAATTAATAAAAATAAAAAATATAATAGATTTTCTTCAACCTGATAAAAACCCAAAAGAATAAACCACATGTCTTGGGAACACGAAGACTTAAACCCACCCAAACCTACTTCGTTGCCATTGTAATATTTTCAAACCTTAGGGTGTTCTAATAAAAATTAGAGGATAGAGTGTGAAGAATGGAAAAAAGGGTGAGATAGAAAAGTAGTAGCAAAAAATTGGATAGAACGCTGCATTCTGGCTTATGCAGGTATGAGAGAATGTGCTAAATCAATATATAGTAGGCGCAGAAATATGGCTAGAAAAAAACAGTATTAGAAATTTGTTGTATTTAATTACTGAAGATGTACAAATTATGCTGTTGGCTTATATTTTTTTCATAATGAACTGTGCATCAAACTTGATTATATTAATTTTTCTTAAAATCTGGCCCAAAAGTTAGACTATATATCATAGCCCTTTGATTCAATTGCAACAGGGGTGACTGCAACCATAGTTTTATTTTACGTTCTAGTTAGAAAAGAAACCTGGTCTTGAGAGCTGGTTCCAGGATTCCTGGTTTAGATTGTCTCTATTAATCATTATGGTAAGTAGTATTGCTGAAAAGTTCCAAATTCCAATAGCACTTGACTAATTTTGACTCAATTATTTTTCAGTTCATGAACCAAGGTCTACAGATGCCTATGCCTAGTTAAGAAACCCAACAATCTATTCATTGTGGCCTCTAGTTAGAACCTATAAGCACGGACACTTCTCTATTTTGACATGTCCCGTGTTGTAAACATTAGCCGTGCCAAAGTGTCATTTCTGCCAGAATAGTGTTATATGACAAGATTCCTGTAGGATACCAAGATGAAAATCATGGAATAGTATGGTGAGAATGTGGTTGTTTTGTGTTGAATATGATGAGGAAGTCATAAAATCTACTTACATCTTCTTAGAAATATCAGGGTTAAATCAAACTAGGCTGCATGTTCTGTAAGTTCTATAGTAATCAAAAGCTTCATATTACTTCTGTTTCATTTTTGAAACTAGTTTCTCCAATTGTTATAACTATGATATGATATACAAAAGTGGCCAAGGCACTGAATGTAGACATATGTGAACTGTGGAGTTAACTTGCATTTACATTCACTGCAATGTATATTGGCACCTCTTACCAAAATATATTTGAACAAAACAAATGTGAACCGGAGATTCACATGCATACAGGCTTGGAAGATGCAACAAATTGGACTAGGGGAGTAGAAATGGCAAGTTTTGTTTGAAATTTATCTGTTATTAACAAAATTCACCTTCAAGTCCGAGTTTTTTGACCTTTTAAGCATGGTGGAGCTCTTTCTTGGGGCTGCTTCCCTCACTTTCTTCCTCCACATTCTCTACAATTTGTTTCAGAATGTTTTCTTCCTCTGCTTCAAGTTGTACCATACATTGTTCAAAGGCAGACACCAACTCTGGACTAAATACAGAATCCTCAATGGATTTATTTGCATTCCTTATGTTCATTATGGAGTAGCTGCCAAATTTTGGGGTGATATAGGAACCAGGAGAGTATATTCCACCTGCAGGGTGCCATTCTCTAAGACTAGCAATGGCAGGATATTCAATACTTGATGGGATTCTAAGTGATTCTAGCCTCTTTGCTACAGCTTTTCTCTTATTTCCCTTCTCATTGGTCTTTTCCCCCTGAGCAGCACCCTCAAGCATTCTTATTTTATCACTTGGAACCACTTCCTCATTTTTATTACCCGAGTTAGATATATGGCTTTCAGGACACAGAGTTACTTTACAGCTTTCTGGTGTAGATGTAGTACTCATGGTGTGAATCTCCTTCACTATTTTCCTTTCGTCTATTGAACACTTTCTGTTTAAGCATGATGGTTGCATTTTCTTGATGGCACAATCCTTGTCTTCAGTATTTGATATAAATTCAGATACCTGAAGTTTCATGTTATTTCCTGAATCATCATCATCATCAAACTCACTTTGTTGATCTCTGTAGGACTTGGTCAAGCATATTTTATTAACCATTTCATCATACTCCTCCACTGTGTGAAAACTCCTACTGCGTACAGCACCCTTGGAGCTCAAGTCATGTTTATCTTCAAAACCAGATGAATTCTCCTGAGCAAGAGAGCACACACTAGGCTCAGGAAATTGGTGCCAGCTTTTGGACCTGTTCTTTTTAATATCACTCTCAATTTGTTTTCTTTCTCCTTGACCTTGTCTTTCTGATGGCTCCAATTTCTCAGGAGTTTCAGAACCGGCAGGCTCAATAGCCAGTCTTGAGGATCTGTTGGAACTGATACTCCTAGAGTGGAGTTTGTTGGATACTGTGTTAGCTGCACAGACAAGAGCAAGGTACTGGTCACTGCCACTAGTGGAGATGATTAAATCTTCCAGCAATGGAATACCATTAGCTGTTTTTTGTGATCTCTCCTTTCTATCTTCATGCAGACTTATTGATCTGACCAAGACTTTTGACGAAATGCACCCCATGATATGTAGATAAGGCACACCTGACAAGGTGAGAGGAGATAGAAGCAACAAGGGTTGAAGTAATCACTAATCAGACACGGGAATCTAACTTGGAAAATGAGATTCATAAAATGGGACTAAATTCCTAGAAAAATGACACTTGACTTGTTTTAGTGGCATATATTTAGAGAAAAGATTGCAAGTATATTAGCAAAAGAAAAGAAAACACTAGTGTAGAAGATTAAATGGAGAATCTTACCAGTATTTGGTGCCCAACCTCAAGTATGCACCTGAAAAATATACAGAACTAGGGTCAAAGAGGTGTTTAATCCACGAATAATCTAAAGCAGAATCCTAAATAAAGGCTTTCACTTTTGGTAATATGAAACCTGAAACAAGAAGCTTTTAAAATGAAATCCAAATCCAGCATGGCACTTTTAAGACATCATTAGTTTTCACTTTTCAGCTATGAAAAGCAAAATCCAACATTACACTTAGGCACATCAAGACTATTCAAATTTATTATCTCAATTGACATGGTTCATAATAGACAGGCCTGAAGCATAAAATTTAAATATACGAACTTTTGATCACAAACAAGTGGAACTATGTTCTACTTATATATCTATTATTGGGGGCAGGTAATATTTTAGACTAAACAAGTGGAGCCAGATTCCAAAGTTGTTAAGGAATAACATAGACCAAGGTGGATAATCAGTTATGATCATTCTTTATTCAAGGTTTAGAGTGTGCTCTAGTGCCATCTACTTCTGTGTCTGCCATTTATGTATAAATTTATGTTCACTGCACAATGCTCAATGTTGAGCTACATTTTCTATCCGGATTTTGCGTAAAAAGAAAAAAAGAGACTTGCTTTATATGAAAAGGTCAAGGATATATTAACAACAACATCAAGTAGCACCACCATGGGTGGAGGGTCATAAAAAATGATACAAAGGATGTGTTCATGTGTCATATATATATATATATATATATCAACTTACTTGGCTTGCCGGATTTGGATGTATCACTTGCTCATCTTCAGTTCTAGCTATGATTCTTGCTTCTTTGTGCATAAACATTATATTCAAAGTTTGGACTTTGGAGATGGTCAGAATGAGGAAGATGCTAGGGACATATCATATTATCATTTGACAATCAAATATGTGCTGGCCCCACCCCACTATTTGTTTACAATTTTAAGTTTGAATTGTGCACCTAAATTCTGCATTAAATAATGGTACCATAGCTTTTGTGCACTGCCACGTTGAGTGGCCAACCAACATGTTCTTTCTACTACCCCATCAATTGCATGTTACATCAATCCAATGGTGAGAAAAAATGAATTGGAAAGTAGGGAATGGGTCCCTAACGTTGTATACTAATCCTTGTTCACACATGATTAGCTAATCAGACTGACTTGTCATTTGATGATATCATGATGCAGGTGTTATACCATTTTTAAACAGTTTCAATGACAGAAAAAAGTTTCAAGTTTCTTTTCAGAAAAACATTGTCAAAATCTTCCGTTGAATACATTGAGGGAACGATTATGTGTTCAGATCTAAGAAACAGCTTCTTTAAGACTGCGTACATTTTCCTTTCCAAAATCTGATCTCACAGGGGTAATCTAAGTCATACGCACGAGATAATATTGGTAATTTTATTATTACTCTTCACATAAATTTGTTGATAGAGATGGGGGGTATTTTTATGTCTGGTGATTGTTAGGTACACCCTTTATGAGAGATTAAGGCACCGTTTGGTTATTCAGTTTGGTTGGTCAAACCTCGGTTTGACCAACCCCAAAAATAAATCCTACGGTCAAACGGAGTTTTGACTGTCTCGAACGGTGTGAAGGATCAATATCAACCCTTAAATTTCTCCATTTCCCCAACTCCGTTTCCCCAACTGGAAACCAAGCATACAGATACCATATACAATACATGACAAAATTTGAAGAGCTAAGAGCAATGATGTGGGCCCTATGGAGGGTTATCATGTTCACATCTCTGTTCACATAATATAGACTTAGGTGAATTGATATAATGTTATAGACTCTTACTAACAACCATTCTAAATAAGGATTTTGTTGACCTGAAAGTAACTTTCTTTTTATAATTTATAACTTTTCAAATAGTTTATAACTTTTAATTTTTTAAGAAGCTTATTAAAATAAACGTGTTTAGTAAAACTAATTTAAATTGTATTAAATAACTTTAAATGATATAATATTATAATTATGCGATAGATAAAAATTATCATTTTTTAAAAATATAGGGTAAAAAATAATAACTACATAATTAATAAGGTAACTTTTAGCTTTAAAAAAATCATAAATTACTCTAGCTTTTGAAAAACTGAAAATTTATACTACCTCCGGTTCCAAATATAAGCAAATTTTAGTGGAATTTTTTGGTCCCTTAATATAAGCAAAATTAGACTTTTTCAGTGTCATTAAATGCTTGTTTACCAAATATGTCCTCATCATATATATTTCCAAGGCCACTAATTCTTTATGTAATAAATAATACTAAGGGTATTTTAGAAAATTAAATCAAATATGTGATAACATTAATGCAAATAACTACCTCCAACTACTATTCTTAATATGTGTGAAGTTAGGTATATTTGCTTATATTTGGAACCGGAGGTAGTATTTTTTTTAACAAGTAGTTCTAATAATTTTAAAAATGTAAACCTTTTAAAAAAATTCATAAGCTACTGCTGCGACAGACAGATTAAGTTTTTGGGAAATTTCTCATAATAATTAGGAATTCCTCACGCCTAATTGAAGGAGTAAAAGTTGAATAGGTGTCACAATGAATACCCTTTATTTCCTCTTAAAGTGCTATAAAACACATTTAACTAGGCATACTCCCAAGTTGTAAGAATTCCCTTTTAGTACTACACACCAGCACCTTTGTTACGACTAAATGTAAAGTTTATTATGTTAACAAAAGTATTTTGGGATTAATAGTGAATGTTCTATGTTACAAGGGATAAAGCACATTTGGTATAATTTTTCTTCCAAAAAATAAGCTATAAAAAAAATCTAATGATTAATATTGATCATTCATATTGTTTAAGATAATTAAAATTTTGTTGAATCAATGATTTTTTTTTTCCGTGGGTCAAACCAACCAAATAACCACTGACTTATAAATCCAATTAAGGGCTTGTATTTAGAGCACAAGATAAATGTTAGGATAATTTATCTTAATCTATTATTATTTTAAGTTTGGTGACATAAAATATAATGATAAGAGTTATCTTATTATATATCATATTCTATTATTTCTTTATTATTTCTGTCCAAATAAGATAAGATATTGGGTTAGGAATGGATAAAATAGAATAAAAGATAATATTTTTAGTTTGACCTAACATGAGTTTTAACACCTTACTTAAATTGAATCTGAATTATGCAATCTGTTAATTAGGTTTTTGGTGGGTCGAAATTACGCTACAGTTATAATGGGTCTTCCAAGGGTTAGGTTAATTGTACTCTAAGCAATGAGATATTTTTGCTTTGGACATTTTATTATTCATATTGTTTGCGGTTGCTTTTTACATTGATCATTGTTCAGGTAAAAAGGATTTCCCATCATATTCTATGTTGGATTGTTGTCTGTTGTTCGTAACATGAGGTTTTTTCCTATGCTTTGGTTGAATTGAAACATTACTACTATGTTTAAGGACAATTATAGGTTCTTGACAATACCTATTAACTTATTAAAAATAAAAATATTTTTTTATTTATAAGAAATCATGTTAAGGTACCTGCAGTATTTAAATTAATCGTTCATTAAACAAATTCATGTTTGCACCTCTTTAAATATGCATAAGAATAACAATAATAAAAGGTGTCAGATTTATTATTCATGTTAGATCTAATGTTTATAACCATATCACTAAAAAGATAGATTAGTTGATAAAATTTATTCTACTTGATTTTGAGTCTTGATAAATATAGTTTTGTTAATATAATAAATGTGCTAGTCTCTTATTGGAGTCATTATAGGTTTGATGATCATATCTTGTCTATTTGTTCTCTTAAATTGAGAGGGAAACCACTAAATAACCATGAGTTGAAATATTAGAAGGTGATGCATTTGTTGGATATAAGAGATCTTTACTTGCTATGATGAATAACATGGTAAAATGCGACAACCATCAAGCAAATATATAATGCAAGACATAAATGCTTTACATCTCTAAGGTGACCAAGAAAAGTTACAACTTTTGATGGAGTTAATGGAGCATGAAAATATGTATATTGGCATAGGAGGGTGGATATTATGATGTCATGATGGACATATAATTTCGACACATCCTATGTAATTAAATCTTTTAATTTATTTTTCTAATGTAATCGTCAGATAAAAATAAGAGATTTTTTTTGTGATTTTAATTTTAAATAAAGAGGTTTTTTTATACTCTTTTGATTTTAATTGGTGGAAAGAAGTTGTTGATTTATTGAATTAATTTGAGATTAATTTATAACCCTCAATTAATAGTCAATATTGAATTATTATTACTGTCAATTAAAGTTCTTAATTGAGGAATAGTAGAGAAAATATATACATGTCATTAAGTCAATATGTAGACCTTTAAGTTGTTGGATTTCAAATTGTGTTCAAATTGTTTCTCATGATAATGATGAACTAAACACATGTTTAAATAATTAATTTTGTCAATTTAGAAGGCTTAGCAATAATGGGGCACTTGACATTACATAGTTAGAGCTCATGGATAACTTTCCATGTATTGGGGGAGGAGGGGCTAACTTCTCTTAAGGAACATATACTTAGCATAAAAGCAAAAATGTGACTCAAAAGTAAGGAAAACAAATTCAAAAGGCTCTCGCATCCCGGAGAAATGTCTAACACGTCTTCTATTATGACCATCGGCAGTGGGAAAGATCTAGAAGCAATAATTCGTCTCTTGACTTTATTTTTCCACACTTTTAGTTATTTGTTGGCATTTTAGTTATGTACCTTAAATCTACAATTTTACTATACTTTATGGGTGTGTTTTTTTACATTTTGAATCCTTGTTCGTGTTTTATCAATGTTTAAGTTGTCTATGTCGTATTATAATATACTTGATCTTCGTAACTTGAATATTATATGTTGTCCCAAATGTGATTTGTAATGTGTTTTTTTATTTTGTTTGATGTTATTGTAATTCCTCTATAGTTTAATTTATTCATTCATTGTTTACATTTTTCCTACTCTACTTTTGTTTCCCATTTTAATTTTTGTTTCTATTTAAAATTGCTCAATACCATAAATCAATCAATTTACGAGTAAAAAAACTCAAATTTATGTCCTAAAATAAACTTGTAAATTAAAGATTAAATAAATTTGGTTATTGATGATACCTACAAGACTAATAAGTATAGGCTTGCACATCAACATAGGTAAGACTGTGGAGCATTTGCCTTTGTGATAAGACATGATTATGTGCCCAATGTAATTGTAACAAATAAAAACAACACCCTAGTGAATGTAGTTAATAATGCATTTCCTAGTTAAAAAAAATAATGCAATATAAAAGTAAAAATCAATAAACAAGCAAAGCAACTGATTTACAATTCAATAGCTCAATTGTGTGATTGAACTTTTGTTCAACCAGTATAAATAAATATATATTTTAATAATATATAGCATTAAAAATTAAACCAATAGACAAGTGGTTAATATATCCATTTATATCTATTTAGTAGGAGTTCAAATCTGACATTAAATATTTTGTTATTTTTAAAGAATTTAATTATTGTGAATGTACCACCAGTTTTGTCAGTGTTACAATAACAAAAGAGTAAACAATAATAGTGCAGAATAAAACTAAAACAAATAAGACAGGAGATAAAAACTGCAGTCAAGTTCATGAGTCCCTGACTATATATAACACCAATGTGCTATATGCATAACTAAAAATAAAGTGCATAATTGTTAGTAAAGCAACTTGTCTCCACATATTATACAAAGAAAATATCAACAAAGGTAATTGATTAAAAATGTAACTATTATAAGCTGCATCATGCTGTGCCTGAATATCATCCTGATGTTCTCTGCATGATCAACAACAGGAGGCTGCTCATCAACTTGCTGCAAAACCTACAACATCAAAGCTACCTATGAAACTGTAACAATTTCTTTTTGGCCAATCAGTAATAACACAAATAAAAATTATAAATAACATCTAAAACGAGTAAATCTTATTTGGTTTAGAGTAAATCATATTAATAAGGGTTGCAGAGTGGCTGACCCCAACCACAAATGCGATAGCAGGTAGGGAGAATGGTTTTCCAATCACCAAAATACATTTACACAAAGACCCCTCAACACAGTTTTCTTCTTCTCAGAAGCAAATTACTAAGTGATATCTGCTAATCAACTTTCTATTTCTATCCACAGTTCAGTTTAGCACCATATAATGTGTGTAAATTCATTTTATACTTGTTATTTATATAATTATAAAATTACAAACCACACATGCAGCTCAACTTAGCAGAAGCATATATACATATATATGATATAGATTCTATACAAGCCAAGATATTATTGATAATGGTAACTGAATTGATTATTGAGCCCATTCCAAATTGCATCAATGAAAATGACATGAATCCCACAACAAATTTAATATCAGCATGATAAGTATTTATGAGGAATTAGACCATGTTTTACTTTGATTAGCTTTAATGTTAGACAACCCACGTATGTCCAGATCCTAAACTCCTAAAGTTAGGAGGATACCAAGTTAAAACAAGGAAAGGAAAGCTACAAATGATCATGTGAGTATTAGACATATATTTCTCAAATTTATGAAAATTCTGTTTTATTTATTTTATTTCTGTATCATATATTATGGTGTACTGATGACATAATTACGTGGGCAGAAATTTGAATTATAAGAAAATGAAAGTTGCAAAACCACCAAAGACCCCAAAAGAGAAAAGGATAATAGTTGATTAAATAGACAATGGACAAAGCAATTTGAGACTAATATAAGAGAAAACATTAGTTTTACATACCATTACAAAAGCTGCTAACTAAATACTCTTAGCATTTCAATATTTAACTAATAACCGTAAAGAAATCACAGTACATAAAATGTTAATGTTATACTCTATTCTAAGAACTAATTGCATATCCTACAGTTCTAATACCAAAATTGAATGGCTCAAATGAGAGCTGGAGAGAGTCAGACGATATTATTGCTGAAGAAGATGCATTTCCTGTAAATTACTTTTCAATTTTGATTTTTCTAAAAGAATCAATCATATGTAATATATTGAAAAATGTATTAACTTTTCAAGCCCAAAATACATTTAGTAACTAAACTTTTCTTCTTATGAAAATGATTTTTATTAACTAAACTTCCCAGGTGGAATATAAGAGAATAAGAATTCAACAAGATGTGATCAAAATTATCCTCATTGTAAGAGATTAATGACTTTCCTTTTCTTTCACCCTGGCAGCCCTGTTATATAGGATTTTTTTTCTTCCATCTAGTCATCAACCACACTCGCTTGCATGGTCAATTTTATACCTGGGAACTTCTACTTCAATGTTGAAAGAGACTTCTTTCTTACCAATACAAGACTGAACCCCTCATTATTTCCTTGTAAGGCATTTTGTTATTTATCTGTATCACATGAAGAATATTTTTGCTACCTGACTTTCGCTGAAACAATGCTAACGTGGACTTGCATGATACATTCATGTTCTTATAAATTATATTGAGGTTAAGGACTTAAATAAGTTAAACCGAATTAGATTTTGAAAGGTTTCAACTTGATCTACTTTAAATTGGTATAGCTTGAATTTAATTTGATAGTTTGTCAAAAACTTATTTTTAGGTCTAGTCTATTTTTGTTGGAACAATTTTCCAAATTCAAGGGTGAACCAAAAGATGAACAACAATTTAGAGGACTTGATATGATCTTCTAGGCATGCAGAGCACTTTCCTAAAATTAGTATTTCGTCCCTATAGAGTGTGGGTATCACGAAATCCAATTTTGAGATACAAAGAAGATTCAACAACAATACTCACTCTTGTATTGTTGCAAAACAAGAACAAAGGATGAAAGAAATTTAATTTGTGTTTTATTTCTGTGTCTTTGAGTAATGCACTTGGATCCCTTTATATAGATGTTGATCAGACATCTTCTGAATCAAAGGGACACAAATTTATGAATTGTTATAACTCTTCATAAAAGGTTGAGACTCTTTAAATTTACTGAAAAGGCATGTAATTAATTACAACACAATGGTAATCAATTACACCTTTTGAAAAGTCATACCATTTGGCATTACACCTTTGAAAAGTCATACCATTTGGCGTCTCAAAATTTAAAAAGTTACTCAATCAGAGTTTTCACTCTTTGATAATCGATTACACACAATGGTAATCGATTATCAGAGAATTTAATTCTCAAATCTCAACAATCCTCCCCCATTTGAGAGTATTAAATAATTACTACACACAAATTTAAATTTAATATATACAATCTTACACGTAAATGAAAGTGTACATAGACTTGAACTTCCACTTAGTAGAGTATACATTCCAAGAAATCGTATTTTATTGGTATCGAAACGATTGAACCGATATAATACATAATGAAAACTTGAAGATACAACTACATATAAGATAAACTACATGTTCTTGTTGTACTTGACACAATAGGGCCATGCATCCATATCTATTCATAAGTGCATCAAAGTCATTGCCCCTTGACTTCTTGAAGCGGCCAAACTTCGCACTTACATAGGTTGATTTCTTAGGTAAAACATGTTCCTGCGATAAAACATAAGTTCAAGAAATCAATTAAGAATTATTCAACCTCCTTACATCACAGGTCCAAAGCACCCTTGTGCTTTCAATCATCAAATAAGAGATTTAATCTTATTGAACTTAAGACTTAATGTCATATTAAGCGTTAAGTTAAGATTCCCTTACTAGTGATTAATTGTGGGCTCCATTCCAATTTCAATAGACATTCTAGAGATGGAATCTTTAGCCAATGCCTTTGTAAAACCATCAGCCAAATTAAGCTTTGTTCGAACGAAATCAACGGTAATAATACCATCCTTGATAAGTCCTTGGACATAACTATGTCTCACACCTATATGTCTTGATTTTCCATTGTACACTTGACTATAAGCTTTAGCCAAAGTTGCAACATTGTCACAATGTATTGCTACAGGTGATATTGGTTTTTGTAACAGTGGTATCTCAAACATGAGGTTCCTTAGCCATTCAGCTTCCTTTCCTGCTGAAGCTAGAGCTATAAATTCTGAAGCCATAGTGGAATCAGTAATGCAAGTTTGTTTCTTGGATGACCAAGAAATTGCTCCTCCTCCAAAGAGGAAAACCCAACCACTAGTAGAAGAGTGATCTTCTTGGTTTGTAATCCAACTTGCATCAGAATATCCTTCCAAAACTGAAGGATAACCACTATATGTCAAACCATGATCAATAGTTTTCTTTAAGTACTTAAGTACTCGACGTACAGCTTGCCAATGTGATAAACTAGGGTTACTAGTATATCTACTCAGTTTACCTACCGCAAATGCGATATCTGGCCTTGTACTTGTCATTGCATACATCAAACATCCTATTACCCTTGCATATTCTAATTGTGAAATAGCCTTACCACCATTAGGTAATATCTTTAAACTTGGGTCCATAGGAGTTGAAACAAGAGAGCATTCAAAGTTATTGAACTTCTTGAGAACTTTCTCAATGTAATGTGATTGAGACAGGATAAGTTTCTCATTGTCTCTCTTAATTTTTATACCTAGGATGACATCAGCTTCTCCCATATCTTTCATGGAGAAATATGATGATAGAAATGTTTTGGCCAAATTTACTTGATCTAAATTTGTTCCAAAAATCAGCATGTCATCCACATACAAGCAAATTATGACACCATTACCTTTGTCATCAAATTTACTATACACACACTTATCTGAATTGTTTATTTTGAAACCATTTGATAATACAACATCATCAAACTTTCGGTGCCATTGTTTTGGCGCTTGTTTCAATCCGTACAAGGATTTAATCAATTTACAGACCTTGTGTTCTTGGTTTTCCATAACAAAACCTTCAGGTTGTTTCATATACACTTCTTCTTCTAGTTCTCCATTTAAGAATGCAGTCTTGACATCCATTTGATGTATCACAAGTTTATGAATAGCAGCAAGTGCTATTAATAACCTTATAGTGGAGATTCTAGCCACAGGTGCATATGTATCGAAATAATCGATTCCAGGTTTTTGTCTAAACCCTTGTGCCACTAAACGTGCTTTAAACTTATCAATAGTTCCATCAGCTTTGATTTTCTTCTTGAAAATCCATTTACATCCTATTGGTTTACACTTAGGAGGTAAGTCAACCAAAATCCATGTGTTATTTCCCATGATGGATTCCATCTCATCATTAATTGCTTCTTTCCAGAAAGCAGCATCTTGAGACCTCATAGCCTCTTGATATGTCAATGGATCTTCTTCTATATTATAACAATATGAGAACTTTGTTAAGATAGAATCTCTTGTACCTTCAACTAAGTACACATGAAAATCTGGGCCAAAGGATTTTTCTTTTCTTGCCCTTTTACTTCTTCTAGGTTGAGATGTGGAAGCATCATTCTCATCTAGAGTTTGAACATTTGATCCTTGATCAATCAAGCTTTGATCCAATTCTTCAATATTGGTATTAGGAGTTAAATCCTTTGAATGAGGAATTGAAGAAAATCTCCTTTCATCAAAAATTGCATCTCTAGATTCTATGATTGAATGTAGTGACACATAATCATTTTGTCCTATTACATAGAACCTATAGGCTTTGCTATGTTCAGCATAACCTATAAAAATGCATTCAATTCCTCTTTCACCCAATTTCTTACGCTTGGGTTCCGGTATTTTTACAATTGCCCTACAACCCCAAACTTTGAGATAAGTCAAATTTGGCTTTCTTTTATACCAAAGCTCATACGGGGTTACCTCATTCCTTTTTATCGGAACTCGGTTTAGAATATAACAAGCCGTTAACATGGCTTCACCCCAAAATCCATCACTTAGACCAGAATAGGACAACATAGAATTAACCATTTCTTCCAAAGTCCTATTCTTTCTTTCTGCTATACCATTTTGTTGTGGTGTATATGCAGTAGTTGTTTCATGGATAATACCCACAGATTGAAAATAAATTGGATCATAATATTCACCACCTTTATCAGTTCTCAACTTTTTAATTTTAGTATTAAGTTGCAATTCTACTTCATTTTTATAAACCTTAAACTTTTCTAAGGCTTCATTTTTCGTAAACAAAAGATAAACATAGCAAAAGCGTGTATGATCATCAATGAATGTTATCATATATTTCTTATTTCCTAATGAAGGTGTACTATGAAAATCACATAAATCACTATGTACTAATTCAAGCAAAGTTGAATTCCTTTCAATATTAGGAAAAGGTTTTCTTGTTATCTTTGTTAGCATGCATGTTCTACACTTTTCTATGTTCAAATCAAATGGAGGAATCAGATCAAATTTAGACATAGAATGTAGTTTTCGATAATTAACATGTCCAAGACGAAAATGCCATAAAGAAGAATCATGATTAATAATATAAGCAGAATCAATAACACGATTTATTGTACTTAATTTAAACATATTGTTATAGAGATATCCTAGACCAATAAATACACCACCTTTAGATAGTACAAACTTATCAGCTTCAAATACCAATTTATAACCTAATCGATTTAAGATTACTCCAGACACTAAGTTTCTCCTTAAAATCTGGAGCATATAGTACATCTCTTAATACAAGTGATTTTCCAGAACTAAGTAATAATTCTACTTGTCCACAACCTAGGACTTTAGCCATAGAATCATTTCCCATGTAAAGAACTTCTCCATTGTCACCTTCCTTCAAGGATTTGAATAGAGACCGATCTTTACACACGTGTCTTGAAGCTCCTGAGTCGATCCACCAAGAATCATCAGTCTGCACACAGAAGATTTCAGAAACCATTTCCACAAAATTCAAATTGGAATTATGTGCAATGTGTGCAAAATTACCTTTCTTAGGTTGGTCTTGGCTAGAATTGCCTTGACCTTGCTTTCCACCATTCTTGGCCATTTTCCTTTTCCAGATTGTACAATCTCTTTTCATGTGACCGGAATTGCCACACTCCCAACAAGTTGCTTGTTGATTTGCCTTACCAAATTTAGGCCTCTTGTTCCTACTTCCTTTATTGAAATTAAAGGGCCTTTTCTTGAACTTTGGTATTGCCTTTGATTTCTCATCTTCCACCATATTAACAGTGGACAGATTAGGATTGCTAGAATCCTTATTACCATCTTGTAGACGGATTCCTTCTTCAATTCGAAGATGTGTTGCCAATTGTTCAACACTTATATCATCCTTGTTGTGCTTTAAAGAATTTCTCACATCTTTCCAATTGGGTGGTAATTTATCAATTATAGAAGAAACAATAAAAGTCTCATCCATAGCAATATTATGTTGCCTAAAACTTCCAAGGATTCTTTGGATTTCATGGAATTGTTCCATTATAGGTCTAGCATCACTCATCTTATAATTATTAAAATTACTAACAAGGAATTTCTTACTTGATGCATCTTCAGAAATGTATTTGCCTTCAAGTTGATCCCACAATTCTTTGGCCGATTCTACATACTGATACACATCGAATAATGCATCGGTCATGCCATTCAGAATGTGACCACGGCATATGTAATCATCATTCTCCCACTTGTGCCTCTTTCTTTGTTCTTCCAAAGTTTCCTCTTCTCTCTCCTTTGGTTGTGGAGTGCTAAGAACATAGGCCACATTAAGGGCGGAGAGGAGGAAGTGCATCTTCTTTTGCCATCTACGAAAACCAACGCCTTCAAATTTGTCTAATTTGTGGAAATTTGTAGACATATCACGGATTGTTGCCATTTTTCTTGGAAATACTAATTTTAGATTGTTGGAACAATTTTCCAAATTCAAGGGTGAACCAAAAGATGAACAACAATTTAGAGGACTTGATATGATCTTCTAGGCATGCAGAGCACTTTCCTAAAATTAGTATTTCGTCCCTATAGAGTGTGGGTATCACGAAATCCAATTTTGAGATACAAAGAAGATTCAACAACAATACTCACTCTTGTATTGTTGCAAAACAAGAACAAAGGATGAAAGAAATTTAATTTGTGTTTTATTTCTGTGTCTTTGAGTAATGCACTTGGATCCCTTTATATAGATGTTGATCAGACATCTTCTGAATCAAAGGGACACAAATTTATGAATTGTTATAACTCTTCATAAAAGGTTGAGACTCTTTAAATTTACTGAAAAGGCATGTAATTAATTACAACACAATGGTAATCAATTACACCTTTTGAAAAGTCATACCATTTGGCATTACACCTTTGAAAAGTCATACCATTTGGCGTCTCAAAATTTAAAAAGTTACTCAATCAGAGTTTTCACTCTTTGATAATCGATTACACACAATGGTAATCGATTATCAGAGAATTTAATTCTCAAATCTCAACAATTTTAAGGTATAGTTTGTTTAAAAATCTATTAACCTAAATTAGTTAGCAAGATTAGTGTTATAAATAGACTTACCAGCATTGATTTTGAATCAAATTAAACAAATATAATTTTACAAAATTTTAAATAAAAAACATATAAATTTATAATTATTATGTTATATATATTGTTATTTTTATGATATAATTATTATATATATAACATTAGTAGTTTAATTAAACAAATCGGTAGACTTTAAAAGCTTATATAGCCTGACATATTTACTTAAATAGGTTTTTGGAAAAGCTTAAGTCTAACCTTCTTGTCCGATATACCTAACTTATGTAGGCTTCAAACGGGTCAGACCACATGCTCCTCATGGACAACCTGACCTATTGACGCCTTAATTGAAGTTATACATTATTTACTAAAGATATGGATAGCACTAAATCTTTTATGGGTTTATTTAACCTACATAATATTAAACATAATAAAAAATTTTATTTAAAATTAATAATAATGGATCAACCACAATTTTTTAGGTAAGTTCAACATAACTTTTTATATAAATTTTTATTTATTTTTTATCACATATAAAGTTATACAAATTAGATTTTTTTTTTGTAATTCTTCATATTTATGCCATGAAATTAATATAATTGAAGTAGAGATTTTTTTAAAGATTAAATGTATTGAAGTAGAGACTTAAGTTGATGTTGATGAAATGTCGTGATTGGTGCTTCAAATTTTATATCTAGGTAGATTCTAGAATAGTCGTAAATATTTCGTCCGACAAATGAATAAGAAACATTATGAAAAGTATGTGGGAAAAAATATATTAACTTAAAAGTAGTAAGAAACTACAAAAGAGTGGCAATGATTATAACATACATCTAGCCATGACACCATTTAACTTTCAGAGCAATAATTTGCCCAAATCCAATGCAATTGCAAGTTCCATGACCGCATTTGATAAACATTCTTCTTATTAGCACACTAGGATACATCTCATATATAAGCCTCTGCAGCTAGCTAGTCTTAAACCTTTATTATTTGCAAACAACACTTGATTTGCTAAGCTATATCCTGCACTAGCTTTGTGACTTGCAAACAAACAAGTGCCAGTGATCACATTCACGGGCAGCCACCAGCTGCAAATCCAATCTTGGAATTGACAACATCATAAGCCACTCTAAATGTTTGTTGTTGATAATTCCCTATAATGGCAATTGGGTTATCAGCAGAGCTACTAGCAATGGCCAAGCAAGTAACACCCTTCTCAATTTCCACAAGGCTATTATGAGCCGTAAGTTGTAGGCCAGCACCTCCCTGGAATATGATCTGAATCTCAGGAACTTTTGACAATCCTTTGACACTAACCTTAAAACAAGTGTCCAATATGGCAATTCCTGGTGCCATTTCATATTTTTTGGACATGATCATCACAAAAGCCTTTTTTAGTGCTGTATAAACGGGCACAGGTAGCCGTGAGATGACTGTGCCAGAATCTATTATTGTAGGCACTTTGTAACTTGAGGCAGCTACTCCAAGTGGCTTTCCTGCCACAGTGATGGATGTTAAGTCCAGAAAATATAAGCTTGGAATCTTCGGATTCTTTAACAAGGGAGTGAACTTGTATGATGATGATGATGGTGGTGATGTCAATGATGAGGTTCCAATGGATAAGAAACCTTCTTTGGAAGAGTTAGGTGAAGAGAAAGATGTGGGAAGACAATAGGAGAAGGCATGGCCATATTTGTCGGACAACTGTGAAAGCAAGGAGAGTTTGTCATTGGCTAATCCTAAGATACCAGAAGCCTTTCCAAACAACCCTTGATTGTCCTGTCCACATCCATATACAAAACTAGATGGTGCTTGTGAAGGAGTTAAAGTAAGTACATCTTGACTCAAATAGCCAATTGAGAAAGAGGTGTCACCATAGCTTGCTTTGTACACACAAGCACCAGTTGCATTTGAACAACCAGGAGCATTTAGTGTGGAAGCCTTGAGTGAGGAACACTGAGAGGTTGAACATGGCAAGGCCTTGTAGGTCTTGGATGTGGTAGGATTAAATATAGGGTCAACCTGCACATGGCAGTATATGATGCAAGGTTGGCACTGGAGCCAAGAGAGGGAGCTACCAGTGTCCACAATCATGCTGAAATACTTAGCAGGGGTCCCAAGTCCTATTTTCGCATAGTAATTCCCTGATCCAATTGACAAACCTGATTTCAATGGTGTGGTCACAAGTTTTGGCCCCCCAACTTTGTCAGAAGAAGCAGTGGTTCCTGAATTGCTGCTGCTGCTGACAACCTCCTTGTTTGCTAATCTGGATTGGAGAGACCTAACACGTTCCTCATCTTTTGTGAACATGTCAGAGAATAAAAATTGTGATGTGGAAGTTTGAGAGGAATGAAGACCTGAAACATGATACAAATTAAGCTGCACGCCACCTTTCTTGTGCCTTGAACCATTATCTGCAAATTGGAGAGTTTGCAAGTTTAATATACATACATAATAATCACTAGCTTAAATTCAGCATTTCACTCTAATATTGAAAATAAAACTCAAAGATTCATGAGATATGAGGCCGGTTTGATGGTTAAAGGAGAAATGAGGGGGAAGAGAGGTTGTGGTTCGAATACAAAGTATTTTCATGTTAAAAAATACTCAAAAGATTCAAAAGGTAAAAGCAGAGAAACTAAATATTTAACTATAGTGCAAGTAGCATAATACATTAATACAATGTAAAGAGGAAGTTTTGCTTCTATCAAATTAAGAACTACTAGTTAGCAAAAAGGTGAAAGGCGTACCTTCAAGTTCCACAAGAGATGTTGCTAGTGCAAGATGTGCAGAGAAAACTAGAAACCAAAATAGGGTCATCTTGTGCCACCTCTTCTACCTTGGCTCTGCAAAATTGGGTATGCACACTTTGTTACTGTTCCTTAGGCAGATATATAGTACACTAGAGCTCTACTCATAGCCAAAACCGACACTTTTCCCCTACCAAAGAGACAAATGATAAAATAACAGAAAATTATTTGTAGTACATGGGACCAGAGTTCAAACAAGTTTACTTCACTGGCTACCTGTATAACAGTGAATGCTATAAATATCTTCCAACTCATCATGGAGCTCACATAGCTCGTGACCATCTGGTATTAATCTACCGTGATGGACTATGGTTGTTACAACAATATCTTAAATACTGAGCAACTACACTACACATACTTTGGAGATAATAATAATGATAATATCATTAATCACTTAATCCAAATATAAACTTGCTGGTATGAAAATGATACAATGCAAAGGCATCATGCACTGTGCACAATCAGGGGCAGCACCGGAAATATGAGTTAGTAATGGTCTCTAAATTGTGTGTCGGCAGAAGTTCATTTAATAAGTCTAATCCTAATTACCCATTAATGAGGTAGGAATTGACATGATGATGATTTGGCTTTGGCTTGGTTTATCAAAATTGATGACAGAGACATGCAACTGCAAGATGCTCCACATTATTAATCATCACTAACTAGATTAAGAACAATGGTACTTCCCTTGATTGTAAACCTTCAACCTCATATTTTTGCCTTAATATGCATTGTGGCCATACAATCATGTACTCGCGGATTTTAAAGAAAATACTTTGAGGAACCGAAATAATAAAGTGATATATACAAAGTTTAAAATCCTGACAATATATAAAATGTGTGTTTTACAGTATTTTTGTATTTGTGGTTGTACTGGAACATTTGTTTATTAAACCAATATGAAAGTTAAAAATTGGAAAAATCTTTTGGGTTTGTTTTATTATTTTTACTATGTTGGAAAACATATTTACTCTAAAAAGTTAACCCTTATCTGAAAGCATTTTTCATGAAAAGAACCTTAGTAATGATCAAACCGATCAAAATATAATCTTGCTATAGCATTTGAAACAAATGCATTTGATTTTCAATACTTCAATTAAATGTCTACAAGTGAAAATGGAAAAATAAACCCAAACTTTTTTCTAGTTCTAATTTTCATATTGAGTTAAAGAAAAGATGAATTAGTAGAAACGCAAATATATAAATACTACCAAAAAATTCCATTCATCTTTTACAGTTATTAAAACCTAAGTTTGAATATGACATAGTGTCTGTTTTGTTTCACCTCATTTCTTGGTTTCGTCTCCCTCAACGGTAAAAACCTTTATTTCCCTAACTGTTATCTCAACTAGGTTACGTTAACAATTAACAAAAAGACCCATAAAGCATTCATCTTGACTAAATGGAGGAAAGCCATGTTTTTTCTTTTCTTAGTTAAAGTGTGAAGTTTTTGCTACTTGCTAACGGTGATATAATTGGACTTTCTTCTATGATTGAAGAGAAAACTAAATGGTATTTAATGTAGTCACTAAGGAGAACATTTGTTAAAGATAACTGGGCTATTGAAAAGTGCTTTCTTTTTTTTTTCTTTTGATTCCCTTTGTGTGTTGTTTCTAAGAAACTGATGTCAACGTGTCAACTTCAATTCTTGCCTCAGTTATATATTTTGAAGCATCCAACTAAGTCACCATCTTTACTATTTTCTTACCACGTTAACATTTTCGTCCATACGTCGCAATGAGGTTGAATTTCCGTGTTTTCCTTAACAAAGACACCTATTCTCATTAATTACTCATATGAATAAGAAACTATTATTACATTTTATACCATATCCATTATCTATTTAAAATAAAGAGTCCTTTTTTTTTTTTTGTATTCATTGCATTGTGAAACCTTTTCCCTCTTAAATATTACATCTTTTTCATTTTCATCTAACTCGGACAATTTTATAAGTCTTACAAAAATTTCCTCATTACAAACTTTAATACATGATTTATATCTCTGATTAAAGTTATAAAGTTCCCCTATTAAGACTCTAAGATTTAAACAACAATGTATTAAGTTGGAATATTATTCTGCCAAATGACCGGTGTAACACCGACCTAATTATAGTTCCTAAATCAACATTGCATCCTTCATCTTAATATATCAAATTTCCAAATTTTTCAATCTTAAATTAACATCACTATCATTTTTTTAATATTAGATAACAATAATTTTTCACAAGATATTCTTACTCTAGTTGAGTAAGACCATATCACTAATTACATTTTTTTGGCCTCACTAAATCAAATTTGGTCCTAAACATTGTTGTATAAATGTTAATATTTCAAAAACCTTTTGTATATTCCACATTATTTGATGTGTGAATCTTTAGTTTTTTCCAGCCAAGTGTGTGTGACCCTTTATAGAAAAAGATGTGATTTGAACTTGTAAACAAACTAGAAATATTTTAGACTTATATGCTTACATTGATATTGGTTTTTTTTAATCTTATTTCACTTATTAATAATCAATTACTACTTGGTTTTCCATTATTCATTATATATTCAATTATTAACTACATGTTTGTTTCATATAATTAGAAACAATTCTAGTAGGAAATTAATCACAAACTCAATCACAATTAAGTATTCATAATCTTTGAATTGCTTCATATTTTTTTACTTCTATAAAAAATCAATTAAATGACTAACATTTTTAAAAGAGTCATAAGCAAGATTAGAAATTAAATACTTCCGTGCATGGCACGCATTATGTACTAGTGTTGACAATTGCCAATGTCAAAACAAATATGAAATCGACTAATTTGATGATGTTAAAGAACAAAGTTAATAGTATCAATTTCGAAAACCGAGAAGATGCGTATGACGCCTTAAAATATTTCACATCGAGACATGGATGACAAGGAACATAAGAAAATTTTGAGTCGAGAAGGATGAACTATGACTTCTTGATATATTTATCCAATTGATATCAAACAGGTTCTCACGTATACTGATACAGAAGAAGGAATCATATTCATATATTGGTACATGGAAGAAAGCAGATCCAAGAGGGTCTAGAGACGATTGAGATAAATATAGACAGTGACAGTATTCATCTCCGAAAAGCATTGCCTTCACCTGCAGACCTGCCTTGAGAATAATGTGTCCGACGACGGACACTCTCGGCGATTGAAACACTACCTCCTTCTGCTGCACCATAAACACTTTTCTGAGCAGTATCCAAGAAATTCCTTCCCACACTGCTATTGTTCTGAACTGCTTCCCGTGCATCCGACTCCTCAGCCTTCTTTATACGCCTCCATCTCTGCTCTTCATGCATCTCAGCAGCCAATTGCATCTGCTTTAGTTTAGCAGCCCGCTCCTCCTCTGAAAGCTTAGGAGCCCCACTTCTGCGCTTATAATGCGAACCACGTTCAAGTGACGTATTGGAGCTTGCTTCAGAGTATCTTCCATCCCCCCTTTTAGGGGCATCTGCATTGGACTGACCATCCGAAGCATGTCTGTCTGACTTAGACCTGTTATAATTTCTCTCACCAGCATCTTCTTTATAGTCTCTAACATTTCTTTGCCTCTGATGGTAGCTGGGTGATCTTTCTCTGTATCTTTTGTCTTCATAGTGACTCTTTGTTCTTTTCCTTTCTCCTTCACATGATTCGTTCTCTGAATCTGATCGAGCCTTATGATACTTCTTGTCAAAATCTCCATTAACAGTCTTTCTTTTTCTCCTTTCAGTAGTATCATCTTCTGAATCAGACTGGTTTTTATGCTTGGATTTACTAGAATGGTGCTTTTTACGCTTTTCCTTTTTCTTCTGAGATTTCTCCTTGGGTTCCTTCCCTTCAACCTGACAATGTTTCAAGGCTTTATTAGGACACGCCATAAATTAGAAACAGCATCAAACAAAGGTCTTGGTGAAAGTAAACCATAAAATAAAAATTGCTTTACACCTAATCTATTGAAGCAATTGAAGGATTCTTTATATGCAATCAATGAATTAGGGGAAATAAAATGAAAGACCAACATGTATTAAAACGCAACACAATTCTTAATTTCATAGAACTATACAACATATGAGAAAGATACAGAGGAGCGACACAAAAATAAGCCGCAGCCTGAAATTGTATGGACACTCCTTGGGTGCCTGCTACAGCCACAGGATTGCACACAATGGACAGTCCTACACACAGAAGCTGAACTCACAATATAGGAAGGATTATGAATACACTGCTGAAAAAGTGGAGACAGAGAGATGTTACTGTTATTGGGAAACAATTTGATATTGGTCAAGTCAGTGAGAGGCATGGGAAATTCCGTAGTAACAACTTTAATGGTTATGTATAGTCAATGGCTTTTGGCAATATACTTACCAATTCATCCCTGTTCCCCAGTGCATCAGAGACTCAACACAGGGCACATACTAGGAAATTCTAACAATTTAAGAGTGTAATTTTACATCACCACTGGATCTTCTCAGCCAACGTCCTACAGCTGGTTCATGTGTAAATGTGCATTTGACTTCAGTTAAGTGTAAAAATTACCTCAAACCAGCAAAGATTAAAAGATGAATCTCAAATTATATTTGCATACAAGTCAACTATATCCATCAATGTATAAGTCCAGCTATACCTTGTAAGTTGCAAGTCTGTAACCATCTATCAATCTAAAATACAGATATAATAACAAATTTACAAAAATTTAGGGTAAATTACGCTCCTCTCCCTTGAGAGATGCTTAAAATATATTGCTGTACCCTTCCATAGAGAAAAAGAACTATAGACAAGCATGCTCCTTTCTTTGAACACCTATTTACTGATTTTAGGACTTCAACAAATGAAACTATGTTCACCTCTACTCTGGATTTTCACTTAAAATCTTCATTCCGTCCTCAAAAGTCCCTAAGAACCTCAATTTCGCTCCCCTCTTTTGAACCAAACAGTTCATAAAGGGGAAAAGAATGCAATTCAAGTATATGACCTCTCAACTTGAAGTATGGATAAGTGTAACCTATTATTGGCAATGGGGTCTAATTTCCTAATTGAAAATGAAGGGGAAAAAACACAAAATAGACTTACTGATTTTCTGATCATAGCCATCTTGACAGGGTTGTTTTGGATCTTAGCAAGAGCCTCCTGCTCGCGCTGGCGAATCATGAGCAAGGGGTCAGAATGGAGCTTCCTCCACGCATCATTGGCAGACTGAGGCTTCTCCTCGAACAACGCTCCAGGTACACTCGCTGCTTCCTGTTCCAAATCCAATCACAAATCAATTCACAAAACAAAAACTATTCAACAATGCTAACATCAACACCATCGCATGAAGCTACCTTAGAGGCAGAGGAGGAAGGCGCATCGGTTGCGTCGGATTTGGGGAACTGTTCAAGGGACTTGAATCCTTCGGAATTGGAAGACCTTCCGACGGACAACCCCGAATCGTAAAGAAACTCCAACCTCTCCTGGTGCCTGAAAATGCAATCAAAGTGAAAAGACTAAGCCTAACCCTAAAAGAAAGAAAAAATGGAATTGAAATGGGAATGGGATTGGTGATTACGGAACGAGGCCAGCTTTCTCCTGAAGAAGACGAAACTCGGTGCGTTCACGCTCCTCATGGATCTGCTTGCGAAGCTCCTCGAGTTTCTTCTGCTCGGCTTCGTGCTTCTGTTCTGCCTTCCACACGTTCTCTATGTTCCTGAGACTCCCAGTGTGCCATCCCTTCTTGTTCAGAAACTTCAGCGCCATTCTCTCTCTCTTCCGATCAAATTTTGATTTCAGGTAAACAAATGCAAAACCCTAAAACGTAGAAAGAAAGGGGAAAAGAGAATGAATCAATCTCGAACGCGGGTCTACTTCTCGTGTTGGGTCGGATCCTATGCCCCGTGTATTTTATGATTATTATAATCAATGTCTATCCATATCTTTTTGTTTTCGGATATGTTCTAAACATAATTTTTTTATACCTTTGAAAAATTTAAATATTTTCAAACATATCATCCAAATGAATAATTGTAAAGTAAAATTTACCAAACTAAGACATTCATTTAGGATGTATCAAATTTATCGTTTACAAAATATTTCCCCCATTATTTTTCACAAGACCCTAATTATGGTATTATTTGTCTCCTACTGAGTCATAATTTATTTATAAATATAAAGATTATAATATATGAGGCTCCTAATGGAGGCTTAATACATGATCTCGAACTCGAGATTTTGTTTAAGCGATAATAAACTATTTATTACTTGTACCAACCCTTGTTGGTTATCTCGAACTTTCTTTAATCAAAATATTACAATGTTATCAATTATGTTCGAAATAAAAATTAAAACATAAATGAAAATAGATGGATATTATTAATGGTAGGAGTTTTATATATTTTTTAAAATCCTCTTGTGTTTTTGGTTTTTAACTTGAATTATATTTTCTAATTTTTCGAAAAAATGTTCCTTATTTCAATTTTTAAAAAAATTCAAAATGTAATTTTATATACTTTTTTAATCTTCTCCTTATTTTATAAAAAATATTTCTTATATTATTTCAGTAACCACTTAACTATGCTTTTTATCAAATAAAAAATCAATGGATCATCTATTACTTTTTGATCTGATAGGTGTCAGGAAGTTTCCTTTTTCGAACAAGTATCAAATGTTTCTCACTCTTTCTCTCGCTTTTACACTGTCTCAGTGGGATTACGGTATTATACACATATGTCTAGTGGTAACTCTGTGCTCTTCACGTTAAGGTACTAATATGAGTCGATTCCAACCGTGGTTAGTGAGGACACACCAGAGGTGTACCTGCAAAATGGGCTCCAATGCTTAAGTTAGTACGAGGAAGAGAAATGATTGCGGGAATATTAAGCTTAGTAAATGTTGTTTAATGAATGAGTTGTATTTATAGATCTCCCCTAAGTGCATGTTATAACACCCTCAGTTACACCTTAATAAATTCTAAAAAAAATTCGTAATTTTTTTTTTTACTAAAGATATGATTGTTAAAAAGAAACTATCGGAATAAATTATATACATTATTGCTGAAATACCTCATAAATATTATTAAAACTTTATAAAGTAATTTTACATTCATCCAACGAAAATAAATATTAAACATTATAAGAAAGAGAGGAAACTCCATGGCCCACAAGCAGTTACTTATTAACATTATTTAGTCATTGGACTACGGTATTCATACCGAGCTCCCTTTCTAGAACGTGCTATATTTACTGCCGATATTCTTCGATCCTTCCCTCTGAACCATCAATTTAAAACATGTGAAACAAAAACACGGAGAAATGAGTGAGAAACAGAATATAATATTTCCGAATAAGACATAAGCAACAAAGGGTTTTCACAAACCAATACTTAATAATATCAATCACAATCACACACACAATCAATTATGAATGCATGAATGTTATGCAATATCTTCATCACAACTTACCTATATATGTGGGCCCTTAAATTTTAATTTGCACTGGGCCAACCAGGAGTTTACACTGTTCCATAGGTCCGGATAATAATAATATGAACAGCTCAACTGGCATGGAAACACTTAGAGACTAGTCAGATTGAGAAAGTTTTTATTGTGAAAGTACCCGACACTAGGGAGCTACCTCAGGTCCCCTGAAGCACCCTTTCACACCCTCTCATCCCAAGGCTCGTAATTAAGCCTCCTCTAATGTATCCTCGGTTTCTATAATTCGTCCCCAGACAATATTATTTCATTTCACTTTAATGATTCATGATGCATGAACTACTCGCGTATTGAGTTGGTTAAGGCTTTTAGAAACTCAATTATTAGATCCCTTAAAGGTTTACAACATTATTTCAATAAACTGTACATTTTTCTCGATTCTCTGAATTTCTGTCCCACAGAAATAAATTTGGTACAATTTTTGAATCTCACTGAAATTTGAGTTTCTAAGCCTTAAATATCTAAAAACTTTCTCATATAAAACTTTACATAATCTTTCTCAAATTAAATCTTAACAAAGTCAAATTTAGAAATCTCAAGTATTTCTAAATATCTTTAGTTATTAAGTTGGAAAAATAAACTAATTTTCTTTTGAAAAATTTTAATTAAAGATATAAATTAATTTTCATAAAATGTCTACTGTTTAAGATAAATACTAATGTTTTATAAAAATAATTTCTAAAAAGAAATAAAAGAAAAATAATAAAAATTTAAAGAATAAGGTAAGAAATTCTTACTGAGTATTAGCTTTTCGTCATGCTCGCTATATGCTCAAACTCCATATTACAATATCAACAATCAGATATAATCAATCACAGTTAAACATCATCAATCACAAATATAATCAATCATAATCAAATCAATTAAATTAAATATCATTAATACATATCATAATACAAAATTTAATGATTATTAATATAGTCAATTTTAGTCCTTTTGGTCAATTCCTCGCATAGGTATATGTAAGTCCATATAATTCAGTCCTTGCATAGGTATAGTTCAGTCCATATGGGTCATAATGGTCCAAGTCCTTGCATAGGTATAGTCCAGTCCATATAGGTCATAATGGTCCAAGTCATTGCATAGGTATGTTAGAGTTAGTTAAACCGGATATTTAATTAAAAATTTATTAAAAATTTTAAGTTAAAAAGTTAATATTTTAAAATAATAATATTATTAAATTTAAAAGGAGTAGGGGACTCCTCCCATTATTCTTATGTCTTTTCGTATTATACTTCTTATCTCACTCCCCCTTACCTTGAGTCGTTACCAAAAAGAGATTTGCTTTGCGCCTCCGATTTCTAGAAATATTAATATCAATCTTATTTCAGTATAAGCATAAGACGAAGATTAAGATTACTACTTAAAACAGAAATGGTAAATTTTGAATAGTGAATAGTGAATAGTGAATAGTGAATAGTAAATCGTGAATAGTAACAGTAAATAGTAAAACGTAAATAGTAACAGTAAATAGTAAAACGTGAATAGTAACAGTAAATAGTAAATCGTGAATAGTAACGGTAAATAGTAACAGTAAATAGTAATTTACTATTTGAATAGTAATTTACTATTGAAATAGTAATTTACTATTGAAATAGTGTTTACTATGCAGAATAGTAACTTAAAATAATATTATTTTCAGTATAATAACAGATTTCTAAAAACGATATAAAAATAATCTAAAAAAATATAAAAGAGAAGTATTCTTACCTTAGAATTTTGGCAGAACCTTCTCTCCAAAAACTTTTCTTCTCTCTCTCACTTCCACCACTATCTCACTAGAACTACTGTATTAAGAAAACTTAATCTGAAATTGTGAATTCTAAAGAAGAAATCCTTCGGTATTTATAGGAAAAAATTTTACTATACATTCCATTATTTTAATATAAAAGTACTATGCATTTTTGAATTTTTTATTCCAGGTTACTATGCATTTTTTGAAAATTTTGTACATGCACAATGTTTTACATAGTAACTGTCGGCAGAATTATTAAACCAAATAGTAACCTTTCACTCGGTATATTTTGAATATTCAAAATGAGTCCTTTTTGAAATTTAGCGATATTATATCAGTCCTCACTAATTTTATAATAAGTAATATAAAGCTGAAATTTTAAAAATCTAAAATTTTCCGTTAATAAAAATTTATTGATACGTTTCCAATTTTTTTAAGGATTGAAAAAAATCAAGATTTTTCTCAAACCGATAATTTTTAGATAAGTCTACTTGAAACAGATTTTAGAAAATTTTCTTATAATTTAAATTCACTTTCTTATAAATATTTTTAATTTAAGTCACTTATATGAATTTAAAATTATTTAAAAAATATTATTTTTATTAAAAAATTCCAAAATTCCAAAAAATTCCAAAAAATCATAAATAATACGTAGATTAAAAAGTTCTAAAGAACCATAATTTAATTCCTTCAAAATTTTAATATAAAAATAAAAATAGGGGTGTTACAACTCTACTCCCCTTAGAAAATTTCGTCCTCGAAATTTACATTAATCAGTAAAACAAATGAGGATGAGACTCTTTCATCTCAGTTTCTAGTTCCCATGTAGCATCTTCTCCTCTCGTTTCACTCCAAATAACCTTTACAAGCGGAATTGTCTTGTCTCTTAATTGTTTTATTCTTCTGTCACTTATTCTAACAGGTGGTGCATCATATGTAAGATTATCTTTAACTTGTATGACATCAGGTTCAATAACATGTGCAGGATCAGATATATACTTTCGCAAGTTTGACACATGAAAAACATTATGGATATTAGAAAGAAAAGGTGGTAATGCTATTTGGTAGGCAAGGGGACTAACTTTATGAATTATTTGGTATGGACCGATAAATCTAGGAGTTAGTTTTCGAGATTTCATTGCCCGACCGACCCCAGTCATAGGTGTGACTTTCAAGAATACATGATCGCCTTCTTGAAATTCGAGCGGCTTTCTTCTTTTGTCATAGTAACTTTTCTGCCTGTTCTGTGTTGCCTTCATCTTTTCCTGAACTATTTTGAGTTTATCCGTGGTTTGTTGTACCAACTATGGTCCTAGCATCAAGTTTTCACCAGTCTCAAACCAACATAGCGGGGTCCTACATTTTCTTCCATATAATGCTTCAAAAGGTGCCATGCCAATGCTAGCATGGAAACTGTTGTTGTAGGTAAACTCCACATATGGTAAGAATTGATTCCAACTTCCTTTATGCTCTAACACACAAGCTCGTAACAAGTCCTCTAGAGATTGAATTGTTCTTTCTGATTGTCCATCTGTCTGAGGATGATATGCTGAACTCAGACGCAGTCTTGTTCCCAAAGCCTTGTGCAAGCTCTTCCAGAATTGTGATGTAAAACGAGGGTCCCGATCAGAAATGATACTTGAAGGAATTCCATGTAATCTCACAATCTCCTCGATGTATAATTTTGCCAGCTTCTCCATAGAGTAACGAATGTTGATGGGAATAAAGTGGGCAGATTTTGTTAGTCTATCAACTATTACCCATATTGAATCATGTCCTAATAGAGTTTTGGGTAAAGAAGTCACAAAATCCATGGTAATGCTATCCCATTTCCATTCTGGTATTTCCATTGATTGTAGCATTCCAGGGGGTTTTTGGTGTTCTACTTTAACCTTCTGGCAAATTAGACATGCAGCCACGTACTCTGCCACTTCTTTCTTCATTCCAGGCCACCAAAATAACTTCTTCAAATCTTGATACATTTTAGTAGCTCCGGGATGAATGCTCATATAACTTTTATGGCCTTCTTCCAGAATTGCTTTCCTCAACTCCTCTTGATTAGGGATACACACTCGATCCTTATACCTTAGCAATTGGTCACTTCTTACATTGAACTCGACTTCTTTTCCTTGTTTCAAGAGTTCTTTCTTCTCTTGCAGGAATTCATCCTCTCTTTGAGCCTCTAAAACTTGTCTCAGGAATTCACTTGTCACTTGCAACGCTCCTAATCTGTAGTTGTTAGCATTAACCTTTACTGCTAGGTTAAGATCTCTGAAGTTCTCTATCAATTCCAGCTCTTTAATCATCATCGTGGACGCATGTAGAGACTTTCGACTTAAAGCATCAGCTACTACGTTCGCTTTTCCAGGATGGTATTGCAACTCAAAGTCGTAGTCCTTTAAGAACTCCATCCACCTCCGTTGCCTCATGTTTAACTCCTTTTGGTCGAATAAATACTTGAGACTCTTATGATCGCTAAACACATCGAATGTTGCACCGTATAGATAATGCCTCCAAATCTTTAAGGCAAAAACTACAGCGGCTAACTCTAAGTCATGGGTAGGGTAGTTAATCTCATGTTGCCTTAATTGACGCGACGCATAGGCTACAACCTTCTTGTCTTGCATGAGTACACTTCCTAGTCCTTGTTTAGACGCATCACAGTAAACTTCAAAACTTTGATGTGGATCAGGGAGTACTAACACCGGCGCAGAAGTAAGTCGATCTTTCAGCTCTTGGAAACTATTCTCGCATTGTGTCGTCCACACAAAAGGTTGTCCTTTCCGTGTTAACTTAGTCAATAGGTATCCTAGCTTTGAAAATCCTTCAATGAATCTCCTATAGTATCCAGCCAAGTCCAAGAAACTTCTAATCTCAGTGATCGTGGTTGGTCTCTCCCATTTTAAAACCGCCTCCACCTTGGAAGGGTCTACAGCTATTCCTCCTTGACTAATTACATGTCCTAAAAAGTTCACCTCTTCCAACCAGAATTCACACTTCGACAGCTTTGCATACAGTTGTTTCTTTTTCAGGATTTCCAACACGACCTTCAAATGTTCAACATGTTCTTCTCTGCTTTTAGAGTACACTAATATATCATCAATGAACACCACTACAAATTTATCTAGATATGGATGAAAAATCCTATTCATGTAATCCATGAATACGGCTGGTGCATTAGTTACACCAAAAGGCATTACTAGATATTCGTAATGGCCATAGCGTGTTCTAAAAGCAGTTTTCGATACATCTTCTTTCTTCACCCTTATTTGATGGTATCCAGACCTCAAATCAATTTTGGAGAACACCGTGGCACCACGCAGCTGATCCATCAAGTCGTCAATCCTTGGCAGAGGGTATCTGTTCTTGATCGTCACCTTGTTCAGTTGTCGATAATCTACACACAACCTCATGCTACCATCCTTCTTCTTAACCAACAACACTGGTGCACCCCAGGGGGATACACTGGGTCATATAAACTGCTTCTCTATCATCTCTTCAAGTTGTTTCTTCAACTCTGCTAATTCTAGAGGTGACATTCGGTATGGTGCAATTGAAATGGGTCCAACTCCAGGTACTAGATCAATGGAAAATTCCACATCTCTTTCTGGGGGTAAACCAGGGATATCTTCAGGAAAAACGTCAGGAAATTCACACACAACCGGTAGATTTTTGATTTTTGATTCTTGCTCTCCTTTCGTTGAAAGCAATAACATGAATCCTTGAGCCCCTCCTTTTAAAGAGGCACTCACTTGGTTGGCGGTTAGAAATCTCGAATCCTTAGGATTCAAATTCACTGGTTCTTTAAACATTATGGTTTTATTATGACAATCTATTAGAACATGATTGTCAGACAACCAATCTAGCCCAATAATGACTTCTAAGCCAGAAAGGGGTAAACAGAAAAGATTAGCCTTAAAGTCCCTACCATCTATGATAATAGGGCATTTCCAACAAGCTTTAGAAGTGACAATGGGATTGTTTCCAGGAGTATGTACAGATAAGTCAAATGGAAGTTCTATCACAGGTAATTTTAGTTTTTCTACACAGTCATTGGCAATAAAGGAATGTGATGCACCTGAGTCATACATAACAGTTAAAGAAATCTTATTAATGATACACTTACCTTCTACCATGGAATCAGCATGAGATGCTTCTTCTCCAGTGATTGCAAAAACCTTTCCTTTTGCTTTCGGCCTTCCGACTGCACTGTGCGCGCCTCCTTGAGTATTTATGCTTGTACTTGCACCTTCAGGGTTTTCTCTCTTCATCTCTGGGCAATCCTTGATGTGATGATCTGGTTTGTTACACTTAAAGCAAACATAAGTGTTTTTAGGACAATCCCTTTTCAAATGGGGTCCTCCACAGATAAAACATTTAAAATTTGGTGCAGATGTTGGGTAATAGCTTCCAGTTGAAGCTTGGGGTCTGTTAGGAACAGATGCTGTTCCAAACCGACGAAATGGTGCTTGGTAAGGCTTATTCCTTTTGAAATCTCTTCTTTGGTGATGGTGAGGTCCTCCACTTCTTATTTCTCCTGCCTTGTGAATGGGCTCACGACTTTTGGTCATTCTATCCTTATGGTCTTCTTCAAAGATCCTGCAGCGATTTACCAATACAGAAAATTCACGAATTTCCTGCATTCGTATAGCTTCCTTAATTTCTGGCCGCAGTCCATTTACAAACTTTGCACACCGATCTCTTTCATTAGTAGCATCATTATAATGAGAATGAAAACGAGATAGCTCTTCAAACCTGGATGCGTACTCTCCAACGGTCATATTTCCTTGGGTCAGCGACAGGAATTCGAATTGTCTTTTCTCTTTAACATCAGCTGGAAAGTATTTTTCCAGAAACATATCCTTGAAATAGTCCCAAGTGATCTCCACGTCGTTGACTTCGAATTGTTTACGCATGCTATCCCACCAATGTTCGGCATCCTCAGATAAGGCATAAGTAGCGAAGACTACCTTATCAGCTTCATTACATTGCAATGCTCGAAAGATCTTCTCTATCTCTCGAATCCAGATTTGTGCTCCATCAGGGTTATATCCTCCCTTGAAACGAGGTGGATTGCGCTTTTCGAATAGGTCCAGTCTTCTCAAGGCATCATTACCTTGACCTTCACGTGCTCCCATTGCATTGATTAAGCGTTCTACAACTCTAGCAAGATCGTTTCCAGCCATTAGTTTCCTGTTTCACAGTAACTGAGATTTGTCACATCAATCACAGTTACTACCAAGTCAGATATTCTACCTATACAGAGTTTACAGACAAAGCAAGATAGACCTTTTCCCCAGGCCTATTGGATTAACTGCTCTGATACCACTTTATAACACCCTCAGTTACACCTTAATAAATTCTAAAAAAATTCGTAATTTTTTTTTTACTAAAGATATGATTGTTAAAAAGAAACTATCGGAATAAATTATATACATTATTGCTGAAATACCTCATAAATATTATTAAAACTTTATAAAGTAATTTTACATTCATCCAACGAAAATAAATATTAAACATTATAAGAAAGAGAGGAAACTCCATGGCCCAGAAGCAGTTACTTATTAACATTATTTAGTCATTGGACCACGGTATTCATACCGAGCTCCCTTTCTAGAACGTGCTATATTTACTGCCGATATTCTTCGATCCTTCCCTCTGAACCATCAATTTAAAACATGTGAAACAAAAACACGGAGAAAGGAGTGAGAAACAGAATATAATATTTCCGAATAAGACATAAGCAACAAAGGGTTTTCACAAACCAATACTTAATAATATCAATCACAATCACACACACAATCAATTATGAATGCATGAATGTTATGCAATATCTTCATCACAACTTACCTATATATGTGGGCCCTTAAATTTTAATTTGCACTGGGCCAACCAGGAGTTTACACTGTTCCATAGGTCCGGATAATAATAATATGAACAGCTCAACTGGCATGGAAACACTTAGAGACTAGTCAGATTGAGAAAGTTTTTATTGTGAAAGTACCCGACACTAGGGAGCTACCCCAGGTCCCCTGAAGCACCCTTTCACACCCTCTCATCCCAAGGCTCGTAATTAAGCCTCCTCTAATGTATCCTCGGTTTCTATAATCCGTCCCCAGACAATATTATTTCATTTCACTTTAATGATTCATGATGCATGAACTACTCGCGTATTGAGTTGGTTAAGGCTTTTAGAAACTCAATTATTAAATCCCTTAAAGGTTTACAACATTATTTCAATAAACTGTACATTTTCTCGATTCTCTGAATTTCTGTCCCACAGAAATAAATTTGGTACAGTTTTTGAATCTCACTGAAATTTGAGTTTCTAAGCCTTAAATATCTAAAAACTTTCTCATATAAAACTTTACATAATCTTTCTCAAATTAAATCTTAACAAAGTCAAATTTAGAAATCTCAAGTATTTCTAAATATCTTTAGTTATTAAGTTAGAAAAATAAACTAATTTTCTTTTGAAAAATTTTAATTAAAGATATAAATTAATTTTCATAAAATGTCTACTGTTTAAGATAAATACTAATGTTTTATAAAAATAATTTCTAAAAAGAAATAAAAGAAAAATAATAAAAATTTAAAGAATAAGGTAAGAAATTCTTACTGAGTATTAGCTTTTCGTCATGCTCGCTATATGCTCAAACTCCATATTACAATATCAACAATCAGACATCATCAATCACAAATATAATCAATCATAATCAAATCAATTAAATTAAATATCATTAATACATATCATAATACAAAATTTAATGATTATTAATATAGTCAATTTTAGTCCTTTTGGTCAATTCCTCGCATAGGTATATGTAAGTCCATATAATCCAGTCCATATGGGTCATAATGGTCCAAGTCCTTGCATAGGTATAGTCCAGTCCATATAGGTCATAATGGTCCAAGTCATTGCATAGGTATGTTAGAGTTAGTTAAACCGGATATTTAATTAAAAATTTATTAAAAATTTTAAGTTAAAAAGTTAATATTTTAAAATAATAATATTATTAAATTTAAAAGGAGTAGGGGACTCCTCCCATTATTCTTATGTCTTTTCGTATTATACTTCTTATCTCACTCCCCCTTACCTTGAGTCGTTACCAAAAAGAGATTTGCTTTGCGCCTCCGATTTCTAGAAATATTAATATCAATCTTATTTCAGTATAAGCATAAGACGAAGATTAAGATTACTACTTAAAACAGAAATGGTAAATTTTGAATAGTGAATAGTGAATAGTGAATAGTAAATCGTGAATAGTAACAGTAAATAGTAAAACGTAAATAGTAACAGTAAATAGTAAACGTGAATAGTAATAGTAAATAGTAAATTATGAATAGTAATGGTAAATAGTAACAGTAAATAGTAATTTACTATTTGAATAGTAATTTACTATTGAAATAGTAATTTACTATTGAAATAGTGTTTACTATGCAGAATAGTAACTTAAAATAATATTATTTTTAGTATAATAACAGATTTCTAAAAACGATATAAAAATAATCTAAAAAAATATAAAAGAGAAGTATTCTTACCTTAGGATTTTGGCAGAACCTTCTCTCCAAAAACTTTTCTTCTCTCTCTCACTTCCACCACTATCTCACTAGCACTACTGTATTAAGAAAACTTAATCTGAAATTGTGAATTCTAAAGAAGAAATCCTTCGGTATTTATAGGAAAAAAATTTACTATACATTCCATTATTTTAATATAAAAGTACTATGCATTTTTGAATTTTTTATTCTAGGTTACTATGCATTCTTTGAAAATTTCGTACATGCACAGTGTTTTACATAGTAACCGTCGGCCGAATTATTAAACCAAATAGTAACCTTTCACTCGGTATATTTTAAATATTCAAAATGAGTCCTTTTTGAAATTTAGCGATATTATATCAGTCCTCACTAATTTTATAATAAGTAATATAAAGCTAAAATTTTAAAAATCTAAAATTTTCTGTTAATAAAAATTTATTGATACGTTTCCAATTTTTTTAACGATTGGAAAAAATCAAGATTTTTCTCAAACCGATAATTTTTAGATAAGTCTACTTGAAACAGATTTTAGAAAATTTTCTTATAATTTAAATTCACTTTCTTATAAATATTTTTAATTTAAGTCACTTATATGAATTTAAAAATATTTAAAAAATATTATTTTTATTAAAAAATTCCAAAATTCCAAAAAATTCCAAAAAATCATAAATAATACGTAGATTAAAAAGTTCTAAAGAACCATAATTTAATTCTTTCAAAATTTTAATATAAAAATAAAAATAGGGGTGTTACACATGTAGTGATTTGACCGCTATAGTGTTTAGTGGCTGCAGCCTTTGCAGTTGCACTGTGGCATCTTTATTGACCGGGGTCACTATCATGATTCCGTACTGAATTTCTGTAAATACATTGACTTTGGTGCACCTCACCCTGTGTGATTATTCAGACTGGTCACCTTGTCTTTATGATCACTTCGGTTTTTGTGTACCTCGTCCATTGTTTGATTTGATTTAACTTAGCATTTATTTATTTTCTGTAGTAACAGTTGTCGCTTGCCTATAGGGCCGGTATGCACACCGTATCACTTTTATTGTCAATTTCTTAGTTTTTTATATAAAAAAATCTTTTTCTATTATTTTAAAATTGGATCCTAATTCACATTTATTATATTTTATTCTTCTCCGCCTCTATATTTTCAATTTGAAATTTACATTCTAATTTGTTGCCCACTTTAATAGACCTATTAATTCTTGGATCATTAATGGATCCCCCAACCCATTTTTTAAACACATTTCAAAAGTCTTACATTTACTATAAAATATTGGGTCAGTTTATTTAAACTTAAAATTAAATAATTTTTTTTAAATAATTTATTTATAAGTGATTTTTTATAACAAGTTGGCCTATTTGGTTACTATTATAAAAAAATGTTTTTTAAATGAGCTAGTATCTTATTCTAACTTTTTCAACAACTTATTTGGAGAAGCTGCTCAAAGTAGCTTTTTAAAAAAAAACTGTTTTTAGTTTTTTTAACATTTTTTAAGTTTACACACAAAAAAATACATTAATTGATTTTTTGGTTTTAAAAAGGCACTTATTTTATAAATAAGCTTAAACAAATCATCTATTATGAAATTGTTTAGTAAGAAATAATAAAATCTTCATGGAACTTTATAAATTGAAAAAATTATATTCCAACTTATTCACAAATTTACCAACAAAGTAAATGTATTTTTGTCCAATTTATTTATTACTAGCAAGAAGATTTAGAAAACTTAATCCTCAATCCACTATTCCAACAAAAAAAAATCAATTCTTTAACAAAAATAACTCATAAATTCAGGGAGACTAAATACGATAACTTAATTTTAATTTAACTTTTTAAAATTTAAAGATTTGAAATACTTATTAAACATGACTTAAAGCACAAGGTTTAGTATGATACTTTTCATTTGCATGTATCTTACTTGATTTTTTCCAAAAACATAACATAAACCACAAGGTTAAGTACAACAATTTTTTTCCAATTTGATTATTGTTATTTTCAAGATTTGAAATATTTATTAAATTATCGCAATTAATTCTGTTAAACTTTTCCAATTGATTGCAATCAATTATCTATAGTAAATTTTTTATTTATAAAATTATTTTATACTTGAAAACAAAATTTACTTAATTGAAATTCCTAAAATAACAATCATGAGTTTTTTCATGTATCAAACATAATTCTTAGAAAGTAAAACAAATCTCTATAGACCAAGCGTGATAATTTTATTTTGATTTTTTGTTAAGCTTGAAATTAATTGATGATAAAGGTCCATTAAATAAATATCAAATGATATATTAATTGACTCAAATTTGTATGATATTTTATGCAATTATTTTTTCAAATTCAATTATATTTCAAACAACAAACTAAATATATATTAAATAATATGAGTGTACTTTCTATTTATTTCAATAGAATTAATTTTAATTTTAATTTTATGGTAACAAATACTTTTAATATATATTTATAATAACAGTAATATCATATTATTTTATACATCATAAAAAAAATATTTTTCATAGTTTTGGACCACCTAAAATGCCTTCCTTTACAGAATGAGTCTTCAAATAACTCTCACAAAGTATTTGGTACAAAAAACGTAAAATGTTTTATAAAAAATGTGCAGACAAATTGTGATGTAACATAGTTTTGTAGCTAGTGTTGATACAGTATTTGATAACAATCACATGTTATAAATGAATTTGAAGTGTAAAAAAATTTGCAACTATTTCGCAATTACAAAGATAAGAACGCTCTTATAAATACTTCAATTCATAGAACTAGTTCACAATTAATACTTCAACATCGCTCTTTTTATTATAAAAAAAATAAAAATCTTTCATCCTCTTATAACTATTTGTTATGCAAAATTTTCAACTTTACCCATCATTTGATGATAGATCTAAAGTGATATATTAAATAAAGCCACATATTTGTAAAAAATGTAATATTTATCGAGAATAGACTATAAAGGAAAGCGCATATTTGTAAAAGAAAATGCGTCACCATCTTCAAGCATATTAATTATCATCTTTATGAAGATTGAGTAAAATATGATTTAGAATATTTTGGACCTAAGAATAATAACAATTTAACACAATAACATTTTCTAAGTCTCAAACTCAAAATTACAAGTTACGTTAGAAAACCCACTTTAGATACCCTCAAACTTAAATTGATTTATGCGATTAATGATGAATAAAATATTGTTTAATACTATATTTTTAGCATGTCACGAAAGTTGCTTAATTGAAGTTGTCCTTATATCTCTATCCATCTTATAACAATTTAGAATTTTGTAAAACTATATATACAAAGTTTTTATATTATATGTTTCTGTCGTATGATACATTTTAAATAATACAAAAATAAAAACATTTTATTAAAAATTATGTATAATATAGTTATCCATTGATTTTAATGTTAATTCAACATAACTTTCAATAAAACTTTTTTACTCTAATATTGTTTAAAATGTGTTTTGAGTATTAAAACTATATATATATATATATATATATATATATATATATATATATATAAATTTGTTATGAAAGTATTAAACCATTGTAGTTCTTTCAGCTTTTTCAAGGACAATTTATCCTAAATATTTAACTCTTCCCTGTTATTAAAATTTATGATAAAATGATGAAATTATATAGTTGATTACTTGAGGGGGTAAAATTCAACTAATTAAAAAGATAAATTCTAGCACTTCTAGATAAGTTGAACTTTAGTTTTTACTTCATATATATGTATAAGAACAGTATTTTATATAATATTATTATGAACATAAGAAATACACACTGACACAGAAGTTCAAAGAAACTATGTAACAGGTAACAAACATTCCATTCATTCAAGGACAAAGTGTCCTATTACCTTTATTGACATCATCCAATGAGTGAAAAGGGTGAAGATGTGATGATGACTTGGCGGAGCCCATGAGCTACATTCATAAGAAAGAATACAATGCTAATACAATGCATTATGAACATGATCCTTTCTTCCCCTTTTCTCAACTAATGGAAAAAGAATGTGAAAGGGAAATGTTGATGCTCCCTCATCAACTATCAGCTCTAGATGTGAGAAGTATTTCACTATTTCCACAACTAACTTGTAATTGTATTATCAGTTATCGGTTGCTTGTTGATATTCTTTATTCTTATCCTTATGGCAAACAGAATGCAGTTGGATTAGCTGGCCCCTTAAGCTGCATTCCTCTACCTGAAAATTAGAGCAGCCTCAATATATGAAATAAACTGTAGGAGATTAACAGTACACTACATACATTTCATATGAATGTAGAATAATTCAGCCATTCCATACAATGAATACGAGAGAGATTGTGGGCATGACAAACCTGTGATTTGTATGTCTTTGACAATAATACGTCACATTCTCCAATAAGAGATCTTTCCCCACCAGCAACTCTGGCTAATTCTGAAATACAAATATCTGTTTCTTCTGCCTGGAAACAAAGTTTTATTAGTGCATCTATTTCCACACATTAAAGGTGGGGAGGAAGCCACATGGCAAATTATTATAATCAATCATGTTTCATATAGGTAACCATTAAATCCATCTCATTTGTCTCACCTTTGGCATGAATCTTTGGATATTGGAAATCATTGCCTCCAACATCTTCAATGCTGAATTCAGTGCCTCCCCCAGCTCTTTTACATCAACCTGTAGCACATTATATTTTAGTGCGTTAGACCTTGTCCAATGAAAAAGCATAGCAAAAGGAAAAATAATTACAATTCACTTGTTTAAATAATCAACGGACTGAGAAGAGGATTTACAATCATACCCTAACATTTCCACCAACTGGAATTTGCACTGAAGCATTCAATAAAGCCTGAACAGCTTCATTAATAGAGACCGAATATTCTTCTACCATAGTAGACCACTCATCTAGATACGGAATCTGTAATTGCATCCAATAAAATATACAAATCACTGATACAGATCCTACTGTGCATGTGCAAATATGATGACCATTGATAAACCACACTTGAAGAAAGAAGGCTCCTTAATTAAATTAACAAAGTATCATTGTTTGGTAATAGGTATCCTCTTAATTCCACCTCAAGATATATTAATCACATGAGGTGGTTATGCTGAAAATGTTGATAATACAAGATGTCAACAAGAAATAATACTGTTTCCATATTTCAATCAGGAAACTTGCTCTGTTCACAACTTGAATCCAAAAATACAGAAGATACATTCAAAGTTATTGGTGGCTTTACCTGAGCTTCAAGAATTGTTGACAGAGTCTTGGATCTCCGCAAAAGCTCCAGCTCCATGCGTTTTCTGTGCACAGAATCGCGCTTTTCTGATATTGTCATTGCAAGAGAATATAGTTGTTTCTGCAAGGATTAAGAAGAAAAACAAAGACCAACAAGAAGATCCAGAGGTGATTAAATGGTACAAGACAGTTCAAGATTTTAAGCTAAAAATAAAATCTATCTATCTATCTATCTATCTATATATATATATATATATATATATATATATATATATATATCATAACCAACCAAAATACTAAGTGGACATAAATGTTGTGCAAAAGAGTTCTGAAAAGTTAAAGCACATTAATACATAATACATGAACATAATTTTTGTACTTATACATACACTATGATGGAATATGATTTGAAACAAACGAGATTCCAATATCCAGTAAATTGAAGTATTGTTGGTCAGTTTACACTCAAAAGGTCAAAAAGGGAGTGTTTGGAAAAGGGCTCACTTAAGTAGCTTATATATAAACTCTTATTTGGTAGGAATTTGAATAAATGTTTAATTAAGTTGTTTATCTAAACACACCCTAAATGATTATGTATGAGAACTGCTCTACTCTGGGACCAATAGGATTTCTCTGTATATATTCTTTAATATAAACCAATAGGTTTAGGCAAGAGCAGGGTTTTAAAATCCAGATAGCATTAACATTTCAATGACAGTGCTGATCGTCCATTGATTGCAGCCCACAATGGCGGCATCCAACCACGTCCATTTGTCCACTCGCAACAACCACAATGTGTCTTACAATCACAACCTTCCCTACTATCCTCTTATTCTATCTATCCAGAGAATTATTATTACTATAGAATTCACTGCCTAGCCAAATAATTGTGACTTTCTGTAGTAAGAAAGAAAGGTAGGCGACTAACCTGACTTTCTCTTTGCTGAACATTGATCGCGGAATGTGCTTTTGCATTGATAAATCTCCATTGTAAATTCCGATTATAGAGCATTCTGAGGGTATGCACATCTTCCTGATGACTAGACCCTTTCTTCCCTCTCCTCAAATCCAAAGCTGGTTTCGAACACTGAGGAGGAACAGGCGGCAAACTAAGGCCTCCCCCGGACTTAACCAACTGGTTTCCATTTCCATGCTGCTTGGAAACAGAAGAAGGAGGCTGCTTCTCACCCCCTTTCACCAGCAAGTTTTCACAAGGCAAACTAATCGAACGTGACAATGACGTAGAGTGAAACTTCAAGTCCCCACAATTACCACTCCCAATTTTTTCAACCATTGACACACTAGACTGCATCAACATATCTCTATCCCCCAATTCAGGAAGCGACTGAATGCTGCAATTCACACTTGAATCATCATTAGATCGCGCCAAGTTCTGTGAAACAGAACCAGAATTGAATGGCTTGGCTTGGTTCAAACCACTGGCTTGCAACAATTTTGTGGCAGCCGATGCACTACCATTAATAGACCTATGGTGATTATGATTGTGATGTTGTTGTTGTTGTTGTGTGAGTCTATATCTTGAAGAAACATAAATTGAAGGAGTGGGAGTGTCAGGCCTAGAAGAAGCACAAGGTGTGGAATTGACGCTACCAATTCCAATTCTACCAGAACATGACTTTGAAGTTTGAGGGTGTTGTTGTGAAGGTGGAACCTGTTCATTGCCATTGCTTTCCTTGAAAAGCTTCACGGCACGTTGTTTCCTCGGAGGAACAGAGCATCCAATTGGAAAAGGGGTGTCCGAGTTCTCGTCGGCGGCGTGATCGGCCTCCGCACGCGGCCGCCGTTGCACGGCGGGGGACATGAATCGGGAGCTGACTTCGCGGACCCTCGGCCGGCGGTGGTGGGGGAGCGGCGGAGGCGGTGGGGGAGCGGCGGAATCGGGGTTTAGGTCTTGCATGGTGTCGGTTGCACAAATCTGCACCTGCACCATTGAGAATTGGAAACCCCAATTGAATGGTTGACACTGGAATCACAAAAGAGGAGATTTTGGGGAAAGTTCAATGGTGGGTGTGAGTGAAATGAATTTGATAGAGTGGTGGAAGAAGAAGAGGAAGGGGTTTGGAATGGAAGGAGAAGTAGCCGTTGGGTTTGTGTTGAGACTGGAGAGAGTGTGTTAACGTTGTAACGGTTCTAATTTCAAAAATCGATAAAGGAGTTTTTTTTAATATATATTTTTTGTTTTTTTGTTGTTGGATACTGTGCGCTTCTGGTGAGGATATAATAAATAATGCCACTTGTTTCTCGTCAATCTTATTAAGCAGAGGAGCCATTGTATCATCTACTATGGCTTTGGTTCATTATAAAAGGATAATGTCAACTACAAAATACATAATAATAAGAATAGCGTGAATGAGAAAATTCGATCCGTAATTATAATCACTATATATATATATATTAAGATGGTTAAACAATAATGTAAGTTGTTATATTTCTTCACAAAAAAAAAAATATAAGCTTTTTATCAAAATTGTGTATATGGTTGTAATTTGAAATAAATATGGTTTTAGCTCTTAAGTTTCTTTTTTTAATCCTTATGTTTTTTTTGTTAGCTGGTTTTTTTTATTATCTTTGTAGTGTGTCATTTGTTAAATGGTTCAACATATTTTATTAATGTCATTGCCACATTCCAAATGAAGACTAATGAAGCTCAAATAGGTTTCCATAGAATATCAACAAGGTTGTCATAATTGTAATGCTTGTAATATACTTGTTGAGATGCAATTGAGATTATGTATGATATGACTATGAATGTAGTTGTATTTGTATTGAGATGAACTTGAATTGATATGCACGTGGGTGTTATGTCCTGATGTTTGTCATGAGAAAAATGCTGTTAAGCATGTAATTGGTGTTGTTTATGTTTTTCATCTGCTTAACTTAATATACATAAGCTAAATTTAAGATATTATAAGTGCCCAATGTTGGAAAATACATTGTGAAAAATTATATGTGGGTGTGTATTATAAGTCGGGTTTTGGAAGCATACAGTGTGGGCATGGTAGGGGAATAAGGTTGTCAAGTTCTTATGGAAACCTTGGAAGTACAAATAAGGCCTGAGCCCTCGATGGACAAGGGGAACCTCCTAAATCTGAGTGATTCTTGACTACCCTATTATACTATAACTACAAATGAACATTATTATGATTGGCATTGAGACCAGTCCTATATGAATTTGTGTGTTTGATTATATATTTTTTATGACTTGAAAGGCTAATGCAAGAGTACAAACTAGGGACTCCCGATCACTTTGACATTATATGATGATGTATGCATAGAGTCTATATGTGTGTCATATACATGCATGGGTTGTTGTGTGCATTTTGTAAACTTTGTTGCTCTGCTGGAATGATGTTATTAATAAGTTGTATGAGTAGACCTCCTTTAGCTACCGTGGAAGTAGTATACTCTTCGCTTTTGTTTGTTGTTTGTGTTTGGCACCCTTATGAGGTAGTAGTACAGCAATGTGAGGCTGATCGTACGCAACATGGACATCACTAGAGAAAAAATAGTATTTCCATTTGTTAGATTCTATTGTTAGAAAAAATGTATATTAATATGGTTGTTATATATCTTGTATTTGAGCTACAACCTAATGTCAAAAGTGTACCATTTGGATCAATCTACTTTTATTGTTTTGATTGTTTCTAATAAAAATAAATCACACGTTTGTGGACCCTGTCATTTTAACAAGCAGATGGTAAATTTTTTTAAAAAATGTGATCGCCATCTTTGTATAAATAAGGGTATTACAACATCAAGTTTTAAGATAAAAAAGTCTATTTTTCTTAAGTCTAAATATTAAAACCAATAATAAAATAAAGGCTAAAACTAAATATTCATTAAAATTGATGGATAAAAGCTTATTTTATCCTATAATATTTAATGGTTTTTCACATTAAAAAATATAGGTTTTTAGCAAAATATCTTTAGAAAATAATATACTAAAGTAGTTATAAAAATAAGGCAATCATATTTTTTAACACAAACATTTTTACCGAGCTTAAAATATTTTAAAATATTCTTTTTTTAAGAAAACAAAATTTTTTATTCACACGGCTGATTATTAAACACTTATTAATGAAACACACATATATGTGATTACAGAAAGGCTAGTTATTATAAAAAACAGAGAGGGGTAAAGAATAGGAACACATATTTGAATCCGCTCCTTCTTATTTATTGAAATTTATTTAAAATAAAAAAATATGCCAGCAAAATTCGTTAATTATGAGATATGAACACTTAACGAAGGTACTAAAATCTGATTTAAAAAAAACTAAGGCACTAAAATTACAAAATTTATAAACTAAAGGGACCAAAATCACCAAATTAAAACTAGGGAAATCAAAACGAAAACTTTAAAACTAAAGAGACTAATATTGCCAAATTAAAACCAAAGGGGACCAAAATCATAACATCTTGGGGATTAAAAGTACAACTAATTATAATTTTATGATCAACATGAACTTCTCCTGCATTTCATTAGATACATCCTTCACATAAAAGTGGGTTTGTACTGTGTACTGCTCAATCAAGATAAAATTCATTAAAATTACAAATTGAGATAACCTAATTTTAAATGAAATGGGGAGGTGATTATTAAGGTTGCACCATCCTTTTAAAAATAAAGGCAAAACTCATATTTTGCACTTTTAACTTATATTTTAATTTTTGTTTTTTTTTCAAATAAAATTTTAAAATCTGAGATTTAAGTCTATGATATCAATAGTTTATTTTAGAGAGATTCTCAAAGTGTCCCCGCAACTGATTGTTGTGAAATTAATCTTCGTTTCGATGGCTAACCAACTAAGCAATTAGAAACTAACCATAAAATTTATGACATTTACAAAAGTCAAAGTTATCGAACCTTTATATATATATATATATATATATATATATATATATATATATATATATAAAGTCACACGCTTTAATTTCTCAGAAGTCGGCATGGATTCCACAAAAGAAAAGCTTATGTCTATAAACCGGCTCCATTGTCAGTTGGGATTAACTCAATCAAATTTATCGAGTATGCTTTCAATTAAAATGAATGTAATAAAATTAAGATTGTTTAAAATTAAATTTACAAACAGATGTCCCGTGATCCCATCAGCTTCTAAGCGCCAAATAACACCATGAGAAATTTAATATGAAAATAAATGGGCGTATGTGCTGCCTACTACTTGAGCCATTTTCAATTCACTACCTGTATAAAAATACCTCATACACAATCCATGATTGTATTCATCTCGAGATACAATAACCTCATTACCACAATGATGAAGCAAATATAAATTTCAGAACTAAATAGAACTAAACCAGGTGAAAAAATCTGTAAAAACGTCAACTTAAAAATACATGTGTGGTTCGGTAAAAATGATAAACTTCTTACTCCATGGCTGAGGCACATCAACTTGCAAGGAACGCTATCACTGCCAAGATGATGTTGTCCGAACTAACGAGACCCGCCATGTGAATTTGATTCCGTATTGTGTCAATTCCTACGAGCTGCCTACAAATTCTCTGACTGAAGTTATGTACAAATGAGACTTGAAAAGTGTCGAGTGTCTTGGCACCAATCATGATGAATAACGATTCTGATCATAAAATCCCGATCTTGAAGTCGAAGTAAAAGGCTCGGCTGTTAAGACCAAGAACAAATTGCAATAACAATGTCAAAACAAAATTACTTCACAATCACACTAAACAAAATACTGCTTCATAAAGTTTAAATTAGTCCCAAATGTTTTTTTTTTACTAAATTTGATCCCAAACATTTCTTGTAAGTCTTAATTTGATCTCGAACGTTTAAATGATTCAACATGCAACCCATTTAAAAAAAAAAAAGAAGCCAGATACCCATACTGAATGCTCTACCTACAAGGAAGCACAGACATTTCTAAATACTAATCATATTGTGTCATTGTTGTGTCCAACATTGCACCTCACTTTACATACTTGTATCAGCAATCTATTTTTAACTTTGAATTTTACTTTTTAAACATTTATACCAATAGAAATTGGAATTCTACATTAATTAAATTAATTGTACGATGATTCATGCTCAAACTTTAAACATAAATTCTCTCATTATTTAAGGTTTTTATTTATGTCAATTTTAATTAAATTATGTCATATTATAGTCATGTCATATGATTTTTAAAATTTATCATATCCCCGTGTCCATGTCAAACCATATCCATGTCATATCCATGCATCCTGGTCCAACTAATTACTTCATCAATTATTCAGTGAGAATGACGCAACTTTGAACAAACTTACCTTCTTCATCATCATCTCCATTTTGACTTGTAAAGAATGGGGTGAGATAGTTTTTATCTAATGCGGTAAAAGATGCAGCACTGCAGTGAAGAAGCAAAAAGAAATTATATTCAATCAAATTTAAGTATATATTTAATCATATTTGCAGTTCCATAAGTCCAGAACAAAGACAATACCTCTTATGGAACTCTTTCAGCTTCATCTTGATTCTATTTCCTGAAGATGATTCTTCACTGTAAGAAGGAGCAATATAACCACTATTCCCATCGAAATTCTTGCAAAAGAAACCAAAATATTAGTGGGAAGAGAAACAGACAGAAACAAGTTAGCTCCATTCAGTTAAACATTATACTAAACCAAAAAAAGTAAAAAAGCCTCAGCTTGCATATTTAAGAACAATCAATAAATGACTAAACTAAAATGAAATATGCATGAAGACAGAAGGTACAATTAAAGTTTGCAGCCAGGTTACTACTAAAGAAGAATCCAAGTTATACTATAAAGTATAAACAAGAACAAGTAAACAACTCTTCAAATCAAACAAGCATAGACTAAATTAAACAACCACGCAAACTATTATCCCATTTGGGATATGAAACACAAGTTTTTCCCTTTAAAATAAAACAAATGTTTGTTATTGTTTACTTCTTTCCTTCAAACATTCAACAATGAGACCGCATACAGAGTACCAACATCTCTTAAACAAGATTGTATAATGTTGGAAATATATAATTTTGGAGTAAGCTTGCAAAAGAGAAAGAAACATTTATGCACAGATTGCATTTGTATTTGGTCATTCATCTTCTGAACATTAATAAGGATGTCGCTTCCAAATGCAGATATCAAGGTAAAAGACACTAGAAACTTGATAGAAGTAGGATACACAAAACCAAGCCTTAAAACTACATAATTTGTCGCAAAACTTACTGTAATGGTGCCAACTGAAGCCAAAGGACTATCATTGTGACTGTCCCCACCAACAACGTCTAGAGCTTCCAGCATGGTACCTGTTGAACCTCCAATCAGTAATACCTGAAACAAATAGTGTTTCATGTTTAAATTACTGCCCAACAATTATTATTAAAGAAAGAGAGGGTAAAAAACCTGGCTTCCAGATGATAACCCAAATAAGAAACTCATACAAATAGGACAAAACTTTCAGTCAATTCTCCAAGTAATATATAGCATTCTTATTCTTATATTGTTTTACAACAGGCCACCGGACACAAATTCCTCCAGTTATAACTTAGTCATCAAAACAAACCTAGATCCCTGTGTCATGTTGAAATTACAAACCAGTAGTTCACTTGGTGATTGCATAAATTTTGATTCAAAAATCTTTTGCTCTTTGTAGGGTTCCTCCAAAGAGGTTGAGAATATGCTAAATTAACAATTTCTCTCATTTAGATTTTAAGTTAACATTTCTATTGTCTCCGCTGGATATTATCTCAGCAATTTTCTTTTTAATCTCTTTATGGAATACAACCCCCAATTTTCTCTGCGTCTCACGCCCTGTATTTGGATTTTAACTTAACCTTTCCATGGTATCCTCCGTATATTCTAACCATGCAATTCCCTTTCATCTGTTATTGGAATACTGATTACATGTACGGTATTGATTTCTTGTTCCAACTCCTTTCCCATCTTGAAGTGATCTCTTCAATGTGTTACACCAACTTTCTCCTAAATTAATCTGCTCATGATCTTATGTCCACTCATCCACCTCAACACTATCATCTCCCCTACACTCAGTTTCTGCTCTTGTTGGCACTTTGTGTGTGAAATGAAATATCCAGGTTACACAATGTACAACATAGCACAATACAGGAACTTTCAAAGTATTTATTGTTTGTAATTATTGGTTTAACAAAAGGATAATAAGAGCATGCCTACCGTTAAAACAACTATTGCTGTAGTTGCAGTGAAGATGGTCTGTCCATGTCCTTCTGGAAGATCATGAACTGATTGCAGAGCGAGGGCAAAAGCCATAGCTCCGCGAAGTCCTGTTCATGTTCACAAAATACAAAACTTATGTGCAGCATTATAGAATGAGCCAAAGACAAGAAGCAGATTGTTCAATTGCAAGACTAATCAATCTTTTCACAGAGAAGTCAATGATTTATGCATAGATTAATTTCTTACCACTATACCAAAGTGCCTTCTGATGTTTTAGAGGTATCTTTCTATGAACTGGTCTGACCAGATTGACCATATAAGCACAGGAGAAGACATTTGCTGCCCTGCATAAGTGAACCAACAATCTAGTTTAGAACTTCCAAGACAAATGTGAGAGCAAAGCATAAAAATGTCTAAACTCCAAAGTGCATGCCAATCTTTACTCTGAATACATTGTCCAAAAAGCCTGAAATGAGCATGTGCCAAAGTATCATAATTCAAAAACTTGTAATGCTAGCAACAAGAACAATTACCTTGCAATTCCAATGAAAATCTGGAGTGGTTATCAGTTAAGGAAGAGCACCAAGAACATAAGGGTAATACAAATCACAACACTTCAATTTTATGGGCCAGAAAGAAAGGATACTATAGAGAAGAATATAAATCCAACATGTGACCAGCTATGTTGTTCCATAGCAATATCAAAACCCATGTATATAAATCTGCAAAACAGGTGTGCTCAGACTATTATTTAGAGGAAGTGTTTAAATTCAGTAAGGTAAATACTACAAATGAAATTCTCCTTACACAAATGTTTCAGCGACAGATGATATCAACTCGAAAAAAGCAGAGACAAATCTTTGAGAACTTTGTGACAAATTTGAATACGTATAGTGCTTCATAACCTAAACAGAACACCAAAATATTCATAAAGATGATGTGACACAGACGAGAAATAACACAAAAAAATAATAATAAACACTTACTATTCCTGTGAACAGTATTGATACAATACCAGATAGACCAAGTCCTTCAGCAAGCATGTACCTAAGAAAAAAAAAATTCACTGATTTGCACCATGAATGGAAGAAATGAAAATATTGTGGAAAACTTATGAAGAAATGATTCCAGAATACAACTTACGAGAAATATGGGAAAAGAACAAACAGACAACTCTCCAAGTTCTGAAGGCTGAATGGAACCACAAAATTTGTCAATTAGTATTTTCCAGACATGATGAAAACCATCAAATAAAAAATCACCCCATAGAAAACTAGTATTATATACTTACTTGTCAATATCCAATCCTGCATACTTAAATAGGTTTGATAGTCAAGGTAGTACAATAAGTTTTAAACTTCAAATCTGAAAAAGATTTATAGTGCAAATATAAAGGGCATGAATGGATTTAAAAGGATATCAAAGCAGATATAAATCCAACTCCAACACCTGCAAAAGCACCAAAAAAATCACAACTTAGAAATATTGAAAATACAACAATTCATAAAACATAACAATACAGAATAGCATCCCAAACCCAAAGTTAATAAAATAAAACAAGTTCTTTGGTGAGGCTCCCAATCCCCCTTTAACACCATCCAAACAGAAACATCAGATAAAAGATTGACCTGCAGACATAGACCCAACAAAAGTCTCCAGAAACCGAACAACCACCATGAAAAAATTTTGTCCAGATGGATGAGCTTTAACCATTGACATTGTCCTGCAAAGTACATGATTGAACTAAGAATGAATATAAATGATATTGGACAATTTCAGATAAAAATCATATACTTCAGAAGTTCAGTTACCTGTACAAAGAAATTGCCATCTGCCCATAACACGAGGGAGGTTAGAACAAAAGAAATAACAAATAGAACATGAGAAAAATAAAGGAAAAGAGCATCCATTTAGCACTATTTATCTTTAAATTGTATATGCACTCCAGCATTAAAAAGCTGTAGATTCTCCAGTAATAGAAACTTACTGCATCATTCAAAACAGATTCTCCAAAAACCAAGGCATACAGATTGACATCCGTGCCCAGCTCCTGCAAATAAGGTAGGTAAAATTCCAAGTTAGGAACGTGAGAATCATATGCTACATATTTATTTGGGTTCTGCAAACAAGTGTCCTAAAGACAGTAGTTAAGGAAACAACAAATAGAAAGTTCTTATTGGGCTTACAGTACTAATGTGTTGATAGAACTTTCACACAAAGACTCTGCACTTTTGATTTCTTGATTAGGGTCTCATAAGATCAATTGTTAGCATTCTCCTACTTATTATACACATACTCAGAACCACTATGAAGGATGACAAAAGACAAGCTCTGATAGAAAATAAGAAAACAAAACCCCCCATTGAGATTCATAAGTTGATGATGTTGGAATATTAGAGATTTGTAAAACTAGAATTTTCCCAATTAAAGCCATATTCTTTTCCTGTTACATAAATTATTAAAACAAGTTTTCTATACTGCTTTTTTTCATTCATAATTTGTTTATTCATGCCATTATAATAAGATCATCTAAAGCTAAGCTTCAACTTGGGTGAATAATGTAGTGGCTGAAACATGAACAACACACAGGCAGTCATAGGAGAATGCTAAATTGCCTATCAGTCCCACATATTGACACCCCAGAGCCTTTGTCTTGATTTGGACATGCATTTTGGGTTTGGGAGTATTATGCATCATAACCTTAGATGTCAGAACATGTGCATAACCTATTCACGGAGATATAAATTGGATGAATTACAAATACAAAGTGGTAAAACACCTGAAATATGGACAGCACAGTGACAGGATCAGTTGCTGATATGAGTGCACCAAACATCAGGCACTCAACAAAAGGTAGCCTATACATGAGGAAGAGCAACCCACCAAGATAACTGCAGCATAGAGGACAACAGACAACAAGCAATGAATTGAAAAATCCTAACAAACCACCATTACAAGACATGTGTACCCAAAATGTAAAAAAAATAACAACTTAAAACAGAGAAGGTAAGAAAAAAAACTTACACCAAGATGCCCGTTACAATTGAAGCTAGAAAGGTACCAAATATAGCAAATGTGACAATTGCACCAAAATTTGAGAAAAAGGGTTTCTGTATAAAAATGATCATATCACCATTCACCACCAAGTCAAAAGGCTTGTCCAATAGAACAAATTACAAGTCCAAAAAAGATCACACCAAGGAGGAAAACTTACAGGTGCAAGACTGAACCCAGACTGAGTAAAACTGAGGAGTCAAGAAAGCACATTACAGTGTAGCCACTAGCCAGACAGATAGCACAGAACATGAATCAAATAAATGGAAAACCATTCCTATGTTTGGATGCAGCTAAAATAAATGGAAAACTCTAAGAACCTGATTGTTTCGTAAGAAAACACAGGAAAAACACAAGAATAAAAATTTTCTGGTTTCGCTAATTTTGTCTATTATAATAGGAAAAAATGTAATTAAGTTTCCACATTTCAAACTAAATGGGTTTTCTAACCTTTATTTTCCAATCAATCAAGTCTGATAGATCTCAGTTTACATGCGAACTTACATTTGTAATTTCTACCTTTTCTCATACATACTACCGGGCATCATCAATATAAATATATAACCATTGCTTTCCTCATTTTTTCATTCTCATCATTTTCTTAACACTTCTCTAATCATATACATTACAAACACATTTTAAGCCTATGGTCAACTTTCCTTTCACTTTGCTCTTTAACCAAACAATAAAAAAAAAACATGATTTCCCTCTTTTTTCCCTCTCAAATCTCTTTCCTCTTAGTTTTTCTTCACACCCAAACATAGTGTAAGAGTGAACAACAATAACAACAGTAACTATCAATAAGGATATAATATGATAGGAGGCAAGAGGAACAAGAAGAAAAATTCCTCGTGAAAATTGAACCACGCCCTACAGAAAATCAACAATCCAACTATCAGCTACATCAAAACAACCATATATAGACATAAACGAGAGAAACAGAGTGATAAATGAAGTAGCATTGTAAATAACCTGATATTAGTTTCAGTGTCTGAAATGTTAGCTAGTATACCAACAATTAACCCTGCAGAGTAGAAGAAAGAGGAATTAGGTTACATAGTGGGGGAGGGGGGGGGGGGGGGGGGATAGAGAGAGAGAGAGAGAGAGAGAGAGAGAGAGGACCTATGAGAAGAGAAGCACTGGCTTCGGGGATGATGTAAATCTTTTTGCGGCGGAGAACGTGACCGAGGACGAAGGACAGCACGAGCATCATGATCTGCAGGAGGATTCCGACGCCGGCGGCTTGTTGCTCCTTGCCGGGAGCCCTACCAGTATCGGCCGGAGAAATTTCACTCTCCGACGCCATTATCGTCATCGGAAGCAATTCAATTGACAACTTCCGATTGCGATTCGATTCGATTCAAAGCGAATCAGAATCAGAACCAGAATGGTGCTTCTTCTTCTATGCTTCGGTAAGACTCTATCGTTCTTAACTTTCAATTCTGTTTCTCTGCTCTCTTGGACTTCGCTTAAACATCAAATACTATGCAAATATAAATATTATATTAGACGAATAATCTTTTCTAAGTAGAAAAAGAAATAAATACTGTAATGTTTTCACACTCCTTCACGGGTGTTGTGTATAGCTGTAATTAATAGATTTGATATGCGGTAGGGTAGATAAGAAAAGAGATACAAATATTAATTTGATCTATGCGAAATTAAATTATACTATTAGTTATGATAAATGTATAATTATTGATAGAAAAATGATACGTTGACACCTAATTTTGAAGTTTTTTTTTGCAAGAGAAATAGGAAAAGAAAATAAAACATATAAAGTAAATAAATTGAAAGAAAGAGAGATAATCGATTACCAATTTAATTATAATTTATTTGAATTAGTCATTTCGATAATTTAATAATCGGTTCATTTCTAAAATCATGATAAAAATTTTGATTAGTTAGACTCTGAAGATTTATCATAATTAGGCCATGTCTATTAGTTGACAGTGTTAGATTATTTTTTATATAGAAATTACTTTTAATTCAATACTTAATTGCCCATTTAACTAAAAAGATAAGGATTTTTTTAGTAAAGTTGCTTTCACTTGGGTGAAATATACTTTTCCCAAATAACTTAACTTAAAGTGATTCATCCGAGTAGATCTAGTCTTTCATTTTGCTCAATCAACTGAATTAATCCTAATGACGCAGTAAGCACACTTTAATACAATGATCAAATAAAAAGTACTTTATGTTATGCATGATTTAAGTATTTTTTTTTTAACCACATATATCATTTACTGAAAGGAATCATGTTTAAGCTAAAAATATTCATATCATGATGAAATTAACTTTTTTAACAAGAATTTTGTACATCTACTCAAACTTCAAATTTTGCAAAAAGAGGATATGCCACGTAAGTTTATGTTAATTAATTTAAAATCTTACTATTTTTAGTATAAAATATACAGAATGATTAAAAACCCTTTTTTTACGTCATAAAATATAATGACTTTCTTAAGATAATAACATCCACTAAAATGATAGTCAATCCATTTTGTTAATGAATATTTAGTGCTTGCTTAGTTAAAAGTTGAGTAAATTTAGTTGGGAAAATAAAGTTTAGGAAACTTGGTTGAGTATGATTGGTTTTGATAAATATGATATGAGTTTGAATATGTTGATAAACACTTATATAGATACTTATATATTATCAACCAACAACATATTTGTACTAATAAAATTTAAATTCATGTTCTTATGAATACAAATTCAATTCTTAACTAACAGAATCGACCTTTTTTAAAAGAAATAAGCTATAATTTCATGGGTATCAGTTTAAAGCACTCTTCCAAAGCATAGGTGGGTAATACTATGCTTACTTCTTCCTATTTTGATTATTGTTGCATGACAATAGTAAATAGAGTTTATGTAAAAACAAGAGTTTATAATGATTCAAAATATATAAACTTTTAAATTTTGAAAAGCTTTATAAGCTTTTTCCTTATTGTCATTTATTTTTTATGTTTTCTTTAAAAAATATAATTTTTATTTCTTACATATAATTTTATCAAACAACTTTATTTTAATAAATTATTTTATATTATACTTTCCTTTGTAAAAAATAAGTTTGTTTTTCATAAATAGAATCTTATTTGAATAAGTTGTTCTACTATACCAAATAGAATTATATATATATGGTGAGTTATTTTTGACTTTAAATTTTGTGTATGATGTGGTGACCATCTGGATGATAACACGAAATTTTCAATTGTCGTGCATTGTAATGACGATACTTTAATCATGAAGGGTTTGGACAAGGACTATGTGTGTTCCATGGACAGGAGGCACAAGTGTATGCTTTGCTGAAAATAGATCGTTCTACATGAAAATGGACTTCCTAGTTAATGGTTGGGGTTAAGTACACTCTTAATTTGTTGCAGAAAACATGTATATGCAAAATATTCGAGATTAGTGTTAAGTGAATTGTGTTTAATTTGCTTTTATTCCATAGTATCAAGTTGAAAAGTGAGTGCAATTCACTGATACTTTGTCATATTGTAATCTTTAGTTTAATTTTGATAAGCTAAGAAGACATCATTAAAACTTGTTTTTCATATTGAGGTTATTAATCCCTCGTCAAAGTTAAGCTCACACAAATCAGTTGTCATGAGATGTCTCTCTATTTTTGTTAGTGAAGATTGAACTTTCACTCATGTAATTAATAGAAGAAGTGAATTACCATTACATCACACTTTATGATTAACTTATAGTAATTTGATTAATCACTTTTTTGTCAACATACTAACGCTAGGCCAATCACTTACCAACATGAAATACTTATCAATGTAGTGTATAAATTTCTATAAACAATAATTAAAAGAATAATATTATTTATATTCCATATCATTAATAAAATAATGTTATTTGTATTCCATGTCCTTTGTGACCATGATGGAAGATTCATCAAAGTTTTTTTTTTTAATTTGGGGACTTGCTTTATAACCCAGTAAAAAATGTCAGAAATCCCAAGGATTCTATTTTGCATCAATATATATATATATATATATATATATATATATATATATATATATAAATAAGGAATCATCCATGCCTACAAATTGGCTACCTAGCTCGGATTCACAAAGTTTAAAGTTTCTGGAATATATAAGGAATCATATATGAACATTAAATTTTCGAGCCAAAAACACCTTAAATCTATGTCATGTAAGCATTGGTAAATCCAAATCTTCTTGAAAAACTAGATATCCAAACACCATTAGAGTTTCTGAGAACTCCACCATATCCAACCTCAAGAATTTCCTTTTTACAAGCTTCATCATTGTTAAGACAAAACCATTATTATTCTATAGGCTTTATTTGATCTTGATCTATTTTAACATCTTCTAAGATGGTCTATTAATGCTATTCATGTTGGCTTTATACAACCTTTGTTTTTCTAAACCAACATGTCAAGGCCGAAGAGGAGATGGCAACTATTAGCTCAAGTAGTAGCCCAATCTTAACTTCTGATTCTACTTAATTCACGAGATAAATTTAGGTCTAAAACATCCAAACCTTAATTCAATAATAATAATAATAATAATAATAATAATAATAATAATAAATAATATGGGATTTTTTTTTAAAAAATAACCACACCGATCCTAGGATGTCTTTATATGACTCAATGGGTCCCCCATAACATATCCTAGGATTTGGGGCTCCAAAATGGCCCAAAGAAAATTTTTCAGCACGCCGGCTCATTGTGCACCACTCGATAAACTGAGTCAAATCGGAGTTATATAACTCCAATCAGGATGAATTTGGTTTGTAAACATCCGCAACTTAAATACCTACAATTGTTATGAAGAAGTCAAGGGCCAATTATGCCCCGAAGATTGCCCAATTCACAAATTTATAAAATCAGCCCTGTTAAAATTTTTAGCATGAACACCCTTTAGTATTTTAGGCATAACTCAGGCTACCAAACTCCGATCGATGCAAATTGGGTATCAAAACGACGACGACGAAATTATATACAACTTTTATGAAGAAAGCAAAAGTGAATCATCTCGCTTAAGCGAAAATGCAATAGCATCAGACCCTGTCAACTCGCTTGAGCGAAAATGGCATTAGCTTGAGCGAAATTAACACTCGCTTGAGCGAAATTATGCTCGCTTGAGCGAGATTTGACCAGAATGCACACCCAAACTCATATAATGGCTCGTTCAAGTGAAATTTGGCTCGCTTGAATGATATTGACAGCTTTAAACCTATAAATTGACTTCCTACCTACCTATTTTGCCCGTTTCAACTCCTATTACTACGAAACTTCATGGGCACTATATTTTCACTATTCTGGAGCTGTTGGCGCTGTCCATTCACCAAAATTCTAACATATGACTAAGATATGCACAAATTTATATTTTTATCATTTCAAAGCCATAATATGCAACCTAGACTCATTTTCTCAATTGATTTGGTCCATTCCAAATCACACAAGTCCTAAATCATGCCTATAACCCATTGGAACCGTCCCAGGATGTCCAAACCTCCTAAAACTTAATATGACCCTAACACTTCCTCAATCATGCATAAAACTCATGTAACAATCTCATTGCTCATGTATCTACCATCAATTAAAGTTTAACACACATTCTAACTCAATTTCACACACCAACAGATCATGCCTATCATATTCATATCATGCATAATTTCATAAATGTAGTTCCTAGGCATCATAGAGCATTTCATACAACAAAATGGGACCATCCATGGTCACCATATCTATATGTCATCAAATAAACATCATTATCTGTCACAACATCAAATATATGCTAAAAAAGATTCTAAGCTTCCAAGTGAAGCTATCAGATACCTACTCCACTAAGTATTCATACATATACATATACATATACACATCAAGCAGGTATACATAGGAGCCGGCCAAGGCAACTACAAAACGACTATGTGCATCATGTACAAGTTATATATATACATAATGCTCCAAGCTCAAGCTGAGTAACCTCTCATATGCCTTTGCCTCGTTCTATATCCACTGTAAAGATAACCACAAATAGGGGTGAGCAATATACATAATAAATGACAGTTATAGTACCGATTCAATTAACATGTTCTCTATCATACAATGAGGTATACTAATCTATTAACACAAACTACCATTTAACAACATTAACTACTCACACCACCATACTTATGACATCAAGTTATTCTCAAAGTATACATATGCATACATATAACATCCCGAATTTTATAAAAATGAATAATCGATGAAAATAAATAATAAATAATTGTAGGTGAGTTGATTTGTGTCCTAAAAATATGGGAATAATGAAATTGGGATTTATTGTGGATATTTATAATTTATTGAGCTTATGTGAGATAAAATTATACCCGATTAGAAAATGGGTGTCAGACCAAGTATCTCCGATTGAGATGCCGTTGGTCAGGGCTGTTAAGAATATTATTGGGAATCCGAACATGTCTTCGGAATAATTTTTGGATATAGTATTGAGCCCGAACAAAGATCCTGTTTATTATAAAGCGGTGAAGTTTTAATGAAAGGATTAAAAACTTAAAGAAAAAAAAACCTATTCTTTTCTCTCCTCCTTCTCTATTTTCGTTGGAGCCTCTCCCTCTCCCACTCACTTGGCTTTTCTCTTCTCTCCTTCTCTCTTTCTTGTGCTCAAAACGTGACCATCATTCCCATGGCCATTTCCACCCAAAATCAAGAGGATTCCTTGGGTTTATGAAGCTTGTAATGGACATAGAGGCAAAGCTTGGCTCATCTCCTCTTCTCTCCCTCTCATTTTCGTTTTGGAGCCTGAGCTTGGTGGAGAGGTATATTTTTGACCACCCATGGTTATTATTGATAGTTTTTGAGTTATTGAAGTGTTATGATGAGAGGTTAGATGTTGTTTTGATGAATGGTGGTATATGGAACCAAACCCTAGGTTTAGAAATTTGGGGCTTTTGGCCAATTGATAGATATTAATGATTTATGCTTTAGAATAGGTCTTGGAAAGGTTGGGATTGATTATTTGTGTTGATGGTTGGGTTTTGATGAAAACTCTTGTCCTAAGAATTTGGGGAAATATATGTATTGTGGTTAGGAAGGTTGAATTGAATGTGGATAGAAAATACCCAATGTAGGTGTTAATGTGAGTATGAAATGATGAATATGAACACCAAAGCCATGGTGAATGTGAAGAGTTAGTGAAATGATATGAGTGGTAAATTATTGGCTATTGAGAATGATTTGGGTATGTATATGTTGATGATGAATGTTTAGTGTCCCTTTATGGGAGTAATGTGTTATTGATGGATAACCCCTGAGGGGTTGAATTAAATATATGCTAGTGAACCATCCTTGAGGGGATGAAGTGTATGCCTTGAGAGTTGAGGATTTCATATGGATGTTAGGCATTGAATGTGATGGCCATTGTGATGGCATTAATGATAAAATTGAAAGATAACGCATAATTGAGGAACTCATATAGTCAAATAGAGTTTTATGTGATTTTGATGGCATGGGATAGTTCCAATAGCTTCTATGCATAGTTTATGACTTGTAGAAATTGGAATGGGCCAATTCCATTGAGAATTGACCCTTGAGTTGCCCAAAAACATTTTAAATTGAGTAAAACGCATTTATATGCATAAGTCACCCATTTTAAGGAATTTTTGAGTGGGGCCAGTGGCCACGCATCACAAATGATGTGTATTTGTTGTGTTTAAATTTTCATAGCATTTGGGGTTCATACGAGAAAGTTAGGAGGGTAAGAAGTTGAAAAATCATATGTTTTCTGCATAAAAACAGCAGCAGGGCTGTCTTGAATCGATTCAAGACCCTTTGAATCGATTCAAGAGGTGCTGTTTTCACTATTTTGGGCTCCAAGGGCGTTTGAATCGATTCATACGAGTTTGAATCGATTCAAGGCCCTCTGTTTGTCAAATTTTGAGATTTTGGGACGCTTGAATCGATTCACACGAGCCTGAATCGATTCAGAGCCCTGTTATGGCCACTGTTGTGCTGTTTTCCCAACTGGTCTATTTTCCTTGCTGTTTTTGGCCCGTTTGGGCATCTTAATGACATTTTTGGCCTCCGAGTTCTTCATTAAAGTTGTAGATAATTGTGTTACGGAGGTGTGAGAATTGGTCTAACATTAATTGGAGTTTTATAACTCTCATTAGGCGGAAAATACCAAACCTATTGCATTGAAAAATTCAAGTTTAAGGGGGTTTTGAACCCAACTTTTTATGGTGGCCAAATTGGGACTAATAGGTGATATTTATGACGTATCCCTTTATTTTTAAGGCTAAAAATGAACTTTTCCCATGTCCTAATGTTGAAAGTTATCACGGACTCATTGTTGCCCAAAACCTCTATTATTATGGAAAAACGAACGGATTCACTAAAGGTAATATGGATGGCATTATAGATGAGGGATAAATGTGATGTTGTTGTAATTGGGAATGGTTAACCCTTTTAGATCTAGAGGATCTTGACTTTGGGAAAGGAATTCCCGAAGCCTAATATAGTTACATGAGTTAGTGTTCATCAAGTCTAGGACTTGATGTTGGGCTTTATGATAAGCTAACAAATGTTTAAGAATTAAGAGAAATGCCTTGAGATGGCTTATTGATTGTTTGATTGCATATGTATAATATGTAGATCGAATTCCGAATGGTACAAAAGAGCTTCCGGAGCATTGGAATGGTTCGGCTCTTCCCTCGAGGTAGGAGAGGAGTTAATATTCAAATTGCATGAGTTATATATTTGATGATTATCGTATGTGATTGATACTCATGCTTGCATTGCCATATATATATATATGTATTGAATTAGTGAAAATGGCAATTGTTAATTATTGAGAATTATTATGATACTTTTGTATTGGGTTGGAAATCCCCAATGAATATATATAATGATATTGATAGATAAAATGAAATATATGACATTCTAGCGGTTGATACAAGCGTTAGACTTGTATGTGTTCGAGGCAATGATGATTGCCAAATATGTGAATGATGAATATGCATCGAATGGTTTTATGTGTGGATTATTGTGATTGATGTTGTGGCTATTGGATGCCAATTATTTGAATGATGTGCCTTGAGGGGCCTTGTGAATGTTTGTACGCCAATGAATGCTAGTTAAATCGATGATATGCCTTGAGGGGCTTGATAAATGATTTTGTATGATTATTGAAATGCCATTGATGATAAAATATGAAATATATAATATATCCCTAATTGAGAGGGTGAGATGTCCTTGCGAGGTTGTTGAGCACATGCATTATTGCAATGTTATGTTCATGGCATAGCATGGCATTGATATGCATTATTATTGAATGAATCACCTTGCGGTGTACCACGAAGGGTAAATCCCTGAGTGAAGAGGACGTTGTCCTATTGTTGTTGAATAATTATGTGAATATATCACCTTGCGGGGTGCCACGACGGGTAAATCCCAGAGTGAAGATGATGTTGATCTTAATGTTGAGTATATCACCTTGCGGGGTGCCACCAGGGGTGTATTCCTGAGTGATGATGGTATTGTGATATTTATTATGAACATATCACCTTGCGGGGTGCCACGAAGGGTGTATCCCTAAGTGCTGATGGTACTATGTTATTTATTGTGAAATGAAACACCTTGCGGGGTGCCACGAAGGGCATAGCCCTGAGTGATGATGATATGATATTGTGTCGGTGGTTGCGATCACCTAGATTTGGAAATGTGAAAGGCCCTGCGGGGACCATTATATGATGATGAACCAGTGGTTGCGATCACTTGGTATTTGATATGATAAAGGGCTTGCGAGCACCTATGATGCCCATGGTTGCGATCATGAGGCGGGAGTACCCCTTGCGAGGCGGGAAACCTATGTGAATTGTTGAACCAGTGGTTGCGATCACTTGGTATTTGATATGATAAAGGGCTTGCGAGCACCTATGATGCCCATGGTTGTGATCATGAGGCGGGAGTACCCCTTGCGAGGTGGGAAACCTATGTGAATTGTTGAACGTGGTTGCGATCACGGGAAAGCTCCTTGCGAGGCTGCTTTAGGGAGTACCCCTTGCGAGGCGGGAAACCAATGATTATGAATGATTGATTATGGTGGTTGCGATCACCTATTATGATTATGAAGAATTGATTATAGTGGTTGCGATCACCCATTATGGTTATGAATGTTTGATTATGGTGGTTGCGATCACCCATTGATATAGAATTAAATTAATTATATATTTGAAATGGGATGACCACGAGTGTTGAGAAACCCCTTGCGAGGAGGTATTGATTAAAGATATAATGAATTGATAAGAATAATGATTATGAATGCCCTTGTTGATAAGTGGCAAGGTGACAGTGTTTGTGATTATGTATAGGTTGTGCCTACTTATGATATGAATTACGATTTATGAGGCCTGTATGCCCATTGTGATAATGAGATAATGAATGAGTGATAATTTAATGTTTTGATAGCAAAGCACACATGATGTTTGCATGCATATTCACATGATCACAATATATATATTATTCATCATTTTGAATGTATAACTCACTCTCCCATGTGGTCTCCCTTTTAGCATTGCGATGCAGGTTGCCATGGGATGAGTTCGGATTTCAATTAAAGCTTGGATGAAGGTAAATAGTGGTAGAGGAAGTGCCTTGGCCGGCATCATTTATGGATTCTTGTATAATGAATAGGTTGTTTATGATGATATAGATGATTATAATGAGTTTGGACATGAATAGGATAATCCTTCGGATTTGATGATTTGATGTATATTAAAAAGATTGAAATTGAGTGATGTTCATTGATGATTGAGATAATCGGGAGAAGACTCCCGAATGTATATGTATTTATATATATAATTATACCTTAGGCATTGCATGCTTATGTAATTATGTAAAATGATGATGGTTGTCTATTACGCTTATGATATGCCACTGCATGCTTGCCTAGCCTTTTCTCATATCTTCATATATGGGACTAGGCGTGTGCCCGGTATACATATTCTTCCGTTGTATACTCTATTATTTTGTATACCTTTTATGGGTGAACTAGTTATAGATCCAGGTTTAATTAATTAAAATTGTACGCTTCGGTTTTCTGTGATTCGGGTTTTAGTGTGACGCTGAACTTAGTTTGGAACGCGAAAAAAAATTTACTCGCATTTTCATTAGATATGACAATCACATTGGGATTCGAGTACAGAAAACCAGGGGTGTTACAAAGGTGGTATCAGAGCATATTTTGCTATGAATTGGAGTTATTGGTTATTACCAGAGCATGGCTGCTCTGTGAGGATTTGCTATTATGGATGATTGGAGCATGATTGCTCAATGGTGAGATACTTATTGTGATTTTTGGAGCGGGATACTCATTATTGACATATGGTTATTTGTATAGATTTAATAATGATAACTGTTTAGAGAATGATGACATGTTGATGTATTGATTGCCCTATATAGAAATATGAATGATTAATTGTCTAAGGATTGTGAATCGAGTTATAAGGGCATAATTACATATTGAGAATGATTGTGAACCATTAGAGTTGAGATGGGATTGATGCCCAAAGAGGACTTTTATGAAATTATGATTCATAAGATGTGGTTATTGACTATGGGAAGTATACCCTTTATCATTAGAGTTATATGGTGAACTTGTGGAGCCTAGTTGCTCATTGATAATTATGAATGAATTATGGGATCAAATATGAATGAATGAAATTCCTTGACATATGATGGATGTATGTATTGTGTAAGACCGGCCAAGTTCCTTACCCTATTACCTTTAAATGACGAATGTATTTTTATTGTGCATTGATGTTGATATATAAAATGCAAATTGATTTGATGATGAATCCATGATTGAATGTTAATCATGGAAATGAAATATTGGAATTGATGAATATAAGACATGAAAGATGAGTTGATGAATATGAAATATGAGATACGACTTGGATTGATGATGATTTCTATGCCATGTGTTGATCATGGATAGAGAATATTGAGAAAGAAATTGATATGGTAATAGATCATATATGTTGAGACCTTGATGTGCATATGCACTTTGAATATGAATTGTGGTTAGGTCTCTTATGTATTATGCTTGTGGTGTTTAGCCAAGGAATGCTTGTTAAATGAAATGTAACTCACAAGGTTGATTTGGTTGAATGAATGATATTGAAGAAATTCCCTAGTGTGGGTATCTTCAAATTTAAATGTTTGGTGGTGCCATTGTGTGGGATGGATTTTATATCCTTTAGCACAAGAACCCTATGTGTTATATGATATAAGTGATTCGTTGTATTTCCCTAGATTGGGAATTTGAATATGTGATAAATGATTAAATGTGAAATCGAATACATGTAAGATTGGGATTGTGTCTCAGTTTTTGATGTGTGAGAACCGAGTGAATAATTTATTTAATTATGATTCACTAGGTGTGATGACCTAGATTGACTTGGTATGATCTTGTATGATCAATCGCTGTGGAGAATTAATTTAACCGGACCCTATGGCGGTCTAGGCTCTATGTTGTTTTTGTGAGCCATAACTAATGATGTTGTGTGGTATGTGAGAACTCCTTAATGGGTACCAGGTGACCCTTAGACTTTCTAAGTCTATTGATTGATCGAACCTTATGAATGGTTAAGCCATAACGAAATTAATTGTGAAATACGTTGTTGAAGCTAGAGCTGATATGTGATGGAATACGAATGATAAATGTAACCCCTGATGATTGATGAATAATAATGTTGAATTTGGGGTATAATTGGAATTGATTATGGTATATGATTGTGTGCCTTAGAGATTATGATCGTTGGAATAATTATGGATGACGATATGATTTAGAGATGACATGTGTGATTGTGAGTCGGTGAATAGAAATTTAATCATGTCATTACCCCCTTATTTTATTTGAAGAGTACTATATTGATGATGGAAAGCACATAGTGATGTTGTAGTATATGAGGTGTAGGTCCAATTCATGGACTTTATTTGTGACCTATGAAGAGGATCCCTAATGTGAAGGCTTATTGTACGATTAAGTAGCCTACTTGATAAGAGTTTGGTGAATTTTTTAAGGCTCGAATTGATTTATAGCCAACAAATATGTAAGCGAGACAAGAATTTTAGGCTATTTGAGCATGGTTTTGGATGGATGAAACCCAAGGATGGGGTATTTACTTTATGATAACTGAAAATTTATGATCGGTACGCCAAATTAAGATGAATTTGATTAAGATTGATGATCGGTATGGCATGATGGATGCCAAATTAATTGTAGAATGACAATGAAATATGAATATGTTGGTGGTGGACTGGTGAGGATTGTCACCAAGTCTTATATGGAATGGTATCGCTTGAATATGTGTGACCGATATGAGCAATGGGAATACGAAGTATTGGTCCCGATACGGCCTTACATGCCATAGGCATCGTGGCAACATGCACATATGCGCCGACTATATGTGTTTGTGGTAACCACTACGGGATTGGGACGCCATCCTGTATGTCGGATGCAGCAACACATAGGCCGGGCAGGTGTAGGGATTGTAACTGTTTATGGTGAATGTATTGAGCCTATCTGGTCATACTGAGTATGAACATGTGAGCTCTATTGAGTGAGTTGTGATCGATGACATAAGACACGATCGATGACATAAGGCACGGTTGGAAATGTGAAAATTTTGTGTTGAGAATGATGACATGATGGTAAACATGCTTTGATGGACTTTGAGAAGTCCGATGCTACTTCATGATATTATTGAACTCTATTGGTGTGTGGCCAAAGTGTGGCCTTATGGTGTATGCCGATGTTAAACTTCGAGGACGAAGTTTCTTTTTAGGAGGGGTGGATTGTAACATCCCGAATTTTATAAAAATGAATAATCGATGAAAATAAATAATAAATAATTGTAGGTGAGTTGATTTGTGTCCCAAAAATATGGGAATAATGAAATTGGGATTTATTGTGGATATTTATAATTTATTGAGCTTATGTGAGATAAAATTATACCCGATTAGAAAATGGGTGTCGGACCAAGTATCTCCGATTGAGATGCCGTTGGTCAGGGCTGTTAAGAATATTATTGGGAATCCAAACATGTCTTCGGAATAATTTTTGGATATAGTATTGAGCCCGAACAAAGATCCTGTTTATTATAAAGCGGTGAAGTTTTAATGAAAGGATTAAAAACTTAAAGAAAAAAAAACCTATTCTTTTCTCTCCTCCTTCTCTATTTTCGTTGGAGCCTCTCCCTCTCCTACTCACTTGGCTTTTCTCTTCTCTCCTTCTCCCTTTCTTGTGCTCAAAACGTGACCATCATTCCCATGGCCATTTCCACCCAAAATCAAGAGGATTCCTTGGGTTTATGAAGCTTGTAATGGACATGGAGGCAAAGCTTGGCTCATCTCCTCTTCTCTCCCTCTCATTTTCATTTTGGAGCCTGAGCTTGGTGGAGAGGTATGATTTTTGACCACCCATGGTTATTATTGATAGTTTTTGAGTTATTGAAGTGTTATGATGAGAGGTTAGATGTTGTTTTGATGAATGGTGGTATGTGGAACCAAACCCTAGGTTTAGGAATTTGGGGCTTTTGGCCAATTGATAGATATTAATGATTTATACTTTAGAATAGGTCTTGGAAAGGTTGGGATTGATTATTTGTGTTGATGGTTGGGTTTTGATGAAAACTCTTGTCCTAAGAATTTGGGGAAATATATGTATTGTGGTTAGGAAGGTTGAATTGAATGTGGATAGAAAATACCCAATGTAGGTGTTAATGTGAGTATGAAATGATGAATATGAACACCAAAGCCATGGTGAATGTGAAGAGTTAGTGAAATGATATGAGTGGTAAATTATTGGCTATTGAGAATGATTTGGGTATGTATATGTTGATGATGAATGTTTAGTGTCCCTTTATGGGAGTAATGTGTTATTGATGGATAACCCCTGAGGGGTTGAATTAAATATATGCTAGTGAACCATCCTTGAGGGGATGAAGTGTATGCCTTGAGAGTTGAGGATTTCATATGGATGTTTGGCATTGAATGTGATGGCCATTGTGATGGCATTAATGATAAAATTGAAAGATAACGCATAATTGAGGAACTCATATAGTCAAATAGAGTTTTATGTGATTTTGATGGCATGGGATAGTTCCAATAGCTTCTATGCATAGTTTATGACTTGTAGAAATTGGAATGGGCCAATTCCATTGAGAATTGACCCTTGAGTTGCCCAAAAACATTTTAAATTGGGTAAAACGCATTTATATGCATAAGTCACCCATTTTAAGGAATTTTTAAGTGGGGCCAGTGGCCACGCATCACAAATGATGTGTATTTGTTGTGTTTAAAATTTCGTAGCATTTGGGGTTCATACGAGAAAGTTAGGAGGGTAAGAAGTTGAAAAATCATATGTTTTCTGCATAAAAACAGCAGCAGGGCTGTCTTGAATCGATTCAAGACCCTTTGAATCGATTCAAGAGGTGCTGTTTTCACTATTTTGGGCTCCAGGGGCGTTTGAATCGATTCATACGAGTTTGAATCGATTCAAGGCCCTCTGTTTGTCAAATTTTGAGATTTTGGGACGCTTGAATCGATTCACACAAGCCTGAATCGATTCAGAGCCCTGTTATGGCCACTGTTGTGCTGTTTTTCCAACTGGTCTGTTTTCCTTGCTGTTTTTGGCCCATTTGGGGATCTTAATGACATTTTTAGCCTCCAAGTTCTTCATGAAAGTTGTAGATAATTATGTTACGGAGGTGTGAGAATTGGTCTCACATTAATTGGAGTTTTCTAACTCTCATTAGGCGGAAAATACCAAACCTATTGCATTGAAAAATTCAAGTTTAAGGGGGTTTTGAACCCAACTTTTTATGGTGGCCAAATTGGGACTAATAGGTGATATTTATGACGTATCCCTTTATTTTTAAGGCTAAAAATGAACTCTTCCCATGTCCTAATGTTAAAAGTTATCACAGACTCATTGTTGCCCAAAACCTCTATTATTATGGAAAAACGAACGGATTCACTAAAGGTAATATGGATGGCATTATAGATGAGGGATAAATGTGATGTTGTTGTAATTGGGAATGGTTAACCCTTTTAGATCTAGAGGATCTTGACTTTGGGAAAGGAATTCCCGAAGCCTAATATAGTTGCATGAGTTAGTGTTCATCAAGTCTAGGACTTGATGTTGGGCTTTATGATAAGCTAACAAATGTTTAAGAATTAAGAGAAATGCCTTGAGATGGCTTATTGATTGTTTGATTGCATATGTATAATATGTAGATCGAATTCCGAATGGTACAAAAGAGCTTCCGGAGCATTGGAATGGTTCAGCTTTTCCCTCGAGGTAGGAGAGGAGTTAATATTCAAATTGCATGAGTTATATATTTGATGATTATCGTATGTGATTGATACTCATGCTTGCATTTCCATATATATATATATATATGTATTGAATTAGTAAAAATGGCAATTGTTAATTATTGAGAATTATTATGATACTTTTGTATTGGGTTGGAAATCCCCAATGAATATATATAATGATATTGATAGATAAAATGAAATATATGACATTCTAGCGGTTGATACAAGCGTTAGACTTGTATGTGTTCGAGGCAATGATGATTGCCAAATATGTGAATGATGAATATGCATCGAATGGTTTTATGTGTGGATTATTGTGATTGATGTTGTGGCTATTGGATGCCAATTATTTGAATGATGTGCCTTAAGGGGCCTTGTGAATGTTTGTACGCCAATGAATGCTAGTTAAATCGATGATATGCCTTGAGGGGCTTGATAAATGATTTTATATGATTATTGAAATGCCATTGATGATAAAATATGAAATATATAATATATCCCTAATTGAGAGGGTGAGATGTCCTTGCGAGGTTGTTGAGCACATGCATTATTGCAATGTTACGTTCATGGCATAGCATGGCATTGATATGCATTATTATTGAATGAATCACCTTGCGGTGTGCCACGAAGGGTAAATCCCTGAGTGAAGAGGACGTTGTCCTATTGTTGTTGAATAATTATGTGAATATATCACCTTGCGGGGTGCCACGATGGGTAAATCCCAGAGTGAAGATGATGTTGATCTTAATGTTGAGTATATCACCTTGCGGGGTGCCACCAGGGGTGTATTCCTGAGTGATGATGGTATTGTGATATTTATTATGAACATATCACCTTGCGGGGTGCCACGAAGGGTGTATCCCTAAGTGCTGATGGTACTATGTTATTTATTGTGAAATGAAACACCTTGCGGGGTGCCACGAAGGGCATAGCCCTGAGTGATGATGATATGATATTGTGTCGGTGGTTGCGATCACCTGGATTTGGAAATGTGAAAGGCCCTGCGGGGACCATTATATGATGATGAACCAGTGGTTGCGATCACTTGGTATTTGATATGATAAAGGGCTTGCGAGCACCTATGATGCCCATGGTTGCGATCATGAGGCGGGAGTACCCCTTGCGAGGCGGGAAACCTATGTGAATTGTTGAACCAGTGGTTGCGATCACTTGGTATTTGATATGATAAAGGGCTTGCGAGCACCTATGATGCCCATGGTTGTGATCATGAGGCGGGAGTACCCCTTGCGAGGTGGGAAACCTATGTGAATTGTTGAACGTGGTTGCGATCACGGGAAAGCTCCTTGCGAGGCTGCTTTAGGGAGTACCCCTTACGAGGCGGGAAACCAATGATTATGAATGATTGATTATGGTGGTTGCGATCACCTATTATGATTATGAAGAATTGATTATGGTGGTTGCGATCACCCATTATGGTTATGAATGTTTGATTATGGTGGTTGCAATCACCCATTGATATAGAATTAAATTAATTATATATTTGAAATGGGATGACCACGAGTGTTGAGAAACCCCTTGCGAGGAGGTATTGATTAAAGATATAATGAATTGATAAGAATAATGATTATGAATGCCCTTGTTGATAAGTGGCAAGGTGACAGTGTTTGTGATTATGTATAGGTTGTGCCTACTTATGATATGAATTGTGATTCATGAGGCCTGTATGCCCATTGTGATAATGAGATAATGAATGAGTGATAATTTAATGTTTTGATAGCAAAGCACACATGATGTTTGCATGCATATTCACATGATCACAATATATATATTATTCATCATTTTGAATGTATAACTCACTCTCCCATGTGGTCTCCTTTTTAGCATTGCGATGCAGGTTGCCATGGGATGAGTTCGAATTTCAATTAAAGCTTGGATGAAGGTAAATAGTGGTAGAGGAAGTGCCTTGGCCGGCATCATTTATGGATTCTTGTATAATGAATAGGTTGTTTATGATGATATAGATGATTATAATGAGTTTGGACATGAATAGGATAATCCTTCGGATTTGATGATTTGATGTATATTAAAAAGATTGAAATTGAGTGATGTTCATTGATGATTGAGATAATCGGGAGAAGACTCCCGAATGTATATGTATTTATATATATAATTATACCTTAGGCATTGCATGCTTATGTAATTATGTAAAATGATGATGGTTGTCTATTACGCTTATGATATGCCACTGCATGCTTACCTAGCCTTTTCTCATATCTTCATATATAGGACTAGGCGTGTGCCCGGTATACATATTCTTCCGTTGTATACTCTATTATTTTGTATACCTTTATGGGTGAACTAGTTATAGATCCAGGTTTAATTAATTAAAATTGTACGCTTCGGTTTTCTGTGATTCGGGTTTTAGTGTGACGCTGAACTTAGTTTGGAACGTGAAAAAAAATTTACTCGTATTTTCATTAGATATGACGATCACATTGGGATTCGAGTACAGAAAACTAGGGGTGTTACAATATATGTCATTCTCATTCATTTGGATCCAAGTATTAATTACTAAATTTTATGTTGCAACACTGGCTCTCAGCCACATACTCAGCTCTCAGCTGATCCGGCCATTTTACTGGTACCAAACTATTTACCCTCTCACGTGACACAATCACTCTCAGCGACAACGGTAGTGTCACGAGCTAAACCCCGAGCCCCGCTCAAGAGGTTTGCCTTGAGTCCCACCCAAGGTCTTTGTGGAATCCTCGAAACCACATGATATTCAATCATACAAAGCATCTCATGCTAAATTTCAAACATAACCATATTTATTCAAGCATCTCATGTACTAATACCATTCTATGAGGTAACTCATATTTCGCATAACATAAACATCTCATACTTTCATATAATTCAATGAAATTCGAAACATGTTTTACATCTTAGGAAATCTTTCATTTTATATAGATAGCAAACATCATATTCATCACAGTGCCTAAAACACATCATACATAATTCTATATATAACTATACCTCGAATCCGCCTACCACTATGCATTTAATTATGTAAATGCTCCCCCTACCTGGAATAAATTATTCTAAAAGCTTCTCGAGCTATCAGATATAATCCTCTTGCTATCGCAAATTCCGAATCAAATCTTTAGCTCTGAAACCTTCCGAAGCTACCTAATTTATTGAAACATCACTGTTAAGATTCAATTCTCTAAGAATAGGAGTCAAAAAGCTATCTCTACTCTTCTTTCTCATGAGAAACTCATATCTTTAGAAACCTAAGCTTTCCATTTTATCAATGGCTTCCAATCTCTAGAAAGCTTAAGAAATTGAAAGATTTATGAATCAAATCATGATTCTACATAAAAGTTCATCATCTTATCTCACTTGGAGAATTCAAAGCTTTCTCTTTGATCCAATCTCCTTCTTGAAGAGAAAAGTGAAGAAGATGATAAAGTTCTTCTTCAATTTGATGTTTCTCACTAGAATTTGGAAAAGAAAGGATTAGGGATGATGATTTGGTATGAGAAGAAGAAGAAAATGAATAAGAAACAAAACCTCTCTATTCTCATGAAAGTTTGAGAAGAAAAGAGAAAGAATTCAGCTTTAAAATAGTTTAGGGATGCGTCTGTCATTATGATAAATGTTAGGGACATATCTGTCATTTTGGCAATTATTCAAATTAATTCCCCATTTGCCTTTAAATCCCTCTTTAAGCCTCGTTTTAATAGTAAATCCTATTTTTAGGATGTTACAAGGTCAATTCAATCCTCCACAAAACAATTCATAAATATGCATATGTGATATCTACTCACAAAGTGATACTTGTCAAAACTCACACTGTAGTTGAATGAATCACCATGCATGACTCTTTCAAGAAGCATTAGGAAAAAACAACATTGCAATAAAGCCATTGCCAAAGAAACCCAAGAGAGTAGAGAAAAAGAGAGACGAAAAACAAAATATGCAATTTTGATATTATGATTCATTCACACAGAAAAACTAAAGGGGGGAAAGTTTATATACAAGTTGTATTAAGGGAAAACAGAAAAAATAACAAACTAACAAACTCTAATTAATAAGTTAGTTAGTTATAGTAATAAATACATATTAATAGTCCCCCCAAGCTAGAATGTGTACATTGAACATTCCAAGCTTAGAAATGAGAAAAGAAAAAGTTCCAGCAACAAAGGGTTTAATAACAATATCAGTTAATTGTTCTTTAGATAAGATTAGAAAAAAGTGAATTATGCCAGCAAGAATTTGATCTCTAATAGTATGACATTCCAACTCAATGTGTTTGGTCATCTTATGGAAGACAGGATTGGTAGCTATGTGTCTGGCAGATTGATTATATAGAACAAGGTGATAGGGGATGGATGAGGTATGACAAAATCATGGAGTAAGGAAAAAAGCCATTGAGCTTTACATGTAGCTAGAGCAAGAGCCCTATATTCAGCTTTGGAGGATGATCTATAGATAGTATGCTGCTTCTTAGTCTTCCAAGAAATAAGACACTGACCCAAGAAAAAATAGATACTAGTTACAGATATTCGGCTGTCAGGGCAAAAGGCCCAATCTGAGTTTGAATATCCATTGAGTTTGAGGTCAGAGGAAGAAGGGAGGAAAAGACCTTTAGCAGGTGTCTGCTTGATATATCGAAGCACTTTGACGGTAACTTGATAATGTTCTGAAGTGTTGAGCAAGGTATTGACTAAGTTTGCTCACAGAGAAGGATATACCAGGTCTAGTGTTTGTGAGATAAACAAGTTTACCAATTAGTTTTCTGTAAGAGGTAGGATCAAAAAGAGGGGTTCTTGAGTTAAGGCTTAGTTTCATGGTAGAGTCCATAGGAACACTGTTGAGTTTAAAGGCAAGAAGACCTGTATCCTGAAACATTTCTAAAGCATACTTTCTTTGATAGAGTGAAATACCGAATTTTGATCTTGTAACGTCAAAGCCTAGAAAAAATTTTAGTGTGTCGAGCTCCTTGATTCCAAAGCTTTTATGTAATAGTTGCTTCATGCTGGTAACTTCATTTAGGTTTTGTCCTGTAAGCACTAAAGCATCCACATATGTCAAAAGTGCAATGAAGCCTTTAGATGATTTCTTTGTAAACAAAGTAATCAGCTTTAAACTGTGTATAACCAAAAGACACCAATGTTTCAATAAGCTTGACATTCCATTATCTATTAGCTTGCTTAAGACAATAGAGAGATTTTATAAGTTTTCAAACTAAATTAGGAACGGGTAATGATAATCTTGGAGGAAGTTCCATGTATACCTCCTCATCTAAGGACCCCATGTAAGAAGATAGTATTTACATCAAGTTGTTGAAGGTTCTAATTCTGAGAAGATATAATAGAAAAAAGTAATCAAATAGTAGTCATTTTAACCACAGGGCTAAAGGTTTCCAAGAAATTCATACCTTTAGTTTGTGTGAAGCCCTTAGCAACAAGCCTGGCCTTATGCCATTCAACAGCACCATTTATTTTGAGCTTTGTTTTTAAAAACTCACTTACATTTAATCAGTTTCTTTCCTATAGAATGATGAGTAATTGCCAAGTTTGGTTGGACTCCAAAGCTTGTAACTTAGCATTAATAGCATTCTTCCAACAGACCTCCTTAATAGCTCCAGAGTAGGAATTAGGCTCATGAATGGAAGATAATACAAGAGACTAAGATCGATGCAAAGAATGTAATGAATGATAGGAAATAGAAGAGGATAAGAGATACCTGACATTATGATGAATTTGTGGGGTGCCTGAAATGGTCAATGTGTGATGATAATCCTGACAATAAGAAGGAGGGCACCTCTCTCTATTAGATCTTCTAGGTTGAGGTTCAGGTTTAAGTTATTGATGGTCTGGTGAAAGATGGTGGTGAGATGAAGTATTGCTTGGTGAAGGTGTGTTAGGTATATAAGTAGGGTGATCAGGTATATAATTATGGTAATTAGGCTCATCATCATGGAAATAAGGTGAACAAAATGCCACTATGGATGAGGTGTGTTAATATTAGGTTGTGCAAGGGTAGATGGAAACATAGGAAAAATATCTTCATGAAACTGAACATTTTTAGAAATAAACAACTCCCTTTTTTTCAAATCATAAACAAGATATCCCTTAGTACCAGGCTTGTATCTAAGAAAAACACATTTTCTTACTCTTGGATTAAGCTTAGTCCTATGAGATGTAAGAGTAGATGTAAATGCTAGACAGCTAAAGACTTTTAAGTTTGAAGTATCAGGTAATTTGCCTTGATGTAACACAGTTTAAGGTGCTTAGTTTCGCAAAAACTTTGTAGGTAGTTCATTTATTAAGTGAAAAGCACGAGCCACTACATGATTCTAAAATGATTTAGGAATGTAAGATTGAAACATGAGAGTCCTAGCTATTCCTAAAATATGTTGATGTTTTCTCTCTACTATACCATTTTGTTGTGGGGTTTCAATACAAGAAGTTTGATGTATGATCCCTTTTAAGGCATACCATTCTTTCAGATTAAATCCTTTACCATTATCTGTTCTAATTATTTTTATCCTTTTTTGAAATTGAGTTTCAATTAATTGAACAAAATGTTGAATTAAAGTGCCGGTTTCAGTTTTGGATTTCACGAGGTAAAACCATGTAAATCTAGTGGTATTGTTTACAATTGTGAGAAAATATTTATGACCAAAAGCAAAAGGGACAACCAAAGGCCCCCAAATATCAATATGTATCATTTCAAAAATGTTAATAGTTAACTATTGTCACGACCTGGATCGTGACGGTACGGCCAACCCTCTCGAAAAAGGATGTGAAACGAAAATGAAAACTAGGAGTCGCCACCAACGTTTTTATCCATAGGAAAAACATTGGGAAAAAACTAAGTTCAGTAAATCACTGGTTTAAAAATTGAGATTCAAGTTCGGGAGTCGGTTACGAGTAGGGAAGGTATTAACACCCTACATCGCCTGTCAAAAATAGTACCAAGATTGAAAATGCGTAACATAAATAGCCTTACAAAAGATGTTATATTTCTCCCCTTTTATTGTTGTACTTTATGTAAAAAAAACGGAGGGAACAAACTGAACAACATGGATTGTAGATCAAAAGGACGTCGCGTCCAAATTAACCATGGCTTTGGTATAAAACAAGAAAAGGGAAGGATGCTAACAAGACATCGTGTCTAAATTATTCATCCTTTAATCGAAATACAGGATTAGAAACGGGAAGGGGATAAACGGGACGTCTCATCCTAAGTATCCTGTTCCTTATGAATCGTGGTGATGGTCTACCAAGAATAGGGGAAAATCAACAAGACGTCACGTCTAAATTGATTTTCATGGAATTTAATCAAGATGTGGGGTTAGAAACGGGAAGGGGATAAGCGAGACGTCTCGTCTCAAGTATCCCGTTCCTTATGGGTTATGGTGATGGTCTACCGAGAATAGGGGAAAATCAACAAGACGTCACGTCTAAATTGATTTTCATGGAAGTGATAAAAAATGGGAGTTACAAAGGAAACATAAAGAAAATAAAAATAGGAATAAAATGGAAAAGGTGGGCTCGACAGGATTTAAAGTCTTGCTCTTACGTATTCTTGGATGACCAAGAAATCAGGGTTACATAGTTCTTTAGATTTTTTTTAGGAAATGGATGAACGAAATTTTCTTCTTTTACTTAAAAAGTAAAGGACAAAAAATAGAAGACAGAAAAGAGGGGGGTAGCAGAAGCTACAAGAGAGAAAGAGAAATAGTGAGTTCAGAAAAGAGAGGGAAAAATGAGCGAAAACCGAGTGAGAGAAGAAAAACCGAGTCGGAGAAGAAAAACCAAGTGAGGACGAGAGAGACCGAGTGATGGAGTGAGAGAACCGAGAGAGGGAGAGACAAGTGAAGGAGATCTGGTGAGGAATGAAAGGGTGAAAGAATGAGTGAAAGACCGAATAGATGATGGACCAAGTGAGATAGTGACGAGTGAAAGAGGGTACGAATGAATGAAGGGGCCGAGTGATGGAATGAGAAGCCGAATGAGGAAAAAGAGACTGTAGAGGGGGTCAGAGACTGATCGAAGATGAAAGAGGCCGACTGAGGGAGAAAGAGGCTGACGGAAGGAGGAAGTCAGTGGGGGAGTGAAAGACCAAACGAAGGAAAATGAGACCGAGGGTGAAGAAGACGGTGGGGGAGTGAAAGATCAAGTGAGGGAGAAAGAGACCGAGGGTGAAGAAGAGACGTACCAGAGTGTTCTCCTTTCTGAATTTCTAGTCTATGTTTCCTTGTCCACCTTTTTGGTTTTCTGATTTTTTTTTTGTTTTCTAAGAGGATGAGTGTGGGTGAGAGTGCTGGGACGGTGTGAAGGCTTGGTGCAGAGATGGTGTGAGGGTTTGATGAAGGGGCGGTGTGAAGGCTTGATGAAGGGATTCTGCCTTTGAACGCCGGTGAAACCTCAGGCTCTCTCGGACAAAAGGATTTTGGGGTGATCGGAGCAACTTACAGGGGAGTATGGGTAGAATGACGTCTTCAAGAGTGCAAAATTTCTAACTAAAAATTCCCAACCAAAAATCCAACCCCTTGAGCCTCTTCAGACGAGGTATTTATAGGGGTGGCCGAGTGCTTGGACAGCACCAGCTTCCACTCACAGTGGAGGCAGTCTAGCCACTAACAGGTAGTGGGGGACAACGGCTGGTGGGGAATTTTCAATTACTCCCACTTCCGCCCCCTGTCTGCCATTTCCAGAATTCATGGATTGACTTGGGTGGTGGGATTCCAAGTCATAGAATGGCAATCAGATTCTTCAAATGGGACCTCATGGGATCGGTGCTCTTCCTTGTGGCCCGGATAATTGTCTCAGCCAGTATCCATTCATAGTGGAAATTAATCCGAGCGGAACAGGTGCTCTCATATATAAAAGGCCGAGTGAAAGCTTGAATTTGTAGATCCGATCTGACCTTTGACACTCGGTGTGGATGGTTTGAATTCATAAATTATTGACTCGGAAATCCCTTTCCGAGAAGTATGCATCAGGGCCTCTTTTTATTCGGACTTAGTTCACTCGAAATTGCTTTGTCTGGAAATGTCACTGCTTGAAGCATTCATTCGGAGTTGCTTCAATCAGAGGTGCTTTGCTCGGAACTTGTCACTGCTTGAAGCATTCATTTGGAACTGCACCAATCAGAGGGGTTTTGCTCGAAACTGATTCACTCGGAGACATTCTACTTAGAAATGATTCACTAGGAGACATTCCACTCGGAAATGACTCACTAGGAGACATTCCACTTGGAAATGACTCACTAGGAGACATTCCACTTGGAAATGACTCACTAGGAGACATTCCACTCGGAAATGACTCACTAGGAGACATTCCACTCAGAAATGACTCAATCGGAGGCATTCCATTCGGAAATGATTCACTAGGAGACATTCCACTCAGAAATGACTCACTAGGAGATATTCTACTCGGAAATATATATCTCTCAGTAGCAAACCACTCGAAAATGGTTTCCTTGGTGACATTCCGCTCGGATATAATCTTTGCCTGACAAATGCTCTTTCAAAGTTCAGTCCTTTTTGTTCAGAATCAATTCACTCGGAAAAGATTTGCTTAGAAACTTCTCTGTCCAGAAAAAGCACTCATCCAAAGTCAGAATCTCTTTTCCCTCGGAGGTACTTCAATCAGGAATTCTTCACTCGGATGTATTCATCAGACATCAGACTTGCTTTTCATTTAGACTGGCTTCAGTAGGGGATTATCCACTCGGATGTATTCATCTGAAATCAGACTTGCTTTTCATTCAGACTGGCTTCAATCGGGAATCCTTCACTCAGATGTATCCAATCGGTAAGTATTCATTCAAAGACAGTCCCTTTTTCATTCAGTGGTTTCAATCGAGAATCTTCCACTCGGAAACACCCCACCCAGAGACAATTCACTCGACAACGTCTCACTCGGAGACATGTTACTCGAGACGCCTGAGCGAAGGAAAGGAATATGCATCAGGTATCAATCTCGCTCGGGCGAGACATGTCTCGCTTAAGCAAAATTGTTCCAATATATAAAAATTTCCCCTCTCGCTTGAGCGCTCACTTCTCTGCTTGAGCGAAATTGATCCAGGGGCTAACTCCTGATTCTCCATCAATGTCACTTGGGCGAAACCACCACCCGCTCGGGCGAAAATAGGCCAGAGGCCAAATTCCTGATTCACCACAATCTCGCTCGAGCGAGATTCCCACTCGCTTGAGCGAGATATACAGGTTTTATGCAGAACGGGAAATCCTTCAACTTAGCATATGAAATACTATTTTCTCTCCCTCTAACTCTTCCTAATGCATCATATCACATCACCATACATCTATAAACTCTATCAGCGTCCTGAAGCATTATAGTTTGAGAGGTTTACTTCATCTTTTCGTAGAATCAAGCAAACACCTCGCTCGGAAATAACCTCACTCGGGAATTCCTCACTCAGAGTCACCCCTGCCCGGAAATAATCACTCAGAAATGATTCCTGATTTGGGCAACGGATGTCTGGTCTCTTTTAATCAAATCCTTGGTATTTGGGTCGGACCAAAAGAGGTGTTCACAGATGCCCCTCTTTACTTCTTTTTCACAAGAAAAACATGAAGTTTTCCGTGTTTTTAAAGTGAAAAGGAAGTAAAGATATGAACACCGATGTATGAGTCAGGTGGGACCCCTCGATCGTTATGGCATCTAAAGGTGTTGGCAATCGCGAGTCAGTGTGACCTTTTCCTCTTTAAAGACAAGCATTTTCCACATCTGTCTCTCTCTCTTTCTTTTTTTCTATTTTTGTTTTTGCTTTTGTTTTTGTTTTTGTTTTTTTGTTTTTTTGTTTTTTTTGTTTTTATTTTTTTTTGTTTTTTTGTTTTTTTTGTTTTTATTTTTTTTTGTTTTTTTGTTTTTGTTTTTTTGTTTTTTTTAAGTTCTGGATTGACCGGGAAAAATTGTCTTTCAGTTAACAGGAGGTGAGAAGAATTGGGGTTGACCCCCGGTAGACTGGAAATGTAAAGGTTGGGAGATTTAAGGATTAACAAGACGTCACATCCTGATTAACCTGGACCCAAAGGCTCGGGTGATGCCCCGGTCTAACATGACTGAAGGTTCTTGGGGAACTACCCCTTGAATGAAAGAGAATGAACCTGGGGGATGCCTCGGTTTGACATGACTGAAGGTTGTTGGGGAACTGCCCCTTGATTGAGAGAATAGACCTAGGGTGATGCCCCAATTTAACATGATTTGGAGAAATCTTGGGGGGAACTGCCCCTTGACTGAAAGAGAATAAACCTGGGGTGATGCCCTAGTTTGACATGATTTGAAGGAATCTTGGGGAACTGCCCCTTGACTGAAAGAGAATAGATCTGGGGTGATCCCCTAGTTTGACATGATTTGAAGGAATCTTGTGGAACTTCCCCTTGACTGAAAGAGAATAGATTTGGGGTGATGCCCCAGTTTAATGTGGTTTGAAGGAATCTTGGGGGACTGCTCCTTGACTGGAACAAAGGAGATCTGGGGAGATGCCCCAGTTTGAGTTGTTTAGGAAGTGTAATTCTACTGGGGAAGGATTTGGTGATTCGGGGTACTGTCTCTTTGGGTGAAAGAGAATGAACCTGGGGTGATGCCCCAGTTTGAACTATCTGCCTCGTAACCTTGGGGGACTGACCCTTGAGCGAGAAGAAATGAACCTGGGGTGATGCCCCAGTTTGAATTGTTTGGGAAGTATAGTTCCACTGGGGAAGGATTTGGTTAGCATCTGTCTGGTAACCTTCATGGTTCCACCGGGGGAGGTACTTGGCGATTTGGGGTACCGTCCTTTAATCGGAAAGAGAAATTAGGGGTCCACTGGGAATGTGCCATGGGTTTGCTTGGTCTAGTAATGATTGAGAAAAGTGTACTGGGGTTCATTGGGGAATGTATGGCAGGTCTGCCGGAGGAGAAAAATCTGGGGGATGCCCCAGTTTGGGACATTTTAATGAGGGTAACTCCATTGGGGAAAGTGTTCTCCTATTGGGGAAGGGAGGCGTGGCTAGCCTTTGATCACTATGGTTTTGTCGGAAAGGTGATTCCACTGAGGATAACTAACTTCCCCAAATTTGATTAAGAAGTACTCCAGTTAGGGGAGCTGAGTCCATTTTGTGGTTCCCCTAGGGAGGCAAACTTGGTCGGGGTTCCCCTCGGGGATGAGTGACGGGTCTACTGGGGAGAGTTTTGGGCAACTACACGTCTTGGGATCATGGGTCCTGGCCACCCCTTAACACAGAAGCGTAAAACAAATTAAAACTTACAGGTGAACTCCCTTGGCGACTGGCTTTGAAGTAACTCATGGCCAAAATAACTGTCACTTCTGACTTCATTGAGGTTGCCTAGCGGAGTTGGTTGTGCTTATCTGAGGTAAGATCCGGCAATGGTATACACTTCGTTCCCCATAACTTTGTGTTTTTGTCATTTTTCAAATTCAAAAATTTTCTTAAGGCAAAACTTGTTTATTCATTTTAGTCATGAACACATGTAAGAAGAAGGAAACATTTTATATCATCAGGTATGTATAGGTGATAAAAACAATACAAAAGATATGATATAACAAGGTGCAAGGAATTGATGGTAAGGGTGAAAGGGAAGGCCTTTTAGATCCTCCATCGATTTCCTAAGAGCGACGAGATTCCAAGTTTTTTCTTATGATTTCTTGTTTATCCTCTGATTTTGCTTCCGAGGACGTGATTTGACAATGGCTTCGATGCCCTAGAATGACCTCCTCATCTACGACTTGAAAAGTTGACGTTGCAGTGTTGAATCTACAGGCTGTGATTTTGTCTGAGCCGCCCTCTTGGGTTTTCGGCTCAACCAATCACTCTAACTTTTGCCTAGGTCATCTTTTCAGGTTTTCAACCTAGCGAGCCCTTTTTTTTATGCGTAGTATATTTTCACTGCATCCACATTTATAGGAATCGGTAAATCTTCCTCATCCATGTTGGTGAGTATGAGAGCACCTCCAGAAAAATCTTTCTTCACGACGTAAAACCCTTCGTAGCTAGGAGTCCATTTGCCCCGGCTGTCTTTCTGAATCGGCAAAACCTTTTTGAGTACCAAGTCTCCTTCTTGAAACTGTCAGGGTCGTACCTTCTTTTCAAATGCTCGTTTCATACGCCTTTAATACAACTGACCATGACAGAGGGCAGTCAGTCTTTTACCATCAATCAGATTTAGTTGGTCATGTCGAGCCTGGATCCATTCAGCTTCAACCAGTTTGGCTTCCATGATCACTCGGAGGGAAAGGATCTTTACTTCGAAAGGCAGGACTGCTTCCATGCCATAAACCAAAGAGAAAGGGGTTGCCCCAGTTGAGGTTTGGACTAAGGTACGATACCCGTGTAGAGCAAAGGGAAGCATTTCATTCCAGTCTTTGTAGGTTACCACCATCTTTTGCACTATCTTTTTGATATTTTTGTTAGCCGCCTCGACTGCTCCATTCATTTTTGGGCGGTACGGAGAGGAGTTGTGGTGGGAGATTTTAAAGCTCTCGCAAAGCTCCTTCATCATTTTATTGTTCAGATTTGTACCATTGTCTATGATGATTTGGCTCGGTAAACCGTACCGGCATATCAATTCTCGTTTGATGAACTTGACGACGACATTCTTTGTCACATTGGTGTACGAAGCAGCCTCTACCCACTTTGTGAAATAATCGATGGCGACCAAGATGAAACGATGACCGTTTGAAGCCTTTGGTTCGATGGGACCAATGACATCCATGCCCCACATCGAGAAGGGCCACGGTGCTGACAAAACATTCAGAGATGACGGAGGTGCGTGAATATGATCAGCATATATTTGACACTTATGACATCTCTGAGCATAGGCAAAGCAGTCTGTTTCCATGGTCATCCAGTAATAACTGGCCCTCAAGATCTTTCTTGACATGGCGTGCCCATTAGAGTGGGTTCCAAAAGATCCTTCGTGAACATCTCTCATGATTTTGTTTGCCTCAGTGGTGTCAACACAACGAAGGAGGACAGAGTCATAGTTTCTTTTGTAAAGCATATCACCATTCAAGAAGAAACCCATGGCAAGCCATCGTAGGGTTTTCTTATCGTTCTCTATAGCACCGTTGGGATATTCTTGACTCTGGATATACCTCTTAATGTCATGGTACCAAGGTTTTCCATCTGATTATTCTTCAACCACTTGGCAGTATGCGGGCTCACAACGATTCTCTATCTCGATGAGAGGCATGTCATAATCATTACTCACTTTGAACATCGAAGCAAGAGTGGCCAAAGCGTCAGCCATTTGGTTGTCTTCCCGAAGAACATGGTGAAAGGAGATCTCATCAAAGTCCTTGATCATTTCTTTGATGTGGGAGTGATAGGGAACTAACTTGTTATCCCTAGTTTCCCATTCACCCTTCAACTGGTGGATAACCAAAGCGGAGTCCCCGTAGACTTCTAACGACCTTATTTTCACATCTAGTGCCACTTGGATTCCTAGTGAATATACCTCATACTCAGCGACATTGTTGGTACAATCGAAACATAGCCTGGCGCAGACAGGGATGAACTCTTTTTCTGGTGAAATCAATATGGCTCCGATTCCGTGTCCCAAAGCATTAGAAGCTCCATCAAACCTCAAAATCCACTTGTCTTTACTGCCACCTTCTTCATCATACAATGCCAGGATATCCTCATCCAAGAAGTCAAATGGCATTCATTTGTAATCACTTATGGGTTGATGGGCTAAGTAGTCTGCCAAAGAGCTCCTTTTTATGGCTTTCTGAGTGACATATGTTATGTCATACTCAGTTAACAGCACTTGCCATCGAGCAATCCTTCCGGTTAGAGCTGGCTTTTCAAAGATGTACTTAATGGGATCCATCTTGGAAACTAGCCAGGTGGTATGACTCAACATATACTGCCTTAAGCGCTTCGTGGCCCATGCTAATGCACAACAAGTCCATTCTAAAATAGAGTATCGCATCTCGTAATTAGTGAACTTCTTGCTCAGGTAGTAGATAGCATGTTCCTTCTTCCCAGTTTCATCATGCTGACCTAACACGTAGCCCATAGACTCATTTAGTACCGTCAGATATAGGATCAGCGGCCTCCCAGGGTTGGTGGTACCAATATCAGTGGTTCTCGCAGGTACTGCTTAATTTTCTCAAAAGCTATTTGGCAATCCTCATTCTATTGTCCTGGTTGGTTCTTGCGGAGTAGCTTGGAGATTGGTTCGTAGGTCGATGTCAACTGTGAGATAAACCGAGCAATGTAGTTTAACCTTCCCAAGAATCCCCTGACTTCTTTTTCTGTACGAGGAGGTGGCATTTCTAGGATTGCCTTGACCTTGTCAGGATCTACTTCGATTCCTTTCTTGCTTACAATAAAATCCAATAGTTTGCCTGACCTTGCACCAAACGTGCACTTGGCAGGGTTCAATCTGAGCTTAAACTTCCTCAACTGCTCAAACAGCTTCCTTAGGTCACTGACGTGCTCTTCCTCAGTTCTAGATTTTGCAATGATATCATCCACGTAGACTTCTATCTCCTTATGCATCATATCATGGAATAAAGTGACCATTGCTCTCTGATAGGTTGCCCCAGCGTTTTTCAAACCGAAGGACATTACTTTGTAACAGAAAGTGCCCCACAGAGTGACAAACGTGGTTTTTTCCATGTCTTCCGGCGCCATTTTAATCTGATTGTACCCAGAGAAGCCATCCATGAATGAGAAGATGGAGTGTTGGGCTGTGTTATCGACCAAAACGTCAATCTGTGGCAGAGGAAAATCGTCTTTAGGGCTGGCCCTATTTAGATCTTGATAATCCACACACATCCGCACTTTTCCATCCTTCTTCGGGACAGGAACTATGTTGGCTACCCATTGCAGATATTTAGCTACGTCTAAGAAGCCAGTCTCGAATTGTTTCTTGACCTCCTCCTTGATCTTAAGAAGCATTTCTGGCTTCATTCTCCGTAGCTTTTGCTTGATTGGTGGACATTCTGGTTTTAGAGGCAACTTATGTTCCACGATGCTGTTATCCAACCCTGGCATATCCTGATATGACTAAGCAAACACATCCCGAAATTCCCAGAGCAGTTTAATCAACTCATCCTGTTATTCTTTGCTTAAGACGGTGCCTATCTTGACCATTTTATCTTCCCCTTCATTCCCCAGGTTAATGGTTTCGATTTCCTCCTGATAAGGTTAAATCTCTTTATCCTCTTGTTCCAACAATCTTGTCAATTTAGGCAAGGGTCCAAAGTCTTCCTCACTTTCCTCATAGGAGCAATCATTTGGATAATCAGAGTCATGAAACAAAACCGAGTTCTCATCGCTCTCAGGGGGATCATTTCTGGATCTGTATTTAGGTTATATTATAACAAATGAAAAGAGAAACAAGTAAGCGAAAGGTTTAAGAGACAGAGATTGCACAAAGATGAGGTAATGAGACTGGAATGTATTCATTAATTTTAAAACAAACAAGTTTTACCCTTATTACAAAATAGGTCCCGAAGCCTTAGGCATAGCAAGGGGACTGCCAAGTTATGAAATAACAGTGATTACTCTGACAAAATGTTAATGGTTGTAGGGAATTCTATGACTTCCCAGTTGCTCAGTTCTCGATCCGGGTGGCAAGCATACACCAACTCCGCATTGTGGTTAGGCTCACTTTTAACCATGGCGACCTGATCCGGGTATATCATTCCGGCGCTCCTGAAGCTCTGATACAGGTCACAGACGGGGATTCTTGCGGTGTTGAATTCTTGTCCAGTAAGGCGGGCCACCCTTCTTCCCCTTCTCTCTTCTTTGACCCTTCTTCTATCTGCCGAAGTGGGCTTGTACCCCAGGCCATATCTATTCTTGTTCTCTGGGAGATGCACCGGTTGGACTTTCCCTTCCAATTCGCGCCCTAATCCTTTTCCAGGCTTGTACCCATCCCGCAACATGTTTCTTGCCACCACTAGAGGTATATTGGGGAAGGATGTCTTCACAATGCTTGTCGCATTGGCTATCTCTAAGGCCTGGAATGAAGTCTCGAGGGCTTCCTCGACGACTTCAATGTATGGAGTAGAGACGAGTTTGATAACCAGAAGGTCCTCCTCTCTGGAAACAATCACCAATTTGTTATTGTGAACACCTATTTCAGCCCATCCGCAAATGAAAAGAAATTTAAAAAAAAAGAAAAAAAAAAGAAATTTTTTTATTAAAAAAAAAGATTTTTTTTTATTTAAAAAAAAAGAGGGGGGACTCAGAAATGATCATTTCCGAGTGGAAGGACTCGGAACAGATCAAATCCGAGTGGAATATGCCACTGTTGAAGAGAAATCCGAGTAGAACAACTCAGAAATGATCAAAACCGAGTGGAACTACTCAAAATGGAGCAAATCCGAGTAAAAGTACTCAGAAATGATCAAAACTGAGTGGAACTACTCAGAATGGAGCAAATCCGAGTAGAACTACTTAGAAATGATCAAAAACTGAGTAATAATGAAGCATTTCCGAATGGAATAGGCTCCTGTTGGGGAATCCGAGCGGAATGACACATACATGATCAAACCCGAGTAGAATTACTCAGAATGAATCAATTTCGAGTGGAAAGCTTCCCTGTCAGAGCCATTCCGAGTGAAGAAATTCAAATTTCTAATTCTGAGTGTGAAGAAGTTTATTTCCGAGCGAAAAATGGCCAAAATTCCAATTTTCGAGCCATTTCAATCGGTTCCCAACCAATCTTCACTCATCTGAGTCCTCCTTTACCCACTTCCGGGCCATTTCAATCGGTTCTGAGTCATTTTATACTCGGATTGTGGAGAGGAAGTGAAGGCCGACCCCTTTTCCACTCGGATTTGACTCCTAATGTGGAGGAATGCTGACTGAGAGGGTGATCGGAGTGAGAATCACTCGGATTCCCCATTTTTGCTCGGATTACTCCATTTTTACTCGGATTTACACATCCTCACTCGGATTTGACTGCCAGTGTGGATGAATACTGATTGGAAGGTGGATCCGAGCCATTCTCACTCGGATTACACCATTTTCACTCGGATTACACCATTTTTCTCTCGGATTTCCACTCTCTTCACTCGGATTCACATGCTGACTTGGATTCCACCCCAAAGTGGATCCAGGAATCCCGGAGGTGGCTGGCAGACAGGGGCGGAGGTGGAGGAATTAAAAATTCCCACCAGCCGTTGTCCCCCCACTACCCAAACCGAGTGGAAGCCTGAGCTGGCATTCCACTCGGAAGTGGAAGCCTGAGCTGGCATTCCACTCGGAAGTGGAAGCCTGAGCTGGCATTCTACTCGGGCTAGCCTATAAATAGGCAAGGGGGAGGATAGCTGAAAAGGGGAGGCATTCAGAGGAGGAAACTCTGCCAAAATCCTTCGTGCTCTCTTCTCTCTCACACCAACTCTTCTCTTCTTCTCCTTCTATCATCCCTCACCATTGCTGCCCACAATCCTTCCATCCTCCAGTCCTCTCCTATTCCAATCTGTCCATCACCTTCCCACTCCCTCTAACCCCATCTTCCCTCTCGGACCAGCGTTCCTGCACCATCAGCACTCGGTTTTTGCTTAACTTTCACTCGGTAATCCTCTTTTCACTAAGATTTAGTATTTTGCATTCGTTTTCTCTTATTTCCATTCGGATCCTCACTGTTTCACTCGGATTTACTACTATTTTCACACAGATCCTTACTGTTTCACTCGGATTTACTATTTTGCACTCAGATTCTCATTATTTCACTCGGATTTACTATTTTGCACTCAGATTCTCATTATTTCACTAGGATTTACTATTTTGCACTCGGTTTCCCTTATTTTCACTCAGATTTTCATTGTTTCACTCGGATTTTCACTGTTTCACTCAGATTTTTCACTATTTCACTCAGATTCTCACTGTTTCACTCAGATTTTCACTGTTTCACTCAGATTTTTCACTGTTTCACTCAGATCTTCACTGTTTCACTCAGATTTTCACTGTTTCACTCAGATTTTTCACTGTTTCAATCAGATTTTTCATTGTTTCATTCAGATTCTCACTGTTTCACTCATATTGTCACTGTTTCACTCGGTTTCCCCTGTTTTCACTTGGATTTTTCATTTTTTCACTCGGTTTTCTTATTTTTCACTCAGTTTTCTTATTCTTCGCTCGTTTTTTTTATTTTTTGCACTCGTTTTCCTCTCCCATTCAGTTTTTTTTATATATTCATTTTTCTTAATCAGTGTCGTACGGAAAATACTTTCATCTACACAGTCTCTATAAGATCCGTGCACGTGCGAAGCACTTCGCCTTGTATGGATTCTTCAAAAAAATGATGCCTATCAATATCTTCCTAATCTTTTCCTAAAAAAAACATTTTAAAGAACTACGTGACCCTGATTTCTCGAAAGCTCGAGAATACGTAGGAGCGGGAAACAGTTCCTGTCGGGCCCACCTTTCTTTATTTAATTTTTAGAGTTTCCTTTTTGTCTTGCTATCAAAAGGAGGAGCGAGATTAATTTGGACGAGACGTCCTGTTAATCTCATATTTTTAAATATCTATTTAAAGAAAAAAGGAGGAGCGAGATTAATTTGGACGAGACGTCCTGTTAATCTCATATTTTTAAATATCTCTTTAAAGAAAAAAGGAGGAGCGAGATTAATTTGGATGAGACGTCCTGTTAATCTCATATTTTTAAATATCTCTTTAAAGAAAAAGAAGGAGCGAGATTAATTTGGACGAGACGTCCTGTTAATCTCATGTAAATATTTTGCGTTGATTTTTATTTATTTTGTTTATTTTGTTATTCCGTACGTTTTTCTTTTTATGAAGAAGTTAAAATAATTATCGGGTTAACTATAATGCGCGCTATCAAATTGAGGTAACCGTTTTTTATAACAGACAGTTGTGAGGTGCTAATACCTTCCTCACCTGTAATCAGACTCCCGAATCATGGAATCTCATTTTTATAACCAGTGCTTTAACAAAAGGTTTTTCCACTATTTTATCCTAAAAAAATATTGGTGGCGACTCCCTGTTTATTTTTTAAAAACCGTTTTGAGGGTCGGCCGCGCCGCCGCGATCTCGGTCGCGACAGATGGCGACTCCACTGGGGAATTAGAGAGTCAAGCCAATCAATTTGATAGCGCATGTTTTAATTAGCGTATTAATTATTTAACTTCTTCTTTTATTTTATTTCCTTGTCAATGTTTAGTTCCTGTTTTGTTTATATTCTATCATTTATGTTCTGTAAATATCTGTATGATCATTGAACCCTAGGGTAGTCAACTTTATTTTGTTGCTCTATGTTTGTTCTATGTGCAGGATGAGTAAGGTACAGGTATTGAATGCCTCTTTCACACACTACACTCACAATTTGCACACACTTTTGAGTGGGACCCTATACCCGGGCCTAAATAAGCTTAAGATTAGGAGAGGTTGATAGCGGAACCATTTGGGATGTACTTCCTGTCTGGTTACTGTGAGAACCTCAGCTAGAGTTCGACTTATTCATGGTGCTCACACTTAGTATACTTCTTACTATTTGTGATCAACATCATGAATAGGATCTTGGCTCTAGTGACCTTTAGAAGTTTTAGAACAAGCCACCTAATATGAGGTATCACTGATAGATGAACTTTAGAACCATTAGGAAACCTCCAGAAAAGCCTGAATTAAGACACAAAGGGGCAAACTTTACTTATACCTTTCCTCATTCTCGCTTTCTTTTATGATCCAAATTAGAGAGGACCGCTTACCCATTTAGCGGATTACTTCTTCCAAAAATAACATATTTTTAACCCGTGATCCTTTAATAGGCAAGTAGTCCTTTCCTTTTATGCACAAGTCTTTGGGATTTGAGTTACGGATTGTTTTGAATAAAAAAAAGGGTATAAAAAAATAAAAAAAAATCAAATTTTTTATTGACAATGATCAGAAAATCCGTAGCTCACATAACCTTTGATTTGTCATAAGTTTTGTCAAATCGAAACTTCCCTGAGTACAAAAATATTTTCAAAGTTACTAGGGGAGTATCGATTTGCAAAACACGTCAGTTCTAGTGACTAATTTTCTCATTTCTCATGTTCTCGTAGGAAGCTATCAAGAGCTTAGCCAGCACCTCTGAGTGAAAGTATGAAAATTAACATGAGATCGGATAGTTGTGGTATAAATATACCTGAGTTGAAAAAATTACTTCATGTCAAGGCTAGGAAGGTCGATACAACCAGTCTGCAAGCATTAGGCAAGAAATTGGATATGAATCAGAAAATGTTTTTTTCAAGGAGATATGGGAGGATCCTAAAGTTGCTAGAAGTGGAAGTACAAGTCGAAGCAATTACTGCTTTGATTCAGTTTTATGACCCACCTCTCCGTTGTTTCACTTTCCAAGACTTTCAATTAGCTCCGTCTGTTGAGGAGTTCGAACAGATTCTGGGTATGCCACTAGAGGGACAAATGCCTTACCGCCACCTTGGACGCCATGCGAATGTTCTTACCATCGCTGATATCCTAAGGATTAATCCGGAAGTCTTAAGAAGTAAGCAGCTAAATAGAAGTCAAGTCCTGGGGTTTGATCGGGAATATTTTGAGAGGCACATGCACTTGCTGGCTGAGAAGGGAGATTGGGAAGCCTTCATGGATACTTTGGCTTTAACCATTTATGGTGTTATCTTGTTCCCCAACATTGACAATTACATAGACTATGATGCCATTGGCATTTTCCTTGCCCATAAATTTAAGTCTGAAAATCCTGTCACTGCTATCTTGGCAAATATATATTACACCATGGACTTCTGTTCTACACAAGGTGGAAAAAGAATCATTTGTTGTCTACCTGCTCTGTATGTGTGGCTCACGTCACATGTTTTCCACCAAGTCGACAAAGTTAAATGTCGTATTTCTGATCTGAAATTATGCCAGTTAGTAACAAAAAAGGTTGACACCTGATGGGGCTCACAGTTGACAAAGTAAGGTGGTATCCACAATGGTTGAAGGTTGACACCATTATTCATCATTGTGGAAGCTACCTGAATGTTCCTCTTATGGGCACACAAGGATGCATTAACTACAACCCTGTCATAGCCAAACAGCAGTTAGCTTATCCATTGCTTGGGCCACCTGATGAAGAATCACTTATTCTTTTTGTCCTTCACTACTCAAAAGGAGATTGTACCTCTGCTATTCAGGATATAGCAAATGCGTGGAAGATGGTCCATAGGCAAGGAAAAGAACTAGGAGCTCGAAGCCATGTCGTGAAGGACGAATACTACCGATGGATCCTGAATAGAGTTTCCATTGTCAAGCTGCCTTTCAAAAGTCCCTCCCATCTCCCGACAAAAATACCTGTTCTCTTACCTACTCTTGAAGAGGAAGCCTTGAAAGCCAAGATAGAGGAGTTAATTGTAAAAAATAAGAAGCTAGAGGAAGACCTACTAAAATCTCAACAAGAATGTGCCCTTCAAAAAAGGGAGAACTCAGAAAGTAAGTGAACCATCAAGGAGATTGGAAAAAAGCGGAAAGTTGAAAGAGATTACTTGAGGAAGCAAAGTCAATGCCTCCGAACAGCTAATACTCAACTGAGGATGAAGAGCAAGCAAAGGGATACTATGTTGGCTGACAAGCAACTCTTGAGAGATATGTTGGAAAAAGCCAAAGAGAATGAGCAAATTGCCTTGGTACAAGAAGAGCTCCTACAATTGCAAGTTGGTCAATTAGAGCATCAGCTTAATGAGGTGGTAGAAGCTTGCCAGCGAGAGATAAACGGCAAGCGACAGCACGCGATGGATACTGAGCAAGAATGTCGTGAGGCTATCCGTATTTTGAAAGCTGAAATGACACAACAAGATGAAGTTATTCATTCATGGATGAATCGCTTCACCCACTTGGCACATTTGGCTAATGGAGTTCTGGAAGAGCTCCCGCTCCTGCTTAAGCAAGCTGAGGGGATGGTTAACCCTCTTAGTACCCCAAAAGAAATTGTAAACTTCCTTGATTACTGTAGAGAAAGGATTTGTAAAATGAGGGCCATGATTGCCCGAGCTAGGAATGGCTGATTTACTTTTCTTGCATAAAAAAAATTGGCAGCAGTAATGTACTTTGAAATTCAGAAAGAAGGATTCTTTTGTCTCCACAATCGTCTCATGTTAATTTCCATTTATCACATACTTATTACTCTTGAATGTCACGTTCTGAGGAATGGTTGGAGGGTACTGGCCGAGTTCCGTGATAACTTTGTGCACCATACTGTTTATTTTTCGTTTACCATTTTTATTTAATGCTTTCTTTTTTAACAATTTCGTGTTTTCACTTACAATAGACACTATGGGTAAACATCCTTATCCAACCCGACTCCAAACGAGACTCATGGCCGAAGCAGAAATTAGGGATGAAGATTTCAGAAACGAGTTCAATCAGCTGAAAGAACAAGTAGTCGAGTTGACCAAGCTTCTGGAAAAGAGAATCACAGAAGGGGATTCCTCTACGGGTATTGAGAACAACCAACAGCAGCCTGCCACTGTACCACTCCCCCTTGGTTCCGACCCAGCAAGAACCCAAGTACCAAACACAATGACACCCCCTGTCACCATTCATGTTGGAAGACCTAACCCTGTCATTGAGACCGAGTTACCTTACGGCCAGTCTTATGCACAGCATATATTTGTCGGCCCTGACGACAACCCAGTACCTTTTCCACTTTATGGCCTTCCACCAGGATACTATCCCCTGCTCACTAACCAAGACGCCCATGACCAGCAAGCGATGAATCCTCATACTTCATACCCTACCCAGCCAAATATACCATCACTCCACCAAACCCAAAACACACAAACTCATGACCCACAAATTTACCAAACCCAAAACACGCAAGCCCATGACCCACAAACTCACCAAACTCAAAATATACAAGCCCCGATGACCCAGCCGACCTACAACACACAAGCCCAAAATACACGAGCCCAGGTGACCCAACCGAATTATGTTGTACAGACTATGGCCCAACCCCAAGGTCCTTCACCAAATACAGGCCTAACAAACCAGTCCCATGCTTTGCCTCCGTTCAACCAGCTACTCGGTTATCCGTATGGATACGGAACCCCCTATGGGACCAATCTCCAAGATGCAACCCGCATGGTCGCAGCTCCTCGAAAGGAAAAGATAGAAATCTTAGAAGAGCGTTTGAGGATGATTGGAGGTTCTGGAGGTTTTGGACTAATAGATGCTTCGGAGCTATGTTTAGTCATAGATGTTGTCCTCCCACCCAAATTCAAGATGCCAGACTTTGATAAGTATCGGGGAATGACTTGTCCAAAGAACCATCTCACGATGTACTGTCGAAAGATGGCATCTTACTCTTCTAATGACCAACTCTTGATCCACTGCTTCCAAGATAGTCTAGCAGGGGCCGCTCTTACATGGTATGCTCACCTTGATCGGAACCATATCCGTTGTTGGAAGGACCTGGCAGATGCCTTCCTTAGACAATACAAGTATAACATGGATATGGCACCCAACAGGGTTCATTTACAAAACATGATGAAAAAGGACAGTGAAACATTCAAGGAATATGCCCAACGATGGAGAGAGACAGTGGCACAAGTGGATCCCCCATTGTCGGAAAAAGAAATAGTTGCGATGTTTATTGATACGCTCTCATCACCTTTCTACGGTAAGATGATTGGTAGTGTTTCATCCAACTTCTCCGACATTGTGACTATCGGGGAAAGAGTGGAAAGTGGAATACGAACAGGAAAGATCATTCAGGGCTCATCTAGGGCAAGCATGACAAGAAGGCCGGCGCCTGGGAAAAGGGATGGAGAAACTAATTCCATCTCTTATAATCAAAAGACGCCTTCGCCAAGACCATTCTTTCCTACTATGATTCAAGCTCCCAATCCTTATGTGGCCGCTACCACTCAGAGCCCGACAACTTATACTCTCCACTTTTATCCACCCATGGTAAGAGCGCCAGTACCGTAACCCGTGCCATACCATCACCCACAACAAGTGACTCGACCACCCAATCATAATCAAAACACAAGAAATTCCAATAATGAACGCTCCCCTGTACAGTTCGATCCAATTCCTATAACATATACCGAACTTTTTCCAATCCTCGTTCAGAAAGGTCTGGTAGCTCCATCCCCTATGAGGCCGTTGCAACCTCCTTACCCAAGGGGATATGACCCAAACGCTCATTGTGATTACCATGCTGGGGCACCAGGGCATTCCACAGAAAATTGCCTGGCTTTGAAGTATAAAGTAAGGGATTTGATCAAAGCCGACTGGATTAACTTTAAGGAAGGTAGCCCAAATGTTGCCACAAATCCCCTGCCCAACCATGGAAATTCAGAGGTTAACGCCTTGGAAAATGATGAGGAGTGCGTTAAGAATGTTGCTGATATAAGAATGCCATTGAGGTTAGTTCATTCCCTTTTGCTTGAAAGGGGATTAATTGAAGGAACCTGGAGTGTGAAACATGATTGCGAATAGACTGCCGAACATCAAGGTTTCTGTGAGGTCCTTCAAAGCCTTATGGATAGCTATATTGTGCAGGTCTGTAAACGCCGTGGAGATGAGGTCGACATGATTGAGGAACAAATAGGGGCACGGATCCCTAAGCCCTTGACAATTTTTTACACCAGGAACCCCCAAGCAGCTCATGTTTCTGTACAACCAACCATCACTATTCAAGCACCCACCCCGTTTGCGTTCAAAGATTCTCGAGTTGTCCCTTGGAAGTACAACGCAGATGTGATCGTTGCAAGCCCGGGCAACAGGTGACCCGTCTCCTTCGTCTGTCATAAATATTATAGGGGTAGGAGGTATAACCCGAAGTGGAAGAGTATACACCCCTCTAGAGCCGAAGAGGGATCAGGTTACCGGAAATGCCAAGGTGGACAAAGAAGGGGCCAATGGCAAAATCAAAAGGGCCGTGACTGATGAAGAAGCCCATGAATTCTTAAGGTTTATTCGCCAGAGCGAATATCAAGTGCTTGACCAACTGACCCATACTCCTACAAAAATCTCCTTGTTATCATTGCTGATGAACTCTGAGCCACATCAGAAGATATTGATGAAGGTCCTGAATAAGGCTCATGTCAGTCATGATATTCCCGTTGATAAGTTTCAGGGAATAGTGGGGCATATTGTTGCAGATAACTAGGGATGGCAATATGGGCTAGGCCCGCGGGCTGGCCCGTTTGGCCCGTTAAAACGGGCCGGGCCGGGCCAAGCTTTGAGGCCCGTTATCCCGAATAGGCCCGGCCCGTTTTGGCCCGTATAAAAACGGGCCCGTCACGGGCTGGCCCGGCCCGGCCCGGCGGGCCTTTATTAAAATATATATTTATATATTATATGTATAATGTTAATATTTAGTTAGTTAAAATTTTAATTATTTGTATTTATTATTTTCATTTAATGAAATAAATTAGATTAATTATAAAAATTTTACTTTAGAAAGGTGAAATCTAATTTTTATTTCTAATTTTTCTTAAAAAATATTTGAAAATAGTTTAAATTTAAAATAAAAAATAGTTTGTATAATATTTTTAAAGAAAATAGTTGGCCCGTTTTGGCCTGTTTTGGCCCGCGGGCCATAAAGAAAATGGGCCGGGCCAATGTTTTTGGCCCGTTTTCCTATTATGGCCCGGCCCGGCCCGGTCCGTATTTGGACGGGCCTATGCAGGCTTTGGCCCGGCCCGGCCCGTTGGCCCGTTTTGCCATCCCTACAGATAACTATCTGACCTTCACTGACGACGAAATACGAACAGAGGGGATTGGGCACAACAAGGCTCTCCATATCTCCGTAAAATGCTGAGATTACATCTTAGCAAAAGTACTTATTGACAATGGGTCGTCCCTCAATGTCATGCCAAAGTCTACATTGGCCAAATTACCATTTGATGGGACTTTTATGAAGCCAAGTGCCACGATAGTACGAGCTTTTGATGGAACTCAGAGGGAGGTTATGGGTGAGATTGAGCTGCCCATACAGGTTGGGCCGTGCACGTTCCAGGTCCTTTTTCAAGTCATGGATATCTCGCCTGCCTATAGTTGTTTATTAGGCAGGCCGTGGATCCATTCTGCTGGAGTGGTGCCCTCTACCCTGCACCAAAAATTAAAATTCATAATTGACAACAAGCTGATAATTGTTTCTGGTGAGGAAGACCTTCTGGTCAGCAAACCTCTGTCAACCCCTTACATCAAGGCAGCAGAAGAGGCCCTTGAAACTTCTTTCCAAGCATTATAGATAGCAAACGCTACCTATGTGGGGGAAGGAGCCACAATGGCAAAAGCTTACATGCCAAGTGCATCTTTAATGATGGCAAAGATTATGCTGCGTGGAGGGTATAAACCTGGAAGAGGGCTAGGACGTGCTTTGAATAGAGAAATAGAACCAATACGCCTGCTTGATAACAGAAATGGTTTCGGATTAGGATACCGGCCCACAGCTGCCGACAGAAAAAGGGTAGAGGAAGAGAAGAGAGAAAAAAGGGCTGCTCGTCTTACCGGCAGAGATCCTCATACTGCAAGAGTCCCCATCTGTGATCTCTACCAGAGCTTTCGGAGCGCCGGACTGATGCCTCCAGACCAAGTCGTTGTCATTGAAGAAAACCCTTGTGATAATGTTGATTTTGTGATTGCTTGTCCACCAGGCCAAGAACTTCATAACTGGGAGGCCATCGAGCTCCCCACGACTTTGAATGTTTTGCCAAAGTAATTTGTTTATGCTTTAAGTACTTATTTGTCCCTCTGCTCTGCCTAAAGCTTTGGGACCCTTCCATGTAATAAAGGCGAAAAAACTTGTTTTTATTATTTTCATCAATAAACACATATCGTAATTCAAAAAAAAACTCTTCGTGTATCCCTTATCCTTGTTTTAAACCCTTCTTTTTACTCGCTTGTTCTTTCTTTTTATTTGCCATATCACACTAAATTGCAGATCCGAAAATGACTCCCTTGAGGAGAGTGAGGTCGCAATCCCGTTTCTCGACTTCGATCACCCAGTTGATTACGCTGATGAGGAAGGTGGGGAAGATTATGAACCACCGCCTGAAATGACAAGGTTGTTAGAGCAAGAGGATGAAGGGATTCAACCCTACCTAGACATAGTTAAGGTCATTAATTTGGGGAATGAAGAAAATAAGAAGGAAGTCAAGATCGGCACTACCCTAAGCAGAGAACAAAGAGAAGATTTAATCAAGTTGTTAATGGAATTTTGTGATGTCTTTGCCTGGTCTTATCAAGATATGCCTGGGCTCGATGCTAGCATTGTCGAGCATAGACTACCCTTGAAACCTGAATGCCCACCAATAAAGCAGAAATTACGTCGAATGAAGCCAGAAATGCTTTTAAAGATCAAAGAGGAGGTTAAGAAGCAATTTGATGCTGGGTTCCTAGCTGTGGCAAAATACCCTCAGTGGGTAGCCAACATTGTCCCTGTCCCTAAAAAGGATGGAAAGGTACGGATGTGTGTGGACTACCGAGATTTGAATAGGGCTAGTCCCAAGGATGATTTTCCCCTACCATAGATCGATGTTTTGGTTGATAATACAGCTCAGCATTCCATTTTCTCCTTCATGGATGGTTTCTCGGGGTATAATCAAATTAAGATGGCACCTGAAGACATGGAGAAGACCACGTTTATTACTCTATGGGGTACATTTTGTTATAAGGTGATGTCCTTTGGGTTGAAAAATGCTGGGGCAACTTATCAGAGAGCAATGGTGACTCTTTTCCATGATATGATGCACAAGGAAATAGAAGTCTACGTGGATGACATCATTGCCAAGTCTAGAACAGATGAAGAGCATATTAACGATCTAAGGAAGCTTTTTGAACGATTGAGAAAGTTCAAGCTAAGATTGAACCCCGCCAAGTGCACTTTCGGTGCAAGGTCGGGCAAGCTGCTAGGATTTATAGTAAGTGAAAGGAGGATAGAGGTTGATCCCGACAAAGTTAAAGCGATTCTTGAGATGCCTCCTCCCCGTACAGAAAGAGAGGTCCGAGGATTTTTGGGAAGGCTCAATTATATCGCCAGATTTATTTCACAATTGACGGCAACTTGTGAACCCATCTTCAAGTTACTCCGTAAGAATCAACCAGGGCGATGGGATGAGAATTGTCAAGCAGCTTTCGAAAAGATTAAGCAGTACCTACAAGAACCACCAATTTTGGTGCCCCCAACCCCATGAAGGCCACTTATATTGTATCTAACTGTATTGAACGAATCCATGGGCTGCGTGTTGGGACAACACGATGAAACTGGAAAGAAGGAACATGCTATCTACTACTTAAGCAAGAAGTTCACTGATTGTGAAATGAGGTACTCCGCTTTAGAGCGGACTTATTGTGCGTTAGCATGGGCCGCTAAGCGCCTAAGGTAGTACATGTTGAGTCACACCACTTGGCTAGTTTCTAAAATGGACCCCGTCAAGTACATTTTTGAAAAACCTGCTCTGACTGGAAGGATTGCTCGCTGGCAAGTGCTGTTAACTGAGTACGACATAATATATGTCACTCAAAAAGCTATAAGAGGAAGTGCCCTGGCTGATTACTTGGCACACCAACCCATCAATGATTATCAGCCGATGCAATTTAACTTTCCGGATGAAGATATCATGACATTATTCAATGAAGAAGGTGGTCAAAAGGAGAAATGGACCCTGAGATTTGACGGAGCTTCTAATGCATTGGGGCACGGAATTGGGTCTATCTTGATTTCACCCGATAAGGAATTTATCCCTATCTGTGCCAGATTATGTTTTGACTGTACCAATAATATTGCTGAATATGAGGCATGCTCATTAGGAATCCAAGCAGCGTTGGATGTAAAAGTAAAGTTGTTAGAAGTTTATGGGGACTCTGCTTTGGTTATTCACCAATTGAAAGGCGAGTGGGAGACTAGGGACAGTAAATTGATTCCTTATTATGATCACATCAAGGAAATGATCAAGGAGTTTGAAGAGATCTCTTTTCATCACGTTCTCCGGGATGACAATCAAATGGCTGATGCTTTAGCTACCCTTGCCTCAATGTTCAAAGTAAGTAGTGACTACGATATGCCTCTCATCGAAGTAAAGAAGCACTGTGAGCCTGCATACTGTCAAATGATGGAAAAGGAGTCTGATGGGAAACCTTGGTACCATGATATTAAGAGATATATCCAGAGTCAAGAATACCCCGAGGGTGCTACAGAAAATGATAAGAAGACCCTAAGGCGACTCGCCATGGGTTTCTTCTTAAATAGGGATGTGCTTTACAAAAGAAACTATGACTCTGTCCTTCTTCGCTGTGTTGATGTTGATGAGGCAAACGAAATCATGAAGGATGTTCATGAAGGATCTTTTGGGACTCACGCTAATGGACATGCCATGTCTAGAAAGATTTTGAGGGCTGGTTATTACTAGATGACCATGGAAGCAGATTGCTTCACGTATGTCCGAAAATGTCACAAATGTCAGATATACGCTGACCATATTCATGCACCCCCGTTATCCCTAAATGTCTTGACGGCACCATGGCCCTTCTCAATGTGGGGCATGGATGTCATTGGACCCATCGAGCCAAAAGCTTCAAATGGTCATCGTTTTATCTTGGTCACCATCGACTATTTCACCAAATGGGTAGAAGCAGCTTCATATACCAGTGTAACAAGGAGTATTGTGGTCAAATTCATCAAGCGAGAACTGATATGCCGATATGGCCTACCAAGTCAGATTATTACTGACAATGGTACGAATTTGAACAACAAAATGATGAAGGAACTCTGCGAAAGCTTCAAGATTCACCATTACAATTCCTCTCCTTATCGACCTAAAATGAATGGGGCGGTTGAGGCAGCCAATAAGAACATCAAGAAAATAGTGCAGAAAATGGTAGTCACCTACAGAGATTGGAGCGAGATGCTCCCTTTTGCTCTGCATGGGTATCGCACCTCGGTTCGAACCTCGACAGGGGCAACCCCGTTCTCCCTCGTATATGGAATGGAAGCAGTTTTGCCTTTTGAAGTAGAAATCCCGTCCCTTCGGGTAATGATGGAAGCAAAATTAGAAGAGGCTGAGTGGGTTCAAGCTCGACATGACCAATTAAACTTGATTGATGGAAAAAGATTGACTGCCCTCTGTCATGGTCAGTTGTATCAGAGGCGTATGAAACGAGCATTCGAGAAGAAAGTACGGCCTCGACAGTTTCAAGAAGGAGACCTGGTACTCAAGAAAATTTTACCAATTCAAAAGGACAATCGAGGCAAATGGACTCCTAATTATGAAGGACCATATGTTGTGAAAAGGGGATCCTTAATACTCACTAATATGGATGGCCAGGATTTGTCAATGCCTGTAAACACAGTGCAGTGAAAAAATACTATGCTTAGGGAGGAGATGTCAGAGCAAATAAAAAAAACAAAAAAAACAAAAAAAACAAAAAAACAAAATAAAATAAAAAACAAAAAAAAGAGAGGAAGAAAAGAAAATTAATGCTCGCTAAGCTGAAAACCTGAAAAGGCGGCTTAGGCAAAAGTTAGAGTGACCCGGTGAGTGGAAAACCCGAAAAGGGCGGCTCAGGCAAAAGTTAGGGTCAAATTTCTGGCAATACGAATGATCCTCTGGCTCAAAGAAGTACGAGTCCAAGCTCATGCACGTGAATCAATGTCGAACTTACCTTTCCAAAAGCAAGGTCGAAGGGTGAACATGAAGTCGTGTTGGGGGTTAAGGCTCTCATCAGTCTCAGAGATTCACTGGAGGATCCATGAATCTTCCCAGTTTTCATTTGTTCTGGACCTATGTGACCTCATTCATTTTATTTACCTTCTTTATTTTTCTTTCTCTGTACTTGTTTAACGTGCATTAATAAAGTTCACCCTCTTCAATACGTGTTATGAATTTGGTTGATCTGATAAAAACATGTATTTTAACAAAGTAAAATGGAAGATTGGTAAACATTTAAAGTCGCAAGGGACAAGATGCTCCTGCTATTCGACCTCATCATAGGTGATCATCGCAGGAACTTGGCCAGACACGCGCTCCGAAGCTATGGTTGCCTCATTCGTTCTACTTCGTCCATGAGTTCTCGTAAGAGTCGCGGTTTCACAGGACTTACCCGATTTTGAAACTTATCTTTGCGTTACTTACCATTTTTCTGCAGGTTATCTCACAGATAGTCATGCCAGGTACTAACACCCCAATCAAGCCCTTCAAATCCCTTCCTTGAATCGCCCGAGTTGGCACTTCTCAAAATTCCCTCCTTAAAACTCCAAGGTTGGCACCTTTCAATGTTTTACTCTTTCATCGCCTAAGCAGGCACCTTCAAACTCTCATCCTCAATTACTAAAGTCCGTGCCTCTTGAAATATCCTCCCCAGTGGAATCATTCACTAAAGATGGCACTCCTCAGGATCTCTCTCCCCAATGAATCCTAAACTTTCCATCAAGAGGCAGTACCTAAACCACCAAATTCTTCCCCAGTGATACTACACTTCCCAAATAAACTCAACTGGGACATCTTCCCGAATTCCTTTTGTTATAACCATTCTCCAAGAATCCTTCAATCATGTCAAACTGAGGCATCTCCCCAGATTTCTTCCTTTCCAGTCATGAGGCGTTTCTCCAAACTTTTTTCCAACTTGTCAAACTGAGGCATCTCCCTAGATTCCCCCAAAGCTCTTTTAGGTCATGTCAAACTGGGGCATCTTCCCCAGGTTGTTATCTTTTGTCAACCCAAGGGCGGTACCCCATGCTCCTGGGAAGTTTGAACTGGGACATCACCTCGGGTCTCACTCCGTCAAAAGGAAATGTACCCCCAAGCCTCTTCAACCACCCTAACTGGGACATCATCCCAGATTCTTCTCCCGGCCTTGAGGTAGTACCCCTAAATCTTCTAATCTTTCCAAAAATTGGAATATTCGTCCCAGACCTTTCCCCCATTTCTTCTCTCTCCCAATCAAAAAGCAGTTCCCCGAATCATCCAAGATAGCTTGAACTGAATCATCCCCAGATTTCTTTCCTTTAGTAAGCCCATCATGCATCCCCAGTGGACCCCAGACTTTTCTTTCAGTCAAGAAGCTGTTCCCCGAGATCCCTTCAATCCTCCTAAATGGGGGCACCTTCTTTAGGTTTCTTCTATTTTAGTCAAAGGGCATTACCCCGAGCCTTTAGGACCAATGAGTTAATTCGGACGAGACGTCCTGTTAGCTCCCCCCTGATCTCTGTATTTTCTGTCAATTGAGGGTTGACCCCATCCTTTACTTTCTGTCCTCCTATTCAGGCGCACTTTACTTTCCATTTGCCTATTCAGGCACCTTTTACTTTCTGTCCTTCTATTCAGGCATCCTTTACTTTTTCATTCGCCTATCAAGGCATCCTTTACTTTTTCATTCGCCTATCAAGGCATCCTTTACTTTTCCAGCCGCCTATCAAGGCATCCTTTATCTTTCCAGTCGCCTATCAAGGCATCATTTATCTTTCCAGCCGCCTATTAAGGCATCCTTTATTTTCTAGTCGCCTATCAATGCATCCTTTATCTTTCCAACCGCCTATCAAGGCATCCTTTATCTTTCCAGCCGCCTATCAAGGCATCCTTTATCTTTCCAGCCGCCTATCAAGGCATCCTTTTACTTTCCAGTCGCCTATCAAGGCATCCTTTATTTTCCAGTCGCCTATCAAGGCATCCTTTATTTTTCCAGCCGCCTATCAAGGCATCCTTTATCTTCCAGCCGCCTATCAAGGCATCCTTTATTTTCCAGCCGCCTATTCAGGCACCTTTTATTTCCTATCTGCCTATTAAGGCATCCTTTATTTTGCAGCCGCCTATCAAGGCATCCTTTATCTTCCAGCCGCCTATTCAGGCACCACTTACTTTCTTGCCCGCCTATTCAAGCATCCTTCACTTTCCTTCCATCTGTTCAGACATCCTTTACTTCCTGTCCGCCTATTCAGGCACATCCTTTACTTCCTGTTCTCCTATTCAGGCACCCTTTACTTTCCTTTCTACCGGGAGTCAACCCCGGTCTTCTCACCTCCTGCTAACTGAAAGGTTCAAGTGTCAATTCCTGGTTTTTTCCCCTTCATCTAATACTTTGACAAAGGTGTTCACATCTTTACTCCCTTTCCATTTCAAAAGCAAGAAGAAACTTCATGCTTTTCTCAAGGAAAGGAAGTAAAGAGGGGCATCTGTGAACACCTATTTCAGCCCATTCGTAAATGAAAAGAAATTTAAAAAAAAAAGAAAAAAAAAGAAATTTTTTATTTAAAAAAAAAGAAATTTTTTTTTTAAAAAAGAGGGGGGACTCAGAAATGATCATTTCCGAGTAGAAGGACTCGGAACAGATCAAATCCGAGTGGAATATGCCACTGTTGAAGAGAAATCCGAGTAGAACTACTCAGAAATGATCAAAACCGAGTGGAACTACTCAGAATGGAGCAAATCCGAGTAGAACTACTCAGAAATGATCAAAACCGAGTGGAACTACTCAGAATGGAGCAAATCCGAGTAGAACTACTCAGAAATGATCAAAAATCGAGTAATAATGAAGCATTTCTGAATGGAATAGGCTCCTGTTGGGGAATCCGAGCGGAATGACACATACATGATCAAACCCGAGTAGAATTACTCAGAATGAATCAATTCTGAGTGGAAAGCTTCCCTGTCAGAGCCATTCCGAGTGAAGAAATTCAAATTTCTAATTCTGAGTGTGAAGAAGTTTATTTCCGAGTGAAAAATGGCCAAAATTCCAATTTTTGAGCCATTTCAATCGGTTCCCAACCAATCTTCACTCATCCGAGTCCTCATTTACCCACTTCCGAGCTATTTCAATCGGTTCCGAGTCATTTTATACTTGGATTGTGGAGAGGAAGTGAAGGCCAACCCCTTTTCCACTCGGATTTGACTCCTAATGTGGAGGAATGCTGACTGAGAGGGTGATCCGAGTGAGAATCACTCGGATTCCCCATTTTTGCTCGGATTACTCCATTTTCACTCGGATTTACACATCCTCACTCGGATTTGACTGCCAGTGTGGATGAATACTGATTGGAAGGTGGATCCGAGCTATTCTCACTCGGATTACACCATTTTCACTCGGATTACACCATTTTTTTCTTGGATTTACACATCCTCACTCGGATTTGACTGCCAGTGTGGATGAATACTGATTGGAAGGTGGATCCGAGCCATTCTCACTCGGATTACACCATTTTCACTCGGATTACACCATTTTTTTCTCGGATTTACACATCCTCACTCGGATTTGACTGCCAGTGTTAATGAATACTGATTGGAAGGTGGATCCGAGCCATTCTCACTCGGATTACACCATTTTCACTCGAATTACACCATTTTTCTCTCGGATTTCCACTCTCTTCACTCGGATTCACATGCTGACTTGGATTCCACCCCAAAGTGGATCCAGGAATCCCGGAGGTGGCTGGCAGACAGGGGCGGAGGTGGAGGAATTAAAAATTCCCACCAGCCGTTGTCCCCCCACTACCCAAACCGAGTGGAAGCCTGAGCTGGCATTCCACTCAGAAGTGGAAGCCTGAGCTGGCATTCTACTCGGGCCAGCCTATAAATAGGCAAGGGGGAGGACAGCTGAAAAGGGGAGGCATTCAGAGGAGGAAACTCTGCCAAAATCCTTCGTGCTCTCTTCTCTCTCACACCAACTCTTCTCTTCTTCTCCTTCTATCATCCCTCACCATTGCTGCCCACAATCCTTCCATCCTCCAGTCCTCTCCTATTCCAATCCGTCCATCACCTTCCCACTCCCTCTAACCCCATCTTCCCTCTCGAACCAGCGTTCCTGCACCATCAGCACTCAGTTTTTGCTCAACTTTCACTCGGTAATCCTCTTTTCACTAGGATTTAGTATTTTGCATTCGTTTTCTCTTATTTCCATTCGGATCCTCACTGTTTCACTCGGATTTACTATTATTTTCACACAGATCCTTACTGTTTCACTCGGATTTACTATTTTGCACTCAGATTCTCATTATTTCACTCGGATTTACTATTTTGCACTCAGATTCTCATTATTTCACTAGGATTTACTATTTTGCACTCGGTTTCCCTTATTTTCACTCAGATTTTCATTGTTTCACTCAGATTTTTACTGTTTCACTCAGATTTTTCACTATTTCACTCAGATTCTCACTGTTTCACTTAGATTTTCACTGTTTCACTCAGATTTTTCACTGTTTCACTCAGATCTTCACTGTTTTACTCAGATTTTCACTGTTTCACTCAGATTTTTCACTGTTTCACTGTTTCACTCAGATTCTCACTGTTTCACTCATATTATCACTGTTTCACTCGGTTTTCCCTGTTTTCACTCGGATTTTTCATTTTTTCACTCGGTTTTATTATTTTTCACTCGGTTTTCTTATTCTTCGCTCGTTTTTTTTTATTTTTTGCACTCGTTTTCCTCTCCCATTTAGTTTTTTTTTAGATATTCATTTTTCTTAATCAGTGTCGTACGAAAAATACTTCCGTCTACACAGTCTCTATAAGATCCGTGCACGTGCGAAGCACTTCGCCTTGTATGGATTCTTCAATAAAATGATGCCTATCAATATCTTCCTAATCTTTTCCTAAAAAAAACATTTTAAAGAACTACGTGACCCTGATTTCTCGAAAGCTCGAGAATACGTAGGAGCGGGAAACAGTTCCTGTCGGGCCCACCTTTCTTTATTTAATTTTTAGAGTTTCCTTTTTGTCTTGCTATCAAAAGGAGGAGCGAGATTAATTTGGACGAGACGTCCTGTTAATCTCATATTTTTAAATATCTCTTTAAAGAAAAAAGGAGGAGCGAGATTAATTTGGACGAGACGTCCTGTTAATCTCATATTTTTAAATATCTCTTTAAAGAAAAAAAGAGGAGCGAGATTAATTTGGACGAGACGTCCTGTTAATCTCATATCTTTAAATATCTCTTTAAAGAAAAAGAAGGAGCGAGATTAATTTGGACGAGACGTCCTGTTAATCTCATGTAAATATTTTGCATTGATTTTTATTTATTTTGTTTATTTTGTCATTCTGTACGTTTTTCTTTTTATGAAGAAGTTAAAATAATTATCGTGTTAATTATAATGCGCGCTATCAAATTGAGGTAACCGTTTTTTATAATAGACAGTTGTGAGGTGCTAATACCTTCCTCACCTGTAATCAGACTCCCGAATCATGGAATCTCATTTTTATAACCAGTGCTTTAACAAAAGGTTTTTCCACTATTTTATCCTAAAAAAATATTGGTGGCGACTCCCTGTTTATTTTTTAAAAACCGTTTTGAGGGTCGGCCGCGCCGCCGTGATCCCGGTCGCGACAGTTATCGATGATGAATTTTAACTTCTGATGCAGTGTGGAAGGGACCACCCCAGCTGAGTGGATCCACGGCCGCCCTAGCAAACAACTGTAGGCTGGCGTGATATCCATAACCTGAAAGAGCACTTGGAAGGTACAGGGTCCAACCTGTATCGGCAATTCAATTTCCCCCATGACCTCCAGGCGAGTTCCATCAAAAACCTGCACGACCATGGAGCTAGGTCTCATGTAGGTCCCATCAAAGGGTAGTTTTGCCAATGTGGATTTTGGCATCACATTCAGAGAAGATCCATTATCCATAAGTACTTTTGCCAGGATATAATCCTGACACTTCACAGAAATATGAAGGGCTTTGTTGTGCCCTCTTCCTTCAGTGGGTTCTTCATCATCTATGAAGGTTAAGTAATTATTGGCAACAATATGTCCCACTATTCCCCCGAACTGGTCAACGGGTAAGTCATGCTTAATATAGGCCTCGCTCAAAACTTTCATTAATACGTCCCGATGTGGTTCTGAACTCATCACAGGGACAACAAGGATATCTTAGCTGGAGAATAATTCAACTGGTCTAAAACTTGGTACTCGCTGTGGCAGATGAACTTGAGAAATTCCTGGGCTTCTTCCTCAGTCACAGCCCCTTTTGTCTTGCCAGCGGTTACTTCTTTCCCGGTCTTTACCTCTCCAGTAGTTTTATCCTGTTTGGGCTGTAACATCCTAATCTAAATTTACATTTATTTATATTTAATTAATTAATTTTTGCAATAAATTTTTCGCTTTAAATAGATATTTAAGTCTTAATGAAAAATAACATTTACTTCTCTTAACCCAATGAAACTGACAACCGACCGGAAGCTGCTTCACCTGCTCCTAACACACAATGGCGTTAATTACCCTTGAAATACTGATGAAACAAACGCAAGGTAATATCCGATTGGAGATACCTCATTTGACCAAGCAGAATTAGGAGCGACGGGAGGAGAAGAGCGGAGGAAGGAAAAGAAGACAGAGGGGAAAAAGGAGAAAAACAGGGATCACTCGCGTGAGCGAACCCCAAGGTACCTAAACGACTCGAGAGTCGCTTAAGCAAGCATCAACTCGCTTGGACGAATACCTTCCTGAAATCTGAGCAAATAATACACACTAACTGACTCCCGAGAGATTCCACCCGGAAAAATGGTTTACTCGGCAAATGGGTTTCACTCGGAAAACACACCACTTCCATTCACTCGGACATTCCTCATTTGACTCGTTACTACTCCTCACTTAGGAGGCTTCGTCCGACCACAACTCCCTCGGAATAATTCACTTCTTTCACTCGTCTATTGCTTCTTTGGATATCCTCACTCGGTGAATACTCTATCCTCACTTCTCTCAGAAGAAATTCAAATTTCCCACTCGGCACGTCTAATTCCTCCTCACTCAGAATCTCTATACATTCCCTCACTCGGAATCCTCTCCCAGTCAATCCCACTAAGAACATCCTAACCTTTCCAACTCGCTTGATTACTCCTCATTCGAGGAAGATTCTGTTAGCTAACGAGTTGCCATAGCAACCATGAGAGCATATAAATAGACAGTAATGTATTTAAAAATGCAGATTTGTATCCAATTCAGTCTTAGTTAACACACAGCTAATAATAACACTCGAAAATTACTCATACACACTTATAACTCTACTGAATCACTCAAAGTCACTCGGGCCCTGGCATCGATCTCCCCCTTGGCGCGACTCCATGGCTCCTCCCTCTTCCCTGTCACTGGTTACTAAATTGAAATAACAGCAAGGGTGAGTGTTTGGCATTATAATTAATATAGAATGGAATTTAACACACACACACATATATATATATATACATTAAGCATCATTCAGAAATCATAACAGTTTACTCAACAATTACATTATTTACAATTATCAAGGAGTCAATTCCTACTTATTAAATATGTCAACCTTTCACTCGGAGATCTATCAAATCGAACTCGGAAACATAACGCATTACATACGATAAACATATTAACCCAAACTAAGTAATTACATCACATTCATCACAATCACCACTGACTCTCATACAATCTGACTCCTAGTATCCGGATACTAAAGGATTGGCCTTCAGCTGGGGGTCCTACTTGACACCCCGTGAACCCTGCTTGGTTCACTGAGTCCTTCTTGACTCTCCACCTCGACCACTGGGTCCTACTTGACCACTGGGTAGCTCAACTGGGCACAAAAACCAAGGGAGCCGAAAATGAGGGGCTATCATATACCGTCGGCCATCCCACACCACATAGTCATTTAACAATTCACATTTTACATATTATCATCAACTTCTCATCACTCGGGTGACCTGCTTACCAACCCAAATTCACTTAACATCGATCATTTCGACATTAAATATTTCAAAGTCATAACATGATAAACTCAACCACACACCCGATCATCAACTGATCGGTATACACAGTCACATATGTATAAGCGCAAACACACAACTACGTTCAGTAACATTTTCTTAACCTGTTTACACCACTCAACGGCCTGGATAAGAAGTAAGTCCTATTCTAATTAATTATAGCCCGAACACCCCCCTTACCTTGGTTCCACGCTTTGATAATCTGCTCCCTGTGTCGATTTCTTCCTCTGAGCACTAGGTTTGCAGTCTCAGTTCTGTCATGTAGTCTTCCGTTGCTTAACCTACTACCTACGGATTAGAAGGTAAAGCCCGTTACTTCAACGCCCTTAGTTCATAGACCGTATTTGGGCTCACACTCACCAAAGAAGTGGAGAACGGACTTGAATACAGCCATGCATGGCCCTTGACCGCCAGAGAATGAAAGGGATAAGGGGTCACAAATAAAACAGATCAGTGGACTCACCTTGAAGCCTCGATCACAGGAATGGGGTTCGATTGAAGTTCAGACACCAATGAAGTCCTCTTCCAGCGCATGCAACTCAGTGACAAGAGAGGAGAACACGAAGAAGAGGGAACGGATCAAAAGAAGAAGTTCGTAAATAATGAAGAGGGGAGAGAAGGAATTTCCTTTTATATATAAAGCTCAGGGGCAAGATCGCCTTTTCCCTTATTTTATTTGCATTCTTATTAAATTTTAATCAACTTCACCATACTGAACTCTTTTATAGTTATCAAATCAACTACACTTATTTATTCCTACAACGTTTAATTATCTACAATTCTCTAATACTTCACAAGAGTATAGGCCCAGTCTGAATACCAGCCAACCGACATTCCAACATAGTGCCCACACCTTGAAAATCCGAGCTACTGCTTGAGAGGCCGGATCTCTCATCCGCTCTCACCTCTTGGTTGCGTACACCCGTTGTTTCAGTGATTATAAGAGGTTGATCCGGGCTATAGCTCCGAGTGAGGCACTTTCCTCACACTGGTTAGTCCAAGACCGTACCTCTCTATCCATTCTCCCTTGTACATCCGATCTTCAACCCCGTCTGCCCGTGCTTCTGAGACCGATCCCGACACCGAATTTCCCGACTCCGGCTCAGACAGAACAAATACTAAATAAAATTTCTAAAACATTTACTAACATTTTCCATTTTTATAATTCTCATTAAAACATCAGGGATGTTACATCCACTCCCCCTAAAAGGGGATTTCGTCCCTGAAATTAGTGTTCCAGTTGAAAAAGATGAGGGTACATTCGCCTCATATCGGATTCTAATTCCCAAGTGTAGTTCATCCAATGTAAATTCTGTCATTTCACCTTCACCAACAGTACCTCCTTGTTCCTTAACCGTTTGGTTTGATGCTCTTCAATACTGATCGGTACGGCCTCCACCGTCAGGTTTTCCTTCACTTCAATGGAGTCACTCGGTACAATCATTGTATCACACGGAATATAGGCTCGAAGTTGTGATACGTGGAACACGTTGTGGATGTTAGTCAACGACTGGGGAAGATCCAGTCGATAAGCGACTTCACCAATCCGTTATAATACTTGGTATGGTCCAATATACTTCGGATTAAGCTTTTGGCTCTTCAAAATTCGACCTACACCTTTGGTCGGTAAAATCCTCAGGAACACCCAGTCACCCACTTGGAACTCGAGGGGCCTATGCCGATTGTTGTAATAGCTCTTCTGTCAATCTTGGGCAATTTTTATCCTCTCTCGGATTAAAGTGACTTGTTCGTTCATCTCTTGAATCATCTCAGGCCCTAGATGAATGGCATCGCCATTCTCATTCCAACACAATGGAGTACGACATTTCCGACCATAAAGAGCTTCGTATGGAGCCATCCCAATGCTGCTATGATAACTGTTATTATCTGCAAACTCCACCAAGGGCAAGTATTTCTCCCATGATCCGCCCTGTTCCAGCACACATGCCCTTAACATATCCTCAAGAGTCTGTATTGTCTGTTCTGATTGGCCATCGGACTGGGGATGGTAAGCTGAGCTCAGTTTGAGCTCAGTACCCAGTTGTTGTTGTAAACTTCCCCAAAATCTTGAAGTGAATCGGGGATCCCGATCGGAAATAATGCTTGAGGGCACACCATGCAGCCGTACAACCTCAGCAACATACAACTTAGCTAATCGATCCAATGACCATTTCATATTTATTGCCAAGAAGTGGGCACTTTTGGTTAGTCGGTCGATAACCACCCAAATCGCATTGCATCCGGTTTGAGTGCGAGGCAGTCCGGACACGAAGTCCATGGTGATACTTTCCCACTTCTAGATCAGAATTTCTGGGGGTCGAAGCAAACCTGGGGGTCGTTGATGCTCGACTTTGCACTTCTGGCATATCACACAGGATTTCACATACTCGATTATTGCCTTCTTCATGCTTGGCCACCAGAATTCCTTCTTTAAGTCATGATACATTTTCATCACACCCGGATGTATACTCAGAGAGCTCTTGTGTGCCTCTGCTAGCACAGCCTGCCTGAAACCTCCATGTGCAGGCACCACTACTCGGTTCCTGAATCTGCATATCCCATCGTTACCCCGAGTTATCTCCACATTTTTGCCTCGGGCCTGAGTGTCAATCAGCCTCAGCAACTCCTCATCGTCTTTCTGTGCGGCAACAACAGACTCCAAAAATTCATTGGAAATTTTCAACATTCCGATCGTCATTCGGTTTGGAGCGTCCATAACAACCCCAATATTCATATCCCTAAAGCTTTCCAGCAATTCCTGTTCTTTGCCCATTAGGTAAGCCACGTGTAATACCTTCCTGCTTAGTGCATCCGCCACAACATTCGCCTTGCCCGGGTGATACTTCAAATCGAAGTCATAATCCTTCAGATACTCCACCCATCTCCTCTGCCTCATATTTAGCTCCTTTTGATCAAATAAATACTTTAAACTTTTGTGGTCACTAAATACCACAAAGCGAGCTCTATACAGATAATGGCGCCAAATCTTCAGTACATACACCACTGCTGCCAGTTCCAGATCGTGAGTCGGGTTATTTTCCTCATGTGGCCTCAATTGCCTGGAAGCATAGGCAATTGCTCGATCGGATTACATCAACACACACCCTAATCCAAATTTGGATACATCACAATACACTTTAAATTCCTGTGTCACATCGGGCAATGCAAGCACAGGGGCAGTCGTTAAACATCGCTTGAGAGTTTGGAAGCTTAATTCACATTTTTCTGACCACACGAAGGGGTTTCATTTCCTTGTTAACCGAGTCAGAGGGAGTGCTATCCGAGAGAACCCCTCAATGAAACGTCGATAGTATCCAGCTAATCCGAGGAAACTCTTGATTTTAGTTATCGACTCCGGCCTCTCCCAAGCCATAACCGCCTCAATTTTAGTCGGATCAACTGAGACTCCCTCTCGGGAAATTACATGTCCCAAGAATTGTACACTACTCTCCCATAAATCACACTTAGATAGTTTAGCGTACAACTTCTTCTCTCGGAGTACTTGTAAAACAATTTGAAGGTGTTGAGCATGCTCCTCGATCGACTTTGAATACACCAAAATATCATCAATGAATACCACCACAAACTGGTCCAAGTACGGTTGGAAAGTCTGGTTCATATAGTCCATAAAAATGGCAGGGGCATTCGTCACTCCAAAGGGCATTACAATGTACTCGAAGTGCCAATACCGAGTCCGAAATGCTGTCTTTGGAATATCTTCTGACTTCACTCGGATTTGGTGGTACCCCGACCTCAAGTCGATCTTAGAGAACATAATGGCGCCTCTCAACTGGTCCAATAAATCGTCAATCTGAGGTAGTGGATATTTATTTTTGATCGTCAGTTTGTTCAGCTGTCGGTAATCAATGCACATTCGTATGCTACCATCCTTCTTCTTTACCAGTAATACCGGAGTGCCCCATGGTAAGGCACTGGGTCGGATAAAGCCCTTTTCCAGTAGTTCGTTTACTTGTTTCTTCACTTCGGCCAATTCCACCGAAGACATTCTATATGGTGCTCGGGACACAGGTTCTACCCCGGGAATCAAGTCAATAGAGAAATCAATCTCCCGACTGGGAGGTAGCTCTGGAATTTCTTCCGGAAAAACGTCAGGAAATTCGCAAACAATTGGAATATTACTTGGCAGGAGGTTATACCGACCCTCCGAAGCAAATAAAATAACATATGTGGCTAGGGCATCTCTCACCACGTCCTTCGTGTCAAGTCCCTGAGAGAAAACAATACTCTTCCGATAGCAGTCGACCAGCACATGATTAGCAGCAAGCCAATCAAGACCTAGAATAACATCTAAGTTCTTCAATGGCATACAGATGAAGTTCACACGGAAGGTACGGTCTTCGATTTTCATCGGCATTTCTCTACACACGGTGGTAGCGCAAAAAGTAGAATCGGTTGGAGTGGAAACAATAAGAGCGTTCTCCATTAAACCGATCGGCAAACCAAGCCGACGCACACAACTCTCAAAAATGAATGAATGGGTTACACCCGAATCGTAAATTACATCAACAAGATAGCCACAGATGAGGCACTTACCCTGTACTAAATTGTCATTTCTCATAGCTTCCGAGGCATCAAACGTAAATACTCGCCCGGTCATGGCATTCTGGGCACCACTGGACTGGGCGTCAGATCTTCCCTATTGTTGGTTTCCTCTACCGCTCCATTCCTGCCTCCTCTCGGAAAGTTGGCACCCCGAGTTCCAGAAGAGTTAGCTCGGTTGCCCTGCCTGCCCTACTGCTGCCTCTGAGGTGCCCTAGCTGTCCGCATTGGAAGCACACAATTTGGTTGGCTTGACAGTGTTTGGCAATGTGACCTTCCTGACCACAATTATAGCATGCACGACTACCAGAAGGATTACCTGACCGACCAGTGGAACCCCGACCGGAAGAGGATGAGGAGGTAGCAGAAGACTTGCCGCCCTGGAAGAATTGACCCATCCTCTTGAAGCTGAATCCTTTCGCCTTCAGTGGCTTTTTATCTCTCGGCTGGGATGTCCTCTGTAACTGCACCTCTTCAGTCAGTCTTGCTTTGTTCAACAGGGTCGGGTAGTCCCTAATCTCCATCGGTACGATTACACTACGGAGTTCAATCCGTAGTCCAGCTTCGTATTTGGCACACTTGCTGCCCTCAGTCCCTTCTAACGAGAAAGGGTGGTAAAAATCACACAGCTCGTCGAACTTACTGGTGTACTCGGCCACACACAGCCGGTCTTGATCTAACTTCAGGAATTCCATTTCCTTCCGGATTTTGTAGTTATCCGGGAAGTACTTAACAAGGAACCTCCTTCAGAAATTTGCCCATACTAACGGCTCATTTGCTGCGTTCATCTGCACCTTCACTCAGGACCACCATACTCTAGCCTCATCTTTTAGTTGGTAAGTAGCAAATAAAACCTTTTGCTCTTCTAAGCACTCAAAATACTCAAAGACCTGCTCAATATCCCTGATCCAAATGTATGCCCCATCATAATCGTGTCCCCCTTTGTAGACCAGAGGATTCCTTTTCAGGAATTTATCCAGAGTGGGACCGGACTCGGTCCTACTCATCAGCTGAGTAAATTTAGAGAAGAAATCGTCTCCTCCCCCGGAACTAGTTCCTTCGGCCATTTAGTAATTCTACAATGAGCAAACACATCACCATTAATAACCAAGGTCAGCCAGGGAGTCGAAAATTTACCTTAGATACATAGAATACTATGCCAGTGGAGTGCCAAGGGAATGATGCCAAGCCGCACAACAAAACACAATACAATGAAACACAATCAGCCTTCATAAGACTCACACAATCACTAGATCGACCCATACACCCGGCTCTAAAAAGAACCGCTCTGATACCAAGTGTAACATCCTAATCCAAATTTACATTTATTTATATTTAATTAATTAATTTTCACAATAAATTTTTCGTTTTAAATAGATATTTAAGTCTTAATGAAAAATAACATTTACTTCTCTTAACCTAATGAAACTAACAACCGACCGGAAGCTGCTTTACCCGCTCCTAACACACAATGACGTTAATTACCCTTGAAATACTGATGAAACGAACGCAAGGTAATATCCGATTGGAGATACCTCATTTGACCAAGCAGAATTAGGAGCGATGGGAGGAGAAGAGCGGAGGAAGGAAAAGAAGACAAAGGGGAAAAAGGAGAAAAATAGGGATCACTTGCGTGAGCGAACCCCAAGGTACCTAAACGACCTGAGAGTCGCTTAAGTGAGCGTCGACTCGCTTGGGCGAATACCTTCCTGAAATCTGAGTGAATAATACACACTAACTGACTCCCGAGAGATTCCACCCAGAAAAATGGTTTACTCGGCAAATGGGTTGCACTCGGAAAACACACCACTTCTATTCACTCAGACATTCCTCATTTGGTTACTACTCCTCACTTAGGAGGCTTCGTCTGACCACAACTCCCTCGGAATAATTCACTTCTTTCACTCGTCTATTGCTTCTCCGGATATCCTCACTCGGTGAATACTCTATCCTCACTTCTCTCGGAAGAAATTGAAATTTCCCACTCGGCACGTCTAATTCCTCCTCACTCAGAATCTCTATACATTCCCTCACTCGGAATCCTCTCCCAGTCAATCCCACTAAGAACATCCTAACCTTTCCGACTCGCTTGATTACTCCTTATTCGGGGACGATTCTGTTAGCTAACGAGTTGCCATAGCAACCATAAGAGCATATAAATAGACAGTAATGTATTTTAAAATGCAGATTCGTATCCGATTCAGTCTTAGTTAACACACAGCTAATAATAACACTCGGAAATTACTCATACACACATATAACTCTACTGAATCACTCAAAGTCACTCGGCCCCTGGCATCGATCTCCCCCTTGGCGTGACTCCATGGCTCCTCCCTCCTCCCTGTCACTGGTTACTAAATTGAAACAACAGCAAGGGTGAGTGTTTGGCATTGTAATTAATATAGAATGGAATTTAACATATATATATATATACATTAAGCATCATTCAAAAATCATAACAGTTTACTCAACAATTACATTATTTATAATTATCAAGGAGTCAATTCCTACTTATTAAATATGTCAACCTTTCACTCGGAGATCTATCAAATCGTACTCGGAAACATAGCACATTACATACGATAAACATATTAACCCAAACTAAGCAATTACATCACATTCATCACAATCACCACTGACTCTCATACAATCTGACTCCTAGTATCCGGATACTAAAGGATTGGCCTTCAGCTGGGGGTCCTACTTGACACCCCATGAACCCTGCTTGGTTCACCAAGTCCTGCTTGACTCTCCACCTCAACCACTGGGTCCTACTTGACTACTGGGTAGCTCAACTGGGCACAAAAACCACGGGAGCCGGAAATGAGGGGCTATCATATACCGTCGGCCATCCCACACCACATAGTCATTCAACAATTCACATTTAATATATTATCATCAACTTCTCATCACTCGGGTGACCTGCTTGCCAACCCAAATTCACTTAACACCGATCATTTCGACATTAAATATTTCAAAGTCATAACATGATAAACTCAACCACACACCCGATCCTCAACTGATCGGTATACACAGTCACATATGTACAAGCGCAAACACACAACTACGTTCAGTAACATTTTCTTAACCTGTTTACACCACTCAACGGCCCGGATAAGAAGTAAGTCTTATTCTAATTAATTATAGCCCGAACACCCCCTTACCTTGGTTCCACGCTTCGATAATCTGCTCCCTGTGTCGATTCCTTCCTCTGAGCACTGGGTTCGCAGTCTCAGTTCTGTCACGCAGTCTTCTGTTGCTTAACCTACTACCTACGGATCAGAAGGTAAAGCCTGTTACTTCAACCCCCTTAGTTCATAGACCGTATTTGGGCTCACACTCACTAAAAGAGTGGAGAACGGACTCGAATACAGCCATGCATGGCCCTTGACCGCCAAAGAACGAAAGGGATAAGGGGTCACAAATAAAACGGATCAGTGGACTCATCTTGAAGCCTCGATCACAGGAATGAGGTTCGATTGAAGTTCAGACATGAATGAAGTCCTCTTCCAGCGCATGCAACTCAGCGACAAGAGAGGAGAACACGAAGAAGAGGGAACAGTTCAAAAGAAGAAGTTCGTAAATAATGAAGAGGGGAGAGAAGGAATTTCCTTTTATATATAAAGCTCAGGGGCAAGATCGCCTTTTACCTTATTTTATTTGCATTCTTATTAAATTTTAATCAATGTCACCACACTGATCTTTTTTATAGTTATCAAATCAACTACACTTATTTATTCCTATAACGTTTAATTATCTACAATTCTCTAATACTTCACAAGAGTATAGGCCCAGTCTAAATATCGGCCAACCGGCATTCCAACATAGTGCCCACACCTCAGAAATCCGAGCTACTGCTTGAGAGGCCGGATCTCTCATTCGCTCTCACCTCTTGGTTGCGTACACCCGTTGTTTCAGTCATTATAAGAGGTTAATCCGGGCTATAGCTCCGAGTGAGGCGCTCTCCTCACACCGGTTAGTCCAAGATCGTACCTCTCTGTCCGTTCTCCCTTGTACATCCGATCTTCAACCCCGTCTTCCCGCGTTTCTGAGACTGATCCCGACACTGGATTTCCCGACTCTGGCTCAGACAAAACAAATACTAAATAAAATTTCTAAAACATTTACTAACATTTTCCATTTTTATAATTCTCATTAAAACATCAGGGATGTTACATGGCTCTGACGATATTTGTAATAGAGGAGGATGGCGCGGGGTCGACTGCCCCCGGGTTAGTGACGACCACATCTGTATCATATCTCCATGGCACGGTATAGGAACTTTTGAAAGGGAACGGAGCGGGTGCTTGTACAGTGATGACCGTCTTAGCAGGAGTTGGAGCTGCCGATGCACTCTTATTGTAGAATATGACCAGGGGCTTTGGGGCCCGTACCCCAGTTTGCCCTTGTATCATGTTTACCCCATTCCCGTGACGTCTATAGACCTCTATGGTATGATTGTCCATAAGCTCCTGGAGAGTTTTCTGGAAGCCTTGTCGTTTCACTGACTAGTCGTCATCATATTCTTCGTCCCATGTGTCCTCTATCAACCCCATTTCAAGCATATAGGAGTGTATTGTCTCCAAAGGCATTCTGATGTTGTCAACCCTAGAAATACATTCTTTATCCCTCCCTATAACATTGACCCCTAGTCTCCCATGGTTGGGCAGAGGGTTGGTTGTTATATTCGGGCTCCCTTCTCTGAAACTTATCCAATCAGCCTTGATTAGGTCTCTTACTTTGAACTTCAACGCCAGGCAATTCTCGGTGGAATGCCCCGGTGCACCGGCATGGTAGTCATACTGTGTGTTTGGGTCATACCCTCGAGGGTAAGGTGGTTGAAGTGGTTTCAGAAGGCAAGGAACTACCAATGTGTTTTCAATGAGATAGGGGAGAAGCTCAGTGTAAGTCATGGGGATGGGGTCAAACTGCGGTTGCGCGCGGTCATTATTCTGCCTTCTAGGGTTTGGATTAGGCGGGTTCATTTGTGGTGTCTGGTATGGTGTTTGTGGTGGTGTAGAAGGTCGCATAATGGGTGGTCGGAAGTGTGGTGGGTTTAGATTTGGGATTGCAGCCACATATGGTTGTGGTGCGTTATGGTATGCCGATGGAAAGGTGACGGGGGTAAATGGCCTGGGCTGGTTTCTTCCTTGGTTATGGGAGACCAAGTTGGTTTCCCCTTCTTTTTTCCTTCCCTCTCCAGGCGTAGGTTTTCTTGCTGCCCCGGCCCCAGATGGACCTCGAATGATCTTCCTAGTCCGTAGGCCATTCTCTATCCTCTCTCCGATAGTGACGATATCAGAGAAATGTGCTGAAACGCTCCCAATCATTCTATCACAGAAGGGTGATTGGAGCGTATCAATGAATATGGAAATCACCTCATTTTCATATAGAGGAGGGTCAACCTGTGCCGCTATTTCACACCATCGCTGGGCGTACTCTTTGAACGTTTCATTTTCCTTCTTCACCATGTTCTACAGTTGTACCCTATCTGGCGCTATGTCCAGATTGTACTTGTATTGTTGTATGAAAGCGTCCGCTAGATTCTCCCAACATCGGATGCGAGAACGTTCAAGGTGATTATACCATGTCAAGGCAGCTCCAGCAAGGCTGTCCTGGAAGCAATGAATTAACAGCGGGTTATTTGAAGCATGTGAAGCCATCTTTCGACAATACATGGTAAGATGGTTCTTAGGATAAGTTAAACCCCGGTATTTGTCAAATTCCGGCGTCTTGAATTTAGGAGGGATAACAACATCTGGAATTAGGCAGAGTTCTATTGCGCTGCCCAACCTGAATCTGTTAACTCATTCCATTTCTCTTAATCGTCTTTCCAGGAATTCCAATCTCCCTTCCTGGGTAGCTGTAGTGGCACTTGGACCCGCTGTGATGTGTCGACTGGTATTTCCAAATGGCAGGTGGACATATACCGGGTTGGCATTCGGTATAGAAGTGTATGATCTGGCGGTTACTTGGGTAGCTTGTGGTTACGGGGCTTGTGTATGAATGGCTTGTGTATAGATCGGAATTACTTGAGGATCCCGGACGGGCGGGACATTTGGCTGAGCCGTATGAAGGATCGCCTCTTGATAATCAGGCTCTTCTTGAAGCGGTGGGAAATAACCCTGTGGCAGTCCGTATTGTGGAAAAGGTATGATATTACCTTCCGCATCTATGAAGATAGGTTGCTGGGCGTCAGCAGGGTTTGGTTTCCTAACGTTAACTGTTAGGGGAGGCGCATCAGGGTTTGCGCTTGGCCCTCCAGCAAGACCTTAAGTGTGTCGGGGGGTGGGCGGCCATTGTCTAGCGTCTTTAATTCTGACCAAAGAATCCCCCTCTGTGACTCTCCTTTCGAGTAGCTTGGCCATCTCGGCCATCTGTTCTTTCAGCTGACTAATCTCGACTCTGAGGCTCTCATTCTCTTGCTCTACTTCGGCCATGAGTTTCTTCCTTAACCGAGTCGCGTAAGGATGCTTACCTGTTATGTCTGGGAACCATAACATTTTGTTAGGAAAATAAAAGAAAACAGATAAATACTATGATAAAAGAAGAGAAGAAAAACAAACGATGTACGTAGGATGCGATTCCGAATCTAGCATGTATTCTCCAACCGTTCCTCAGAACGTCGCGTTCAAAAGTACTAGGTAAAGCAGTAAGGCAGAAATTAACATGAAACAATTGTGAAGGCAAATTAATTCATCATTCCATTCTTCCGTAGAGGTACAATGTTACTTGAAAGATTCAATTACAATATTTTAGCCATTCCTGGCCTGGGCAATCATGGCTCTCATTTTGCAAAGTCTTTCTTGGCAATAGTTCAGAAATGACGATATCTCCTTTGGGGTGGATAGAGGATTGACCATGCCTTCGGCCTGCTTCAACATCGAGGGAAAATCTTCCAAGATTCCATCAGATAGGTATGCCAACTTGGCGAAACGGTCCATCTATAAATGAACGACTTCATCCCGTTGAGCTAACTCAGTCCCCAAAACTCGCGTGGCCTCCTAGCAGCGTCGTTCAGCATCAAGGGCTTTTTGCTATTCAGCATGTATTTCTTGCTCATAGGCCCTCATTATTTCATCAAGCTGTTGCTCCAATTTGTGGACCTGGGTTTGCAGCATTTCTTTTTACACCAAGGTCTCTTTTTCTTTCTCTTTGGATTATGCCAACATGTTTTTCAGGACTTGTTTTTCGGCCAATATGGCGTCGCTCTGTTGGCCCTTCATTTTCAATTATGAATTGGCTGCACGAAGAGAAACTATTCTTAGATTTGTATAAAGGACTTCTGAAGGGCAGTTTCATAATGGAAACCCTATTTAGGACCCATTCAAAGTATTCAGCCCCTACAGCATGGCTTCATGCTCCCAATTCTTTTCCCATTCTATGGACCTTCTTCCATGCATTGGCTATGTCCCGAACAGCGGATGTGTAATTCCCCTTCGCATAGTACAAAATGAAAGGAGTGAGCAGTTCTTCGTTCAGTGGCCCGAGTAGAGGATAAGCCAACTGACGCTTTGCAATAACGGGGTTGTAGTTGATGCATCCCTGTATGCCCATGAGAGGAACATTCGGGTAATCTCCACAGCTGTAAATGACCGACTCAATTGCTAGCCATTGAGGGTACCACCTGACCTTTTCAGCTGTAAGGCTTACTAGGTGATTAGCCCATTCACGCCCACTTTTCATGGTCAGCTGACATAATTTCAGATCAAAAACTGGACACTCAGCTTTACATATCTGATGGAAGATGTGAGATGTGAGCCATACCTATAAAGCAGGTAAACAGCAAATGATCCTCTTCCCTCCTTGCGTGTGGCAGAAATCCATGGCGCAATACACATTAGCCAACATGGCTGTAACGGGATTCTTGAGCCGATGCTTAGGAGCTAGGAAGACAGCAACGACATCATAATCCACGTAATTGTCTAAATTAGGGAACAAGATAACCCCATAAATAGTGAGGACTAAAGTATCCATGAAAGCCTCCCATTCCTCTTCATCAGCCAGGATCTGCATGTGCTTCTCAAGAAATTCTCGAGTGAACCCGGGAACTTGATTTCTATTCATTTGCACATTCCTCAATGCCTCGGAGAGATTCTCAAAACACGGGCAATTGAAGCGGTTGTTGCGTGATGGTCAAGATGGCGATAGGGAATTTGCCCTTCCACTTGTAACCCCAATATCTACTTAAACTCTTCTATTGACGGAGCCAGTTGAAAATCCCTAAATGTGAAACAGCGGAGGGGTGGGTCATAAAACTGTACCAAAGCTATAATTGCTTCGGTTTGGACTTCCACCTCCAGCAGTTTTAAGATTTTCCCATATCTTCTGGCAAAGACCATCTTTTGTGTCAGATTCAATCTTTTTCCCAGTGCCTGCAGACTAACTGTATCAACCTTCTTGGCTTTAAGATGTAGTATTTTCTTCAACTCTGTCACATCTGTACCATAATTGTCATGTTTCATGTTAATTTCCATACTTGCTCAGAGATACTGCCAACTTCTGAATTGCTTCCTGCAAATCACCAAGATAAAGAAAAAAAAGGAATTTAGTTATTATTACATTTCGAAATCCATGTTTCCCTAAGGATCTGATATAAAGTGAAATATTTTTTTATTTTTATTTTTATTTTTATTTTTTTTGGAAAACATCAATTTCCAAAACTCATGTAAGCCCAAGCTGTCAAAAGTCATAGGTTTTCTTAATCGTCATCGATGCCCCAGTTAAAGGGACACAAAAATCATTTTGGTTTTTTTTCGACGATTAGGGAAACTCACGATTAGGGACTTAGAGGTACATGATCAAAAAGAGGATTATCTATTCACCCAAAGAATACTGTATGTTCCAAAATGAGTCATTATTTCAAAAATTAAGCAAACCTGCGGGTGGTAGATAATTTATTTTTTTGGATAAAAGGGAAAGCGAAAATGACGTAAGGTAAAATAAAGTTTGCCCTTTTGTAGCCTAGGTTGGATTTTGTTGAAAGTCTTTTCTAGGCCTTATGGCTTATCTACAAGTGACTCTCCACACCGGGTGGCTTATACTAGACATCTAGAAAGTCACCAGAGCCAAGATCCTACCCATGACAGGGACGCAAACAGTGGGGAATCCACTAGGTGCGTATATCATGAGAGGTCAAACTCTGGTTGAGGTTCTCTCAAACACCGGATAGGAAGTACATCCCATACGATTCCGTTACCAACCCCTCCTAACTTAAGCTTCATTTGGGGCCCGGGTATAGGGTGCCACTCATAGGTGTGTGCAAGTAATTGTGAGTGTAGTGTATGGAAGGGCATTCAATACCTTTTACCTTACCCCATTCTGCACAAAGAACAAACACAGAACAAATATACAAAGTCGTCTACCCTAGGATTCAATGATTGCAGAAAAGTAACATGGTCCTCTACCCTAGGGTTCAACAGACATGCAAAACATAGACAACAAAACAAATAACAAGATAAAATTAAAATAAGAACAAACATTCAAAACAATCAATAGAAAATAAACAAGGGGAAGAAATCCAAGCTAACAAAGGCTATATAAAAAACATGCGCTTTCAATTAAACTGGCCTAACTCTCTTAAGCGTCCTAGCGGAGTCGCCATCTGTCGCGACCTGGATCGCGACGGCGTAGCCGACCCTCTCGAAAAAGGATGTGAAATGAAAACAAAAACAGGGAGTCACCACCAACGTTTATATCCGTAGGAAAAACATTAGGAAAAAACTAAGTTCTGTAAATCACTGGTTTAAAAATTAAGATTCAAGTTCGGGAGTCGGTTACGAGTGTAACGCCCCGACCGCTTTTCAGGAATGAACGACTCTCCCCACAGACCAACACGATACCTTTCCAGTGTGTTTTGTCCTCAATTACATACTTCCCGAGAACTTCCCAGGAGGTCACCCATCCCAGAATTACTCCAAGTTAAGCACACTTAACTTTGGAGTTCTTAAGTGATAGGCTACCGAAAAGGCTAATGCATTTGCTGGTATAGGTAGTACGAATTCATTTCTTTAAGCTATCCTCGACTGTATAGTCCCATACCTATACAGTCTTTGGATCCCTCTCATTCTGGTATGTATTTGGTTCGTTCATGTGTCCCTCCCATTGGAAGCCTGCCAGGAGCCGCTCCTTGTCCGTGCCCATGCACCGGCGATCACTCCCCGCCCTCAACAGTGCCGGGATGTCACATGCCCACCAGCTTCCGCCTGGTTTGTCCTCGAACCATACCGTACTAGGAGAGGCTAGGCTTTGATACCACTGTAACGCCCCGGCCGCTTTTCAGGAATGAACGACTCTCCCCACAGACCAACACGAGACCTTTCCAGTGTGTTTTGTCCTCACTCACACATTTCCTGAGAACTTCCCAGGAGGTCACCCATCCCAGAATTACTCCAAGTTAAGCATGCTTAACTTTGGAGTTCTTAAGTGATAGGCTACCGAAAAGGCTAATGCATTTGTTGGTATAGGTAGTACGAATTCATTTCTTTAAGCTATCCTCGACTGTATAGTCCCATACCTATACAGTCTTTGGATCCCTCTCATTCTGGTATGTATTTGGTTCGTTCATGTGTCCCTCCCACTGGAAGCCTGCCAGTAGCCGCTCCTTGTCCATGCCCATGCACCGGCGATCACTCCCCGCCCTCAACAGTGCCGGGATGTCACAACGAGTAGGGAAGGTATTAGCACCCTACATCGCCTATCAAAAACAGTACCAAGATTGAAAATGCGCAACATAAATAGCCTTACAAAAGATGTTATATTTTTCCCCTTTTATTGTTGTACTTTGTGTAAAAAAAACAGAGGGAACAAACTGAATAACATGGAGTGTAGATCAACAGGACGTCGCGTCCAAATCAACCATGGCTTTGGTATAAAACAGGAAAAGGGAAGGATGCTAACAAGACATCGCGTCTAAATTAGTCATCCTTTAATCAAAATACAGGATTAGAAACGGGAAGGGGATAAACGGGACGTCTCGTCCCAAGTATCCCGTTCCTTATGAATCGTGGTGATGGTCTACCAAGAATAGGGGAAAATCAACAAGACGTCACGTCTAAATTGATTTTCATGGAATTTAATCAAGATGCGGGGTTAGAAACGGGAAGGGGATAAGCGGGACGTCTCGTCTCAAGTATCCCATTCCTTATGGGTCGTGGTGATGGTCTACCGAGAATAAGGAAAAATCAACAAGACGTCACGTCTAAATTGATTTTCATGGAAGTGATAAAAAAGGGGAGTTACAAAGGAAACATAAAGAAAATAAAAATAGGAATAAAATGAAAAAGGTGGGCTCGACAGGATTTAAAGTCCTGCTCCTACGTATTCTTGGATGACCAAGAAATCAGGGTTATATAGTTCTTTAGATGTTTTTTTTAGGAAATGGATGAACGAAATTTCCTTCTTTTTAAGTAAAACTTAAAAGTAAAGGACAAAAAAAAAAGACAGAAAAGAGGGGGGTAGCAGAAGCTACAAGAGAGAAAGAGAAACAGTGAGTTCAGAAAAATAGAGGGAAAAATGAGCGAAAACCGAGTGAGAGAAGAAAAACCGAGTCAGAGAAGAAAAACCAAGTGGGAGAAGAAAAACCAAGTGGGAGAAGAAAAACCGAGTAAGGATGAGAGAGACCGAGTGATGGAGTGAGAGAGCCGAGAGAGGGAGAGACGAGTGAAGGAGATCTGGTGAGGAATGAAAGGGTGAAAGAATGAGTGAAAGACCGAACGGATGATGGACCAAGTGAGATAGTGACGAGTGAAAGAGGGTACGAATGAATGAAGGGGCCGAGTGATGGAATGAGAGGCCTTATGAGGAAAAAGAGACTGCAGAGGGGGTCAAAGATTGATCGAAGATGAAAGAGGCCAACTAAGGGAGAAAGAGGCTGACGGAAGGAGGAAGACAGTAGGGGAGTGAAAGACCAAATGAAGGAAAATGAGACCGAGGGTGAAGAAGACAGTGGGGGAGTGAAAGATCAAGTGAGGAAGAAAGAGACCGAGGGTGAAGAAGAGACGTACCAGAGTGTTCTCCTTTCTGAATTTCTAGTCTATGTTTCCTTGTCCCCCTTTTTGGTTTTCTGATTTTTTTTCTGAGAGGATGAGTGTGGATGAGAGTGCTGGGACGGTGTGTAGGCTTGGTGCAGAGACGATGTGAGGGTTTGATGAAGGGGTGGTGTGAAGGCTTGATGAAGGGATTCTGCCTTTGAACGCCGGTGAAACTTCAAGCTTCCTAGGACAAAAGGATTTTGGGGTGATCAAAGCAACTTACAGGGGAGTATGGGTAGAGTGACGTCTTCAGGAGTGCAAAATTTCCAACTAAAAATTCCTAACAAAAAATCCAACCCCTTGAGCCTCTTCAGACGAGGTATTTATAGGGGTAGCCGAGTGCTTGGACAGCACCAGCTTCCACTCACAGTGGAGGCAGCCTAGCCACTAACAGGTAGTGAGGGACAACGGCTGGTGGGGAATTTTTAATTGCTCCCACTTCCGCCCCCTGTCTGCCATTTCCAGAATTCATGGATTGACTTGGGTGGTGGGATTCCAAGTCATAGAATGACAATCGGATTCTTCAAATAAAACCTCATGGGATCGGTGCTCTTCCTTGTGGCCCGGATCACTGTCTCAGCCAGTATCCATTCACAGTGGAAATTAATCCGAGCAGAACAGGTGCTCTCATATATAAAAGGCCGAGTGAAAGCTTGAATTCATAGATCCGATCCGACCTTTGACACTCGGTGTGGATGGTTTGAATTCACAAATTATTGACTTGGAAATCCCTTTCCGAGAAGTATGCATCAGGGCCTCTTTTTATTCAGACTTGGTTCACTTGGAATTGCTTTGTCCGGAAATGTCACTGCTTGAAGCATTCATTCGGAGTTGCTTCAATCGGAGGTGCTTTGCTCGGAACTTGTCACTGCTTGAAGCATTCATTTGGAACTGCGCCAATCAGAGGGGTTTTGCTCGGAACTGATTCACTCAGAGACATTCCACTCGGAAATGATTCACTAGGAGACATTCCACTCAGAAATAACTTACTAGGAGACATTCCACTCGGAAATGACTCACTAGGAGACATTCCACTCAGAAATGACTCACTAGGAGACATTCTACTCGGAAATGACTCACTAAGAGACATTCCACTCGGAAATGACTCAATCAGAGGCATTCCATTCGGAAATGATTCACTAGGAGACATTCCACTCGGAAATGACTTACTAGGAGACATTCTACTCGGAAATATATATCTCTCGGCAGCAAACCACTCGGAAATGGTTTCCTTGGTGACATCCTGCTTGGATATAATCTTTGCCTGACAAATGCTCTTTCAAAGTTCAGTCCTTTTTGTTCAGAATCAATTCACTCGGAAAAGATTTGCTTAAAAACTTCTCTGTCCAGAAAAAGCACTCATCCAAAGTCAGAATCTCTTTTCCCTCGGAGGTACTTCAATCAGGAATTCTTCACTCGGATGTATTCATCAGACATCGGACTTGCTTTTCATTCAGACTGGCTTCAGTCGGGGATTATCCACTCAGATGTATTCATCAGAAATCAGACTTGCTTTTCATTCAGACTGGCTTCAATCGGGAATCCTTCACTCGGATGTATCCAATCGGTAAGTATTCATTCAAAGACAGTCCCTTTTTCATTCAATGGTTTCAATCGGGAATCCTCCACTCGGAAACACCCCACCCGGAGACAATTCACTCGACAACGTCTCACTCGGAGACATGTTACTCGAGACGCCTGAGCGAAGGAAAGGAATATGCATCAGGTATCAATCTCGCTCAGGCGAGACATGTCTCGCTTAAGCGAAATTATTCCAGTATATAAAACTTTCCCCTCTCGCTTGAGCGCTCACTTCTCCGCTTGAGCGAAATTGATCCAGGGGCTAACTCCTGATTCTCCATCAATCTCGCTTGGGCGAAACCACCACCCGCTCGGGCGAAAATAGGCCAGAGGCCAAATTCCTGATTCACCACAATCTCGCTCGAGTGAGATTCCCACTCGCTTGAGCGAGATATGCAGGTTTTATGCAGAACGAGAAATCCTTCAACTTAGCATATGAAATACTATTTTCTCCCACTCTAACTCTTCCTAATGCATCATATCACATCACCATACATCTATAAACTCTATCAGCGTCCTAAAGCATTATAGTTTGAGAGGTTTACTTCATCTTTTCGTAGAATCAAGCAAACACCTCGCTTAGAAATAACCCCACTCGGGAATTCCTCACTCAGAGTCACCCCTGCCCGGAAATAATCACTCGGAAATGATTCCTGATTTGGGCAACGGATGTCTGGTCTCTTTTAATCAAATCCTTGGTATTTGGGTCGGACCAAAAGAGGTGTTCACAATTATGATCAAAAGGTAATCTTTTCTGTTTCCTATAGTAACAGGGATCACAAGGTTTGTTGCACTTATTACAAGTAATGAAGGGGTATATATTCTTTAGTTGTTGTAATTTTTCATGAAATGGATGACCAAATCTGAGATGTCAGGAATTGGTGTCATATAAATGGAAGGTATTGACCCAACTTTGAGAGAAATCTAGAAAAAATTATGGAACATCTTTGAAATGATCAAGATTCATCACATAAAAGTTAGATTGCAGGTCAGCTATACTAATCATCTTTAATGTATTGGAATCTTGAATCTAGCAATGATCCATAGAAAAATGAAATTACACAATAGATTGATCATAAGATTTGGAATAGATATCAAGTTAAAACTAAAGGAAAGAACAAACATAACATCTGTCAGGTATAAATGCTTAGTAAGAAAAATGGTTCCTGAACTAGTAGTAACTACCTTATTACCATTAGGTAAACTTAAAAACAGAGGTTTAAATTTTTTATGAGTGTAAAACAAGTTCAAGTTATTACAGACATGCATAGTACCTCCTATATCAATGATCCAGGAGCTAAAAGTTGAGGAATTGGCCAAGGTACAAACTAAACTTGATGGCCATGAGTTCAAATTCTTATTATGATTGCTTGACGTAATCTGATTTACAGATTAAAGACCAGTTTATCACAATAATGCAAGTAAAGCCTTGTGTTGGTCTGGAGTGAAACTTAAACTAGGTGTATCTCTCATCTCCTAATTGGAAGCAATGCTGACTTTATCATCACCATCCTCATCAATTTCTTCATGGATGCAGTGATTGACATTATAATTCTGCTTAAAGTAATATGGTGGAAAACCATCTTTCCTATAATAGGTGTCTACTGTATGACCAGTCCTACCATAGTGAGAACACAATTTGTTATTGTGGCCTCTACCTAAGAAGCCACCACTGCTTGAATTGACAACTTTGCTTCTTCTTCCTCTAAAATTTCCTCTACCTTGTCCACCATCAAAGGTTATCAAAACTGGTGACATTTGAGATTCAATATCTCTTTTCCCCCGTGTTACAGCAGTAAGGACTTGGGACTCAGGTATGGGAATGACCAATTGTCTCTCTTGCTGCACAAGCAAGGAAAACACCTTACCAAGCTCAGGTAAGAGATCAATTAGCATGATCTGAAATCTAACAACATCATATTGTTCATTCATTTCTTTTGAAAACCTAATCACATAATCACTTTCTTTATACTTCTTGATATTTGGCACCAATTGACAATTGCAAGTAATCTAGCAAGTGCAACTAGGAATTAGCCTAAAATTCTCCAACTCCTACCATAATCATTTCAATTGCGTATAATACTCAGTAATGGAAAAATGTCCTTGTTTTAGACCATACCTTGGTAATATCTATCTTTCAAATCTTTCCATACCTCAATGGCAGTATCCATCCACAAGACACTTTGTGCTATCGATGGCTCCAAATAGTGTATAATCCAGGACAAAACCATAATATTGTACCTTTCCTATGCATCAAACATTGTGTTAGAATCAAGTCTGAACTTAAGACTAAGAAGTCTGAACCCCATGTGATTTGTTAGTAATATACATCAAGACTCTTAGCTAAAGTGATGTCTGTATGCTCGTTTATCTAACTATTCTATTCAAATGTGACAGGGAATCCATAGAACTCCATTTGCAAAGAATAGATGGAGTTCGTAAAAATCAATTTTTTTCATATCAAGAAGAGTCAACACTCTCTAAAGACTTCAAATCTATCAAGTGTTTATGAAGTTACAAACCTTAAGATGAAGTCTTCTTTCTCATGTTTCAACACACACAAAGAATATTTCCTTTCTAAACAAGGAACTTATGGACTTTCACACTCAGAACTTGTGTCTATCACCAAAAAGGCAATTAACGAAAAATTTGAAAGCTTGCTCGTGTATATCAATTGCATATTCCAATGTGTCAGCTAAAGCCGAACCTGCGCAGAACAGATAGCCTAAGGTCAACTACTATGAAGATGTACTTACTTACTCAAAGAAGACAAACAAAAGGGATATTTTGTTGAAGACCATCAAGGCAATCCTTTTAAGGAAGTATTTCTGAAGCATGCCTCTATACTCGTTGATAGTACAATCCTCGAGAAGAGCAACATACTTCAAGATGAATTAACGGTTATCTCATGAAGGACTATAAATACAAGAAGCTTTGAAATTCAATAGAGACTTTTTTGCCCTCATCATTCAAGTCCCTTTAATCTCTCTCAGAAATCAAAAGTCTGAAGGACTTTTTCTAAAAGTTTCTAAGTTCTTGTATTTCACTACTTAAGTCTTCTTTGTAGTTCTACTTCTAACAGACATTGACTTATAGTAGTCTGTAGCTCAGTATACCTGTGTTATCATTTCATATTCCTGTAAGTTGAGTTATTTGTTGTAACATCAAAACTTTTTATCACTCTTTTTGTAAAATCTAGTGTGTTGCCAGAGTCTGTTAGTGTGGAAAACACTTGTGGCTTGAAGAGACTTTTGAAAGAATACTCGGGTATGTAGCCAGGAGTGACTCTTTGAAACAATACTTGGTTTATAAGTCAGAAGTGGCTAGAGTTAAGAATACTTGTTGCACTGGGCTGATACAGATACTGTAAAGGTGCTTTTTACAATAGTGAAAATCCTTCAGTTTGAAGGGACTGTACGTAGCTTATGCATTGGAAATGAATTAGGATAATTTCGCTGTGTGATTCTCTATCCTTCTCTGGTCTGTAAATTTATTTTTAACCTGTTGAGTTGTTCTTAAAAGTTTTTGAAAAAGAGTTTAAGACTTATTCAACCCCCCTTTTAAGTCTAACTCTATAACATCACATTGCATCATTTTCTCCAGGTTTTGGTAAAGTACCATCCATAAACTTCATTTTATTTTTAGATTTTAATCCCATCGTCAGAGATCTGAATCAAGAATGACAATTTGCTCCACTCAAAGCTGAAAAAGCTATGGAAGCACTAGGATTTTCATTTGCATGTAGGTAATAGGGACTTGACAAATCAATTGTTGGACTAGCCATGGCCAAACAAATTAACAAAAATCCAAAAAGAACACAAAGATAAGAAAGACAAAGAACAATTAGCAAATCACAATGATTACAAAAGAGCAAAACGAGCTAACGGGAAAAGAGAAGAAGTCAAAGCTAAGAACGAAATTGAGAATGAATCTAGGCAATAATCAACTCTCCAAGATGAAGAATTGAAACCTCGATCACAAGAATTTGAGCTTTGGACGTGTGCAACAGAGTCCCTGAAAAAGGAACTCTGATACCATGTTAGAACTCACATGACAATTTAATGAATCACCATGCATCCATCTCTCAAGAATCATTAGGAAGAAACAACACTGCAATAAAAGCCATTGCCAAAGAAAACCAAGAGAGCAGAGAAAAAGAAAGACAAAAAACAAAATATGCATTTTTGATATTATGATTCATTCACACATAAAAACAAAAGGGGGAAAGTTTATATACAAGTTGTACTAAAGGAAAACAGAAATATAACAAACTAATCAACTCTAACAAACTCTAATTAATAAGCTAGTTAATTATAGTAATAAATACATATTAGCAATACCAGGAAAGAAGGCCAGAGAACATTTCCTTAGATTATGATGATGTCTTCCTTAAGAATTCTGTATACACATTTAATGAGAAAATCTATAGAATTTTTCCTTGCCCATAATCTTTGATCTTGACCACTTAGAGAAAACATATTATGAATGATCTCAATAACCACAACAAGAAGATTGTCTTTGAATAAATTCCAATCCCATCATCCTTGCCAATCCATGTCTCGTAACTAAACAATTTTGATAGGAATGAGGGATAAAGCACATTTCTGATCCCAAAAGGAAACACTTGCATATTTTCATAATGACTACTAGTCATTCTAGACAATGTCATCCCAAATATATGCAATACTCTTCTGGGATATATTCATATCATAGTTGTGTTTTAGGAGCTCCACCCAAAGCTTGGATTTATTATTTCTTAGAGCCCAAGCCAACTTCATCAAGCATGCCTGATTCATATTGCGTAAACACGTAAGTCCTAATCCATCATGTTGTTTAGGTTAATCAGATTTTGCCACTTAATCAAGTGAACCTTCCTCTTATTTTCTTCTTCTCCCTAAATGAATTTCCACCAGTTCCTTTGAATATCCTCTATAAAAGATTTAGGCAATTTTAGAGACACCATACTGTATATTGGAACTGAAGTTATCACTATTTTTGATAGAGTAACCCACCCAGCTAAAGAAAGAAATCTGCCTTTCCATGCTGTGAGCTTTCCTTTGATACTGTCCAAAACATGTTGTAAATCTTTCTTGCTAAAACGTATTCCCCAAATGTGAGATGTTTGAATTTTAATGGCTTCCAATTATTAGCATTCACCTGTTCATAGATTAAATGTGATAGCTGTTTAGATTTCACATTAGAGATACAGGGCATTATGACTTTAATTAATAAAATGTTATGGAAGAACTTTATGTATGAAAGATCAGCTAAACCTATCACAGGCTTTGACAATGTCAGTTTTAATTACCAAAAAACCCTCTTTTTCCCTTCATTTCGTGCACAGTGTATAACTTTTTAAACAATTAGCATATTACCATAAATGTTTCTACCGAGAATAAAACATGATTGCATAAGTTTTTTTAAAAAAATTTGCATGATTTTAAAAATTCAACTAAACCAACCGGTTCAATTAAAAATCTGTAATTCTATCGTAAGTTCGGTCTGTTTAACCCGTAGAACCGTAGTGAGCTAGAGGTTTTTAACAAGTTACCTACTGAACCGAAAACAGCGCCGTTTTTATTGACTAAATAAAAATAATGAATTCCTCAATCTCATTGCTGCTCTGTTCGCGTACGCCGGCTCTAATTTCATTTTTCTCTCTTTATCTCTTCCGGTCGCCACCTCCCCCACCGCACCTATCACCGTCTCCGTCGGCGAATGCACCGTCAAGATCTCCTTTGCGACGCACAGCGAACCCGTCTCGGACTGCAACCGCCGCCTCTCACCACCTGCGAACACTACCTCTGTCAACGCCTTTAATCCATCGATGATGCCAAACACTCAGGTACTTACATTTCTTTCCCCTCTTGTTTTGGCAACTTAATAAGAGTATCTTATGCTGTATTAATAAGATTGTAAATATAAACTTTGATTGTTTAATGATGATTTCGCTTATTTGTGACTTTGTATTGACGTGAAATCTTAATTCGTATTTATTTAATTGATGATAAATTAGTAATGGCTTTGAAATTGGAGGATGATGGACTTTTTAAATAATGTTAGCTTGAGTTATGAAATATTAAGATTTTTTTAGGTGTGGGATTCTCAAGTGTTTTTTCTGGAAGGAGGTTCGCCGGGTGTCCCACAGCTGGTAGCCATGAGAGCAATCTATCGTCACGATGGTCAGTGCACTAAGTGGTGGTCGGCTATAATTCACAAGTTTAATCCACAAGCTTAACGTATACTGGTTAAACCACGGACCTAGCACTATAACTGAATTAATGACTGATTATGTTATGGTGCTGATTATCCATTAGAGTAGGAGTGTTTGCTGAAAGATGTTCATACCAGCATTGATGGTGAAGGTGAAGCATCAAACAAGGCTGGAAGTGGTGCTGCTGAAGCTGCGCATGCGGGAGACACTGAAGCTCACCTCATTTCCTGCACCATTGGTATTTTCAATCATTCATTCTTCTTTCAATCGGTTCTTTGCAATTTCATCCAGTGAGGACATTCTCTATGCCATACTATGTTTTTCTTGTTCTCTCACTTAACATTCAAGTGATAGTAATGTATTTCATGATTTGGTGTTGTTGTTTACCTTCATAGAAGATGGGGGATGCTTGGAGAATTCACATGACCACAGTTTCAATATGGCAACTTGTTCTTCTCACTCTCATTTTCCCTCCAACATTTACCGCCAACTGCTTTATCGAGACATTTCCCAAATTAACTCACTCATCACCTCATATGTTCATCGAGGTGACCCTGTCTCCGCATGGACCCTCTTCCACTCTCTGCGTTGCGTGCGCTCCGATGTTGATGCCTATACATTCACTGCTGTCTTGCGTGCTTGTTCTCTCTTACTTGCCTCTGAACTTGGGAAACAAGTCCATGCTCAAATGGTTAAAACTGGTGCTGATTCTGGAACTGTGTCAAAAACTGCACTCGTGGACCTGTATTCAAAATGTGGGTCTCTGGATGAATCGCTAAGGGTGTTTGAAGAAATGGGTCACAGGGATGTTGTCGCTTGGAATGCTCTGCTTTCATGTTTTATGCGATGTGATCTTCCTGCCGAGGCTATTAGTGTTCTCAGAGCAATGGGGAGGGAGAACATTGAGCCCAGCGAGTTTACATTGTGTTCTGTGTTGAAGTCTTGTGCTTCCTTAAAGGCCTTGGAACTTGGTAGGCAGGTGCATGGTTTGGTGGTGTCTATGGGGCGTGACTTGGTTGTCTTGAGCACTGCTCTTATTGATTTTTATGCAAGTGTTGGGGGTGTTGATGATGCTTTGAAAGTCTATTATAATTTGAAGGGTTGGAAAGATGACATGATGCATAACTCCATCGTTTCTGGGTGCATCAGGAATAGAAGATACAACGAGGCATTCAAAGTAATGAGCTTGATGAAGCCCAATGCTATTGCACTTACCAGTGCTCTGGTGGGTTGCTCTGAGAATTTGGATTTTTGGGCAGGGAAACAGATACATTGTGTTGCAGTTCGTTGGGGTTTTACTTTTGAGACCCAACTGTGCAATGCCCTGTTGGATATGTATGCAAAATGTGGGAAGATTTTGCATGCCCGATCATTGTTCAATGGAATTTATAATAAGGGTGTGACTTCCTGGACTTGTATGATTGATGCATATGGAAGGAATGGGCAGGGGCATGAAGCTATTGAGCTGTTCCAGAAGATGAGAGAAAATGGAAATAAGGTTTTGCCGAATTCTGTGACTTTTTTGTCTGTCTTATCAGCCTGTGATCACTCTGGATTGCTGGAGGAAGGCAAAAAATGTTTCAAATTGTTAAGGGAGAAATATGGTCTTGAACCAGATCCAACGCACTATGCTTGCTACATAGATATCTTAGGTAGAGCAGGTAATATAGAAGCAGCATGGTCTGCATATCACAATATGGTTGAGCACGGTACTAGGCCTACTGCAGGAGTATGGGTAGCATTGTTGAATGCTTGCATTTTTAATCAGGATGTTGAAAAAGGTGAATTCGCTGCAAAGCATCTCTTGCAGTTGGAACCCAGTAAAGCTAGCTATATTGTTCTTGTATCAAATTTTTATGCAGCCATTGGCAAGTGGGACTGTGTTGATGAACTAAGAAGCACCATGAGGACACAAGGATTGGTCAAGGAAGCTGGGAATAGCTGGATCTATGTTCCAGGGCTTTAATCAACTTGCCAGGTCGCTATCTGCTCGAGTGTTCAGCTAGATAGCTGGAAAGTAGGGGATTTACTGCTATTAGGGTGGTTTCTGGTTTTGCTTGCCATGCTCAATGCATCCAATAGCTACATTAGCCTGGCATTGTTTGTATAGAAAGGCAGTTTGTGTATCTACCCCTCATTCTTTTAAAACACTGGCTAATTCTTGTAGTTCATATGCCGTGATTGGTCTTGGAGTAGGACTTGAGTCAAAGCAGAAACTTAACTGCACTGATGTTTCTTAGTCAATTTTAAGAAGGGAGCTTATAAGATCTCTATATAATGCATTGACACCATGGTTACATGACACTTCCATTTCTGGTTGTGTTTGGTATATTGTTCATAGGGCTTGCAGTTGTTGAACTTAGCTCCATGGGATTATACTTCTCTAAAATTCATCTGTCCTGGGCGAATTGTTTGAGTTGGGTATTGGCAGAAGAGGCATCTAAGATTGCTTCCTAGTATAGCTTATTGCTATAAGCCTACAATATTTTAAACAGAGAGCAATACATTATGCAATTGAAGTAGGAGCCTCCACAATTTCCTTCTCTATTATAAACCTCCACTCTTATTGGACCTGTCGATGTCAAGAGTTAGCTGGAAAAATGTTTTGACTTTTGATAGGTAGTTGATTGAATATTGCTTCTCTACATCTTGGCTACAACTCGGAACTTGTGAATCTGAAACTAGAAATTCTCTACCGTTTTTTAGTAGTTTTTGTTTTGAAAATCATTGTGAACCACTGATCATTCATTCATATTCGTTGTCTGTACAACATGCAGGTCTGTGACGAGGATGTGGTTATATCACTGGGGAGAAAGCTTGCATGAAATATTGTTTGTGTAAACATAACGAAGGGTTCATTATTTTGGTAAGTTAATGATCCCTAAACTAAAAATGAACATTTTCTTTTTTCTTTTGAAACTAAAAATGAACGATTCAATAAGAACTGTCATTATAGCGCACATTCCATGAAATACTAACTCAAAAACAATTCCACTAGACAACCCTTTTATTTTTAGGTGGTAACGATGAATGTATGCGTAAGAGTTCAATTCGTTTAACTTTTCTTTTAGATGCAAGTGGCTCCACTTCAATGTTTTTAACAATCATTGCAAATTTACATATTTGATGCTTTTCTCTTCTCCTGTGCTACCTTTTCTAGTTTTTAGGGGTAAGTGTGCTGCTTTTTTTGCAACTTCAGAAACGCATCGCATTTGGAGGAAAGAAAACTTAAGGAAGCAATATCGTTTCATTTTGATATCATACCCTTTCTTGGATTCTTTCATGATATATTTGTATCTTGTGCGGAAAATGCTTTTTGAAATAAGAGTCCTGTTAATTAAGCACTCTAAAGACATACATTGTCTGAAGAATTGAAAATGGAAAGTGCTTGTAAAAAATTGTATTGAGATTTTTTTGAAGTTAAATAACACATCTTAGTGAATGTTTTTAAAACTGGAAGAGTGATTCAACTAGCAAAAGGTACTTGTTAAAAGTATTATTTTGAAATATTTCAAAATTCAAATCTAATAGCCAAACCACTTAAAAAATTAATTTAATCATTAGTTATTTCAGTTATGTTTTTTTTTTAATTTTGTTACTATCAGTAAATATTTTAATTTTATTTACAAATAAATTGTTTTGTTCATAAGAATCAAAGATATGTTATAGTGGGTTTACAACAATTTATCATCGACTCAACAAATTAAACTAGACTCTCACATAAATCTTAATTTAATTATAGGCACTTGCATCATGAAGAACCCCGATGTTATCTAGTTACATTGTTCTATTTTCACCATTTAATTAATGGTATTTTAAAAAAAAAGTTAAAATTTTAAAATAAATAATATAGATATCGGTTTTGATAACTTAGTCTTTTATTCTTATAAAAAAGACAAGATGAAGTAATAAATACTCGTTCCCTCATTTTGATGAGATTTAATCATCTAATTCATGCAAGTTAAAAAAATCTAATTATTTTAAGGGTCTTCTTGACTAGTGCTTTAGGAATTGTTTAAGGAAATAAAAGTTAATTTTTTTTTATTGGGAATTATGTGTAAAAGATGTTTTTAACAATCTTATTAACAAGAACCTTTCACTTTTGTCATTTTAGCATTTTTCTTATTTTAATTTTAGTTAAACACATTAAATTTATTAATTATTTTCATTATACTTTCATAAATACTGTTAATACAATCAAAGATAGAGAGTTGAACTTATAATATTCCATTGAAATTATAAAAAAATTAAATTAATAAAGATATATTTTAAAATAATAAATGTAGATTGATTTTGATCTTATAAAATTTAAAAATAAAAAACTTTTAAAAAAATTTATAAATAAAAAATATAAGTACAATGTAATACACAAAGAATAGTAAATGATATCTTATATAAATATTTATTAAAGATTGAAACACATAGTAACATTTGTGAATTTCATATATACATATATAAAGAAAGATTGTTGAGAATGAAAGGGATCATATAATAATTAAATTTTTTTAAAATCAAATAATTATATAAAAAGTGATGTGTCATGTGATTTTTAAAAAGTCATAATTAATAATATATTTTAATCTGAAATAATAATAGATGACATTATTACCTAAAAAATTCTTTCTGGTCATATATATATATATATATATATATATATATATATATATATATATATATGATCCGGTCCTAACACCGGCCCCCAAGAGCATGGCTTTAATGCCTTGCCAGATCAGCATTTTGAATAAAGAGAAATACTCTTCAAATACACTACAAATAATATACGGAGTGCACACCGCCAGGGCAAGTAATGCCGCCAAGGAATGTAACTCCGTCCAGGCATGTTACTCCGCCGAGGAATGTAACCTCGCCAAAGTTGTTACTCCGCCAAGCCATAGGCTCAATATTGGCGGAACGCCGAATTTCCCCTACTGCGTAGCGAGCCCATACTCACAACCCCGGCACGAGATTGACTCTGTCTTGAGAGGTTAATAATGGGAATCACGCTGTCACGCATAAAGGGAAATAACAATAAAATATTAAAGCACTAACGCTTTCCAGACAAGTTGTGATACCTACTACAATAATGGTACATGTAAACGGCGCAGGGACCCACTACCTTTTCAGCATTATGCCTGAAGACAAGGAGCGGGTCCTACCAATAATGCAGCACCAGTAACAGGTATATAAACCTCTCTCGAAAAGGTATAAGGGATCTTTTTTCCCATTCTCTGAACCTTACACTCTCTTACTTGCATAATTCTCTCTGATTGTCTTTCTAAGTCTCTAAGTATTCTAAAATACTGACTTGAGCGTCGGAGAACGATTGCAGGTACCACCCCCAATCGGGTCAAGGCAACGTAGATCCCGTCAGGCGGACTGTGATACCGCCCCAGAGTACATTGCACTCCGCCTCAGCATACAAAGACTCTCCGTATTTACATTTATACGCACATTGCTTTGTATCAAAAACACATTTATATGTATATTTTGAGTTGTTCTACAAGCATTCTTCTACACCCCCTGTAAAGAACAGTTCATTGGCACGCCCAGTGGGACCTGTAAACTAGGTAATCCCACAATCTTTGATCAATCTTCATCATCAATGGAGAGACAAGGACCAGAGATGCAGAACGAGGATTCTCCTCCACGCAATCCCAGACGTCTTAACTTCGATGATGGTGCTCAGAAAAAAGCAACGCAAGCTGATTCTCTAGATCCAAGAGATGACATGATTCGAATGTTGAGAGAAGAACTTGCGGAACTTCGTCGTGAAAAAGCAAACCCAGTGCATGAGAAAGCTGGTCCCGCAAGACAGCCACACCATGAACCACACATGCAGGAGGAATCAAGCACTCCTCACTACTCTCGTATTCCTACATACATGGAGGAGCAACGAAGCCTCCCACTGGTGAATGCTCAGCATCAAGAAGGAAGGAGAGCAGGCTCAAACGCATCCCCCTTAGGATATAAGATGAGCATCCCATTTTCTAAAAGGCTCATGAATGTACATGTACCCAGACATTTGCAAACTATGCAGCCCATTTCTATAGGGAAATATACTGGGGAAACAGATCCCTCTAAGCATTTAGATGCTTATATCTACGAGGCCATGTTTCTAGGAGCTGAGGAGGATGTCATGTGCAGAATGTTCCCCAGAACCCTTACAGGCGAAGCTCTTAGTTGGTTCAAGAGCTTACCTTCAGGTTCCATTGATTCGTGGGAGGAGCTGGCCTCAGCTTTTGGAAGCCACTTCGTAATCTCCAGGGATGCACCCAGAACTTCTCATACCTTGGCTCAGATCAAACAAGGCGACAAAGAATCTCTGAAGGATTTCCTTAAGAGATTTTACAAGGAGGCAGCCATGGTCCCTGATCTGACTGAGGCAATCCAGTTGCATATTCTCATAGAAGCTATGCAACCAAAATCACCTTTCGCTTTGTCTTTGGTAAAGGGACCTCCAACCACGATGGAGGAATTTCGCAGGAAGGCGTCCAAGTACGTGGGTATCGAGATGCATTTAGAAGCCACTGCATCTCGCAATAAACCACCCCCTGCAACTTCACCTCACGACAAAGGGAAAGAGAAGTCGTTGAAGAACGACAAATCCCACCAAAGGGACAAAGTAGGGAACCAACCTTTCAAACAACAAGACAGACGTGTTCAATTTTGCTCACTATGCACCACTGAACACAACTTGCGAGCAAATCTTGCGTGAAATAGGATGGACCACCCTCAACGTCTATGGAATTCAACGTCCACCCCCAATCAGGCGCGGTGGAAACCCAAAGAAATATTGTGAATTCCATGAGTCAGTTGGCCACACCACAGAAGAATGTAAGCAACTCAAAAATACCATTGAGGTGCTCATTCGTGAAGGTAAACTAAAACATTACCTATTCAAAGGCAAATCTCATGATGAGCCTGAGAAGTTTGAAAAGCGACATCGTGATCGTTCTCCGGATCCTGATAGTACTCGGGAACCAAAACGTACGGCGGTGTCAGAGAAACAAAGAGACATTGTTCTGGAGTCCGCCCAACGAGAACCGAGCCCTGAACCTAGATCACGAGGTAAAAGGTAGGTGGTGGACATGATTGCTGGAGGCTTCGCAGGAGGCGGACCCTCAAACACCGCCCGGAAAAACCATCATCGTATGATCTTATCTGTGCAGGGCAAGAACAAAGAATATCGCCCGTTCAGGGACGGAGTTCAGACTCCGCCTATAACTTTCACAGATGATGATTTTGGCCCAACCATTCCTGAGGGAGATGATGCGGTAGTGATCATTGCGGTGATCGCTAATATGGATGTAAAACGCATCCTAGTTGATCAAGGAAGTTCCTGCGACGTTATTTTTTATGACTGTTTTAAACGCATGGGACTAACTGACGCTAATTTGCAGCCTTACACACAGGACCTTACAGCTTTTAATGGCGCCAAACAGCCTACTAAAGGCTACTTAGACACAAGGATTACCTTCGATGGTGAACCTGGAGCAAGGACTGTGAAATCCAGGATCCTTGTCATTGATGTTAAATCCCCATACAATGGCATCATTGGGCGGCCTACTCTGAATGCCATGGAAGCCATCGTTTCAACCCCCCACTTGTTAATCAAGTTCATCGATAAAGATAATCAAGTCTCATCTGTCAGGGGTGACCAGGAGATGGCTCGTTATTGTTACAATTTAAGTCTTAACATGGTGAAGCTTGAAACCATGTCTAAGAAAAGAAAATTGAACGAAGGAAACAGTGCGGCGGCATCCGTTAACTTGGTGGATCTTGATCCCAGGGCGGAGTCTTCTATAGACCCACTGAACCCTTTGAAACCAACTCCTGATGGTGGTTCCAAGCCTATCGTTCTGGGCAGCACCCCGGAGCAAATCACTAACATCAATGACAAATTGGAGCCTAACGTGGAGGCAAGACTGATTGCACTCCTCCATGAGTACAAGGAAATTTTTGCCTGGACAGCCGCAGACATGCCTGGTATGGATCCTAACTTCTGTTGCCACCGCCTGGCGGTGTATCCTGAAACTAAGCCAGTGGCACAAAAGAAACGGCGTATGGGTCCTGCTAAGCAAAATGCTGCTTGCGAACAAACTGAAGAACTCCTTAAGGCGGGGTTCATCAGGGAACTCCGTTACTCTTCCTGGCTGTCCAACGTGGTTATGGTACAAAAAGCCAATGGCAAATGGCGCATGTGCATAGACTACGTTGATTTGAATAAATGTTGTCCCAAAGATCCTTATCCTCTCCCCAACATTGACAGACTGGTTGACGACTCATCAGGATACAAGTATCTATCCTTCATGGATGCTTACTCCGGATACAATCAAATTCCAATGTGTGAGGATGATCAGGAGAAAACAGCATTTATCAATGACAGAGGGGTCTTTTGCTACAATGTCATGCCATTTGGGCTGAAGAACGCTGGGGCCACCTACCAGCGCATGATCAACAAAGTCTTTGAGGGCATGCACACAAAGCTGGTGGAGGTTTATATTGACGATATCATCGCCAAGACTCCAGAGGGAGGAGACCATGTCGAAGACCTACGCTTTATTTTTCAACGCCTGCGGCAATACAACATGAGACTCAACCCACTAAAATGTACATTTGCCGTGCCTGGGGGAAGATTTTTGGGTTTCATGTTAACACAAAGAGGTATAGAAGCTAATCCTGACAAGTGTCGTGTGATACAAGAGTTGCAGAGCCCCAAAACACTGAAAGAGGTACAATCCCTCAATGGCAAAATCGCTGCTCTAGCACGATTCATGCCAAAAATGGCTCATCGCTCTCTCCCCTTATACAAGATGCTGAAGAAGGATAAGAAATTCAATTGGGGCCCAGAGCAAGAGGCGGCCTTCCAGAGCTTGAAAAATGTCTTAGCCAGCCCTCCAATCCTGGTGAAACCAAGCCCAGGTGAGCAACTCATCGTTTATTTGTCTGTTTCAGATGAAGCGCTGGCAGTGGCCCTGGTCAAAGAAACAGTCGAAGGCCAACGACCGGTGTACTTCACTGGTAAAACATTACGTGGTGCAGAGTGTCGTTATCAGAAGATTGAAAAGGCAGCACTTGCAGTTGTTTGGGCCTCACGACGTCTAAGACCATATTTCCATGCACATCCCATCCTGATTCGCACAGACTTGCCACTCCGTACTATATTGTTCAAGCCAGACTTGGCAGGAAGGATGATCAAATGGGCCATAGAACTCTCTGAATTCGACATATCCTACGAACCAAGAACTGCTATTAAGGCACAAGTCCTAGCAGATTTCGTAGTCGAATTAACAGGATCCAGCCCGGATGCAGATCATTCACACTGGACAGTATACGTCGATGGGTCTTCAAATAGCAAAGGATGCGGAGCAGGAATCGTTATAGAAAGTGATGACGGGGTACATCTTGAAATTTCATTACACTTTACCTTCACTACGTCTAACAATCAGGCGGAGTATGAAGCCTGCTTAGCCGGACTCAGAGCAGCACAAGATATTGGGGCCAAAACTGTCACCCTATGCAGTGATTCTCAACTAGTCATCTCACAAATTCTTGGTGAGTACCAGGCTAAAGAACCTCTACTGCAACAATATCTGGACTGCGTCAATGAGTTGAAACAGCGCTTCGATGAAGTAACTTTCAAGCATGTACCTCGCGAAGAAAATATACGTGCTGATATCCTGTCCAGGTTAGCCAGCACAAAGAAGGCGGGGTGCACAACCACGGTTGTACAGAGTACTCTGGCGGAGCCAAGTATATCCCTTCCCTCTTCAATTCATATGATTAAAAGTCGCCCCGTTGATGACAACTCCTGGGTAACACCAATAGTTCGTTCTCTTGTTAATGGACAATTACCCACGGATGATCTTGAGCGAAAGAAGCTAAGGAGGGAGGCACCCTATTATACACTCCTGGATGGGCAGCTATACCGCCGAGGAATATCTGTCCCATACTTAATTTGCATAAATGAAAACGAGGTGCCAGCTGTTTTGGAAGAAGTCCATGAAGGGCAGTGTGGACATCATCCAGGGGCACGGAGTCTAGTGAGAAAAATACTCAGGGCGGGGTATTGGTGGCCCACTATGAAGCAAGACGCTGCCTCATATGTTCAAAAATGCGATCAATGTCAACGATTCGCGAATTTTCACCATACTCCAGCCGAGGAAATGTCATCATCAATAACGCCCTGGCCTTTCTATCAATGGGGCATGGATATTCTAGGTCCATTCCCAACTGCGCCCGGCGGTATCAAATACTTGATAGTTGGTGTTGATTATTTCACCAAATGGATTGAGGCAGAGGCAGTGGTGCACATAACGTCAGCCAGGACTCGAAGATTCGTTTATGAGAATATCATTGCACGTTTTGGAGTCCCTGAACGCATAGTCACTGATAATGGCACCCAGTTCACAGATCGCAAGTTCACTGAACTCTTAGAAAATCTCAGCATCACGTAGATTTTCTCTTCTGTGGAACACCCTCAAACCAATGGACAAGCAGAGGTCGCCAACAGAGAAATCTTGAAGGGCCTCAAAAAACGCCTTGGTGAGGCAAAGGGAGATTGGGCAAATCAGTTATGCCATGTTTTATGGGCATATAGAACTACCCCACACTCCACCACAAATGAATCTCCGTATCGGCTAACATATGGAGTCGAGGCTGTTATTCCCATAGAATTAACAGCTCCTTCAGCTCGAGTCCTCCATTTCAATGAGGAAGCCAATCAACAGAACCTCGCACACGAATTGGAGGTTTTGGCGGAGTTGAGAGAAGAAGCCTTTGTGAGAGATCAAGCTGTCAAAGCAAAGGCCGCCAAACGGTATAATGCACGCATGTGCGAACGCCGTTTCAAAGAGGGAGATTTGGTCCTGAGAAGGGCCAACATTGGCAACAAGTTTGCGCACCAAGGCAAATTGGCACCAAATTGGGAAGGTCCATACCGAGTCATCGAGGTTTTGGGCAAGGGTACATACCGCCTAGAAAACTTGGATGGCACTCCGGTCAGAAATAAATGGAACATTTTAAATTTACGCATATATTACAGTTAATTGGGTAATACGGTATGATCTTTTCTTCCTAACTCAAGGATCTTCCTCTGTATGCTTTCCTTGAAAAGGTTCTGAAAAGATACACCCCAACTCAATCCTTTATGTAGTTCCATTCTCAATGAAATGCCTACCTGTATTTAATCTTCACTCTAACTTTGAATTGGTTATCCATGGCAGAAATTTGTTCCCATGCAGATAAAATAACGACTCTAAAACTGAAACATAAACGCATAACTCTTTATTCCATAAAGATCAACCAACATGCAACGCCGCTTCACAAACGGAGTCAACAAAAACTCCTTAGGGAATTGGTGTCTCAGCTATATGCTGCACCATACCGACCCTAAGGTACAGAAAACTCCTTGGGGGGAAAGGATTGGTGTCTCAGCTACATGCTGCATCATACCGACCCTAAGGTACAGAAAACTCCTTGGGGGGAAAGGATTGGTGTCTCAGCTATATGCTGCACCATACCGACCCTAAGGTACAGAAAACTCCTTGGGGGGAAAGGACTGGTGTCTCAGCTATATGCTGCACCATACCGACCCTAAGGTCCTACAGGCCGCCTATGGAAAGAATTAGTGTCACAGCTATATGCTGCACTAATTCGCCCCCAAGGTCCTGCAGGCTTCTTGTGGGAAGAGCTGGTGTCACAGCTATATGCTGCACCACGCTGACCCCAACATCCAACCAATTTCTTGCAGGATGAATTGGTGTCACATCTATATGCTGCACCATACCGCCTCAAAGGTACGATCAATTTCTTGCAGGAACAATTGGTGTCACAGCTATATGCTGCACCATACCGCCTCAAAGGTTTAACCAATTTCTTGCAGGATGAATCGGTGTCACAGCAATATGCTGCACCATAGCAATCCTGGATTCAATAATTTTCATTTGATCAGGAGTTACACTCCAATCAAAATGCAAAAGGATGAACATTCCATCCAAAACTTGACTCTGCCTAACCCCCAACGTTTTACGGAGTACATGAGCAACAAACTCAAGCACTACCCAACAAGTTCAAGTAAGTTCAATACTTGTAAAATTGTGCTTCATCAAAATTCCTAAGGGGCTACTCCGCCTTCTTACGGAATCCAATTCCTTGGAAATTCCTAAGGGGCTACTCCGCCTTCTTACGGAATCTAGTTTCACTGAAATTCCTAAGAGGCTACTCCGCCTTCTTACGGAATCCAATCTCATTGAAATCCCTAAGAGGCCACACCGCCTCCTTACGGAATCTATTTCTTGGGGAATCCTAAAAGGCTATTCCGCCTTCTTACGGAATCCAATTCCTTTTAAATTCCTAAGAGGCCACACCGCCTTCTTACGGAATCCAATTCCTTTTAAATTCCTAAGAGGCTACTACGCCTCGCTATTAAAATCATTTCAATGAAATTCCCAAGAGGTTACTACGCCTCATTATTGAAATTAGTTCAGTTAAATTCTCAAAAAGGCTACTTCGCCCCATTACTGAATTTGTTTCATTGAAATTCCTAAGAGGCTACTTCGCCTCCTCACTGAATTTTACTTCACCAGAATTGCAAAAAGGCTATTCCGTCTTGTTATACTTAGTCATATTTCATTAAGTCCTCAGATGAATATTCCGCCTTCTCAATATCATTATACAAGGCATAAATACGACGGACTTAAACACTACATCTATGAACAAGTATACATTTGCAGGAAATATGTTTTATTGAATATTGCCAATATTAATAAAAATCCAGAGCCTATCCTGGAACAAGGCGATATCATTAAAATGTTAATAAAAACAAAACTTGCAAAGAGACTGAGGAGGAGACTGAGAAGCTGATCTTCAAGGGTCAGACGGCTTCCCTTCTTGCTGAGTGGAGGTGAGCTGACCTTCTCCTAGCTTGGTCAAACTTTGGGAAGGAGGCAAGTCCGCCAAGACATATTCATCATTGGGCGCAGGCATATGACCCCCTTGCACAGGCACCATCAATTCTCCATTGATGAATTCGTAATAGGGATGAATGCCTGTGGTGGAGAGAGCAACACCTGGGTTGCGATAGCGGAGTTGGCGAACAGCCATGCTGAAAGCATCATCAATCGCTGCCTCAGCTGCATCCAAGGCAGATTGTAATTCCTTGTCAAGCCTCTCACTGGTGGCATCTGAGGCAGTCTTCTCAGCTTCCAACTCTTGAACCCGCACTTCAAGATTTCCATATGCGGTTGCTGCTTCGCCCAACTCTGCCGCCCAGGCATCTTCAGCTATGGCTTTATTTATTTCTATGGAGACCAGCCTCTGCTGAAGAATGCTCACGTCTCCGCCCAAAAGTTGGTTCTGCTGATCTAAGTTTGAAACTTGTTGCTTCAACAGAACATTATCAGCCTTGACCTGGGAAAGTCCGCTCACCACCTCGCCTAGCTTTTTATTCTGTTGTTCCAGCAGGACCTTCTCAGCCTTCACCTTGGCCAACTCCTCCATCAATTTCTTGATGTCGGAGTCGGCGGTATCAAGATGCTTGTCCTTGGCCTTGATCACCTCGGACAGCTGCTCATTGTCATGTTCCAAGCTACGAATCTTTTCCACAAACTCGTGGTAAGACGCCTGAAACATGTTCGCCTCAGCTGCAACGTCAGCTATCCGGGGGACATAGGCCAAGAAACCATCTAACTCAGCAAGGTGCCACCTCGCAGCTGCAGCAGCCTCCGGAATTTCCTCAAAGTCGATGTTGGGGCGGAGAATGAATTCTGGATCACGCCTCTCTGACTGGCGGGATCCCGTATTTGTAAAGTACAGAAAGGGATTCAAGCGAGACCCCGCCTCAGGCAAAGAGACAAACCGCCTGGATGATTCCCCTGGCACATCAATGGGAAAAACGGCTGTCCCTCGAGTGGTCAAGCTCAGGGCGGGATCCTCAGACGGGCGGACTGGGGAAACTTGAACTCTCCCTGCCTCGTCCCCCGTATCCTGGTTAGAAGAGGCTTGGAATCCCTCCGCTTGCTCCCCCTCAACATCTTCTTCGGGGATGCCTTCAACTCCGCCCATAGCAGCAGAAGTACCCGCAACAGGTACTTCCGGAGTCTCCTCCAAATTAATAGCAGCATCAATTGATGCTCCTTCCTCAACCCTCTTCTTGCTTTTGGTCCTCCTTCTTTGCAAGGGCTGGAGGTCTATTTCCTCTTCTTCTTCTTCAGCAGCTTCTGGTTCTTGGCGTTTTTTAGAACGCCTTTCAACAGTAGCTGCTGAAGATCCTGCACCACCTTCAAAAGTTACTATGTTGGTGGAGGCAGGGAAAGGAAGGGTCTTTGTGAGGGCAGCAGTCAGACTCCTCCTGGGCTGCACATTATTCTCCGCGTTCATTTCCCTGCGGCTCATTTGCATCAGCTTGATACGCTCCATCCCAGGGAACTCAGCGATTTCTCCTGCGAAATAACAATATGAGGATACAATTAGAAAATGCAAGATAGAGGTAATACTCAATCACATTGCAATTGTTCGTAATATTACTCAAGTATCCTTGAGCATCCCGCCCAAGCAGCCTTCGACAAAGAATCAGCTTGTGGACGGAGTTGTACTCCTTCAACATTCGGAGTACTTCTACAGACGCCGCCGATAGAGCACCCTCTTCAACTTCATACGCTCGTTTGGTTAAGAGGAAGTGCTCATGCGTCCATGCCACTGGAAATCTATCAACACCCTCTTTATTCCGCCAAAAGACAGGTTTATCCTTCCTGACGGATACCTTCACAAAACTCATCCTGAAGTGAAGTCCGCCTTCCTTGGCGGAGTCAGCAAACGCCTTAAAGTTCAAAATCTTTGGCTCTGCCCGGAGAGTCACAAAACCCATGCCGCCGGTTTTCATATTTACTCTCCTCATAATGCGGCAAAAAGCGAAAAACAACGCCACTGTAGGCGTAAACCCCAAATGTTCAGCCATCACCTCAAAGCTGCGCACTATTCCCCAACCATTAGGATGCAGCTGGGAAGGGGCACAATCCAAGAACCTAAGCACACCCATCTGGAATTTATTCAATGGGAAGCGCACCCCTAACTGGGTAAATAGAATATCGTACATATATATGGTACGATTATCCTGAGGACGATGGCAGACCCGTTCATACGTCTTGGGTGAACGAACGATGAACCTATCCTCATACTTCTCATCCTTCCAAACCGGAACAGGCAACTCCACTACCCCTCCGCTTGTTGTCGCATGTCGAGAGGAAGCATCCTTGACATCTTCCTCAACCCAACAGTAGGGGTCACTCTCGAGTGTCTTCTCCCAATCCAGTCCATGCAACACAACATTTCGACACTCTGCCATAGTCAGCACTTGTGTATGGGAAACACCTCCTGACACAAATGAATGTACAGCATTACTAAAGTACTCCACGCTGCTATAAAACGTCGAGTCCCTCCCAGTATAAAAAGCCTCATCTCCACTCTCAATGTCAGAAAACATGGGACGAACAGAAACCCTAGAACGTGACTCTGACCTCTTTCCTCTCATCTTCCTTTTTACGAACACACAATAAGGGAAAACAAAGCTAACCCAACGGAAATGAAGAAGCAAAGAAAAGCAGGAAGCAAGTACCTTAAGCTTCTGAAAGATAGAAGAACTCCAAACACCAATGAACTCGCAAGAGAGTAGCAAAAACGCTTTCAGCAAACAAATGCGAAGTGAGAGATGAAGCAAAACATTCCCCTTCTGAAAGTTTACCTATTTATAGGCATGGCTTGGGGGGAAATAAGCGAATCATCAGGAATCTCGAAGATGTGTTTGCAACCGTTAGATAAATCTCATCAACGGTTCTAAAATTGAAGTATGCGTTTACAACCGTTGGATTTGCCCCACTGACGGTTCCTTTTTTGCTGAAACCAATAGATGTATCTAAGGGCAGGTATTTCATGGGCCACGTTTTCAAAATCCAAGGCCCACGGTAATAACCTCGAAAACGGTTCTCAATTGCCATCACGCGCATTTATGTCCCATCATTGGAATGGCAACCGTTACGAGGGCATACGTGGCAATAGGAGACTGAAGAACAAAAAACGTGGTTTCGAGGCGCATTAATGACAGGCGTGTCAAGTGATGACAGCTAATAAATGCACGAAAGCACTTGTCCACAAAACCTGGACTAGCAAATACCGCCTAAACCCATGCCTACAAAAGCTAAACTTAAGTGTTGTAGCTTATTAAAGTGACTCCGCCAGTCACTATAACAAGCTAGGGGGCATATGATCCGGTCCTAACACCGGCCCCCAAGAGCATGGCTTTAATGCCTTGCCAGATCAGCATTTTGAATAAAGAGAAATACTCTTCAAATACACTACAAACAATATACGGAGTGCACACCGCCAGGGCAAGTAATGCCGCCAAGGAATGTAACTCCGTCCAGGCATGTTACTCCGCCGAGGAATGTAACCTCGCCAAAGTTGTTACTCCGCCAAGCCATAGGCTCAATATTGGCGGAACGCCGAATTTCCCCTACTGCGTAGCGAGCCCATACTCACAACCCCGGCATGAGATTGACTCTGTCTTGAGAGGTTAATAATGGGAATCACGCTGTCACGCATAAAGGGAAATAACAATAAAATATTAAAGCACTAACGCTTTCCAGACAAGTTGTGATACCTACTACAATAATGGTACATGTAAACGGCGCAGGGACCCACTACCTTTTCAGCATTATGCCTGAAGACAAGGAGCGGGTCCTACCAATAATGCAGCACCAGTAACAGGTATATAAACCTCTCTCGAAAAGGTATAAGGGATCTTTTTTCCCATTCTCTGAACCTTACACTCTCTTACTTGCATAATTCTCTCTGATTGTCTTTCTAAGTCTCTAAGTATTCTAAAATACTGACTTGAGCGTCGGAGAACGATTGCAGGTACCACCCCCAATCGGGTCAAGGCAACGTAGATCCCGTCAGGCGGACTGTGATACCGCCCCAGAGTACATTGCACTCTGCCTCAGCATACAAAGACTCCCCGTATTTACATTTATACGCACATTGCTTTGTATCAAAAACACATTTATATGTATATTTTGAGTTGTTCTACAAGCATTCTTCTACCCCCCTGTAAAGAACAGTTCAATATATATATATAAACAGTAAATACGTAGTAAAAAAAATAGATATATTATTTTGTAAGCTCGAGTATTTATTTATTTATTGAGTGAAAATTCATCTCGAGTCCTCTAAATTTCATGTGTTAGAGCAGTGTCTAGAGGTTGAAGAAGAGAAACTATCACTAGCGGCATAACTGATAGCTCTGCAATTGGATCTCCGAGGAATCGAAGACCATCAATGGCAATGAAGCCGCGAATCTAGAGAGATCTGAACATTGCTATCACTGTTCATGCTTTTCCGATTCCACTTTCCCCTCAATCCTCATCAATGGACAAGTCAAGCGCTCTCGAGTACATCAACCAGATGTTCCCAAACGGTAAGCTAAAAACTCCAATCCCAATCGCAAACGCTCTTAATCCAACGTTCGCTTCCTCAACTTTCCACATCATGCAGAGGCATCACTCTCCGGCGTGGAGCCATTGATGCAGAAAATCCAGAACGAGATTCGCACCGTCGATGCTGGAATCCTCTCCGCCGTTCGCCAACAGGTCTTCGAATTTCTTCAATTAACGTCGCGTGATTTTAATTTCTTCATGATTTTTTTTCTCGCTATTTGATGCTTTTCCGATTCTCCGATTTCAGAGCAATTCAGGAACCAAGGCGAAGGAAGATCTCGCTGCTGCCACACGTGCTGTGGAGGTACGTGCACGTGCACGTGCGTGAAGTGGTTTCCAATGTTTTGAACCGTTGTGATGCATTGCATGCGTTTTACTTGCTTCTTCGTTTTGCTCCTTTCGTTTGAGAGATTTGGTGTCTTTTCGTAATGTAGGAACTGATGTATAAGATCCGAGAGATAAAAACTAAAGCTGTTCAAAGTGAAACAATGGTGCAAGAAATTTGCCGCGACATTAAGAAACTGGACTTTGCAAAGAAGCACATAACTACCACAATTACTGCACTTCATCGGCTCACAATGCTTGGTAAATCTTGCTTTGCCTTTTATTTTATAAGATAAAATGTTTGTTTGTTTATGGTTCTTAAGCTTGCTTGGTTTACTGTTTTAAGAACATGCCTATAAACATGAGCTAGTGTAGTTCTTTGGTTAAAATTGTAGATAGATATTGTGTATGTGTAATACTGTTTATTTCGAATCCTGTCCTTTTCTAGAACATACCAATCGAATTGCGAACATGCATAATCTTTAAATTGCACTTAAAATGAAAATGGTGACTTTTGAGTATTATTATGTGGCTAGAGACTAGAGAGGGCATTGGTGTGATTGAATCATGGAACCGAATTTTGCTAATGCTTTCATTTGACAATATTTTGCCATAAACATGGCGGTAGACACAGTACAACCCTACATAATTAATTGCCATGAACGGCTGCCAAGTAATGGTTGCTAGTCGTAACTATACTCATGTTTGTGTTAGGAGCACTGAATAAACAATTGTACAATTTTTCTGATGCAAAACATTTAAATTAAGTAGATGCTATTTTAGCTTTCAAGTGCAAAGCAGGGCATCTATTCTATAGGTTTTATGTATGCTTGATAGTTTTATAGATGCATTTACATTTTTTGATCTTTTACTTCAACAAGCTTACCTATTATATGGCAGTCTCTGCTGTTGAACAGCTGCAAGTCATGGCTTCAAAACGTCAATATAAAGAGGCAGCTGCACAGCTGGAGGTATCCAACCTGTCTGTAGTCTGCACAGTTTTGTTTGTTTTGGGTAACTGTTGTTTACTTCATCGACATGCTTGTGTGTGTTTTTCATTTTGATAGAAAGGACATCTATTGTGGTTTTAATGATAATTACACAATACGATAAGAAAAAACTATCTATCATTACATAATTGTTTACTATTGTTAATGAATTGTGTGCATTTGTGTGATAAGCTTATGATGTTAATGATTAGTGTGTTTTTTGAATGTGGTGTTGGAGCTTGTAATTGGGGTTTAATTATTAGTTATTTAGGAGTTTAAGACTTTCACTTACCCAGTGCTGGAAGTTCATTTTCCACTTTCAGTTCTAGTGTTTTGACTTGTCAATTTGAGTTGTTTGTTCTAGTAATTTGAGGCTTTCAGTTGCCTATGCAAAACATGTAATCTGACTTGGGGTTTTGACTTTTAAGCATTATCATTGAATGTTAGTAATAATATTGAGTGTTTCTATATATTTTTCCTAGTTTCCTCTCCCCATACACATCAATTTGGTATTTTAGATTATTCTTGTTCTACATCTAGAAGGAAATTACTTTACTCCAGAAATTTTAAATGATCATTGATTAAATTAGATGACATTGTATTTTGCATTGAAAAAAATAATCGATCATTTGATATAAAACTCAACATATTATTTTTGTTTTATGTATTGATTTGTTGATACCGTCATCTTGTATTTCAGGCAGTGAACCAGTTATGTAGTCACTTTGAAGCCTATAGGGATATTCCGAAGATCATAGAACTGAGGGAGAAGTTTAAGAATATCAAGCAAATACTCAAGTCACATGTGTTTTCTGATTTTTCTAGGTAAATTGTTGTTACTGTCTTACTGATTTTCCACCTTCTGTTCTGTTTGAAAATCTCTATGGGCACTACCTTATGAATTGGATTGCAATGTTCAGTTAAATTGGTCATATGTATTTTTTTCCTTATATTTTGTTTTGTGACATGTACTTAACCTTACTAGATAAATAAGCCATTTGGGTTCCAAAGAGGCCATGTGTAACTGGCTTCCTCAATTTTCTGTTTTTGTCTCAGCTTAGGTACTGGAAAGGAGACAGAAGAAACTAATTTGCTACAGCATTTGTCTGATGCCTGCTTGGTTGTTGATGCATTAGAGCCTTCTGTAAGGGAAGAGTTGGTAAATAATTTCTGCAATAGGGAGCTTACTTCATATGAGCAAATTTTTGAAGGAGCTGGTATGTTTGATGTTTCTGTAGCATTAGTTTTTTGTTAATTTATTCATAGAGTTTTTTCAGACGTCTTTAACTTTGGCTTTTGTTTTTATTTTTTAAAATATTTTAGAACTTGCAAAGTTGGATAAAACTGAGCGGAGATATGCATGGATTAAGCGCCGAATGAGATCTAATGAAGAAATTTGGAAAATCTTTCCATCCTCATGGCATGTTTCATATCGGCTCTGTATCCTATTTTGCAAGAAGACGAGGTATGGTATTTATTTATTTATTTATTTTATAGCACTATCTTTATGAAAGATATATAGAATGGATTTTCATGCTTTCTCCATTAAAAAGTTAAAACAAACCATGGCCGTGGTAAAACATGATTGCTTCCAGTTTGTTGTGAAATAACATTTTAATTTGTTGAATAGGAATAAAATTTTCCTGTAGTTTGGAATGCTACTTGGACTGCATTTCCCCATCTGTCTGATTTTAGCTTTCTTCATTAAATTCATCAAGTGTCAAAATTTTAAGATGTTTTTGTTGTGTATTTCATGTATGATGTATGATATGCTGTTACAAAAAATTTGATGGAGTTAAGCATTTTACAGATTCCTGTGCCTTTTCATATGTACTAAACTCAGTTCAATGATACAAGAATATTATCATGCATATGATATTTGTTTCCACAGAAAACAACTTGAAGACATTCTTGCTAATCTAAAGGAAAAGCCAGATGTTGGGACCTTATTGTTGGTAAGCCACTCAATGATGTATACTTACATTGCTGGTTTGATAATTGCTTCACATGTTATGCTACTAGTAATGCAGTTACTCTTCCTTGACAATATTTCCCTTTCCCAGGTCTTTTAATTACAATAGATGGTGACTGATGATTTTATGTCATTTTATAGATGTTGATAACAATGCATAAATTGTCAATCTAATTTATTTAGGTTTAAAAATGCAGATTTTGATGTGTTGTGTTATGTCAGTGTTTCATCAGTTAATTTCTTGCAGGCTTTACAGCGAACATTGGAATTTGAGGATGAATTGGCCGAGAAATTTGGGGGAGGCACTCAAAGCAGAGAGATTGGGAATGAGATTGAAGAAATAGGTAGAGGGACCAATTCTGGCAGTAGTGCTTCAGATATCCGGAAGAAGTATGAAAAAAAGCTTGCTGTACATCAAGGAGGTGTTGGTGAAGTATGAATTACAAATTGCTGAAATTGAAAGTACTTATTCATAGGTTCTCTTATTTTGTTGAAATTGCTGTTATCTAATGACCATTATGTTTTAATTTTGTATTTATATAAATAGGAAAAAGATGGAAGTAAAGATCTGGCAGTACCTGGAGCTGGGGTATGGTCTCATTTGACTATCTCCCGATATACATATACATAATTTTATGGATTAACTACCTGTGTTTAGTATTGTGATCTCTTAGGTGTTGACATGATGATTTGAATGCTTTTGGGATTAACCTTTTGGGTTGTCTTGTGATTTTGTTTTCTTTTACACATTTGATGTGGATTTTTATCCAATGATCCCAACTTAACGCTTATGAGTAGTGACGCATGCTTCGTAATTTTGTACTAAAAAAAGATGTGCTATGTTGGATTGAAAAAATTTCAAATCTTGAGTCATGACTATTTTCTCATGTTTTTCCTTCTTAATTGAAACCCAGAAAATTTGTGGACTAATATTTTCTTGAGTTCACAAAAGCTGTTCTTTTCATCCCATGTCTGAGCTTATATGGCAACTCTTGTTAGATAGTTGCCTCTTAGTTTGTTTGTAATTTCTTATTTACTGAAGTGTAAAAGATGGAAGTAAAAAAATCCAGATGAGAAACAACCTTGATCTAAGTTAAAAAGAAAACTTGTTTCTTGATATTTTCTACACTGTTGGTTGTAGTTGGGGATTTTGTAGAGGTTTTCTTGTTTTATTCCTATTGGTGAGACCTGACCAAATTTGGTTGTTTGGACAGTTTAACTTTCGTGGAATTATTTCGTCTTGCTTTGAACCTCACTTAACAGTGTACATAGAATTGGAAGAGAAGACACTAATGGAAAGTCTGGAGAAACTTGTTCAGGTGATTGTGTGCTGCCTTTTAGATACAGGCTCTGTGATTTACTTCTCTCCTTTTTTTTTCTGTTCCTTGATTAAACATTTCTTCCACTATAGGAGGAGACATGGGATATTGAGGAAGGAAGTCAGAGTAGTGTTTTATCCAGTAGCATGCAGGTGAGTCCCTTGATCTTTTTACAATTCTCACAGAGCAGGGTAACTTACCGCTGTATATCATTTCATGTCTTAGCTCTTAGAAACTCTTTTCAGTGGTATCTGAGTAACTGTTACAGAAGACAAATGTGGCTAGATGACTAAAATTTTTCTCTCTCTTTTTCTGCAACCAGTTTTTGTTATGCTTGTGTTTACTTTCTTATTTTCTTTTGCTTCATAGTTGTTTCTTATAATCAAGAGAAGCTTGAAGAGATGCAGTGCTTTAACAAAGAACCAGACACTATTCAATCTTTTCAAGGTAAACTCCTGAATTGTAGAGTTTAATACTTCTATTTTATATTATAAAAAATGATAATGCACATAGACACATACCCTTTTAACTTCATTCTGCCCTTTTTTCTTTTTCCGTGTTTTGGCAGTTATTTTGAATCATTTATCCAAATTTTAGATGATTTCTTGCTTGTAATGTCCACTGAATTCTTTCTTGCTATTGTCTATGTCAACTTATTTACTTTTATCTAATGAACTTTAGTAATAAAAAAAAGTCCTTGCCCAAATAACGTCAATTATGTGGTTGTGCCGACTCAAGTATGGCATTTACTTGAGTTCTGTTATAGGTGGGAGGCCTAAAACTCAATTCATGGGACCGGTAGAAGTAAGGACAGAAAACTCTAATAAAGAAAATTTCAACTTAAATAACATTCATAAATTAGCTTCTGCTATTTTATCATGAAGCAGAACAATAGGCATGGTTTTCAGCCAGTCTTGTAATATCATTAATCATTACAATATTATAGTTGAATGTGGCAGAAGAGTTAATATGTCATCTGTGTCAGTAGTGTTTGGTATTAACAGGAATATCATTTAGCTTTGTGGCTGAAAGCAAATTGGGTTTTAATTTGTTAGCGATAGGATATCATTCAGCTGTAGAACTGTTAGTAGGTTAGTTTATTGTGCCACCTGGCACTCATACTGTTATTCTCTTAACAGATTTCTGTTATGCCAGCTAAGCATAACAGCGATCTATATAGTCCTGTACTCTTATCATTCAGTGTAATGAAACATATCAAACAATTCAGTTTACATCCAGTAGTCGTTTTATGCTTTCTCTTTGATTCTTTCATAATTACAGTGCATACTTTAATGTTATGGATCTAGCTTCATGTAGTTTATGACTTTATTCCTTTTCAATCTTAGGTTTTCCAGAGAATTCTTAAAGTATATGCTACAAAGCTCTTTACTAGACTCCCAAAGGGGGGCACAGGAATTGTTGCTGCAGCCACAGGCATGGACGGACAAATAAAGGTATCTTCAAACGAATTGTTTTTTCATGGTGGTGAGAAGTACAAGTTCATGTATTTTTTTAATCTTTGGAAATGTTGAACAGACATCTGATAGGGACGAAAGAGTGATTTGCTACATTGTCAATTCAGCTGAATATTGCCACAAAACGGTTAGTTTCTTTAACATTCTTGATCCAGTTGATAATGATTAAATACCTGATTTACTAACTTAGCTTTGTACTTGACAGGCGGGTGAACTGGCTGAAAGTGTTTCTAAAATAATTGATCATCAATTTGCAGATGGGGTCGATATGTCAGAAGTGCAGGTATTAATGTCTTCTTTCTTTGTAAATTATGTTTTTCCTACAGATCTCATTGTAATTGGGCTATCCAATTGTACAGGATGAATTTTCAGCAGTTATAACAAAATCATTGGTGACCTTAGTGCATGGACTGGAAACTAAATTCGACATTGAAATGGCTGCGATGACACGTGTCCCTTGGGCTACCCTTGAGAGTGTTGGTGACCAGTCAGAGTAAGTTTAATTCCTTCCTAAAATTTAACAAATGATTATCATTCCTGGCAAATTTCATTAAACTGTATTTTTTTTGTGCAGGTATGTTAATGCCATAAATTTGATTCTAACCACTAGCATTCCTGCACTTGGAAGTCTTCTTTCTCCTGTTTACTTCCAGTTCTTTTTGGACAAGGTGATTGGCTGTAAAGTGCATTATATACATGAAAGATGAAACTGTGGCTTTGGGCATAAAAATTGGCAGCTTTTTTTCTGCATAGTAATTATAATTTTATAACTAATAAACAACACTCTCTTTGGCATGAAATTTTTGTTCTATTCAGGAAGTATCTTCGGATGTTAATTCACCTGTTCTGGATTTTTTTCTATCATTTCTGTTTTTGAATATGTTCTGAAATTTATTCTTTGTAATATCTCTTAGTTCTGAAATTTTTTCTATCATTTCTGTAGCTTGCATCATCTCTTGGGCCACGCTTTTATTCTAACATTTTCAAATGCAAGCAAATATCAGAAACTGGAGCTCAACAGGTACTGACCTTTTTTTTCTCTTTTTAATAACTCCTTACGCCAATAGTCAAGTCAAAGCATAGCTTTGAAGGGTTCATATCTGCGTGCTAGTTCATGTTTTTTATGGATAAAGATATTTATGAGAGGAAAGAGGGACGTATTATGGGGAGGTTAAGGTATCCTCCCAAACCCTAAATCAAAATATCAGAAGAGAAAGGAATGAAGCAGTCTGAGCCCTTTTTCTAATTCCCTATTCAGTTCCCAATAAAAATCCCTTTAAAATGTCCAATGAAGAAGATGGTTATTACTTGGAGGATTTCGCCTGGGCTTCCTCTCTTGAAAATTTTGAAATTGAATTTTCACTTCTACTCCATGAATGGTTGTTTAATAAAGAAAGACATTCTTTCTCATCTATGCCTGATCCTAGAGTTCTCTAGGGTGGTGGGCTCCTCCAACTCAAGTTTAAAATATGACATCAATTATAATTATGCTAAAGTATGAATTACAAAACATGCTTAAAGGGTATTTATAATCCAACAGTAATAATGATCACAAATAAATAAAATCCCTAAATAAATCCCATCCTAATTAGATACATAATCTTTCTTTAAATTGGATATTTTGCCCAACTTAATTTAAAAAGTTAGTTTATAGGATAAAGATTACCTTCACTTTAATATGCTATTAATTGACCTTATCTTTAATAAATATGAGAGTTTCAACAAACTTAAAATATAATGGCCCGTTTGAATTGTGAAAATATTTCCTGTTTTTATTTCCTATTTTTTGTTTCTAAAATTTTCTATAGGAAACACTGAAAGCAACTTTTTTCTATTTTCATTTCCTATTTTCACATTTTTTCAGTACAAAGTTTTAAAAATAGAAAGCATGATGACAATTTTATAATTAAAACTGAAAACAGAAAATGAAATCAGGAACAATCCAAACGGGCCCTAAATTTCCTTAAACTAGATACTATCTCTGTTCCTTATTATAAGAACCTTTTGAGAGATTTCTTTGGTTCTTAATATAAGAACCTCATCAAAAAGTCAATAGCATTAATTAATTTTTTACCAAAATACCCTTATTAATCATTAATGAAATAAACATTAAGTAGAAAGAAGGTAAGATTTGAGTACCAATAAAGTTAAGAGGGTACTTTTGAAAAACTAGTATAATTTGTAGACAAATTAAATGACTTTAACTACATTAACCAACTTTTCTTAAAAACTGAAATTAATTAAAAGGTTCTCTTATTAAGAGATGGAGGTAGTATTTTGTCAAAGATGTAATTTATAAAGTTAGGAATGATATCAGTATTCAGTATCCTAAATAACATAATTATCATCAATTTCATAGATTAAAAATAACAAAAGTAATCCTAATCCATTTTGTATCACAACAGCAGTGAAATATTTGATTTAGTAAGAAGATTCCTTTGCTTCCTATGCCCCTGTCAATATAAAAATATTGGTTATTGAAGGTTTTGAAGCTAAAACAACCTGTTTGGCTTGTATTTACTATTTTTTTCTGTTTACTTTGAACTGCATTCCCTATTTTTTATAGGAGTATCTTAGCAAGCTACACCTTTGAGTGTATATTAAGAAATTAAATTTAGAAGTAGCTATCATATTCCCTCTTAAAAACCATGTGGGTGGGTGTATGTTAAGAACCGTGGGTGCTACACCCACTTGCTTTGTAGGAGTATACTTAGCAAGCTAAACCTCTGGTGTATTTTCAAGAAAACCAAAGCTTCAAGTTACTAACGTAATCCTAAAACACAAGTGGGCACCTATTAGCGATCCCTATGACTATTGATAAGCTGATATCTTAGGAACTCTTGGAACCCAATATGACGTTGATAACCTAGTGAACTGATTTCTGCAGATGCTATTGGATACGCAAGCTGTGAAGACAATCCTTCTTGAAGTTCCTTCACTTGGTAGACAGGTGGTGATATTAATTTGTACTCTTTGTTTCTGCTGTTTATCTTAAATACAACATAGAATGCTATTTTCTTTGTTCAAGGATTGTCACCGTTGCTGACAACTTTTACTGCTGTTCTCTCTCTGTCTCTGGGTATGGGTGTGTGTGTGAGGCAAATCTAAACTGGTGGTAGTGAGGCACTGATATCAATCACAATATAAATGATTTGTACTTTAATTTCCACCATAGTCCATGAAAAAAGGTGCTAGAAGAACAGCGTGAAAAAATGGTTACCTAATATTCTAAATATTGAAAAAATAATGAACTGACTATCTTGATCAACCGACTATTATGTTACCTATGAATTAGATTGAATAGTGAAAATTACATACTTCTGTTTGCATATCTAATTGTCAATTTGCTGTGTGCTTGTCACTGGTTTATCTCATTACACTTGGTGGCTGCTTATTTTGTGTGATAGACATCAGGTGCTGCTAGTTATTCCAAGTTTGTAAGCCGTGAAATGAGCAAAGCTGAGGCCCTTTTGAAGGTTTGTGTCCATTTATTAGTAGTAAAATTATTATGTAAAAAGTATTTGGATTAACTTCTTAAAAACGTCTTATAATCAAAATCTAATTTGAAAAGGAAAAAAAAAACTTTTATCAAGAAATTTATCAATGCCAAACATGTACTTGATTCCTTCTGACAGAACGTTGGTTGAATCCATGTTCAGGTTATACTTTCTCCAGTTGATTCTGTAGCAGACACTTACCGTGCACTGCTACCTGAGGGTACACCCATGGAATTTCAACGAATACTGGAGCTTAAGGTTACAATTAGCTATTTGTTGCTATTTCTATCTAAATCTCTTGTTGGTTGATTGCTTCTTGTTGCTTTGTTTGCTCTGGATCTCTGATTATTAAGCTAAAGTCTGCCAAGGCACTTATTGAATGTATAAAATAGATAGTTATGGAGTTTATTACCAATTTGGTTTATGGTATGAATGGAGTAGTGTAAAATTTGGGGGAGATTAGCTAAGATGCATTTTCAAGAATAAATTTTGTGAAAATTTGTAACTTAACAAATTGGTTAGCTGTTGCTACTGCAGTTCAAGGTTTTCACTAGTCAATAGCACATTACATGTTTAATAAATTTAAATTTTAAAGCAAGTAATCCTATGGGAAGCCTGAATCTCTTTACTGAAATAGTACAGGCCATCTAATATAATCTAGTACTGATGTTATGAACTTGCCATAAGTCTCATTACTCTAGTATATTAATCATATGAAGATACAGATATAATTGCTGAAGAATTGGTGTCGATGAGAAGCATGTCCCACAGAAGATGTATAAAAAATTGAATTTGAATAACTACTTCCAAATCAGCTAATTTTTCATGGACGGTTTCATGTTTTGCCCATGGATGCTATCACATTATGCTAATTAATTTTGGTTTTCAGAAGCGACTGAATCCCGGGTCTGTATCTTATGCTTCATGTTGGGGTATGACTGATGAGTTGTGTTTTCAGGGTCTCAAAAAAGCTGATCAGCAAAGCATTGTTGATGACTTCAACAAACATGGACCTGGAATTAAGCAAACTCAGATTACACCTACAATTGTACCAGCTGCTCCAGTAGCTCCGGTGGTACCTAGTCCCTCTGCTGCTGGACTCATAGCTTCACGGGAGGACGTTCTCACTCGGGCTGCTGCACTTGGACGAGGAGCCGCCACCACAGGGTTCAAGCGGTTCCTAGCACTAACTGAAGCTGCCAAAGACAGGAAAGATGGGCCTTTCCGGAAGCTCTTTAATCCATAATGAAAGAGTGCTACAGCCCTAATTTTTTGCCCAGTGCCTGTAAGCTTTTAGTTTTTTGCCTTTCAGTTTTATAAAAATAGTTTTTTTTTTATTTTTGCTTTTTCATTCCTCTTTGATTCTTTATATAAGTGTAGTGTCATGTTTATATGATTTCAGTCAATCAACTGGAAGCTGATTTTGCAAATAAATAGATCTATAAATTTGAATCATTCTTTCTGTAGTTCGTAAAGGATCTTGTCAATTGCATTCTGCAGCCTAGATTTGCCACGCATTCTTTGCTACTTAACTGTTCACACTTTCATAATTTAGGATGATTTCAAGGTAATCAAGCACTTTGGCCGAGAGGTTCTTCGGATAAAACTGATATATGTAGTGGATAGTTTTCAAAGTTCAATGAAGTTAACCGAATTTTCTTCAACTGTCAAAATCTGTTGCTGAAATGAGACAATGGAGTTTGTGCCTTGTAGATGTCCATTTAATAATAATAATCATACATGGAAATGAAGTTGTAAAAATATAAAAATCTAATAATTAATATTAATTTTACACCTATTTAATAAAGTTAAATCATTATTGAGTTAACATATTTTTTCCCTATATTTTAACTATAATTTGATTGACATAACAACTACCTAAATATGAAGGAAGTAAACCTTTCAAGGGTTTACCAGGTTTAAGCCTTGTGTAATCCAATTATAACAAGGATTAAGAAAAAAGGATAGACAAGACATGAAAAGAAATAAATCAATTTCTTTTTATGGATATGATAAATAATTTTAAGGGAACAATAAGTATAAATATGGTTATCAAAATTGGATCGAATCGATCGGTCAGATCAGTCAAACTGATAATCGGACATATAAAAAATAATCTCGTATTAAAACGGTCAAGTTAAAAATTGAGCTGGTCCAAAATTAGGAAAACCAATTGGTTTTCAGCTACTTAATTCAATTTTTTTAAAATAATATTTTTTTTATTTTACTTGATTTGAACAAGTGTGTTTTGGATTTTTTAAACATGAGATGATAAAAATATGTATTATTTTAAACCCTTTTTATTATTTTTTATAAATATTATATTATTTTGATATAATTAATTATTATTAAATATATGAAATAATAATAATAATAATAATTTATTACAACTATTATACTAATTTAATGATTTATTCAATTGTAAAAAAAATTACCATTGTAGATGTTGTGGAAGAAGAATATGCGTTGGGCATGTTTAATTCTATTCTGGAATTCTCCTACGTATTACGAACTTATTATTTCACCCCACCATATAGCTCAAAAACTTATGTGTCAGTTTAAAAACCAGGGTTTAAACTCTGTTTTTCTTCCCTAACAAAAAAAAAAAAAACTCATTACTTAGCACGGGGCCACGCGCTGTTAGCGTATCAACACGAAAGACGAAGGAAAGATCAAAGTTTCTTTCCAAAAAAAAAAAAGGAAAGATCAAAGTTTGACAAAAAAAAAAAAGAAGGAAAGATCAAAGTCAAGTTGGTTTAGAGCGTGAGCGCGTTGACTGGTAGACCCACAAAAGTCAATTTAAGAAAAGAATTGTTACGATTATACTTTTCTTTTCATCCAAAAACTATACAGATTTTATACGTTCATTTTGTTGGGACTGTAGAGCCAAAAGCCAAAAAAAAAAAAGATTAAATTAGACATAGTATTTAAATTTAATAGGGTATTAGAACTCATTCCAAGTATAAGGAGAGGGTGTTAAAATTCTTATCTTATTTAGTCACTTAAATTTGTTTATAGTTTTGATAGTTATTTTAAACATGAAAAGATATGTTAAATGTCTCAACTCATTAAAGATAAAGTAAAGTAATTCATATTATGTAAGCTAATTTTTAGTATTGAGTATTGAATTGAGTTTAATATCTAAATTCTATACACATATTGTAATAAATATAATATTTTTATAAAAGTTCCTATTTTTTAGGTTTAAACTTTATCCTTAAAGTACACGTTAATAAAATTTTAATTACAATAATTAGCCTTTTAACTTCAGAAAACTATTTATTTAAAAAAGGTATATCTAAATGTTAAATTTGCGTTTTAAGTGAAAATTTGAAACTCTACAAATCATTTTTTCCTTTCAGTTTAATTTATTTTTTAAAAATTAACGTTATTTTCATTAACCAGCGTAAGAATTAATTCATTAACTTAAAAAATAATTAATTTAACTAACAACTAAAGTTAATTTCATGGCACAGACTAGAATAGTCATTCTAGTATTGTGAGCAATGATGTTCAATGTTATTAGTGTCATCGATATTTTATTAAAGAAAGTGATGTGTCAAGATTAAAGATGGTTACCTAATATGTAGGGAGGTTTAGGGATAATTTGTTGTTCGGTGATCAGTATTCGGTATATTTTACAAACAATGGTTTTTTGAATGTTTTCGATGAGGGATGGTTGCAGCCAAGCATCTTCCCAATAGGTTCTTTGCAAAATGAAACAACACTTTTTTGTGTTTTCTTCTTTAGTTCTTTTGTTTGAGTATTGATCTAAACTTCTACGGTATAAGTCCACAAGCTCGACATTCAGGGCAACATTACTGGACAACTTAGGCCACATCAAAAGGCATCGTTGGGGTCATCATTTTCACACCCAATATCACTTATACCAGTGTCACACGAGAATTTCAACCTTAAAATCACATCAGACTCGTACTCTCCTGTCACCACTTTGACAATCTTTTACCTATAAATACCCTCAATATTCATGATTCAGGTAGGTTCATTTTGAACCATCTTTTAAATTCTTCATTACTCTGACCTATACCTCTAATATACATTAATATAGGCATCAAAGAGGCCTTACGGGACCTATTCTTGCTCGGTCCTGTTGGCCATTTTGCAAGTACCTCGCAAATCCGTCAGTAGAGCGTTACCTCGACAAACTTATATGTCAGGAATCCACCAACCTATTCTCATTGTGTGTATCAACAATATACCTGTCACTGGGGTTTACACCAGTAACACTCCTCATATATGGCGCGTGTGCCATGTCAGCATTGTACCTTATCTAAGCTGTTATACATCGGCCATGATCATTTGGTGACTCCACTAGGGACCGTTAAAGCCATCCCTTTCTCTCAATTAAGGGCCAGTCTTATTCCCCCATTTTCTCCCCCTTGAAAATTCAATTGGCACATCCTATACCAACACCTTTCACAATGTCTTATCAAAGAGCGACGCGTCTTTGAGGGTAACAATGTCACTATTGTCAATTAATGACCTTTTCCCCTCATCGTAAGTATATTTCTTTTCCCTCATTAGCAGTTATCTATCTGACATATCTAGTTAAGCTTAGTGTAACGCCTCATCCGCTTTTCAGGAATGAACGACTCTCCCCACAAACCAACATGAGACCTTTCCAGTGTGCTTTATTCTCACTCACACACTTCCCGAGAACTTCCCAGGAGGTCACCCATCCTAGAATTTCTCCAAGTTAAGCACGCTTAACCTTGGAGCCCTTAAGCAATGGGCCACCGAAAAGGCTAATGCATTTGTTGGTATAGGTAGTACGAATTCATTCTTTTAAGCTATCCTCGACTATATAGTCCCATACCTATACAGTCTTTGGATCCCTCTCATTCTGTTATGTATTTAGTTCGTTCATGTGTCCCTCCCACTAGAAGCCTACCAGGAGCCGCCATTGTCCGTGCCCATGCACCGGCGATCACTCCCTGCCCTTAACAACGCCGAGATGTCACACTCAGCCCCTTGTGACAACGATTAACGATATCTTATCTCGTTAAGCTCGGTCCTTAGTGACAACCATCAACGACCCCTTATCATGTTAAGCTCGATCATTAGTGATGACGATTAACAATCTCTTATCATGTTAAGCTCGATCCTTAGTGACGATGATTAACGACCTCTTATCATGTTAAGCTCGATCCTTGGTGACAACGATTAATGACCTTTTATCACTCAGTCCTTAGTGATGATGATTAACGACCTCTTATCATGTTAAGCTTGGCCCTTAATGACGATGATTAACGACCTTTTATCACATTAAGCTCAGTCCCTTATGAAACGATTAACGATCTCTTATCACGTTAAGCTTGGTCCTTAGTAACAACAATTAACAACCTCTTATCGTGTTAAGTTTGGTCCTTAGTGACAACAATTAATGACTTCTTATCATGATAGGCTTGGTTCTTAGTGACAAGATTAACTACCTTTTATCATGATAGGACTGGTCCTTGGTGACAAATGATTAACGAACTCTTATCATATTAAGCCTAATCCTTAGTTACGACGATTAACAACCTCTAATCACATCAGCTTGGTCCCTTGTGAAACGATTAAAAATCTCTTAGGAGTCCCCATTATCCTTTATTCATTTATTATTAAACACAATTTTATGTGATCTCAACTGCTCACATTTTGCATAAACTATCCTCTTTTAACTTATTTATGGTCATGTGTGACCTTGATTTCATTTTTAAAATTTCTATTTGACTATACGGTCTTACATGACCTTAAAACCAACTATCAATTAGAGCTATAGCAAAAGCAAGCATAGTAGCAGAAAAGGAGCCGGAAGCAAAATGTATTGAAAGCTCGTAGTGCGGCATAGTTAAACTGTAGATAACAAAACTATAAGTTACAAATTTACAAATCCCTTTCCATCGGTGTCTGAGCGAGCATCGAGGTACTCATCATCCTCACCCTTCGACAGGGGCAGCATCTCAATTGGCTCGTTAGGATCCACCGACACCCTCTGATTAGTCTCAGGGTTAAATGCTTTCAACTATTTTCCAATGAAGTGTTGGTGCACCCCTAGCCCATTCAAGTTCAGTTGCACCACGAGGTTCCAATGGCAGATTTTGACGAATACAGATCCCAAAGGTAGGATTTACTATTTCACAGTACTCCTCTAGCCGGCGCTTACCCACCGTTCTCCGTGAGCAACCTTGGATACGCCGTTTGTAACATCCTATTTTTTACTTAAATAAAAATATATATATTAATATCTCTTTAATAAAAAAATACTTACTATTAGTTAGTTGATTTTTAACTAATTAATATTTTTATAAAATTTTAGTACTTATATTTAAATATTTTTTTAAAATAAAATAAAATAAAAATATGTTTATTTAACTAAGATTTTAAAATGACTTAATTAGTATTCACTAATTAATAAAATTATATTAATAATTTTTAATATCTTTATTATTCACCATTTTTATTTTATGTTCCTATATTTATATTTTTACATATTTAAGATTTAACTCTTATTAAAATTTTAAAATAAAAATTTGAAGGAATTAGAATATGATTCTTTAGAATTTTTTGATCTATGCATTATTTATGATTTTCTAATTTTTTTTGAATATTTTAAATATTTAAAAATGACCAAAATACCCTTAACCTTTCATCTAATAATCAAAATACCACTGTTGATATCATCGCTTACTTATTGCTTACATCATCGGTTGGTAAATACTTACATCATGAATAGTCACCGATGGGTAAATACTTATATCATGAATAGTGACCGGTTGGTAAATACTTACATTATGAATAGTAAAATAAATAATTAAGTAATCTTAAATAGTAAAATTCTCTTCCTATAAATAGATGGCTCATTTACAATATTTTCACACCAAAATTAGAGAGAGAATCTAGAGAGATAGTGCTTAAGAAATTAATGTGAAGTAAACTCCTTTGGTAAAAAGAGATTCTACTGGAGGTGTAAGGTAATAATATCGTCTATATTCTTTTTATGATTATTTAGTTTATTATTTTTAGCATTCTTAAACCATTAATATACTAGTACTATTATGAATAAGTTACCATGGTAAAAATAAATTACCACTATGTTATTTTTACGATTTACTGTTACTATTTACTATTTACTGTTACTATTCACACTTTACCATTTACTGTTATTATTCAAAATTTATTATTTACCATTGTTATTCAAAATTTATTAGTTACTCTTACTATTCAAAATTTACTATTTACCATTACTATTCAAAATTTACCATTTACCATTTCTATTTACGATTTATCATTTATTGTTACTATTTAAAATTTACTATTTATGATTTACTATTAAAAATTACTATTTACCATTATTATTGATGATTTACTATTTACCGTTACTATTTACTATTACTATACATAATTACTATTTATAATTTTTGATAGTAATCTTAATTTTCATAGTATGCCTATACTGAAATAAATTAGTATTAATTTTTTTTTTAGAACTCGAAGGCACAAAGCGAATTCACTTTTTGTAGCAATTCCAGGTAAGGGGGAGTGAGATAAAAATATAATATGAAAAGACATAAGAATAATGGAAGGAGTCCCCTACTCCTTTTAAATTTAATAATAATATTATTTAAAATAATAAATTTTAAATTAAGTATCTTGTGTAACTTACTCTGAAATACCTATGCAAGGACCTAGACTCTTATAACCTATACGAACTGAACTAAACCTATGCAAGAACTTGGAGTATTATGACTTATATGAACTTACATAGACCCATGCGAGGAATGAACTATAAGGATTTGAAATTAAGTTTATTAAATTAAATAACTATTAAACTTAAATTATGATATTTATAAATAATATTTATTTGATTTGATTATGATTGATAATATTAGTGATTAATTATATTTGATTGTGATTGATGATATTACAATAGTTGATTTTGATTGATGAGTAATTGATGATCTTGTGATGTGAAGTTTGAGCATATAGCAAACATGACGGAAAGTTAAAACTCAGTAAGAATATACTTATTCCTTACTCTTTAAAGTATTACTTTAAAAGAAATTATTTATAATAATTTCTCAAGGTTTATTCAGATTATTGTTAAGAAATTTTTCTTAATTTTCAATATAAGTATATAATTTCTATAACTTACTTTTATCTTTCAAAATAAATTATTTAACTAAATTTTAGAATAAATTTTTAGTTAAAAAAGAAAAAAGAAATTGTTTTATGAAAATAACATATATTCATATATGTATATATATGAAAATATTTGATTCTCAAATGGAAATAAAATACTTCAATAATATTTCATTTTAAACTTTTGAAAATAAGAGTTTTAATTTCAAAAATGCTTTATTATATATTTTTCAAGTATTATAATTAAAGATGGAAAAAGATCGATAATTCAAACTTGTGTCTAAAGTAAATTAATTTCCTATAAATGCTCTAAAGAAGGTTTGGAATATATATTAAGACTTTGAAACTCAAATCACAATAATATTAATTTGTGAGTGATAAAAAATACTGTACTGAAATTCTTCTGTGTGAGGCAGAACTTATTTAAGAGTTTGGAAATGTACAGTTTATCGGGGTGGCTATGTTGTTATTTGTAGGCCCCGAAGATATAATTTATACTTGAGTTTCTAAAAGTCTTAACCAACTCAATACGCGAGTAGTTCATGCATCATGAATCATTAAAGAGAAACGAGATGTGATATTGCCTAAGGACAGATTATAGAAACCGAAGATACATTAGAGGAGGCTTAATTGCGAGCCTTGGGGTGAGAGGGTGTGAAAGGGTGCTTCAGGTAACCTGGGGTCGCTCCCTAGTATCGGGTACTTTCACAATAAAAACCTTCTCAATCTGACTAGTCTCTAAGTGTTTCTATGTCAGTTGAGCTGTTCATATGCCATAAAGACATTTATGTTATTATTATCCAGAATTATGGAACAGTGGAAATTCCTGATTGGCCCAGTGCAAATTAAAACTTTAAGGGCTCACATGCATAATCTGAATGATATAGTAGTATTAAAAGCATTACATAACATTCATGTGATTGTGACATTCTATGTGGGTGGTTGTGAATGAAAATATAATTGTTATGTATGAGGAAACCCTATATTCATAATTGATTATGTATGAGATTATGACTGATATTATTATAGATTGTGAAAACTCTTATGCTTATGTCTTATCTGTAAGATATTATATTTTGTTTCTCACTCCTTCTTGTTTGAATTTTGTGTCCAAAATATATGTTATGTGATATATAGCTAGCAGTCCAAGATGGAAGGATATGTAATTACAAGAGGGTAAAATTGTTTCATCCTCAATCAGATAGATGAAGAGATATGACAAGAATAAGATTCAAAAACTCGATGGTTCAAGGACTAGGAAATGATTGGTCACATTTGTAGTAGAGGTATAGTTTAGTTTTACTTTGCCTTATTACAATATCAAGTTAGATAATTGTAACAAGGTAAAGGTTAAACTTTGATAAACTTTCTCATTCGGATATAATATTGTAATGATTTATCACTTATGATTTCTATAAATTATTTCTATAAATTATATACGTCATTGTATACACGAGATAAAGAGTGATAAATATGTATATCTTTCTAAAAGGTTTTTTTAAAAAGCAAGAAGAATACATATATATCTCGTGTATATAAGGGGGTGTTACACCGTTAGTGCTTTAAGGTCGACAAGCAACTTTTCCTTGTATTGTTGAACTTTAACTAATGTACCCCCTAGCAAGGTCAAGGCCCTTTCTTAGCTTGTCAGCTGACCTCTCGGTAACATCCTTAACCTGTTGAAGCTCCCCAATAGCCTTTAAGACATTAAGTAGATTCTGCTCAATCTATTTGATTTCTTGAGCCTAGCTCACCTTATTCTAGGCAGCCTTCTGGTATTTCTTCTTCAGATCCACCTTCTCCTTCATCGTGTTATGGAATTTCGCTACTATACAATATTTCCAATGAGCGTTGCACAAGGCAAATTTCATAACCGTAATTTCTTAAATGTAGATCAAATTCTGATGTAGGCAATAAGGTGAAGGTATTTGTAGGCCGTGGTTGTTGATGTGAGGGGAGCTCGAGTTAAGTTTCCCCTTCTATCTCTGCTTGGTGGCTGCATAGACGTTGTCCTTTTGGTACCTTCAAAGGGTATAAGTGATGCCCTATTAGTCCTTAGACGTCAGTTTAAGGGATCGGTTTCCTCAGTGTTCTTCCTTTTTTTTCTTTCCCTATTCACCTGGCCTTGTTGATCTGTCATGGCCTGTAACATCCTGGCCAATTTACCCTTTTTCTTTACACCCAGTTAATTATTTCCACAATAAATTTTTCGTGTTTAATAAAAATTTAGATCTTAATATAAAATAATATTTACTTTCCTTAATAAACAATCCACTCGGCCTTGATGTAAAATAATATTCACTTCTTTTAGTTACATTCTAAATAATAAAATATATTCAGTATAAACAAAACCGACCGAAAATAAATCCTTTAATAAAGGTACGTTAAAAGTAATAATCGATCGGAAGGATTCAACTCGGTCTTGATATAAAATAGTATTTAGTTAAATATATTCATAATGATGATAAGAGCGTACACAAAATAATGTTCGATCGGAAACACATCTTTTAATAAAGTGGAGTTAAAAACAGAGGGAGAAGAAGAAGAAGAAGAAGAAAAAGAAGAAGAAGAAGAAGGAGAAGGAGAAAAAGACCGGGGGTCATTCGCCTGAGCGAGACCCCAAGGTATCAACGCGAAATCCGAGAGTCGCTTAAGCGAGTGCCGACTCGCTTGAACGAATGCCACACATTAAGCCTGAGCGAGCAAGACGCACACGGGAGACTCAAGTCAGGGTTTCACTTGGCAAACGGGTTCCACTCGATCTTCTGCCACTTGGAAAACACTCTAACCTTACCTCACTTGGAAGACGCTCTCTCGGCCTTAACTCACTCAGGAATGTTTTCACCTTCCTTCACTCAGAGTCGTTATACTTTTTCTTCACTCGGAATAGTTACACTCTTTCTTCACTCGGGAATATTATACTCTATTTTCACTTGGAAATATTCCACTCTATTTTCACTCGGAAGTATTCCACTTTTCCTCACTCGGAACATTCTCCCGGCCAATCTCACTCGGGACATTCTAACCTTCCACCTAGAAGGGGATCTCTCGGTTATTCTTCACTTAGAAAAGGAACGAGGGATTCACACAGAGATGAAACAGATATCGAACCGACTGGCCCTCGCTCGGATAGGCATAAATCCTCTTGGGCAACATTCGCCCGGTAATCGGCTTTGCTACAACAAACACATGAAAATTAATACCAATCATCTAACAACGTAAATTCACATTCATTCAATTGACAAACCGACTCACACTTAGTTTCACACTCAGAAAACTCAATATATATATATATATGTATATTACACAATTTATTCAAAATCACTCGGGCCTTGGCATCGATCTCCCGCTTGGCGCGCCTCCAGGGCTCCAACCTCCTCCCTGTCACTGGTTACTAAATTGAAAACAACAGTAAGGGTGAGTGTTTGGCATCATAATTAATATAGAACGGAAATTAACAAATTATATATATATATATAAGTCTCGTCCAATTGTATTTTCATCCTTTTACAAGTCACACTTGGCAATTATAATACATCATATTCGGTAATTAATTTACACCCGGTGGTTACAACATTTCGCACTCGGCGAATAAAGTATTTCACACTCGGCAAACATACAAATTCCACTCGATAAATATAACAAATTTCACTCGGTGAATATAACAGATTTCACTCGACAAACATACAAATTTCACAACTAATAATTCATCAATTATCACAATTGACTCTCAGATAAAATTTGACGCCTAGTATCCAGATACTAAAACGATCGACCTTCAGCTGGGAGTCTGACTTAACATCCCGTGAACCCGACTTGGTTCACCGAGCCCGACTTGGCTCCCCCTCAACCACTGGGTCAAAGACCTCTGGGTAGCTTAACTGGGTCCGACTTGACCACTGAAGCCAAAAACAGGGTAATTCATACCGTTGGTCGTCCTCCACCACATAATCACATATTCCATAAACATATGCATATCATTACGATCATCATTGGCAACTGTCAGAAACTGACCCGTGCTCACGACGTAGGGCGACCGACTCGTCAAGCCTATTAATATAACATTCTCACTAAACACTGAATGCCACAATCATCAAGTATTTCATATCATCGTAGTCACACGCACACACCTGATCCTCAATCGATCGGTGTCCACACACATGCATTCATACACATACAATTCATCCAGCATCATTTCTCTATTATCACAGTGTCAGGTATTTCTCACACCCACACCCATACGATCTTCATCTAATCAGTGTCTATACTTATGCTCGTGCATAAACATACAATTTTTATTCATTACCACCTACTCGATTAGTTAAATGGCTCAGACTCATGGCACATCCTATTCTAATTAATCATAACCCGAACACCCACTTACCTCGGTTCCAAGCTTCGATGATCTGCTCCTGGTGCCGATCTCGTCCTCTGAGCACCGGGTTCACAGTCTCAGCTCCGCCAATTAGCCTTTCGTTGTTCGATCTACTTCCTACGGGTCGGAGTACAAAGCCCGTTAGCTTAACACCCTCGGCTTTAAGGGCCACATTCGAGCTCACACTCACCAGAGGAGTGGAGAACAGACTCGTATACAGCCATGCATGGTCAATCGGCTAACAGAGGAATGAAAAGGGACAAGGAACCACAAATGAAAATGGATCAGTGGACTCACCTTGAGGCCACGGTCACAGAAATGAGCTTGTTACTCGGTTTTGATGCAAACAGAGTCCTCTCCAAGAGCATGCAACTCAGCGATAGAGGAGGAAGAAGATGTGCGGAACAGAATAAGCGAAGAAGAAGAGGGAGAAGTAGTAGCTCGCTTGTGAGTGATAATTAGGAGAGAGAAGGAAAAAGAAACCTTTTAAAGTCCAGGGGTGACCGGTAACCTTTTCAACCGGTTACCACCCCATTTCCCCCTCAAACACTTCTCTTCCTTTAATCAGTCTTCCCTTTATTATTAACCAATTAAATAATTTTATTTATATTTACAATATTTAATTATTCATAATTGTCCAATAATTCATGAAAATACCAAATAATATTCAAAAACGATTAATAATATTTTCTACTACACAAAATTTTTCCTAAATTGTCAGGGATGTTACATCCACCCCCCCTAAAAGGGCATTTCGTCCCCGAAATCAATGCACCGATTGGAAAAGGTTAGGATACATCCGCCTCATGTTCGACTCCAATTCCCAAGTGTAGGTGATCCAATCCAGATTCTGCCACTTTACTTTCACTAATGGCACCTCCTTGTTCCTTAGTCGTTTGGTTTGATACTCCTCAATACTGATCGGTATAGCTTCCACCGTCAGGTCCTCTTTTAATTCAATTGAGTCACTTGGTACAATCATCGTATCACACGGAATATAGGCTCGAAGTTGTGATACGTGAAACACGTTGTGGATGTTGGTCAACGACTGGGGAAGATTCAGTCGGTAAGCAACATCACCTATCCGTTCCAATATTTGGTATGGTCCGATGTATCTCGGATTAAGTTTTTGGCTCTTCAAAATCTGACCTACACCTTTGGTTAGTGAAATCTTCAGGAATACCCAGTCGCCCACCAGAAATTCAAGTGGTCTATGCCGATTGTCATAATAACTCTTTTGTCGGTCTTGGGCAGTCTTTATCTTCTCTCGGATTAGAGTGACTTGTTCGTTCATTTCTTGAATCAGCTCAGGCCCCAGATGAATGGTATCGCCATTCTCATTCCAACAGAGTGGTGTACGACACTTCCGACCATAAAGAGCTTCATACGGAGCCATCCCAATGCTATTATTTTAGCTGTTATTATATGCAAACTCTACCAAGGGCAAATATCTCTCCCATGATCCGCCCTGCTCCAACACACATGCCCTCAACATATCCTCAAGAGTTTGTATTGTCCGTTCCGACTGGCCATCGGTCTGAGGATGATAAGCCGAGCTCAGTCTGAGCTCAGTACCCAGTTCTTGTTACAGACTCCCCCAAAATCTCAAAGTGAATCGAGGATCCCGATCGGAAATAATGCTTGAGGGTACACCGTGCAGTCGTACAATCTCAGCAACATACAGCCTAGCCAGTCGGTCCAACGACCATTTCATATTCATCGCCAGGAAGTGGGCACTCTTGGTTAGTCGGTCAATAATTACCCAGATTGCGTTGCACCCGGATCGGGTACGAGGTAGCCCGGATACGAAGTCCATGGTAATGTTTTCCCACTTCCAGATCGGAATCTCCGGAGGTTGAAGCAAACCTGGGGGTCTTTGATGTTCAACTTTGCACTTCTGGCATATCACATAGGATTTCACGTACTCGGTTATGGCCTTCTTTATGCCCGGCCACCAGAATTCCTTCTTCAAGTCGTGATACATCTTTGTCACACCGGGATAAATACTCAAAGAACTTCGGTGTGCCTTAGCTAGCATGGCCTGTCTGAAATCACCGGTTGCAGGCACCACCACTCGGTCTCGGAATCTCCATATTCCATCGTTGCCCCGAGTTAACTGCATATCCTTGCCTCGTGCCTGAGTGTCAATCAGTTTTAGCAACTCCTCATCATCTTTTTGGGCAACAGCTATAGATTCCAGAAATTCGTTGGAGATCTTCAGCATTCCGACTGTCATTCAGTTTGGAGTGTTCATAACGACTCCAATGTTCATATCCCGAAAGCTCTCCAGCAATTCCTGCTCTCTGCCCATCAAGTAAGCTGCGTGCAATACCTTCCTGCTCAGTGCATTGGCAACAACATTCACTTTGCCCGGGTGGTACCTCAAGTCAAATTTATAGTCCTTCAAGTACTCCACCCATCTCCTCTGCCTCATATTTAACTCCTTCTGATCGAACAGATACTTCAAGCTTTTCAGGTCACTAAACACCACAAAGCGGGACCCATATAGATAATGGCGCCAAATCTTCAAGGCATACACCATAGCTGCCAGTTCCAGATCATGAGTCGGATAGTTCAATTCATATGGCCTTAATTGCCTGGAAGCATAGGCAATTACCCGGTCGGATTACATCAGCACATATCCTAAACCGAACTTGGATGCATCACAATATACTACGAATTCCTGTGTCACATCAGGCAATGCAAGCACAGGGGAAGTCGTCAAACATCGTTTAAGAGTCTGGAAACTCAACTCGCACTTTTTCGACCATACAAAAGAACTCTTTCCTTGTTAACCGAGTCAGAGGAAGCGCTATCCGAGAGAACCCTTCAATGAAACACCGATAGTATCCAGCTAATCCGAGGAAACTCCTAATTTCTGTTACCGACCTCGGCCTCTCCCAAGCCATAACCGCCTCAATTTTAGTTGGATCAACCGAGACGCCCTCTCGGGAAATCACATGTCCTAAAAATTATACACTACTTTCCCAGAAATCACACTTGGATAGCTTAGCATATAACTTCTTCTCTCGGAGTATCTGCAAAACAATCTGGAGGTGTTGAGCATGCTCCTCAACTGACTTTGAATACACCAGAATATCATCAATGAATACCACCACAAACTGGTCCAAGTACGGTTGAAAAATCCGATTCATGTAGTCCATGAAGATGGCAGGAGCATTCGTCACTCCAAAGGGCATTACAATGTACTCGACGTGCCCATACCGAGTCCGAAACGCTGTCTTCGGAATATCTTCTGACTTCACTCGGATCTGGTGATATCCCGACCTCATGTCGATCTTAGAAACACAACAGCGCCTCTCAACTGGTCCAGTAAATCGTCGATCCGAGGCAATGGATATTTATTTTTAACCGTCAATTTGTTCAGCTGTCGGTAATTGATGCACATTCGCATGCTACCGTCCTTCTTCTTTACCAATAACACCGGAGCGCCCCATGGTGAAGCACTCGGTCGGATAAAACCCTTTTCAAGCAGCTCATTTACTTGCTTCTTTACTTCGGCCAATTCCACCGAAGACATTCTATATGGCGCACGGGACACAGGCTCTGCCCCGGGAATCAAGTCAATCAAAAAATCAATCTCCCGACTGGGAGGCAGTTCCAGAATTTCTTCCGGGAAAACATCAAGAAATTCACACACGACTGGAATATCACTCGGCATAAGGTTATACCGACCCTCCGAAGCAAATAAAATAACATATGTGGCTGAGACATCACTCACCACATTCCTCGTGTCAAGTTCCTGGGAGAAAACAATACTCTTCCGATAGCAATCGACCATCACATGATTAGCAGCTAGCCAATCAAGACCTAAGATAACATCCAGGTTCTTCAACGGCATACAAATAAGATCCACTCAGAAAGTACGACCTTCAACTTGCATCGACAACTCCCTACATATGGCGGTTACACGGAGAGTGGAGCCGATAGGAGTGGAGACAATAAGAGCGTTCTCCATTAACCCGATCGGCAACCCAAGCCGTTGCACACAACTCTCAGAAATAAATGAATGGGTCGCATCCGAATCATAAATTACATCAACAAGATAGCCATGGATGAGGCGCTTACCCTGTACTAAGTTGTCATTCCTCTTAGCCTCCGAGGTGTCAAAAGCAAATACCCGCCCGGTCATGGCATTTTGGGCGCCACTGGACTGGGCATCAGATCTTCCCATTTGTTGGCCTCCCCGACCAACACCATGCCTGCCTCCTCTCAGAAGATTGACACCCCGAGTCCCAGAAGTGTTGGCTCGGTTGCCCTGCCTGCTCTGCTGCTGCCTCTGTGGGCAATTGGGCCTGAGGTGTCCCGGCTGTCCACATTGGAAACAAATAACCTGATTGGCCGGACAATGTTTTGAAATATAGCCCTCCTGGCCACAATTGTAGCACGCACAGCTACCAGACTGGCTACCCGATCGGCCAGTAGAACCCCGACCGGAAGATGATGAAGATTTAGCGGAAGACTTGCTGCCCCGAAAGAATTGGCCCATCCTCTTGAAGCTGAATCCCTTTGCCTTCAATGGCTTCTTGTCTCTCAGCTGAGATGTTCTCTGGAACTGCACTTCTTCCATCAGCCGAGCCTTGTTTACTAGAGTCGGGTAATCCTAAATCTCCATCGGTATAATTACACTACGGAGTTCAATCCGTAATCCTGCCTCGTACTTGGCACACTTGCTGCCTTCAGTTCCTTCCAATGAAAAAGGATGGTAAAAATCACACAGCTCATCAAACTTACTGGTGTACTCGGCCACAGACATCTGTCCCTGTTCCAACTTCAGGAACTCTATTTCCTTCCGGATCTTGTAGTTATCCGGGAAGTACTTGACCAGAAACCTCGTTCGGAAATTTTCCCATTCAAGTGGTTCACCGGCCGTATTCATCTGCACCTTTGCCCGAGACCACCATACTCTAGCCTCATCTTTTAATTGATAAGTGGCAAACAGAACCTTCTGTTCCTCCGAGCACTTGAAATATTCGAAGGCCTGTTCAATGTCCCTGATTCAAATATATGCCCCGTCATAATCGTGCCCTCCCCTGTAGGCAGGGGGATTCCTCTTCAGGAATTTATCCAGAGTGGGACCAGACTCGATCCTACTCATCAGCTGGGTAAATTTGGAGAAGAAATCGTCTCCTCCGCCGGAAATGGTTCCTTCGGCCATAATGTAATTCTACAATGAGAAAACACATCACCATTAATAACCAATGCAACCAGGGAGTCGGAGATTTACCTTATACTCATAAAATACAACGCCGCTGGAGTGCCAAGGGAACGATGCCAAGCTGTCCAAACACAACAAACACAGTGTAATAGAATACAGACAACTCAATATAGGACTCACACATTACTGGAATAACCCATACACCCGGCTCTAGAAAGAACTGCTCTGATACCAACTATAACATCGTGGCCGATTTACCCTTTTTCTTTACACCTGGTTAATTATTTCCATAATAAATTTTTCGCGTTTAATAAAAATTTAGATATTAATATAAAATGATATTTACTTTCCTTAATAAACAATCCACTCGGCCTTGATGTAAAATAATATTCACTTCTTTTAGTTACATTCTAAATAATAAAATCATATTCAGTATAAACAAAACCGACCGAAAATAAATCCTTTAATAAAGGTACGTTAAAAGTAATAACCGATCGGAAGGATTCAACTCGGTCTTTATATAAAATAGTATTTACTTAAATATATTCATAATGATGATAAGAGCGTACACAAAATAATGTTCGATCGGAAACACATCTTTTAATAAAGTGGAGTTAAAAACAACGGGAGAAGAAGAAGAAGAAGAAGAAGAAGAAGAAGAAGAAGAAGAAGAAGAAGAAGAAGAAGAAGAAGAAGAAGAAGAAGAAGAAGAAAGAGAAAAAGATCGGGGGGTCATTCGCCTGAGCGAGACCCCAAGGTATCAAGGCGAAATCCGAGAGTCGCTTAAGCGAGTGCCGACTCACTTGAACGAATGCCACACATTAAGCCTGAGCGAGCAAGACGCACACGGGAGACTCAAGTCGGGGTTTCACTCGGAAAACGGGTTCCACTCGATCTTCTGCCACTCAGAAAACACTCTAACCTTACCTCACTCGGAAGACGCTCTCTCGGCCTTAACTCACTCGGTAATGTTTTCACCTTCCTTCACTCGGAATCGTTATACTTTTTCTTCACTCGGAATAGTTACACTCTTTCTTCACTCGGGAATATTATACTCTATTTTCACTTGGAAATATTCCACTCTATTTTCACTCGGAAGTATTCCACTTTTCCTCACTCGGAACATTCTCCCGGCCAATCTCACTCGGGACATTCTAACCTTCCACCTAGAAGGGGATCTCTCGGTTATTCTTCACTCGGAAAAGGAACGAGGGATTCACACAAAGATGAAACAGACATCGAACCGACTGGTCCTCGCTCGGATAGGCATAAATCCTCTTGGGCAACATTCGCCTGGTAATCGGCTTTGTTACAACAAACACATGAAAATTAATACCAATTATCTAACTGTGTTTGAATATGTATACAGGTTCAAGGATGTTCAAAGATTTTGATAATGACAAGCACTCTTGAAGAAAACTGTGCAAAAACAAAGATATGGAATCAGGTGCTGAGTAACAGCGAAGCTAATCGATTAGGTCACTTATTCTAATCGATTAGGAGCATTCTGTTTTGGAAGAAACTGCATCAGGATGTAAGCTAATCGATTATGGAAATGAATCTAATCGATTATGAAGCTACTGGATTTAATCTAATCGACTACGCACTTGATGTAATCGATTACAACTGTCAAAAATAAAGATTAAATGCATCAGGTATAATTGCTAATCGATTAAGGGAAGTTGCACAATCGATTAGGAGGCTACTGGAATTAAGGTAATCGATTACAAGACATGCTAATCGATTAGGAAGCTGCGAAATCAAATTAAATGCATCAGGTACAGATGCTAATCGATTATAGGAAATGAAATAATCGATTATGGACTCTCTGACTTGAAGCTAATCGATTACAACGCGAGGGTGTAATCGATTACACTAGTGGAAAAACACATTTAAGTGGGAAACCAGCTCATGTCTCCACCATTTTTCAAAATTCCACTAAGTGCAACGGCTAGGAAGAAGAAGGGCACACCTCAACACCTCAATTAGCTCTATAAATTGAAGAGAAACACAAGCACAAAGACACACCAAGAAGCTACAAATCCTTTGCTCTATTTTGTGCTTTGTAAGCCCTATTTCTTGTATCATTTCATTTGTATATCCTCTCATCTTGAGAGATTAGAAAGTTTGTGAGCTATCATTGTCTATTCACTCTATTAAGAGAGTCATTCACTTGTAAACACTTCATAAACACCAAAGATTTTCACTCTAGGTTGAGTGGTCACAAAGGTTGGGGTTCAACCTTTGGGTATTGAGAGTTTGAGAGATTGGGTGGGTTGACCTAGTGCTAGTGAGGATTGAGTTCTTGAGTGTGGGACACTAGGAAGCTGCAATTGCTCATAGCTTGTATCTCTAAACTTCAATAGTGGAAATCCTCTAAGTGGGTTGCTTAGAGGCGAGACGTACACCGGTTTGGGTGGAACTCGTTACATCGGTTTGCAAGCTTCTCTTCCTTACTCTTTACTTTCATATACTGTATATTGATTGATTGGTATTGATTGCTTGTGAAGTTCATACTTGAATTTGCTTAATTTGTTATACTTCAAAAGCTGCCTACCAAGTGTTTGCTAAATTGCCTCAGCAATATTTTCCATTGTAGTGCTTTGCATATTTTCCTTTACTTAATTTCACTCGTATATTCTCATAAACTTGATTATAAAAATCAATTTCAAAGGCATTCCAATCAAAAGTTTTATAACTCAATTCACCCCCCCTCTTGAGTATTGAGGCCACTTGAACAACAAGTGGTATCAGAGCTTGACTCTTGGTAGATCAAGCTTAACAGCTTCAAGAGACTAAATGGCCTCAAGTTCTCAAAATGTTTTTCCCGAGGGTGGTGCGATAAACAGACCTCCCGCTTTCAATGGGGAAGGGTATGCCTTTTGGAAAGAGAGAATGAAAATCTTCATTCAATCAATTGACTTGAGAATTTGGAATGCCATTGAAAATGGTCCTTATATACCAATGCATACAGTAGATAGTAAAAATGTTGAAAAACCTATAGATGAATGGACAAGCGAGGAAGAAAAGAAAGTTCAATATGGCTACAAGGCCAAAAATCTAATTACTATGGCTTTAGGTCAAGATGAATGTTTTAGAATAATGACTTGCCAAACTGCTAAAGAGATGTGGGATACTCTACAAGTAACTCACGAAGGTACTAACGATGTAAAGGACTCTAAGATTAGTACACTAACTAGTCAATATGAGTGCTTTAGATTAAACTCTCATGAATCAATTGTTGATATGCAAAAAAGATTCACTCTCATCATTAATCAACTCATTACACTTGGAAAGACTTACACTAACAAAGAGCTCATTCATAAAGTGTTGAAAAGTCTTAACAGAGAATGGCAACCGCTAGTTACCGCCATCAAACAATCTCCTAGCATAAACGAAATGTCTCTTGCCACACTATTTGGTAAGTTGCAGGAACAAGAACAAGAGCTGAAAGAATTAAAGATGGCGGAAGAGGAAGAAAAATCTTCCAAGAAAAAGGGTCTCGCTCTCAAGGCTACTCCCATAAATGAAGAAGAATCCGGAAGTGAACTTGATGAAGAAGAAGAGTTTGGACTATTTGTGAAACGCTTCGGGAAATTCATGAAAGGCAAACGCTTCCAAAGAAGCTTCAAAAACCCAAGTAAGAAACCTATCACTAAAGAAAATTCTTCCTCACCCAATTGTTTTGAATGTGGCAAGGAAGGGCACTTCAAAGCGAATTGCCCAAATCTTAAGAAGAAGGGAAAAGAGAAAAGAGGAAGAAGGAGAGCATATATAGCATGGGATGAAAATGAGATAAGCAGCTCGGATGACTCAGAAAATGAAGAAGCAAACCTTTGTCTCATGGCCAACCACCAAGAAGAAGATGATGAGGTAAACTTCCATGACTTAGATAAGGATGAATTACTTGATGCTCTAGAGGAATTGTATGATAAATTTACAAAAGTCTCCAATAGACTTAAGGTGTCTAGAAAAACTAGTGACACTCTAGAGATGCACCTTATGGAGGTTTGCAAAGAGAATGAATGCTTAAAAGAAGAATTGAAAAACGCTCAAACATGTTCCAAGGATAAACCATGTGATTTTGCAAAAAGATGTATTGTGTTAGAAACCAAGGTTGAAGATCTAAATAGGACACTAGAAATGTTTACTAATGGAAGAGATAATTTGAATATCCTACTTGGGCAACAAAAATTCATGTTTAGTAAAACCGGTTTAGGATATGACCAAGAACATAGCAATCACAAAATGGAGAAACAATATAAAAATTTGTTTGCACCTCCAAGCAAATCCTCCTCACCTTTTATGAAATGCAATCATTGTGGTACCAAAGGACATAGTGCTTATAAGTGTAGTGTTAGGAAACTAGGACCAAAGGTCTTAAGAAAGGTGTGGGTTCCCAAAGGAACATCTCCACAAGCTAACCTAAAAGGACCCAACATAAAATGGGTACCTAGTTCTCTAAACTGATTTTGTTTTGTAGGTATGCTTCAAGGCAAGCAACACCCATTGGTACTTGGATAGTGGGTGTTCAAAGCATATGACGGGAGACATAAGCAAATTTACATCATTCACTCCCAAAAGAAAAGGAAGTGTCACCTACGGAGATAACACTAAAGGAAGAATCCTAGGCATTGGAAATATTGGTAAGAATTCTTCCACCTCCATAAGTGACGTATTGTATGTTGAAGGCCTCAAACATAATCTACTTAGCATAAGTCAATTATGTGACAAAGGATGTAGAGTTTTATTTGAATCTAATTGTTGTATAATTGAGAATAAGCTAAATAAAGAGGTCAAATTTGTTGGAAAAAGAATTGATAACATTTACATGATTGATGTGGATAGTTTGTCTACAAATGATGAACAATGCTTTATTTCTAAAGAGGATGAAACTTGGCTATGGCATAGAAGAATAGCTCATATACATGTAGACCACTTGAACAAACTTGTTTCTAAAGACTTAGTAATTGGTTTACCAAAGCTTAAGTTTGAAAATAGATTTTGTGATGCATGTCAAAAGGGAAAACAAGTAAAGGCATCTTTTCAATCCAAAAACATTGTTTCCACACAAAGACCTTTACAACTTTTGCACATGGACTTATTTGGACCATCCAAAATCAAAAGCTTTGGAGGTAATTACTATGGTCTAGTTATAGTAGATGACTATTCAAGATATACATGGACATTGTTTCTTGCTCATAAAAATGAAGCATATCATGCATTCAAGAAACTTGCAAAGATTATCCAAAATGAGCAAAACTCAAAAATTGCATCCATTAGAACCGATCATGGGGGAGAATTTGAAAATCAATCTTTCGAAAAGTTTTGCGAAAAACATGGTATTAACCACAACTTTTCAGCTCCTAGAACTCCACAACAAAATGGAGTAGTTGAAAGGAAAAATAGATCTTTAGTGGAGCTTGCTAGAACCATGCTAAATGAAAATAATATTGCAAAACATTTTTGGGCCGATGCGGTAAACACCGCGTGTTATGTTATGAATAGATGTTTAATAAGGCCTATTTTAAAGAAAACCCCCTATGAGCTTTACAAGGGTAGAAAACCCAACATTGCATACTTTCATATTTTTGGATGCAAGTGTTTTGTGCTCAACAATGGAAATGATAACCTAGGAAAGTTTGATGCAAAATCTGATGAGGCAATATTCCTAGGATACTCTCAATCAAGTAAATCTTATAGAATCTTCAACAAACAAACAAATACCATTGAAGAATCTATTCATGTTAAATTTGATGAAAATAGCCATAACCCTCCGAGAAAGGAAGATGTTGATGATCTTATAGGTACCTTCCAAGAAATGAACTTGGAAGACAAAGAAGAAGTCAACAATGATGGAGGAGCAACACAAATTGATAAGCAACAAGATTGGGTAACCTCGAAGGATCATCCCTTGGACAAAATCATTGGAGAAATAACCAAAGGGGTAAGTACTCGAAACGCCATTAGAAATGCATGCAATCACTTGGCTTTTGTATCCCAAATTGAACCCAAAAACATTGATGAAGCCATTATTGATGAGCATTGGATATTGGACATGCAAGAAGAGTTAAACCAATTTGAAAGAAATGAAGTTTGGGAACTTGTGCCAAGACCCAATGACCATCTAATAATAGGCACCAAATGGGTTTTTAGAAACAAGTTAGATGAAAATGGTATAATAACAAGAAACAAAGCTAGACTAGTTGCAAAAGGATATAATCAAGAAGAGGGAATAGATTATGAAGAAACGTATGCTCCCGTAGCTAGATTAGAAGCTATTAGATTATTACTAGCTTTTGCATGCTGCATGGATTTCAAAATTTATCAAATGGATGTCAAAAGTGTATTTTTAAACGGCTTCATTCAAGAAGAAGTTTATGTAGATCAACCTCCCGGCTTTAAAAATCATAAATTTCCAAACCATGTCTTCAAATTGAGAAAAGCTTTATATGGTTTGAAACAAGCTCCAAGAGCTTGGTATGAAAGACTAAGTAAATTCCTTTTAGAACACAATTTTGAAAGAGGAAAGGTTGATACTACACTGTTTATAAAACGCAAAAATAATGACATTCTTTTAGTACAAATTTATGTTGATGACATAATATTTGGTGCTACTAATGAAAATCTTTGTCAAGAGTTTGCCAAGATTATGCAGAATGAGTTTGAATGTCCTTAATGGGAGAACTCACATTCTTCCTTGGATTACAAATAAAACAAGCAAATGATGGAACGTTCATTAGTCAAACCAAGTATTGTAAAGAACTGCTCAAAAGGTTTGAAATGGACAAGGCAAACGAAATAGCTACACCCATGAGCACATCTTGCTATTTAGACAAAGATGAAAAGGGTAAGGACATTGAAATCACCAAATATCGAGGTATGATTGGATCCTTACTGTATTTAACTGCTAGTAGGCCCGATATTATGTTTGCGGTATGCATGTGTGCTAGATATCAAGCATGTCCTAAAGAATCACATTTAACTGCCGTAAAAAGGATTTTGAAATATCTTGTGGGTACTCAAAATGTTGGTTTGTGGTATCCTAAAGGCGTTGAATGTAATCTTTTAGGATATTCCGACTCTGACTTTGCGGACTGTAAACTTGATAGAAAAAGTACTAGTGGCACATGTCATTTACTTGGTAGTTCCCTTGTTTCTTGGCATAGCAAGAAGCAAGCAAGTGTTGCATTATCGACGGCTGAGGCAGAATATGTAGCCGCCGGTAGTTGTTGTGCTCAAATTCTTTGGATGAGACAACAACTTCTTGACTTTGGCATTGTTTTGAACAAAGTACCCATCAAATATGATAATACTAGTGCCATTAATATCTCAAAGAATCCTGTAATGCACTCTAGAATAAAGCACATTGAAATTAGGCATCACTTTATTAGAGACCATGTGTTAAAAGGGGATTGTGTACTTGAACATGTTGAAACTTCTAGGCAACTAGCAGATATTTTCACAAAACCCTTAGCTAGAGAACAATTCATTCATATTAGAAGAGAATTAGGCATTCTTGACATGTCAAATTGTGTTTGAATGATACAATATTTTGATAAGAACTATGTTGTATGGCATGATGAATGGTATATATCACATTTCATGTTTGGAACTTGCTATATGAAAAATCTGAAGTTTTTGAATTAATAATCGATTACATGCATCCTCACAATCGATTACTATGCTTCTGTTTCTAATATAATCGATTAGTAAAAGTTCCTAATCGATTACAATCATTCTATTTCTAAGCTAATCGATTGCCCTTGATCCACAATCGATTACACAACCTCTGTTTCAGGTTCAAAACGTTTCCTCTTCTCCATAATCGATTACCATCCTGCTCCAATCGATTAGGACTGTTCTGTTTCTTAACTAATCGATTAGTCAAAGTCTCTAATCGATTACGCTCTGCACGAAACGTTTGAAATTCCCCAGAAACAGTGAGCTAATCGATTACGCACTATCTAGTAATCAATTAGCCTCGGTTCTGAAGAGTCAATATTGCAATTTCCAAGGCACTCGAACCACTCCCTCTCTTAACTCCCTTTACTCCTTTCTAAACCCACTTTCCTCCTTCCTAAACCTAATTCTCACCTATAAATACCCCTCTCTTCACCTTCTCATCTCACACTACCTCCTCCCTCTCAAACCTCTCCAAAACTCTCAAGCACTCTTCTCTCTTCATCTTCTTCTTTGCCTTCCTTACCATGTCTTCAACTCGCAATGTCAAGAGAGCAAGGTCTTCCGTAGCTCAGGCCCATAACCCCCTTGATTTTTCAAGGTTCTTTGCTTCTCCTAGAGACCTCCAAAATTTCATGAAAAACTTTTCTGAAAAGGAGATAATGACCCCCCACTACACCATTGTCGACACTTTCGACAACCCCAGCCTAACCTTCACTCAAAGCCTTCACCACTACAACCTCTTTCCTTTCCTCTCCCTCAAGGAAGAAGAGTACTACCCTGAACTAATAAGGGTATTTTACTACAATCTCCGCCTTGTGAGTGGCATGGTTGAGTCCAAAGTGAAGAACACAACCATTAAGCTTTCCAATGCTCAATTTGCGGAGATTTCCCAACTGCCTCTCAACAATGCTGATTTTGATGGAGGAGAACCGGAAGATGAATGGGGCTTCAACGCTCTAACTGCTCGTCAATCCTTGTGGAAAGTTGACCGCCCCAGGAGCAACCACAAGTTGGTAGGCCACTTGACCATGAATAACCATTTACTTCACTTTTTCTTGGTCAAGATGATTGTTCCTCGTGGAGGGAACTATGCTTTGGTAGAAGAGGATGATGTCCTCTTGATGTGGGCAATGCTGAATCATAAGGAGATCAACTGGGTTCAGTTGGTCAAATTTCATATGCGCCACGCCAAGGACCAACAAAAACTCCCTTATGGTATTCTCCTTACTAAAATTTTCAAATATTGTGGAGTAGACTTGGCTGGAGAATTATCAGAAAAAGTGCCTCCTAGAGCTTACATTGGCACCCATCACCTCACCAAAATGGGTCTTGTTCTTACACATGGAGCATGGTACTCACGAATGGAGGGTATTCATGCCAACATTCCCTTCGAAGCTCCTGCTGAAGAAGAACCCGTTCCTCCTCCTCCCCAATCACAAGCTGCACCCCAAGCCTCTTCATCTGCACCCCAAGCTGACCCCTTTGCATCTCTTTACGCCCATCTTGACCACCGCTTCGATCGCCTTGAAAACTCCCTTCAAGAGTTTTCAATGACCGAGCAGCAACACTTCAAGATGATGCAACAACGCTATGAAGAGCTATCCCACCAAATCACTGAAATTCGCTTTTTTAATCCGGATAATTAGATCCTTAGTTATGCTTTTGTTTTAGGGTGCTTATGTTATTATTTTTTTAACATTCTGAATAGTGTGCTTCATGTAATTCTCATCCTTCTGCAATTCAATAAATTTTTAGTTCATCATATTTTATCTCATTACTTGCACAAATTATTTTTGATGATTCCAAAGGGGGAGAAGAATAACTGTTCATATCTTGCTTATCATTTTGTTCATATCTTACTTATCATACTTATCATCTTGTTTAAAATCTGAAAAAGATAGGATTAATAAATTCCTTTTGATAGGGGGAGATTTATTTGTTAAAGAGATAAAAAGAGATAAGAAATAGATAATGCTGCTGAATGTGATAAAGATTCTGTTTTTTTGAACTTGGTAAATATATAATCTGCTAATTGAAACTGATTACAAAGAGATAATGCAGCAGAGATGTTTTTGCAAAGAGATAAAATTAGAGATAAGTTTAATTGCTTAACTAACAACCCTCAAGAGATGAACATAGTTGTCATCATCAAAAAGGGGGAGAATGTGTTTGAATATGTATACAGGTTCAAGGATGTTCAAAGATTTTGATAATGACAAGCACTCTTGAAGAAAACTGTGCAAAAACAAAGATATGGAATCAGGTGCTGAGTAACAGCGAAGCTAATCGATTAGGTCACTTATTCTAATCGATTAGGAGCATTCTGTTTTGGAAGAAACTGCATCAGGATGTAAGCTAATCGATTATGGAAATGAATCTAATCGATTATGAAGCTACTGGATTTAATCTAATCGACTACGCACTTGATGTAATCGATTACAACTGTCAAAAATAAAGATTAAATGCATCAGGTATAATTGCTAATCGATTAAGGGAAGTTGCACAATCGATTAGGAGGCTACTGGAATTAAGGTAATCGATTACAAGACATGCTAATCGATTAGGAAGCTGCGAAATCAAATTAAATGCATCAGGTACAGATGCTAATCGATTACAGGAAATGAAATAATCGATTATGGACTCTCTGACTTGAAGCTAATCGATTACAACGCGAGGGTGTAATCGATTACACTAGTGGAAAAACACATTTAAGTGGGAAACCAGCTCATGTCTCCACCATTTTTCAAAATTCCACTAAGTGCAACGGCTAGGAAGAAGAAGGGCACACCTCAACACCTCAATTAGCTCTATAAATTGAAGAGAAACACAAGCACAAAGACACACCAAGAAGCTACAAATCCTTTGCTCTATTTTGTGCTTTGTAAGCCCTATTTCTTGTATCATTTCATTTGTATATCCTCTCATCTTGAGAGATTAGAAAGTTTGTGAGCTATCATTGTCTATTCACTCTATTAAGAGAGTCATTCACTTGTAAACACTTCATAAACACCAAAGATTTTCACTCTAGGTTGAGTGGTCACAAAGGTTGGGGTTCAACCTTTGGGTATTGAGAGTTTGAGAGATTGAGTGGGTTGCCCTAGTGCTAGTGAGGATTGAGTTCTTGAGTGTGGGACACTAGGAAGCTGTAATTGCTCATAGCTTGTATCTCTAAACTTCAATAGTGGAAATCCTCTAAGTGGGTTGCTTAGAGGCGAGACGTACACCGGTTTGGGTGGAACTCGTTACATCTGTTTGCAAGCTTCTCTTCCTTACTCTTTACTTTCATATACTGTATATTGATTGATTGGTATTGATTGCTTGTGAAGTTCATACTTGAATTTGCTTAATTTGTTATACTTCAAAAGCTGCCTACCAAGTGTTTGCTAAATTGCCTCAACAATATTTTCCATTGTAGTGCTTTGCATATTTTCCTTTACTTAATTTCACTCGTATATTCTCATAAACTTGGTTATAAAAATCAATTTCAAAGGCATTCCAATCAAAAGTTTTATAACTCAATTCACCCCCCTCTTGAGTATTGAGGCCACTTGAACAACACTAACAACGTAAATTCACATTCATTCAATTGACAAACCGACTCACACTTAGTTTCACACTCAGAAAACTCAGTATATATATATGTATATTACACAATTTATTCAAAATCACTCGGGCCTTGGCATCGATCTCCCGCTTGGCGCGCCTCCAGGGCTCCGACCTCCTCCCTGTCACTGGTTACTAAATTGAAAACAACAGCAAGGGTGAGTGTTTGGCATCATAATTAATATAGAACGGAAATTAACAAATTATATATAAATATATAAGTCCCGTCTGATTGTATTTTCATCCTTTTGCAAGTCACACTTGGCAATTATAATACATCATATTTGGTAATTAATTTACACCCGGTGGTTACAACATTTCGCACTCGGCGAATAAAGTATTTCACACTCGGCAAACATACAAATTCCACTCGATAAATATAATGAATTTCACTCGGCGAATATAACAGATTTCACTCGATAAACATACAAATTTCACAACTAATAATTCATCAATTATCACAACTGACTCTCAGATAAAATTTGACGCCTAGTATCCGGATACTAAAAGGATCGACCTTCAGCTGGGAGTCCGACTTGACATCCTGTGAACCCGACTTGGTTCACCGAGCCCGACTTGGCTCCCCCTCAACCACTGGGTCAAAGACCTCTAGGTAGCTTAACTGGGTCCGACTTGACCACTGAAGCCAAAAACAGGGTAATTCATACCGTTGGTCGTCCTCCACCACATAATCACATATTCCATAAACTTATGCATATCATTACGATCATCATTGGCAACTGTCAGAAACTAACTCGTGCTCACGACGTAGGGCGACCGACTTGTCAAGCCCATTAATATAACATTCTCACTAAACACTGAAAGCCACAATCATCAAGTATTTCATATCATCGTAGTCACACGCACACACCCGATCCTCAATCGATCGGTGTCCACACACATGCATTCGTACACATACAATTCATCCAGCATCATTTCTCTATTATCACAGTGTCAGGTATTTCTCACACCCACACCCACACGATCTTCATCTAATCAGTGTCTATACTCATGCTCATGCATAAACATACAATTTTTATTCTTTACCACCTACTCGATTAGTTAAATGGCTCGGACTCATGGCACATCCTATTCTAATTAATCATAACCCGAACACCCCCTTACCTCGGTTCCAAGCTTCGATGATCTGCTCCTGGTGCTGATCTCGTCCTCTGAGCACTGGGTTCACAGTCTCAGCTCCGTCAATCAGCCTTTCGTTGTTCGATCTACTTCCTACGGGTCGGAGTGCATAGCCCGTTAGCTTAACACCCTCGGCTCTAAGGGCCACATTCGAGCTCACACTCACCAGAGGAGTGAAGGACAGACTCGTATACAACCATGCATGGTCAATCGGCTAACAGAGGAACGAAAAAGGACAAGGAACCACAAATGAAAACGGATCAGTGGACTCACCTTGAGGCCACGGTCACGGAAATAAGCTTGTTACTCAGTTTTGATGCAAACAGAGTCCTCTCCAAGAGCATGCAACTTAACGATGGAGGAGGAAGAAGATGCGCGGAACAGAATAAGCGAAGAAGAAGAGGGAGAAGCAGTAGCTCACGTGTGAGTGATAATTAGGAGAGAGAAGGAAAAAGAAACCTTTTAAAGTCCAGGGGTGACCGGTAACCTTTTCAACCGGTTACCACCCCATTTCCCCCTCAAACACTTCTCTTCCTTTAATCGGTCTTCCCTTTATCATTAACCAATTAAATAATTTTATTTACATTTACAATATTTTATTATTCATAATTGTCCAATAATTCATGAAAATACCAAATAATATTAAAAAACGATTAATAATATTTTCTACTACACAAAATGTTTCCTAAATTGTCAGGGATGTTACACGGCCTGCGTGGTAGGGATGTTCACTACTAGAGCTTTCCATGTGACATCGAGATTGACGACATTTTCATGGGCCATGGCCTGACCTCATCATTTCTTTTGTTTGCTCCTTTTCATCATGGCCTTGAAAGAGTCTGATATCCTAGCTCCTGTAACAAGAGAAGAATTGTTAAAAATATGCAAGCTAAAAGTAAACTGGTATCTTAAAAGAAGGCTTGCATACTGAGATATCCATCCAAAGCATCGACATTTGAATCAATGATTTTTCAGTATAGGAACATATCTTTGTCTTTTCTCATCTCAACAACCTCCAATAGGCTAGCCCTAACCATCCTAGACTCCTCGCGTAGTTTATGATCGTCGACATGATAAACACTGACATTCAGTAACCAATGCTTATGGTCCCACGTCATCCTAAAGATGGGCATACCACCTTTACCTATCTAAAGGCATCTTTGATCATCGTCCGCCTTTATTTTAACAAAGTAATTTCTATAATTTTGGGGAAAAATTTTACAGACTCAGGATAGCCTTTGAATATTGGCCAATTTTGATAGGTCCTCAATGCCACCAATCCCAAGCTGCCTTTAGGCTTTAGGTCCCTAAAAACTTAGAAAATATTGAAGAAGAAAGCCAGTGTAGGCTCAAACTCGTAGTACAAGGCTAAGATCTCGAAGGCCTTGACGTACCCCCTAGCATTCATCAATTAACTTGGTGTCATTCTCAGAAAATTCAAAATACCGACCTTGACGTCATTGAAGGAACCTTGACTTTTAGTGGTTTGAAATAAAACAGGTGTGTGTAAAATTTTGTAGACCTACATGGCCTACATATCATTCATATCCTATGGTTTTCATGAAGAATCAACAAAGTATAACCCTTTCCTTGGGGTACCGATATGTTTTAAAGTTGAGACCAAATGGTGTTGTCTAGTAGTTGAGATGCACCTAGAAGAAGGGATCTTCCTTCAACCACTTGTCCTAATCAATTTCGAGGTACAACACCCCACGGTTCCTAACTCCATAATAACTTTTGTCATATCCACTCTAACAACCGACTTTGTAGAATCTTCAGAAAACATCATTTTTCCCTTTCGAATCACTTGAGGAAATAAGAATATGTGAATCTCCCACCTTATGTCTCACTTCCTCAGAGCCCTTTTCAGAGGAATTAGAGCTCATCTCGTCTAAGAGTCATTGTACACTCTCAATTGACTCCTTCACTGACCTCCTCCGAATTGAGGCGACATTTGGTGCAACTCGACCAATGCCATCCTAGGGCACTAGAGCTTGTGAGCCTGGCACCTTAGACAATGAAGTAGACAGTGACCCCAAATTAACCCCTAAAGACCCATTCTCGCTACCGTTGTCAAGCTCTTTGAGGATAACCATTTGTAAGAAAAAGGAAAAGCGAAGAATAGGTTAAAAGGGTATCTTGGTTGCAAAGCGCGGTTGAAAAAATCGTAGAAGTAAGAACAAGTTCACGAACAACAATAGTTATATGTCAAAGCCAAGACAGTTCTTCGATGCAAGTGCATAAACGAGATGAATTCTTCACCTTTTGTAGGCCCAATCTTGGGGGCTTTTTTTGTCTTTTCATAGTAAACAATTACCTCAATGCTCCAACGGGTATAAACAACTTCAATTCTTGTAATGCGCCAATGAACGTATGCTACGTGGCACCCTCTGTCAGAAGCAGTAATGGCGAAATGTGAAACGTTTCTGACCGTTGAGGAGGCGTTATTCAAAAATCAGACTTTCAAATTCATACACTATGACGTCAAGTTTTTCAGACTTCACGTCGGCCTTGGGGGCATATAATTTGGACTTGTACCTCAATATACAGTCCACAAGCTCAACATCCAGGGTAGCATTCTTGTAGGCCAACCCAGGCCACGTTAAAAGGATATCACTAGGGTCATCACCTCTATACCCAATTTCACTTACACCAATGTCACAGGAGAATCCTAGCCTTAAAGCACGTCACACTCGCACTCTCCTACCACTAATCTCACAATCTCTCACCCATAAATACCCTCAGTATTCATGATTCAAGCAGGTTCATTTTGAACCCTCTTCTAAACTCTTCATTTTCTCTGACCTATACCTATAGTATATGCTAACTTAGGCATCAAAGAGGCTTACGAGACCTATTCTTGTTCGGTCCCGTTGGCCCTTTTGTATGTACCTCAACAAACTTATATGCCAGCAATCCACCAACCTATCATCCTTGTGTGTATCAGCAATGTACCCGTCACTAGGTTTTACACTGATGACACGCCCCGTATATGGCGACATGCTACGTTAGCATTGTACCCCTTATCTACAATAGTTATACATCAACCACAATCAAATATATTATTTTAATCTATTTTGTTTTTCTTAAGAACTATATACTTCTAAGAAGATACGTTCATCCTAACTTAAATAACAAGTTTTAACATGCCTTTGCCTACAATATTCAAAAAATTTAATGATCATTGCTCACAAGTCAATAACTTTGTGTAACCATTGTAGCAAATGCTGGTTTTCTTACACTAAAAAAAGGCTAAGACTATGTTTAAAAGTTTAGAAAAGGTAAACGGAGATTGGTAAAAGTAGAAAAAAAATCCGCTAGTCAAACAAAATTTTAACTATCTCGAACGATATAAAAGATCAATATTAATCATTACATTTTTCTATTTTTATAAATTTATTTTTTCAACGGCTAACTAAACTGACACTAAGTTAAATTACTAAACTGACCCTGGTTTTGTTAATCATACTTTGTCCTGAAAACAAAAACTTGATAAGACAAATTTAAAATTTTATACAGCAATTGTCCTTTTTCTTTTTTGCGAGTTCATACTTTTGAACGTTCCAACTTCTAAGCCAACCATCCAACTACTTTTTTTATCACTTTTTCGCAAAAGCACAGTACAATTAATTTATATTTTAATTTCTCTTTCTTCTTCTTGGTTCCTGCTCAAAAATAAAATAAAAATACAAAAAAATATAAGAATACAATGGTGCCTTGTTTGAAGTTTGAAGTTTGAAAATGAAACATTCGTTAAAACAAAGGTTTCTCTGATCTTTGTTGGGTTCGGCGTTGAAGTTTAACTTCGTCTATTACTGTTTCAATTTTCAACCGCCCAGCTCTTCCGCCGTTCACGGTGATCTCCGACTTGATCCCCCGGCCAAGCTCCGTCGAGGTTAACTCGGGAATCTTCTTCTTTTTTCTCAGCTTATTATAGCACACTCAGATTCTTCTTCTTTTTGTGGGTAAATTTCTTGATTTGTTAGGAAATTTCGTTTTATTTAAAATTCCTAGCCGAAAAAAAAACGTTTTTTCATTAATTGAGGGCGTTGGGTGATGGGGGCACCTTAACGCTCCGTCTGTTATCATCAAAGGCATGAGAAAATTTGTTTTACTTCTCATTTGGTTTTTTCTGACATGAAAAAAATAATAATAATAACTTGAGTTCCATTTTTCATACTTATTACTAAATTACTCTTATAATTTTTATTTTCTATATTTTTTATCAAGTTTGGTAGGCTTATTCTTTTACATGTGGATATTATAATCTCTCTATTTTTTTTTTTCACTCACTTTTACATATACATATTAAATATCATTATTTTTTCCTTACATATTTCTTTCCCACACTTATTTTTCTCATATTTTTTCGTCTCACTTTCCTAATCTTCTCATGAAGTTTTAAATTTTATGATTTATTGGCTTCAAATAAAAAGTTAATTTAAGTGATGTTATATGGTGTTTTAATGTGTAGGGGACTGGCTCTCTAGTTTGGGAAATTTGCCTGATAAGACCTTGAAGCTCTCAAGTGATTAGAGAATAGAGAGGTGATTTTTTTTTGTTTTGGTTTACTTGATTATTGGAAGTTTTCATTATATAGTTTTTATATTGTTTTTTGGGAGGGTTCAAATGTTGGGTACTACTACTGTTTCAAGGGTTCTGAACTTTTCTGTATGTTTGTCCCTCTTAGAGTAGAATAAGGTCTTGAAGGCATTTGTCAATGGTGAGAGAAAGGGTCATGTCCTCTTCATTAATATAATTAACATATTTTCTTGGTTGGCTTTTCCGGGAAAAAAAGTGAGAGAAAGGCTCATCTATGTACAAAACAAAGGGGGTAAGAGAGAAAAAAAAACTTTAAGGGCTATTTGCTGTGGTTGATGTTCTCTAATCAGTCTTTTATTCAGATGCTTTTTTATATCAAACATGCATTTTGCCTTAGGATATCACATTACTCCTGAACAGTATCCTTCCCAACATAGAAAATTTGGGTTGAATTTTGTGGCTGCTGCGTTTTCTTATTGTCTAATAGTGGCAATTTTACCATAATATGGCTTTATGGTATGTAATAGGGATACAGCATGGCTATCTCTGCATAGTTTCTGACATGTTCTTTGTTATGCTCTAAGAATTAGAAAAAAATTATTCTGGCCATAGTATGAAAGGAATCTTATACATATAGTAATCCTATAGCTTGCTAACCTGGTTTAGCTTGTCTTTGCCATGCTATTATGGTTAAAACAGGAGTATGCCCAACTAGATTTCTGGAACTTAACACACATCCAACCCTTTTCGAAGTCATCCATAATTCTTCACTTGGTTGGATATAGCTAGAAGTCATGTTCAGCATTTTCTTAAGCATCCTTGTTTTACGTTTTGGTTGTTTTTTTTTCCATCCCTTCCATCTTGTTGTATTATGTAATGTTAATTGGTTGCAATTCGGCTGGAAAAAATATGGTCTTTAAGATGAATGATTTTTGCTTAGGCCCTACGATCATTCTTTTACAATTTAAGTCTGTAGAATCAAATATTCACTTTGAATTTTGAATCAGTCTCAGTTTCATGCTGATGCTGTGCTTTTGTTTAATTTCATAGTCTGCTGTCATCTCAATGACAACACCGGAATCATCAGAGTTAGAAAAACATGCACTATCTGGTCATCATGGGAGGGGGAATAGTGAGTATGTTAGACTTGCCATATCTGATGAACCGAGGGCTGTTGAAACTGAAATGATACAGCCTCAAGCAGAATCAGGAGTTAAATCTTTCAGGTGGCAGATGAAAGTATTTTTATGGTGCTTTGTCATTGTTGTACTTGTTCTTGTTCTAGTGAAATGGGGAGTGCCATTTGTTTTTGAGAAGGTACTTTCTCTTGCTTTACAATAGTTTGGCTATTGCCTATTAACATGCTTAGATTCCTTAGTTTAATACACTGCACACGGTTGCTTGGATTACTTCATATTTTGAAGCTTGATTTTCTAAGAAAATTTATTTTGAAGGTTTTTTACCCAGTGATGGAGTGGGAAGCAACTGCATTCAGCCGCCCAGTTCTTGCCCTTGTACTTGTTGCTTCTCTGGCTTTATTCCCAGTAGTACTAATCCCTTCTGGCCCTTCCATGTGGTTGGCGGGAATGACTTTTGGTTATGGCCTTGGCTTTGTCATTATAATGGTTGGAACAACCATTGGGATGATCCTACCTTACCTAATTGGACTACGTTTCCGTGATCGCATTCATGTAAGTCCTTTTGTTTCTCATATGATCACAAGCCCAGCTTGATTTCATTTTTTTATATATTTTCTACTTTCTGTCTATGATCGAACGTTATCTTTATATTGAGCAGCAATGGTTGAAGAGATGGCCCCGGAATGCGGCAATGATCAGGCTTGCTGGGGAAGGGAGCTGTTTCCATCAATTTCAAGTAGTTGCTCTGTTTAGAGTTTCACCTTTTCCGTATACTATATTCAATTATGCTGTAGTAGTGACAAATATGAGGTTTTGGCCTTACTTATGTGGATCAGTAGCAGGAATGGTGCCAGAAACTTTCATTTACATTTACAGGTTTGTTCCTTTCTATTTGGCCTTTAGGGTATATTCTCTATTTAGCTTTTAGGTGGTGCTAAGTAGGAGGTATCTTTCTTTTTAACTGAAAATAAAAATTAAAAAGAAAATTTACCTATGTTTTGTAGATGCTATTAGTATTTTCGGGTAAGATTACTAGGAATCTTAAATTGTGAATGATTTGCATTTTTAGATTATCCACTTATATAGACGGGTAAAGAAAATTTACCCAGCAATCATAAAATTTAAGACCAAATTACCTTTAGTTCATGTCAAAAGTTACAACGTTACTATGTAAATCTTCTTTATACTTGTTGAAAGTCCCACATTATATAGAGATATGATCAATTAAAAACATATAAGATAAAAGTAATTTTCAACCTACAATTTAGCTTTTAGAATTGAGTTAGATCCGATATCCAAATTTATTTATAATAAGTTCCACAAGGCACCCCTAATTGTCTACGCTTCATTCCGGAGCATATACTATCAATTTGCCCAAAAATTATTTATTTAGGAAAGACATTTCTAGAAAAATGACTAAAAATCATAACTTTTACGAAAAACTACCTTAAGGTTGGAAAGAGAGGGTTACCTTTTCATTTTGACTAACTAAATCATTATCGATTTTTGAGATACTTTCATGTTTTGATCCTCCAAGCAAAAAATAGTCATAGTCAAACTTTCTAGAATATGTTTGAATACTTCTACTATATCATATAACTATGAGAACCAAATATACATGATTTCATTGATCCGGAAATGACTGAGCTCATAATTTATTTTCTTTATCAATTTTGTTAATATGTCTCTCTCTCTCTCTCTCTCTCTATATATATATATATATATATATATATATATATTTTCTTATTAGTTAATGATGGTCAATTTCAAGCAGTGGCCGGTTAATAAGGACAATGACAGATGCGCAGTATGGGAAGCACCGGTTGACAACTGTGGAAATCGTGTACAACATTATTTCTTTCATCATTGCAGTCGTTACCACCATTGCTTTTACTGTTTATGCAAAAAGGACTTTGAATGAACTCAAGATGGCAGAGGCCAATGAGGAAGCAGCCTCTGTTTCTGGCAGTTCCGGTCTTGAGATGGAGAAGGCTCACATTTAATTTCCCATGATAGATACGTGTATATATATTTATGTATGGTAAATGATTATTGGAATGAGCATGTAGGGTAGAGAAAGGTCCATGCAAATCAGTTTATTGAAATTTGTATGTATCTAACCGGTTTTTAGGAAATGAGCAATTTAAGATATATTTATTCTTTAAACTAGTACATATTAAGGTGTAGAAGTTAAATAAGAGGAATATGTATCATGAGAAACAATATTATAGAAGCACCTTTACTTTTCCTTACTATTTTTAGAGTTTGATTTTGTTATATTCTCAAGGCTTTTACAGCAATAAATAAGCCTTAATTAAACGAGTAAGCAATTTTCGTTGTAATAAAAAAATCATTTTCCTTTTTGTTTTGGTCAAATTTAAGAAAAAGTCTTAATCAACATAATTGTGTTTTCAACATGGTATCAAAATTAGAGCATTCTTTCCGGTTCTTATGGGTCAAGAGTTGTCTTTTTGTTGTAGGTCAAAAGTTACCCCTTGTCTGGTCCGAGCTTAAATACCTGTTGGGCAACTCCAACTATTGCCAATTGGTTTTGAGATGAAACCTTTAATATGGTATCTAGAGTCTAATGAGAGGCAACCCTAATTCGTGTTTTACCCAGTGGGCCTACTGCTCACCGGTGAATTTTTTTTTTCGAAACCCGTGTTTCATCTCCAGGTTTTCGATCCTTTTTTCGGTCGTGTATTTCCCTTAGACAGTTTCTTTTTCTAGCTTTTTTCTTTGGTAAACAGTACCGCGTACACTGTAGCTACCTTTTTTCGATGACTTTTCCGGCAGACCACCACCAGATCAGGACTGCCACCTCCTGATCGGCCGAACCCCGAAACCCCGCCTCGATTGGCCGTCGCACACGCCTCCACGCGCAGCTTCTCTATCCGTCAGTTTCTCTCTCCTGGTCGCACCACCACTGACGCGTGGCTGCTCCGTTCAGCTTCCGCCTTGGCCCGTCGTGATCGCCTCCCTGTGTAGCTGCTGTTTCTGCCACTGGTTGCTTGATTCGAAGATCATTTGACGCTGTTACAGTTCCTTTTGCACTTTCTCTCTCTTCTGTTTGTGTTTTTTTCTCTCCTCTAGAATGGTGAATGTTGTGCAGCCAACCATTTCCACCTTTGCATCTGGACCACAGACTATGACAACACCTACTTACGACGATTTTCTTCAGTGGTGTAAAAAGAGGATTGGTTTGTCGGCTTTGGAAGTCCCTGTATAGTCTTAAACAATCCCCAAGAGCACGGTTTGGTAGATTCAACACTGTCGTAAAAGAATTTGGCATGACTCGGAGTGAGGCGGATCATTCTGTTTTCTACCGCCATTTTACCTCCGGGTGTATTTACTTGGTTTTGTATGTTTATGACATTGTCATCACAAGAAGCGATCACACTGGCATTGTTCTTTTAAAACAACACTTATATCGTCACTTCCAGACAAAGGATCTTGGAAGGCTTCGCTACTTTTTAGGAATAGAGGTGGCACAATCTAGTTCAGGTGTTGTAATTTCTCAAAGAAAGTATGCGATGGATATTTTGGAGGAGACCGGCTTGATGGGGACCAAACCAGTAGATACTCCCATGGATCCCAACACTAAGCTTATGCCAGAATAGGGGGAGCCTCTCTCAGATCCAGAGAGATATAGAAGACTAGTTGGAAAGTTAAATTACCTTACTATCACATGTCCTCACATTTCCTTTGCAGTCAGCGTGGTTAGTCAATTTCTCAACTTCCCTTGTGAAGGTTATTGGGATGCAGTCATCCGCATCTTAAAATATATCAAAGGGGGTAAAGGGCTCTTGTATGAAGACAAGGGTCATACTCGCATAACTGGATACTCAGATGCTGACTGGGCAGGATCTCTTATTGACAGAAGATCTACAACGGGCTACTGTGTCTTCCTTGTGGATAACTTGGTTTCATAGAAAAGTAAAAAGCAAAATGTTGTAGCCCGGTCAAGTGCAGAAGCGGAGTACCGAGCTATGACTTTGGCTACATGTGAGCTCATACGACTCAAACACTTGCTTGAAGAATTAAAATTTGGGGAAACTACATCTATGACACTCATTTGTGACAATCAAGCTGCATTGCACATTTCTTCTAATCCGGTGTTTCATGAAAGGACCAAACACATTGAAGTAGACTACAACTTCATCAGAGAGAAGATTGTATCAGGGGACATTGCTACGAAATTTGTAAATTCCAATGATCAATTGGTAGATGTTCTCACAAAGTCTCTTAGGGGTCCTCGTATTAAATACTTATGTGACAAGCTTGGTGCATATGATTTATATGCTCCAGCTTAAGGGGGAGTATTAGAATATTGTAAATATATTAGAATTGATTATATTGATTGTATATAATTTGTATTATGATCTTGTATTTACTACTGCTTTATTATAAATATACTACTCCGTTGTGTATTCAAACACACGAAATTTATCTGATGTGTCTCAGTTTCCTTGTTTTTAACAGTGTGCAATAGACAAACTATTAACCGGCCCAGACGGTTATGGTAGTTAGAAACCATGTTGGATGGTGAAATTTGTCTTGCTTTTTATATTTAACTTTAAATTTGCATTGTCTACCAAAAAAAAACTTAAAATTTGTTTCTTTAGTGAGTTGATAGTTTGCATAGAGAATCCGCTACTACACTTTTTGGCTGTGGGGGAACCATGAGTTTGATGCCTACATTTCCTTCATTATTTGGGTTACATAGATGCATCTTTTAACGTTGCTTTCTCCTAAAGGATGGTCCTGATATGTGAACACTATTTATTTCACAATTTCTGCCCTATCTTCTGTACGGTAGAAGCATAAAATATTTCGTAAAGTAAGAACTACTACACCAGTTATTTCAATAATTGGTATAACTATAAATAATCTCATCTCTGATTTGAATCCAACATTAGAATCACTGGCATCCACTTCCATTTCTTTAACCACATCACACACTACATAGCAAGGTCCACAAACTTCTCAAGTTACAAGATATACTTTATGAGAGATGGTTTCTATTACTGCATTTTGTTGACATATTGCCATCAGAAAACACTCGTGGGCTGGCCTTTTTCCTTAAGATTTCTTTTGTGATCAATAGTTTGATTCATATATTTAATAATATAAAGGAGTGTTGTGTATAAGACAAATTCAGCTAATTTCAATAACGTGGAAGCTGATTTAAAAATCACTTTGAATTTAATCAAGAGTAAAATATATTTTTAGTCATTATAAAATAAAAGTTTTTTTTTGATTTATGTCAAAAAAAATCTTTTATATATAACTTACATTGAATATTTTATTTTTAACCACTGTTGTTAAGTTAAACTTGTTTAAAATTGGTGTGGTTAACAAAATTAGACTTTAGTTAATTGGCTTAAATATTATTTTTGTCATTTATGTTTTATAAATGGACATCATCAAATCGATCATACGTAAATAATCAATGAGTTAAAATGTTTTATATGTAATTTACACGTGACAAGGCTCAAACTCATAACCCATAAGAGATGGTAGAAAAATCTCACAAATAGGTTACTTAACACATTTAAGAAATATAACACAATTATATACTGTTATATTATATTATATCCATAGAATGTATCATTAATAAAATCTATCTGCAGAATAAATATTCTCATCTTTTTTGTTCATGTATAAAAATTGAAATTAAAATTAAAATTAAATGAGAAATAAATTTTCCACTTATACCATTTAGTAGCCTAAAAAATTTAAATATTGGATTGACCATTCCGACCAATATGTCTTCACAACATGTTGAGGAATCATCAATAAGTAACTCATGCAATGATAATGATATTTGTAAATGAAAGAGGGTTTCTTCTTTTTCATCAAATATTTAACTTGAAACACATGCTTTCTTATAAAATGCACACCATTAAATGCAACTTTAGAAACAAGTTAAGGTAGACTTTTGCATTCATGTGTGTGCTTTTACCCATCAGGAAGACCCAAAATTTTCAAAAAGTAATATATTCGTTTTGCCATTTCAATCATTTGTTCTTTCTATTGAATGAAGTAATTGATAGAACAAGAACAAACAGTACCTTAAATAGTTCCAATGCGAATTACATCTCTACTTGGTGACTCCATAAAAAAAAGAGAGAACAAATGAATAGCCCATATTTTCACAAGAAAATTTAGAGGAAGCCCAAATTATTTATGGTATTGGTATAATAATTTAAATCAGAAAAGGAGAAAATATCTTGAAGAAACGGATGATATTGGAATGATTTTGGTGATGAAGTTGCTCAAGTATTGACAAAATAATGGTGGTGTTTTGTAGTTGTCGCGAGGATGATGGTGGAATCATGAAAGCAAAAAGGTGGGATGTTAATTTGCAGATAGATTTATTAATAGATATACATTATAATATAAGATAATATAGTTGTATTATATCTCTTAAATACATCTGGTAATTTAGTGGTGAAACACCTCTTCTATATATATGAATCTTATTAAAAATATGTTTTAACTTGAAAAAAATTAATTTAACTTAAATCATATATAAAAAATAATATTTTTTTACCCATTATCTAAAATTATAAAGTTGGATTTAAGGAGGTGAATATACATACTTAACACGGATAATGTTGATCTTTAATTTAGATTTTTTTTATGGTATTCATATTTCAGAGCTTAGAAGTTAGAACAAACAAAGCAGTTGCCTTTACTTGACATGCATTACAAATGAGTGGTTCATGAAAGGGGTAAGTAAGGTAGTAGGTGATGGAAAAAAGATTAAATTCTGGGTGCATAATTGGTGCAACCAGCATAGCCTTAAAGAGTCGTTCTATAGATTATGTCTTCTGCCAGATAACAAAAACATAATGGTAGGGAATTTAGGTGAATGGACAAATGACATTTGGTATTGGAAACTTGACTGTTTGGGTGGGAGAAAGCACTGCTTGTTGATGTCCCTGACTCATGGACCTGGAAATGGGACTCCACGGGCAAGTACTCAGTGGCATCAGCATACAAGTGCTTAACAGAGAATGAAATTCTAGAAGATGTCATTATGCAGCAAATCTGAACTAAGGAGATCCCACCAAAAGTCTCTTTTCTAGCCTGGAGAGTTCTGCACAGCAGAATTCCTACAAAGTTTGCACTTCTTAGACATGGCTTGCTACATAGCTCAAGTGATACCTTCTGCTGTAGACGTAGGATGGAAGAAGAAAACTGTGAACATGTTTCTTTACATGTTATATTGCTTTCAGCCTTTGGAATGTTACAGATGGCTTAGCGCGGAGGTGGTGCTTCCAAAGAGCTGTAGGGAACACTTTAACCAGCACATTTTTTGGGTATGTGGAAAGAAAATGAGAGAAGCATGGTATTGCATCTGGTTTACAACAATTTGGACTTCGTGGCTGCGTTGGAATAATGCTACTTTCAATAAGAACAATTTGTCTCTATTAGACTTGGTTAAAATTAGATTATGGACATGGTTGAAAGCAAACGTAAATGGTTTCAATTTTACCATGTATGAGTGGGAGTTTAATCCTGGTCTATGTTTAAAAGGACTGTAATAAATGTTGTGTTCCAAGGAGGACAGTGGAATACAATGACGGTTTTTGAGGCTTTGCAATTGGAAGGATCATTGGTGAGTGTGGCTATAGTTGCAGAATTAGAATCCAATGGAATGTATTTGCTTACATTTCAGATTGAGATTGATTCAGTTTACAACAGTTTCAACAGAGGTGGTGCTTTTTTATTCACATTTTAATCTGTTGGGTTATCTGGTTTCTTTTTGTGGAATGAGGCTAATGAAGTTTCAACAAAGGCTAGGCTCAGGTTCCTCATTTTATTCTACTACTGCCGAGTTTGATGTGTAGCAGATTTTGTATCTTTGTTCTGCCTCTGCTGGTGCATGTTTTTCTTTTGCAACTAGGTGGCTATACATTGTTCTGTGGCTTAGGCATTGTATAGCTGATTTTCAATGCTAATAAAATTGGGTTCTTGGAGAGTGTTATGTGCTACTACTGTAATGCTGATTCAAGTTGGGTTGGTATTTGTGTGACATTTTGTATTGGTTTTAGTTTTTAACCTCTTGTAGCAGTGATGTGCTGCAATGTAATGTAACCTTTGGAGGAAGTAGATCTTGTACTTCTATCTTTTTAATAAAATGTCCATTTTGCTTCTTCAAAAAACTTGACATGCATTAGATGATGCTGTGATATGAACGTGAAAATGAAACGGATTATTAATGTAAACCAATGTGAATTAATGGGTGGCAGCACACTCAACTAAAATTTCCACGTGGTGGAGTCAATCGAAATTGAAGTGTCATATGGAAATACAATAGTATGTGCTTCAAAAATTATATATTATAAAAACGCACTTATGAATTTAGGTGAATTGTTGATGTGTCTCCTTTACAATCATGATGGATTCATGCTAATGAATATTTTTTAAAGAATGACTATTGGATGTATTTGTTAGGCCTCTCCAAAGGAGCTTGGACAATGTGCGGAAGCTCAATTGTAGATGTTGTTGCATCTTCCATCATGATTATTGCTTGTCCATCAATCTGAGGGTGTTGAACTGATTCTGTGGTCATGCTGTGAGACACAATCCTCCTTGTATTGGGGGAGTCACCTCCATACCCTATCAAGGGAGATGACTCTGCCTTCTGCTTTAACTTATCAAGCTTGGACTTGGAACCCATCTGCCCTCATTGTGAAATTAAACAGAAAAATAAACAAGTATGTGAGATTTTTTTTATCAAAGCATATATTGTTCTTTCAAAGAAGTCATTATGAATCTGATGGAGGATTCATGGCATGTCCATATGTTATCCAACCTGAGTCACAATAGTGTACAAAGGCAAGGTGCTGTTACTGCAAAGCACTTGAACAATTACACTGCAACACAAATCGCCGCCACTAGACAGTGAGATGGGAACATAGCATATGTTTCTCAGCAGCAATATAGCTTGAGCAAAAGTATGTCATGATTTTTTTTTTCTATTTTTCAGTTTAGAAGAGCATGTTACCCCATTATAAGTCTTGGGATAATGTAGGCTATTTTCTCCATAATGCATGAATCAAATCCATATGTGGACTGCATATAGTAGGGGCATAAAACTTACTGTTAACAGTGAAAGATATAGTTGAAAGTCATATTTTTTGGTTTGATACCAAAGGGAAGTTTATAGAGCAAGCACTCACCCAAATCCAAAAAAAGAATGCTATCTCAAAAGAATTTTGAAACAAAATGAAGTGAAGTAAGTCAAGGACTAAGGATGGTCGGGCAAACCAAAAGTAGTCATCTGATGGCTTCACTCTTTTAGTGTAGTCTTCCTTTCCCATCATTTCTACTGATTCCTGGGCCAAACGAGCAATTATGTGCTCTAACTTTGCCCCCACCAGAAGTAGAAGCTGTTTCATAAGCAAGCTTAGTACAACTCTTACTAATATATATCTCATTCTTCATTTGTAATGTTAACCAAATATCCATTTGGGAGAGGATTTAAATTCACTTACTATCAATGGTAGAAAGGCTAACCAGAAATAAGTGTGCCATCCTGTAAAGTAAACTCATAAGTAGGTAGATTTTAAACAGCCATTGTTCAATAGAATGTTGCCAAAAAAAGATCTTAGTTAGTACCTTCAAGATTCAACAGCAAGAACAGCACAACAAAGAGCCACAAGAACCAGCTATTGGTAAAACAATAAAAAAGTGAATGGCTTAGAAGTCAAATTTTCTTCGTATTAAACTAAAATAGATGAACTTGTTTTAACTCTTACCTTATGCCAACAACCTTTTTAAAGTCAATTTCCAGTGTCTCTACTATGTAATTATGAAAATCAAAATCCGGTTTTAGTTTGTGTTCCTGGAAAAGGTTGCAGGTAGTATAATTTATTTTACATCCATATGATGAGATTTAATTGTCCAAGAGATGAACCATGTATAGATCTTAACCTTGACAAATCCATACCGCAGGGCAAGGTAGTCATACTTTGTAACAGAGCCATAAAATTGCTTGAAAAATGACATCTGCCATTAGAAACCCAAACTGAGGGGTGATTACATCAGGGGTTAAAAGAAAAAAAAGGTAAAAGCTATCTCTATAACATTCTCATTTTTGTAGCAAGTTTGTGACCCATTTGCAACTAATCTTTATTAAATGCCACAAGAGTTGAAAGCTTTCTATTTACAGGAGGTCGAAGAATTTTACAAGGTTGTAGCTATTGCAATTATTGCATATATAGGGTTGTAACTATTTGCAATATTGCACTGTATAAAGTTGTAACTATTGCATAGATAAGAGTTGAAAGCTTTTAACACTTTCATATCTTTATTAAATGCTAACAGAGTTACAAGGTTGTGTTTGGACGAAGAATTTTAAAATTCTAAACTAATAATAAGTGATGATTATAAAAAAATGACGTATAAAAGTAATTGTAAATGATAATCTAAGATGAGTTTAACAAAAATTAAGAATTTTAAAATTCTTTTTTAATATAAGTCATTTGAAAATTTTCTCTTATTTATATTAAATATTAGCTAAAACTTTTCCTTGTCATTTAAGCATATTGTCAATTTAAAAATTCACCACAGAGGTACTTTTTTTTTTCCGCAAAATGCTGGAAGCAAGATAATACTAATATGAAAATTTGAAACTAATCTTGATATGCTTATTCTAATCTAGATTTGAAATTTCCTCTGAAAGATGAATATTTTGTTGTACGGTTTCCTTTGTCAATTCAGTAGGATAACAATGGGATTGGTTCACATCACAAGTCTATTATTACAAGTGAAACACCATTTTCAAGCTTTCAATTGATGCAAACTTGCATTGTATATTAAATCCACTTGTCAAAATATTGCACATACACAAGATAATAGCTCAATTGTCATTTCCTTCTTTGTTCTAATAAAAGTTTCCTGTTCCATTTTCTGAAGTTGAGATATCATTTTCATTACCTTTAATATTTTTAAACAGAGCATGTTAAGCATATACCTTCCATTGTTATATATTAGTTCATTTGATCTATTTCAGGCATGCACACACACCTTACACCATATGTTAAATTTGGAAGAAGAGTAAGCAAGATTCTGAAGAAAGACATACCAGCCAACTAACAACAGCTGCTCTTCTCCAATGTCCTTCAGCATGTCTTTTGAAGAACTCATGGTACTCTTGACCTGCATTTAAGAAAAGCTAGAAACTTGGAATCTGAAATAGACAAATGGTTTCATTTTCTTATATAGATAATCTCAAGTTTCTGATTCAAATTACTACTTGAACTTATCATCTTCTTCCTATTTTCATCCTCCCAAGCTTTCCACTGGCGAATCTACACGTTGTAAGACTAAACATCATTATGATGAAAATCATAGATGGACTATTATTCATTTTACTAAGCATACATCAGCTTGAAGGAGTATGATATCATATCATCATTTTATTACCCTTGCACCTCCTAGTACCATTGTGGTGACACAGAATATTGCATGTACGACGGCCAATACAAAGATGAAAATGTGAAGATGATGTAGTGATTCTAGTGATAACAGTGGAACCTTCCCCTGCTTAGGAAAAAGAAAGAATTGGATTATAAAGTATAAATAAAATAATTTGTAGGACTTGCAAATGTTATTTTTACAGAGGGTGTCAATTAGAGTACCATTTCCTTCATTTTTGTTGATATATTATCTAATGAGATAGGAACACCTTTAATAACTTCTAATAAATAGTAAATTTTATTATCAATCCAATCATTAAATTTGAACTTTTCATAAAGAAAACCATGCACAATTTTAAAAATTTTTGCATGTTTAACTGAGGATCATGTTATCATATGATTTACTAGTGGAATTGATAAAAGCTACTTTTTGCAGAATATTATTAACATTCTCATTTTATAATGTTTGACATTTAATGTCAATTGATTTATCTCGTTGTCCAACATTTAATTTCAATTATAGCTGTTTTTTCCAAGATTGTAATTTGTAATAGTCTGTGTTAGTAAGATGGTGACAACCTTAATAAATCAACATAAAATGATTGGCTATTTGTTACCTTTTTCCTACAGTTATCTGAACCAGCATTTGTAGAAAAAAGCCTCCTTCTGTTTATTATTGTATCATAGTATATCTGATCATGGTGTGAACCTTCTGAAGGCCCATGAGGCCTCTTGCATGGAAGCATTTGGGTTGCAAGTTTTGGTGAGATGCAAATGTCACTTATTACATTTTGAAAGACGGTTAATAGGAGGGAAATGAACCCTAAAAGCATCAGTTCTGGTGAAAACATAAGGTGTGCACTGATCAGGCTAAAAATCACATATCACATATTAGAGTGGAAATCCTGATAAAAAAATATCATGTGAGATTATACTGAACAAAGATTTTGTCTTGCATTTCAAAATATGTTTATTACTTATATTTACTTTCTTCTTTCAGAGGACTCAATCCAAGTCTTTGGATTTGACATATACTTATTTGGATAATTGTATTATTTTGAGGGACTGGATTATACTAATGTCACCATTGACTTAATGATTGAAACCTTTATCACTTCAAAAGCATAATATTCTTTTTTTAAAAATTTAACGCTGTATCAACGACATATATATATATATATATATATATATATATATATATATATATATATATATCATATCATGATGTTTATATAAAAAACTTGAAACCAAATTCAAACTCAAAAGAAACTACCTTCTTCTAGTTTATGTAAGGCTTCATATAATGCAGTTTGATCTTTCTTCTTTAAGTACTGAAATATCCAACCGAAAAAACAACTCATCATGAGCAAAGTAAGTCATAACAAAAAAAAGAAGCAAAACTAACAACAATAACACTAACTCCCTTAAATAAAATAATGTTTAAATATGTCTTTAGTCTTATAAATGTAAATAAGTTTGATTTTAGTTTTAAAAAATTGTTTGTTTTAGTTTTCATAGATTTTAAATCTTTTAAAAATGACCATTGTCGTCAATAAGAAGTTATGTGATATATTTATTCATGATATGTCAACAACTATTCGAACGTTACATAGTTAGATATATACCATATAAGTAATAAATAAAAATAAGACCAAATTTGACATAATTTAAAAAATTATAGTCTGACAGATAATTTTAATGTATTTATATAAGGACTAAAATTAGTCTTTCCATGTAACAAAATGAATAAAAGACCACTAGGTTCAGTGAGAGTTTGTAGTTCAAAATTACTTGATTCATTAGTGAGTTGATGTAGTTTGTTGAGTACCTTAAGCCTGATAGTTAAGAGACTCATAGTGCTATAAATAGAAAGAAACCCTTGTACAATGTAAGTGTAAATGTGAATATACAAACACGCTTCCATTTTATAAGAGACCATGTGAACAAAGAGACCACAATGGGAGTATTGCAGTTGCCGCTCAACAGACCAACTTGCTGACATGCTTACTAATCTTTTGAAGATTGAGACATTCAATGAATTGAGTAGAGATCATTAAATATTGTACGTGTTAGTGATTCTGAATTAAACAAGATGTGTTGAGAGTTTGTAATTTAGAATTAGTGAGTTAATCACTTAGTCAGACAATGTAATTTGTTTTGGTTAATAGAGCCAGAGTCCTGGATTTTCCTCCAATAAATAAGGCATATATATACCACTAATCTAGGAAAAGAAATGGCTATTGGTTTTCAAAGTTTCAAAAACTAGTAACATCATATGTTGGTAACCCATAAACTTAAAAGGAAGAAAATAACATAATCAGGTCCCAGAAATCTTAAGATATGTGCTAGTAGTTTACCTTTCCAAGCCGGTGAAGGGCACGTTCAACACAAAGAGAGATGGAAACAATGATGGAGCAAACAACCGCGACAATCCATGTTGGTGTATATTCCAGGGACTGGTTCAATGCTTCTTCCATGTTTTGTACTTTTGTTAGCAATAGTTTTAAAGAATGATGACAATTCTCTGTGTTTAATATATATTTCGACCTTGAGGCAGTGGTAGTTAAGGAAAAGATATTCTGCATTGTGCAAGGCTTCATTTATGCCACAGAAGCAAGGAATGTTTCTCAAAACATCAAGGTATCCACCCATCAGCGCAGCTAAATGAGTTGTTACAAAAGGTGGAACCAGATTCAAAGTGCTGGTCCTGAGTAGCGTGCAAGATTTGACTGATAAGGTACATCATGGTAGTTTGTCACATTCATGCATGATTTCTATATACCAAACATAAAGACTTTAGTTACACATACACATTGCTTCAAACCAAAAAAAGAACAAATGTACACTAACTTGTGAATTGTAGCAATATTTTTTAATATTATTGCTGACAATGGGCAGTGCAATTGTAATGTTGGAACACAAAGGAAGGGTAGTGTTGTCAATAGTTAAGAATATAAAAGCAAAGGTTATTTTGGCCACTCTACCAGCCAAATTTGGAGGAGGGTTTATAGTGTTACAATTATGCTTTTGCATGGACAGATCCACTAGCAGAGCCTACAGTACAGCTTGATGGCTATCTTACAAAAGATTAAAGATCGAAGGAAAGGGTTTTTTAGAGTAAAACTGTGAAGGCATTTAATAAAACTGTCAAACAATTACAAGCTGTTCAGTTTACATGTTCAAAGAATACAAGATTTGATTTTGATACATATATGCTATGTATATCACAAAAATTTAAAGACACTCTCAAGTCTCAAGTACCACTTTATCAATTCTTAATGCTAATCTTGAGTCGACCATTGGCCACATCCAACAAGGTTCACTAGGCCAAGCTCCATTACTATCATTTCTCCATAGCTTTTCTCTTCAAAATTATCTTAACCATCCAGTTGACACAATATCAAAAGTTACCAATGCACTCAAGTCATCTATCTGTGGTACTTGGAGGAAAAAGTGGAAAGAGATAACCCACAGCATGGAGCCTTATGGTTTCCATGGTGCTGGAGGTGGCGGTGGTGTAGGAAACATCGGTGGAACAGCAGAGAAAAGGGTGTTTTTGTCAATTGATGTGCTTTTGTCACCTGACAATGCGACTAGTGCTGCAACTAGACCAGCATTTCCAGCAAGAGTTGGCTCTGTGTAATTGTAGTTTGTTCGAACATCGTGGAATCCATCATGCTTGTCAGGACCAGCAACCATGGCACCAACAATTGTATTTGGGTTTGGCTTTGAAGAGTCTCTCCATTTCCATCCACCTTTACAGTTATACTTAACCTTGTTCTTTGGTATAGATGCACCTCTATGGTGGACATGTTTTGGATAATGATTACCAAAACCTACAATATAACTCATTTTCCGAGGGTTCTTCCCAAGGATGTAATCAATCTGCACAAAAATAAAACCCACGGAAGGGAGAAATGAAAAGTTAGCCCAGACACCTCAAAGTGACATCCAATTACGTGAAGAAGATTTGGATCTCTTAGTAAAAGGGGCATAATATCACATACCTGAGTCTTGGCAAAGTCACGGAGAACATCTGTTGAAAAGAAATTAGGTCCACAATACCATCCAGGGGTATCAGCGGCATCGAGATAATCACTATATAGGGCAGCCAAAAAGGCAGCATTGACAACATACTGGAGAGGCTGAGGCCTACCATGGTTTAATTGAATCAAGCCTCCTGGGTGCACAAAATACCAACATTTGCATCAGAATAGAAATCAGAATGTCATGAATTTCAATGCCAACTACAAAGGTTTGAAGTAAGAATAGTTACCCTTGGTTCTATTAAAGCTTGTGAAAACTGGTAGGTACGAGCACATGATTATGCTGGTCTGATTGTGAAACGTCCTTAAAATTTCTTCATATGGATACCCAGGACTCAAGAACAACCTCAAACGACTCAGGAGAACCTAAATACAAGAAAGATGACAAAGATCAAATCAGTCAAATGTATTTTCACTAAAATTGCCATAACCTGCAAGGTGATGAAGAATATTAAGATCACTTGCAAGTGAACAACCTGGGAAGGCTAGGAGAAAGGACCTTAAAGAGGAAAAAATACAAGAAAAAGAAAGGCTAAAATGTGGAATTGAACTCAAAAGCATTATCAAAACTGCATATAGAATCCACCAAAAACATCAAAATTAATAGTCAATCGTCACTATTTATCTTGGATGAAGTGAACAAAAAAGAACTTAATAATTTATCATAATAGATTCATCATGTACAAAATGCCATTGTCTATTGATGTCAATCTAATTTGCAAAAAACAAACTGGATCAACTTGAGAATATGCTATAAGAAAGAATCACTACAAAATTACCTGAGCACCAGCAAGCTTGTTATCCCAGCTAAACACCCCATAATCAGGGCCTCCCCAGAAAGCACCGGCATGCTTGGCCAGGCCAGGGGCTGTTGCAAGCTTAAGGTATGAGGAATTTCCAGTAGCGAAGTACATCCAAGCGCCTCCCCAAACAAACTCATCCCAGTAGCTAGTAGAATTGTAAAATATCGCAGCCTCCGAACTACCAGCACTGTACCTGCCTCTCTGGTCCCTCGCAAACTTAAAGAGCGTGGTGGCACCGTGAACCAGTTTCTTCGAATAGGCCTTGTTGTCTTTGAAAACAATGGATGCAGAAGCCAACGCAGCAGCCATCTCGGCTGCAAGATCTGAACAACTGTGGCATTCTGTCACAGGGCGGTCATAGTCAATGTCCTCGGGACGCGTCCAGCAATAGTGATCATTTGGAGTTGTACTCCCACCAGAAGTATCTCCAACCCCAACCTACCAAAGAAAGCCACAAAACTCTAACTAAGATGCATACAAACAACTCCGTATTCAACACTACAAAGAACTTTTTCTAGTACATCAACCAATCAAAATTTTCTCAAATCATTCAAAAACCATTATAGATCTCATGCACACCATTCCATACTGTCCACTCTACACATCAAAGAATCCTAGTACATCATTCACCAACCTATCAAACCTCCTCAAATCATTAAGAAAAATTTTAAAAAAAACCATCTACCAGATACATCCTCTTCATAATCCATAACAGTCCATACTACACAAACAAATCTAGCTAGCTCAATTCTTGACACATGTTGAATTCCTACCGAAACCCAAAAAAAATCTAGCTAGCACAAAAACACATCATATCTTTCAATAAAATCTGATAGAATCACAAATCAATGAATGAAATAAAACAAAACAAAAAGAAAGAAAGATTATATTTTTAAATTTTTAATGTACCTGTGCAGCAAGAGTGGTGATGGTATCGGCGGTACTATTGAAAGACTTGAGAAAATAATCAGTACCCCATTTAATAATCTCCTTAGCATGATCAAGCTCCCCAGCAGCCTCATACTTAGCACTATACTCAATGACACTCCAACTCAACATAGTGATTGAAAAAGAAGCAGGGAAATTAAACTTGATAGCATCCCCAGCATCATAAAACCCACCGACAAGATCCTTAATAGCAGAAGAAGTGTCCGAGGATTTCCCGTCTTGCAGACACGAGTTCCCCCTCCAAGAAACATTGTTATGCTTGGGCAATTTCCCAGCTGCAAAACCAAAATCAAGGTAAAAAAAAATGAGAAATTGAGAAAACGGGGAAAAGGGTAAGATCATAAGAGGGGGGGGGGGGGGGGGGAAAGGTTACATCTTTGGGCATTGAAGAACATGAGGGCCTTGTGGAGAGCAAGGGTGTAGTTGTCAGGAGGAGGGTGTTTGTGGTGGTGGCGAGGGACGGTGTTGACGATGAGGGCAATGAGGCCGGCGAGGAAGGCGGACACGACGACGGTTCCGAGGGTCCAGACGAAGATCTTGCGGCTGACGATGATGCAGCCGAGATCGACGTACTTCTTCTTCTTCTGTTCGCCGGGACCAAGGAGCCAGCTCTGCTGCGTCTCGTCGAGGGGACGGGACAGCGCGGCCCGGTCGAGGTCCTGGAGGTTGCGGCTGCGGTCCTCGTCGGTGGCGGAGTCATTGATCTCCAACGGCCCACCCCATGGATCTCTACCGTACATACTCACTTTTTTTCAATGCCACCGACACAAGAGAGAGTGAGTGAATGACGCAACAACAACAACAATAGTAATAATAATGAGAACAACAACAATGGAGGGTGTGAGTGAATGTTGTGAATAAAATGGTTTAATGTTTCTCTTTCTCTCTCTAAATACGAGCTGGGTTGGTTGAGCAGTGGACTGTGCAGGAGCTAGTAGTCCATTGTGCTGGCGTCTTCCTCTCTCCTTTCATTCGTTTTATATCTTTTTCTCTACTTTTTTTTATTATTTATGTTCGAGATTTTAATTTTCTGTCTTTTGTCATTTTATTAATTATTAGCATATACTAGTATTAGTTGTTTTTTTAAATCCTGCATGTATATACAATTGTTGACACCCTTATTATTAGCCGTTGTTAAAATTTTAATTAATGTTTGTTTGGTATACCGTTAAAAAAAGTTATAAAAATAAAAAAAAATTAAAGGTTAATATTAATCATTTATGTTATTCATTAAAATTTTGTTTGATCGTAAAAAAATTTTAAGTTAATTTTTTTATTGAATCGATTTATTTAAACTTAAAAATATAAATTATATGGTATTACTTACTATATACATTTTCTAAATCCTAAATTCTCACTTCATTCCTAGCCCTTTTTTTACCTCACAAAATTTTTAATTATGTATTGTTTTGAAGGAATATATCTAACTATTGCATGAAGAAATTAAAATAATTGATTGGTTGAATTGGAAATTTGATGCCTTATTTTTAGCAGGTGGTGACGGTGCGTCCTTGTTGTTCTCTTGTAATTATTATGTGGGTTGGGATTTTGCTTTCATTTTTATAATATAATTTTTGCTTCCAAAATTAAATAAATTAGGTTGAAGACACTGACCACCAGCCCACCCATCGACGGCGACACTCTGTCTCTCCACAAACCAAACTTCCTTCTTTTTTCCTAACAATCAATTTTATTTTATTTTATTTTTCTAACCATAAAAACTAATTTTGTGGGGATCGTAAATATTTACATTAAAATAAAGTTAATTTAGTTAACAGAGATTTTTTTTCATCATCTACTAGATTTAAATCGAAAACTTTAGTTAACCATTAATCATCTATCACTTAAATTAATCATTTGTTGATATTTTTATTATCAATTTATTTTTATAATATTCTAGGCTATTTGTTTTTCCTGGTACTAAAGGTTCCTTAATCCTTACAATTGGGTTACTTGGTTCCTACATCTTTTTTAGTATGGCTCTTACACCTGCAGTCATTCTATTCATCATAGATATTTTAATAAATTTAAATTTGAGTGTTCCAAGGGAATGTGTCATACGTATGGATTACCCAGCTCATCCACTTGGTAGTTAGTAATTATGATATAATAATATAAATATAAAAACATAATATTTGTCATCTCAATTATAATCCCAATAAAGAACAAAAGTAGTAGTATAGTAATGAACACGTTGGAAGTTAAAAAACATGGTTTTGACATAGAACATGGCATTTCTTTTATTTGAGGTTTGGTTTTCAACCAAAGGTTTGCCGACACTCGAAGATATTACCATCCATATCCCCTTACCTTCTTTTCTCTTTCTTACGTTTGTTTAGGTTTCCCTCTCTGTATGCTATACGATTCATATGGCAGTTGCTTTGCCCTTTTTTCTTCCTTTCTTTTAAGGTTAAAAGACACCACTTCGTAACCATTTAGTATATAATTAGTGAAACAAAATTAAAAAAAATGAAAAATCTAATAATTAATTCAAATTATTTGAAACAATTAAAATTTTATTTAACCGTGACCAAACTCCGTTTAAAAAAAGTAAACTCGTATCTAAACAAACTCTTAATTTTCCATTAAAGATTTTTACCATTTAATAAATTTTATTTAAGAAAAATTAAACATCTATCATTTTAATTTACTTTTAAGTAAAGTTTATAAACTACTTATTTGTGAAAAAAAAAACTATTGTTTATTTTATATCATAAACAACCCATTTTAATTTTCATGAATATTAGGTGGAGCGGAGTTGAATTTTGATGTATTATTACTGTAAGGATTTTTAACTAATAAGAAAAGACAAAGGAAAGTTAACTTTTAATGCAATCCATTATTAATTGTTAATATATATTTGTTATATCAAAAATATATTTTAATTGAATTCACGTAATAAAACCATCACAACATTTCAGCAAGCCCCAAGCTGTTTGGATTTTTTCTTTCTTTGGATTTAATTCGTAAAAATGTAACGTTAATAATCCGAAAAATCAAAGCATATATGAAAACGAGACATTTGACCAAAATGTGAATGAATGTGTAGAAGCTCCACATATATATTAAAAAAAACACTGTATGCTTGTCTTCAAAGCAATCATGAGGCAATTGGTAGAGAAGGGTTCAGTGTCGCACCATTAAGACTATTTAGTATTTACCCACATTTATTCATAAGTTACTTTTTTTTTTATACTTGTACAGTTTTTTTTGGGATGGTTTGATATTTTACATGACTTGCATGACTAAGTTAACTAAAAATTAATATTATTTTTTAAAAAAAAATACTAATAACTATTGTTATCAAAACTGAACTGATTCAACTGGTCCGACCAATTAAATTATGAACTAGTTAGATAATCAATCCAGATTAATTCTTTATTATTATCGATTCAACCATAATTCAATTCTCGATTAATCATGGTTTGTCCAAACTGTTGTCTTTACAGTTTAGTACTCCCTTTGTTCTTTTTTATCTGTCTCTATTCTGAATTGATTTGGTTTTAAAATCATTGATAACAAGAGAAGATTTGGAAGTTACTAATTACTAGTCTATTTTATCATAGAGTGATTGTTAGGTGAAATTAAACACAGAATCCAAACACAGCTCCAAAAAATATAATCCACTGCTAGATAGATGCTTAACTCTACATCTCACTTCAAAATAGCATAAGCTTAGCAGCTACGGTTTATGATCTGATTCATTACACTACCTGAGATATAAGTTACAAAGAGGAGAGCAGAAAACCGAGGAATAACATTATTAAAATAATTAAAATATTGAACATGAAAAACAAATAAAAAAGTGTAACAAGTATATATACAACTCTGATGCTGAAATAGCATATAATATATTCACAAAAGGAGTAATATACTATCCGGCTTAATTAGAATTCCTTTGTAGAGTCCTTTTAAGGATTATAGCACCTTATCATGTAAAGGGTTGTTGAAGAGCTTGGATTATATTGCTATATATACAATATGTATGATTTTTCATTAGTACATGTCTGCCATCAAACTTCCCACTAGGAGCTAGAGATCAAAGCTGTGACTGTTGAAATGGAAGATGGGATGATGGCGTTGTCTTGTCAGAGTGTGGAACCTGATTTCTTCTGCAACACTTACCTGAAGTGTTGGAGGGCCACAAACTATTACACCCACATCAACATTGCCCCATTTCTCTGACATCAATTCAAAGGTTTCTGCAATGTATGTGTATTCAGATTAGTAACATCTAAATGTGGAGAAAATGTTACCTTTTAGTTAGACGTCAAGCTTGTGCAAGTAGGTAGTGTGAAGAAACAACAAAAAGAGAGAAATGAGAGAAGAGACGGGAGCTTTCAAAACTCAGCTACATAGAAAATGATGATGATATTTGGAAGGTTTCTTTCTCACAGAAATTAAAACAGTAACCCCATATCCATTTTCTAACATATGGAGATAAGAGACACCAAAGAATTTAGCCAAGGAGCCTTAGCTGACATGCTAGGTAGGAGAGTTCAATCCCCCACATTCCTCTCTTTTAAACCTCAAAAGTTGCCTCTCTTTTTTTTTTTGTTTTGTTTAACATGCCCTATGCGGGATTGAGTCGTGAAGGATCACACGTGACAAAGCTCTCTGTACCATGTTTTAATGCAAGCATTTCTAGCAATACTTGAACTCAAGACCTTAGGTTAAGCTAGAATAACCTCTTACCAATAAAAAGTTATCACTCTAGTAATCGAAAAAAAGGGGGAGGAAACCTGCACCCATTCCTAATTCTTAAATGCAGGATGATGATCATTATTGTTTCTAACCAAACGAAAAATTTAATTAATTTTCCAAGAGATAACTTCACATAACAAAAATTAGTTTCGTCATAGGGGATTCAAAATAAGTTCATACGTGTAGAGCAACTGTGTATAAGTGTATCTGCATACATTAATATACATGTAAACTTGATAACATAACAATTCTTTAATGTTTTAAGATTAAATTTTAAGACAAAAATAAAATCAACTTCATGAAAGACATAGTGACATATACCTTTGAAGTTTGGCCTGGAACCATATCGAGTGACAATTGACTTTGAAATACTGTCTTGAATTGGATCCTTGGGAGCCAAAGAGCCATTTTGCTGAATCTCATCAACCTTCAAATTATTGGACTTATCCTTCAGAGAACTTTGCTTCTCCCAAATATGCCACAGTATAACAACTAAACCACCAAAAATAACTACACTTGCAACCATGCAGATTACAACCAGTAGTCCTTTGTACCACCATTTATATATGCCATATGGGTTTATGTAGTAAGCATACAACAAACCCAGCAAGATCACAAAGCCAATGGAAGATGAAATGACATATAGTCCAGACCAAAAATTGTTTCCGGTACCAACCAAACCAGACATGCCAAAATCACTAGGCACAGGGCAGAATGAAGATTTTATTGGTTTGTAAGTGTATCCCTCTTCCTGCAGAGAATAACAATCAAATGCAATTAAGAGAAAACAAAAAAGACAAAAAAAAAAATCACCATTAGAGGCATAGATGGAAGAAAGTATGAATCTGTATAAAGGTAGACTCACCACTGGAGGATCTGATTCTCGAGTGACATAAACGTGAATATCAATGTTGACTTTATCGGAAAAGAATGGACAGATTGTCTCCATGTCTATGGTTGAGAGAAGTGGAAGCTCATTTGATTTTTTCACTGCCCAAACAACTAAAATATTCCTTGGTTGACAGGGCTTTCCCTCCCTCACACGGTGGAGAATATCACTCAATATAGCAAGAAAGGGTGAAAGTCCAATACCACCAGCCACTAGTATCAGATTCTCATACCTAAGAGAACACAGTGACCAAATCATTCATTAGTTGAAGAATCAAAACATGTCTGAAAGTATACACGTAGTAAAAGGCAAATCAAGGTTTCTGACATCTACTATGTGAGCAACATCAAAATAAAATGGGCACATACATCAAGTGGTATGGTACTTCATGCCCATATGGCCCCTCAACAGAAGCTGTTACCACATTATTTGGTTGGACAGATAAATCAGTCTCTGAATCAATGCCAGTAATCCTTTCTCTTAACCCTGATGTCCATTTGCCAAGAACCTTTATGAGAACAGCAAGGTGATGCTTTCCATCCAAAGGGCTTGAAGAAACACTGAATGGATGCCACTGCAGCCACGATAGTTCCCGGACTTGAAGGAAAATGAAACTTAGAGCATTGTATCTCAAATCTACATTTTGAAAAGATTTATTGTCACTGAATTGGTAATGAGACCAAATTATGTGCACATAAATACTAAGATAAGTATAATTACTTTGAGGTTTAGACAGAATCAATTCCACAGTGCCACATGGAAGGCACCTGGATGAGACTACATTAACTGTCCTTCGTGATTGGCAGAACCTCAGAAATCGATCAAGCACAAAAAGAAATATTGTTCCAGCAGTCATAGTGAAAATGAAGTCACCAACATGCAAAGCCAAAAAGACAACAAAGACTACATATAACTGGTGAGTGTAGAAAAACAACTCAAAATTCCAAGTGCGGACTCCGGGAAGAGAGGTCACCCACATCAACAAACCAGCTAGAAGGCTGATAACTCCTGGGAGATTGGCAACACCAATGTCTTTCCATTCCAGTAACTGCAAAGATGATAGAGAGAAGTGAATAGATAGCTTGCTTAAGCTAATTTTATATGAGCTAGATCTGTATGTATCAGAAACAAATTATATTTGGAAGTAGAAGGAAAGTTAAGATTGCCAATTCAGTAAAAATCAACTGAGGATAGCCTCTATTGTTACGCAAGAATGTAACTTTTACCCATATAATAACCCCTTCTTGTTTTCCCCTTATCTTTTCTGTCCCGACCCGAGCCCCCCTCCCCCGAGCCGCTCCCCTTCCTCTTGTGTCTGCTTCTGCGTATCCACACCGTCGCCGGCCGTTTCACGACTCCGGCGACAACACTGCATCTTCATCTCCGACAGTTCCTTCCGACTCCGAGCCTCCGACGACGAGTTAGCTTCAACTTTTGTCGTCGTCAAGCATTCTGTGATTCTGATTCTTCTCTCTGACCACCAGTGGCAGTGAGTAGCTCCGAGGCTCTTCATCTTCTCCGACGAGACCAGTGGCACAGGACAGGCACAGACGCACAACTGTCACTTCGAGCTTCTTCTTAATTGACCACCACCAGCCTTCTTCTTCTTCTTCAATCTTCATGATTAATTGATTATAATATATTTATATTGCTGTGCTGAGTATTTCTGATAATGCTTGCTTGCTGAGTTGATTATATTTTATATTTATATTGAATAAATTGCACAATGGCAAATGCTGAAAATTGTTGAATGAAGATTATTTGATTATTTGATTAATTGCTGAATGATTGAGGATGGGGTTGATTATTTGATTAAATTACTGAATGATTGAGGATAGGGCTCATTATTTCTTGGCTGTGTCTGTGTTTTTCTTGGCTGTTAATTCGGGTTGTTAAATTGCTATATGTTAAATTTAGGTTGAAAATTGTTAAATGTTAAATTCAGCTTGAAAATTGTTGTTTTTATACATTTTTATATGAACAAATTCATTTAGTAGTAATATTATATATAAAATTTTAATAATTTTTATGGTGTTTACACACCGTTTTGGGTTTGACGTTTTCCCCGTTTCCATTTCCATCCTTGTTTCCATTTCTGTACCCGTGCTACATAGCTTCAATGCATGCCATGCTTCATTTACATCAGTTCATTAAAGAAATCATCCAACAATCAAGAAATATATCACTTCTATACCAAAAAAATAAATAGAAAAACAAAGGGAGTTGAAAATGAAAACAATCAAAACATGTGTTGTCTATACATTCTGTGTGTGAGCATAAACTATATTCAAGAAAAGAAATCCATCTAAGAGGACTCACTTCTTTTCCAAGGTGACCTTCCATGTCCCATGCAATAACATAGAAGAGTCCATGGAGAGTAAAAAGTGCCATTGTGAGATGTCCCAGCCATACATGATATCTTGCAGCATGCTCAAAAGGGATATCTATATAGCGGAGAAGAACGGATCCCCTTGCAACTGGGAGGAATAAAAATGCCATACAATATAACCCAATTGCACCCAAGCGAAGCCCCATAATTTTCAACACAAAGATGCTGAAAAATTGAAGTGAATCAGAAAAATCAGCTTATCATATTCATCATTGTTAAAACATTGTAAAATTTCTGAGCCAAATACTTGTTCCATGATGATAATGTTCAGCAATGGTCGTTGTTAGTGATAATTAACATGCAAAACAAGATGCAATTTGAAAATAGATTCCCTGTCAAGGCCTCTAACAGACTATGCATAGTTGCTTATGTGCATGTTTACAAAGAAATGATATGAAGTAACAAGTTCTACTATGCTATGTCGAAAACAAAGAATACAAGCTCAACTAAACTTCAATGCATAGATCTAATTCTCCAAATTTGGGAGTGTAAAGTTTTCTTTCTTATTTTAGTTTGGGGACAGGGTTGTTGGCTCGGGTTAATAAACACTGTCAGATATATGCATCTCTTGTGTTGCTACACGAAGTTTCTCATCACAGTATGGTAATCTACCAATATAATCAGTATCAAACTTGGCCATGACTTTTGTGTATACTTGATAAAATCTCAATTTGAGTTTTAAATATCCAAGAGTGAAATAGGGGCATATGAGACAAGAAGACGAATCATATTTTATAGACATCAAACAAACTGAATATTTTACTAAAGCGGTGCATAAACCACCATAGGATATACTAAAAGGGAAAACTAATACGATTATACCTCTTGGCTCTAAAAGATGACTCACGAGACAACTCTCCAAAAGTCTGCACAGTGTAAGCATACACAGCCCAGATAACATACACTGAAAAGAGGAAAATCCCAATGAACTCTGCAGCAGAAACAACCCCAAATGGCCCATTCACAAGCACAGGAAATGTCCACAGGCGGAATCTTGGGAACTTGGAAGCCTTCTTCCTGCCATCAAAACCCAAGTCACATATCAAAATGCAAACTTTAACAACAATGAAACTCAGTAGTGCCCAAATAGGAAAGTTTATTGAAATCACATACTCATGAAGCTGATGATGATCCTCCCCAGTAAGAATCAAGTGTGCAATGGCAAGGAATGCAATTATGAGAACTGGGCCAGTGAAGAGCACAAAAATACTTCCTGCAGAATACGAGAAAATATTACCTTCCAAATTTATCTCAACATGTCTCAACAAAAACAATATTATGTCTTTTCTCTCTCTAGAATTCTTATCGATTCCAATATTTATCAAATAATTACTGGTTGATTGGGATCATGAATGATGTGGTACTCCTGCACCAGTTAGCTTTGAACATAAGCTAAAGCCACATACACATAGAAGAAAGAAAAAAATAGCAAGAAACATAAAAGAGGAAGATGAATGAACAATTGAACATATTCACCTGTGGTTCCAAAGATAGTTCCTTTTGTGAGATGAATCCATTTAGAGAAAAGGTCATGCACAGGCTTTGAAGGGAGCAGAAAAATAAAGGCTACCCATGCAATGAAGATCACAAAGATCAAAACCTTGAGAGTCCATTTAGTAGCCAACACTAAAAAAGATGTCTTTTTTGCAGTTTCATCATCACCACCTCGTGGAGAAAGCAGAGGACTATAATCAACAGAATTTTTCTCCATGGAAAGAAATTGCTCAAACTCGTAGAGAATGTGTAGGTGAGTATGCACTAATGTGCCAGTTGCAGCGTCTTAAAACACAGGTCCACAGAAAAATACGAGGTGGGAGAGAAAAAGTAGACAAATTTTGTGGGGCACATGATGAGAATAAGTTGGAAATATCAAAATCAACCAAGTAGAAGGCAATTTAGAACCACCCAAATGAAAAATTTCCATCTGGGGATAACAGAGTTCTGTGTTCCGTAAACAATGAAACGGCATTCCTTAGACGGACAAAGTTGAAAGATCAAGGTGGGATTAACCACACCATATATGGCTCCATCAGGTAGAGATTGTAGTAATGGTCCATAATCCATTGTGAGGAAAAACAAAGTGAGACGTGTTCACCAACATAATGGAAACGTTGTTTTGGATTTTTGGCCATTTTGGGTAGGAAAAAACAACCTTGTAAAATGGGGTGGTAAAAAAAATGAGTCTTGGATTAAAAACTATCACCTCAATTATTACATTTTACACTTATAAATTACCAAACATGCAGTTCGTATGTATTATGGAAAGACAGGTATGACAAATTTCATCGCGTGTGACATTTCTTAGGGGAAAAGATGAAATCTAAAAACATTTCAGATCTTAAAAGACTAAATATCAGTTAAAAACTCTATTCTTAAATGGCCAAAAACCCAATTGTTTTATTTTTAAAGACGAGGTACGAATTAGAAAGAAAGGTAAGGGTGTAAACAAGTTGTGTTTGTAACATTATATTGGAAAGGAAAGAGGTAACGCTAATTAAATAACATTATTTAATGATCATGAATACTGAAAGTGAAAGAGTAGTGGTGTATGCAATGAAGGTATTTAAATACCCCAGTAGTAGAGGGGAGATGAGTGATGTAGGGTTTCAAAAAGGATAAACCTTTTTGTCTTGGGAAGGCAGTGATGTCAATATCATAGGATAGAATAAAATCGCGATTTTGAAGCTAAGGCAACCAGAAACGTTCTCTCAATTGGAATTTACTATTGGATCGGAATAACCATTACCATAAACTGTTCAAGAGTTAATATAAGTCTATTTTTCATTCATATTCAACATGCTTCAATTATTAGTTTGATTATTCTCACAGTATTAATTATCACAAATAATAATAATAATAATAATAATAATAATAATAATAATAATAATAATAATAATAAATTGCTTTGAAATTGACATGTGCAGAAGGAGGTCCCCATATTGTTTATGTGTACCGAATTCTTCCTCCCTACTGTCATCTTGCTCCCCTCATGCCCACAAATTTTCCAATATTTATCTTTCTTAAGATGTCATAGCTTTTTTTTAAAATAGATTCTCTTTTTTTCCGTTATTTTTTATAAACTCCTATTTTTAAAACATATATATTTAAGAAAGCAAGTATTATTTTGAGTTTATAAAATGTAATTTTATCATTTTAATTATTTTATTATTTAAAGTCAAAATTTATCATCTTTTATTAATTATAAAAGTTTAAAAACATTAAATTTTTAAGCATTGTTCCCTCCAGATTACTTAGGACCCCTTATCCCTTAATTTTAAAAGATTATATTTATCTCCTTGATTCTAGAAGGTTATCTTTATCATCTATATTAGAAGATTATTCTTATCTATTAGATATCGGGTTAAGATCAAGGCCCTTCTTTGATGTATAAATACGGTCTCAAAGCATTCCCTATAATTCAAGTGACATATTTTACAGAGCAATAAGAAACATAATCTCCTAGAGTAATTTTTTAGGGTTTTTTGTGCATTACGCTATATTTTGTGAACATTTTGGCGCCTACTGTAGGGTTGGGTAAAATTGTTCCCACAACACATAGAGAGGGACAGGCTCCAAGGAAAGAGAAGATGGAGAAAAAAATCAAGTGTAGCAACCCCAGCCATAGAAATGACGGAGATCCCCAGGAGAACCAAGGAAGACATCAAGACAAAGACAATCAATTAGAGGAGACTTTAGCCCTTGTCAAAACATTGTAGCGTACCGTAGAGGAGTTGAAAAAAGAAAACGAAGATCTAAGGAATTATCAATCAAAGGAAAAAGGAGTATTTAGTTATCAGAATACGTGTGTTACAAAATCAAAGAAAGACAGACCAAAACCTACAGTCCTCTCACTACTAAAAAAACCCTAAACAGCTACCTCATATTAGCGACCACCGATTGTCGTCGCTAACTGGCGACCGTTCTAAATAAAGAGCGACCAAAAAAGTTTTAGCGACGAATTTAGCGACCAAAACAGGATTCGGTCGCTACCAATAATAAACACCGTCGCTAGTACGGTCGCTATATCTCAGATCCTCCTTTTTTGGTTTCCCTCCATGGTTTTTTGTTGGCGCCAAACATTAGCGACGGGGGGAATCCGTCGCTAGGTTTTGTTCTAGTGACGGATCCCCGCGTCGTCGCTATTATTTTGGGCTTATTTTAATTTAAAAAACGGTTGTAGCGACGGTGGGAGGACTCCGTCGCTAATATTCAGGAGACTAGTGACGGAGTTGTCCTACCGTTGCTAATATTCAGGAAAGTAGTGACGGATTTAGTGTTCCGTCGCTAATATTTTCGTCTTTCCTCCATTTCTTTCTTTTAAGAAGGGAAGTTAGTGACGGTACGGAGACCCCCGTCGCTACCTGTTAGGAGATTAGTGACGGAGTTCTCTTTCCGTGGCTAATATTCAGGAGTTTAGTGACGGGATTAGTGTTCCGTCGCTATGATTTTCGTCTTCCCTCCATGTTTTTACTTTTAAGAAGGGAAGGTAGTGACGGTAGGGTGACGCTGTCGCTACTTTTGAGGAGATTAGGGACAGAGTTCTCTTGCCGTCGCTAAGGGTTTTAATTGTAGTGGCGTCGTTAGCGACGGGTATTAGCCGTCACTAAGTTTTTAATCTATCTTCGAGCAACCCCTTTCCCTCTCATTTGCCCTACCGCTCCCTTGTCTCTCTCAGCCGCCGTCTCCCCCTCCCTCAATCCCCGCCCATCACCTTTCCACCCCAAGCCTCTAATCCCTCTTTTTTCCCTCTCTACGCCTCACGAACCACCGAACCACCATGACCTCTCTCACGAAGTTCCAAACCTGCGTCTCCCCCTCACAAATGACGGTGAGCCTCTCCGTTGGAAGTTTTGGCCGTTCGAGGCTCCGTCCCTTCCACTGTCAACCTCCCTCCCTCTGTCAACCTCCCTCTAGCCGTTGACCTCCCTCCCTTCCTCCGTTCTTCCTCCAGCCGTCGACCTCCCTCCCTGTGTCCCGTCCCTGGCTTGGAGCTGTCTCCCCCTCCGTCTCCGTTCAGAATCACCGGTGAACGTACCTCACCAGCAGGTATCAAAATCCAACCTTTCTCTTAACTCTTAATTTAGTTATTGAAATTGTCTGGGTTATGTTTATGTGTGTTTATGTTTATGATTGTTGACTGAGTGTAGTGTAATGAGTGGAGTGCAGTGAGTATGTGTAGTGTATCAGTATAGTGGGTGCAGTTTAGTGTTTTTTTCAATGTTTTTGATCTTTGGATCTGTGCTCAAATTTTGTTTCATGTTTCAAATATTGTTTGTTTTATGTTTCATGTTCTTGGGTTGGGTTTGTTTTGATCAGACTTGCTTAGTTCAATTGAGATATCTGAAATTGGTAAGGTTGATTAGTAGTTAGTAAATTATTCCAAAGATCTAAGACTAACATTTTTACTCCATCCTTGTTGGTTAACAAATCCAATAGGATCATATTAAACTGACCAAGAAAATCTATTTTTTGGGTTTAACATGCATCTATGAGCTAGTCTGTGGTGAGTCTTGTGGCTACAACAACTCCAAGAATGGGTTTTGTGAGGTCAATTATGGTATTGAGGTTGCTAGAATCATGCCACTAGGAATGAAATTATGAAGGATTCTAATTCAGTCATGGTTAATAAGCCAATGTATGTTACTGTGGAAAAAGTTACTAGACTAGAGAGAGCAAATTAAATATATAGGCAACACAAATTTTATATTATTTACTTTCTTGGGCCTGCATGGCTGCACCAAATTCAATGATCCCCTTAAGTTTGAAATTTATGCTTTTATATGCTACTGCTTATATATTTGTTATTTGGTACCTTTAAGGGTTAAATTGCTGGAGTAATTCTGAATTTGGTGCTTTTCTTATTTTTGACATAATGCCATGATATAACCATCAAAATCTTACTTTTTTTTACATCTTCCAACTATAATGTTACCTATCCAAATAATTTAAATTGTGATTGTGTAAGTTCCTGTTATTAGTTTATTTTCACTGAAGTTGCCCTTTGATTCCTTTAAAGGCCTGACGTAATTAGTGACTTTAGTTTCTCTTATGATTTAGTACAAATCCAATTTTCTGTTTAGAATAGGTTTTTTTGGTAACTGTTTGACCAGAAAATTGCATACGTTGGTCCTTGATACAAATTGCAATAGTTAATAATTTAATATATATTGATCAATAATTCAATATAGTTCCTGGATACAATTCCTGAGCAACTAAACGTTCACATTCAGAGTGCTTCCTCTGTTGTGCTTTGGCATTCTTTGCAATCAGACTATTTTTATAATATTTATTTCTTATAACTTTCTTTGCATCCAAACAAACAATTAAAAATGAATGTTTAGCCCATGCAAATATAATATTTTATAATATTTGTTTGTCTGTATTATCCTTACAATGCCACTTAGTCGAGTGAATATTTAAACCTGAGACTACAGAAAAAATTAGAAGCTATAGATAGCACACAGTATATTGGGCGGATCAGATAATCTTAGTTGTGTATGATTGGATGAACTGTAAGGGAGCCTCATTTGTTATTTGTTATTATAGACAATCTTTCCATTAACTTCATTAAAAAAAAAATTCAGCCAAGAAAATCCATTTGTTTTTCTTCTTTTTTTAGTTAGAATTTTACTTTTTAAGCTGCAATATTCTATTTCGATATTATGCTAAAAGTTCTGGAAAATTGGGTAGCCTACAGCCAAGTTTAAGCATTATCTAGTACTCTTATTACATATCTGATGGAAGTGGTTGTTGGAGTTCACAGGATATGTTTCCACACCTACCATGCCTCCAATGGTACCTCCACCTGGTACTCCCTAGGTACCAGGTCAGACTATTTTAGTCTTTAGTCCTAAACTTCTATTTTGATCACTAGAGTTAATGACACTGAACATTTTAGTCTTTTGTCCTTTTTTTTAATAGGTTAATAGGTAAGTGTAGCTTTGTTGGAACTGCTAGTTGAAGAATTCCAACCCACAATCTTTCCTCTTTTCATTTCTCTTTTCACTTTTCTCAACTACTAGACCGACTTTATGTGTTCATTTCATCTCAGTCCTTGATTTTTAAAAATCACCATTTTAGTCATTTAAGTTATTTATAAGTCACTTTAGTTTTTGACGTTTGTTGTTATCAATCAATTATATCCTTGAAGTCAATAATATAATTTATTGACAAAAACTAATTTCATAGACTAAAGTGACAATTTTCAAAAATAACAGAGTTAATCGATTGAAGATGATTAAAGTGATGATTTCTAAAAGTTGAAAAATAAAGTGACTGAACAATTTTAAATAGCAAAGTAAAGTTTTATTTAAAGAGAAAACATTAGAATGATATTTCATACTTTTTTCCTTCAGAATACACAAATCCTTTTTGCATGTATACTTGTGCTAAATATTAAATTACATATTATCCTTTCAAAAGTTATCAAAATATTGGCCATTAGGAGATGTATTACCTTTGGAAGAAGGTAACCTCCTATTTCTACTTCGTTTGATGTTTCTCTGGCAATAAGTGGGGAGACAGTGTAAAACCTCATGGCCTCTTTAATCACCTGCATTAATAACAAAAACAGATAATAAAACGAAACATCAATTTGCATGACCAACCTCAAAGTACAAGCATTGAATTTCATAAAGTTTGACCTGACCTGATCAAGATAAGGAAAACTTTGATGAAGATCTTGAGCAGTAGGTGTCAGATCATGTGGACCGAATCCATCAATCTCATAGAGCAACTTCTTCTCAACATCTGGGTGCCCAGCAACCAAATAGACAATGGATGACAAGGTAAAGGATGTGGTAGCTGACCCTGCAAGTAAGTGCTCATAAGTAACAGCACTAATGTAGTCAGGTGAAAAGACATTCTCTGATACTGTCCTTGATTCTCTTGCATTAAGAATAAGGGACAAGAAATTCTTTGAAGTTCTATTTTTCTCTTCCATTCTCTTCTTTACAATCTCATCAAGACGACCACTCAATTTTCTATTAGTCCTCTCTATTTTCCAGTCCATGGTCCCTGGTATTCTCTTCAGAATTTGCCTAAAAGGCTCTTAAAGTATAGGGGCAAGTAGACTAAGTATGATGGAGAAAGAACCAGATAAGTCCATCTTAAGTTGCGTTGTGGAGTAAATGTGTTGATTGATGAAATCTGATACCTCGTCACCGCCACTGCCACAGCCACTGCCGCCACCACCATTTATATTGTTAGCACTCTTCATTGATTCACAAACTGAATGAGGCTTAGAAAGGCCAAAGTTGACACCAAATACTGCATCTCGAATCAGATCAGTAGCTAGCCTCAAGGAAAGATTGGAAAAGATTATGTCTTCATTTGGGGTGTCAAGATTTTGTGTTGCGGATTCTATGAATGATTACATTGTGGGCACCAAGCTAGCTAGGTGCGATGGCTGGTACATGGACAATATGGATTTCTGTATTTCTGTCAGGACCATAGTCACCACCACCACTGCCTCCACCATATCTACTAATCCTCCCATCGCGGCACCCAGCCACTCCGCTACACTGCTATTGACTACTATGCATGACACAAGATACTAGTAATAATAAGTGCAGTAAGAACGATCAATATTAGTGTTATAGTGTGATAGTGATGACTCTGTATGTCTGACAAAAAACAGATACAACTTTAATATCATTAATGATGTAACTGAAAACAACTTAGACAGGACTTCTGTAATAAGAAGCTAGGAAGGAAACCATTATATGAATACTATTGTTTCAGATAATCAATCAACCATTATATGAATATTATTGTATAGTTTTATAAAATGTGTTGTTTCTTTTAATTAATGTAATTTGCTTCTTTCGTCTCCTTTTTAGTAAGTTGTAAAGCTAAAAGTTATTACATTCTTATCTATTACATCTTTAGAAACCTCATTATGGAAACCAGTTGAATGTTGGGAAGTTTGATTAACATTGTTAACAATCAACTTTGTCATGCAGACCAATACACTTTACGCGTGGTCTGTGTTTGGCTCTCATCAGCTTTGTCTCCATCGCTATCTCTCTTTTGACAGTAATCCCCTAACGCTAACTTTCTGGCTATGTATGTTGTATGTGTTGAAGTATATGTATGTTGATTTTTGTTTGTTAGTGGAGAGTAGAGCTCATTAGGCAGTGATTTTGTGTGCTGATAACATGATTTTTTATGCATGTGTAATGTGTTTGTTAGTGGAGAGTAGAGCTCATTAGGCATTGGTTTTGTGTGCTGATAACATGATTTACGATGCATGTGTAATGTTTTTTGTTAGTGGAGAGCAGAGCTCATTAGGTATTGATTTTATATATTGATAACATGATTTGGTGTTCATAACTCTGAATATCATATACAATGCATATGATATTTATCTCTCGATCAAAATGGTCTAGGGCTGATTTGGATACTAATGAACTTGTTCAAACAGATAACCACAGTGACACTGAAACTGAGGGGGAATTTGAAACTGAAACAGACACAGAGTATGTAGTTGTTAAACATATATACATAGGTTTATATATATCCTGAGACTAACCTTTCTTTTCATGATTTTATCCACAGATGACAGGACGTCGACTGCCCTTCAGTAGGGGTGGTGGGTCCAGGACCCCGATATCCCGGCTGGGGACTCCCACCCCAGGATAGGAGACCACTCCATCACCACTACAGCGGACCACTCCATCACCACTACAGTAGAGCACTCCATCACCACCACCACAACAGACCACTCCATCACCACCACCACAGCAGACCACCCCATCACCCCGACTAACCACCCCAGAGCAGAGTCCTGGAGTTGGTGGCTTGGAGGACCATGGCCATCAGGCCACCCCACCTCCGGTATCCCCTCTGCCCATGTTGGTACCCGTGCCGGCCGGAGACGAGTAAGTGACTAAACCTCAAATACTTTTATGTTATTTGTATGATACTTTATATTAAACTTTAGTGGAAAGACTTGTTGGTTTATTGGATGTTACTTTAATTAGTACTTGTATAGATTGAATTGTACTAGGCACTCTTCTGTTTGTAACAGGGTAACTATTTAAACTTGGAAATGTTACATTTACAGGGGAGACTCTGCCAAAATTTTGGGAGTCTCCCTAGATTGTCCACTGTTATTCTCCTGATATAATTGTTGTCATTACAGCTTTGTTGATAGTAGTCGCACTACCAAAGCGATTACTAAGGTATTAAAGGCCCAGTGGGATGGTCCATATATATCTTGGATAGATGCTGGGAAGGTTGTCCAAGATAGGTGGTTTGACACCTTCTCGGTAAGTTCCTAGCTCATTTGTTGTGACTTGATTTGTAAAATAGACCTCTTATTAATTTTGATTTCTCATTTCATTTTACAGCGTGATTACCAGTGGGCGGAGGGTATGATTGATGAGATTAGGAAGGTCTTTGCCACAAAGACCTCCAAAATCATCAAGAGTACCCTTTGGAAGGTGAGGGACAAGGGTGAGCGCCCTCGTTGGATCCCGGAGGACCATTGGGACGGGATGGTCCAGAAATGGGGCGGGCTCCCGTTCCAGCAGGCGAGTGCTCGGAACAGGGCCAACAGAGCTGCTGATGCTGCAGCCTTGGTTTACACTGGGGGTAGCATTTCAACCCTCGAGCACAAGAAAAGATTTGTAAGTATATTTATGTTAAACATTTCTATTATGATTCGTCTGACATGTTTACAAATAATAATCTCAATGTTTTTTGTCCACCACAGGAGTTGAGGGAGCACCGGGAGCCTTCTTTGTTTGAGGTCATGCAAATGACCAAGAAGAACAAAGCCGGTGCATGGGTAAACCAGAAGACTGTAGATCTAGCGGTATTTGTAACACCCCTATTTTTATTTTTATATTAAAATTTTGAAGGAATTAAATTATGGTTCTTTAGAACTTTTTAATCTACGTATTATTTATGATTTTTTAGAATTTTTTGGAATTTTAGAATTTTTTAATAAAAATAATATTTTTTAAATAATTTTAAATTCATATAAGTGACTTAAATTAAAAATATTTATAAGAAAGTGAATTTAAATTATAAGAAAATTTTCTAAAATCCGTTTCAAGTAGACTTATCTAAAAATTATCGGTTTGAGAAAAATCTTGATTTTTTCTAATCGTTAAAAAATTAGAAACGTATCAATAAATTTTTATTAACAGAAAATTTTAGATTTTTAAAATTTCAACTTTATATTACTTATTATAAAATTAGTGAGGACTGATATAATATCGCTAAATTTCAAAAAGGACTCATTTTGAATATTTAAAATATACCGAGTGAAAGGTTACTATTTGGCTTAATAATTCTGCCGACAGTTACTATGCAAAACACTGTGCATGCACGAAATTTTCAAAGAATGCATAGTAATCTGGAATAAAAAATTCAAAAATGCATAGTACTTTTATATTAAAATAATAGAATGCATAGTAAATTTTTTTCCTATAAATACCGAAGGATTTCTTCTTTAGAATTCACAATTTCAGATTAAGTTTTCTTAATACAGTAGTGCTAGTGAGATAGTGGTGAAAGTGAGAGAGAGAAGAAAAGTTTTTGAAGAGAAGGTTTTGCCAAAATCCTAAGGTAAGAATACTTCTCTTTTATATTTTTTAGGGTTATTTTTATATCGTTTTTAGAAATCTGTTATTATACTAGAAATAATATTATTTTAAGTTACTATTCTACATAGTAAAATACTATTTCAACAGTAAATTACTATTTCAATAGTAAATTACTATTCAAATAGTAAATTACTATTCAAATAGTAAATTACTATTTACTGTTACTATTTACCGTTACTATTCACGATTTACTATTTACCGTTACTATCACGTTTTACTATTCACTATTTACTATTCACTATTTACTATTCACTATTCACTATTCACTATTCATTATTCACTATTCACTATTCAAAATTTACTATTTCTGTTTTAAGTAGTAATCTTAATCTTCGTCTTATGCTTATACTGAAATAAGATTGGTATTAATATTTCTAGAAATCGGAGGCGCAAAGCAAATCCATTTTGGGTAACAATTCAAGGTAAGGGGGAGTGAGATAAGAAGTATAATATGAAAAGACATAAGAATAATGGGAGGAGACCCCTACTCCTTTTAAATTTAATAATATTATTATTTTTAAATATTAACTTTTTAACTTAACATTTTTAATAAATTTTAAATTAAATATCCGGTTTAACTAACTCTAACATACCTATGCAAAGACTTGGACCATTATGACACCTATGCAAGGACTTGGACCATTATGACCCATATGGACTGAACTATACCTATGCAAGGACTGGATTATATGGACTTACATATACCTATGCGAGGAATTGACCAAAAGGACTAAAATTGACTATATTAATAATCATTAAATTTTGTATTATGATATGTATTAATAATATTTAATTGATTTGATTATGATTTGATTATGATTGATTGATTGATGATATTTAGTTATGATTAATATTGTTTGATTTTGATTGATGATATTGTAATGTGGAGTTTGAGCATATAGCGAGCATGACGGAAAGCTAAAATTCAGTAAGAATTTCTTACCTTACTCTTTAAATTTTATTATCTTTTATCTCTTCTTAGAAATTCTTTTTATTAACTTTATTTTCAATATTTAGAATAAAAAAAATTAGTATTTATTTTAGAAAGAAAATATTTTATGAGAATTTATTTAATTAAATCTTGAGTTAAAGAAAAATTTTGTAATTTTAAGTATTTTTGGTTAATAATTATTCTCTTTTAATAAAACAAAATTTTTTAAAAGAAAATTATTTTATTTTTTCCAACTTAATAACTAAATATATTTGGAAATAATTGAGATTTTTAAATTTGATTTTATTAAGATTTAATTTGAGAAAGATTATGTAAAGTTTTATATGAGAAAGTTTTTGAGATATTTAAGGCTTAGAAACTCAAATTTCAGTGAGATTCGAAAACTGTACCAAATTTATTTCTGTGGGACAGAAATTCAGAGAATTGAGAAAATATACAGTTTATTGACATGATATTGTAGACCTTTAAGGGATTTAATAATTGAGTTTCTAAAAGCCTTAACCAACTCAATACGCGAGTAGTTCATGCATCATGAATCATTAAAGTGAAATGAAATAATATTGTCTGGGGACGGATTATAGAAACCGAGGATACATTAGAGAAGGCTTAATTACGAGCCTTGGGATGAGAGGGTGTGAAAGGGTGCTTCAGGGGACCTGGGGTAGCTCCCTAGTGTCGGGTACTTTCACAATAAAAACTTTCTCAATCTGACTAGTCTCTAAGTGTTTCCATACCAGTTGAGCTGTTTATATTATTATTATTATCCGGACTTATGGAACAGTGTAAACTCCTGGTTGGCCCAGTGCAAATTAAAATTTAAGGGCCCACATATATAGGTAAGTAGTGATGAAGATATTGCATAACATTCATGCATTCATAATTGATTGTGTATGTGATTGTGATTGATATTATTATGTATTGATTGTGAAAACCCTTTGTTGCTTATGTCTTATTCGGAAATATTATATTCTGTTTCTCACTCCTTTCTCCGTGTTTTTGTTTCATATATTCTAAATTGATGGTTCAGAGGGAAGGATCGAAGAATATCAGCAGTAACTATAGCACGTTCTAGAAAGGGAGCTCGGTATGAATACCGTGGTCCAATGAATAAATAATGTTAATAAGTAACTGCTTCTGGGCCATGGAGTTTCCTCTCTTTCTTATAATGTTAATATTTAATTCCGTTGGATGAATGTAAAATTACTTTATAAAGTTTTAATAATATTTATGAGGTATTTCAACAATAATGTATATAATTTATTCCGATAGTTTTTTTTTAACAATCATATCTTTAAAAAAAAATACAAATTTTTCTAGAATTTATTAAGGTGTAACAGAGGGTGTTACAGTATTTACTTTTAACTGACACATGCTTATAATTTACAACTCAGCTTACTAATCCTATCATTATTTTTGAATTTATAAGAGGCGTATCAGGCCAGGAGGGCCGAGAAGGAGGCGGACCTGGTGGCTTCCACTCCTGAAGGGGAGGTTCCTCCCACCCTATCTTGTTCTGACGACAACGCCATCTATATGGAGGCTGTTGGCAGTGTAAACAAGAAAGAGAGGGTATTTGGATTGGGTGGCGTCGGCACGAAGCTGGTAAAAAAGGGGAAGACCCCTTCCTCTTCGTCTTCCTCTGGTCTTCCGACTGAGGTCGTTCAGGTAATTCAAAACCTGGACGATGAGCTACAAGAGGAGCGACGTCAGAGGCAGTTGTTGTTGGAGCGGGCTGAGGCGGACCGACAGCGGGCCGAGGAGCAGCACACCGAGACTCGTCGGCAACTTGCTCAGCAGCAGGAGCTACTGATGCAGTTGATGGCGAGGCTACTTCCCCCCACTTCCCAGGCGCCCCCACCACCACCCCAAGATCCCCCACCACCATGATTGTATTTTTATTATTTATACACATTGTATATTTGATTTTTAGTTTTTATGTTATATTTCATTCAGTATTTATTTTGTCATTCTTCATTTATTATGTCAATATTTATTGGTAATTAAATTCAAATCAAAAAGCCTTATTGTACCTATCATTAATAATTCAACCTATTTGATAAATAAATTTAATCTATTATTTTGTTTTTAATAATAATTTAATATTTTAAAAAAATTATTTAAATTTAATTATAAAATTTTATCAGCCAATACAAAATACAAAATATTAATACATTTTTAAAGTTAAATTAACAAAACCAGTCAATATTGAACCAATTTTAAAAAATTTAAAAAATCCTGTTAGCGACGGTAATGGACGGTCGCTATGAGATATAAACAGCGACGGATAGAAGTTGTCGCTACATGACTAACCACTAGCGACGGAACCTGTGGTCGTTGTATGACTAAACACTAGCGATGGGGTAATGAGGTCGCTGTATGACTGACTGACCAAACAGCGACGGTAAAAGGCCGTCGCTCGTAGCGACGGGGCATAAGGTCGCTGTATGACTAACTACAGCGACGGTAAAAGGCCGTCGCTACTAGCGACGGAGAGATGAGGTCACTGTATGGCCACAGTTAGCGACGGCTTAGGTCAGTGAAGCAGAGACGATGTTAGCGACGGCATAATGCCGTCGGCATTTTAGCGACGTCTGTTTTATGGTCGCTGACTGATTTTCGACGAGGGTTTTAGCGACGGGTGTTTTCCCGTCTAAAAGGCCGTCGCTAAGGTATGTAGCGACGGCCTTGGCACGGATTAGCGACCAACTTATTCCGTCGCTAACAGGTTTTTTTTAGTAGTGTCTATTCGGTATATTCATTCACAGAAGTCATAATAGCACCCGCTTACCACTACATTATGAACCGCCCACAATGCAAAAGTATGATGGAAAAGGCGACCCAAAAGAACACTTCACCATGTTTACAACCAACCTTTTTATCTCGGGGGCATCAAACGCTCTCTTACGCAGAACCTTCACCAAATCCGCTCTACTCTGGTTCTTACACATCCCCCTGAAAAGTGTATCCTGTTTCACACAGCTCGCGAAGAAGTTCCTCATCTAGTTCACCCCTAGCCAAGCGATTCAGCAGACTGCCCAAAGCTTAGTCAACTTTAGGCAAGGACGAAAGAAGACACTTAAGCAGTTCATAGCACGCCTTAATGAGCAAGCCATACGAATCTGAGACCTAAGCTCGGAGGTGGCCCTTCACGCAATACAAACGAGATTGTATCCAAGTAAGTTTTTTGAATCTTCGGCTAAAAAACGTTGACTAATATGGATGATTTCAGGAAGAAGGTGACACATTATGTGAATTTGGAGGAGCATAAAGCCGATTGGGTTGGAAGTTTCAAAGACAGTGAGACAATAGTAAAATCACCAAGTAACATCATGTAATCATTCATGGTGGTAAAACGGTTCAGCTTAAAGATATGAGAACGATTCGGCTCAACAATGTTTTCTCTACAACTTATACGGCTCAATAATTCTCTACAAATCATATGATTCGACAATGTTCTCTCTACAACTAATATGATTCAATAATTCTCTACAGATTATATAGTTTAACAACGTTCTTCAAATTACGATTACAATACAAGTCCTAAAACTCTGAGTAAACGGCTTGGGGGTAACAATAAACAAGTCCTAAAACTCTGAGTAAATGGCTCGGGGGTAACGATAAACAAGTCCTAAAACTCTGAGTAAACAGCTCAGCGATAATGATAAACAAGTCGTAAAACTTTGAGTAAACTACTCAGGGGTAATCACAACTCATCATCCGACAAATTTAGCAGTACGTTAAGTTCTACGGACCTGAGCGCCTTCTCGGGAGTAACAGTAACTCATCACCTGATAAATTCAGCAATATATTAAGTCCTAAAAACTTGAGTGACTGCTCAGGAGTAACAATAACTCATCACTCAGAAAATTCAGCAGTATGTTAAGTCCTAAAAACCCTAGTAGCTCATCACCCAGCAAATTCAACAATACAGTAAGTCCTAAAAACCCGAGCGCTCACTCAAGGGTAACAACAACTCATCACTCGACAAACTTAACACAACGTTAAGTCCTAAAAAAACCCGAGCGAAGACTCAAAGGTCGCAATAAAATTCAGTTGATGAATGGCAAAAGCCCAATCGTGTCAGGTAACAAACTTCCAAGTGCCAACCACGAGACATCATTCTGCCTCACCTACAGAGCAAATGTAATAATTCCTATGAAAAACTAGGAGAATCCTTCCTTAGAAGAACATCTTATAGCAAAGAAGAAACAATAAGACAAGAAGACCTAAACCTTAATCTAGAAGAACGAGACATAACGTACACCAAGATATAAGCCTCCAAATAGAAACCTGCCCAGAAATGGAACACACCGCTCAAGCCATGACCTTTTCAAAAATGAGATCTAATTCTAAGAGTAGCTGATAACAATAGAAGAAATCAGAGAAGACGAGAAGATAACAACCAACTAGGAAGGCCCACACCAGGTGAGAAGTCATTGGTAGATGAGCATACCGACTTGAAGAGTTAAAAGGAAGAAGCATACCATTTAAATATGTATTATAATTGAATATAACCGGGGCACTCTTTGTCTTACTCAAGGGTTTTTTCCATTGGGTTTTCCCTTGAAAGGTTTTAATAAGGCCCACTAAAATAGTAAAGATGTATTACAATTAAATGTAGCAAAGGCACTTTTTTCCTACTTGGGGTTTTTTTTCCATTAGGTTTTCTCCTGAGAGGTTTTAACAAGGCCCACCAGACTAGTAATAAGACAAGCACGACTCAACTCATCAAATTACGTCAATCCCGATTAGAGAACAACAAAGCTCAAGACTAGAAGTTACAATGCATATAAACTGCTCGATACATAGTCACTCAGAGTTATCATCTCAATTGGAGTCAATATCTCATTCAAAGTTGTAATCCCAGTCAGGACTCAGGACACCCTACAACTTAGAAAAGGTCACCTCAGTTCGGCACCTAGTCACTCAGCTCATCTCTATGCTTAGAGCTTGTGACTGACGACTCTTGCTCCCTCTGGATTAGCTAGGATCCCTTATTCCTTAATTTTAGGAGATTATATTTATCTCCTCAATTGTAGGAAATTATCCTTATCCCCGATCTTAGGAGATTATTCTTATCTATTAGATATCAGGCTAAGATCAAGACCATTCTTTGATGTATAAATACGACCTCAGAGTCCTCACCTTATAATTCAAGTGACACATTTTATAAAGTAATAAGAACTCTAATCTCCTAGATAATTCTCTAGGGTTTTTGTGTATTTAAATTATGAAACATTACCATAAATGTTTTTATTTTTTTAGAGGTTTATATAAGGTAACACAAATTTTTATTTAATTAAAGAAAATAATTTAGCGAGTTTTTCCTTTTTTATTGAACTGGTAGGTGAAATATATATGCCCCACTTGTAAAAACTAGTTCAACAATTGCAAAAGAGTATGGTTGATTAATGCCTTATGAATAATTAATATATAATATTTTACTAAAAGTCATTGAAAATGTATCATAAATTTTGGAGAAAATGCATTAATGATATTTAATGTTTTAAATTTTTGTAGCCAACCTTATATTTTGCTTTAAACAAGGTAAACAAATTACTTGTATAACAAAAATACTAAGGTTTGAATCTAAAATCCATTAAAGGGATGAGCCAATTAGCAGAGTTGATTGAGAATGATATATGAGTTTTTTATTCCTAGCTAAATAAATGAGATCATTACAACCATATGCATTTCTTGGTTAATATACTAAAATGCTCAACTTCTAAAATTATATGTGGGTTTAGGTTGGCTTTTAGCCAAGTGTTAGAACCAAGAAGATTCATGAAGAAATAGTAGATTTGTTAATAACCAACATTAAGTACTATAATTTAATCAAAATCGTGATTTGTTATTATTTGATAGCTTGTCTAAGTGTTTCAGAATAAGAAGCATAGACTATAAAACAAAGGGGGAGCTTTCTGTACAACTCAAGTCTGTAAGATGAAGAAATCAAGATCTAGGAAATAATCTTCAACGTAAAAAGATTATCTATACTCGCACCAGACCTAGACTCGTTATGTCATTCTGCAAGAGAAAAGTCTCTCACTATAGATAACCTTCATCAACCAGACTTCACTCTTACAAGCTGCTACACATCCTCCAACAAGAATCCTACTATTCTTTTTGAGTCACATCATCAACACTTTATGAATCATCACTATAACATCCTAATTTCATTATTTCTTATTTAAAATAAAATTTCAAAGGAATTTGATTATAGTTCTTTAGAACTTTTTTATTGTTATACAATTTATAATTTTTTGGAAATTTTTATATTTTTTAATAAATATTTAAGAAAATAACCAAAATACCTTTAACCTGTAATCTAATAACCAAAATGTCATTATGGACATCATCGCTTACTTATTGCTTACATCATCGGTTAGGTAATTGTTTATATCATAAATAATAAAATAAATTATAAAATAATCTTAAATAGTAAATTTTTCTTCCTATAAATAGGTGGTTCATTTACAACATTTACATACCAAAACTAGAGAGAGAATCTAGAGAGGTAGTGCTTAAGAAATTAGTGGGAAGTAATTTTTTGGTAAAAAAAGATTCTGTCAGAGGTGTAAGGTAATAATATCTTTCTTCTATATTCTTTTTATGATTATTTAGTTTATTCTTTTTAGCACTCTTAAACTATTAATATTCTATTACTATTATGAATAAGTTATTATGGTAAAAATAAATTACCACTATACGTTATTTTTATGATTTACTATTACTATTTACTATTTACTATTACTATTCACAATTTACCATTTATTTTTATTATTCAAAATTTATTATTTACTATTATTATTCAAAATTTATTAGTTACTGTTACTATTTAAAATTTACTATTTAAAATTTACTATTTATAGTTACTATTCAAAATTTACTATTTATTGTTACTACTCATGATTTACTATTTACCTTTACTATTTATGATTTACTATTTACCATTACTATTTATAATTTATTAATTACTGTTACTATTCAAAAATTACTATTTACCATTACTATTGATGATTTATTATTTACGGTTACTATTTATTATTACTATACATAATTACTATTTATCATTTCTGATAGCAATCTTAATTTTTATCTTATGTCTATACTGAAATAAATTAATATTAATATTTTGTTAGAACTCGAAGGCGCAGAACGAATTCACTTTTGGTAGTAATTCAAGGTAAGGAGGTGAGATAAGAATATAATATAAAAATACATAAGAATAATGGGAGGAGTCCCCTACTCCTTTTAAACTTAACAATATTATTATTTTAAAATAATAACTTTTAATTTAAAATTTATAATAATTGTTATTAATAAATTAAGTATCTCGTGTAACTTAATCCGAAATATCTATTCAAGAACCTAAACTATTATGACCTATGCGGACTGGACTGAACCGAACCTATGCAAGGACTTGAAGTATTATGACTTTTACAGATTAGACTAAACCTATACAAGGACTTGGACTATTATGACCTATATAGACTGAACTAGACCTATGCAAAGACTGGACTATCTTGGACTTACATAGACATGTACGAGGAATGAACTATAGGACTTAAAATAAACTGTATTAGTTTAAATAACCATTGAATTTTGAATTATGATATTTATAACTAATATTTAATTATTTGATTTGATTATGATTGCTAATATTTATTTGTGATTGATGATGTTTGATTGTGATTGACAATATTTGATTATGATTGATGATATTGTAATGTGGAGTTTGAGCATATAGCAAGTATGACGGAAAGCTAAAACTCGGTAAGAATTTACTTATCTCCTACTTCCTTATTTACTTATTCATCTTTATTCAAATTACTTTTAAGAAATTTCTTAAGTTTTCAATGAAACTACGTAAGTTTTTTTAAAAAATCTCTTTTTATCTTTAAATATATATATTTACTAAAATTAAGATTTCTTGTTAGTGTATCGGAACGAAAAAGAAAGAGAAATTATTTTATAAAAATAAATTTTTACTAATATTTTACTTTAAACCCTTCATGTATTTATATATACATATATTTTCAAAATGTATAAAAATATTATACAAAATTTTCAAGGACTAAGGTTTTAAAGATTGATAATTCCAAATTCGAGTTTTTAGTAATTGATTTTGAATTGACCTATAAACTTTCTAAAGAAGGTTCTGAAATATATTTAAGGCATCGAAACTCAAATGATAATGAGATTTAATTTATGATTTGAAAAGGAATTGTACTAAAATTCTATATGTGTATTTGAGAATTTAAAAAAGTAGTTTACTGGGGTGGCTATGTCGCGATTCATAGGCCCTGATAATATAATTGAGTTTCTAAAAGTGTCTGAGGATGAATTATAAAAACCGAGGATACATTAGAGGAGGCTTAATTTTGAGCCTTGGGATGAGAGGGTGTGAAAGGGTGCTTCAGGGGACCTGGGGTAGCTCCCTAGTGTCGGGTACTTTCACGATAAAAACCTTCTCAATCTTACTAGTCTCTAAGTGTTTCCATGCCAGTTCAGCTGTTCATGCTATTATTATTCAGAATTATGGAACAGTGTAAACTCCTGGTTGGCCTAGTGTAAATTAAAATTTAAGGGCCCATATATATATATATAGGTAAGTTATGATGAAGATATTGCATAACATTTATACATTCATAATTGATTGCGTATGTGATTGTGATTGATATTATTATACTAGTTTGTGAAAACCCTTTATTGCTTATGTCCCATTTAAGAATATTATATTATGTTTCTCACTCCTTTCTCCATGTTTTTATTTCATATGTTTTAATCGATGGTTCGTACAGAGGAAAGAATCGAAGAATCCAAGCAGTAAATATAGTACGTTCTAGAAAGGGAGCTCGGTATGAATACCGTGGTCCAATGAATAAATAATGTCATTAAGCAACTGCTCTTGGGCCATGGAGTTTCCTCTCTTTGTAATAATGTGTAATATTTATTTAGATAAATGTAAAACTACTTTATCAATTTTAATGATATTCATGAGGTATTTCAGAAATATTGTATAAAATTTTATTCTGATAGTTTCTTTTAACTATTATATTTTTTTAAAAGAAATTATGAATTTTTTAGAATTTATTGAGATGTAACAGAGGGTGTTACAAAATGGTATCAGAGTAGTTAATCTCGTAGGCATGGGGAAAGGTCTATCTTGCTTTGTCTGTAAACTCTGTGTAGGTGATAGAAAATAGAATACCTAACTTGGTAGTAACTGTAATTGATATGACAAGTCTAAGTTACTGTGAAACAGGAAAAAATAGTCAGAAACGATCTTACTAGAGTTGTAGAACGCTTAATCACTACAATGGGAGCACACAAAGGTCAAGGTAATGATGCCTTGAGAAGGTTGGACCTGTTTGAAAAGCGTAATCCACTTTTTTTCAAGGGAGGATACAACCCTGATGGAGCACAAATCTGGATCCGAGAGATAGAGAGATCTTTCGAGCAATGTACTGAGACTGATAAAGTAGTCTTCGCTACTTATGCCTTATCTGAGGATACCAAACATTGGTGGGATAGCATGCATAGACAATTCAAAGCTAACCACGTTGAAATCACCTGTAATCATTTCAAGGATATGTTCCTGAAAAAATACTTTCCAGCTGATGTTAAGGAGAAAAGACAATTCGAATTTCTGTCGCTGACCCAAGGAAATATGACCGTAGGAGAGTACGCATCCAAGTTTGAAGAGCTATCTTATTTTCATTCTTAGTATAACAATGCTACTAATGAAGGTGATTAGTACGCAAAATTTGTAAATAGATTGCGGCCAGAAATCAAAGAAGCTATACGAATTTTGCGCACCAATCACCTTCATTGGTAGTATCATTATAATGAGAATGAAAATGAGATAGCTCTCAAACCTGGATGCGTACTCTCCCACGGTCATATTTCCTTAGGTCAGCGATAGAAATTCAAATTGTCTTTTCTCCTTAACATCAGCTGGAAAGTATTTTTCCAGGAACATATCCTTGAAATGATTCCAGGTGATTTCAACGTGGTTATCCACCACTAAAAAAACCCTAAACAGCTACCTTGACTTAGCGACCACTGATGCCCGTCGCTAATTAGCGACTGAGTTAGCGACCTCCTGGAAAAAAAAGGGAGCAAAAAAATGTTTGCGACTCCCTTAGCGACCATAAAAAAGCCGGTCGCTAAAAATTGTAATAGTCCGTCACTATGATCGTCGCTAACTCTACCCTCGTTGCTAGTGCGGTCGCTAGGTTAAACCTCCTCTCTTTTTCTGTTTTCCCTCCAAGTTTTTTGCTGGCGCCAAATCTTAGCGATGGTAGTTACCGTCGCTACATTTCCCTCCAAACATTAGCGACGTTGACACTGTGTTGCTATGTTTTGTACTAGTGACAGGTGTTCAGTCGTCGCTATAATTTTCGGTCTTCCCTCCATACTTTTACTTTTAAGAAGGGAAGGTAGTGACAGTGGGGTGACACCGTCGCTAGTATTCAGGGGATTAGTGACGGAACTGGTGTGTCGTCTCTAATATTCAGAGGATTAGTGACGATATTGATGTGTCGTCGCTAATATTCAGGGGATTAGTGACGGAATTGGTGTGCCGTCGCTACATGTTTTAATTGTAGTGACGTTTTTATCGACGGTGTTGTGATTTGATTTGTAAAATAGACCTCTTATTAATTTTGATTTCTCATTTCATTTTACAGTGTGATTACCAGTGGGCAGAGGGTATGATTGATGAGATTAGGAAGGTCTTTGCCACAAAGACCTCCAAAATCATCAAGAGTACCCTTTGGAAGGTGAGGGACAAGGGTGAGCACCCTCGTTGGATCCCGGAGGACCATTGGGACGGGATGGTCTAGAAGTGGGGCGCTGTCCCGTTCCAGCAGACGAGTGCTCGGAACAGGGCAAACAGAGTCGTCGATGTTGCAGCCTCAGTTTACACTGGGGGTAGCATTTCAACCCTCGAGCATAAGAAAAGATTTGTAAGTATATTTATGTTAAACATTTCTATTATGATTCGTCTGACATGTTTATAAATAATAATCTAAATGTTTTTTGTCCACCACAGGAGCTGAGGGAGCACCGAGAGCCTTCTTTGTTTGAGGTCATGCAAATGACCAAGAAGAACAAAGCCGGTGCATGGGTAAACCAGAAGACTATAGATCTAGCGGTATTTACTTTTAACTCATACATGCTTATAATTTACAAATCAGCTTACTAATCCTATCAGTGTTTTTTAATTTACAGGAGGCGTATCAGGCTAGGAGGGCCGAGAAGGAGGCGGACCTGGTGGCTTCGACTCCTGAAGGGGAGGTTCCTTCCACCCTGTCTTGTTCCGACGATAACGCCATCTATATGGAGGCTGTTGGCGGTGTGAACAAGAAAGGGAGGGTCTTTGGATTGGGTGGCGTCGGCACGCAGCTGGCGAAAAAAGGGAAGACCCATTCCTCTTCCTCTTCGTCTGGTCTTCTGACTGAGGTTGTTCAGGTAATTCAAAACCTGAACGACGAGCTACAGGAGGAGCGACGTCAGAGGCAGCTTTTGCAGGAGCGGGCCGAGGCGGATCGACAGCGGGCCAAGGAGCAGCACACCGAGACTCGTCGGTAACTTGCTCAGCAGCAGGAGCTACTGATGCAGTTGATGGCGAGACTACCTCCCCCCACTTCCTAGGCGCCCCCACCACCACCACAGGATCCCCCACCCCCATGATTGTATTTTTATTATGTATACACATTGTATATTTCATTTATAGTTTTTATATTATATTCCATTCAGTATTTATTTTGTCATTCTTCATTTATTATGTCAATATTTATTGGTAATTAAATTTAAAGAAAAATGCCTTATTGTGATTATCATTAATAATTCAACCTATTTGATAAATACATTTAATCCATTATTTTGTTTTAATAATAATTAAATATTTTAAAAAAATTATTCAAATTTAATTATAAAATTTTATCACCCAATACAAAATATTAATGAACATTTTTAAAGTTAAATTAACAAAACCTATATATATTTAAACAATTTTAAAAAAAATAAAAAATCCCATTAGCGACGGACAGAGGTGGTCGCTATATAAAGACTAATAGCGACGGAGAGTAGTAGTCGCTGTATGGCTAGCCATAGCGACGGATACCTTGGTCGCTATAAGGCTACTACTAGCGACGGCTATAATTGGTCGATGTATGCCTACTATAGCGACGGTCGTAGCTGGTCGCTGTTTGGCTACACATAGCGACGGATAAAGGTGGTCGCTACATAATACTTATAGCGACGGGGTAAGGGCGTCGCTATATGTCTACTAGTAGCGACGGGGTACTGGTCGTCGCTGAACGTGGTCGGTTAGTGACGGCTGAGATCAGTGAAACATAGACCATGTTAGCGACGGTGTTACACCGTCGGTAATTTAGCGACGGTGTCTCTTTGGTCGCTGATCTATCTTCGATGAAGGTTTTAGCGACGGTTGTTTCGTCGTCTGAAATACCGTCGCTAGTCCTATTAGCGATGGTTTTTGCATTGATTAGCGACCAATTCTTTCCGTCGCTAACAGATGTTTTTTTAGTGGTGAGCTTTGAATTGTCTACGCATGCTATCCCACCAATGTTCGACATCCTTAGATAAGACATAAGTAGCGAAGACTACTTTATCAATCTCAGTACATTGCAATGCTCGAAAGATCTCTCTATCTCTCAGATCCAAATTTGTGCTCCATCAGGGTTGTATCCTCCCTTGAAAAAAAGTGGATTACGTTTTTCAAACAGGTCCAACCTTCTCGAGGCATCATTACCTTGACCTTTGTGTGCTCCCATTGCAGTGATTAAGTGTTCTACAACTCTAGTAAGATCGTTTCCAGCCATTTTTTCCTGTTTCACAGTAACTTAGACTTGTCATATCAATTACAGTTACTACCAAGTTAGATATTCTATTTTCTATCACCTACACAGAGTTTACAGACAAAGCAAGATAGACCTTTCCCCAGGCCTACGGGATTAACTGCTCTGATACCATTTTGTAACACACTCTGTTACATCTTAATAAATTCTAAAAAAATTCATAATTTCTTTTAAAAAATATAATCGTTAAAAGAAACTATCAGAATAAAATTTCATACGATATTTCTGAAATACCTCATGAATATCATTAAAATTTATAAAATAGTTTTACATTTATCCAAATAAATATTAAACATTATTAGAAAAAGAGGAAACTCCATGGCCCAAGAGCAGGTTCTTAATGACATTATTTATTCATTGGACCACGGTATTCATACCGAGATCCCTTTCTAGAACGTACTATATTTACTGCTTGGATTCTTTGATCTGTCCCTCTGTACGAACCATCGGTTAAAACATATAAAACAAAAACATGGAGAAAGGAGTGAGAAACAGAATATAATATTCTCAAATAGGACATAAGCAATAAAGGGTTTTCACAAACTAGTATAATAATATCAATCACAATCATATACACAATCAATTATGAATGTATGAATGTTATGCAATATCTCCATCATAACTTACCTATATATATATATATACGGGCCCTTAAATTTTAATTTGCACTAGGCCAACCAGGAGTTTATACTATTCCATAATTCCGAATAATAATAACATGAACAGCTCAAGTGGCATGGAAACACTTAGAGACTAGTCAGATTAAGAAGGTTTTTATTGTGAAAGTACCCGATACTAGGGAGCTACCCCAGGTCCCCTGAAGCACCCTTTCACACCCTCTCATCTCAAGGATTGAAATTAAGCCTCCTCTAATGTATCCTCGGTTTCTATAATTCATCCCCAAACAATATCATTTTGTTTCTCTTTGATGATTCATTATGCATGAACTACTCACGTATTTAGTTGGTTAAGGTTTTTAGAAACTCAATTATATTATCGGGGCCTACGAATCGCGACATAGTCACCCTGGTAAACTGTACTTTTTTAAATTCTTAAATACACATATAGAATTTTAGTACAGTTTCTTTTCAAATCACAAATTAAATCTCATTATAATTTGAGTTTTGAAGCCTTATATATATTTCAGAACCTTCTTTAGAAAGTTTATTGGTTAATTCAAAATCAATTACTAAAAACTCGAATTCGGAATTATCAATCTTTAAAATCTTAGTACTTGAAAATTTTGTATAATATTTTTATACATTTTGAAAATATATGTATATATAAATATATTAAGGGTTTAAAGTAAAATATTAGTAAAAATTTATTTTTATAAAATAACTTCTCTTTCTTTTTCTTTCTGATACACTAACTAGAAATCTTAATTTTAGTATATATATATATATATATATATATATATATATATAAAGATAAAAAGAGATTTTAAAAAAAAAACTTATGTAGTTTCATTGAAAACTTAAGAAATTTCTTAAAAGTAATTTGAATAAAGATGAATAAGTAAATAAGGAAGTAGGAGATAAGTAAATTCTTACTGAGTTTTAGTTGTTCGTCATGTTTGCTATATGCTCAAACTCCACATTACAATATCATCAATCATAATTAAATATTGTTAATCACAATCAAACATCATCAATCACAGATAAATATTAGCAATCATAATCAAATCAAATAATTAAACATCAGTTATAAATATCATAATTCAAAATTCAATGATTATTTAAATTAATACAGTTTATTTTAAGTCCTATAATCCATTCCTCGTACATGTCTATATAAGTCCAAGATAGTCTAGTCTTTGCATAGGTCTAGTTCAGTCTATATAGGTCATAATAGTCCAAGTCCTTGTATAGGTTTAGTCTAATCTGTATAAGTCATAATACTTCAAGTCCTTGCATAGGTTCGGTTCAGTCCAGTCCGCATACGTCATAATAGTTCAGGTTCTTGAATAGATATTTCGGATTAAGTTACACGAGATACTTAATTTATTAATAACAATTATTATAAATTTTAAGTTAAAAGTTATTATTTAAAATAATAATATTGTTAAGTTTAAAAGGAGTATGAGACTCCTCCCATTATTCTTATGTATTTTCATATTATATTCTTATCTCACCCCCTACCTTGAATTGCTACCAAAAGTGAATTCGCTCGTGCCTTCGTGTTCTAACAAAATATTAATACTAATTTATTTCAGTATAGGCATAAGATAAAAATTAAGATTGCTATCAGAAATGATAAATAGTAATTATGCATAGTAACAGTAAATAGTAACAGTAAATAGTAAATCATCAATAGTAACGGTAAATGGTAAATAGTAAATTTTGAATAGTAATTATAAATAGTAAATTTTGAATAGTAATAGTAATAAATTTTGAATAATAACAGTAAATAATAAATTTTGAATAATAACAGTAAATGGTAAATTGTGAATAGTAATAGTAAATAGTGAATAGTAATAGTAAATCGTAAAAATAATGCATAGTGGTAATTTATTTTTACCATAGTAACTTATTCATAATAGTAATAGAATATCAATAGTTTAAGAGTGCTAAAAAGAATAAACTAAATAATCATAAAAAGAATATAGAAGAAATATATTATTACCTTACACTTCTGGCAGAATCTTTTTTACCAAAAAAATTACTTCCCACTAATTTATTAAGCACTATCTCTCTAGATTCTCTCTCTAGTTTTGGTATGTAAATATTGTAAATGAAGCACCTATTTATAGGAAGGAAAATTTACTATTTAAGATTATTTTATTATTTATTTTACTATTCATGATATAAACAATTACCTAACTGATGATGTAAGCAATAAGTAAGCGATGATGTCAATAATGACATTTTAGTTATTAGATAAAAGGTTAAGGGTATTTTGGTTATTTTCTTAAATATTTATTAAAAAATATAAAAATTTCCAAAAAATTATAAATTGTATAACAATCAAAAAGTTCTAAAGAACTATAATCAAATTCCTTTGAAATTTTATTTTAAATAACAAATAATGAAATTAGGGATATTACAATTTATCCCTCACTTTTGGCTCCCGTGGTCGTTGGAAGCGAGTGATCAAGTAGGACCTAGTGGTTGAGGTGGGGAGCCAGGTGGGCTCGGTGGACCAGGTGGAATCACGGGATGTCAGGTGGGCTCCCAGCTGGTGCTGATCCTTTTAGTATCCGGATACTAGGGCGTTTTATGTTATATGTGATTGAGAGTCAGTTTTGATGATGATAAATTGACGATGATAAATAGATGATAACGAATTGATGAGGATATTATGAATTGATTGTATGTAACTGTTTTACTTCATAATTGTTATTAAAATTATTTGTATTAAATTATATGGCCGATCACTCACCCTTATAGTTGTTTCAGTGACTAGAAATAGGGAGATTGCAGAGGCATCAGGTACCAGTGCAAAATGAAGTGAAGAGCAATGCCAGAGACCTTGTGTGGATGAACACTTGATGTATAGATATATGTATATATTAATGTCTATGTTTTGTGTTAGCCTGATGGCAAGGATTGTTTGCTTGCCTTGATTATGAATAGGACTTGATGTTAATATGTTATGTATAGCGGTGTATGATGAGAAATTACATAAAATGTCCAGGTGCTTGGATTGCATGATTGTGTGGGCAATGAGTAAGGTGGAATTAGCTTTCATTGCTATGGGTAGGTTTTTGAATCATATGAATCTATGGCATCCCTATAACACCCCTGATTTTCTGTACTCGAATCCCGATGTAATCGTCATAATTAATAAAAATGCGAATAAATTTTTCGCGTTTGAGAATATTTCCAAGACTCCACCATGATCACATCAAGACCCGAATCACAGAAAACCAAAGAGTGAGATTAAGTAACCTATAACTGGATCGATAAATAGTTTGCCCATTCGGTATACAAAAATAACAGAGTTTACAGCGGAAGAAGAATGTGTATACCGGGCACACGCCTAGTCCCATATATGAAGATATGAGAAAAGGCTCAGCAATAATGCAATGGCATATCATAAGCCTAATATACAAAAATAATCATTTTACATAATCACATAAACATACAATGCCTAAGATATAAGTATATACTTATTTATATGGTCATGCGTCATACATCTCCAATATTCATATTTATAATAGACCATAACCAGCCCAACTTTAAATTCATATGTCTCCACTATTAGTATATCCTCCAAGTGTATACATATTCACAATTCGTCCATCAATATCAATAATTACAACATCATACTATTCATCATATACATAACACGTTAAATTACAATGCTGCCGGCCAAGGCATTCCTCTACAACTATTTACCTTCCCAAAAGCTTTACTTTAAAAACGTCCTCTTCCTATGGTATTCCTGCATCAATACTAAAAAGTAGACCACATGGGAGAGTGAGTTATACATTTCAAATGACGATATGAATACAATTGAAATTATGTGCATATGCATATCAACACCATGTATGCTTTGCTAAACACATCAACAATCATCATAGATTATTAATTCAACAATATATATTCATTTCATACTTATTCATCAAATCATAGCAAAGCAAGCATATACACATTTGTCACACCGCCACAATGGGCCAACACATATCTATCACATCGCCATAATGGGCCAACACATCAATATAGACCATTCTGGTCTTTCATCAAAGCCACCATGGGCTAACATCATCATTATCAATCATAAACAAATACACCCTTCATTACATTGGGCCATAACATACATATCTTTATATTTAACATCATTTTATATATTCATATCATTTATTACTTTGATGTGGTCTTTTGGTATATTAATTTCTCATCTCATCAACACCATACCATCAACTCAATCATCATCAATCATCATCATATTTGGCATATCTCCATGCTATATGCAAATGCTCTTATGGCTAATGCATATGCACAATGGAATAGACAACAAATACGGATCTGACTGTGGGAAAATAACACCAATTGTGGGTTCAAGCATGATCACATACCATGCCCCTACTGCAGTAGTAAAATGTGTACACATATATCATAATGCATGAATATTCACCATATTTTTACTGGTACCAAACCGCATCACCCATGATGCAACACCTAGTCATTTTCTCCATGACCGCGGTATACGACATATTCAACATATGGTGTTACGGGCCGGCCAGATATCAAATCATGGCGGCTGTGATCCCAAGGACCACCGGGGTCACCTGCTCATCAAGAGCCACCCCCCACAAGGGTCGGCCACTATGTAGCTCCCCGTAGCAATACATGGGCGGCTTCGTGACTTACACATCGAGTCACAGGGGATACAACAAATTGCTCGTGCACTGAGCCACCCTCCCACTGGGTCGGCCGAGGGAACTCCCCTAATGTTCCAACATCGGTGGCTATGATATGCCATGGATGCAATGCAATGCAAATCAAATGTATTCTCACTCTGTGCATCGTAAATGCCACTCATCAAACATCATCATCATAATCACCAACACCACCTTACACCTTAGTGGATTTCATCATTGTTGGTTTCTTAGTCATTATTTTCAAGTTTTAATGTGGCATTATCATCTCAACATATTTCACATACATTCCATATCATATACGCAAGTCAACACTTGCAATCAACCATAACGACATTACAATATTATATAATATTCATCAATAATACCTCACTTTCATTTAGTGGGTTTTCGTCTCATTATTCATTACCATTGCTCAAGTATACTTTATATATATATATATATATATATATATAATTATATAATTATGTGGCATTCATAACATTTTCAATTTCGTAATTCATATCACAGATAAAAGACTATGCTTGTATCACACACAATGGCACACAACAATTTATCACTATCAATATGCACCTCTTTGTGCAAGAGAGTGCTCAACCTCATTATTTAATATTATTTAATATTACATTTTCTCTAATTTATCTACTTATAATTCATACTATGCCATTTATTTATCCCTTCATACATTTCAAATTCATTCGATGGTATATCTCATAATCCTGCCATCACAATCTCATTATCATCCTCTCATCATTCAATCTCAGGTGGCAAATTCATCATAATTCATTATTTAGTTCAGGTGGTAAATACCTAATTAGTTAATTCTCATGTACTAATCAACCTTAATCACCACCATGTTTTACCTTCATCATGTTATCTCTCATACATCCCCATATTTGTCTTAGATTTACCTCATAATGCCAAGAAGGAGGGTCAAACATAAGCCTGCCACCATTAATATTGAGTAAAATCCATTCTGGTGGAAACTCGCTCAAGCGAGATTCACCTTCGCTTGAGCGAGATAGGACAGACCTGCCAGGGCAACAACAGCATGGAGTGCTGGAACGAGCCCACAAATTCCTTAAGCGAGACAACATTAAGCATCAGACCCGATTCTCGCTTAAGCGGACCACACTCTCGCTCGAGCTAGAATTGTCCAGTAACATATCCACTGGCATTCACTTGAGCGAGACACCTACTCGCTTAGGTGAAATCCGACCAGAGGTCGTCCCTTGATTCTGCACTCACCCACTCGGCAAGACTTCCTAGTACTCGGGTTTTTTCTCTCGGTAAAATCAATCCAAACCGACTCCCAATACTCAGGTTTCCACTCGACGGAATTCCCTGAAACTGGCTCAAAGCACTCAGGTTTTCAACTCCGTAAGATAATCCAGACCGATCCATCACTCACTCAGTCCTCCACTCGGCAAAATCAGTCCAGACCGAGTCCTCTCTCACTCAGTCTTTCACTCGGCAATTTCATTCCAAAATCGAGTCATTAATCAGTCTTTCACTCGGCAGTTTATCCCGAACCGACTCCCTTTTTATTGTACACGGATGAAATTATTCCAGAGTACTTCTGGATAAACTCACACCGTATACCCCCATAGGTTCCATCCCACTTGGAATTTCACACTTGAACTCCACCATCAAGTTCTATTCGAATTACTCTGACCTCACATCACTCGGAGGAATTCACTAAGCTGTCTCACTCGGACCTATTTAAATCTTGTCCACTCGGAATATATAACTTTATTCACTCGAAAGAGGACTCCTAGAATACCTTGATCAGAACCATCACAATCACACTCCCCTCGGGAGAGGTTCATTCAGGATTTTCCACTCAGAAATAATTAGACCTATCATTACTCGGGGAACTCTCTCGCTAAGATCCCACTTGGAATAGGTTCATTAAAATGGATTTCTCTCAGAACACATTTCTCTCGGATTCCATTTAAGCCTTCACCACTCGGAAAAAGGCCCAATGGCTATAGCCTCACTCGGAACGGCTCACAACAATATTCCACTCGGGAGGTCCCGTCTCGGACATAGCTCGCTCGGGATTTCACTTGGAAATTCACCACCTCATGAAATTATTAAGACTCTAGCTCGGACAAAATTCATCCAGTACCTCACCCATTCACCACTCACTCGTCTCGCTTGAGCGGAAGGCTAGCTCACTTGGGCGAGATTGGTCCAAAAGCTAATTCTCTGAAGCAGGGGACTCTCGCTTGGGCAAGATCCCATCTCGCTTGAGCGAGACCACTCGGACATAAGCAGAATCAGCAATTCTTACAACTTAACACCTGAAATCTCTCTCTAGGCCAACTGATTCACCACTAATACATCATACGCATCACATGAGGCATATAAACTCTCTCTCTCTGCCCATTCACACTCGGAAAATCCTTATTCAAACTTGTCAATTATTCCTTTAAATTCTAATTCATCAATTATAATCACTCATCTCAAAACAATCCTCTATATTTTAACTCATTCATTCATAAATTTTCACCATCATTTAGTTCACGTCCAACCAAGGGACCACCAACCACTTACCATCAATATGATATAAATACATACATTTTTATAACGTTCAACATAAGCTAAGCCATCATTCATCACTTCATCAAATTAATCATTTAAAACATTCATGGCAAGGCATTGCATGAGTTCAACATATACATAATTAACAATGAATTCACTCATGCGATTTGAAATGCAAACTCCTCTCCTACCTCGAGAGAAGAACTGCCACGCGATTACATCGATCTTTCCGCATCACCGTCCAGAATACAATCCTATCAACAATTATACATACACATGTAATCAATAAACCATTACAAGACATCACATCTCTTAACTTATGATCAAGTCCTAGACTTGTCTAAGCTCCAAATTCATATGCCTATGTTAGGCTTCGGGAATTCCTTTCCCCAAAGCTAAGATCTTCTAAGTCTAAAAAGGGTTAACTATACCCAACATTCATCAAGATCATCAAATGGGTCAAAACCCCCAAATTATTAATACTTAGGGTTTCTTCTCCAAAATCACCCAACAACTATCAATAATCTCTATCAATCTTCAATCCATTTTATTTTATCATAATGACCCCATCAACCTCTAAATCTCATATAATCATAAAGCCCTAAATCAAGGGTTTCTCTTTCCAAACATTCAAGCTTAGGGTTTCTATTTCCACCCACATGCAAGGTTTCTAACATCACCATCTTCAACTCAACAACCCCAAAACCATAAATAAAACAAGGTGGAGGTAACCTCAAGCTTAAGCTCCACCAAAAGAAAATAAAGTGAGGAAGAGGGAGGAGATGATCCCACAAGCTCCCAAGCTCCATAGATGCCATTCAAGCCTCACAAATCCAAGCTTAGCTTTAAAATCATTAAATTATCATTCATTCATTATCTCATTATTACAATAGGCATACAAGCCTCATGAATCGCAATTCATATCATAAACCAGCACAGGCATATACACAATCACTTACACAATCACTTTGCCACTTATCAACAAGGGCATTCACAAATTATTCTCATCAATTCATTATATCTTTAATCAATACCTCCTCGCAAGGGGTTTATCATCTCTCGTGGTCATCCCATCTCAAATTCCATGGTCTTAATTTATCGATAAATCACCTCTAATGTCTAACAACATCTCCCATAATTATTTGACCATAAACAATCAATTATCATCATCCAATAAATTTATTTTATTTAAAAATCTGGGATGTTACAATCCCCACCCTTTTATATTTACTTTTACCCAGTTTTATAATTTTCACAATAAACTTTTCATGATTAAATAATTTAATTAACACTAATTTAAGAAAATGGCTATTTCCATTTAAAACCACCAAATTATAAAATATATTTAATGATCTAAACCCCAAAACTATTAAAAAAGAAAGAAATCAAGAACCTGAAATAGGGGACCTGACGCTACGCATCAGCCCCACGCTACGCGTGACACCCAGAATGCAGCCCTGACGCTACGTACCAGGCTGATGCTACATGTCAGCTTGACAGTAACAACACCTGTTGCTGCCATGGGTTTTAGGCCTGTTTTAGGTCCGAATGCCATGAAACTTCGAGGGCCACATATTTTTCCTATTTCGGAACTGTTGGCGCCGTTTGTTCGCCAAAATTTTGATATATGCGTAAGTTATGTGTAAAATGCAGTTTAAACCCATTTTGTGCAAAACCTTTGCACCAAACATTCTAAACGGGTTCCAATTGGCCCAAAGCTAATACACACAGTTCCTAAATGTCTTAGAGGACCTATTGGTACATTTCAAGGTCTTGAAACCCGCCGGATCTCAAATTCATCTAATCAGTTCCTTAAATCTATAATTATTCACTATGTGCATAACTTTCTAAATCAACTAAAACACCAATTGATTCACAATCACATTACACACAACATTCATACATTATAACAGATCCTGCCAATAGCATTCATCATTCACAAATATTGGCTCCGTGCCACAATTCACATTAGTTCATATATCATGTATAAGTAATAATATCATCGCCTCGCGACCTATTTTCATAATTAATCACTATCATCAATTCATTCATAACACATAATCATCATCACCAATAATTCATCACATCACATTAATTCAACCATCACACAAGCATAACATAATGTATTAATTCATAAACAACATTATCAAATCATATGATAAATCTATATTTTACATGATTCCACTTATTTTTAAGTCTTTGCATTCCTTGGCATCAACCCTTTGCTTGGCACATCTCTGGGGCATTGGCATCCTCCCTGTCACTGGTTACTAAAATGAAATAAACCATAGAAAGGGTGAGTGTTTGACATATCATAATTAATATAGAATGAAACAATAAACCTAACAATACCTACTATTCACATACTAATTGATTTCTTGAACTTCCTGCATTCATATATATATATATACACCCATCTTATCTTTTCCTTAATTTCCACATTAACACAACCATATACTAAGCCATCAAGATACATATTAAGCCACAGAGCTACATCATACACATCAAATGCATATATCATTATGAACTATACATCAATCATCTGTTCACATAATCCACAACTGACTCGCATGCATCTGACTCCTGGTATCCGGATACCTAAGGATCGGCCTTCAATTGGGAGTCCGACTTGACAACCCGTGAACTCAACTTAGCTCTCTACCTCAACCACTAGGTTCGACTTGATCACACGTAGCTCAACTGGGCACAAAGGCCATAAGAGCCAGAAAACGAGGGGCTATACATATCGTTGGCTATCCCGCACCACGTAATCATATAACATACATGGCATATCAATCAACAATGTTCATACATAACTATTAGAAACTAACATGTGATCACAATATGTATATACATTTCACATTAGAATATCATACACATATATTATTTGCATCATTTAAATCATCACCCTCATCAATTTGAATAATTATTCAACTATATATTTCTTAACTTTTACCTCATTCTAATTTTCTAATTAACCAATGCACCGAGTTAATATAATCAACATATTTCTTCAACATTCAACCATTTAATCTCACCTAAACATACTCATATAATTATAACGATTATATTTAACCAATCTACATTATTTATAATAATTCCTAATTGGATTCTAAACCTTCCGAAAGCTATTCACATATCGATTCTAATTAATTATGACCTGAACACCCCCTTACCTCGATTCCAAGCTTATACGAGTTGTTCTTGGTGTTGGTTGTTAGTCCTCAAATTTACAATAAAATCTTTAATAAAAATTTTGTAAAAAGAATAAGAATTTGGTGAATTTGTTAGAAATTTAGGTTTTAAATTCAATAAATAGATGTTGTTGGAAATAATCTACCCTTGATCAATTTTCTCTAGTTTTGTAGTGAAAAAGTAAAGAATTTAAAGATAAAATTGAAGAACTGGAGAGCTGACGCGTAGCATTAACACCACGCGTAGCATGGGAACCTCTGATGCTAACGCTACATGTCACACCCATGTGTAGCATCAGGAGCTACGTGGACACCACTGACAAGTGGTTAAGCACTCAGCTAATGACCCCTCCACTACCCACAAGTATCCAAACCGAACTAGGGGACAAGACACACCTGTCTAGGTATGATTAATTAAAATAATTATACAATCATGGCCACTTCGAGCTGATTAATGGAAGCTGAGTCAGGGACCTGACACGTAGCGTCAGGATGGCGTGTAGCGTCAAGACCCTTCCTCAGCCCTATAAATAGGATCATTCTCCATATTTTTAGGCATTAAATTCCACTCTTTAGAGTTCTTTTCTCTCTTTTCACTCAAGTTTGAGTGTTCTTCTTTGATTTTGTAAGGTTGGAGTGATTTCTAGATACTTGAGAGTGTTGTGTAGTAGTGTGAACTTTTGTATTGTGAAGTGTTTTCAAGTCATCGTAATGTCAAACTCTGTAAGTGTTATTCTTACTTTTATTATGTGTAACTAAATTGTTTATGTTGGAATTTGGTGAATTAATTTATTAAATGATGTTGTGATTATGACCTCTACATATTTATGATTCAACAACATGTTAGTATTTCAACTCTTTATTAATATGAACATTAAACGGGAGAATGATTTTCATGTGTATTAAAACTTGTTTTATTAGTATGGATATCAAACGGGAGAATGATTATTCATGCCGAATTAAAATCTATTTTAATGAAAGTAAAAGTTGAAATACCCTTAATATGCCAATTAATAGGAATAGAATTGGTAATTATTGTTGCCATAAGGCCAGGACTTAATGCAAGTTTTTATTGAGAAAACTCACGAGGAATCAGACTTTACGATAAATACTTAGAATTTATATTACGAGGAATCGGTTATAATGACTTTAAAGCTGCAATAACATGAACTTGATGATTAAGTATGTATGTTTGTAATTATTACATTATATTTTAGTGCGAGAATCCTAATTCCAACATAGTTTGTTAATCTGTGTTTTTACCTCAAGTATTTGAATTATTCTAAATTACTTCTCAATTTTATAGTTATAATTTATCTTTTCCATCTTTTTACATTATGAACAAATCAACTATCAAATTCTGTGAATATTGTATAAACTGTTTATAAATTATTCTTTTGTTAATAAACATTGATAAATTTACCATAGTAAATAAGAAATTACTATGAGTTACTGGATTTTCAATACCAGTGGAACAATATCTAAATTTGAAAACTACAATCGATTGGTACGCTTGCCAATTAATAACCCAACAGTAACACGAGAGTTAACAAGTTTTCTGACGTCATCGCCGAGGATTGAATTGATTTAGTAAAACAATAAATTTTTAATTACCGTGGTAAAATTTTTTTTACCTTAATGAAAATTTTTCAATTTATTCATTTTAACGTTGTTTTACTAACCTTTCTTTATTTAGTGTGTTTATGCAAACTCGATCTTCTACAGGAAAGGTGTTCTTTGATGCTGAGATCGAGAAGTTTGTAGAGAAACTTAAAGCATTAAAGTCTAAAACACAAAAACTTTTTCTTCTTCAACTTTATCTTCTTTTAAAAAATCTAAAAATTTTGAAAATTCTAATATGGCTGTTGAAAGAAGAACATTGGGACAGTTTCCTGCTATTAATGGACCACCTCATGTTTCAGGGATGTATCAAGGACCTATTGCTGCTATAGAAATTAAACCAGCTACTTTAAACATTATTCAAAATAATCAATTTGCTGGTTTAAATAATGAGGAACCTTATGAACACTTAACTGTTTTTTATAAGTTATGCAGCACAATTAGTTTTGAACCCAATCAAGAAGAATCTGTTTACATAAGACTGTTTCCTTTCTCTTTGATTGGGAAAGCTAAAGAATGGTTTAAATCCTGTCCACCTAGTAGTTTTGCAAACTGGTCGGATGTTGAGAGAAAATTTTTGGAAAGATTTTATTCTCCTTTGAAATATTTTGAAGCCATAACAGCCATACATTCTTTTGGACAAAATAATGATGAGTCATTAGGAGAAACATGGGAACGATTCAAGGGACTCTTAAGGAAATGTCCAAACCACAAGTTAAATTGCCAAAAAGGTAAGGATCGTTTACCATGGTTTGTTACCTCAATTTAAGATGATGTTAGATGGTTGTGCAGGGGGTCCTTTAATGAACAAAACTATAGAAGAAGCAATAGAAATATTGGAATCAATGTCCATCAGTGACCGACAAGCAAAACATGAAAGAGGTAATGTACAAAGAAAGCCAGGTATGCTCAAATTGGGAGTGAATGATGGAGTATTGGCTCAACAAAAATTACTGACTCAACAAATTAAGGCTATGAGTAAACAATTAGAGAAACTTTAAATTGCTCAAATGTCATCACCACCTCCTGCTCAATTGAAACAATGTATGCATTGCATGGAAGAACAACCATGTGGTTACTGTGCCCCTGATAGAAATGAGCAAGAGCAAGCCAATTTTTTGAACCATCAAAGAATACTCTTAGGTAATTTTCCTTTCAATCTTGGTAATTATTTTCCTAACAATTGCCCACAGGGTTGGCAGAACCATAAGATGTTGGACCTTCTAACCGACCTCCTAACAATCAATTCAAACAATAACCATAATCTGATCAAACAGCAAGGCTAACTAGGATAGAGGAATCTATCCAACAATTGCTGCAATACATGCAAACAAATGAAATCGCACGTAAAGCGTCAGATATGCAATTGGGACAGTTAGTAAAAGAAGTAGCTGACATGAAAAGTTTTGGTTTTTCTGCAAACACTCAAAATCCAAGAGAACAATGTAATGCTATTTTTACAAGAAGTAGTAAATTTGTAGGAAATGATTGTAAAGACAAAAAAAAGAAGAAAAAGAAAAAGAAAAAGAAAAAGAAGAGAAAGAAGAAAAGGAAGAAGAAGAAGAGAAAAAAGAAAATAAAGAAAAGAATGATGAAAAAGAAAACAAAAAATTAAAAATTAAAAACAAAAAAAATTAGTATTTGGGTCAGACACCTCCAGTTAAAGATTTACCTTATCCACATGCATCATCAAAGAAGGATAAGGAAAAGGAATACAAGAGATTCCTTGAAATCTATAAGCAAATACACATAAACATTCTATTTTCTAAGGCATTGGAACAGATGCCAACATATGCAAAGTTTATAAAAGAATTGCTCACCAAAAAGAGGAGGTATGATGAAGAAATTGTTGAACTTGAAGCAGGTTGCAGTGATATTTTGCAGCATAACATACCAAAAAAGTCGAAAGACCCTGGAAGTTTCACCATTCCTGTCTCCATTGGAGGGATAAATATTGGAAAAGCCTTGTTAGACTTAGGGGCTAGCATTAATCTAATGCCTCTAAGTATGATGAATCAAATTGGTGACCTTGATCCTCAAAGAACAAAGATGACTCTACAATTGGCTGATAGATTAATCAAAAGACCTTATGGTATTATGGAAGATGTACTTATGAAAGTTGATAAGTTCTACTTCCCTGTTGACTTTGTGGTTTTAGACATGGAGGAAGATGTTGAAGTTCCCCTAATCATGGGAAGATCATTCATCAAGACTGCTAGGGTACTCATTGATGTAGATAATGGAAAGCTAGCAGTAAGAGTTCACGATGAAGAAGTAAACTTTGATGTTTTCAAAGCCATGAAACATCCCAATCCAAAGCAAGATTATTTCAAAGTGGATGTTCTCGACAAATTTTGCTTCTCCATATCCACAGGTATGTCAAATTCTGATCCTTTGAATAAGTTATTAACTAACTCTGTGGAATTCTTGGGTGAAGAAGAAGAAAAACAGGTGGACAAATATCTTAAAGATCTTGATCAAGGGAAAGAAATTTCCCCTAAATCAGGAGAAATTGAATAAATTTGAGAAGCACTTATTGAAGAAATCAAGAGGCCTGAATTGAAAGTGCTACCTTCCAACTTAAAGTATATCTTTTAAAAGAAGGTAATTTAAAACCAGTGATTATTAGTAATTTGTTAAGTGAAACAGAAGAAGAAAAACTGGTTGAAGTCTTAAAAAGGAATCAAGAAGCAATTGGATGGACACTTGAAGATCTGAAAGGTATAAGCCCATCATATTGCATGCATAAGATTTTACTAGAAGATAATTTTAAACCTGTTGCTCAACCCCAAAGACGCCTTAATCCAACCATGAAAGAGGTAACTAAGAAAGAGGTTTTGAAATTGCTGAAAGCAGGTATTATCTATCCTATTTCTGATAGTGCATGGGTAAGTCATGTACAAGTTATTCTAAAAAAAGGTGGTATGACAGTAATTATTAATGATAAAAATGAATTAATCCCAACAAGAACTGTCACTAGTTGGAGAATGCGTATTGATTATAGAAAATTAAATCAAGCAACAAGAAAAGATCATTTTCCACTTCCTTTTATGGATCAAATGCTTAAAAGATTATCTGGACAGGCTTACTATTGCTTTCTTGATGGATATTCTAGATATAATCAAATTGCTGTTAACCCTCTTGATCAGGAAAAAACTGCTTTTACATGTCCCTTTGGTATATTTGCATATAGGAAGATGCCATTTGGATTGTGTAATGCACCTACTACTTTTCAAAGATACATGTTTGCTATTTTTGCAGATCTAATTGAAAAGAGCATTGAGATTTTCATGGATGACTTCTCAGTGTTTGGAAATTCATTTGAAACATGTCTAGCCAATCTGGACACCGTACTGAAGCGGTGTATTGAAACAAATTTGGTGCTATATTGGGAGAAGTGTCACTTTATGGTGAAAGAATGAATTGTACTTAGTCACAAAATTTCCTCTAAAGGTATTGAAGTAGACCAAGCCAAAATAGAGGTAATCTCTAAACTCCCACCCCCTGTGAATGTAAAAGGTATTAGAAGTTTTCTAGGACATGCTAGATTCTATAGAAGATTTATTCAAGATTTTTTAAAAATTGCTAAACCTTTAACAAATCTTCTAAATAAAGATGTTGAATTCAAGTTTGATGAAGCATGTCTTAAAGCTTTTAATTCCTTGAAAGAAAAATTGGTTTCTGCCCCTGTAATTGTTGCTCCTAATTGGAATTTACCCTTTGAACTTATGTGCGATGCAAGTGATTATGCTGTAGAAGCAGTTTTAGGTCAAAGATATGAAAAAGTTTTTAGGGTTATACACTATGCTAGTAAAGTTTTAAATGAAAATCAAATAAATTATGCAACTATTGAAAAGGAATTACTAGCCATAGTGTATGCCTTAGAAAAATTTAGATCATACTTGATTGGATCAAAAATAATTATTTTCACTAATCATGCTGCAATCAAATATCTCTTGACCAAAACTGATTCTAAACCTCGGTTAATTCGATGGATTTTACTCCTTCAAGAATATGATCTTGAAATCAAAGATAAAAAGGGTAGTGAAAATATGGTCGCTGACCATCTTTTTAGATTAATGAATGATGAGGTTACTGCCAAAGAAAAAGACATCTTGGAAGAATTTCCTGATGAAAAACTTTTTGAAATAACAAAACGGCCATGGTTTGCTGATATGGTCAATTTTAAAGCAGCGGTAATTCTTCCAAATGATTTAACTTGGCAGCAAATAAAAAAAATTTCAAAGATTCAAAATACTTTGTTTGGGATGACCCTCATCTATTCAAAATTAGTGTGGATAATTTGTTACGTCATTGTGTACCCGACTGGGAAAAGAAAGATATGTTGTGGCATTGTCATAAATCCCCTTATGGAGGACATTTTAATGGAGAAAGAACTGCTACAAAAATTCTTCAATCAGGTTTATATTGGCCCTCCATTTTTAAAGACTCATACTCATTTGCTCAAGCTTATGATAACTGCCAAAGAACAGGTAATGTTAACAAAAGACAAAAAATGTTTCTCACAAACATTCAGGAGGTTGAGGTATTTGATTGTTGGGGTATTGATTTCATGGGACCCTTTTCTTACTCTCAATTTAATCAATATATTTTTTTGGCAGTTGATTATGTTTCAAAATGGGTAGAAGAAATTGCTTCACCTAATGCTGACACCAAAACTGTAGTGAATTTCTTGAAGAAAAATATTTTCTACGGGTTTGGAACACTAAGAACTTTGATTAGTGATGAAGGATCATATTTTTGTAACAAAGTTCTTCAGAAAGTGTTACAACACTATGGAGTGAGACATAAAGTGGCCACAGCATATCATCCACAAACCAATGGATAGGCTGAGATTTCAAATCGGGAATTGAAAAGGATTTTGAAAAAGACTGTGTCTTCCTCCATAAAAGATTGGTCACAAAAGCTTGATGATGCACTCTGGGCATATAGAACTGCATTTAAGACTCCAAATGGCCTTTCTCCTTTCCAAATGGTCTATGGAAAAGCTTGTCATCTTCTAGTAGAGATGGAACATAAATCATATTGGGCTATAAAATTTCTCAATTTTGATCCAAATGCAGCAGCTGTGACGTCCCGTGTAATTTTCTGAATAAAATTTTCACGTTTTAAAAGATCATTTAGAAAACTCGTAATTTAAAAATTAGATTTCACGTATAATTTGATAATTGCAGAATATTAATCATGTATGCTAGTCGTGTATAATAAAATTCAAGAAATTATTTGCGTAGCGGAAACAATTTAGAAGTAACAGTACGTAGCACGTAATATTTATTACAACCCATTAAATTAAAGTAAAAATCAAAGTCCAAGCAATATATCATATAGTCATCAATCATGGCATCACTCTTCGTTCTGTGTGGCATTCACTGTAAAAATTGATGTAAGAGTGAGACAGAATATAGAATAAATATAAAATAAATAAAATTGCACAAACACAATCAACAAACCATAATGATATGATGAATATGCCAAACAAGTTCATTTATATTTAATAAGTCTTTAATTTAGTCCAATGATGTCATACTGGATCCATTTAGTTTGGTGGGAATACTGCAGTAAAAAGCCTCATAGAGACTCCAGTAGGAATTAGCATAACCATGAATCCCTACACTTTCATGGCTCCTGCGTAATTGAGTGCACAAGTAGGAATTAACATAACCATGAATCCCTACACTTTCATGGCTCCTGCAGAAATAAGTATACCAGCAGGAATTTGCATAACCATGGATCCCTACACTTCCATGGTTCTTGTGAAAATAGGGCTTTAACTCATCATAGATTAACCCCCCACCAGGGTAGGCAATCATGGAACCCCTAAATTCCATGGTGCGTCCAATGCTTATGATGCATGAATGCCTTTAATACTCTTTATCATTTAACATACCATGATATATCAATTTCCAAAACCACTTGGAAAACCACAAGTCCTCAAAGGACACATCACATATAATAATTTTCAAAATCATGGATTTACTGTTTCAACCACATGTAACAATAACCACAAGGCATTCATGTACAAATATATTAATAATGTCATTCATAATTATTCACCACCAAAATATACAACTGTATGATACTCATTAAAACGTAATAACATCAATAATAAATCATAATCACTTAAGAATTTAATAATAAATTGTTACTCATATAGGAAATATCATTTTCATTCATAATAACCATTATAATTAACTTTCAGCATTTCCAACAGCAACATACTCTAGCAAAACAGTCATAACATAAGCAAATCATAACCTTTTCATGTGATTCCACTTTCTATAGCTTAATAATACAATTATCTACAACTTTCATGAAGAACACAATTTCAAATTCCAAACAGAATTACAATTATTTACTAAATACCACACTGCCTCAAGGTGAGTTTTCCAAAACGTACATATATTAGTAATTTGAACGTTTCTAGAGCTACCAAAATGATTTTGGCATGAAACTAGTTCTAAATTATCCTTAACACAAATATCTACAACTTTCATGAAGGCACCAACCACTAATTCTCACTACACAATTCCCAGTTTTAAACATAAGATTCGGATTTCAAATTAACAGAATTATAGCTTGTACATACTTCAGTATTTTAGGCATAACTCAATCTACAAAAATCATTTTGACTTGAAACCACTTTCTATAGATCTATAACATAAATACCTACAACGTTTATGAAGACATCAAAGGCTGATTATGTACGTACAAGTCCCAGCATATTAATATATACACAAAACATGGGATAAATATTCCACTCGGACATGCTGTAGTATTTTGGCTATAACTTTTGCTACACATACTCAAATCAGTCAGTTCAGGTCTCAAAATTCACATAATAAAAAGATCTACAACTTTCATGAAGATGCTGATCACTAATTCTCACCCCACAATTCCCAGTTTTAAAAATAAAGTTCATATCTCAAGTTAACAGATTTACAACTTGGACATACTTCAGTATTTTAGGCATATCTCGATCTAAAAAAATCATTTTGACTTGAAACCCCTTCCTATAGATCCATAACATGAATATATACAACTTTTATGAAGACATCAAAGGCGGATTATGCACATACAAGTCCCAGCATATCAATATATACACAAAACATAGGATAAATCTTCCACACGAACATGCTGTAGTATTTTGGCTATACCTTTTTCTATACATATTCAAATTAATTGATTCAGGTCTCAAAATTTAGATAACAAAAAGATCTACAACTTTCATGAAGAAGTCAGAGTCAAATTCACACGTTTTCAATTTCAAAAATGAGCAGAAAGTTACGAAATTAATTCTGGAATCCTAGAACAACATACAATTCTACCCATTTCATAGTTATTCACAACCCTGTCCCCTCTTACTTGGTTTGCTGACTGGAACTGGCCTCCTTGTTGTCCTGGCTTCTACTCGAAGGTGTTGAGGAAGAAAGGAAGATGGTATACTGTATTTCTGTTTTCTAAGAGTTTATGAAGGGATAGTGTTTTGTTTAATAATGCAAAGGCAGTGGGGGACAAGCTTTTTATGAATGGGTTTCTAGTGGGCTGTTAGTGGGTTGATAATGGAGATCTAGATAAGAAAGTAAGTGATATGTCTTCCACTTCTGGCCTTCCACCCACTAGGGTGAGTAATTGGGTCAAATATATTAAAAATATGCATAAAGGGACAAAATTGAAGTCAAAGCGTTATTCTGACAGTGAATTCCGAGTGAAATTTCACTCGGTCAGCCTCTTGGCCGACTGGAATTCTACCAGGTCAATGTATATACCGACTGGAAGTGGTCGGCAATGTGAAAAGAGGGAAATCTGAGTCCCTCTCGCTCAAGCGGATACCGACTCACTTTAGCCAGACACTCTCCCTCGCTTAAGCGAGGAATTCATTCGCTTAAGCGAATCCACTCGATTTTCATTCAACATCTTAGTCCACTTGGTAAAACCTCCTGAAACCGAGTCTTCACCTATTATTCACTCGGAATTGGTTCTATTTGAAACTCTCAGTCTGATTTCTCTTCCTTGGAGGTGACAGTCGGAGTTTCCTCACTCGGACTTACTTATAAAATATCTCACTCGGCATATTCTCCCTGAAACCGAGTCATCTCTGTTTTCCACTCGGCCGTTTCAAATCATTATTAAGCCGACTCATTCCACTCAATTATCCACTCGGTAATTTAATTAAAACCGATTCCTCTTCCTTCATCCCTTCACTCGGTCAAGTCGTCTCAGACCGACTCAATGCTCCCAGGTTTCCACTTGGCAGAAACCCTTGAATTGTTCTTCATTCGAAAACCTCTAAGGTTTTCACCACTCGGAAAAGAACAATATGCATAAGCTTCACTCGGTATGTTACACAATTCTGATTCCTCTTTCATAAACACCTCATTCTTTTTATACTCGGAAGTATTCTTCTGAGTCCGACTCCAACACTCAGATTTTCCACTCGGCAAGGTAATCCTTTATTGCTCATCATTCACTCAGTTTTCATTGCCAAAGAGGACTCAACATTAGGTCAGTCATTGCTCGGTAATTCATCTCCAAACCGAGTTATTCCACTCAACTGTTTACTCGGTAAATTTATTAAAATCGATTCCCAATCCTTGGGTTTTTGCTCGGTAGAACTTTCATTCGGTATTGCATTATGATTGACTCGGAAACGAGTCTTTGGAAGAAGCTTGACTCAGGAATGAGTCTTTCTGGGGTGTTTGACTCGGAAACGAGTCACTCAGGAATAATTGACTCAGAAATGAGTCATTCTGAGGTGTTTGACTCGGAAATGAGTCACTCAGGAATAATTGACTCGGAATTGAGTCTTCCTGCCATGTTTGACTCAGCAGTGAGTCTCTGAGATAGAATTTCACTCGGAATAAGTCCTCTTGACCATGTTCCACTCGGAAAACACAATTTTCACTCGGTATTTCCATTTTCCACTTGGAATTCCTCTTGGTCACTCGGAATTTGTAGTTTTCACTCGGAACAGAGTCTTTTTCTCACTCGGACAGTTCTTTCTAAGGCATTTTTACTCGGAAATTGGGTCTTATCAATAAGGATCTATATAAATTCTAGAATTATATCCAAAAATGAAACTTTTGGAGCATTAAAAACCATCCATAGAGTGTTTTATTCATTGATTAACACTTACAAACCTTCCATGCTTCATAAATTACATAATTGAACTATTATTAAAGCAGGATGTTACAGCAGCTGATAAAAGAAAGTTGTAGTTATTTAAGTTGGAAGAAATAAGAAACAATGCTTATGAAACATCTAGAAGTTACAAGAACAAGGTGAAAGCTTACCATGATAAGAAAATTAAAAATAGACACTTTATACCAGGTCAGAAAGTTTTATTATTTAATTCAAGATTAAGACTGTTTCCTGGAAAATTGAAATCTAAATGGTCAGGCCCTTTTGTAATCAAGGAAGTTAAATCTTATGGAGCAGTTGAAATTGAAGATCTAACTTCCAAGAGAAGTTGGATGGTTAATAGGCAACGATTGAAACCTTATCTGGGTGGTGAGATCAACAAACTCACTACCATTTGTTATTTAACTGATTTGTGATGTGCATGATGTCCAGCTAGTGACATTAAATCAAGCGCTCAATGGAAGGTAACTCATTATTTTCTTTTTACTTTTAAACTTATTATATATATATATATATAAAACAAAAACAAAATATTTTTCAGATATTAGTTAAGATTTAGATCTTTAATAAAAAGGGTTTTTGAACAAAAAGAAAAGGGTTTTTGAAAATTTTAATTTTTGAAAAAATAGAACCCCACGTGTAGCGTCCCACTGATGCGTAGCGTGGAGGTAAAAATTTCAACCTAACGCGTAGCGTCCCATCCACGCATAGCGTCAGAGCCCACGTTCAGTTTTTAAAACTAAACCAGAAAGGCCTAATTTAGGTTTTAAAAACCTAAATTTCCCTCTCTGCCTCACTTTGCCTCTCAGAGCCCTAATTTTCACTCTCAATCACCCATATTCTCTCATTCTTTCATCAACTTCACAAGGATTTGAAGTAAGTATCTTCTCTCTTTTCTCTTTAAGTTTACTTTTGATTTTCGATTTTTAGAATGTATGTGGTTAAGATTAGGTTAGAAAACCATTGGGATTTGTTTGTTGTAAGATTTAGGGATTGTTTTGATTGAATAAAAGTTTTGGGTGGTTGTGATTGCGCAACCCCTGTTTCTGTGATTGAAACTGTGCACCTCACGCGTAGCTTCCCACTGACGTGTAGCGTGAGGCATGAACTATAACCCCATGCGTAGTGTCCCACTGACGCGTAGTGTGGGCAGAACAGGGCTGATGCGTAGCGTCCCACCCAAGCGTAGCGTCAGCCTCTGTTTTTGATTTTTGTTAATTTTTGTGTGTTAATTCATGTTTAATGTAGGTATTAATTTCTATTTTAATAAATCTGTTCTGTTTTTATTTTATTTTTTAAAAATTAATAAAATTTCTTAGTTTGTATGTTTGTTATACTTTCTTACATAAAAATAAATAAATTTGTTAAATTGTGTAGATATGTGTGATGCATGATTGGTGAATTTTATGTTGTACTTTTAAAAAAATTCAAAAATATGCATGTTTAATTTGTTTTTATGCTCTATAAATATTTTGTTGGGTGAATTTTGCATGAATTCTTATTTTGTATAAAATATAAAAATCAAAAATATGATTGTTAATTTTTTGATGTTTGGCATGTTTTATTAAAATATGAAAATCAAAAATAGTTTGTTTGATTTTTAATTTTTAATTTTTACACATGGTACCAAAGAAATTGTTAGGAATCCCTAGTGTATGAGCAGCGAAAATACAAGGATTCCCATAGGATTTGCAAAGTGCCGTGTTTCAAAGCATAAGACAAACACAAAAAAAAAAATTGCGTTTTAAGATTACCTCTTGAAGAATATCGAAGCAATCGTAGCCTCGTCCTTTAGGAGTCCACACGAGTACTCCCACCAGAAATGCTACACCTTCCAAATGCTAGTTTGACGACGTGTAACTTTTACAACTTTTGCGTATTTTTGTATCTCTTTTGGGTAGCCGCTTATGAGCATCTTATGCTCTATTTATAGGCTTAGGTTTTACCTAATTTGCTCTCTAAAGAGTGGGCTTCTTACTCATTCTAAATGAGTTAGGCCCAATAGTCTTATTTTAGTCCAACTAAAATAAAAAACTATTTTCTGATGGGCTTACTCTATGTGTGTGACCCTATAGGTAAAATACTCAGTTATATTAATAATAAACTATTTTATTATTAATATAAAATAAGAGCGGCATCTAGCAATGCATCATTATGTCTGAATATTATTTATTAACAACATAACCTATAAGTGATAATTATTTTATATGTTTGTTCCTTTTGTCACGATATCCTAATTGGGCCCAAGGCATGGTCGTGTCATCCTTATACGGTCCAATTTATTTTACTTGATACTAGAGTAGACTTTATCTGAATAAATATCCAATATTTATTCTTTCTAGCATGGCCATGCATTTCCTTAGTCTCACTCCATCACGTGGCCTATAGATATCACTCCTGTCACATAGGAGAGACAAATCTCATCTACATCACTCACATCCCTCTGCATAATTTGTACATTGCCTAACCACAACCTTTATAGTCCTCTTATTACAGAAGATGTTTGATTATATTAAAATAATAAACTCTTTATGTAGGAATCATAGTGACTTCAGGTCAAAGGACTACATATACCATTATCACATTAAGAATCATTTATGACATTCATGTAACGATCCATGCAACGTTCTCATGGTGGGTCTGTCTAGTACATCATTACTCTTAATGTGTACCCGTGTGAAGATTTGATATCATTTATATCCATGATCTGTGAGATCAGCTCATCAGTACACTCACACACTAGTCTTAATGTATTTACATGTCCCCACGTAAATACTTGACTAGGGACATTTTAGGAATAACTCTCATATGACATATTACTCCAAGGATAAATAAAGGTTGTTAAACTATTTAACAAAAAATGACTTATTCAAAATGATGCGAACCTATATAGGCTTTTAGTGCATATTTCCAACAATCTCCCACTTGCACTTAGAGCCGATAAGGTTAATGCCCAATGACGTCTACAGTGCCCTTATGCTTTTACTACGTAAGCGGTTTTACTAGTGGGTTCCCAATAATTTAACATCTTCCAAAGATGGAACTATTTAAGTATATGCTTGGATTAATCCACTTCCTTATATTGTTCTATGGTTCCATTGTCATCACAGTGGAAACTCATAGGATACAAAACATTTGGAATGATTAAATGTAAATTGACTTCTTTTGTAATTTAACATAGCAAAATACTTAGATTTGTTAGTAGAACCAATGATTGTTTCTTGCTTTGAACCTTTCAAGCATACATCTTAACCATCTTGACCACACATATATTTTGATTGCAATCTTAAGTCTTTCAAATTAATCAAAAATTGACATCGATGTAACCTTTACAACGAGCTCATCTTCCATTTATCAAGATTAAATCCTTAGTCCTTCTTAAGTGTTTAAGGATACTCTTGACTATAGAATGAGAATATTATTAGTTCTAGAAGAAGCATGTCTTCTGCATGTAATACAAGAACTATAATTGTGCAGTTACTAACCCTTTTATAGTCACAAGATTTATCTTCATTCTTTAATGAAGATTCTAGCTTCTAAAAGCTTGCTTTAGTCCATAATTTGCAGTTCACATACCTTCCTAGATGTTTTAGGCATAAAAGGCCTTTAGGTTGTGTCACATATACATCCTCAAGATGATTTCCATCTTGACATCTATCTACCATATCTCATAATGGTGGTATACTGCTACAATAAGCAGGATCTAAATGGTTTTTAAGCTAATTGAATTTTGTCAATCTTGCTTTTAAAGGTACTTTTATTACCATCCATGTTTAGTTTTCCTTTTGAAAACCCACTTGTATCCTATAGGTTTTACCCTTTAGGTGCGTTAACCAAGGTTCATACCTTGTTAATATACATGGAACCCATTTCAAATCCCATGGTCTTATGCCATGTCTTAGAATCTAAACTTGCATTGGCCTCTTTATAAGAAACTTGGTCATTTAGCAATATGCCTCCTTCCTGATTTATAAGATATCCATATCTTTCAGGTTTGGTGATATATCCTATTTGATCTTACACAAGTCTTGTACTACCAGAGCTAAGGATTTCACAACACTTTGTGATTTCTGCTCCAAGTCCATCCTTGACTTTTAAATGCTTTGTGATACTTGAATTTCTTTAAGTTCTACCATCCTCCCACTGATTCTTTAAGGGATGTACTCTTATTCAAGAATAAAACATTCTAAGTAACAAGCCTTTTATTCTCAGATGGATTGTAGAATTGATAACCCTTAGCTTTCTTTGGGTATCTCACAGAAGACATTTATCTAATTTGGATCCGACCTTGTCAGAGTTGGATGCTCTATAGAAGCATCATAGTTCTAAATTATTAGTAAAGACATACTAGGTTTCTTCCTAGTCCATATCATATATGGTTTCTTTAAGAAAGTCTAAGATGGAACATGGTTAAGTGTGGAAATTTTGTTAATAAAGAAACGTTGAAGGAATTAGAGATGTTTGATAATAATCAATAATCAAACTATGTCCAACGAGGTTTGACTTTTCCCTGTAGAGATGCTATTAAGGCATTCCATGAGGAATGAGTTAAGAGGTAATCTCTCACTCTATTAGATAGTTATCAAACTTATAACTCAAATTATTTTCTATCTTAATCTAATCAAGAGCTTTAATTGTCTTGCCAATTTGGTTTTTCACTTGATTATGAATTCTTTGAACTTTTCAAAGACTTTCTAACTTATGTTACATAAATCCATACTCATTGACTTTTCAATTAGTATGTTGAAGTATTGAAAATCATATCTAGTTATTGTTCCAATAGGCCCACATACATCGTTATATATTAGATAATAGATTACTCATCTTTTCAATGAATGAGGTCTCAATTATCTCTCCAATAAATAAGATTTACATGTCTTCATTGATTCCAAAATCAAAAAGAGTCCATATAACCACATTAATGATATTTAGAAAATGTGTTTCTTATCCATTTGCCTTAGGAGACAATACCATGTAAGTAAGGTTCAAAATCACTTATTTTAACCTACTTTGGCAGTTGTTATAAATGAGTGTTTTGAGATTTAGGATGTGGAATCCATTACTCAATTGTGCATCAACATCCATTTGAAGAAATAAAGTTATTTTATAATAAGAAAAACATTTCTTGTCTAACAAGAAACAATATGCACAATGTCTAGTTCACTAACTAGCCCAATAGGTAAAGATCTTATCTTTATTGTAGCAACTTTTGCTCAATTTTATAAAGATTTCTCCACCCTTAACAAGTGATCTACTTCCTTGATCTTTCAAAATTTAAAATCTACTACTAGTATCTGATACTAATGTTAGTGAAGTAAAATAACTTGACTTCTATAACATGACTTGTAGTGGAAGTCTTACTTCCCTTTCTTTTGAACTCCTTCAAGTTCTTTAGACAAATTATTTCAATGTCTTATTTTGGCTAAAAATGGAAACAATTTCCTTTCTTGATCACCTTTTAGACTTCCAGACTAACTTGGCCTTAATAAAGTCTGTATACGATCATATCGTATATCTCCCATATATTCATATTGCCTTTTATAGCTCAGAGTTTATGCAGACTCTATAGGGTATTCAAGACCCAACCATAGATGATATATAAGCCAAACATGACACACTGCCGCTTCATCTTTAAGAAGATAATTCTCAAGTCTCAATACCTATCTAGGCATTTTTTTAGATAAAGTGTCCTTCCAAAGGATAAATTGCAACAAAATAATATTTGGTATATCATGGTTATTCTAAAATAAATTACATGCAAATCTATCACTTCTATTTAAAACATATTTATACTTTGGTCATTAAATAAATATGTTGTCTCCCACTATTTTGATTCAAAATAAATACCCTCATTGAATCATAAAAAAAAATCCCATTGGAAGATTTTTCTAGTGGGCCAAGATCCATATTTGGCCTAATGTTGAGTCAGCTTTGGCTGATCGCCCAACCCTTGGTTATTTAGGTAGAAAACATATTTCCAATTACATCTCATGCAACTCTTGGATGATTGAGTGGGTAACTCTTTACCCTTATTCATCTTATGAATTTAAGCTCAATCCTTACGCCTCTAAGTTATTTTCAATCCAATTGAAAAACTTAGTTAAGTTTAGGCCTAATAAAAACAATTTGGATATTACAATTATCCCATCGCGCCTTACTAATATAAATGATAGCACCCTGCTTTGGCAGGCCCACTATTTATTGACATTAGCCTCGACGAGTGTTGTAACACCCTCGGTTAGATAAGACAAATCCTTCTGTAGGTTCATCCCATTTAACTGAGAGTGTTAACAGTTTTTAGAAAAAGTGAATTTTTTTTTAAATAAATACATGGCAGATCAGCGGAAGTAATATTGTATATATCACATAGTCATTCACAAACTGTAAATAATTGTACTCTTAACAGAATGGGGCACGCAGGCACCCTTAAATATTATACAGTCATCCGGTGTCTGATTATAAATATTCTATCCTTAAAGATTATTCTCAATAGGTTCAGCGTATTGCTGATCTTCACACTCGGGTTCTTGAGTTTCTAATTCCTCTGAAAAATGTTCAACAGTAAGGGTGAGTATAACCCAAGACCCTGATTGGTTCATCCGGTGCGGACATAATCCAGTTAACATACAATGTCACATAGATCATACATTTAGCACATTTATAACAATCAAGCATGTTGTCATCACATAATCGTATATTTAGCATGTTCACAATTATAACAATCAAGCATATTACCATGAAATAAATCATACATATAACATATTCACAATTATAACAATCAAATATGATGTAATGAATGCATGAGTTCGGATCCATTATGATTTATCTTTGATTAAGTCTCATGATGCATGTGGGCCCAATAAATCATTTCATCTTCTTCTCATTCTTTGGAATATCACCATTCCAATCATCTAGAGCGATCAGGGTCCGCCCAAGTTCCATGTGGTACAAATGAACTCATTGGTTCTCATCATTAATTTAAATATTTTTGGAACTTGGATCCCTACGATCATAGTTACACTCCGTCATTTAGTCAAAGTACACTAGAATTGCATCGTCTCACCCGGCTATCAGGCGCGACTCTGATGCCATTGGGTTGCCGTTCCAGTTGTACTCCCAAGATTCTTCATGGAGATCGAACGTGAGTGTCCTTCACTGTACCAAGTGTATGCTCTAGAGGTTTTTCTTCTTCAAAAATATTTTCATGATGCGAAATGCATTTATCTTATCAATTGATTCCTTGGGTATCTTATGTATTTCCAGTCTCATCATATCTTTCTCAAGTTCTTTGAATTCTATCAATCATTTAAACCTTGTAAGATATTCGTTTATTAATTTTTAGAAATATATCTATTATATATATTCTTTCATAAAGAGTAAAATAATATATTCTTTATGTAATTACGCATAATATCAATGTATAATAATAATAAAACTAATAATAATGATAACAATATTAAGTTTAACAATAAATAATGATAATAATAGAATAAGAATGATAATTATAACTTACCATTCACTTAAAAAGTATTGAAGATTAGTTTTCAATTGAAAATTCAAGTGAAAAACACTAAAAACAGAGTTTTCCGAGTGGAACAAGGGTAAATCCGAGTGAAATGAGTATGATTCCGAGTGGAATCATACCGAGAAGGGTTCTCCAAGTGATCTGGCTAAAAATCCGAGTGAAATGACACTGGAAAAGCTGTTTTCCGACTGAAATAAGTTTGGATCCGAGTGAAATGAAATGGAATGCTGTTTTCCCACTGGAACAACTTGAATCCGAGTGAAAAATAAGTTTTCCGCATGAGATAGCTATGAATCTGAATAAAATAAACTGAGCAGAGTTTTCTAACTGAAATTAATAAGTAATCCGAGTGAAACAGAAGCTGGAAAATAATTTTCTTAACTAAATATCTGGAATTCAGAGTGAAATTAATTTCTGAGTGAATTAAAGTATAAATCCGTGTGAAGTCAGTAGGAAAATAGTTTCCTGAGTAGCATTGTTTGTAAATCCGAGTGAAAATCATTCTGCTGACTGGAATACCTTCGAGTAAAGTAAATCCGAGTGAAATAATTCCTGATTCCGAGTGGAATCAGGTTGATACAAGTTTTTTGAGTGAAATTGACTACTTATTTTGAGTGAAATTAAATTAAAAGGGATTCTCCGAGTGAAAATAACTGTTTGCTGAGTAAAATGAATTATTTTCTGAGTAAAATCACTGAACGGGTTTTCTGAGTGAGAATAAAATGATTTCTGAGTGAAATAAGGTGTTTTCCGAGTGAAATCAACTGGAAAAGGTTTTCTTGAGTTAAGCTACTTAAATTCTGAGTGAAAATGAGTTCCTGAGTGAACTCAAGTATGATTCCGAGTGGAATCAGTAGGAAAAGAGTTTCTGAGTAAAAATAAAATAAGTTCCGAGTGAACTCAAGTATGATTCCGAGTGGAATCAGTAGGAAAAGAGTTTCTGAGTAAAAATAAAATAAGTTTCGAGTGAAACATGAGTTTACCGAGTGAAATTAGTTGAAAAGAGTTCTGTCTGAATGAAATAAAACAAATCCGAGTTGAATAACTGCTTGCTGAGTAAAATAAAGTGTTTGCCGAGTGAAATAGAACTGGGAAGCTACTGACCGAGAGCAATAGAGTGTTTTCCGAGTGAATTTACTGAAAAAGGGTTCTGAGTAAAAGATAACTATATTTTTTTGAGTGAAATTAAGTCAAATTCTGAGTGAAATAATTTAAGAAATAGATTTCCGAGTAAAATAAGACTTGGGAGATGCTGTCCGAGAGGAAAAGAAGTGTTTTCCGAGTGAAATATAGTATTTTCCGAGTGAAATATGTTATATCCGAATGAAAATGAGTTGGTAATTAAAGAATCCGATTGAAATGATACCAAAACCGATCGGATTGGCCTAAAACAGAACATGTTATCATTAAACTCATGGTTTTTCACTGGAAATCACACGGTACCCATAATTCTTAGCATTTTCAGTCCAATAAGTACATGTCATATCACAATTCATCACTCGGTAACAGATATATATATATATATACACATGCATATACAAATATCAATATAAAGCATTTAATTCATACACACTGAATCTGTCCTCCACTCAGTTTTCCCACAAGGCACCCAAGAATATACCCCCTTACCTCTATGAAGTTCCTGGAGGAGAAGAAAGAGGCTCCCTTCACTGTCCTGCTTCTAATCCGAGTGAAATGGAAGGGAAAAGAGAGAAAGAAACTTGCTGGGAAGGAGAGTGATGAAGGGTGTTTGGGTCGTGTGTGTGGTGTGAGTTCTGAGGACCTTGAACTCGTTTAAATAGAGAAAGAGTGAGTGGGTGGAAAAGCAAGTGGGGGATAGCTTTTCTGAGTGGGCTGTGAGTGGATTGCTAATGGAAGGGTCACTAGGGATTAAATAAGATATATGCTGAGTCAGTGTCCATTTCTGGTCGTCCACCATCCATAATGCGCACGATTGGATTTAAATATTATTAAAAGACAAAATTGAAGTCAATACGCACTTCTGTCAGTGAATACCGAGTGAAATTACACTCGGTTAACACTTCTGTCAGTGAATTCCGACTGGAATTCCCACTTCCGAGTCACAATTGCTATTCTTCACTCGGAATTTCTTCGAAACCGACTCAGGCACTCGGTTTCTCACTCGGTAATACCTCTTTAGACCGAGTCCTCTCTTTCTCAGTGAATCTTCACTCGAAAATCCGAGTCTTCCTCACTTTATTCACTCGGTTTAGGCCAATTTCTTCAATAAACGTTTATTTAAGCCATTACCTCTCGGACCAAGACTCACACATACTTCTCTCACTCGGTTTTGGTCCAGTGGAGTATATCTCACTCGGTTTCCTAAGTAAATTCATAGGAAACTGTTCGGAATCCTTCCCAATTGATTCCACAACGCACTTCAATCGGTAGGAAGCATCAAATCAACATAAACATGAGTATTTATACATTCTTTCACTCGGAATACTCTAATTGGAGTAGTCTCCTTCAGAAAAGGAAGCATTCAACTCGGAACCGAGCCTTTCTATGATGTTTTCACTCGGATTTTCACTCAAAAGTGATTCTTTTGAACACTCTTCACTCAGAATTGCTTCTCAGGTCAGGACTTCACTCGGTGGTAGCCTTCTCAGTCATGTTTTACTCAGAAAACATGATACTGACTCAGAATTCTCTCCTTCACTCGGAATTTTTAATCCTTCACTCGGAATTCTTCTCTGTCACTCGGAACAGAGCCTTTTTTACTCGGTTTTTGCATAATTTCACTAATATTCCATATAAACTCTATTATTACGTGCAAAAATGACATTTTTGAGGTACTGCAGACCATCAACAAGGTATATATTGACTTATTCTTGCTTACAAACCCTCCATAATTAAAATTTACAAGGATAAAATTGTTTCTAAAAACAGGGATGTTACAAGTGTTACTTATTAGAAGGCGTTTAGACTTAATATTAACGCTTCTAGGTTCTTCAATCTGATTAAAGTTACCTAGATAAGTCCAATAACAAATGGTTGGATAATCTAATTATCCATCATCCTTTACTAATATCAATAAAAGCACCCTGCTTTGGCAAAACCTACACTTTATTGAAACTAGCATTGATGACTGCTGTTTATTAGAACGTGTTTTAGGCTGTTCATACCTTTAGGCTTTTCCAATCCAATTGAAAAAGTCTATTTGAATAAAACTTAATAATACTTGGATAATCCAATTATCCAATCATGTCCTACTAAACATAAATAAAGGCACCCAACTATGACGTGACCTGCACTTTATTTATATTAAGTTAGACGTTATTACTTATTGGAAGGTATGATTGTCGTGCTTGAGGGAATTCAATTTTCTTATTGTTCATTACCGACTTTCATTAAACGCTTTAACGTAAAATAAAACCCCAAAACATGCAATCAAAAATTGTGAGATGGTTATGGTCTTCCTAGAAAATAAAATAAAATAAAATAAACCTAAAGGAACTATGGTGACTTGACTTCATGAAGTCCTACTTCTTGAAACCACCATCCTCCTAGAGTCACAACTCCTTTGTTCCTTTCAAGGTCATATCCATCACCACTCTAGGTTTCTTCTAGGTCTCCACCTTATTGGCTTTTCCAAGATTACAATGTAATAAAGAAAACTCATTTTACATACGAGTGAAGGGTTGAGAGAAGAAATTTAAGAATAGAGAAAGGCACAGCACGCAGGCTGTATTTAAAATTAAATAAAAAAATCTAAGACCATAACCATTCACCGCTGGATGTGTTAATTAATCAATTAATAGAGTAATCAATTGTATTTAAAATAAAATAAAATTTAAAACACATAATTAAACACGCACGGTCATAAAAGGAAAACTACGCAAAGAAGTTTGGCGGCTCTGTTGACCGTTCAACAGACAGGGTCAAGGGGTGTTCCAACCCAAAAATTTAGTACTGTAATCAGGTTAGTTCCCAGGAAAGAGAGGTGGGTCTGGAGTGACCGCTTAAGTACCAAGTCTTTCCTAGCCAGAACGTCCCACTGACCATTAACAGCTCAAAATATTCGGTTATGATTTCAAACAATTTGAAATCTTTAATTTTGAAACGGCCAAGATTTAACTTTTAAACCTTATCTTTTGACCCTTACAATTATCCTAAAATAGGAATAGTCAAAATTTAACTTTTAAACCTTATCTCTAGAGTCTCAACAATCATCCTAATTTTTAGGAACGATCAAGGTTTAAATTTTAGACCTTATCTCTAGAGTTCAAGATATTTTATCCTATTAAATTTGATAAAGATCTTATCTTTAATTTGTAACTTTTACAAATCCTATCAAATTTATTAAGGATTAAATATTTGATTTTAAAATTATTAAATTTAATAAAGATCTTATCTTCTATTTGTAACAATTACAAATCATATTAAATTTAATAAATATGAATCAATTTGTAACTCCTACAAATCACATTAATTTTAAAAAGATCACATATGATGTAAATCCTATTAAAATAATAAGAATAAATTATTTAAATTTGTAACTCTTACAAATCACATTAATTTTAAAAGGATCACAAACAATGCAAATCCTATTAAAATTAATAAGAATAAATTATTTAAATTTGTAACTCTTACAAACTTTAATTTTAACAAATAATTAAAAATTTGATTTGTAACTTTTACAAATCGAATTTAAAATATAATATTAAAATCAAATATTTTATTTGTAACATTTACAAAAAAATAAAATACCATTACGGCTAGGTTTCAACTTTTGAATCTTAGTTTTCATTATGGCTAGGGTTTAACTCTTAAACTTTCTAAACACAATCTCACATGAACAATTCATATTAGAAAAGAGAAAGCATATAGACGTCATTGCATACAACCCTTGATTTCAATTTAATTAAATAAACATAAAACATGCCTTATAATTAGAACACATATAAAACAATCACCATTGTAACATACAACATGTTCATATAATAAAGCATATCCTAAAAACATATTCTTTAATTAAAATGTTGAGAAAAGAAATCAATATACATAAAGCAAAAATATATTGATATTAGCTTTCAAAAGGTGCAACCTTTGTAACATATCTCATAAAAATGCAACCTTTACATAATATCTCATTAAAAATGCAACCTTTGCAACATATCTAATAAAAGATGCAACCTTTGGAAAAGGATTCAACCTTTACAATTCTTTTCATAAAAGAAATTTTATTTTTATTTTTACATGTTCTTTAAACAAATGTTTGCCCAAACATTGTAACGCCCCGAAACGTGGATTAAAATTTTCGAGTAAATTTTTCGCTTTTTCGAAAGATCATTTTAAAAAATATAAATTTAATTCAGAGTTTATATAACAATTAATAACAGCGGAAAAATTATCATACATACTAGTCGTGAATAATTAAATTCAAGAAAATATTTAAGTAGCGGAAACGATTGTGAAGATAATGGTACATGACATATTATATTTATTACAACCCATAAATTCAAAGTTCAGGTAATAAAACAAATAGACATCCATCATGGCATCACTCTGCATTCTGCGTGTCATTCACTGTAAAAATTAATGTAAGAGTGAGACAGAATATAGAATAAATATAAAATAGATAAAATTGCACAAACACAATCAACAATTCATAATGATATGATGAATATGCCAAACAAGTCCATTAATAGATCTTTAATTAGTCAAATGATGTCATGCTGGATCCATTTGGTCTTGGTGGGAATACTGCAGTAAAAGTCTCATAGAGACACAAATAGGGCTTTAGCATATACCATGAATCCCTATACTTCATGGCGCTTAAGTACCGAAGTACACAATATCATAAGTAGGACTTCTGCATAAACCATGAATCCCTACACTCCATGGCACACAACATAATAGGGCTTAACTCATCATAGAGTAACCCCCCACCAGGGTAGGCAATCATGGAACCCCTAAATTCCATGGTGCGTCCGAATGCTTATGATGCATGAATGCCTTTAATTCTTTTAACATACCATGATATCCACATTTCCAAAACCTCTTGGATACTACAAGTCCTCAAGGAACACAATACACATAATAATTCACAAAATCATGGATTTACTGTTTCAACCACATATGTCAATAACCACAAGGCATTCATGTATATATATATTAATTATGTCATTCATAATTATTCACCATCACAATATACAAACTGTATGATACTCAACAACATTTGTAATAATTCATAATCACTCAATAATTTAATAAATAATTTTTATACATAGAGAAAATATCATTTTCTTTCAAAATAGCCATTCTAAGTGACTTTCAGCATCCCCAACAGCAACATACATTAGCAAAATAGTCATAACATGGGCAAATCAACTCCTTTTTAGGTGATTCCACTTTCTATAGCTCAATAATACAATTATCTACAACTTTCATGAAGAACACAGTTTCAAATTCCGAACAGAAATATTTCTTATTCACGAAATACCACACTGCCTCAAGGTGAGTTTTTCAAAACGTACATATATTAGTAATTTCAGTGTTTCTGGAGTTACAAAAATGATTTTTGCATGAAACTAGTTCTAAAATACTCTTAACATAATTATCTACAACTTTCATGAAGACTCAAACAACTAATTCATACCACAAAATTCCCAGTATTGAAAACAAGATTCGGATTTCCAAAATTCCAGAATTTCAGAATTTCAGCTTGCACATACTTCAGTAATTTGAGCATAACTTGAACTACAAAAATTATTTTGATGTGAAACCACTTTGTAAAAATCGACAACTTAATTATCTACAACTTTCATGAAGACATCTAAGGCTGATTATGCATGTATAATTCCCATCATATCAAAATATACACTAAACATGAAGCAAATCTTTCACTCGGACATACAGTAGTATTTTGGCTATAACTTTTGCTACACATACTCAAATCAATCGGTTCAGGTCTCAAAATTCATATAACAAAAAGATTTACAACTTTCATGGAGACACTGATCACTAATTCTTACTACAAAATGCCCAATTTTAACAATAAGATACGGATTTCAAGTTCACAGATTTACAGCTTGTACATACTTCAGTATTATGAGCATAACTTGAGCTACAAAAATTATTTTAATGTGAAACCACTTTATAAAGATCCACAACTTAATTATCTACAACTTTTATGAAGACATCCAAGGCTGATTATGCACGTACAGTTCCCAGTAAATCAATATATACACAAAACAAAGGATAAATCTTTCACACGAACATGCTGTAGTATTTTGGGTATAACTTTTGCTATACTTATTCAAATTACTTGATTCTGGTCTCAAAATTCAGATATCAAAAAGATCTACAACTTTCATGAAGAAGTTAGAGTCAAATTCACACGTTTTCAATATCAAAAATGAGCAACAAGTTACGAATAAATTCTGGAATCCTAGAATCAGCATACAATTCTACCCATTTCACAAATATTCACAACCCTGTCCCCTCTTACCTTAATGGAGGTTCCTAAAGTGGTTGAAAGTGTTGTATTATTGTCCTAGCTTCAGATCAAGAGTGAAATTGATGGAGAAAGTGAAAGAAAATAAGAGAGAGACTTCACTAACTTCAGCTTGTTCTAAGAATTCAGACTTGGGAACAAGATGTAGTGTTGCTTTAATCATGCAAATGACAAGTGGGGGACAAGCTTTTCATAATGGGATTGTAGTGGGATGTTAGGTGCATGAATTATGGTGATAATAGAGGTTTTAGGTGAGAAAAATGAGCTGGATTGTTGACCATTTCCGCAGCCTACATAATGTAGTTTGTTTGATTGAAGTAAATATCAATTCTGACACTGTTTTGGTATTTTAGGCATATCTCTCTCATATCTTAATGGATTTTAACAAATGTGGTCTTGTTGGAAAGCTAAGACAACGAGGAACAACTTTGTAGTTTACGACTTTTTCAAATTCGGACTCTAACAAGGTATTAAAATATGTACAAGATGATATGATTGAAATAAAATATCAATTCTGACACTGTTTCGGTATTTTGGACATATCTCTCTCATATCTTAATGGAATTTAACAAATTTGGTCTTGTTGGAAAGATAAGAAAAAGAGGAACAACTTTGTAGTTGGACACATTTCCAAATTCGGACTCTAACTAACAATTAAAATGTGTACAAGATGACGCATTTTGAGTGGAGTATGTGGCAATTTGATGAGAGTAATTGGAAAAGCCAAGGAAATTAATAACTAAGGAAATAGGTAGTAAATTATTTGATTAACTTTTACCAAAGGTATAAAGTTAAAATTATTTACCATGGTAAAAGGTTAAATTGAAGATGTTGTCCTAACCAAAAATTTATGTAGAAAGTTGAGATAAAATGGATAATATCATTGATGGTCTAAATCAAAATGATTATACATGAGAATAAAATTTTTAGGATGTTACAATTCTCCCACCCTAATAAAAATTTCGTCCTCGAAATTTAATCATTACGCACTCCTCAGTGAAACAATTCTGGATACTGTGTCCTCATAGCATCTTCACGCTCCCAAGTCAGAGTTACATCAGTTCCTTGTTTCCATGCAACTTTTACCAGTGGTACATTCTTGTTCCTCAAGCGTTTATTCGATCTTTCTAGAATCTGTGTAGGTTCTGTGGAGATGGTCAAATTTTCTCTAACTTCAATATCATCGGCAGCAATCACATGGTTGGGATCTTGTACGTACTTCCTTAGCTGTGATACATGAAATACATTGTGCAGATTTGCCAGGTGAGGGGGAAGTGCAATCTGATATGCCACTGTACCAACCCTCTTTAGGATCTCATATGGTCCAATGAATCTCGGACTCAATTTCTTACTCTTCAATGCTCGACCAATCCCCTTGTGAGGTGAAACCTTCAAAAATACATGCTCACCAACTTGGAATTCAAGTGGTTTCCTCCTCTTATCATAATACTGCTTCTGTCTGTCCTGAGATGCCTTTATCTTTTCTCTGATCATTTCTATCTGTTCAGTAGTCTGCTGCACAATTTCAGGTCCTAACGCCAAACTTTCACCAGTTTCTAACCAACAAAGTGGCGTTCGACACTTCCTACCATACAATGCTTCGAATGGAGCCATACCAATACTACTGTGGTAGCTATTATTATACGTGAATTCAATCAATGGAAGAAACTACTCCCAACTACCACCATGTTCAATCACACAAGATCGCAGTAAGTCTTCCAAACTTTGTATGGTACGTTCTGACTGTCCATCTGTTTGGGGATGATAAGCTGAACTCAATCGAAGCTTTGAACCCAATTCCTGATGCAAGCTTCCCCAGAATCGGGAAGTGAATCTTGGATCTCTATCTGACACAATACTTGATGGTACACCATGTAGTCTTACGATCTCCTTCACATATAACTGTGCCAACTTTTGTAAAGAGTTCTTCATATTCATTGGGAGAAAGTGAGCAGACTTTGTCAATCTGTCTACAATAACCCAGATTGCATCATTCCCTGAACGTGTTCTTGGTAACCCCGACACAAAGTCCATTGAGATGTCATCCCATTTCCAGACAGGAATCTCTAATGGTTGCAGTTCACCAGATGGCTTCTGGTGTTCTACCTTGGCTTTTTGACACACCAGACATGAAGCCACATATTCAACTATCTCTTTCTTCATCCTTGGCCACCAAAAGCTTTTCCTCAGATCTTGATACATCTTAGTTGATCCAGGATGAATGCTCAACATACTTTTATGCGCTTCTTCTAGAATCGTCCTTCTCAGATCAACATCATCTGGTACACAAATTCTATTCCTGATCCTCCAAATTCCATCTGATCCTTCTTGTAGTCCCATATCTTTTCCATTCGCCTGTAATTCTCTCAACTCCTGTAATGGCAAATCTTCTTTCTGTCTTTCACCTAACAGTTTCAGGAAATCATTGGTTATTTTCAAAGTCCCCAAAGTCATACTCCTTGAAGATTTTATCTCTATACCCAAGTTCATGTCTCTGAACTGTTCTATCATCTCTATTTCTTTTATCATCAAAGATGCCATATGAATGGACTTTCGGCTTAGTGCATCTGCCACCACATTTGCTTTTCCTGGATGGTATTTCAAATCAAATTCATAATCTTTAAGAAATTCCATCCACCTTCGCTGCCTCATGTTTAATTCTTTTTGATCGAACAAATACTTCAAGCTCTTGTGGTCACTGAACACTTCAAACCTGACTCCATACAAATGGTGTCTCCAGATTTTCAGAGCAAATACCACTGCTGCCAATTCTAGATCATGCGTCGGATAGTTTATCTCATGTGGTCTTAACTGTCTAGAAGCATAGGCAACCACCTTTCGTTGCTGCATCAAAACACATCCTAAGCCCATTTTGGAAGCATCACAATAAACCACGAAATCTTCTTGTGGGTTAGGTAAGGTTAAGACTGGAGCAGATGTAAGCTTCAACTTCAGTTCTTGGAAACTTTTCTCACATTCTGGCGTCCAAGAAAAAGGTTGATTCTTCCGGGTTAGCCGAGTCATTGGTAGGGCAATTTGAGAAAACCCTTCAATGAATCTCCGATAATAACCAGCCAATCCCAGGAAACTTCGTATCTCAGTGACTGAAGTAGGTCTCTCCTAGTTTACCACAGCTTCTATTTTAGAAGGATCCACAGATACTCCTTCGTTTGAGATTACATGGCCTAGGAATTTTACCTCTTTCAACCAGAATTCACATTTTGATAACTTTGCATACAACTGCTTCTCCTTCAAAATCTGCAATACCACTCGAAGATGCTTTTCATGTTCCTCTGCAGTTTTTGAATAGATCAGAATATCATCAATGAAAATGATGACAAATTGATCCAAGTAGGGATGAAATACTCGATTCATGTAATCCATGAATACGGCTGGGGCATTGGTCACTCCGAAGGGCATCACAAGGTACTCGTAATGACCATATCGTGTTCTAAAGGCTGTCTTTGGAATATCCTCAGACTTGACACGAATCTGATGATACCCCGATCGTAGATCAATCTTGGAAAACACTGCAGCACCTCTCAATTGATCTATCAGATCATCAATTCTGGGCAAAGGATATCTATTCTTCACTGTCAATTTATTCAGTTGACGATAATCTACGCATAACCTTATGCTTCCATCTTTCTTCTTGACGAGCAATACTGGCGCTCCCCATGGTGACACACTCGGTCTGATGAAATGCTTCTCCAGCAACTCTTCAATTTGTTTCTTCAGTTCCGCCAGTTCAATTGGTGCCATACGGTATGGAGCTTTAGACACTGGTTCTGCTCCTGGAATTAAATCAATGGAGAATTCTACCTCACGTTCTGGAGGTAAACTTGAGACATCTTCAGGAAATACTTCAGGAAATTCAGAAACAACCGGCATCTCGATTGCTTTAGGTTCACCATCTTCTTTGTAAAGAGTGAATAAAGCAAACAATTGACTTTCACCTTGTAATACATAGGTCTTGAGGTTGTCAGAATTTAGATTTTCTGATGGAAATATCACGGTCTTGTTGTGACAGTCCACCAAGACTCGATTTGTTGATAACCAGTCCATCCCCAGAATCACGTCCAGATCCTTCAAAGGTAAACAAACAAGATCGACAAGAAAGCGTCTACCTTCTATGAGTATAGAACATTCGTTACACACCTTAGCAGTTCTAAGTTGTGTACCGGTGGGAGTAGAAACAATCAGATCATATGTCATAGGTTTCACAGGTAATTGAAGGCGTCTAACACACTCATCAGAAATGAAAGAATGCGTAGCACCAGAATCAAATAACACAGATAGGATTGTACCATTAATGTCGCACTTACTTTGTACGAGGTCATCAGCTTGGTCTGCCTCTGAACCGCTAATGGCATAGACTCTCCCAGCTGTTTGTTGCAACCTCTGATCTGTGGACTCCCTGTTCTGTCTTGGAGGTTGGGCAGTACGTGTGTCTTCTCCTCGGCCTCTCTGATAATTAGAGCCTCTTGGTTCACTCATAGTGTTCCTGTTGTTGTTTTGATTGCTCTGCGGACAATTTGGACTGATGTGTCCTTTTTGGTTACAACGGAAGCAAGTGACCTCTTCAAGACGTCTGTTACAATCACGTACATGATGATTACCTCCACACTTAAGACACCTCATGTTATTACGTCTATCAAAAGATGACGATGATGATGATCCGCCTCTGGAGTGATTTGGATAGAACGATCCTCTTCTTTTGAAATCAACTGACTGAGGTTTCAGTTGTCTATTGGCCTTTTCATGTGCCAGTCTGGCTTGATGATTCTCTTCAAAAATTCTGCATTTGTTGATCAAAATGGGAAAACTCCGAATTTCTTGGTACCCTATCGCTTCTTTGATTTCCAGTTTCAGTCTGTTCTCAAATTTAACACATTTCGATTCTTCGGCACCAGCCTGTTGAAAAGGAGGGTAAAAGAGAGATAGTTCTTCAAACTTTGCAGCATATTCTCCAACGGACATCGAGCCTTGTTTCAACTCCATAAATTCCAGCTCCTTGCGACTTTTCACACTTGCTGGAAAATATTTCTCCAGGAAACAGTCTTTGAAGTTGGCCCAGATCAAGGGTCTGTCAGTCTCGATCATACGGATTCTAGCATGAATCCACCAGTTCTCTGCCTCTTCCACCAACATATAGGTGGCATACTCCACCTTTTCGTATTCTGTGCAGGGCAATGCTCGAAAGATGCGCTCCATTTCCTTGGCCCAAAGATATGCTCCTTCTGGATTATAACCTCCTTTGAATTGTGAAGGCTTTCTCTTCAGGAAGTGGTCTAACCCATGGAGTCCTCCAGTGCTCCTTGGTTGATTTTGTCGTTCTATGGCTTCAGCTAAACGGTTGAAAGCTGCTGCCATATCGTGGTTGTTGTTGTTGTTGTTTCTTGCCATCCTATATTCGTAGTTTGGTTTATACCAATTCTAAGGGATAATATATCATATATAAATACTATATAACTATCATTATTCTACAGTTTATCAGTTAAGCAATCAATCATATCACACATTTATCATATCATCAAGCGGTAATCAAAACAAATCTTTTTGCAATTAATCAGTCAGGCATAAGTCATATAGTATACATTTAGCATGTTATCAAGCAATAAATCAAACATTTTACATATTATGTCGAGAAACAGTATATGTCATAACAATTGGTCCTGAATTTTTGAAAACGCTCTGATACCAACATGTAACGCCCCGAAACGTGGATTAAAATTTTCGAGTAAATTTTTCGCTTTTTCGAAAGATCATTTTAAAAAAATATAAATTTAATTCAGAGTTTATATAACAATTAATAACAGCGGAAAAATTATCATACATACTAGTCGTGAATAATTAAATTCAAGAAAATATTTAAGTAGCGGAAACGATTGTGAAGATAATGGTACATGACATATTATATTTATTACAACCCATAAATTCAAAGTTCAGGTAATAAAACAAATAGACATCCATCATGGCATCACTCTGCATTCTGCGTGTCATTCACTGTAAAAATTAATGTAAGAGTGAGACAGAATATAGAATAAATATAAAATAGATAAAATTGCACAAACACAATCAACAATTCATAATGATATGATGAATATGCCAAACAAGTCCATTAATAGATCTTTAATTAGTCAAATGATGTCATGCTGGATCCATTTGGTCTTGGTGGGAATACTGCAGTAAAAGTCTCATAGAGACACAAATAGGGCTTTAGCATATACCATGAATCCCTATACTTCATGGCGCTTAAGTACCGAAGTACACAATATCATAAGTAGGACTTCTGCATAAACCATGAATCCCTACACTCCATGGCACACAACATAATAGGGCTTAACTCATCATAGAGTAACCCCCCACCAGGGTAGGCAATCATGGAACCCCTAAATTCCATGGTGCGTCCGAATGCTTATGATGCATGAATGCCTTTAATTCTTTTAACATACCATGATATCCACATTTCCAAAACCTCTTGGATACTACAAGTCCTCAAGGAACACAATACACATAATAATTCACAAAATCATGGATTTACTGTTTCAACCACATATGTCAATAACCACAAGGCATTCATGTATATATATATTAATTATGTCATTCATAATTATTCACCATCACAATATACAAACTGTATGATACTCAACAACATTTGTAATAATTCATAATCACTCAATAATTTAATAAATAATTTTTATACATAGAGAAAATATCATTTTCTTTCAAAATAGCCATTCTAAGTGACTTTCAGCATCCCCAACAGCAACATACATTAGCAAAATAGTCATAACATGGGCAAATCAACTCCTTTTTAGGTGATTCCACTTTCTATAGCTCAATAATACAATTATCTACAACTTTCATGAAGAACACAGTTTCAAATTCCGAACAGAAATATTTCTTATTCACGAAATACCACACTGCCTCAAGGTGAGTTTTTCAAAACGTACATATATTAGTAATTTCAGTGTTTCTGGAGTTACAAAAATGATTTTTGCATGAAACTAGTTCTAAAATACTCTTAACATAATTATCTACAACTTTCATGAAGACTCAAACAACTAATTCATACCACAAAATTCCCAGTATTGAAAACAAGATTCGGATTTCCAAAATTCCAGAATTTCAGAATTTCAGCTTGCACATACTTCAGTAATTTGAGCATAACTTGAACTACAAAAATTATTTTGATGTGAAACCACTTTGTAAAAATCGACAACTTAATTATCTACAACTTTCATGAAGACATCTAAGGCTGATTATGCATGTATAATTCCCATCATATCAAAATATACACTAAACATGAAGCAAATCTTTCACTCGGACATACAGTAGTATTTTGGCTATAACTTTTGCTACACATACTCAAATCAATCGGTTCAGGTCTCAAAATTCATATAACAAAAAGATTTACAACTTTCATGAAGACACTGATCACTAATTCTTACTACAAAATGCCCAATTTTAACAATAAGATACGGATTTCAAGTTCACAGATTTACAGCTTGTACATACTTCAGTATTATGAGCATAACTTGAGCTACAAAAATTATTTTAATGTGAAACCACTTTATAAAGATCCACAACTTAATTATCTACAACTTTTATGAAGACATCCAAGGCTGATTATGCACGTACAGTTCCCAGTAAATCAATATATACACAAAACAAAGGATAAATCTTTCACACGAACATGCTGTAGTATTTTGGGTATAACTTTTGCTATACTTATTCAAATTACTTGATTCTGGTCTCAAAATTCAGATATCAAAAAGATCTACAACTTTCATGAAGAAGTTAGAGTCAAATTCACACGTTTTCAATATCAAAAATGAGCAACAAGTTACGAATAAATTCTGGAATCCTAGAATCAGCATACAATTCTACCCATTTCACAAATATTCACAACCCTGTCCCCTCTTACCTTAATGGAGGTTCCTAAAGTGGTTGAAAGTGTTGTATTATTGTCCTAGCTTCAGATCAAGAGTGAAATTGATGGAGAAAGTGAAAGAAAATAAGAGAGAGACTTCACTAACTTCAGCTTGTTCTAAGAATTCAGACTTGGGAACAAGATGTAGTGTTGCTTTAATCATGCAAATGACAAGTGGGGGACAAGCTTTTCATAATGGGATTGTAGTGGGATGTTAGGTGCATGAATTATGGTGATAATAGAGGTTTTAGGTGAGAAAAATGAGCTGGATTGTTGACCATTTCCGCAGCCTACATAATGTAGTTTGTTTGATTGAAGTAAATATCAATTCTGACACTGTTTTGGTATTTTAGGCATATCTCTCTCATATCTTAATGGATTTTAACAAATGTGGTCTTGTTGGAAAGCTAAGACAACGAGGAACAACTTTGTAGTTTACGACTTTTTCAAATTCGGACTCTAACAAGGTATTAAAATATGTACAAGATGATATGATTGAAATAAAATATCAATTCTGACACTGTTTCGGTATTTTGGACATATCTCTCTCATATCTTAATGGAATTTAACAAATTTGGTCTTGTTGGAAAGATAAGAAAAAGAGGAACAACTTTGTAGTTGGACACATTTCCAAATTCGGACTCTAACTAACAATTAAAATGTGTACAAGATGACGCATTTTGAGTGGAGTATGTGGCAATTTGATGAGAGTAATTGGAAAAGCCAAGGAAATTAATAACTAAGGAAATAGGTAGTAAATTATTTGATTAACTTTTACCAAAGGTATAAAGTTAAAATTATTTACCATGGTAAAAGGTTAAATTGAAGATGTTGTCCTAACCAAAAATTTATGTAGAAAGTTGAGATAAAATGGATAATATCATTGATGGTCTAAATCAAAATGATTATACATGAGAATAAAATTTTTAGGATGTTACAAACATGGTTTTGCAACCTGGCTCTGATACCACTGTTAGGAATCCCTAGTGTATAAGCAGCAGAAATACAAGGATTCCTATAGGATTTGTAAAGCGCCGTGTTTCAAAGCATAAGACAAACATAAAAAAAAATTGTGTTTTAGGATTACCTCTTGAAGAATATCGAAGCAATCGTAGCCTCGTCCTTTAGGAGTCCACACGAGTACTCCCACCAGAAATGCTACACCTTCCAAATACTAGTTTGACGGCGTGTAACTTTTGCAACTTTTGTGTATTTTTGTGTCTTTTTTGGGTAGCCGCCTATGAGCATCTTATGCTCTATTTATAGGCTTAGGTTTGACCTAATTTGCTCTCTAAAGAGTGGGCTTCTTACTCATTCTAAATGAGTTAGGCCCAATAGTCTTATTTTAGTCCTACTAAAATAAAAAGCTATTTTCTGATGGGCTTACTCTATGTGTATGACCCTATAGGTAAAATACTCGGTTATATTAATAATAAACTATTTTATTATTAATATAAAATAAGAGCGGCATCTAGCAATGCATCATTATGTCCGAATATTATTTATTAACAACATAACCTATAAGTGATAATTATTTTATATGTTTGTTCCTTTTGTCACGATATCCTAATTGGGCCCAAGGCATGGTCGCGTCATCCTTATACGGTCCAATTTATTTTACTTGATACCGGAGTAGACTTTATCTGAATAAATATCCAATATTTATTCTTTCTAGCATGGCCATGCATTTCCTTAGTCTCACTCCATCAAGTGGCCTATAGATATCACTCCTGTCAAATAGGAGAGACAAATCTCATCTACATCACTCACATCCCTCTGCATAATTTGTACATTACCTAACCACAACCTTTATAGTCCTCTTATTACAGAAGACATTTGATTGTATTAAAATAATAAACTCCTTATGTAGGAATCGTAGTGACTTCAGGTCAAAGGACTACATATACCATTATCACATTGAGAATCATTTATGACATTCATGTAACGATCCATGCAACGTTCTCATGGTGGGTCTGTCCAGTACATCATTACTCTTAATGTGTACCCGTGTGAAGACTTGATATCATTTATATCCATAATCTATGAGATCAGATCATCAGTACACTTACACACTAGTCTTAATGTATTTACATGTCCTCACGTAAATACTTGACTAGGGACATTTTAGGAATAACTCTCATATGACCTATTACTCCAAGGATAAATAAAGGTTGTTAAACTATTTAACAAAAAATGACTTATTCAAAATGATGCGAACCTATATAGGCTTTTAGTGCATATTTCCAACAGAAATCTATCCTGATTACTGGTCCCAAGAGACAGAGGAGGACCACTGACACAGATACCAACTCTGAAGATCCAGATCTTCAAGGTGAGGAGCAGCTGGGACATAGAGATCCCACCAGATTTCACACTAATGTGAAATGGGCTCGGTTCCACCAGATTAAGGGCCAAAGACTCATCTGGGAGAGAGTCTTAGATCTGAGCGTTGGGGACTATCCGGAGCTTTAGGATAAGGTATAAAGGAGGAGATGGGGATCCCTGTTTTCCCTACCTACTGAGGGAGACCCTATCTTAGTGATGGAGTTTTATGCGAATGCCTACAGGACTCACCAGGACTCTCCGAATATCAGTCATCAGAGGATGAGTTAGGTTAGGGGTCGACATATGACCGAGACACCATTAATACCCTACTAGGTAATCCTTGGGAGCCTACTCCCGAGAGTGACACTTATTTCTTGAAGGAAAATAGAAACAAGGTTACGGCTGAGGATGGTGATTTAGGATACTTCCTAGATCAGGTTGCTCACTTCTTGAGCAAAGATGGAATCTTCTTTAACCTGATTAAGGTTGGAAGGACTCCATCAAACCTCTTCAAGACCTAGCTGACCCCTATAGCTCAAGTGTGGTTTTATCTCATGCTACATAACATCACTCCTGTCACCCACCTCTCTTCTATCCCAGTTGATCGTTGCTACCTTCTTTACTATATTCTTCAAGACCATACCATTGACATTGCTGAGCTGATATCTGAGCAGATTCACCTTTATGCCCTTGGGTATAAGGTGAACTGTCCTATCTCATTCCCTCTCATCATATCTGCCTTACTAAGGAGGCAAAGAGTTGCTGTGCCATCACTAGAGTTCACTAGTTCTTCGGGGAGAGTCTCTAAAGTTCTAGTGAACAGAGATTACTTCATCCAGCAGTACGAGCTTCCACCACTGGAGCAGGAGGCTCAGCCTAGACAGAGGAGGAGGAGACCACCAGTTCAACCACCATCTACTAATACTATCACTAATGGATTTGCTACGATGACTCTTGAGCATCAGCATATGATGCAGATGATGGCTGCCACACACAGAGCTTATATGCATCTTCATGATGCATTTTATCAGTACAAACTTTAGGGGGAAGGAGTACTTTATGTCACACCAGCTGAGTTCACAACTCATGTAGCTTGGCCTGGTGATTCACCTACATACCCTGAGGCTGGTAGACCATCTGGAGCACATGCTGAGACAGAGGATGATGCAGATGAGGAGGGAGATGATGAGGATCACATGGAGGACTGATGGTGTTATTTTTCTGCACCTTTTACATACATTTCAGTTTTCATTTAGTTTGGTATTTACATTGGTTTAGTTGATTTTGGATTATATTATATTTTGTTTTTATTATGTGGTGTGTTATTTTTGCGTAATTTTTGTCGTGCTGTGTTTTTGTGTATCTTCTTTAAAAACCCAATTTTTTTTATCTTTTTAATAAATAAATCAAATTTTTGAAAATAAGAAAATTTATACACTTAAAGTTTTTACACAATAAAACCATTTTTTAAATCAATTATCGATTTTTTTTAATTAAGAAATTTTGATAAAATTCAATTACAATAATTTTATTAACTATCAAGCTAATTTCAATAACCTGGTGAGCTGAGAAATCTTTTAAACACTTGAGGATTTCAACATAACTTCATTTAAATTGATTTTGCTTTAATCTGTGATTTGTGTTGTTGTACAGAGAATTCAAGAAAATGATCAAGGCACATTTTTGGTAAAAGAAACCCTGGGCCAAAAAGCTTACCATGGTAAAATTATTTTATCCTTTGAAAGCCAATTTTGAGCCTGAAAAATAAATTCTTTGGTACCCCTAACCTTTATCAATTTTAACCATTCCCTATACTTGATTGATTAAAAGAGCAATTGAGCAAAATGAAAGATATTTCGGGTATTCTTACAAGAATGGGGAGTGAAAATTAAACAACTTGATTCTTTTCAAGAAAAATGAAAAAATAGTGCATGTGATTAAAAAAAATGAATACATGCAAATCAAAAATAATGAAAAGAATCAAGTTAGGGGTATTTATTTTTCATTAATAAGGGAATTGAGATTTGGGCAAAGAGAAAGCCTAAAAATTATAAAATGCTCTTTTATGATTTCAGGTTTTTGAATTCCAAGAAAAACCATAATTTCTTGTAACCAAGCCTCATTACAACCCTTGAAAAGACCTTGTGATTTTTGAATTAATTCTATATAATTAACCATTGACTAGATAAAAATCAAAGTTAAATTCGTTTGATTTTATGATTGATTGAGTGAAACAGGTTACCCTTTGCATAGAGATAAACACTTATGAGGTAAGCCTGAAATTATGCTTGACTTGTTAATAAAATATTGTAAAGATTTTTGTCATTAAACCTCTATTACATAAGATATCTATTTTTGATTATTTCAAAATGGTAAATTATGAAATTACTTTTTGTGATAAATTCTCGGACTAACTTAAAAATTTGATTTCAAATTTTATTTTTAATTTCTCTATTGCTCAAGGACGAGCAATGTCTCAAGTTGGGGGTATTTGTTAGTCCTCAAATTTACAATAAAATCTTTAATAAAAATTTTGTAAAAAGAATAAGAATTTGGTGAATTTGTTAGAAATTTAGGTTTTAAATTCAATAAATAGATGTTATTGGAAATAATCTGCCCTTGATCAATTTTCTCTAGTTTTGCAATGAAAAAGTAAAGAATTTAAAGAGAAAATTGAAGAACTGGAGAGCTGACGTGTAGAATCAACAGCACGCGTAGCGTGGGAACCTCTGATGCTGACGCTACGCATCACACTCACGCGTAGCATCAGGAGCTACATGAACACCACTGACAGATGGTCAAGCACTCAGCTAATGACCCCTCCACTACCCACAAGTATCCAAACCGAACTAGGGGACAAGACACACCTGTCTGGGCATGATTAATTAAAATAATTATACAATCATGGCCACTTCGAGCTGATTAATGGAAGGTGAGTCAGGGACCTAACGCGTAGCGTCAGGACCCTTCCTCAGCCCTATAAATAGGGACATTCTCCATACTTCTAGGCATCTAATTCCATTCTTCTGAGTTCTTTTCTCTCTTTTCACTCAAGTTTGAGTGTTCCTCTTTGAGTTTATAAGGTTGGAGTGATTTCTAGATACTTGAGAGTATTGTGTAGTAATGTGAACTTTTGTATTGTGAAGTGTTTTCAAGTCATTGTAATGTCAAACTCTGTAAGTGCTATTCTTACTTTTATTATATGTAACTAAATTGTTTATGTTAGAATTTGGTGAATCAATCTATTAAATGATGTTGTGATTATGACCACTACATATTTATGATTCAAGAACATGTTAGTATTCCACTCTTTATTAATATAAACATCAAACGGGAGAATGATTTTTATGTGTATTAAAACTTGTTTTATTAGTATGAATATCAAACGAGAGAATGATTATTCATACCGAATTAAAATCTATTTTAATGGAAGTAAAAGTTGAAATACCCTTAATATGCCAATTACTAGGAATAGAATTGGTAATTATTGTTGCCATAAGGTCAGGACTTAATGCAAGTTTTTATTGAGAAAGCTCATGAGGAATCGGACTTTACGACAAATACTTAGAATTTATATTACGAGGAATCGGTTATAATGACTTTAAAGCTGCAATAACATGAACTTGATGATTAAGTATGTATGTTTGTATTTATTGCATTATATTTTAGTGCGAGAATCCTAATTCCAACATAGTTTGTTAATCTGTGTTTTTACCTCAAGTATCTGAATTATTCTAAATTACTTCTCAATTTTATAGTTAGAATTTATCTTTTCCATCTTTTTACTTTATGAACAAATCAACTATCAAATTCTGTGAATATTGTATAAATTGTTTATAAATTATTCTTTTGATAATAAACATTGATAAATTTACCATAGTAAATAAGAAATTACTGTGAGTTACTGGATTTTCAATCCTAGTGGAACGATATCTAAATTTGAAAACTACAATTGATTGGTGCGCTTGCCAATTAATAACCTAACAGTAACACGGGGGTTAACATTGGTTGCGTCCTCCAGTCACTTGACTCATGCTCCTCTTTCGAATTCAGCGCCCACTATGTTGATCACTCGCCCAACGCTCATTCCGGCACCTACGATTACCAAAACATCCAACTGGTTAGTACATTATTTTCCTCGCACCTCCAAACTTATATCCCAAACTTCCAAATCCATTAAAACTCAGAATCCAAGCTTTCTACATAACATGAATATGTGGTTTGAGAGAGAAACAAGGGAAGAAAAAGAAGGGAATTGAAATTAAGGATCCTAAAGGCCTTACCTTGCCTTTCAAGCTTCCAAAACCACCAAAATCCAAGGTTACAACCAAGTTCTGGCCAAATCGCACAAAGAGAGGAAGAAAATGGGAGAAAAGCATTTCTGCCCAACAGTTTTGCATGTCTCATTTAAAAGCTTATCGCAATGCTGACACGCATGTCTCATTTAAAAGCTTATCGCAATGCTGACACTACGTGTCAGCTCATTAATCTGCACCCGACGCTACGCGTCAGGGTTCTCATTCTATTTTTCTTAAAATTTCATTTTAAGCTCCTCTTTTTATTCAAGTATACCCTCTTTAAGCCATGTATTATTTTAAAATATTATTTCTCTTAATTCCAACTTAATTTATTATTTAATTTTACTTTCCTAATTTTATTTATCAGGGATGTTATAGAATCTCTAGATGATTGATGTATGTAATAAGTTTGGTGATGATTGTGGTGATATATGTATGCATGAGATCTTAGGGTAGTAAACGGAACCGGATAGGTCTTTTCTTAATTTTGTGGGAATTGGACTCCCTGGATGGTCTTCTTGAGCTTAGATATATGCATTAGATTGATGTGTGAGCCTTGAACAATAGAAGGTGTGCATTTAGGCTCTAGGTGTGTCATGAAATTGCATTTAAATGGTTAAAATGTGTTTATCCATATATCTCCTTTATATGTTAGAATTTTGGGCGAACAAACTTCGCTAACAACTCCGGAATGGCGAAAATACGTTGCCTACTAAGTTTGGTCTTAATCAGAGCTAAATCGAGGAAATTAGGTACTTAGGAAGTTGGGACCTTTAGCAATTCTGCTAAATTTGCTAAAGCGAGTACATTTTCGCCCAAGTGAGTTTCCCCTTGCCGTAAGATCTGTTGCTGGAGTTATTTCACCTAAGCGAGAATTATCTTGGAACGGTTACTGGAGTAATTTCGCTCAAGCGAATATCCTTCGCCTGAGCAAACTAACTCAAAACTGATTCTGTGATATTTTCGCTTGAGTGAATCCTCTTCGCTTGAGAGAATTCGTTATTAAATGGTTCTGTGGTAATTTCGCTTGAGCGACTATGCCTTCGCTTGAGCGAATTAATTTGGAATGGCTTCTGGTTGATTTTCGCTCAAGTGAGTAACTTGTCGCTTGAGCGAGATTGTGTGTATTGCTCTTTGTTTCATTTTTGCTCAAGCGAATTAATCTCACTTAAGCGAATTGAGCCTGATTTGGCTTTTTCTTATTTTTTCTATTTGCTGGTCTTGTGAACATGTGTTAGACGTTAATGTATTCCGTTATCACTTGGGGTGTCACATGTTAATTTTAGACGCTTTCTGCAAAAATTTTATTGAGAATTCTCTGATCTAGAATTTATTTTATTACTCGTATTGGATTAATTAAGGTAAACTTACGATAATTAAGTTAATGAATCGACTTAATCTTAAATAATTAGGAGGGATGTTATAGATGGTATATTGTTTTTATAGTGAAGGGATTTTATGAAGGTGATAATTATAGTATTAGTATCTTTTTTTGGATTTGTAGGGATCTTATTTGGTAACCTGGCAAACATATTCAATATATGGTAATATCATATATACAAGGTAAACATCACGTGTATGTTGTACATTGGTCCAAATTATTTATGGTTAGAGATGTATGATTGAGAATCTAGGTATCCATAGATATTGGTTCAGGTCTAAACATGGTGGTGGGAAATGTCAAGATAAAGTAGGTTTATCTAATCTTCTACGAGGGTGGATTCAATATCAATTTTTTATTCTCTATGTAGGAAAAATGGAACTTTTCCTCAACCTTCCCACTATCATTATTAATATGCAAATAAAGACTAAAGTTATAGAATAAATTTGTAAAACATTAAAAGTATGGGCCTAGTTTGAGCTCAATACCATACTCTTTAAGGAAATTGAAGAGTCTAATGTCACAAATTTTCTATCAAAAGTTTAGTTAAATTGAAATTTCCAATTACAAGTTGACCAAGCACTACAAGAAATATGTGTTTTAGAATTAAAATATTGTATTGGATCCCAACTCCCACATGATTTTGCATTGAAAAATAAACGCAGCGACCATGAAATTTTAAGAGGCTTCATTTCTTAAACAACTATGTCGAAGTTAGGGTAACTAGCGGTTGAGATCAATTGTTAGTTACTGGGTGGAAGGCCATAATTTTAAAAAGGTTAACATGCGTTGTTACGACCTTGACTTTGACATAACATTCAAAAGATATGGTGTGCGCCCAATGCACTCCTATCGTCTCTTACAATATTTCAAGTCTTTTTTAAACTTTTCTCCCGTGCTTTCAATTTCATTTTACTTATTTGGAGTGTAGAGTCAAATGTTTAAGCTGTGTTTAGTTATAGAAAATTATTCTACTTTTCTAGGAAAAGTTTTCCGCTTGTTTTCCAAAATTTTCATTTCCTAGAATAGTTAGAAAAATTTTGAAAACCCGTTTAAATAATGTGACAGTTTTCCAATTTGAAAAACTAGAAAACTAGAAAAGTTGTTCAAGTGCACTCAGTTTTTCAATTTTTTTCAAACATTTTTTATTTTAAATTAATTAAGATATGTCTTATATATATATATATATATATATATTATTTATGACAATATTGTATAGTATATGTATCACATAAAAATTATGACAAAAATTTAAAGTAATATTAAAATGAGAGTATATGAGTTTGTCTTTAAATATATTACAAAATAGTTATAATGATTCAAATTTCTTGCCTTCGGTGATGAGTCGCATTATAGTTATTCCATAAGCTATTAGCGATTGATTCTCGTAATTGAATCATTGCATTGTTATACAACAAAACCTTCTTGGATAGTGGTGAAAGTTTCATTTGAAAGTTCTAAATAGTCTTCACCATACATTGTAAATAAATTATTAGCCCTATCTTCCATCCTAATATAGTTATGCAACGCACAACGTGCATGTGGAATCAACATTTAACGTCGTAATAGATAATTTGGTATATCTTTCAGAATATGAAATCTAGCTTTAAGAACACCAAATGTGTGCTATATAACATTATGAATTGACGAGTGTATATAATTGAACAATTCTTCTTTTCCTCTCATTCCTCCACCACGTTGGAAATTACTACGATGGTATCATTCACCTCGATAAGGGGCCAAAAACCCTTTTACATTGGAATAACCACTATCCACAACATGAAATGATCTATAAAGAAAAAAGGAAGACAAGTTAGTTAATAAATTCATGTTACTATTGTAATATATTTTAATATAATAATGAGTCATACCATTAGTAGGATTAGGAAATCTATTTTCGGTTCTATATACTTTGTCTGCAAATACACGGGAATCATTAGCTGTTCCTTCCCAACTAGTATAACAAATGTGAACATCATATCATATGAGCAAACACCCATGACATTTTGGGTGACAAGAACCGCTTTCCTTCCATGAAAATACTTTTGTTTATGTGTTGGTGCCCATGCTGCCACATGAGTTCCATCGATGGCACCAATGCAATTCTAAAAAAAATTATATTTAAACTAATTTAGAATGAAATTAAAGAAGTTGAATATAGTGATCATATTATACCTTGAAGTACGGATACCATTTAGGATTTCCTAGAATTTCTGGTTGAACTTCACCTTAATCAATTAGTCTAATTACTGTTATACCAAATGCCTTTAATGCTCTTAACACCTTTTTAAACCACACGAGTTGTTTTAGTTGAATGTTGAAATCTATCACTAAATAGCCTTTGTCTTGTGCCATGGTATAAGATCCTTAGTCCCATCGCCAAACCTTCCTCTACGCTAACATTTCTTGAATCATGTAATAGATTTAACATCTTCAACCTGTCGCATAAATTTAAAAACACATGTGGCTTCATGTGAAATGATTCATAGTATTGTGAAGGGTTTCCACACAATATTTCTCTTATATATAGTTTTCCACTAAGCATCGATGTCCTACAAGGAACTCTATCAATAAAGGTATGACTATGTTCCTTCAAGAATAAAAAGAACATCATATCCATTTTCATATCCATATCAGATTCTTCATCTGAGCTGTAACTATTATTTGATGAATCTGACATAACATGCACATCCATATCCAACTTTATGGAACAACAAATTTCTATCACAATTAGTGTTATAAACTAAGTAAATATAATCACATACATAATAATGCTCAGTGTTTCAATCTACTAATAAAACATTCATAAATAGGAAATCCTAAAAATTATTATAAATAATTTAACTCGTGTGCCAACATTCATAAGTCATTGCATACCAACATACATAAATCAATAAAACTATCCTAAAAATTATTATAAATAAATCCTAAAAATTAAAATAACGCAAAAGCATCAAACCAAACCATTCACCCAACCCTTTCTCCTATCTTTAGACATAAGTAGAAAAATCTTCCTCCAATTTGGGTCAACAAAATACACAATGGCCTTGTTATAAGAGGCAGTGCCAACATCAGGTAACTCATCTAATGTAGTCATGTAATTTGTAATAAAAAATTCTTCAGTAGCTTCATTGGGTTATGATTTGTAACCTTGGCTATATCTCTTTCCTTTCTAGCAATTATAGATTGAGACCATGCTTCCATCAATGCATCAATCTTATCCCTTTTAGAATTTTTTTAACCCTTCTACTACAATCTAAAGACTCCAAATCAACATCATATTTACGTTTTCCTCTGCTACCACCCTCACCTCTACTACCATCATCACCCATAGAACCCTCACCTATACCAATACCACCCTCATGTACTCCTAGATATTCTTCCTCAATTATGTGTTCTTCTTCCAAAGTTTGAGATGCTGTAGTTGAAGCATTATGAAAAGCACCAGTTGCAGAGGAACTATTGAAGACAATATTCAATAATGGGTATAGCTTACAACCTTTTTTCTTGAAAGATTTGTATATTTTATCTCATTGTAATATATTAAATTAATTCATTAATATAATATGTCATCAAAGGGTAAGAAAATTAACAATTTGGAGCACAATTCATACCTTAAAAAATTCATCCCAAACTCCATTTTCAGTAGATACAATATTGTTATTGGAGTCCCATGTAACACCAGTTTTACTTATTAGCTCACTGAGTTTTGAATTCACACCTCACATTCGGTGATATTTTCCCTTCAACTTATCAGCACCATATCTTTTTACAAATTTTACAAATATAATTTCATCCATTTCTTCCCAATTAGTTGTTTTAAAAGTTGGATGACCATTGGGATCTCTATTGACCCAATCTGCTAAGATCTCTAAGAAATAATTTTCACATTCTTCACTGCACTCCATAGCCTCCCCATGTTGAGCATGCCTACCCATCTATTTAACAACCCAATTTCAAACATTCAGAAATATACTATCTATTTAACAACTCAATTTCAAACATTCAAAAATATACTATCTATTTATACAATTCAGGCATTTTGGTATAAAGGGTGATGTAGAACGGAGGGTAAACTTTAAAGTTATTAACCTTCAAGAAATAGATTCCTAAGCTAACTAACAAGAATATATTTCAAGACCTAGACAAGAAACTTCTAGACTGAAAATTCTTATAGTTATACTTGTACTTGTATCATAATTCCAATGTTGCAAGACCTAAATTCCATATTACATGTACAAGAAATAATTTAATAATTGTAAAAGTATAGATTCATTATCAATTTCAAGTGTTGTTTAATTTATTTGATGCTTCCTATGACCAGGCCTTGCTTGCAGTTTATTTGGTGTGCTGTTCTTCTTCCGAGAAATGCTTGCTACAGAAGGTATATTTTAGTTTCCATTTCCAATTTTTATTCTTGTAAATACATTTTCATTTGTATAATTATTCTTCTTTGTTTGTTCCCTTTAACTATAATAGACTTAGGCTTACACGTGATTTAGAATTGAGAATGCAGTGGGTTTGAAATTTGAATATATTGGCCAACTTATTCTGACTTCTTCTATTCTAGGTGCCCTCCTTACATATAAAAAAAGGCCAACAGGCTTTTGACCTGTTGGAGGTTTCATCTAATGTAATATTTTTTGCTCATTTCTGATTGATTGTGAGGAATATGATGAAACACATAATCTAGGTTCAGGAAGAATAATGGTCTACTATAACTTCTGTTCCTAATTTCAGTGTTTGGATTATCCAGGATAGGTAGTCAAAGCTAAGGAAGCAAGCAATACATTTGCTAAGACACGTCATATATTTGTAATTTTATTGGGCCTATTCTCATCAATAATTGGTGGGATAAGTTACTGTCTGATAAGGGTAGGAGCTAAGGCATCTGATCAACTACTGTAAAATTTTGCAGAATTCCAACATGTTCATAAAATTTTACACATGTACACCACACAGCATGTCATCCAAAATCAGTCAACACACGTAATAGACCACAAATCTTGCCCACCATATTTTATTTTCCATACCCACTTCACATTGGTTCATGTAGACATAAACTTGTAAAGAAAGGAAAAATTCTTTGACACGCATAATAGACCACAAAATTCTTTGACACTCACTTACACTTATAAAGAAAGAAAAAACAGAACAAAATTTGGAAGGAAAGATCAATGATAAATCCATTAAAACATAAACTTAGCATAGTCGGGTATATCCTTCAAAGGCCCTGAACCTTTCTCCATTTGATTAAAAGTAAACTCAACAATAATCTATGAATGCTCTTTAAAAAAACTGGTCAACATAATGAAGAAGCACTAGAAACAGAAAATAATTCTTACAAGAAGCACCAGAAATAGCAAATAAATGGGTCAAAAAAGAGGATTTACCAGTAATGTCGCAGTGAGTATGAGGAAGTAGAAGAGAGGATTCACCTATCGCGGTGAGTACGAGGAAGAAGATAAAGAACAAACATACAGGCTTGCGATATGGGCACCGATGCATCAATCTCTAAAGAAAAAGATGAAGGAAGAAAACAACGCTTTTAAAGAAGACACCAGTGGGTCGCGGGAAGAAGAAGACGCACAGGACGAACTATTTTAGAAAACTGCCTTTTCCAATTTTTTTATTTTCTTAGAAAACTATTTAAAGGAGTTTTCTGATTTTTTTGAAAAATAGAACACAGGTTTTCTATTTTTCTAAAAAAAATTTTAAATAATTTATAAACAAATAGTTTTTTATTTCTTTAATTTTTCTAAGAATAATTTTCTATTTTTCTAAGAAAACTTATGAACTAAACGCAGCCTTAGTGTAACATCCCAAATTTTTTTTTATGAAGATGAGTAATGTGGTAAATAGTTTAGAATGGAGATTGTTGAGTATGAACGTATGAGACAAGTTTTAAATATCTATTGTAAGGTATATGAAGTATGGAATTGAGTTAAATGGGCTTTGGATGGATTTTGTTATGTGCGGCTGAGGAGGACTCATGTTTCTGCCCAGGTTTTGACATTTTCGCCCAAGCGAGAGGGACTCTCGCTCAAGCGAGAATTCCTTTGTGTTGGTTACAGGGGCTCTGGCCCGATCTCGCCCAGGCGAGTGGGTTACTCGCTTAAGCGAGTCGAGTGTGAAGCGAGACGTGTGATGCGTTATCAGGGGAGATTCTGGTCGGTTCTCGCTTAAGCGGGCGTGGCCGCGCTCAAACGAGAGAAAGAGAGAGGAAAATAATAATAATAATAATAATAATAATAATAATAATAATAATAATAATAATAATAATAATAATAATAATAATAATAATAATAATAATGCATGAATGACTTATGTGCCTTGGTGGCTTGGTGGGCCCAGTTTTCTCTCTCTCTTTATGCACGCTGGTGGTACGTGGTGCCTTAGGAGTTACGGTTCCTTCCTCTCCCTTGTCCACGTTGGATGGGGGTAATCATTGCTGAGGGAATGGCATTAAATGCTGATTTACTTGCATTAAATGAGGATGGGATGTTGATGATGAGTGGGATGCTGATGAGGCTGAGATGATAAGGCCTTAGTTGTATGTTTTTCTTCTCACTCTTCCTTCATTCTTTGGGGGTGTATGTTCTGATGAGAGAAGTGCTCCTCCTTTTCTCTAGAACTTGTTGGAGCTTCTGCTTCATCTTTTTCTTCTCCTTCATCTTCTTCTTCCACTCATGCATGGTGTAGGACCGAGTGGAACTGTGTGGTGTTGAGGAACAGCGTATGGCTGTGTGTGGAGGCTGGGTTTAGGTTCCTTTTATCCTTCCCTGTTTCCTAGTGATTATTCTTCGTCTTCCTCTTCTTCTCCTTCATATGATGGGTTCGGTTGGAGCCTACAACTGTGTGTGTGTGCATGTCTCGGTTTGTGGATGTATGATGGTCCACTGTGGTGAAGTTGCACTACTCTTAGGAGGATGAAGACATGCATGTTGCATGGAGGCATGGTGGTCCTCCACTGTTGTTGAAGGTGTATGGTGCTACTGTGAGGAAGAAGGCATGCATGGAAGCTGGTGGTCCTCCATTGTGGGGAGGATGGTGCTGTACGAGTGAGGAACAACTTTGTACTAAGCCTTGGAGGTTGCTGCTCGAGTGAAACAACATGGATTCTTCCATGGCTGTGAGCAGAGTGGAACTTAGATGTTGATGGTTTGAAGACTTGAGTGGTCATGGGGCTACTGGAACGTCATTCCAGGTACGGGGAGCTTTACATCTCAAATGCATGGCTTATGGACGGATTTCCGGGTGACATAATTGTATTGTGTTGTGTTTGATGTGTATTGTGTGCTGTTGTTGAGTTGAACCCGGCTGTATGATTATTTATTGCTGCATGGTGCATGCTTATCTGTCCAAGAGATGTATGATGATATTTGTGATGATGTGAGTTAATGCATGAGATGCATGTTACTTGTATTATGTATGCCGAGTGCATTGTATGGCTATTTATGAGTCCCTGTGTGCAATTGTGTATTCAAAAAGGTATGTGATGTTGTTATTGAACTTGTGTGTGATGAATGAATGTATTGGGGACTGTGATGATGAATGCCGAGTGAAATATTGGTATAGGATGATTATTAGAGTTGATTCCCGAGTGGAAATTCCATATACCAGGGTGTGTGAGGCTTAGAAAATGCTAAGTCCGAGTGAATCCCATGAAATAGCCTGTGAGGCTTGTGATAGATGATAATTCTGAATGATGGCATAGTGATGCCGAGTGCATGTGGTATAAGCCGAGTCATCTGATTATTGTTGAGTTGCCGAATGAATTTAATGTTGAACACAGATTTCCGAGTGGGCAATCGAATGAATATGAGTTGAATTTATATGTATACGTGTTATTGTGTTACTGAATATGAACACCTTGCGGGGTGCCACGAGGGTATTATCCCGAGTGAAGAGGACATGGTCCTAATGTTGATTGTGATGAAAGACCCGGGTTGGACTCGGGAAGTGCCTGGGGTACTAAGCGTGAAATGAGACGCTTGATGATATGCCGAGTGCATTGGCGTTGAACGCCGAGTGAATGAAACCGTATGCATCCAATTCACCACTGGAATGCATTGGAATCCTATACTGATCGGCAATCAGATGACAACATGTGGTGAATATGGCTAAGTCCTGGAGCTGGGCTCGGACAGACTCCTTGAGAGTGGCTCGGAGTGTGAATATTGTTGATATAGTCTTGGGGTAGACTTGAGATGAAATCCGATTGAGGGATTATATTATTGATGAGGATGTTAGGCTTTATAGCCGAGTGAAAGTGGTAAGAAACCTGATTGAAGATGTTTGTGATTGTTTATATTGAATGGTAGTGAATGTTGTGTTGATTGATGTATATGTTATGGCATGTTATAGATTCTATGATTAATCCGAGCCAATATCTGTCATTTAATATGTAATGCTCACCCCTACACCATTTTTCAGTGTATGCAGGTCGGTCTGGGATGATGTGATGGCCTTAACCTGAGTGATGGGTGTTTATGATAAGGCCGTGCATATAATATTATGTAATGAGTACAATTGATGTATCAAAGCCTTGGTTGGCTCTTATAACCTGTTGTATAATGAATACAAATAATATATGTATTGGACCCGAGGGTGTGTATATACAAGATTTACATTGAAATCATGTGAATGTATTGGATAATGGATGTTGGTGAATGAATAATGTTAAGATGGAATTACCCAAGTGTATGATATGTGCCTAAGTGTGATGATATGGGTGACTTCCATTGTTTTGATTGAAAAGTGTTGTTAAACTTCTTGGTGAAGTATTAATGATTAGTATGAGGCCAAGTCTATGAATTCTGATTGGAATATTGTGTTGAGAATCCTTTCTGAGTGAAATATAAATGGTTTAGTTATTTTGCCGAGTGAGTCTTATGTATATGACTCCATGACCGAGTGTGACTCATGTGTGAGCCTTTTTCTGAATGATGGTAGCCCTAGTGGATTCTGAGAGGAAACATTATTTAGAGATGGAATAAAAGGTGAACATATGTTCTGATAGAATTATATAATATAAATTCTGAGTGAATAGATGGATATGTATGTATATAAGTATTTATGTTGATTTGATGCTTCTTACCGACTGGAATATGAATGATGTTGGGTGAATAATTTTAAGTTAATGAATTCCGAGAGAAATACAGGAGGCTTAGATCCAATTCTGAATGAGGCTATAATGTTTGGCCTTTCTTTTCCGAGTGAAGAACACTTAAATGGATTTTTAGAGAATTGCCATTGATGAACCCATTCGGTGTAGGATTTGATGGGAGAATTTCCTGAGTAATCTTTGTGTGGCCTTTTTCGAGTAGAGAATATGGGTAAACCCCGAGTGGGGAATGGTTTGTGTTTTTCGAGTGGAGTATGGTTGTGGAGATCCCTTCTGAGTGAAAGAAGATCTACATATTCTCCAAGAGATAATAGGCATGAATGCTGAGTGTGAGGCCAAATATGTATTGGTCGGTAATGATGTTAGTTACCGAGTGGAATACCACTCAGAAGATGAGTTGGTTTATGAATGGTGTGCTGAGTGATGAATGTGAAGTACATTCCCGATTGAATTGTGGTGAAACACACCGAGTGGTGTTTGGTTGGGTAATAACCCGAGTGAGAGGTTTTATGGAATCCGAGTGGAATAACCCGTATTTTCCCGAGTGGATCATGTGTGTACCTTAGTGGATAAAATGTGGAACTAAGTTATGAGGTGTATGTGCGTGGAATCATTACCGAGCGATTGAAACCCGTGACTCCGAGTGAATGGTTGTCTCAGATTCCGAGTGAGATTATTATTATTTGCCGAGTGTGGCTTCTCGCTTCAGTGAGTGAGTGCTCGTTCCAGCGAGTTTGGTTCTGAGGAAAGGCTTTTGTATGGTTTCGTCCAAGCGAATGTGTGCACGCCGAGCAAGTTTGGCTGTGTCGCTCAAGCGGAGTCGGATCTCGCTTGAGCGAGTCTGCGTTGTTTCTCTTGGTTCGCTCAGGCGTTGAGTGTCTACCGTTGGATGGCTTTTGTTTGGCCTTTACTTTTCCTTACTTTCCGTTGCCTTCCTTTCCTTTCTCTTCTTGGTCATTGGACCTAGCTCTCATATCTTCATATATGAGAGTGGATTTTATAGATCCAGGTATGTTTTAACGTGAAAATTTAACCCCTATTTTTAGGGTGTCACATTGGTGGTATCAGAGCAGACCGAAAGGTCTATGGCCAAGGTATGCTTACCATGTGTAAGCGGTTGAGTACATGATGACCAGTTGTCATTATTGCTGGTGGTATTTTATTGGTTTGATGCATGCTTATGCATGGTTTGTATGGCTGTATGCCTATGTATTTTGCTGGGACAGTAGTGAAAGATACTACTGTTATGATATTAATGTTGTGGCCTTATATTTATGGAGGTCGGATTAACTGGCTAAGATTCTTGTGTATGAATTGGTGGAAAATCGTGTGGTTGAAAAGGAATATACCCTAGATGAGAGGGTAAGATAATTTAAATATGGTTGATGCATGCATAAACATTTTATATTTGGTATAGCATGCACATTATGATGATATTGAACGTGGTTGCGATCACGAGAAGCACCTTGCGAGGCTGCTAGAGGGAGTACCCCTTGCGAGGCGGGAAACCATTGAAAATGAGTATATGATCATGGTGGTTGCGATCACCCGAGGAAATAAAATCGGATCCGTGTATATGCATCATAGTGACATTAGCATATGCAATAGTCTTGAAGCATGATATATTGTGATACTTTAATGATGAAATATGTGAAATTGTTAATGGAAGAATTTTCTAGTGTGTTGAATTCGGCTTAAGAATGGTTGATTGTGCCATTTCTTAAATGATGATTTATACCCTTGGCATGGAATTCTGCATGATTAATATATATATATGATGAAGTTGATTGATGGCAGATTCTTAGTTTAAGAATTTGAATATGATCATGAATGTATAAATGTGAAATCAGGTATATGTTATGTTGGAATTGCGTCTCGGTTTTAATGTGTTAAAACCGAGTGAAGGATTAATTGATGATAGTGAAGCTCTTATAATTATTAAGACTGTGTTAATTGATTTGAATTCTTGTGTATGCCATGCTAATGGTTCATGGCCGAGTCATGATTGTGAATGGATTCGAACTCACATGCTAAGTTGGCTGGGTGAGTAATGTTGGGGAATCCCATGATGTGAGGATTTTAATATGTGATAGGTGATTGAATATAAAACCTGAAGCATGCTTGGTTGGGATTTTTATCTCGGTTTGATGTGTGAAAACAAAGTAGATGATTGGATTAGGTACTGGGCCACAAAGTGTGGTAACCCAATTGGTTGGGCATAATCATGTGTGGATGGATGTTATGAGGATTGATATGGTGATGTACCTGTTAGTTTGGGTACTGTCTCGGTTTTGTGATTGAAAACCGAGTGAGTGGTTGATTGAATTATGACCCATAAGGTATAGTGACCCGATTGGATTCTGTATGATCTTATACTGTTAGACCTTGTGGAACTAGACTCTATGTTGATTTTGACTCGGTGATAATTGGATGTTGTGGGGGTATTTGGTAACTCTTAGAATTCCAAGCCAAACAATCTGATTGACCATATGGATTGTTAAGTCAAATAATGGTATAACAAATTGTTGAAATTTGAAGTGTCTTAAGGTTGAAATCCGAGTACACCTTGGTACTGGATATGGTGATAATGGAAATAATATTATGATGATTGTATATCCGACTGGTGGACTGTGTTTTGCTCAGTGAAGAGAGTTACCAATGTAGAAACCTATTGTTATGATTGAGAATCATATTGAAAACCGAGTGGTATATCTAAGAGAATTTGATAAGTTCCTAGGCTTAAATTAATTGTTGGCTAGTGATGAATGATGAATCGAAAGATCGATTGGCTGAATGACTATGATTTTATAATGAGTAAGATTAAAGAAGGAATTTTTACTCTGTTTGAACTGGAAACCGGCTGCTTTTATGCCATTTTATGGTGAGTGTAATTGGCATTTGATGATTATTATCATATGATTCACACTAGAATAGGTATATGGGCTGCATATATGCCCTGAATGAGTCGGAAATCCATTGGTAATATGCATTTTACTGTGAGAATGATTAATGTTTATCGACTGTTGGCATGAGATGCATCACTGTTGGTGCCTAATGGTGGTATTGATTCAGATGTATTACTTATAAAATGGTAAGAATTGCCATTGATTTTCATGAAAATTGGTATTTTTTGAGTGAATGCAGTCGGTGTGAGTGAAAAAGGGTGTGAGGATGCTGTTTCGATATGACTCTGCATGCCATAGGTATTGTGGCAGTGTGCATTTTGCATTGACTCTATGCAATTATAGTAACCCTATAGGAATGAGACGTCATCCTATATATTGGATGCCGCAATTCATAGGTCGGGTAAATGAGACTGTAACTGCTTATGGGAATGGCTTGAGTCTATCGGACTGCTCTAAGTAAGATGAGAATTATGCTGAGTGAAGTGAAATTGTGACTTCCGAGTCAATGGTGGCAATTCCAAAGCTGTTGTCAAGATGAGTCCTTATTGGAATTTCGAGGATGAAATTCTTTGAAGGTGGGGTGGATTGTAACATCCAATTTTTTTATATGAAGATGAGTAATGTGGTAAATAGTTTAGAATGAAGATTGTTGAGTATGAACGTATGAGACAAGTTTTAAATATCTATTGTAAGGTATATGAAGTATGGAATTGAGTTAAATGGGCTTTGGATGGATTTTGTTACGTGCGGCTGAGGAGGACTCATGTTTCTGCCCAGGTTTTGACATTCTCACCCAAGCGAGAGGGACTCTCGCTCAAGCGAGAGGGACTCTCGCTCAAGCGAGAATTCTTTTGTGTTAGTTACAGGGGCTCTGGCCCGATCTCGCCCAGGCGAGTGGGCTACTCGCTCAAGCGAGTCGAGTGTGAAGCGAGACGTGTGATGCGTTATCAGGGGAGATTCTGGTCGGTTCTCGCTCAAGCGGGCGTGGCCGCGCTCGAGCGAGAGAAAGAGAGAGGAAAATAATAATAATACTAATAATGCATGAATGACTCATGTGCCTTGGTGGCTTGGTGGGCCCAGTTTTCTCTCTCTCTTTATGCACGCTGGTGGTACGTGGTGCCTTAGGAGTTACGGTTCCTTCCTCTCCCTTGTCCACTTTGGATGAGGGCAATCATTGCTGAGGGAATGACATTAAATGTTGATGGACTTGCATTAAATAAGGATGGGATGTTGATGATGAGTGGGATGCTGATGAGGCTGAGATGATAAGGCCTTAGTTGCATGTTTTTCTTATCACTCTCCTTTCATTCTTTGGGGGTGTATGTTCTGATGAGAGAAGTGCTCCTCCTTCTCTCTAGAACTTGTTGGAGCTTCTGCTTCATCTTTTTCTTCTCCTTCATCTTCTTCTTCCACTCATGCATGGTGTAGGACCGAGTGGAACTGTATGGTGTTGAGGAACAGCGTATGGCTGTGTGTGGAGGCTGGGTTCAGGTTCCTTTTATCCTTCCCTGTTCCCTAGTGATTATTCTTCATCTTCCTCTTTTTCTCCTTCATATGATGGGTTCGGTTGGAGCCTGCAACTGTGTGTGTGTGCATGTCTCGGTTTGTGGATGCATGATGGTCCACTGTGGTAAAGTTGCACTACTCTTGGGAGGATGAAGACATGCATGTTGCGTGGAGGCATGGTGGTCCTCCACTGTTGTTGAAGGTGTATGGTGCTGCTGTGAGGAAGAAGGCATGCATGGAAGCTGGTGGGGAGGATGGTGCTGTACGAGTGAGGAACAACTTTGTACTAAGCCTTGGAGGTTGCTGGTCGAGTGAAACAACATGGATTCTTCCATGGCTGTGAGCAGAGTGGAACTTGGATGTTGATGGTTTGAAGACTTGAGTGGTCATGGGGCTACTGGAACGTCATTCCAGGTACGGGGAGCTTTACATCTCAAATGCATGGCTTATGGACGAATTTCCGGGTGACATAATTGTATTGTGTTGTGTTTGATGTGTATTGTGTGCTGTTGTTGAGTTGAACCCGGTTGTATGATTATTTATTGCTGCATGGTGCATGCTTATCTGTCCAAGAGATGTATGATGATATTTGTGATGATGTGAGTTAATGCATGAGATGCATGTTACTTGTATTATGTATGTCGAGTGCATTGTATGGCTATTTATGAGTCCCCGTGTGCAATTGTGTATTCAAAAAGGTATGTGATATTGTTATTGAACTTGTGTGTGATGAATGAATGTATTGGGGACTGTGATGATGAATGCCGAGTGAAATATTGGTATGGGATGATTATTAGAGTTGATTCCCGAGTGGAAATTCCATATACCAGGGTGTGTGAGGCTTAGAAAATGCTAAGTCCGAGTGAATCCCATGAAATAGCCTGTGAGGCTTGTGATAGATGATAATTCTGAATGATGGCATAGTGATGCCGAGTGCATGTGGTATAAGCCGAGTCATCTGATTATTGTTGAGTTGTCGAATGAATTTAATGTTGAACGCAGATTTTTGAGTGGGCAATCGAATGAATATGAGTTGAATTTATATGCATACGTGTTATTGTGTTACTGAATATGAGTATCCCGAGTGAAGAGGACATGGTCCTAATGTTGATTGTGATGAAAGACCCGGGTTGGACTCGGGAAGTGCCTGGGGCACTAAGCGTGAAATGAGACGCTTGATGATATGCCGAGTGCATTGGCGTTCAACGCCGAGTGAATGAAACCGTATGCATCCGATTCACCACTGGAATGCGTTGGACTCCTATACTGATCGGCAATCAGATGACAACATGTGGTGAATATGGCTAAGTCCTGGAGCTGGGCTCGGACAGACTCCTTGAGAGTGGCTCGGAGTGTGAATATTGTTGATATAGTCTTGGGGTAGACTTGGGATGAAATCCGATTGAGGGATTATATTATTGATGAGGATGTTAGGCTTTATAGCTGAGTGAAAGTGGTAAGAAACCCGATTGAAGATGTTTGTGATTGTTTATATTGAATGGTAGTGAATGTTGTGTTGATTGATGTATATGTTATGGCATGTTATAGATTCTATGATTAATCCGAGCCAATATCTGTCATTTAATATGTAATGCTCACCCCTACACCATTTTTCAGTGTATGCAGGTCGGTCTGGGATGATGTGATGGCCTTAACCCGAGTGATGGGTGTTTATGATAAGGCCGTGCATATAATATTATGTAATGAGTACAATTGATGTATCAAAGCCTTGGTTGGCTCTTATAACCTGTTGTATAATGAATACAAATAATATATGTATTGGACCCGAGGGTGTGTATATACAAGATTTACATTGAAATCATGTGAATGTATTGGATAATGGATGTTGGTGAATGAATAATGTTAAGATGGAATTACCCAAGTGTATGATATGTGCCTAAGTGTGATGATATGGGTGACTTCCATTGTTTTGACTGAAAATTGTTGTTAAACTTCTTGGCGAAGTATTAATGATTAGTATGAGGCCAAGTCTATGAATTCTGATTGGAATATTGTGCTGAGAATCCTTTTTGAGTGAAATATAAATGGCTTAGTTGTTTTACCGAGTGAGTCTTATGTATATGACTCCATGACCGAGTGTGACTCATGTGTGAGCCTTTTTCTGAATGATGGTAGCCCTAGTGGATTCTAAGAGGAAACATTATTTAGAGATGGAATGAAAGGTGAACATCTGTTCTGATAGAATTATATAATATGAATTCTGAGCGAATAGATGGATATGTATGTATATAAGTATTTATGTTGATTTGATGCTTTTTACCGACTGGAATATGAATGATGTTGGGTGAATAATTTTAAGTTAATGAATTCCGAGAGAAATACATGAGGCTTAGATCCAATTTTGAATGAGGCTATAATGTTTGGCCTTTCTTTTTCGAGTGAAGAACACTTAAATGGATTTTTAGAGAATTGCCATTGATGAACCCATTCGGTGTAGGATTTGATGGGAGAATTTCCCGAGTAATCTTTGTGTGGCCTTTTCCGAGTGGAGAATATGGGTAAACCCCGAGTGGGGAATGGTTTGTGTTTTTCGAGTGGAGTATGGTTGTGGAGATCCCTTCTGAGTGAAAGAAGATCCACATATTCTCCGAGAGAGAATAGGCATGAATGCTGAGTGTGAGGCCAAATGTGTATTGGTCGGTAATGATGTTAGTTACCGAGTGGAATACCACTCAGAAGATGAGTTGGTTTATGAATGGTGTGCTGAGTGATGAATGTGAAGTACATTCCCGATTGAATTGTGGTGAAACACACCGAGTGGTGTTTGGTTGGGTAATAACCCGAGTGAGAGGTTTTATGGAATCCGAGTGGAATAACCCGTATTTTCCCGAGTGGATCATGTGTGTACCTTAGTGGATAAAATGTGGAACTAAGTTATGAGGTGTATGTGCGTGGAATCATTACCGAGCGATTGAAACCCGTGACTCCGAGTGAATGGTTGTCTCAGATTCCGAGTGAGATTATTATTATTTGCCGAGTGTGGCTTCTCGCTTCAGCGAGTGAGTGCTCGCTCCAGCGAGTGAGTGCTCGCTCCAGCGAGTTTGGTTCTGAGGAAAGGCTTTTGTATGGTTTCGTCCAAGCGAATGTGTGCACGCCGAGCGAGTTTGGCTGTCTCGCTCAAGCGGAGTCAGATCTCGCTTGAGCGAGTCTGCGTTGTTTCTCTTGGTTCGCTCAGGCGTTGAGTGTCTACCGCTGGATGGCTTTTGTTTGGCCTTTACTTCTCCTTACTTTCCGTTGCCTTCCTTTCCTTTCTCTTCTTGGTCATTGGACCTAGCTCTCATATCTTCATATATGAGAGTGAATTTTATAGATCCAGGTATGTTTTAACGCGAAAATTTGACCCCTATTTTTAGGGTGTCACACTTAGTATCCTATTAAATGACGCAATAAAGAAACCTTTCAATTGATTAGATTTCATTTTTGTTTAAGGTTAATGACTTTTTTTTAGTTTCTTTAATTTTATGCTTTAAGATTTATTTGTATACATGTGAGAACTTTATAATAGATAATCTATAGTATTATTGTTTAAAAAATGTTGACATTTAAAATTCAGCATATGATTTACTATAAAATTAGTTTCTTAAGGAACCAATTGAGGTTGATACAAGTGGTAAGCGGTTTAATATCACTTTAAGTAAAGTTTTGAATTTGAGACCTCGTGAATGTAGAAAATTTCCGTTGAAAGCCCTGTCATATTCAAAAGATATAGAAAATATATCAAAAGATTAATTTTATTTGGTTAATAGGTAGTTTTAAAAATATTTTTAGTCTAACTTTTTGTTAAAATAGTTAAATGAAATTTTTGGAAGGACGTGCACTAGTGCAGAAAATGGATACGAGGACAGGATACGAGCACGGTTATGTCAAAACCGTGCTAAAAAAAAGGCGGTGGCATTTTTGAAATTTTTGAAGTCACATACGAGGACGGTTGACTGGCAACCGTGCTTAAAACTAGAGATACGAGCACGGTTGGCAACGAACCGTGCTTAAAGACTGGAAAAATTTTTTAAATTTTTTTTCTGAAAGAGTTATAAGGACGGTTGCTTTGAACCGTGCTTAAAGGTGTCACATACGAGGACGGTTGACGGGCAACCGTGCTTAAAACTAGAGCTACGAGCACGGTTGGCAACGAACCGTGCTTAAAGACTGGAAAAATTTTTAAAATTTTTTTTTTCTGAGAGAGTTATAAGGACGGTTCCTTTGAACCGTGCTTAAAGGTGTTTTTATTTTTTTTAATTTTTTTTTTTAAAAACCTACGAACACGGTTGGAAGGGACCCGTGCTTAAAAGTAGTAAAATAATTGAGCTATTAGCACGGTTCTGAGGGGAACCGTGCTTATAGGGTCATTTTCTCGAAAACTTAAGCGTTGTTTCATTTCCCTCCTCTTCTTCCTCCTCCCTCCATTAAAATAAAAAGGTGTTCTTCTTCTCTCTTTCTCTCTACGAAGGTTTCCATTCGTGTTCCCCACTCACCAAATCCATTTTCCCTCTCCCTTTCGTCTTCCCCCTTCACCAAACTCCATTTTCGTTTCCCTCCCACCACGGTGTGCGTCTTCTCTCTCTACATAGAAGGTTCTCTTTCTCTCTACCACTTACCACCAACTCTCTACATACACATGGTTCTTCCTCTAAAACCCCATTTTCATTATTATTAATTTATTGGTCAGGAATATTGTTTGGTTGATACAATATATATTTAGGCTTAGTTGTTTGATTGAGGTTTGGTATGACTTGAGAAAATTTCAGGAACGTGTTTTGTGGAGCTTAAGAATGGAGTCTAGGAAAACAGAGACCACACCAGATTTTTGAGAAATGGAGTGTGCTTCTTCTTTGATTAAACGAGCCATGTACACAATATAAACTTCACGCTCACTACTACTTTCATTCCCTCCTTCTCTTGATGATGATGAAATGGACAGTAACAGCAACAAAATGGGCACAAGAATAACAACCAAGCTTGTTAATTTACGAACTCAGTTGAAATTAACCATATGAACGTTGGATCTGAACAAAACGTTGGATCTGAACCCAGAAAATAGTGCCATTTTTCTGCATATTAAAATAAAAAAAGGCTAGATACGAGCACGGTTCAAAGGAACCGTGCTTAAAAGTAAGCTACGAAGACGGTTATTTAACCGTGCTTAAAAGTGTCTATCTACGAGCACGGCGGGAACAAGCACGGTTCTGGAACCGTGCTTAAAGGTCCAACAGAACCGTGCTTAAAACCCCTTTCTCCACTAGTGGTGGTGATAATACATATATATATATATATATATATATATATATATATATTGAATAAATTTGAATATTAATTAAATTATACAATGAAATAAATAATGAAATATGAAATTAATTTATAGTGAATACTTCTGTTTTATATTTTATAATATCTGGATAGATAGATTTATAAAAAAATATAAGAAATAAATCGGGATAATGGAAGATTCAAGGGCAGAATGACACTTTCAATCCATGCATAAAAACAAAATTCTAATAAATGGAAGTTCCAATCTAACAACTCTTAATTTTTTTTATTCGAAAAAAAAGGATGTTATTACAAAGGGTTCAGCCACTGCACAATTATAAGTAGCTCACCATATTTCAATAACATCTCTTAAAATTGTATACTTAACTAAATAATTACCAATAATGCTTGTTTTTATAAATTATATATCATAACTAGAAATTTATATATTATAAAATGAATATGAATTAATGGGGGTGGTGAGCTGATTTTATGAGTTTCTAGGCTAAATAAGATATGGCAACTAAACAAAAGATTATTTTTATGGTCCTTCTGTATTTCAGTATGTATTACTATATATATTTTGCTCAAATTAATATATATCTTAGAATTGAAGAATTTTTAAAGTTATTTTTTTATTCTTACTATTACCATCAAATTAAATCGTATTTTCTCTTAAATTTTTGAGTATTCAAAAGTCAAAAAAGGATTTTTCAATTGTTGCTCTAAGTCATTTTTTTGAGTTTTTTTTTAAGTGAACACCATTGAAATTGATTGCTCCAATTGAAATTTACTAGTAAAAATAAAAAAAAATTCAATCATAAGTTTATAAGAATTTAATAAGAAATATACTAGTGTATGCTCAAATGAATAAGAGCTGTAAAAATCACTTAAGCGAAATTGATGACATGCTAGAATTGGTCAAAATTTGTTACATTAAAGACTGCATGAACGTGAAAGATTACACTTCAAAAATTATACATCTTTGTTAAAATATAAGATTTTTTAAAATTTTTTAACTTTTAACCAAAATATTCTTATTAATTTAGAATTTTTTTGGAATCAATATAATAATAAATAAAATACGTCAATTACATTATTTATCTCTCTTATGATAATTGAGTAGTAAGTAGGGAGATTAAGTAAAGAGAAAATGAGTTAAGAAAATTAAATAATGAATCATAATTACTCTAAGGGTAATTTTAAAAAAACTATAATAAATTTTAAAGATATTTAATTATTTTAATTAAATTAACTAACTATATTAATTAACAAGACTAATTGTTAGACTGAAACTCTTTGGTAATGGGATAAAAGCATGAAAAGAGGTATTGTTAATTACAAGATAATCAAGCGATGAACATTTGTCAAATTAAAGTCCAACTTCACCTCCAAGCCATACCTAACTTTCGTATTAAACCCAAACCAACAACATAAAGTTGCATTTGCAACGATAACATCATCATCATCATCAAGTGCAGAAAAGAAAAGGCAACAACTAGCTTCCCACTCATGGTATGCAACTTATTGCCCTTCTTCCTTTGTTGTCTTGTGTTCATCACTCCTAATTAATTAATTTATAGACACGATTTAAACTAATTAATAAAATACTATGTTGTTATTTGATTCATATAAATATAATCAATCCCATCTAATAGAAACGCCTTGGTAACTGTTGTATGATGCTTGCTTGAATGGAGCATCTGGGGATCCTCCTCTACTATATAATATTTTCTCTTTATTAGGGCTGTTATGTCCTCAACATTTCTCTCAATAATTAATAAATATACTTACTTTTATACATAGCACATTCAATAAAATTAAAGAGTTAATCTTTACTGTGTAACCATATATAAATAATTGACATTAAATTTTTTTAAAGTTACATGACTTTAAAAACTCATATGATTAATCTCAACTATCTATTATATAGTTGTATATTCACTCTTCTCACTCTCACATAAGAAAACATTTCCATATAATATATCCTATATATATATATATATAATATATATAACTAAAAGGTCATCGAGAAAGTGAATAACTATATAATTAATTTATAAGTAATCAAAATAAAAATAATGATTAATTGATAAAGTAGTTTAATTAATAGTTTTAAATTCGAGTCTTTAAAATGAAATTATGTTGTAAATTAGGAAGAATAATTAGCTTATAGCGACGGTGCTATTATGCTTGAGACTAGTCGGAGTATATCAAATAAAAATATATAAAAAGACATTAATCACATCTCAATAAATATGTTTAACAAAATTAGAGGAAGAGTTAACTAAAAAGTGTGATTAGGTAAAAGTTGATCCTTTATAAGTTAACTGATTCATTTAAAATATGTTTGATAAATTTAACTTGTTATATATAAAATCACATAAAAGATATATAATTTTTTTAAAATAGATATATCAACAAAGATAAAAATGTAAAAAATAAAATAAACTGGAATCTTAAATAGTTAAAAAAAAACGTTACAAATTATTCAAATAAATTCCTTTACAAAATAAAATTATTTTATCTAACTAATTTAAATCAATGGTTGATTTTGCAAAAGATAAGCTTTAATTCAACTAGCTAGCTTAATCGTTTTGCCCCTGCCACTGTGTGTAAGTATAATGCATTGATGATTGTTTCATGAGGCTGCTGGACGTGGTGATAACGTGAAGCTTTATTCATACTGGAACAGCTCATGTTCCTTCCGAGTCCGAATTGCTCTCAACTTGAAAGGTATTAACAGATAACAATCTCATAGTAAACGGCCATAGAAATATTTAATTTGATCCATGTCATAAAGATTATTTCTCATTAATAACACCCTTGTGTTGGATTAATTTCTAAGCTTGCTATGTGTTTTTATTCAGGGATAAAATATGAGTACAAAGCCGTTGATCTGTTGAAGGGGGAACAATTTTACCCCGGTTTGTTTTCATGTTCCATTCTTCAATTCTGTGTTAATTTTTGTAATTAATTAATGAATAAAAATTGTAATTTGATGAAAATGTTGATTTTTCATTGTGACATGTTCAGAGTTTCTGAAGCTCAATCCTGTTGGATTTGTTCCTGTTTTAGTGGATGGGGATGTAGTAATAGCTGACTCTTTTGCTATTATAATGGTGATTCACTGATTCTCTGTTTCTTTGATTTCCCTTTCTGTGGTTATCCATTTCCCCATTCCTTTTCAAATGTGTTCATTTTTTCAATTTTTTTTTTATTATTACTTTACAGTATTTGGAGGATACATATTCTCAGAACCCTTTTCTGCCTCATGATGTTCATAAAAGAGCAATCAATTTCCAGGTATGATTGTACAACTTCATATTAATTGTTGCTCAAAAAACTTTCACTTGTTGTATTTCCATGTCCTCCTCACTATGGCTTAATGGTGGCCTTAATAAAATTTCCAAATAAGTTAAAATAAATAATGTCTTGGATGTGATAAGATTGGACTTTGTTTGTTTTAAAAGTGGTATAGACTATAGTGATATAGTTTCCTTTTTATGGTGTGATGCACAGATTGCCAGTATTGTTTCTTCAACCATTCAGCCTTTTCAAAATCTTCGTTTACTGGTATGTATACTTGACCTTTCTCTTGTAAAAAGTTTATTATGAAGCAAACATTTTTGGATGCATGTGTTATGTATATAGCTGCTATGCATTCCCATTCACAGAAGCACGTGGAAGAAAAAGTTAGCCCTGAAGAAACACATTGTTGGACTAAAAGTGCAATTGAAAAAGACTTACAAGGTGAGGTTCACTATGTTTACCCCAGCAGTTCAGTTTCTACCGGTTAAAGGAAGTATCTCTTTGATATAAATTTGAATTTTAGGGAAGAATAATCAGATCATAACTAATTTATCTTATCATAACTTAATTCATCAACTATTGTTGATAATTGATGTCTATCATCATCAAATCATTCATAAGTAATCCCTTTATACTTGGCATTAAACATCTAGTGCGTAATACTTCACTACATCTGGTGTATGAAATGACCCATCATCGATTAAGTTTTAAAACCATATTAAAAATGATAGGTTTGCACTCATCCCAAAAGCTAAGACCATACTCATAGCCAATATGGAACATCTTAACAGTCTCCACTAAACATAAACATATTTGTTAGAAGGGATGAAGTGACCATGTTCTAAACATGAAAGATGCTAGTGGTTAACAAAAAATAAGATAAATAAATAAAAAAGATAATGCGGTGGACCTTTTCAAAGGTCAAAGGTCTAGTGAAATAAATACCTGTTAGCTTGATCATTCTAATCCTGTCTACTTGTGTATCTAGTCAAAGTTCATTTGCCGGTTGAAAAGTTCTTCCCTGAGGTGTTTCCAGATACATTGTAAACATGTTCTACTCAATATTGGAGGCTTCTTCAGTGTTCTGTTTTATGTGTATTCTGCTATAGTCTGGCTGAAGAGAGTTTTAGACTTAAATCTCATTCAAATGCTTTTTCTATGCATTTCAGCACTAGAACAACTATTGACAGACCATGCAGGAAGATATGCAACTGGAGATGAAGTTTTCCTGGTATCTTTCTTGGATTCATAAATATTCATGGCTATATGTAATTTTTTTTACCTTGTTCATATTGTATTTTGCATCTATGTATGGCAATATTTTGTATTTTCATATATTTCCATGAATGTATATTGTACTTGTTCAAGTCGCATGCCATAGCTATATACAATAACATGTTGACTGCCATTTTGCAGGCTGATTTGTTTTTAGCACCTCAGTTGAATACAGCATTTACTTTGTTGAAGATTGACTCGGTAATATTCTATCCATGGTCCATGTGTATGCTATTTCTGGGCATCTTATATAGACTAAAATGTAGAGTTTTTTTTGTTTTTTCAAGAATTAAAATAGTATCAAGTATAACTTTATAAGAACTGTATTTATATCAAACCTGTAATAAAGAACATGGTGTAGGTTTATAATTTGTAAAATATCAAGATATATATATCAAAATATGTTGCTTAAATTCATCGATAACAATAAAAATTTATCCCTCTATTGACCAAGCAGAAGAAGTTCCCCACTCTGGCAATACTACATGAGACATATAAAGAGATCCAAGCATTCGAGGAGGCTTTGCCAAAGAACCAGCCAGATGCAGAACACTAATTTGGATGCATATATGCCAATAATAATTGGTGAGTGGTATGCTTAGCACTTGTGACAATTTTGTAGAGCCAATATTAATTATTTGCCTAGTTATGAGAATGAGTAAAAATCAATATTCTCTATTAATTGGGTTTTTGTCGTCAACTTGGAAACATTTGTGATTTTTCAAAGCTTGATTTTAATTGATTAAACATGAAAATGTGGCCTGATAATATGTCATTGGTGCAGGAGCAAGTGATTCAGCATCAAGTAAAGACTTGTAAAATATCAAATACTAGATGTTGCAACAGCAAGTATCTGCACCATGTGTTGCACTTTGCATCATGGACAATAAATAAATCAGTTATTGGTGTTGTTGTAAAAGTCCTAAAACCTTGTCGAGTTTTTCTCGTATTTTCCATGTGTATTGCAAGCCCCTTTTGATGGCATCACACAAACAAGAAACAACCGATTTGGTAAAACAGGGGAAATGCTATTATCATTGCAATGATTCAACCTCAAGCCTCCAAGGTGAAAGACACTTCTATATGCACATCTGAAACTTCAATTGTATATCCATTTCCAACATGGCTAACTTTGTCCTTTTCCGTCCAAAAATTTAAAAGTGTGGCGAAAACGGGAGGGGCAAATAAAAATTCTCTTTTATTTGTAATTGGGATAAGTATAAAGGGAACTCAATGTAATTTGTTTTTTAATAATAAATAAATCAATATATTTTTCTTAAAATATAAAATATAAATTAAATATCTATTTCAATCTTTTATCTTTCATGTGTTATTAGCTCAGCGGAATTAACTATTTCAAGTGTCCTTTTATTGAATTTCTTGAGGTAAGTGTCAAGTGTGCATTAGTTGACAAATAAAATTAAAAATATAAATTGAACCAATGACTTGTAATATAAATGACTATTTATTTAACCACTAAATCTCAACTTCATCTATGTCTATATATAGCAAGTGTTATATATAATATTGGGCCCGTTTGTTTAAGCTTATTAAAAAAGTGATTATAAAAAAGTGATTCTTTTATAATCACTTTTTTAATAAGCAGATCAGAGTTGCTTCTTAAAATAAGCTAAAATCAGCTTATTTTCAGCTTCTGCTTATTTTTAAAACTCTAAACAAACACGTTAAAATTTAAAATAAGTGCTTTTTTTAATTAAAAAAGCACTTATCTCTTAAAATAAGCTTAAACAAACGAGCCCATTATGTGTATAAAAATATATTTTATTTTGTTTGGTTGAAGAGTAAATTAGAGAAAAGATTAACTTAAATGAAAGATAAAATATTAGGATGGTGTTTGATTTGTGAAAATATTTTCTATTCTATTTTCATGTTTTATGAAAATGAAAAATATGTTTGTCTTGATGTCTATCATTTATTTACAAATTCATATTCATTACAAAAGTAATCTAATATTGTTTATGATTCATCAAGTCAATCATCACCCTTAATTTCTCTCTTTAACTTATTCCCTCCCGGTTAGTTATGATGGTGACAATAGTGGTAATGATAGCGATAATAGTAACACAATAGCAATGATAGTAGTGGTAGGAGTTTGGTGGTGCTGACATTGTGGAAAACACAATAACCTTGTGAATGAATTGAAAAATTTAATGAAGAAGTTCATTTTAACAAAAATTTTAAATACTTATAATTACAATACATTTTTTTATGTCAAAATACCAGTAATTTTAAAATTCATATAATTTTTTAAAAATTTTAATATAATTAAAAATGAAGAATTTAAGACTTTACAAATAAAAAGAGAAAATTAAATTCTTTTGTACATAAAGTTTGGTATATGAACAACCTTGTCCTGTCGTCACCACCATTACCATTGTCGTCGTTGATATTACCACTGTTGTCACCCTTATTACCACCAGAAATGTTGTTATTGTTATCACCATCAATATCATTATTGTCGTTGTTAAGATCACAACCACCATTACCAACACTATTAATACCACTCGTATTGTTACCATAACTACTTTCGCTAACACCACCTCCAATATTGTCGTCGTCACTGTAACATCCCGTATTTTTATATTTAGAAAAAAATGAATAAATGTGGAAATAAATTTAAAATATGAAATTTGAGAATATGTGGCATTGGTGTAAATTCAGAATGAAATAAATAGGACAAAATGAGATTTTATCTGATGCGTAGCGTCAGAGTGGCGCGTAGCGTCGAGGTGAAATTTTGGACCTAGGGGGACACGTAGCGTCAGCTTCACGATTAAAATTTAAAGTCCAGAAACAGCTACTCGAGATAGAGAGAAGAAAAGAGAGCTTAAGTCGGTTCTCTCTTCTTTTTCTTCCCGAGAGCTTAAAACCATGAATTAAGCTTAAATTAGCGTTGAAACTTGGAATTAAAAGTGGATTGAAGGAAGAAAACATGAGGTAAGCCCTTGAAATCTTTCAATTTTTAGTTTTGGTGAAGGTTTTCTTCTATTTTTAGTTATCTTTGAAATTTGAGATTATGAACCGGTTAAAGAATCCTTTATGGCTCTTAGATGAGAGATTAAGTGATGGAATTGAGTTTTATTGCATAGACTATGAATTAAATAAAGAAAGTTTGATGGAATTAGGGATTTCTTAAAAAGAACCAATAGTTTTGGTGATGATAAGCTTATGAAGCTTTAAGGGTTAATTTTCAAGTGTTTTCTTAAGTTAAGATTTTGATGTTAGTTCCTAAAACCTCTTTTCATGATTTTGCGTACTTAGTGTTTTGGCGCATTGGTGCTCGCGGGATAATTAAAGAGCATTGGAATCGAGGTAAGGGGAGTGTATGATGTGTTTATAGTTAAAGTTGATGAGGTTTTATATTGTGAAATGAAAGTGATATATTTATGTGAATAGTAATTTTAGACTATGTGGTTGAGGTAATTATATATATATATATATATATATATAGAATATTTATGAGTAATAGATGATAATTGTTATAATTGATTGCAAATTGAAATTGGAATGGTGAAGGTGAGATTTATTGTATAATAGTGATTATGAGAAAGTATTGATGGTTAATGAGAAATAAGGAATGTGAAGAGAATGGATGAGTATGTTATGTTTATAATGGTTTATGTGTTGTGATGATATGAAATTATGCTTGCTTATGAGACTTTGAGTATGATATTTAAAGATGATGGCTTTTGGGCCAAGAATTATGTAGATATTGATGAGATTAATTGATGAAACCCAGTGGTCCAAGTAGAGATCCAGTGGTTGAAATGGATATATATATATATATATATATATTGATGAGATTAATAGTTATATGTTGTATATGCGTGTTATGTGGTGTGAACAGCCATTTGGTATGTGTTACCCCTCACTTTTGGCTCCAGTGGTCCATGTAGAGATCTCAGTTAAGCTACCAAGTGGTCCAGGTAGAGACCCAATGGTTGAGGTGGGGAGCCGGTGTGTGGCTCGGTGAGCCAGGTAGAGTTCATGGGATGTCAGTGTGTGACTCCCAGCTGGTGGCTGCTCTGTTAATATCTAGATACTAGGTGTCATTATATATAATTTGACCATGAGAGTCAGTTATGAATGATTTTGATTATTGGCATTGATTTGTGATATGTATAAGGTATTTGAAATTGATTGAGAATTATAATGATCATAAGTATTGAGATTTGATTATGGTTAATTAGTGATATTGTGACTAGTTCACGAGCATGAGGAATGATTTATGATTAATTTGTGATAATGATGTTAAATGATATGATATGAATATTGTGAAAGTACGAATGATGATTTGAGGAGATATGTTTATATTGGAAAGTGTTTAGGAAAGGACTATGGGATAGATAAGCGAGGGGGATGTGTGAGCTCCTCTAGGTGATATTGTTCCTAATTCAAATATCTACATTGTATTGTAATGCTAGATACTCACCCTTACTTTTATTCTTTCAGAAATGAAAAGAAGGGATATTGCGGAGGCCGAGGAGACGGGTGCAAGTGAGCAACAGAGCAATGCTAGGACATTTATGATGATGAAATGTATATATATATATATATATATAGGGTATGAGTGTGAATGTGTTATGAGTTTTGATGCGGTGTTTATTTATGTCGTTATTAATATGGCTATATGTGTTGATTGCAGTTTGTTGGCTAATGGCACTGAGTCATTAGCATTTATATGTGTGGTTTGATTGAGGTGTGACATTGAGCCATTAGTTAGCCACCCATGCATAATGACCAGGAATTGACTATATAGATATGGATATGGCATGGGGCCATATGGTATTTAGAATCATGCATTATTGGCAGGAAATATTTGTTTGATTGATAAGTGATTGTGTTGGTAAAATGTTATAAAAGAATTAGGAAATTTAAATGTGAACATTAATGAATTTGAAGTGATATTGAGGAACTGGATAGGTGATTGTGAAATCTGATGGGTTTCAGGACCTCCAGAAAGTACCATTAGGTCCTCTGGGACATTTAGGATTTGTGTGAATTGGCCTTGGGCCAATTGGAACCCATTTAGGGTGTTTAGTGCAAGGGCTTTGCATAAAATTAAGTTAAACTGCATTTTGTGCATAACTTGCACATATGTTGGAATTTTGGCAAAGGATTGCGCCAGCAGCTCTGGAATAGGGGTAATATGGTGCCCTTAAAGTTTGGTGAGGTTTGGAATTGAATTGAGTAAGATAGACCCCTAGGAAGTTGGCCAAAAGGCCTAAAATGTGCAGCAACAGCAGGTGCTGCTACTGATGTCCTCACGCGTAGCGTTAGCCTAGCGCGTAGCTTCAGCCTGGCGTATAGCACCAAAGCTGCGATTGGAAGCTCACGTGTAGCGTGGGGCTGGCGCGTAGCGCCAGATCCCCTGTTTCAGAACTTAGATTTCTTTCAAATTAAATGACTTTAAGGACTTTAAAGAATTATATACTTACTCTTTTGGGACTTTTTAATGAAAATGATTATTTTCATGATTATGATGTAATTTAATTGTTTAAATGCGAAAAATTTATTGAGAATTTTTGTTAAATTGCTGAAAATAAATGAGAAAATAGGTGCAGGATGTTACAGTCACTACCACCTACATTGCTTTCACTACCCCACCTCTATTATCGTCGTTGTTATTACCACCGTTGTCACCCTTCTTACCACCACAAATGTCGTCATTGTTATCACCATCAACATCATTATTGTCGTTGTTAAGATCACAACCACCATCACTAACACTATTAATACCACTCGTATTGTTACCACAACTATTGTCACTAATGTAACATCCTGAATTTTATAAAATGAATAATTGATGAGAATAAATAATAAATAATTTAATGTGAGTTGATTTATGTCCCAAAAATATTGGAACGATTAAATTGGGAATTATTTTGGGAAAAATCATAATTTATTGGGACTTAAAAAGTTAAAATTATACCCGGTTAGAATATGAGTGTCGGACCAAGTATCTCTGATTGAGATGCCGTTGGTCAGGGCTGTTAAGAATATTATTGGGAATCCGAATCTATATTCGGAATAATTTTTGGATAATGTTTTGAGCCCGAACAGTGAACCTGTTGGTTATAAAACGGGGAAGTACTTATGATGGGTTAAGTTAAAATTAAAATCTCCTCCACCTTTCTCCATATTCTCGTTAGCTTCTTTCTTCCTTATCCTTCTTCATTTCATTCATCTTCCTTCTCCTCTTTTCTTGTTTAACCGTGGTCACCTTCCCCATCTCCTCACCCATTTAGAATTAATTTCACATCATGGATTCTTGAGGCAAGAATGGACTTTGGAGGAAGGCTTGGCTCTCTCCTTCTTCCTTTACTTCATTTTTTGTTGTGGAGCTAAAGCTTGGATGAGAGGTATGGTTTTTGATCATCCATGGTTTTTATTGAAGGTTTAGGTTTTTGAAGTGTTAAGATGGGAGGTTAGATGTTGTTTTGATGAATGGTGGTGAGTGGAATTAATCCTAGGTTAGAAAAATTATTGGGGGGTTGAATGAAGCCTTTAATTTTGGAAATTCCAAGGTGGGGTGGCTTAAGTGTGAGCCTTTATGAGCATTTAAGAGAGTACTTAAGATTAATGTTGGATGGTGATGGGAAATAGATGGGTATTAATGTGTGTTGTTGGGTTTTGGTGAAACCCTAACTCTAATCAATTAGGGAAAGTGTGAAATATGAATAAAATGCATGTTTAATGAAGATAGAAAATGATATTAATGATATGAGATGGCCATTGATGGTGATTAATGTATAAGTTGTTATTTATAATGATGGATAATTATAGTAATACCAAATCTTATAGAATGAAGCTCATGGGTGAGTGTTGTTAGGAAATATGCAAGAATGAATGTTGATATTAAGGTCATAGTGTGGTGATGGATCAATGACTTGGAAGTGTAGTTTGATAAGGTCTTAGACCATAACATGTACTATCTAGAATATATGGGTAGTGAAGATTGACTTGAGCTAAGATAACTCATGTTGAACTCAAGGTGATGATAATGGCATTTGGATGATTGATGTAATGAAGAAATGCATTTTAGATGAGGGATGAATGTGATATTGGTGTTGTTGGGTATAGTTAACCCTCTTAGACCTAGAGAATCTTGACTTTGGGAAAGGAATTCCCGAAGCCTAATACAATTGCATAAGTTGGTGTTCATCAAGTCTAGGACTTGATATTAGGCTTTATGATAAGCTAGCAAATGGTTAGAATTATGACGGTTATTGATTATATATATGTATATGTATGTGGTCTGTAGAATTCGTTCCGAAATTATGTAGCGGAGCTTTCGGAGCGTGTATTCGGAGCATTGGAATCGTTTCGGCTCTTCCCTCGAGGTAGGAGAGGAGTTAGATATTCAAATTGCATGAGTAGATTTATAGTGATTGTTGTATGTTCTACACTCATGCTTGCCTTACCATATATATATATATATATATATATATATATATATATTGAATTAATGAGAATGGCAATGGTTGACTATATGGAGGATGTGTGATAATATGTGGTGATTGTTATTGAAATGTATGCCTACATGGGTGATGAAGATAAGTTTAAAGTTTAATGCAATTATTGAGAAAATATGATTGGAAGTTTAATGATTCCCAAGGATGGTATATGTAACAATGAGAGGATTGTATGATTATGTTTATATGAGGATGATAAATATGAATTTAAGGTGTGATTAATAAGATAGAATGAGAATTTCTGAGTAAGAATGATTAGAGCAAGTTTTATGTGCCTTATGTGATGTTTCTAATGTGTTGGATGTAATCAATTTGATTTAGAATGAGATTTCATAAGGTGAGTTGTGAGAATTTTCGTTTGCTGCACAAGTCCTGACAATCTCGCTCAAGCGAGATGGATTCTCGCTCAAGCGAGAATCCCTTGTATCAGAAATTTGGTTTCTGGTTTAATCTCGCCCAGGCGAGTGAACTACTCGCTCAAGCGAGTCGAGTGGGAAGCGAACAGGTGAGGCACTGGATGAATCTCGCTCAAGCGGGAGTGGTCGCGCTTGAGCGAGCGAGAGAGGAATTTGACACTGTACTTTGCATACAGTTGTTTCTTTTTCAGGATTTCCAACACAACCTTCAAGTGTTCAACATGTTCTTCTCTGCTTTTAGAGTACACTAATATATCATCAATGAACACCACTACAAATTTATCTAGATATGGATGAAAAATCCTATTCATGTAATCCATGAATACGGCTGGTGCATTAGTTACACCAAAAGGCATTACTAGATATTCGTAATGGCCATAGCGTGTTCTAAAAGCAGTTTTCGATACATCTTCTTTCTTCACCCTTATTTGATGGTATCCAGACCTCAAATCAATTTTGGAGAACACCGTGGCACCACGCAGCTGATCCATCAAGTCGTCAATCCTTGGTAGAGGATATCTATTCTTGATTGTCACCTTGTTCAGTTGTCGATAATCTACACACAACCTCATGCTACCATCCTTCTTCTTAACCAACAACACTGGTGCACCCCAGGGGGATACACTGGGTCGTATAAACTGCTTCTCTATCATCTCTTCAAGTTGTTTCTTCAACTCTGCTAATTCTAGAGGTGACATTCGGTATGGTGCAATTGAAATGGGTCCAACTCCAGGTACTAGATCAATGGAAAATTCCACATCTCTTTCTGGGGGTAAACCAGGGATATCTTCAGGAAAAACGTCAGGAAATTCACACACAACCGGCAGATTTTTGATTTTTGATTATTGCTCTCCTTTCGTTGAAAGCAATAGCATGAATCCTTGAGCCCCTCCTTTTAAAGAGGCACTCACTTGGTTGGCGGTTAGAAATCTCGAATCCTCAGGATTCAAATTCACTGGTTCTCTAAACATTATGGTTTTATTATGACAATCTATTAGAACATGATTGTCAGACAACCAATCTAGCCCAATAATAACTTCTAAGCCAGAAAGGGGTAAACAGAAAAGATTAGCCTTAAAGTCCCTACCATCTATGACAATAGGGTATTTCCAACAAGCTTTAGAAGTGACAATGGAATTGTTTCCATGAGTATGTACAGATAAGTCAAATGGAAGTTCTATCACAGGTAATTTTAGTTTTTCTACACAGTCATTGGCAATAAAGGAATGTGATGCACCTGAGTCATACATAACAGTTAAAGAAATCTTATTAATGATACACTTACCTTCTACCATGGAATCAGCATGAGATGCTTCTTCTCCAGTGATTGCAAAAACCTTTCCTTTTGCTTTCGGCCTTCCGACTGCACTGTGCGCGCCTCCTTGAGTATTTATGCTTGTACTTGCACCTTCAGGGTTTTCTCTCTTCATCTCTGGGCAATCCTTGATGTGATGACCTGGTTTGTTACACTTAAAGCAAACATAAGTGTTTTTAGGACAATCCCTTTTCAAATGGGGTCCTCCACAGATAAAACATTTAAAATTTGGTGCAGATGTTGGATAATAGCTTCCAGTTGAAGCTTGGGGTCTGTTAGGAACAGATGCTGCTCCAAACCGGCGAAATGGTGCTTGGTAAGGCTTATTCCTTCTGAAATCTCTTCTTTGGTGATGGTGAGGTCCTCCACTTCTTATCTCTCCTGCCTTGTGAATGGGCTCACGACTTTTGGTCATTCTATCCTTATGGTCTTCTTCAAAGATCCTGCAGCGATTTACCAATACAGAAAATTCACGGATTTCCTGCATTCGTATAGCTTCCTTAATTTCTGGCCGCAGTCCATTTACAAACTTTGCACACCGATCTCTTTCATTAGTAGCATCATTATAATGAGAATGAAAACGAGATAGCTCTTCAAACCTGGATGCGTACTCTCCAACGGTCATATTTCCTTGGGTCAGCGACAGGAATTTGAATTGTCTTTTCTCTTTAACATCAGCTGGAAAGTATTTTTCCAGAAACATATCCTTGAAATAGTCCCAAGTGATCTCCACGTCGTTGACTTCGAATTGTTTATGCATGCTATCCCACCAATGTTCGGCATCCTCAGATAAGGCATAAGTAGCGAAGACTACCTTATCAGCTTCATTACATTACAATGCTCGAAAGATCTTCTCTATCTCTCGAATCCAGATTTGTGCTCCATCAGGGTTATATCCTCCCTTGAAACGAGGTGGATTACGCTTTTCGAATAGGTCCAGCCTTCTTAAAGCATCGTTACCTTGACCTTCACGTGCTCCCATTGCATTAATTAAGCGTTCTACAACTCCAGCAAGATCGTTTCCAGCCATTAGTTTCCTGTTTCACAGTAACTGAGATTTGTTACATCAATCACAGTTACTACCAAGTCAGATATTCTACCTATACAGAGTTTACAGACAAAGCAAGATAGACCTTTTCCCCAGGCCTATTGGATTAACTGCTCTGATACCACTTTGTAACACCCTCTGTTACACCTTAATAAATTCTAGAAAAACTCGTAATTTTTTTTTTACTAAAGATATGATTGTTAAAAAGAAACTATCGGAATAAATTATATACATTATTTCTGAAATACCTCACAAATATTATTAAAAACTTTATAAAGTATTTGTACATTCATCCGAAGAAAATAAACATTAAACATTATAAGAAAGAGAGGAAACTCCATGGCCCAGAAGCAGTTACTTATTAACATTATTTATTCATTGGACCACGGTATTCATACCGAGCTCCCTTTCTAGAACGTGCTATAGTTACTGCTGATATTCTTCGATCCTTCCCTCTGAACCATCAATTTAGAATATATGAAACAAAAACACGGAGAAAGGAGTGAGAAACAGAATATAATATTTCCGAATAAGACATAAGCAACAAAGGGTTTTCACAACTAATACATAATAATATCAATCACAATCACATACACAATCAATTATGAATGCATGAATGTTATGCAATATCTTCATCATAACTTACTTATATATGTGGGCCCTTAAATTTTAATTTGCACTGGGCCAACCAGGAGTTTACACTGTTCCATAAGTCCGGATAATAATAATATGAACAGCTCAACTGGTGTGGAAACACTTAGAGACTAGTCAGATTGAGAAAGTTTTTATTGTGAAAGTACCCGACACTAGGGAGCTACCCCAGGTCCCCTGAAGCACCCTTTCACACCCTCTCATCCCAAGGCTCGTAATTAAGCCTCCTCTAATGTATCCTCGGTTTCTATAATCCGTCCCCAGACAATATTATTTCATTTCACTTTAATGATTCATGATGCATGAACTACTCGCGTATTGAGTTGGTTAAGGCTTTTAGAAACTCAATTATTAAATCCCTTAAAGGTTTACAACATTATTTCAATAAACTGTACATTTTCTCGATTCTCAGAATTTCTGTCCCACAGAAATAAATTTGGTACAGTTTTTGAATCTCACTGAAATTTGAGTTTCTAAGCCTTAAATATCTAAAAACTTTCTCATATAAAACTTTACATAATCTTTCTCAAATTAAATCTTAACAAAGTCAAATTTAGAAATCTCAATTATTTCCAAATATATTTAGTTATTAAGTTGGAAAAAATAAAATAATTTTCTTTCAAAAAAAATTTTGTTTTATTAAAAGAGAATAATTATTAACTAAAAATACTTAAAATTACAAAATTTTTCTTTAACTCAAAATTTAATTAAATAAATTCTCATAAAATGTTTTCTTTCTAAAATAAATACTAATTTTTATTTTTATTTTATTCTAAATATTGAAAATAAAGTTAAAAATAATTTCTAAGAAGAAATAAAAGATAATAAAATTTAAAGAGTAAGGTAAGAAATTCTTACTGAATTTTAGCTTTCCGTCATGCTCGCTATATGCTCAAACTCCACATTACAATATCATCAATCAAAATCAAATAATATCAATCATAACTAAATATCATCAATCAATCAATCATAATCAAATCAATTAAATATCATTAATACATATCATAATACAAAATTTAATGATTATTAATATAATCAATTTTAGTCCTTTTGGTCAATTCCTCGCATAGGTATATGTAAGTCCATATAATCCAGTCCTTGCATAGGTATAGTTCAGTCCATATGAGTCATAATGGTCCAAGTCCTTGCATAGGTATAATCCAGTCCATATAGGTCATAATGGTCCAAGTCTTTGCATAGGTATATTAGAGTTAGTTAAACCGGATATTTAATTTAAAATTTATTAAAAATGTTAAGTTAAAAAGTTAATATTTTAAAATAATAATATTATTAAATTTAAAAGGAGTAGGGGACTCCTCCCATTATTCTTATGTCTTTTCATATTATAATTCTTATCTCACTCCCCCTTACCTTGAATTGTTACCCAAAATGGATTTGCTTTGCGCCTCCGATTTCTAAAAATATTAATACCAATCTTATTTCAGTATAAGCATAAGACGAAGATTAAGATTACTACTTAAAACAGAAATAGTAAATTTTGAATAGTGAATAGTGAATAGTGAATAGTGAATTGTAAATAGTAACGGTAAATAGTAAAACGTGAATAGTAACGGTAAATAGTAACAGTAAATAGTAAATCGTGAATAGTAACGGTAAATAGTAACAGTAAATAGTAATTTACTATTTAAATAGTAATTTACTATTGAAATAGTAATTTACTATTGAAATAGTGTTTACTATGCAGAATAGTAACTTAAAATAATATTATTTTCAGTATAATAACAGATTTCTAAAAACGATATAAAAATAATCTAAAAAAATATAAAAGAGAAGTATTCTTACCTTAGGATTTTGGCAGAACCTTCTCTCCAAAAACTTTTCTTCTCTCTCTCACTTCCACCACTATCTCACTAGCACTACTGTATTAAGAAAACTTAATCTGAAATTGTGAATTCTAAAGAAGAAATCCTTCGGTATTTATAGGAAAAAATTTTACTATGCATTCCATTATTTTAATATAAAAGTACTATGCATTTTTGAATTTTTTATTCCAGGTTACTATGCATTCTTTGAAAATTTCGTACATGCACAGTGTTTTGCATAGTAACTGTCGGCAGAATTATTAAGCCAAATAGTAACCTTTCACTCGGTATATTTTAAATATTCAAAATGAGTCCTTTTTAAAATTTAGCGATATTATATCAGTCCTCACTAATTTTATAATAAGTAATATAAAGCTGAAATTTTAAAAATCTAAAATTTTCTGTTAACAAAAATTTATTGATACGTTTCTAATTTTTAAACGATTGGAAAAAATCAAGATTTTTCTCAAACCGATAATTTTTAGATAAGTCTACTTGAAACGGATTTTAGAAAATTTTCTTATAATTTAAATTCACTTTCTTATAAATATTTTTAATTTAAGTCACTTATATGAATTTAAAATTATTTAAAAAAATATTATTTTTATTAAAAAATTCCAAAATTCCAAAAAAAATTCCAAAAAATCATAAATAATACGTAGATTAAAAAGTTCTAAAGAACCATAATTTAATTCCTTCAAAATTTTAATATAAAAATAAAAATAGGGGTGTTACAACTCTACTCCCCTTAGAAAATTTCGTCCTCGAAATTTACATTAATCAGTAAAACAAATGAGGATGAGACTCTTTCATCTCAGTTTCTAGTTCCCATGTAGCATCTTCTCCTCTCGTTTCACTCCAAATAACCTTTACAAGCGGAATTGTCTTGTCTCTTAATTGTTTTATTCTTCTGTCACTTATTCTAACAGGTGGTGCATCATATGTAAGATTATCTTTAACTTGTATGACATCAGGTTCAATAACATGTGTAGGATCAGATATATACTTTCGCAAGTTTGACACATGAAAAACATTATGGATATTAGAAAGAAAAGGTGGTAATGCTATTTGGTAGGCAAGGGGACTAACTTTATGAATTATTTGGTATGGACCGATAAATCTAGGAGTTAGTTTTCAAGATTTCATTGCCCGACCGACCCCAGTCATAGGTGTGACTTTCAAGAATACATGATCGCCTTCTTGAAATTCGAGTGGCTTTCTTCTTTTGTCATAGTAACTTTTCTGCCTGCTCTGTGTTGCCTTCATCTTTTCCTGAACTATTTTGATTTTATCCGTGGTTTGTTGTACCAACTCTGGTCCTAGCATCAAGTTTTCACCAGTCTCAAACCAACATAGCGGGGTCCTACATTTTCTTCCATATAATGCTTCAAAAGGTGCCATGCCAATGCTAGCATGGAAACTGTTGTTGTAGGTAAACTCCACATATGGTAAGAATTGATTCCAACTTCCTTTATGCTCTAACACACAAGCTCGTAACAAGTCCTCTAGAGATTGGATTGTTCTTTCTGATTGTCCATCCGTCTGAGGATGATATGCTGAACTCAGACGCAGTCTTGTTCCCAAAGCCTTGTGCAAGCTCTTCCAGAATTGTGATGTAAAACGAGGGTCCCGATCAGAAATGATACTTGAAGGAATTCCATGCAATCTCACAATCTCCTCGATGTATAATTTTGCCAGCTTCTCCATAGAGTAACGAATGTTGATGGGAATAAAGTGGGCAGACTTTGTTAGTCTATCAACTATTACCCATATCGAATCATGTCCTAATGGAGTTTTGGGTAAAGAAGTCACAAAATCCATGGTAATGCTATCCCATTTCCATTCTGGTATTTCCATTGATTGTAGCATTCCAGGGGGTTTTTGATGTTCCACTTTAACCTTCTGGCAAATTAGACATGCAGCCACGTACTCTGCCACTGCTTTCTTCATTCCAGGCCACCAAAATAACTTCTTCAAATCTTGATACATTTTAGTAGCTCCGGGATGAATGCTCATATAACTTTTATGGCCTTCTTCCAAAATTGCTTTCCTCAACTCCTCTTGATTAGGGATACACACTCGATCCTTATACCTCAGCAATTGGTCACTGCTTACATTGAACTCGACTTCTTTTCCTTGTTTCAAGAGTTCTTTCTTCTCTTGCAGGAATTCATCCTCTCGTTGAGCCTCTAAAACTTGTCTCAGGAATTCACTTGTAACTTGCAACGCTCCTAATCTGTAGCTGTTAGCATTAACCTTTACTGCTAGGTTAAGATCTCTGAAGTTCTCTATTAATTCCAACTCTTTAATCATCATTGTGGATGCATGTAGAGACTTTCGACTTAAAGCATCAGCTACTACGTTCGCTTTTCCAGGATGGTATTGCAACTCAAAGTCGTAGTCCTTTAAGAACTCCATCCATCTCCGTTGCCTCATGTTTAACTCCTTTTGATCGAATAAATACTTGAGACTCTTATGATCGCTAAACACATCGAATGTTGCACCATATAGATAATGCCTCCAAATCTTTAAGGCAAAAACTACAGCGGCTAACTCTAAGTCATAGGTAGGGTAGTTAATCTCATGTTGCCTTAATTGACGTGACGCATAGGCTACAACCTTCTTGTCTTGCATGAGTACACTTCCTAGTCCTTGTTTAGACGCATCACAGTAAACTTCAAAACTTCGATGTGGATCGGGGAGTACTAACACTGGCGCAGAAGTAAGTCGATCTTTCAGCTCTTGGAAACTATTCTCACATTGTGTTGTCCACACAAAAGGTTGTCCTTTCCGTGTTAACTTGGTCAATGGGTATCCTAGCTTTGAAAAGCCTTCAATGAATCTCCTATAGTATCCAGCCAAGCCCAAGAAACTTCTAATCTCAGTGATCGTGGTTGGTCTCTCCCATTTTAAAACTGCTTCCACCTTGGAAGGGTCTACAGCTATTCCTCCTTGACTAATTACATGTCCTAAAAAGTTTACTTCTTCTAACCAGAATTCACACTTCGACAACTTTGCATACAGTTGTTTCTTTTTCAGGATTTCCAACACAACCTTCAAGTGTTCAACATGTTCTTCTCTGCTTTTAGAGTACACTAATATATCATCAATGAACACCACTACAAATTTATCTAGATATGGATGAAAAATCGTATTCATGTAATCCATGAATACGGCTGGTGCATTAGTTACACCAAAAGGCATTACTAGATATTCGTAATGGCCATAGCGTGTTCTAAAAGCAGTTTTCGATACATCTTCTTTCTTCACCCTTATTTGATGGTATCCAGACCTCAAATCAATTTTGGAGAACACCGTGGCACCACGCAGCTGATCCATCAAGTCGTCAATCCTTGGTAGAGGATATCTGTTCTTGATTGTCACCTTGTTCAGTTGTCGATAATCTACACACAACCTCATGCTACCATCCTTCTTCTTAACCAACAACACTGGTGCACCCCAGGGGGATACACTGGGTCGTATAAACTGCTTCTCTATCATCTCTTCAAGTTGTTTCTTCAACTCTGCTAATTCTAGAGGTGACATTCGGTATGGTGCAATTGAAATGGGTCCAACTCCAGGTACTAGATCAATGGAAAATTCCACATCTCTTTCTGGGGGTAAACCAGGGATATCTTCAGGAAAAACGTCAGGAAATTCACACACAACCGGCAAATTTTTGATTTTTGATTCTTGCTCTCCTTTCGTTGAAAGCAATAGCATGAATCCTTGAGCCCCTCCTTTTAAAGAGGCACTCACTTGGTTGGCGGTTAGAAATCTCGAATCCTCAGGATTCAAATTCACTGGTTCTCTAAACATTATGGTTTTATTATGACAATCTATTAGAACATGATTGTCAGACAACCAATCTAGCCCAATAATAACTTCTAAGCCAGAAAGGGGTAAACAGAAAAGATTAGCCTTAAAGTCCCTACCATCTATGACAATAGGGCATTTCCAACAAGCTTTAGAAGTGACAATGGGATTGTTTCCAGGAGTATGTACAGATAAGTCAAATGGAAGTTCTATCACAGGTAATTTTAGTTTTTCTACACAGTCATTGGCAATAAAGGAATGTGATGCACCTGAGTCATACATAACAGTTAAAGAAATCTTATTAATGATACACTTACCTTCTACCATGGAATCAGCATGAGATGCTTCTTCTCCAGTGATTGCAAAAACCTTTCCTTTTGCTTTCGGCCTTCCGACTGCACTGTGCGTGCCTCCTTGAGTATTTATGCTTGTACTTGCACCTTCAGGGTTTTCTCTCTTCATCTCTGGGCAATCCTTGATGTGATGACCTGGTTTGTTACACTTAAAGCAAACATAAGTGTTTTTAGGACAATCCCTTTTCAAATGGGGTCCTCCACAGATAAAACATTTAAAATTTGGTGCAGATGTTGGATAATAGCTTCCAGTTGAAGCTTGGGGTCTGTTAGGAACAGATGCTGCTCCAAACCGGCGAAATGGTGCTTGGTAAGGCTTATTCCTTCTGAAATCTCTTCTTTGGTGATGGTGAGGTCCTCCACTTCTTATCTCTCCTGCCTTGTGAATGGGCTCACGACTTTTGGTCATTCTATCCTTATGGTCTTCTTCAAAGATCCTGCAGCGATTTACCAATACAGAAAATTCACGGATTTCCTGCATTCGTATAGCTTCCTTAATTTCTGGCCGCAGTCCATTTACAAACTTTGCACACCGATCTCTTTCATTAGTAGCATCATTATAATGAGAATGAAAACGAGATAGCTCTTCAAACCTGGATGCGTACTCTCCAACGGTCATATTTCCTTGGGTCAGCGACAGGAATTCGAATTGTCTTTTCTCTTTAACATCAGCTGGAAAGTATTTTTCCAGAAACATATCCTTGAAATAGTCCCAAGTGATCTCCACGTCGTTGACTTCGAATTGTTTACGCATGCTATCCCACCAATGTTCGGCATCCTCAGATAAGACATAAGTAGCGAAGACTACCTTATCAGCTTCATTACATTGCAATGCTCGAAAGATCTTCTCTATCTCTCGAATCTAGATTTGTGCTCCATCAGGGTTATATCCTCCCTTGAAACTAGGTGGATTACGCTTTTCGAATAGGTCCAGCCTTCTTAAAGCATCGTTACCTTGACCTTCACGTGCTCCCATTGCATTAATTAAGCGTTCTACAACTCCAGCAAGATCGTTTCCAGCCATTAGTTTCCTGTTTCACAGTAACTGAGATTTGTCACATCAATCACAGTTACTACCAAGTCAGATATTCTACCTATACAGAGTTTACAGACAAAGCAAGATAGACCTTTTCCCCAGGCCTATTGGATTAACTGCTCTGATACCACTTTGTAACACCCTCTGTTACACCTTAATAAATTCTAGAAAAACTCGTAATTTTTTTTTTACTAAAGATATGATTGTTAAAAAGAAACTATCGGAATAAATTATATACATTATTTCTGAAATACCTCACAAATATTATTAAAAACTTTATAAAGTATTTGTACATTCATCCGAAGAAAATAAACATTAAACATTATAAGAAAGAGAGGAAACTCCATGGCCCAGAAGCAGTTACTTATTAACATTATTTATTCATTGGACCACGGTATTCATACCGAGCTCCCTTTCTAGAACGTGCTATAGTTACTGCTGATATTCTTCGATCCTTCCCTCTGAACCATCAATTTAGAATATATGAAACAAAAACACGGAGAAAGGAGTGAGAAACAGAATATAATATTTCCGAATAAGACATAAGCAACAAAGGGTTTTCACAACTAATACATAATAATATCAATCACAATCACATACACAATCAATTATGAATGCATGAATGTTATGCAATATCTTCATCATAACTTACTTATATATGTGGGCCCTTAAATTTTAATTTGCACTGGGCCAACCAGGAGTTTACACTGTTCCATAAGTCCGGATAATAATAATATGAACAGCTCAACTGGTGTGGAAACACTTAGAGACTAGTCAGATTGAGAAAGTTTTTATTGTGAAAGTACCCGACACTAGGGAGCTACCCCAGGTCCCCTGAAGCACCCTTTCACACCCTCTCATCCCAAGGCTCGTAATTAAGCCTCCTCTAATGTATCCTCGGTTTCTATAATCCGTCCCCAGACAATATTATTTCATTTCACTTTAATGATTCATGATGCATGAACTACTCGCGTATTGAGTTGGTTAAGGCTTTTAGAAACTCAATTATTAAATCCCTTAAAGGTTTACAACATTATTTCAATAAACTGTACATTTTCTCGATTCTCAGAATTTCTGTCCCACAGAAATAAATTTGGTACAGTTTTTGAATCTCACTGAAATTTGAGTTTCTAAGCCTTAAATATCTAAAAACTTTCTCATATAAAACTTTACATAATCTTTCTCAAATTAAATCTTAACAAAGTCAAATTTAGAAATCTCAATTATTTCCAAATATATTTAGTTATTAAGTTGGAAAAAATAAAATAATTTTCTTTCAAAAAAAATTTTGTTTTATTAAAAGAGAATAATTATTAACCAAAAATACTTAAAATTACAAAATTTTTCTTTAACTCAAAATTTAATTAAATAAATTCTCATAAAATGTTTTCTTTCTAAAATAAATACTAATTTTTATTTTTTTTATTCTAAATATTGAAAATAAAGTTAAAAATAATTTCTAAGAAGAAATAAAAGATAATAAAATTTAAAGAGTAAGGTAAGAAATTCTTACTGAATTTTAGCTTTCCGTCATGCTCGCTATATGCTCAAACTCCACATTACAATATCATCAATCAAAATCAAATAATATCAATCATAACTAAATATCATCAATCAATCAATCATAATCAAATCAATTAAATATCATTAATACATATCATAATACAAAATTTAATGATTATTAATATAATCAATTTTAGTCCTTTTGGTCAATTCCTCGCATAGGTATATGTAAGTCCATATAATCCAGTCCTTGCATAGGTATAGTTCAGTCCATATGAGTCATAATGGTCCAAGTCCTTGCATAGGTATAATCCAGTCCATATAGGTCATAATGGTCCAAGTCTTTGCATAGGTATATTAGAGTTAGTTAAACCGGATATTTAATTTAAAATTTATTAAAAATGTTAAGTTAAAAAGTTAATATTTTAAAATAATAATATTATTAAATTTAAAAGGAGTAGGGGACTCCTCCCATTATTCTTATGTCTTTTCATATTATAATTCTTATCTCACTCCCCCTTACCTTGAATTGTTACCCAAAATGGATTTGCTTTGCGCCTCCGATTTCTAAAAATATTAATACCAATCTTATTTCAGTATAAGCATAAGACGAAGATTAAGATTACTACTTAAAACAGAAATGGTAAATTTTGAATAGTGAATAGTGAATAGTGAATAGTGAATAGTGAATCGTGAATAGTAACGGTAAATAGTAAAACGTGAATAGTAACGGTAAATAGTAACAGTAAATAGTAAATCGTGAATAGTAACGGTAAATAGTAACAGTAAATAGTAATTTACTATTTAAATAGTAATTTACTATTGAAATAGTAATTTACTATTGAAATAGTGTTTACTATGCAGAATAGTAACTTAAAATAATATTATTTTCAGTATAATAACAGATTTCTAAAAACGATATAAAAATAATCTAAAAAAATATAAAAGAGAAGTATTCTTACCTTAGGATTTTGGCAGAACCTTCTCTCCAAAAACTTTTCTTCTCTCTCTCACTTCCACCACTATCTCACTAGCACTACTGTATTAAGAAAACTTAATCTGAAATTGTGAATTCTAAAATAGAAATCCTTCGGTATTTATAGGAAAAAATTTTACTATGCATTCCATTATTTTAATATAAAAGTACTATGCATTTTTGAATTTTTTATTCCAGGTTACTATGCATTCTTTGAAAATTTCGTACATGCACAGTGTTTTGCATAGTAACTGTCGGCAGAATTATTAAGCCAAATAGTAACCTTTCACTCGGTATATTTTAAATATTCAAAATGAGTCCTTTTTAAAATTTAGCGATATTATATCAGTCCTCACTAATTTTATAATAAGTAATATAAAGCTGAAATTTTAAAAATCTAAAATTTTCTGTTAACAAAAATTTATTGATACGTTTCTAATTTTTAAACGATTGGAAAAAATCAAGATTTTTCTCAAACCGATAATTTTTAGATAAGTCTACTTGAAACGGATTTTAGAAAATTTTCTTATAATTTAAATTCACTTTCTTATAAATATTTTTAATTTAAGTCACTTATATGAATTTAAAATTATTTAAAAAAATATTATTTTTATTAAAAAATTCCAAAATTCCAAAAAAAATTCCAAAAAATCATAAATAATACGTAGATTAAAAAGTTCTAAAGAACCATAATTTAATTCCTTCAAAATTTTAATATAAAAATAAAAATAGGGGTGTTACAGGTAAAACCCTGAGTGAAGAGGACGTTGTCCTACTGTTGTTGAATAATATGGAATATATCACCTTGCGGGGTGCCACGAGGGGTGTATCCCCGAGTGATGATAGTATTGAGATAATTATTGTGAAATGTACCACCTTGCGGGGTGCCACTGAGGGTATATCCCAGAGTGAAGAGGACGTGGTCCTATTGATATTGAATTATTGTGAATTAAATCACCTTGCGGGGTGCCACGAAGGGTGTATCCCTGAGTGATGATGGTATTATGTTATTTATTATGAAATGGAACACCTTGCGGGGTGCCACGAAGGGCGTATCCCTGAGTGATGACGGTATTATGTTATTTATTATGAAATGAAACACCTTGCGGGGTGCCACGAAGGGTGTAGCTCTGAGTGATGATGACATGGATATATATATGGAAATAATTCACCTTGCGGGGTGCCACAACAGGTATGACCCGAAGTGATGATGATAGTTTGATGGATAAATAATTCACCTTGCGGGGTGCCACGAAGGGTGAATCCCTGAGTGATGATATTATTATTAGAATTATTGTGAAATGAATAGTATGGTGGTTGTGATCACCCGTTAATATAGAATCAGATTAATTGTATATTTGAGATATGATGACCACGAATGATGAGAAACCCCTTGCGAGGAGGTGTATAAGTAAAACCTTAATGAATTGATGATGGTAAAGATTAGGAATGCCCTTGTTGATAAGTGGTAAAATGATGGTATTTGTGACCGTGAATATGTTGTGTTTATTTATGATATGAATTACGATTCATGAGGCTTATATGCCTATTATTATGATGGGATGATAAATAAATGATAATTTGATGTTTTGATTTCAAAACACTCATGATGTTTGTATGCATATACGCATGATCACAATATATATATGTTATTCGTCATTTTGAATGTATAACTCACTCTCCCATGTGGTCTCCTTTTTAGCCTTGTGTTGTAGGTTGCCATGGAATGAGTTCGGATTTCTAGTCAAAGCTTTGGTGAAGGTAAATAGTGGTAATAGAAGTGCCTTGGCCGGTATCATTTATGAGTCCTTGTGTAATGAATGAATTGATTATGAGAATGTAAATGATTTTTAGGTTTTGAATATGTATAAGATAATTCCTGAATTATGGATGGTGAATATATATATGTAGTATGTGAGAGATGATTTACAGTGTATTGGGAGGATTAAAATTAACTATAGAATGAGGATAGTTTTCTAATAGGCTTATAATGTGCCATTGTGTGCTTGCCTAGCCTTTTCTCATATCTTCATATATGGGACTAGGCGTGTGCCCGGTATACAGATCCTTCCGCTGTAAACTTTATTATTTTTGTATACCATTATGGGCCATTATTCTATCGATCCAGCTTTAGTTTATTTAGTTGTACGCTTCGGTTTTCTGTGATTCGAGTTTCGGTATGACACCGGTATTATTTTGAAACACGAAAAAATTTACTCACATTCTCATTAATTAAGAAGATCACATCGGAATTCGGGTACAGAAAATCGGGGTGTTACAACTCACACCACCTCCAATATTATCGTCGTCACCACCACCTACATTGCTTTCACTACACCACTACTATTATGAGTGTCACTAACACTACCATTGACAAAAAATTTAAAAATATAAAATATTTAAATCATTAATCTAAACATGTATTTTTAAAAATTGAAATAATTGAACTTATTTTTTCTAAACAAAGAAGTGAATTTTCAAAAATTTTAAATTTCATTTAAACACAACCTAACTGAAAACATAGAAAACGACTGTTCTATATTTTCAATTTTGAACTTTATTTTATTTTCATTTTCAAATAAAATATTTTCTATTATTCAACCAAACATATTTTTTAACCAAATTTCTATTTCTTTCAAAAATAAAAACAGGAAACAAGCAACCTTTCTGTTCTTCCATTTTCTATTTTATTCCAAATTTTAATGTTTTTCACTTCTCTGATTTGGTTAATCTAGCCGATTGTAAATCCGAAGCATATTGTTGACCAGGAGAAAAGTAAGATAAAGATGTTGTTGCTATTTGCTTCTCTTTTATCTACCTATTATTAAGTGTAAAGTGCATGTAAGAGTGTTGTTGGTTATATTTTGAAAGTTTGTTGTTTTAACGTGCATGTTCAGAAAAATAGGTATCAAAAAAGAACAAAAAGAGTGTGTAGGACCGGGTAGATGAAACATTCAATTGCTCTTATTTTTATCTTTTGGAATGTTCTTGGAAATGTTAGAGTTCTGTCTCTATTTGCACAATAAGTCAAAATGTAGAATTTTTCTTCACGATTGTTGCAAGTCACCTACCACTTCCAGTCAATACAAAGATCCAATCAGAAAATTTCCCTCTTGTTCTGTCTAGATTTCTTATTATTTCTTTTTAAATTTAGTTGTGCTGCTTATCTCCATGCTAACAAAAGTTTTGAGTAAATTTTCTTGTTTGATTAAATGTTTGTTTGGTATATCTATGGAATTTCAATTGGTGAATGGATTCATCTAATGGTGAATATATCTTATTTGTTGTTTGAGACTCTTTCAAACTTTATTTGATCAATACATTAAAATTTTGTTTTTATCACCTAATAGAAACCAATTAGACCCTAAATAGCTTTCTGGTGACCAATAAAGCTCAGTTAATAGCCAGCTGGACATGTTATGTATTTTTGAATCTGGATGAAAAAAAAAACTTAATTAGAAGTATGTTGTAGGAATCACTTTCACTCGGCCAGAAGAAGAGACTGTTGGCACCCACCAAAATTAAACAGCCTTGTGTAAGACAAATTGTCCTTACTCCTTCCTTTTACTGGCCTAATTTTCACGTGAGTTAAAACTTAGGAAAGGGCAAGTCAACTATAAGGCAAGTAGACATCTTCCGTGCTTGTTGTGGCCAGATAATGACATACATGATTGTCTAAAGGTGTAGGATAATTAGGTTGGTGAAGAAACATTCAAAACCTCAGAAAGTCAAATTACATAGTAACTACTTACTTATGTATTATTGCCTTAATTTAAAACCTTTCAAACTTCATGGAAGACTTTATGTACATGGAGGTACTTCCTGTCCTTATGTTGCCCCATATAATATAATCTTATTTTTTATGGTACATGCCCATACATGTGCTTCTTGACTTTCTATGTTGTTAATCCTATTGGTTATTCTTTTATACTTTTGTTCAAATGATGTAGGAATAAGCCACGGTTATTAGCTAGTGGTTAGTTCTTAATTATTTTACTGAGTAACATTTCTATTCATGTTGTTCATTCAATTTTTTGCTAATTGAGATGGACATTGGATAAAAGAAAAAGCAATTGGGCTGTAGACCTTTTCTCCATTGACATAATCAAATGAAAGGTGACTTACTAGATTGGCACTGAATGATGCCAACAAAGGATCTTTATATTCTGTATTAGACAATTGAAAGAGTAGTTAAGACTAGTGTCTACCTTTAAGTTTATCAAGATCATGGATGAAAGATTTCTAGTAGTCCTGCTACTAGGTTTCAGTTATTTGGTGGCTGTGTTAGCAAGAACAGCAAACAATGATTGTAAGTTCAATTTTAATGCAGTGCACTGCGTTACTTTTTCCCCTGACCATCCAAAAGACATTTTTGGAAATCATATCATTCTATTAAGAGTTAGCATGCATTCAAACTATTTTTATAGTTGTGAAAATGTCTAGACACTTGATTTGCAACAAGTTTTTTAAAGAGTCCTTCAAAGGACACATGACCATGATTAATATTGTGTTGATATTAAGTGATTGGAATACATGTCTTTGACTTTCGATTTTATTTCTAATGCAGTCACAGCTCTGAATGCTCTAAAGAGTGACTGGCAGAATGTACCACTTAGTTGGGAGACTTCAAATGATCCTTGTGATGGGTGGGAAGGCATTCACTGCATCGATGGACGTGTTACTACTATGTACTGTATCTTTTAAATTCTTACATGACGCTGCTATCTTCCTCTGAATTATCTTATGTGAGATTGACATGGGTGCTACTATTTCAGATCATTAGCTAGCATGGGTTTGTCTGGTCAGCTTACTGCAGATATTGGGTTACTATCTGAATTGCAGATTTTGTACGTCTAGTACTTCTGCATTTTCTCATAAATTATGCAAGTTATGGTTAAATCGATTTGAAATGATTCTCAACTTCAACACTATTATTGAACATGTTGAATATATATCAAAATAATGTTGAGGACAAAGCATCCTGCAGATTAATGTTTGGCAAATATCTATAGACTTGTGTATGATTTTATTGTATTTTATTTGTAACTTCTTGGTTTGAGTATTGAAACCGTTTTTATATTGAGGGTATTTTCAGGGATCTGTCTTACAATAGCAATTTAACAGGAACAATTTCCAGTGATATAGGAAACTTGAAAAAGCTGACAACCTTGTAAGGAAGCAATGAATGTTATTAAGATTATAACCCATACCTGATTAAGTTTGATCAAACAACTCTTCAACAACGCTCTTTCTGATTTGGTCTTCCAGGATTCTTATCAAGTGTGGTTTCACTGGTCCTATCCCAGATACAATAGGAAATCTACAACGGCTTGTCACCTTGTAAGGGTTGTTTGCATTTGAAGCCCTTTGTAGTTTGTACTTCATATGTGGACCTTTATGTTTTGAGTATCATATTTCCATTTCTTGGTTTTGCAGTTTCAGTATCTTTTTATGCTACTAATATCTTTGAAGATAAATAAGTTAATTTCAATTGCAGATCTTTAAATTCTAATGGCTTCAGCGGGCCAATTCCAGCCGCTATTGGTAATCTCTCAAGAATCTATTGGCTAGACTTGGCTGAAAACCAACTTTCAGGGACCATACCAGTATCTAATGGAACTACTCCTGGTCTTGATATGCTACACAATGCAGGGCACTTGTATGTGACATCCCTCCTGTAAAAGTTGCCACTATCTAATTATTTTTCTCTTCAAATTAATTTGCTTTATACATATCATAACCCTTCTAATATATTTCCATTATCTACAGCCATTTTGGGCAGAATAAGCTTTCAGGCAATATTCCTTCTCAACTTTTTAGCTCAGAAATGTCTCTAAAACATGTGTAAGATCCACCTTAATATTATATCTTGAATTTGTTTACATTATGGAACAAGGGGAGCAGAACATTAGAACTTTGTTAATGCTGATTAGTAGAAAATGCGCATAAAGCCCGTGTAGAATAAAACACACTTGAAATGCTGTAGTGTGGCCCCCTGGTTTGTTCTGCACCAATACTTCTTTCTTCTGTTTAATTTTCCTTCTTATTCCCCACGGTGGAGGCCTCTTTCATCAGCCTGCCATGTGCTACTACCATTGTCTATTATTATAAGATCATTTTCAGAATTTTTTTTATCCTTTTTTATAAGATTTTAAATTTCTATACTATTAATTAGTAGTTTTTTTAAAACTAAAATACCCTTTTTAATGATTTTTTAAATCAAAATAATAAAAAACGAAATACATTGATTAGGCCATTTATCTCTCCTATGATAATTAAGTCATAAAAGTTACCTTTCATCTCTTTCTTATATGTCTTTTCAAAAGGTAGATAAAGTCATTGAATGTAGTGGAGAAAGATCATGTGGGTGAGAGAATAAGCATAGAAAATAGAATGATGGGTATTTTAACTAAAAATTTTGAGAAGTTACTAAAAATTTCAGATAGATTTAATTATTTTAATTAATTTAACAAACTTAAATTAGATGGAAGAGTCCTATATTAAGGGTCATACACTAGTGGAAAAAATGGCTTTAATCACGGTTAAAAAAGGCTTTTAATCACGGTTGAACAACCGTGGTTAAAAGTGGACGTGGTTGTATATCAGGATATTTAATCACGGTTGAACAACCGTGGTTAAAAGTGGAGTGGATATAACCACGGTTGCCCCTAACAGCCGTGATTAAATGTACTGGACCAAAAAAAAAATTAAAAATCGTGGTTATCATCTTTACCATTCAGAAACAGCAAGAACACAATGAACACCAACACCAGAAATAAGAAACGCAGCAAGAACGCAAGAAACAAAAACAGAAGAAAAGTAAATGAATGAAACAAGAAATGAAGAAAAGTAAATGAATGAAACAAAATCAGAACAACCACAAGAAACAAGAAACAAGAAACAAGAAACAAGAATGCTACTGCAAAACGAAGAACACAAGTATAAATCTAAAATGTAAACCTGTAAATAAGCAATGGCGTGCGATGGGAAACCTGTAAATGGCATATGAAAAATAGTGAGAAGTCACATAATAAACAAATCTAGAACGTAAATAATGAAATGTAGATGTAAATGGAAACATGAAAACAGAGAAGAGAAACCTTACAGAGAAGAAGGAAAGAAAAGAGAGTTAGGCGCGCTCATGAAATTACGAAATTTAAAACGAAAAGGAAGCTATAATCACGGTTACACAAGGAACCGTGGATATATGTATAACCTATAACCACGGTTATGAGAGTACCCGTGGATATATGTATGACCTATAACCACGGTTACTCCAGGACCCGTGGTTATATATATGTATGACCTATAACCACGGTTACTCCAGGACCCGTGGTTATATATATGACATATACCCACGGTTGAACAAGGGACCCGTGGTTATATGTGAAAATCTTATTTTGGCATTAGAAAACACCATAAAAAATTTTAGAATTTTTAGAATTTATTTGGTAGGTAAAGTAGAAGCCTAAAAATCCAAAAAATAAGCAAATAAATCACAAAAAATAAAAAATTTTGAGAAAACAAGGGTTTTTTGAAAATCTGAGCAACCCCAACTGGCGTAGCGAGTTGGAATGAATGCGGATTTTTTTTCTACCCCAAAATCATATGCAGCAATAAGGATTCTGAGTTTTCTAGCTCAAGTTATGCTCGTTTGAAGTTTGCCGATTTTTGTCGTCACAAAATTTTTGTATCTCTCACTCAAAAATTTATTTTTCAAAAATTCCAACTCGAATGGCTAATAAGTACCAAAAGAAGTCATGACGCAAAAAATCAGATCAAAATTCTATGTTTTTCTATTTTTTTGGATTTTCCTAAAAATAAGGTGAATAATATTTTGACATATAACCACGGTTGTCAAACAACCGTGGTTATAGACACACTTTTAATCACGGTTGCCTAACAACCGTGAATAAAAGTTTTCCCAAAAATTTCAAAAATGCCATCTCATTTTGACATATATCCACGGTTGTCATACAACCGTGATTATAGAGACTTTTAATCACGGTTGCCATAACAACCGTGATTAAAAGTTTTCTCAAAAATTTCAAAAATGCCACCGCGTCATTTTTAATCACGGATACACACTAATCCGTGATTATACCCCCGTGGTTGTATCCATTTTTTCCACTAGTGATAGGTAGTAATAGGTTAATGTATTTCTCAATTATTTTGCATTTAGTGAGAAATTATGAAAATCATAGGGTGAGTGGATATTTTGAAAATCATGAATATAAGTTTTTAATATATCTCTTTGGCAGGCTTTTTGAATCCAACCAATTTACTGGCAGCATTCCATCTACCCTTGGACTTGTCCAGACTCTGGAGGTGGTGTGAGTATCCCATATGAGATCTCATACTCAAATTATTAAATAGAATTCTTTTTCGTTTTCCTGTCATGAAATATATTTTTGTGCCTGCAGGCGGCTAGATGGTAATAATTATTTAACTGGAACTGTGCCTCAGAACATCAACAATCTTACAAAACTTACAAATTTGTAAGTAGGGAAAAACTACACTCCATGCAAGTTTCCATTATTCCTGTAGGATGCATGTTGGCATCCTTTGTGTTGAATTTTATCTGCACTGATAGCTGTTTTGGTTTAATATGTCAGGTTCTTGTCCAACAATCGCCTATCTGGTCCACTGCCAAACCTTACTGGAATGAATAGCCTCAACTACTTGTAATTAGTAACACATTTATCTAAGATAATTTCATTTTTTGCATATAGTCTTTGTCACTAAAAGTGAATACTAAATTTGTAACTATGGCTAACTTGGTTAATTAAATTATTTGGAAGGGATTTGAGCAATAACAGTTTTGATCCATCCGGCTTTCCACCAATTCTCACAACTCTGCAATCTCTGACAACATTGTATGCCTTTCTTTCTCTACTATTTCACTTATCAGATCTCAGGTTTCAACACCTAAATGCTCATTGTTTTTATTATTATTATTGTTGTTGTTTTATTGTAAGGCAGAATAATGGAGAACATTGGACTTCAAGGAACTGTTCCTGTTTCTTTGTTTGGCCTTCAACAGTTGCAGACAGTGTATGTGCCAACCTGTGTTGCCTTTGACAGTTCCATTTTATGATTTAAATTAATACTAACAAACCTTACATGGTTTTCAAATTTTGAAGTTTTCTGCTGGTAATGATTCCTGCTCATGTTTGTCATATTGATATACTATAAGCTAATTTTGTACATGACACATAGGGTACTGAGAAGAAACCAGCTGAATGGTACTTTGGATATCGGCACGTTAATCAGCAGCCAACTGGAACTCCTTGATTTGCAGACTAATATCATTGTAGAATTTAATCCAAAAGTTGATGTCTCCAAAGTGGAAGTAATGTAAGCCAAAATGATACTGATTAATTTTGCAGTTGGTGGTTTCATTACTCATAAAGAACAAGAAGTATTCTCTTACTGTTTTAAGTTCCAAAATTCCGTTTCTTGTTTTCCCTCTCTATAAAGTTTATTATTGTTAAATTATTACATATTTATCTGCAGACTTATTGGCAACCCAATTTGCCAAGAAACAGGAACTCCAAACACTTATTGTTCCATTGCAAAATCCAATGACTCATATACAACTCAACCAAATAACTGCGTGCCTGTTGAGTGCAGCGCAGATCTGATATCAAGCCCAAATTGCAAATGTGCATACCCATATACAGGAACTTTTACCCTCAGAGCTCCTTCCTTCTCAGACTTAGGAAATGAAACTGTTTTTGCATCGTTGGAGAAATCTCTGTTGTTTTCTTTTCTAGCGCAAGATCAACCTGTGGATTCGGTTTCTTTAAGCAATCCAACAGTTACGGATTATCTTGCTATGACTTTAAAAATATTTCCTTCAGGCCAAGATCGTTTCAATCGAACAGGGATTTCCAGTATAGCTTTCATGCTCAGCAACCAGACTTATAAGCCTCCTCCAACTCTCGGATTTGGACCATTTTATTTCGTTGGTGATCCATATGATCACTTTCTGGCTGATTCTGGTAAGTCCCATTCCACTTGTCGTAATGAAATTAATTAGAATTAAATTGAAATATGTTAAAATTAAAGATAGAGTTATCTCTAATTAATTATATTAGATATTTGTATTATCTTATTTGTAAATTGTAATCTTATATAATTTCCTATAAATATAATAGCTCCGCTGTGATCCAAAACACACGGAATTCATATGTGCTCTCTCATTTTCTAACTCTCTTAACATGGTATCTACAGCCTAACGAGAGACAACCCTAATTCGTGTTTAACAAGTGGGCCCACTACTTAATCGGTGACTGCTCATCGGTGAATTTTTTTTCGAAACTTGTGTTTCTCCTCCATGGTTTTGATCCACCGTATATTTTTTGGTCTCTCTACGATCAATTTTTCCCTTTAGTTGCTCGTTTTCTTTCTTCTCTGTCTATTGCCCCTGATTTTCTCTCCTCCAACACACCCATGGCTGCACGGTCTTTCGCTCTTCCATTGCTGCTGGATCCGTCTCCATCGCCCTCCTACAATGAATTCCTGAAGGGGTGTGAAGAACGTTAGGCCTTCAGTTCCACTGTTGTTGTTGCACACACTAGTAATTCTTTTGTTGACATCTCTCATCCTTTGGGTCCTTGATTCAAGGGCTACTGACTATATTACTGGTATTAAATCACTTTTTTCTTCTATCTCTACCAATGGTTCCCAAAAGGTATTGCTATTGTCCATCATCTTCCTTTTCTTTCGGTTGATGATGTTTTATTTGTTCTTGGTGCCCTCTTTAATTTGTTATCCATTAGTCAACTTACTCGTAGTCTTGATTGTGTTATCTCTTTTAATAAAGATTTTGTTTCTCTACAGGACCGGAAAATAGGGAAGATGATTTGTTTCGTATGTGAGTCTCACGGTCTCTATCAACTTCAAAGGCCATCTCTTATTGGTTCGGCATTAGCATCCTCTCTTCTCATCCATGCTCAGTTAGGACATCCAAGTCTAGATGCATTAAAGAAATTAGTCCCTAGTTTTTCTAAATTAGAGTCTTTCTCATGTGAGTCATGTTAGTTAAGTAAGCATACTCGTACCTCTTTTTCTAATTGCATTAATAATCGGGCCTTGACCCTTTTTGCTTTGGTTCATTCGGATGTTTGGGGTCCTAGTCGTATTTCGTCTTCCTTAGGTTCCAAGTATTTTGTTACTTTGATAGATTATTTTCCCCGGTGTACTTGGATATATTTGATGAAAGATCGTTTTGAGTTATTTTCTACTTGTAATCCTTCTCCTTACTATACTTTTTTGAGTTATCATCGCATTCTCCATCATATTACTCTTGTCTTTCTTCTTTGTCCTCTGTTTCTATTCCTAAAAATGTAAGAAATACCTTTACTAATCCAGGATGGAAACAAGCCATGATGGATGAAATGTGCGCTTTATATGACGTCCTACGTCAATTTACCTTTATTTATATCCATTTAATTAATTTTCACAATAAATTTTTTGCATTTAATAAAATTTATTTATTTCTCATTTCAAAATAATATTTATTTTCACTAAACATACTCAAAATAATAATTATATAGTTTGACAAAACCTTAGAATTCCCTTAATTTAGAAAAGACTCAAAAATATGAAACAGGGGCCTGACGCTGCGCGCCATTCCCACGCGTAGCGTCAGCCCTCTGCTGCGCACCTCACGCTACGCGCCAGCCTCACGCGTAGCGTGGGCATGACAGAGACAGCACCTGATGCTGTTACACCTTTAAACCATTTTACTAACTTCTAACCTATCCAATTGGCCCGTTTTAGATCCGATTGCCACGAAACTTCACGGGCCACATGTTTTCCCCATTTCGGAACTGTTGGCGCTATCCGTGCGCCAAAATTCCAACGCACGCGTAAGTTATACGCGAAATGCATTTTAACCCAATTAGATGTAAAACCCTTACACCAAACATCCTAAATGGATTCCAATGGACCAAAAGCCAATGCATCCAAATCCTAAATGTCATGGAAGACCTATTGATGCATTCTGGGGTTTCTTACACCCACCAAATCTTAATTTCACCTATCCGGTTCCTTAAACTCAATATCCAACTATATGCATAACTTTTCTAAATCAATCTAATCATCATCCTAACATCAATCACATAACACACATATCAATCATGCATCAATACAACACCTGCCCATCACATTCAACATTCACACAGGTTAATGGCTCCGTGCCATAATTCATCCTCATCAATAAGTCATCAAACCACAGCATGCATAATCATGGTAAATTCATCACAAATACTTTATCACCTACCACGCACCATATTAATACATTATTTATTACACACTTAAACACATACACTCAAAATATTACATTCATTATATACATCTCCGTTCCTTGGCATCAAATTTCCTCTTGGCGCATCTCCGCAGTATTAGCATCCTCCCTGTCACTGGTCACTAAAATTTAAACAACAGCAAGGGTGAGTGTTTGGAATATCATAATTAATATAGAACGAAGTATTAAACTTAACAATACCTACTACTCTTTGTTATTACATAATCTCTTTCGATTTCCTGCACTTATCCACGTCAATACAATTACACACATACACATCAATCTTTAACTTATGCAAACCATGCTTTCATTCATTCACATTTCACTTTCAATTCATAATTCATTTTCCATCATCCATCAATATAAGATTCACATAAGTCACAACTGACTCTCATGTAATTTGACGCCTAGTATCCGGATACTAAAGGACTGGCCTTCAGCTGGGAGTCCGACTTGACATCCCGTGAACCCGACTTGGTTCACCGAGCCCGACTTGGCTCTCCACCTCAACCACTGGGTCCGACTTGACCACTGGGTAGCTCAACTGGGCACAAAGACCTCGGGAGCCAAAAACGAGGGGTATACATACCGTTGGCCATCCCATACCACATATTCACATATCATATCTCATAATCATAGCATATCATCAACGATTCACATGTGCAACTACCAGAAACTGGCATGTGCTCACAATACAGGGCGACCGACTTGTCAAGCCCATCCATACAATGCTATTGCATATATCATCAATAATTCAAAATTCCACATTTTTATTCATAATCAAATATACATACACCACCCAAAGTGGAATATTACACATACATTTCACTTCCATCATTCCAATCTTTATTTCATTATATAATCAATTCAATCAATATATCTCTTTCATATTCAACCATTTAATCTCATTCCACATACTCATATATTCACAATTACTATATTCAGTTACTTTTTAGTATTTATGACAACTCTTATTAAATTCTTAAACTTCCCATAATCTGTTTTCTTATCAATTCTAATTATTTATGACCCGAACACCCCCCTTACCTCTATCCCGAGCTCCGACAGTTTGCTCAAGGGGTGGATAGCGTCCTACAGCCACTGGATTCACCGTTCCTCTTTCGCTTCCGACGTCCTCTTTGTCAATCGCTTGCCTAACACTCGTTCCGGCACCTACGGTCACCGAAACATCAAATTAGTTAGTACGTTACCTCCCTTATACTTCCAAACTCATTACCCAAGCTTCACAAGCCACTAAAACTCAGAATCAAAACCCCAATCATCACATGCAAACTCGGATTCCATGAAGGGAAGGAGAAGAAACTAAAGATTAGAGGCCCTAGATGCCTTACCTTGGTTCCAAATTGCTTAAAACCACCAAGAATCCAAGTTTCCCTCAAAACCCTAGCCAAATCGCCTCAGAGAAGAGAGAAAAATGAAAGAAAGGGTTTACAGGTTCTGTTCTGTGTGACCCTGTTATAAAACAGATCGCGACGCTGGCGCTACGCGTCAGCATGGCGCTACGCGTCAGCTCACTAAATCACACCTGACGCTACGCGTCCCATCCACGCTACGCGTCAGGGTCTTGATGCCATTTTTCTTAAAATTTCATTATAACTCCTTTTTCCCCACTTAACATTTCATATACCATTTTCATTATAAGCCAAATAATAATTTACTCATTTCCAATTTATTTTCTATTATCAAAACATCTGGGATGTTACATCCACTCCCCCTAAAAAGAGATTTCGTCCCCGAAATCAACGTACCTTATTGGAAAAGATTTGGATACAACCGCCTCATATCGGATTCCAGTTCCCATGTATACGTCACTCCATTTATATTTTGCCACTTCACTTTTACTAGGGGTACTTCTTTGTTTCTCAATCGTTTAGTTTGATAACTTTCAATACAAATAGGTGCTATCTCCACAGTCAAATCTTCTTTCAGCTCAATGGAATCTTCAGGTACCATCATCGAATCACAAGGAACATATTTTCTTAATTGTGAAACATGAAATACATCATGAATATTTGTCAATGCACGGGGAAGATTCAATCTATATGTTACTTCACCAATTCGTTCCAATATTTGGTAGGGTCCAATATACTTTGGATTAAGTTTCTGACTCTTCATCACACGGCCTACACCTTTAGTAGGTGACATCTTCAGGAATACCCAATCTCCCACCTGAAATTCAAGTGGCCTATGACGATTGTCATAATAACTCTTCTGACGGTCTTGTGCAATTTTCATCTTTTCACGAATCATTATCACCTGATCATTCATTTCCTGAATTAATTCGGGTCCCAAATGGATTGCATCCCTATCTTCATTCCAACATAAAGGCGTACGACACCGTCTTCCATATAAAGCTTCATAAGGAGCCATCCCAATGCTACTATGATAGCTATTATTATAAGCAAATTCCACCAATGGCAGGTATCTCTCCCATGAGCCACCTTGCTCTAGTACACAAGCCCTAAGCATATCTTCCAAGGTCTGGATTGTACGCTCAGACTGGCCATCTGTCTGAGGATGATAAGCTGAACTCAACCTCAGTTCAGTACCCAATTCCTGCTGTAAACTCCCCCAGAATCTGGAAGTAAACCGAGGATCACGATCCGAAATAATATTCACAGGTACACCATGCAATCTTACAATCTCCGTAATGTACAATCTAGCCAACCGGTCCAATGACCATTTTATATTCATAGCCAAGAAATGAGCACTTTTGGTCAACCTGTCCATAATTACCCATATTGCATCACAACCAGAACGAGTACGAGGTAACCCGGATACAAAATCCATAGTAATGCTTTCCCATTTCCATATTGGAATCTCCAGGGGTTGAAGTAAACCTGGGGGTCTCTGATGTTCGACTTTACACTTCTGACATATCACACAAGATCTTACATATTCAATTATTGCTTTCTTCATTCCCGGCCACCAGAATTCTTTCTTTAAATCATGGTACATTTTAGTGATACCAGGATGGATACTTAAAGAACTTTTATGTGCTTCAGCTAATACAGCTTGTCTGAAATCACCCTCTGTGGGTACCACTACACGGTTCTTAAACCGCCAAATTCCATCCTTACCTTTGGTTAATCCCATGTCTTTGCCTCTTGCTTGAGTGTCAAGCAATTCCAGCAACTCTTCATCATCCTCCTGAGCCACAGCTAAGGATTCTAAGAATTCATTGGAGATTTTTAACATTCCAATTACCATCTGATCTGGGGCTTGAATGGATACCCCAATATTCATATCACGAAAGTCTTCTAACAATTCTTGTTCCTTGCCCATCAAGAAAGCTGCATGTAATACTTTTCTACTTAAGGCATCAGCCACAACATTCGCCTTACCAGGATGGTATTTCAAATCAAAATCATAATCCTTAAGGTATTCCATCCATCTCCTTTGCCTCATGTTTAATTCCTTCTGATCAAACAGATACTTCAAACTCTTGTGGTCACTGAATACCACAAAACGAGACCCATACAAGTAATGTCGCCAAATCTTCAATGCGAATACCACAGGAGCGAGTTCCAAATCATGAGTGGGATAATTCTGTTCATGCTGCCTTAATTGCCTAGAAGCATAAGCAATTACCCTATCATCTTGCATCAGTACACAGCCTAAACCAAACTTAGATGCATCACAGTATACCACAAATCCTTTCGTTACATCTGGTAATGCAAGCACAGGTGCAGTAGTCAAACACCGCTTTAGCGTTTGAAAACTCAATTCACACTTTTTTGTCCACACAAAGGGATTCTCTTTTCTTGTCAATCGAGTCAAGGGTAATGCAATGCGGGAAAATCCTTCAATAAAACGGCGATAATAGCCAGCTAATCCAAGAAAACTCCTAATTTCAGTCACTGATTTAGGCCTTTCCCAAGCCATAACTGCTTCAATCTTGGATGGATCAACAGACACACCATCACAAGAGATTACATGCCCCAAAAACTTTACACTTGCTTCCCAGAAATCACACTTTGACAATTTAGCATACAACTTCTTTTCACGTAGCACTTGTAAAACAATTTGAAGATGTTGTGCATGCTCTTCTACAGAATTTGAATATACTAGAATGTCATCAATAAACACCACGACAAATTAATCCAAGTAAGGTTGGAAAATCCGATTCATATAATCCATAAAGATAGCTAGAGCATTGGTTACTCCGAAAGGCATTACAACATATTCAAAATGTCCATATCGAGTCCGGAACGCCGTTTTCAAAATGTCTTCTGACTTCACTCTAATCTGATGATATCCAGATCTCAAATCGATCTTAGAAAACACCACAGCACCTCGCAACTGATCCAACAAATCATCAATTCGTGGTAAAGGATATTTGTTCTTAACCGTCAATTTATTCAATTGTCGGTAGTCAATACACATTCTCATACTACCGTCCTTCTTTTTCACCAACAACACCGGAGCGCCCCAAGGTGAAGCACTCGGTCTGATAAACCCCTTGCTTAACAACTCATTTACTTGTTTCTTTACTTTAGCCAACTCCACTGAAGACATTCTATAAGGTGTACGGGACACAGGTTCTGCCCCGGGAATCAAATCAATAGCAAAATCAATCTCCCTGTTTGGAGGCAATTCCGGAATGTCTTCCGGGAATACATCAGGAAAATCACACACCACTGGAATATCTGCAGGTTTAAGATTATACCGCCCCTCTGAAACTAACAGAATAACATAAATTACAGAAACATCACTCACCACATTTTTAGTGTCCAATTCCTGAGAGAAAATTATAGTCTTGCGGTAACAGTCCACCATAACATGGTTAACAGACAACCAGTCAAGACCCAGAATAACATCTAAATTCTTCAATGGCATACATATTAAATTCACCAGGAAAGATCGGTCCTCTACTTGCATAGGTAATTCCTCACACATAGTAGTTGCTCGAAATGTAGAACCAGTAGGAGTGGAGACATTAAGAACATTCTTCATTAATACCACCGGCAAACCAAGCCGCCGAACACAACTCTCAGAAATAAAAGAATGGGTTGCACCAGAGTCATAAATAACATTTACAAGATAGTCATGGATAAGACACTTACCCTGTACCAAATTATCATTTCTTGAGACTTCAGAAGCATCAAAAGCAAACACACGTCCAGCCATAACATTCTGAGTACCACTGGACTGAGCATCAGATCGCCTAGGGTGTTGGCCTCCACGGCTACCGCCGCCTCGACCTCCATGCTGAAAATTCCCACCACGGACCATAGAAGCACTTGCCCGATTACCACGTCCTCCCTGCTGCTGCCTCTGTGGACAGTCGGGCCTAAGGTGTCCAGGTTGTCCACACTGGAAACAAACAGTTTGATTTGTAGGACAATGTCTAGAGAAATGACCTTCCTGACCACAATTATAACAAGCACGGCCACCAGAACGACCAGTAAATCCACGTCCAGAAGAAGAAGAAGAAGATGTGGCAGAAGACTTGCCACCATGGAAAAACTGACCCATCTTTTTAAAACTGAATCCTTTAGCCTTCAATGGTCTCTTGTCCCTTGACTGGGACGCTCTCTGGAACTGCACTTCCTCAGCAAGTCTGCCTTATTTACCAGAGTAGGATAGTCACGGATTTCCATAGGAACAATGACACTTCGGAGTTCAATTCTTAACCCGGATTCATACTTTGCACACTTACTACCTTCAGTTCCTTCAAGAGAAAAAGGATGATAGAAATCACATAGTTCATCAAACTGTGACGTGTATTCAGTCACTGACATCCTGCCTTGCTCAAGTTTTAGGAATTCCATCTCCTTGCGGATTTTATAATTATCTGGAAAGTATTTAGCAAGAAATCTCCTCTTGAAATTCATCCACATTAATGGTTCATTCGCCGCATTCATCTGAATTCTAGTCCTTGACCACCATACACGAGCCTCATCCTTCAATTGATAGGTAGCAAATTGCACTCTCTGTTCTTCAGAGCATTCAAAGTATTCAAATGTTTGCTCAATGTCACGCAGCCATATATGCGCCCCATCATAATCATGTCCTCCTTTGTAAATAGGTGGATTCCTCTTCAAAAATTTATCAAGGGTGGGACTAGAATCAGTCCTTCCCATCATTTAAGAAAACCTCTCAAAGAAATCATCACCACCAACAGAACTACTTCCTTCCGTCATATTTTAGTTCTACAATATCCCAAAACACATCACCATTAATAACCAATAATTGACCAGGGAGTACAAAAATTACCTCATGTATAAACACATAACAAGACGCTGCCCGGAGTGCCAAGAGAATGATGCCAAGTCAACCTGTTAATATGTAAACAATCACAAGCATAATGCAATAAATGCAAAACAGCCTGATATAGGACTCAAACAATCCCCTAACTCTGCCCATTTTCCCGGCTCTAGAAAGAACCGCTCTGATACCACCTATGACGTCCTACGTCAATTTACCTTTATTTATATCCATTTAATTAATTTTCACAATAAATTTTTCGCATTTAATAAAATTTATTTATTTCTCATTTCAAAATAATATTTATTTTCACTAAACATACTCAAAATAATAATTATATAGTTTGACAAAACCTTAGAATTCCCTTGATTTAGAAAAGACTCAAAAATATGAAACAGGGGCCTGACGCTGCGCGCCATTCCCACGCGTAGCGTCAGCCCTCTGCTGCGCACCTCACGCTACGCGCCAGCCTCACGCGTAGCGTGGGCATGACAGAGACAGCACCTGATGCTGTTACACCTTTAAACCATTTTACTAACTTCTAACCTATCCAATTGGCCCGTTTTAGATCCGATTGCCACGAAACTTCACGGGCCACATGTTTTCCCCATTTCGGAACTGTTGGCGCTATCCGTGCGCCAAAATTCCAACGCACGCGTAAGTTATACGCGAAATGCATTTTAACCCAATTAGATGCAAAACCCTTACACCAAACATCCTAAATGGATTCCAATGGACCAAAAGCCAATGCATCCAAATCCTAAATGTCATGGAAGACCTATTGATGCATTCTGGGGTTTCTTACACCCACCAAATCTTAATTTCACCTATCCGGTTCCTTAAACTCAATATCCAACTATATGCATAACTTTTCTAAATCAATCTAATCATCATCCTAACATCAATCGCATAGCACACATATCAATCATGCATCAATACAACACCTGCCCATCACATTCAACATTCACATAGGTTAATGGCTCCGTGCCATAATTCATCCTCATCAATAAGTCATCAAACCACAGCATGCATAATCATGGTAAATTCATCACAAATACTTTATCACCTACCACACACCATATTAATACATTATTTATTACACACTTAAACACATACACTCAAAATATTACATTCATTATATACATCTCCGTTCCTTGGCATCAAATTTCCTCTTGGCGCATCTCCGCAGTATTAGCATCCTCCCTGTCACTGGTCACTAAAATTTAAACAACAGCAAGGGTGAGTGTTTGGAATATCATAATTAATATAGAACGAAGTATTAAACTTAACAATACCTACTACTCTTTGTTATTACATAATCTCTTTCGATTTCCTGCACTTATCCACGTCAATACAATTACACACATACACATCAATCTTTAACTTATGCAAACCATGCTTTCATTCATTCACATTTCACTTTCAATTCATAATTCATTTTCCATCATCCATCAATATAAGATTCACATAAGTCACAACTGACTCTCATGTAATTTGACGCCTAGTATCCGGATACTAAAGGACTGGCCTTCAGCTGGGAGTCTGACTTGACATCCCGTGAACCCGACTTGGTTCACCGAGCCCGACTTGGCTCTCCACCTCAACCACTGGGTCCGACTTGACCACTGGGTAGCTCAACTGGGCACAAAGACCTCGGGAGCCAAAAACGAGGGGTATACATACCGTTGGCCATCCCATACCACATATTCACATATCATATCTCATAATCATAGCATATCATCAACGATTCACATGTGCAACTACCAGAAACTGGCATGTGCTCACAATACAGGGCGACCGACTTGTCAAGCCCATCCATACAATGCTATTGCATATATCATCAATAATTCAAAATTCCACATTTTTATTCATAATCAAATATACATACACCACCCAAAGTGGAATATTACACATACATTTCACTTCCATCATTCCAATCTTTATTTCATTATATAATCAATTCAATCAATATATCTCTTTCATATTCAACCATTTAATCTCATTCCACATACTCATATATTCACAATTACTATATTCAGTTACTTTTTAGTATTTATGACAACTCTTATTAAATTCTTAAACTTCCCATAATCTGTTTTCTTATCAATTCTAATTATTTATGACCCGAACACCCCCCTTACCTCTATCCCGAGCTCCGACAGTTTGCTCAAGGGGTGGATAGCGTCCTACAGCCGCTGGATTCACCGTTCCTCTTTCGCTTCCGACGTCCTCTTTGTCAATCGCTTGCCTAACACTCGTTCCGGCACCTACGGTCACCGAAGCATCAAATTAGTTAGTACGTTACCTCCCTTATACTTCCAAACTCATTACCCAAGCTTCACAAGCCACTAAAACTCAGAATCAAAACCCCAATCATCACATGCAAACTCGGATTCCATGAAGGGAAGGAGAAGAAACTAAAGATTAGAGGCCCTAGATGCCTTACCTTGGTTCCAAATTGCTTAAAACCACCAAGAATCCAAGTTTCCCTCAAAACCCTATCCAAATCGCCTCAGAGAAGAGAGAAAAATGAAAGAAAGGGTTTACAGGTTCTGTTCTGTGTGACCCTGTTATAAAACAGATCGCGACGCTGGCGCTACGCGTCAGCATGGCGCTACGCGTCAGCATGGCGCTACGCGTCAGCTCACTAAATCACACCTGACGCTACGCGTCCCATCCACGCTACGCGTCAGGGTCTTGATGCCATTTTTCTTAAAATTTCATTATAACTCCTTTTTCCCCACTTAACATTTCATATACCATTTTCATTATAAGCCAAATAATAATTTACTCATTTCCAATTTATTTTCTATTATCAAAACATCTGGGATGTTACACTTTACATAGCAGTGGAACTTGGGATCTTGTTCCTCTACCACTAGGGAAATCTATTGTTGGTAAATGAGTGTACACGGTGAAGGTTGGCCCTGACAGAACAGTTGACTACCTCAAAGCCCGTCTTGCCACCAAAGGTTATACTCAGATCTTCGGCTTGGATTACAGAGACATCTTCTATCATCATTCAGTTACTAGTTGTATTTACTTGGTGGTTTATGTGGATGACATTGTTATTACCGGCAGTGAAGGACCTTGGCAAACTCAAATATTTCTTGGGGATAGAAGTAGCGCAATCCAAAAATGGAATTGTCATAACCCAAAGAAAACATGCAATGGATATTTTAGAAGAAACTACTATGTTAAATTCCAAGTCAGTTGACACTCCTATGGATCCCAATGTCAAGCTTCTACCAAATCAGGGGGAGCCTCTTTCGAACCCCGAAAGATACAGACGTTTAGTTGGAAAATTGAACTATTTCACAGTCACTTGTCCAGATATCTCATTTGCAGTTAGTGTGGTATGTCAGTTCCTGAACTCTCCTTGTAAGGAACACTAGGATGTAGTGGCCCGTACTGTTCAATATGTCAAGAAAGATCTTGAAAAGGGATATGAAAATAGAGGACACACCAGAGTTATGAGATACTCTGGTGTTAATTGGGCAGACTCTCCCATTGATAGAAAATCCACTTCCGGATACTGTATTTTTGTCAGAGGTAATCTTGTCTCTTGAAAGAGCAAGAAGCAAAATATTGTAGCCAAGTCTAGTGCGGAGGCAAAGTACTGTGCTATGGCTATAGTCAGTCATGAGCGCATATGGCTTAAACAATTGCTTCACGAACTGAAGTTTGGAAAGGTTGTATACATGTAACTTATCTGTGATAATCAAGCTGTCATGCATATCGTCTCACTTACTGTGAAATATCCACCAATTTTGTGAACTCTAATGATCAGTTAGCAGATTTTTCACTAAATCTCTAAGGGGTCCCCGAATTGATTACATATGTAACAAACTCTCTCAACAAAATACACCGTCAGTGCGAAGTTTTTTTTTTGGCAGAGTCAACCAATCATTGATTGACAAATCATTAACAAAATTTACACTAATAGTATCAGTGCATCAAGATTAAATTCATGAAATTAATTTCAGTAAGTCCTCCATGTTAATGTTGTACTTTCTATTGTCATTCAGCATTACAAGTTCCTGCACCAATCAGTAACTCTACAAACACTGGCATTATAGCTGGAGCTGCTGGTGGTGGTGCTGCCCTGCTGGTATTAGTACTGCTTACAATTGTTTATGCTTTTCGCCGAAGGAAAAACACTAAAAAGACAAGTGGAAAAAGCAATCCTTTTGGTAACTTTACTGTATACTTGGATCCTTTTTATAGATATCATTTTGATGTTGAGTGTATTTATGTATTTGATTTCATAAAACATGTAGAACAATGGGATCCCAGTGAGAGCAACAGTAGCATCCCTCAGTTAAAAGGAGCTAGGCGCTTCACTTTTGAAGAGATACAGAACTGCACCAAAAACTTTTCACAAGTCAATAATATAGGATCTGGTGGTTATGGGAAGGTATACACCCCTACACAGTTGCCACTTGGCAGAATATGATGGTAGTTGATCATATCAAAACTCATGCATGAACTCATTAATATGTATTGAGAATTTGAGATTGCATTTCTCTTCAGTTCACTTTCCTTTTTTCTTTGACTTTCTAATTACCAATTCTCTTTTAGAATCATAATACTTGCTTCAAAAATATTTGTGGATAATCTGTTGGAACTTGAAAGCTTCATGTTAATTAATGAAAATGCTAAGTTTCATGAAATAACTATATAACAAAGATGGTGAATGAATGAACTTCTCATGTTAAAATTGTATATGATCTCATCATGTTAAAATGTTACATTTTTCACTTCCTCGTGGATTTAAAATAGGTGAGGCCTTATCAAAATTTGTGAAAGAGGGAGATAAAGATAAAATTTTCACATGATATTTTAAAATAGAGGGGTCCATTCCCACCAAGATGACACGTTTATTTTCCATTAGTACTACCACATAGTTTTGTCAAGCAAAAGAAAAAAGAACATTTTGTGAGCAAGACTATAGCTACAAGTACTAAAGGATTAGTTGACAGGTTTATAGAGGAACTCTTCCCAATGGGCAACTAATTGCAGTAAAACGAGCTCAAAAGGAATCTATGCAGGGAGGGCTGGAGTTCAAAACTGAGATTGAACTTCTATCAAGGGTCCACCACAAAAATCTTGTTAGCCTTATTGGTTTCTGCTTTGATCAAGGAGAACAAATGTTGGTTTATGAGTATGTTCCAAATGGAACTTTGAAGGATACTCTTTCAGGTATATGTTCATTAACAATTTGACCTTGCTAATCCATGTTTATATTAATCTATTTTAGATAAATAAACAATTTTCTTTTAGATTGGTCTTCTTTTGAGAATTTAATCGTAATACCATAAAAAATTTTACGATGTTATCCAATTATGAATTGGTATACAAGTTAAGTAAAGAAACATTTATTTTCATACATCAATCACATCAAACACCATTTAACATCGTTTTTTACTTTCCATTTCTCTCATTCTGTGTGGCCTATCACATATTTTATTTCTTCTCTCTTTTTCTTTTCTTTTCTTTTTATTTCTCTCAAACACCCGTAAAAATCATTGATTTTTGTAATAACTATTCTAAAAGTTATATTGAAGGCGATTTTTTAATTAGTTAACAATGTAAAAATCTATATACTGGCATTACATCAAAGTTAAACTCTTTAAATGCAAATAAAATAACAGATGTGATTTATACATGGTGTGTAGGGAGGTCTGGAATTAGGTTGGACTGGATTAGAAGGCTAAAAGTGACCCTTGGTGCTGCCAGGGGATTGGATTATCTCCATGAACTTGCCAATCCTCCTATCATACACAGGGACGTCAAATCCACTAACATTTTATTGGATGACCGTTTGAATGCTAAAGTTTCTGATTTTGGTCTGTCCAAGCCTTTAGGTGATGGCGCAAAAGGTTATATTACCACTCAAGTCAAAGGAACAATGGTTCGTATATTGTCTTATAATCTAGTCCTTCTAAACTATAGAGAGATCATATATAATATAATTAATAGATGCATGGATTCAAGAATTCTTTCCAAAAATTATGTATTATTTTAATTTTTATATAAATATATAATTAAATTTTATATTATATATTGCGGCCCTAATAAAATAAACATGGATCGAATCTTAGAGATGACACTAATTAAGTCTAGTTGAGAAAATATTATAAAGATGAAAGATATATATTTAAAAGATAAATATATTACAATCAATAACTAAAAGATATATAATTTTTAAAACTTAAACTAAATACAATTAAAAAACATAAGAGAAAATTTCATTGGAACAAAATGAAAAGGAAAAATAGGGAATCTGACTTGTAAAAGGAAAACAAAAAAAAAAATCCTTTAAAGCTACCTCATTTGCATGCATTCTCTCACATACATTATACATACATGTGCACTTCATTTGAAGGAGTGTCACACGATGGAAGGAATGGTATTTAAAAGCCAAGATACCAAAAAAGTAAAAACCTTCTATCTTTAACTGGTTAATGAAGTAAGGATAAACGATTTCGTACCATTAATGCAATTCAAGAACCATATTTTGGATCTTCTGTGTGTCAAAACTTGAAGTAATAATAATGGATTTTTGTGTCTTGATACAGGGGTACCTGGACCCAGAGTATTACATGACTCAACAATTGACTGAGAAAAGTGATGTTTATAGCTTTGGAGTGCTAATGTTGGAGTTGATAACTGCAAGAAGGCCAATAGAGCGAGGGAAATATATTGTTAAAGTGGTTAAGAATGCTATTGACAAGACAAAAGAATTTTATGGTCTAAAAGAAATTCTTGATCCAGCTATGGATTTAGGAACAGGACTGAGCGGTTTTGACAAGTTTGTGGAACTTGCAATGCAATGTGTTGAAGAGTCAAGTACTAGCAGGCCTTCAATGAATCATGTGGTCAAAGAAATCGAAAACATGTTGCAGTTGGTTGGTTCAAACCCAAATGTTGAATCAGCATCCACTTCATCTAGTTATAATAATGTAAGTAAGGGTAGTTCCTTGCATCCTTATGACAATGAATATTTTGATTCAAGTGTGGTGCTTCCACGTGCATGAATTGAAACCCTTTTCAGCACAAATGTGACATGTGTAAGTAATGTAAAAACTAGAATGAGGAGTGGAGAGGGAGAAATTATCGCATGGTCCTTGCGTTACCACGTTATTCATGCTCTTAACTAATCAATAATCATCACATGATCCTAGTAAAATTAGTTCTTGTATGACTTGTGGGAGTTATGTGATGATTGGTTAAAATCATAAATGATGTGATAGTTTAAGACTATGTAAAGTGATCCGAGGAGTAGAGGGGATTTTTTTTAGAACAATGATGTTGTTAATGGAGTGTATTGTTGTATATGGTTGCTTGAAGAGTGAACATGATTGAAGCTGGAGTTTGAGAAGAAATTCTTCTTCTTTCAAACTTTTAGATTTCTATCATTTGGGATTGTGCATCATGTATTAGTTTTGAACATACTGCAGAAATGGCTTCAGGGACTTGCATTGTTGCACGTTTGTGTAATATATATGTATATACTTGAGTTTTGATCATATTTCTGAAAGAAATTATTTTTCCTGTATCATTTGCCTCTCAATGATGATCATATATTTTTTTTAATTTAAGATGATCATGTTTTCTGTCCTCCAAGTGTACACATCTTCTCCATATAATATTAGCAACTATTTTTCTATGAAAATTTCTTTCTTAATTTAAATGATTTTTAAATTGAAAAAATACCAAATAAAAGAAAAACAAATCCAAGATATTGGAGCGTGTGGTGTTCATCGCAGGTGAGATTTTACCCTATCGTACAATAAAAACTAAAATTAAAAAACATATAATCTAAACAAATACATATGTTAGAAGACAACCACCTGTTAGGGAGTACCACCAACATGATTATTTTAATTCTTCTTTTTTGTTTACTCGTTAATTCTTTTTATTAATGGGTTCTTTCAGCTCTTGTTGTATTGTTTTATTCATGAAATTTTAATTTTATTTCTTCTTTTCCCCATTAAGAAATAACAAGACAAAATAAAAAATGGTACAAACTAATAGACAGGGGAAGAAGAATGGTGCATATATCACATGTATATGTGTTTTATTGTGTTTTGATTTTACCCGCTTAGTTTGTTTATTTATTGACAGGGGAATAAGAATGGTGTGTGTATATTGTGGTTATAAAGTGACAATTGTGAGTACATCACAAATGAATTTGGTAAGGAAAAATTACATGTTCAAGCACTCCTAACAGGACCTCAACAACATCCTCAATATTGGCTATTGAACTTGCCGGTTCCGAAACTCCTAAGAAATTTGAGCAATCAAAAAGACAGGATCTAGAAGAAGGAAAAGTATCTCAGGATGATAAAAAAGAATAGGTGTAAAATATTGAGGGTGATAAAAAATAATATAGTTAATATGTTTTTATCCCCATAAAATTAACAAATTAAAGGTGAAAAATAAAAGTACACTTAACCACTAGAACAAGGTGACTTTCTACGATTATTTTTGAATATGTTTATGATATTAGTAAACATATTGTTAAATATATTATTGATAACATATTAATTTAAAATATGGTATTAATAACATATAATAAAATTATATATAATATAATTTATTTTTAAATATATTATTAAACTTATTACTAAATATATTTTTAATTGTATTGTTAAACATATTTATGAATATATGGTCAAATTAAGTATTGATTTGGTCTTGATTTCGGCCCTTGGGTAGAACGACAATTCAACCCTCAACTGCCATGCACGACCGATATCTCACATATTTGGTGCATCCCACAGGGACCTTGGTACTAGATAATCAAAGTTGACTCATGCAATCACGTGTTAGGGAAGGAACATACAACGTGACTGATGGGTAGGTAGAGTTGTTTTAAAAGCATAATCGCACTGACACAAGGTATAAGAAACTTGTAGAGCAAGATGACTTTTCTGTTGCCCTGAGGTATATATACTCACGCTTTATCAAAGAAATGTACTCTAACCCTTACGCTTGAACTCAGATATTCTCCTTTGATTATTCACTGACTTGAACGTCAGAGTGTCCTTGCAGGTGACACCCATTTTGCCCTTCAACTCATAAGGCTAGTGCTATTGGTACGGGGAATTACTCCACAACCTTGATTTCCCCACTAATCAAGGATATAATATCAGATTATCACTTAACCGGTGTAATATTTGCCCTAAATAGCAGTATCTTGGTGTGACGTCCTTCATCATTTCATATTTATTTTTACCCGGTTTTAAAATTTTTGTAATAAATTTTTCGCAATTAAATAATTTAATTAACACCAATTTAAGAAATGGCTATTTTCATTTAAAATCACTAAAATATAAAATATATTTAATAATTTAGACCCCGAAACCATTTAAAAAAAGAAGAAACCAAAAACATGAAACATGGGCCTTAAGCCCCACGCGTTGCGTGGGCATGACAATAGCAGCAACTGCTGCTGTCATGGGTTTTAGGCCAATCGGCCAACTTCTAACATACCTAATTGGCCTGTTTTAGGTCCGATTACCACGAAACTTCACGGACCACATGTTTTCCCTATTCCGGAACTGTTGGCGCCGTCCGTTTGCCAAAAATCCAACAAAAGCGCAAGTTATGCACAAAATACAGTTTAATCTCTTTTAATGTAAAACCCTTGCACCAAACACCCTAAATGGGTTCCAATTGGCCCAAGGCCATTGCACACAGTTCCTAAATGTCTGAAGGGACCTATCGGTACCTTCCAGGGGTCCAGAAACCCGCCAGATCTTAAAATCACCTCTTTAGTCCCCTAAATCCATTAAACACACTATATGCATAACTTTCTAAATCAACTAGATCATCAATCAACTACCAATCACATTACACAACAGTCATGCACACAGCAGTACCTGCCCATAGCAATCATCACTCACTCAGCATTGGCTCCGTGCCATAAATCATAATAATTCACACATCATGCACAATTGATAATGACATCATCACATCACAACAATTGATCATAATTCAAACTACCATCATCATCATCAATCATAATCATCAATCTCAATACCACATTGATCATCATTACATCATCAACATACCAAGATGATCTAACTACTAAATAAGCATACTATAATCAATTCATTATGCAATCACACTTCACATATCATTTCAACACGCAGATATTACAAGACCTGCCCATATCATGCAATTATACAGTGGCTCTATGCTACCCAACATAATGAAATGCTACACTACTACATCAATGCACATTCACGCCAACAAAGTAACATAATTCCACATTTTTATAATTCAACAACAAACACACAGTTACATATATCTATCTTTTCTTCTGGCTTCCATGTCACTCTGACCTCATTTAGCTCTCGCCTCCACGGTGTGCATCCATACCTGCCAACAGTCACTAAGACCACAATACAGGGGGTGAGTGACTGGATAATACAGAAATAAACATTAATACTAGAAAGGAGTATTCTAGATACATTAATATTTTAGCAACAGTGTTCATCATTATCTTTCAGTTACCATTATTAGTTCATCACCATAAAGCTGAATCACATTAACTGCATCGCAACCACTAAATCAACGAATACCAATCATTCAATTCATTTTACACGACACACCAGGTATATAAATGTAAACAATCCCATATATTCTCTTCATTGGAAGCCTGTCAGGAGCTGCTCCTTGACCGTGCCAACGCACCGACGATCACTCCTCGCCCTCAATAGTGTCCAGGGTATCATATCATCACTCACATCCAAAGCATTACATATTGAAGCATATAAACACAACTGACTCTCAAATCTTAAGACGCTCTAGTATCCGGATACTAAAAGGATTGACCTTCAGTTGGAGGTCCTACTTGACACCCCGTGAACCCTGCTTGGTTCACCGAGTCCTACTTGCCCCCCCCCCCCCCCTTCAACCATCGGGTCCTACTTGACCATTAAGTAGCTCAACTGGGCACAAAAACCACGGGAGCCAGAAAACGAGGGTAACATATACCATCAGTCATCCCCCACCACATAAATCAGGTATCAATCATGTCAAACATGGCTAAGCATTATTATTCTCATGTATAAATATCAGAAACTGATATATACTCACCTCACAGGGTGGCCACACAGACCCAACCCTTCCACACCATGATATAACACTTTCATAATCATCATTTCATCATACGAAATCATATTGTTCTTTTTCATCAACATTTACACGATTCTAATCATATTAAATCATTCTATATATATATATATATATCATCAACATGAACCATCATTGTCTTTAACTTACCAACACATTCTAACAAGGATCAACATTAAGCAACACATACTTATAATATCCATATACATGTAAATATATCTACATATATATATATATATACATATACATCATTCTATCATTATTAACAACATTCAAACGAGAATTAGCACCAATCAAAGTCTACTCATGATATCCTTACAAAAACCCCACCCACCCACCCACCCACCCCACACACACACACACACACACACAGATATATATATATATATATATATATATATATATGTCACATTTTCATCATCATTAGCAACATACCATACACACACACACACACACAGATATATATATATATATATATATATGTCACATTTTCATCATCATTAGCAACATACCATACACTTTATTCTTACTTATTACCTGTAATCCATCATTATTCTGAATTTTACATTGATGCGTGACATCCATTTAAATCTTCATTTGCCTCATTCAATTAGAACTCCCTCTTCATTAATTCCTCATCAAGATTCTTTATTTTAACTTATAGTTCCTCGTCTTCCCACGTAATATCACTATTGCGCTAATGCCCTTTTCTGTATATCATTAATTACAATTAAACTTATTTCTCATTATGGATTTCACACTCTCCTACTTCTCATCTATATATTTTTATGAATGTACATAGGCCATTCACCTCCCATTTCATTTTATAATCCACCATACACGTGTTTTGTCCTACGTCATGTCACTTCATAAATTCTACTTATCTTATATAAGCTATTCGATAATTTTCATAATCAACACCTACCCACATATTCAATTACTTATTTATTTCTTCATTTATTCCTTGTCTATCATCTTCAAGATTTCTAGTTTACCTTCACTTCCCCATTTTTCAAATCTTTCCCTATCATAATGCTATTATACCATTTAATCAGTTATCAATTTATTAATTGTCCTACCCTTTTTACTTTAATAACTTCTTATACTCCTATTTCACATACTAAATTATCCAGATTAATTTAGAATAACTAAAAGCGGCCATCATACACCCTTTTCCCTATACCGTACTGGCGCAGTTTCATTTCTATATTAACCTTAACCCAACACACCCCTTTACCTCGATTCTGAACCTTCTGAAGCTTTCAATCAATTGTCGGGTCCCTCCGAAGTCCATCAAAACTCATTTCCATTTCTAATCCTTAGTCTCTAGCTCCATCGCCTCAAACGATCTTTCGACCCTTCGTTAGAAACCTATAATTACCGAAACAGAACCCCGTTATCCTTTCTGGGACACTCATCAAGTCATGTACTTTTCCTCAAGCTCCTATTTGGCATCAACATGCAAAATGGAAGACCCATGCATGAATCCCTCACGGGTAGAGAGAGAAGAGGAAAAGGAGAATGAAAAGAACATAAAATTGGTGGTTCACATGAGCATACCTTAGTCCTAACGAGTCCATCACGCAATTAACCTTAAGAATCCACCATAAACCGCCCTGAATTGGCCTCCTAGAACTTAAGAGAGAAAGAGGAGGAAGAAAGAACCCTAGTCATTCACGTGTTTTGTCTCTGTTTTTCCATATTTAAATTCTGATTCACGACGCTGACGCTACGCGTCACAACCACGCTAGGTGTCAGGCTCTGATCCTCTATTTTCTTAAAAATTCATTTTAAGTCACGTATTCATCCCAAAATTCTTATTTCTCTATATTTAAACTTGATTATATATTTATTTCACTTTTCCAAATATTAAATACCCAGGATGTTACATATGGACTGTCATGAGGCCAGCCCTTAGACCCTAGTTCAGACCAGTTCAAGTATATTATTAAATATATTATTAAATATATTTTATAATAAATATTTATTAAATATATTATCAATAATATTTCTTAAAAGCATATAATAATATAGTTAATGATATTTTTTATTTTTTGGTAATTACTAATATTGTATTATTAAAAAGTATTATTACATAATATTATGATATTATGAAATATATTATTGAAACATAATGTCAAAAAATATGATTAAATATTATTAGACATATTGTTAAATGTATTTAACAATAATATTAAATAATTATTAAATATATTTAAAAATATATTTAATCTAAAAATATTTTCAAAAATATGTTTAACAATATATTTTAAAAATATATTTGATAATAAAATTAATAATATATTTAATAATTAATTATATTATATAATTTTATTATATATGTTTAATAATATACTTTAAATTTATATATTATTAATAACATATTTAATAATACATTTATTACAATTAATAATATCATAAATACAATCAAGATTATCCTATATAATTTATTACTCACACATTAAGCTATTGGAAGAAATTTGGTTTAGTGTTAAAATGTGTTTTTTCCCATCTTGACATGGGTTCAAATCCTAGACAAAAACTGAAATTTAATAACTTTACATACAGAGTGGGATTACTAAGCTGAAGAGAATTCTTGAAGGATTACATGAAACTCCTTTCAGTTCTGAGGAATGTATGATGCTATGTACTCAGAAGCTTTCGAAGAATACATTAAAATCACAGTCTTGCCATCTCTAAGAGGGAAAAGGCTGAAGACTGCTTGAAGAGGGAGAGAGATAATAAAATTATCAAGTCATTATTCTAAATATTTTATATTAACAAGAGAGGAAAAATATAAAAATATTAATGAAAAGTTAAAAACGCAAAAACATTTTCGTGGGGATAAAACTGAAATTTAATCACTTTATAAGAAATTCACTCTTGATTATGTCTTCTGTCCTTTTAAGTTAGTCATTTAAAATTTAAGCAAATGATTAGATATTAAAATAATAGGATATTCTTCAAATCCCTAAAATCTCACATAGATAGTTTTTACAATTATTTAAATCAAATTTAATCAATAATTATAGATTAATTTATCAATAAAAATATAAAACTAATAAAATAATCTGATTTGTGAGAGAAGATCATGGTTAATGATAACTAGTGTAATAGTTGTATTATTATTTAATTTTAAATAGAAACTATAGTTTCACTTTAAATATGGGTAACATTCCCACCAATTCTTAAGGCTCTTGAGAAATTCTATTCTATTTCACAGGAGCAATCAAGAATGTCAAGCCTCCAACAAATTAGAGAAAAGGTTCGTCTCTTAGTTCTAATAAAAAAAAACTTAATATAACTTATTGGAGTGGTAAGGCAACGTAAATTTTACCAAAATCTGTAGTTCAATCCCGTGCTGACGATTCCGGTTGAGTTTGGGGTATCATTATAACTTCATGAATCCATGCCGGCACCCAACCAATGATGCTCTTGCGACTCCTTCGACCCCATCCTCTGCAACACCGCAGAACTTGCGTTCAACGATGACTGAAACAGCGGCCCCAGACACGGAGATGGAGGAGGTGCGCCTCACACCGCCACGCTTGGAGGCTTCTAGAACATTGAGGATCTAAGAGGTCCCCTGGGGTCGGTGGGGTCGTCGAGCGTGCAGGGGTTTGGAGTGAAGTGCATTGTTATGACTCAACATTTTTTAATTTTGAAATGTGATTTGATATTATACGGTGAGTTGTGTTATTTACTTACTTTTCTTTTTTAAAATATTTTGCAGAAGAATTATTACCATAGAAAACATCAGTTACCAATTGGATTGAAACTCACATACTCTCGAGTAATTGATAAATACAATGATTCGGTCAAGAAATTATCATCTGTTCATTTTCGCGCTACTTTCCTCAAGATCGGAGCATTTGAGGTATGATACATTATTGCATACAAATATTAAATGTGTTTCTTAAAAGTGTTTAATTCCTAATTACAATAATAATGAAACTAACTCTGATTTATATACGTGTATGCAGTATAAGGCGGATGAAAGGCACGTGGACTTAGAGGTTGGATGTTACTATAAAACGGAAAAGCTGACATGGGAGATATTGGACAGAGTTAAACTCTTTAAACGCAAAATTGAAATTGATTGGAACAACATTTTACTCATACATGCAACTTTAGAAGAAAACAAACCTGGAATTCTTGAAATTCAAGTATTCTTTTTTTCCTTTTACAAATTTCATATGATTTTTTCTTGTAAATCTATATAATTGTTAAACTAAATTAATTCTTTTCTTTTCCTTTTCCCAGCTAGAGAAGCCACCAAGATTCTATTATGAGATAGATGGAAAAGCAGGCCGTAGTAGATGGAAACCATGTGAAGATTTTACCAAAGAGAATGAGGCTTCAAGATTTAGGTATTTTGGTTATTAATTATCACTACTTTTATATGATTCTGATCAAGCTCTCACTGTTTGTTTATGATGGATAGGATACATCATGTTGAGTTTTCTCATGGAGTGCTTAATAAACATTATAAGAATATACTGCAATTCAATAAACGACTACTGCAGTTGAGTCAAAGTCCTTTGCAAAATTTGATTTCTCCTTATTTTGATGAGACTCCATTATTAGTAAATCAACAACCTCTGCTTCCGATTTCACCTCAACAAAGGGTTGTCAATAGAACCTCATTGTCAACATCACCTGGTACTGGTAATAATATTTTCTTCAGTTTTTTTAGGGGTACATCCATGTCAAAACAAGGAGTTAATTACAAACTCATTATATTTTCTTTGTTAGGAAACTTGCCACAACCATCATGTGACTTGGACAATGGGGAATGTAATGTCACTACAACAATGATAGCAGACTCTAATCCTGAAATTCATGTGGAAGATAAACATGGGCTACAAGTTACAGTAGGTGTTGATCAACAACATGAAACAAAGACAGAACAAATGTCACAGGTGGTGACCCAAGACTCAATGTTTTCTGAGCTGGATGAGACATTATTTGATTTCAGTGACGCTGATATTGAAAGATACGCAGCGGAGCTGGAAAAATTACTGAGGCAATAATCGATTGAAAATTATTAGAAAGGTTCATTCATGTAATTAGTCTTTGTTTTATTTAAAGAAAGTCAACACCAATATTAATAAATGTTATTGTAATTGACTTATTGTATTAAGTCTTTGGTGATGTTATTTACTTCACATAACAAATACAGATAGGCATACTAAGAAACTTACTTATCTTCATGGGTTGTTATCTTGAATTCACCAACATTTTAGATCCAATCAATTTACTGGCAGCATTCCATCTACCCTGGTGGTTCTGCTGCCCTGCTGGTATTAGTACTGCTTGCAATTTTTATGCTTTTCGCCGGTGAGAGCAACAGTAGCATCCCTCAGTTAAAAGGAGCTAGGCGCTTCACTTTTGAAGAGATACAGAACTGCACCAAAAACTTTTCACAAGTCAATAATATAGGATCTGGTGGTTATGGGAAGGTATACACCCCTACACAGTTGCCACTTGGCAGAATATGATGGTAGTTGATCATATCAAAACTCATGCATGAACTCATTAATACGTATTGAGAATTTGAGATTGCATTTCTCTTCAGTTCACTTTCCTTTTTTCTTTGACTTTCTAATTACCAATTCTCTTTTAGAATCATAATACTTACTTCAAAAATATTTGTGGATAATCTGTTGGAACTTGAAAGCTTCATGTTAATTAATGAAAATGCTAAGTTTCATGAAATAACTATATAACAAAGATGGTGAATGAATGAACTTCTCATGTTAAAATGTTACATTTTCACTTCCTCATGGATTTAAAATAGGTGAGGCCTTATCAAAATTTGTGAAAGAGGGAGATAAAGATAAAATTTTCACATGACAATACCATGATATTTTAACATAGAAGGGTCCATTCCCAACCAAGATGACACGTTTATTTTCCATTAGTACTACCACATAGTTTTGTCAAGCAATAGAAAAAAGAACATTTTGTGAGCAAGACTATGGCTACAAGTACTAAAGGATTAGTTGACAGGTTTATAGAGGAACTCTTCCCAATGGGCAACTAATTGCACTAAAACGAGCTCAAGGAATCTATGCAGGGAGGTCTGGAGTTCAAAACTGAGATTGAACTTCTATCAAGGGTCCACCACAAAAATCTTGTTATCATAAATGGTTTCCGCTTTGATAAGGAGAACAAATGTTGATTTATGAGTATGTTCCAAATAGAACTTTGAAGGATACTCTTTCAGTACATGTTCATTATAGGCGTGTATTCTAATTTTAGTAAAATCTTTTGCGGTTTCAACTTTGATGAAATGACAGGTTTAGGATATGTCTAAGTGTCTCAAATTTTTGCTGGATTTTGAATTTTATTGATCGGAACACATCTATTGCGCAACGTGAGCCGGATTATATATGTTTTAATAAATTGTTTTGTAAATAATTTTTTGTCTTTTAACATTCAATTGTGTGTATTGGAAACAGTTGTATATGCCTGTGCCCTTTGTGTAGCATGTAAATGTGCTGGTTTAAAACTTTCGTAATTGCAGTTGAGGACATTTGTATTAAGGTTGATCAAATCGGGATTTCATACCCAGTCAGAAAGGGGTGTAAAAATCATAAATCAAATCATAAGATTTTACTTATCATGCATATACATGTTTATATGTATTTAAAAGCATAATTCAAAGATCATAAATCTATTAAAAAACACCATAAACTGGCATAAAACATCCACAACACATAATTCATAACAAAGCCATAAACAAACAACAATGTAAACATATTTAAAACATAATCCTAGAATTTATAGGTCTAATCTAATAACTTAAGCACATTATAATCATGAAGAAATGGATCCATTATTTATTATTGAATATCATATTTCAAGCCATATCAGCCTTAGCACATCATGAAATTATTTGTCAATGACACGACATAAGTCAAAACCTCAGTATTTCATAGTTTAGTTAACTTTTCCACCATTGATTATAGAAATACATCAATATTGGCCTTAGGATTATCCGGTTCTGAAACAAAGACCGTCAGGAACATTACCTTCCTCTTCATACACACCTTAGATGATAGATTATACAGAATAATTATGAATTAAATTATCTTTATAGATATAATAATAATTGATTATATATTTACATTAACTACATGTCTTATATGTGGTTTATTAAAATAAATTTTATAAATCAACACCCCATTTATTAATATAATATAATACCATCTCAACCAGGGCTTCTTTAGTTTGTTAAGGATTGGACTTGTGTTTATAAGGTCACAAGTTCATATTTAACTCATGTGGGACGTGATTGTGGTGATTTGTAAGTGTTTATCAAGTTTAGAACTATCAAAATTGGCTATCCGATCGAGTTCGCATTGGGCTCAAACTTTTTCGGGTTGGGCAAACATAATACATTTTGAATTTGGACCTAAATTTTTAAGCCAGTGCCTGCCCCAATGGACTTGGTGGGTTACCCACTTAAACGGATATTTTTGAGCTTTTGACAACCCCGCATTATACTTTTAAATATAAAAAATTAAAAAAATATAACTATTTTTATTGTTTTTTAGTAAAAAATTTATAAAAAATATAACTGTTAAAAATATACTAAAATTTTTACATGTTAAGAACCAACTATAAAAGTTATTTTTTCATGTTAGATTAAAAAATATATATATAATAATACGGGTTTATATAGGCCAGCATAACAAAAGCCTAACCGGGTACAAGTTTTTTCAAGTTGAGCTAAAAAAAGGTACATTTTTAATTTAGGCTACTTTTTAGAAGCTCAAGCTTGCCCATTTTACAGGCTGACCTAACCAATTTTGACAACTCTAATCAAGCCTAGGCATTCCCAAAACCTAATTCATCTATACTTATTCATAAAAAAAATAAAGAAGAAAGATGCATAAAATTTCTACACTAATGATCTTATTTGGTTCAAAAATAAAGTATATTAAGGTAGAAATATGAGCACATTTAACCCTCTCCTAGGGTTTGTTGTCATAGTTCTTTTATAGTTTACTATTAAGGGTGAATAAGTATCGAGTTGGATCGTATTTCACTAAAAGAAAAATCTAATTCGGGTTTATTGGACTGAGTTGGATTTGTATCTTTTCTTTTTGAATCCAATTCAGTCTAAGTTGGGTTGTATATTTGATTAAATAAAACTTGTAATAATTGTTATGAAAACACAAATTATAAAAATTTTAAACATCACAACATAGTAGTTGTTAGCCTTTGACACAATCAACAAAAATATACATCTAAGTCAAAAAAATTAAAGTCTTCAAATCAAACCAAATTCATTTTAACAACACATTTAAAATTAAAATAACAATAACTTGGTAGCTCAACCTATTTTTCCAACTTCATTGTTGGGTCAAAATATAGTGAACCAATATTAACTTGTTCATTTAATAACTTATATGCAAATGAGTTCCTTTCCTAAACAGAAAAAAAAAAAAGCGAAATAGGTTGGGTCTTCCCTATTTTCAACTTGGGTTGAGTTAGTTGTGACACAAAAACATAAATATATTAACAATAAATAAATAATATAAAATTAGATTAGGTACTCACCAAGTACTCGAATTTTCAAACGTCAAATTCAATATCCAATCTAATTACAATCGGTTTTTGGTTAGATCAAATCATATTTGATCATGTTACCAAAAAAATCCAAACAAGTAAATCCAACCTATTGCTTAGACCTACCTAATATAATTTGGAGCTCTCATTTGTTGCCAAAATTTGTTAAAGAATTCAGAAAATATGATTGTCATTGATGTTAAGGATGAGCTAATATAGTGTCAATTCTAATTTTGTATTTCTATTTTTTCCATAAACATTTACAATATCGAGTGCAAATGAAGCTACTAAACTAAACTTAACATATAAATAAACTTGGTATATTAGAATAATTGACATTAACATATCTATAATCGTCTGCATATCTTGTAATAGGTTGAAAATGAAGATTTAATCGGAAATTTGATGTTAATGATGATGAAGGATTATGAATAGATGTTGTATGGCCATCGGATGTTGTTTCTTTAATTTGTCATTCCATTTTAAATTAAATTTTTGAACATGGATTATTATTATAGAACATGAATTTGAGTTCAATGTGTTTAGACTTCAATTGTTTAGACAGTTAGTAAACTGAGATTAAGCAACGATTCTTCTAAATTATCAATTTGAAATAGAAAGCATGGGAGTAAAAAATTGAATAAAAAAATGTATACACTGAAATGGAAATATTTTATTATGTAGATAACAAAATAACATAGTGCACGTTGGTAAAAAACATAAAAGGGAAAAATTACCATTTGAATAAAGATAAAAAAACATTCTTTCATATTATCCCCGCCCTAAATTTTTTAACTTGCCTCCCACTAAGACAACAAACAAGAACAAGAAGGTATTTCTATTAATTTAGTATAATGTATTCAAATAAAAACCTTCCAAATCCAAGATAACACAAAAAATCAAATGAATTATACATTACAATAAGCTAGGTTTTACTTTGTTAGACTGCTAAGTATTAGTTTATGACTGAAAAAAATTGAGTATGATTTGCTTATGGAGATAGTTGTTATGCCTTCAAACTATACTGTTTCGATTCCTGTGGGGAGATACCAAAAAAACATTAAATATTTATATCATTGTACTTATAAACCGTTCGTCTTATTTACATATATTTGATATGAAGTTTTGACTTTTTTAAGGTATTCTATACAACACATGGCTAATTCAGACTAACAAAAAAACAATTGGATTTGGGATTTTTTTTCTACATGTTACAAAGTAATTTAAAAAAAAAACACAATGTTTCGATGACTTTGTGAGATGTAGTTTAGGGTTTAAGATATTCATGAATGTTTCCTAGAAGTAAGTTTTATATTACTTTTACTTTAAATTATTTGCTTCTTGTTTATGTTTAAACTTGAAATTAATTTTATGCTTTATTAATATTTTATTATTATATATTGTTTGTGATCATTGACATGGTAATACGACCTAAGAAAAACTAATCACTTAAACCTAATTCAAGATCAAGAAGAAAATAGCAAGTTTTTCTTATATAAACATTTAATCAGCAAGCTTATTTCTTTGCTATATTAGTGTGTTGGTTAGACTTAATCAACTTCGGCTTCTACACTAGTAATTATCATATAAATTTATGAATTATTTTAATAATATTGCATCCTTTTAGATATATTTGTGGCTTGCGCTGCGATAAAATTTATCCATGACAATCTAAGAGACCGCAACCATGATGTCATTTCTCTATTGTAGAATCAGATCCCTCAAGAAGAATGGATATTACAATTTGAAACCTTCGAATGGATGTTTGAAAACGGTTGCACAACTGAGGATGTGTACCCTTATACGGGGAAGAAAAGGGTGGACACATGGAATTCTTAGACAAGGTGTACTTTTCTTATTAAGTCAATATTAAATTATATATTATTTATTATTAATATTAAGTTATATTATTAATAATAATTTTTTCTTCTCATTTGAGGACATAAAAACTCAAGTTATGACGCAACCTATTGCTGCTGAAATTCATTTTACCGATGAATTTGTTAAATTAAAATAGATATAATTTATATTTCAATATTTTTGAAACCTCTATTTCTATTTAGTAATTATTTATTATTTGTTTTGGCACCAGGATGAGATATACAGAGAACTCATCAATGCCGAAACTTTTGATACAGATGACATACATGACAAGATAAGCTAACCTAAAAGTCACTGTTAATTGTCTATATTGGACCCCTACATGATTTTTTCAAAACCAATGATAAGGACCCTATACCCCATATATGTTATCTGTATTAAAAGCTTCAACAATAATGAGCCTATTGTATATCTCATACTGGTGTAAAAATAAATAATAAATAATTACTAAATAGATATATAGGTTTTAAATATCAAAAAATATATATTTATACATGTTTTAATTTAACAAATTCATAGGTAAAATGAATTTCAACATCAATAGATTTCGTCATAGCCTGAAATTTTATGTCCTCAATAAACATCATAATATGATAATCAATCTGAAAAATGTCATAATTTCAAATGAAAAAGAAAAATTATTATTATTGATATAATTAATATTAATCATATGAAAATATATAATTTGATATCGACTCAATAGAAAAAATACCTCTAGTCTAACAATTTCATATGTCCACCCTCCTTTTTCTTCCGCATAAAGGACACATATTCTTGGTTGTGCAGCCATTTTTAAATATTCATCTGATGATTTCTAAAATTATAAGACCATCTTTTAATTATTCTTGAGGGATTAAGGACAACGCAACGCAACGTATGGATAAATGGTTGCGATTTATTACATTGTTATGGATAAATTCTAACACAACGCAAGCCACGAAAGCCAAACATATATCCAAAAAAAATGTGGCGTTATTAAAATAATTCATAAATTGAAATGATAATTACTATTATATTCATGCAGCGAAGAAGCTAAAGTTGATTAAGTCCTATCAAAGCTTGTTGATTAAATGTTTATAGAAAAGAAAAAACTTATCATTTTCTACTTGATCTCGAACTGGGTTGAAGTGATTAGTTTTTCTTATGTCGTATATTAATATATTACCATGTCCAATATATTATCCATAACCTTAATGATCACAAACAATATATAAATATTAAAATATTAACTAAATATAAATTTATTTTTTTAAACATAAGCAAGAAGCAAATAATTTAAAGTAACATAAAACCTTGCTTACTGTTTCATTAAACGTATGAGTATCCTAAATCCTAAACCCTAAACTATATCTCATAATGTCATTGAAACATAGTTTTTTTTTAAATTACTTTATAACATGTAGAAAAAATCCCAAATCCAATTTTTTTAGTCTAAGTTGGCCATGTGCAGTATAGAAATACTTTAAAAAATCAAAATGTGACTCAGTTGCATATCAAATATACATATGAATAAGATAAACGCTTTATAAGTACAATGACATGAATATTTAATATTTTTTGGTAAGATCGAAACATATCCACTATCTAAGAACACCATACCCATTTTTTATAATGCTAGCAAATTGTTTTTTATAATGTAGGGTGTTAATTGTTTTTTCATAATGCTAGCAAATTTTTTTTATGCTAGCTTCATATAATTTTAATGAGTATGTAAATTACCTTGTTATATATATATATATATATATATATATATATATAGTTTTTTAATTTCATTGTTCTCATTATGGATAACAAATGATCGTGTTTAGTTTTTTGTTTATAGATTTTTATACTTTATTGTAAATCAGTTTAAAAATGATTTCTGATGATCCCCATCAGACCCGGTTAGATTATTAGATTAAATGTATTATAATTTGTTGTTATTTATTATAATTTTATAATTTGTTGTTATTTATTATAATTTTTATACGAATATGTTTTTCTAATTTCCTTTTTCTTAAGCCTATAATTTGCTATTAATTGTAAGTATCTTTATCCTTTTATTAGTTTGAATTTGGTTGATTATATTTTCATTTTGTTGCTATTATCTATAACAACATATAAAATGGCTTCAAATCTAGTATTATAATTTTGTTATTTTTTTGTTAAGTTTAAATCTTCATAGCTTTATTTTTATTTAAACAAAATAACAATCTTTAATGTTCCTACTTAGAATAAAATTAGAGAAATTCATAAAAAAAAGAGATTTTAGTAGCGTTTGTATAAAATATATTATAATAATAATAATTTGTAAATATAGTAAATTGTAAATATATTAATAGCGTTTGTGTAAAATGAATGTTAACTAAATTTTTCATTCATTGAATAATTAATAAAAAAAAGTTATAATGTGTTAAGCTTGAAGAGTTGGACTTATCACCCTGGCCAACTTCTCATACTTGAGAGGTTTTCTGCCTTTGCCACTTTGGTGAAGAGCAAGATCTCATACTCTACTCGACCTGCTACTTAGCCATGGACGTCGGATACGTATTTGGCTGGATCAGATTTTAGTAAAAAAAAAAAGGATTTAAGCAAAGTTAATTGAACTAACTTAAATTGGATCGAAATAACTTCTTTTGGAATTTGATCTAATCCAATTTAATTTTAAGTTAATTTGGATGAAATTGGTGATCAATTTTCTGATTTATTATAATCAGTTATAAATTTTATAAAAATACAAATTTAGAAAACTTCAAACATTATAATTGTTGTCACAATTACAACATTATGAAGTTAAAAACACGATCATGACTACATGATATAACCACAAGTGTAACATGGATCTTGAGTAAAATCATATCAAAACAAAATAACATCTTAACCCTTATTTCAACATATAAAGAAAATACACCTGGTCCATTTGATTTTCTTCACGTGGTTTACTGTAATGCGAGAGAGAAACTAAATTTAAAATGAGTTGATTTTCCGAATCGATGTCTAGTGACCCATCAACATGATAGAAGTTAATTAGGACTATTTAAGATGACAAAGAATCTAAATTTAAAATATCACTTGATATAGTTTCTTAACTTCTATATTTAGTAAATTGTGTTCAATTCTGATGTAAAAACTTCGAGTTCAAACTAATGCACATCACTTTTGAAAATACATAATATGAAAACAACAAAATGAAATAACATTTTCTCCTTGCAAGATAAAAAAAACCAAGTCAACATTTAACATTAGAAACCTTCAATCAACAATGTCCCACTCTTGTGGTGTAACTTAAATAATCAAGGAAAATCACTAATTACCCAAGAGCATCATTAACATATTAAGAATTCAAACTAAAATAATAAGATCTAAGTTAATCTTTGTGCAAAATAAATTTAAAAAACCAAAGTAGATGAAAAAAGGTTAAATTTAAAAAAAATGTAGATTTATGTGAATATATTGAAGTGCCAATGAATGAAAGTAGTTCCTAGAAGTCTACAAGGCATGTACATGTAGAAGACCTACTGACATTACTTCTCTCTTTAAGTTATGATTTCAACACCAAAATCTAAATAACTTAAAAATAAATCAAATTTAAAATAGTAACCACAATACTGAAACAAATTAATAATGAAATCTCTTTTTTTATCATGGATTTCTCTGATTTGATTCTAATTCAAATCTAGATCATGAATTACTATTTTGTTTAAATAAAATAAATTCACAAAAATTTAAACTTAACAAAGAAACAACCAAATTATAATACCAAATTTAAAGTCTCTCTGTATGTTATTATAGATAATAATAACAAAATAAAAATATAATCAACCAAATTCAATCTAATAAAAAGATAACAATGTTAACAATTAATAGTAAATTATAGCCTGAAGAAAGGGAAAATTAGAAAAGTATATTCATATAAAAATTATAACAAATAACAATAATTTACGATGCATCTAATCTAATAATCTAAGCGGGTAGTGATAAATGAAGAGACTCAAAAAATCGTCTCAACTCTAAAAATCATGTAACAATGATGCAAATTAGTTATAAAATACTTTAGAAATCATTTTTAAATTGATTTACAATAAAATATAAAAAACAACAGAAAAAAACTAAACATGATCATCTGTTATCCATAATGATAACAATAAAATTAAAAAAAATATAAAAAAAACAATGTAATATACATGCTCATTAAAATTATATCAAATTATCATTAAATATAATTTGCTAGCATTACAGAAAACAATTAATACCATATATTTATGTATAATATAAAATATCTCTGGACATGAATGCACTTTCAATTAAATATCAACCATGACTTTTAAATTGGCTTTGGTTTCCTTAGCTTGTTCCATAAGAGTTCTGAATATCCATTATTCTTCCATTATAGTGGACCCCTACATATTTTTTCAAACCCAATGATGAGGACCCCATGTATGTCATCAGTATCGAACGCTTCGGCATTTATAGGTACTCTGTTTATCTTATCCCAGCGTCAAAATAAATAATTACTAAATAGGAATAGAGGTTTCAAAGACATTTAAACATAAATGTTTATATATGTTTTAATTTAACAAATTCATTACTAAAATGAATTTCAACAAGAATAGGTTGCGTCATAACCTAGAATTTTATGTACTTAATAGATACCATGATATGATAATCAATCCGAAAAATATCAACTATAATTTCAAATAAAAAGGAAAAATTATTATTAATAATATAATTTAATATTAATCATGAGAATTCCACGTGTACCTAAACCCGCATAAGGACACACATCCTCAGTTGTGTAACCGTTTTCAAATATCCATCCAAAGGTTCCTGAAATTGTAAGAGCCTCTTTCAATTCTTCTTGAGGGATCTCATTCCACAAGTGTTTTGAAGAAAGAATGACATGATGGTCAATGTTATGTTCTGTCATATTGTTATGGATTAATTTTATCGCAGCGCAAGTCACGAAAGCCCAACATATATTTAAAAAGATGTGATGTTATTAAAATAATTCATAAATTTATTGATAATTATTATTATACTAGTGGCTTGCGCTGCGATAGAATTAATCTATAACAATCTGACAGACCGTAATCATGACCATCATGTCATTTTATTTCCAGAACACTATTGGAAACAAATCTCTCATGAAGAATTGAAAGGAGGTCTTACAATTTCAAAAATTTTCAGATGGATATTTGAAAACGGTTGAACAACCGAGAATGTGTGCCCTTACGTGGGGAGAGAGAGGAAGGTGCACACATGGAATTCTTAAAACAAAAGTACTTTTCTTATTCAATCGATATTAAATTATATATTTTCTTATGATTAATATTAAATTATATTATTAATAATTATTTTTCTTTTTTATTGCAAATTATAAAAGATATCATGGTATCTATTGAAGACATAAAAATTCAGTATATGAAAAAACCTATTGCTGTTAAAATTCATTTTACCAATAAATTTATTAAATTAAAACAGGTATAAACATTTATATTTCAATATCTTTGAAACTTCTATTTCTATTTAATAATTATTTATTATTTATTTTGACACCAGAATAAGATATAAAGAATTCCCATCAATGTCGAAGTTTTTGATAAACGTACATGGGGTCCTCATTATTGGTTTTGGAAAAAGTCATGCAGGGGTGCAACATAATACAAGAATATTGGATAGTTCAAAAGTCCTATGGAACAAGCTGGGGAAACCAAGGATATAGCAAAATAAGTCAATCTAAAAGTCATATAGATATTTAATTGAAGCAGTATTCATGTCCAGATGTATTTTATATATATATATACAAATAACAAGTTATTAATTGTTATACCTGATGCAAACAAAAATTTTGTATAATAACTTCATATAATTTAAATGGGCATGTAGATTACATATTCCTTAATTTTATTGTTCTCATTATAAATAACAGATGATCGTGTTTAGATTCTTTTCCATAGTTTTTTATACTTCATTGCAAATAAGTTTAAAAATAATTTACAAGTATTTTACAACTCATTTACATCGGGGTGTCTGATGGTTGATACAGCCTCTTCAGTCACCACTAACCGGTTAGATTATTATATGAGATGAATCATAATTTGCTGTTATTTGTTATAATTTTCATATGAATATATACTTTTCTAATTTAACCTTTGTTGGGGCTATAATTTGCTATTAATTGTGGGTATCTTTATCCTTTTATTAAATTGAATTTTGTAGATTATACTTTGTTGTTATTATCTATACCATATAGAGGGGCTTCAAATCTGTTATTATAATTTTGTTATTTTTTTGTTAAGTTTAAATCTTTATGGATTCATTTTATTTAAACAAAATAGCAATCCTCAATGTTCTATATTTAAATTAGAATGAAATCAGAGAAATCCATGACAAAAAAAGATTTTATTATTAATTAGTTCCAGTATTGTGGTTACTATTTTAAATTTGAATAATTTTCTATTCATCTAAATTTTGCTACTGGAACCATAGCTTCCAGAGAGAAGTAATGTTGGTAGCTCTTCTACAGGGTATAGGCATTACAAACTTGCATTCCAAGACCTCCTTTCAAGCATCGACACATCAATGTGTTCACATAAATTTACATTTTTTAAAAAAATTAACCTTTTCATCTATTTTGGTTTTTTAAATTTATTCTGAACAAGAATTGACTCAGATACTGTTATTTTAGTTTGAATTCTCAATGTGTTAGTGATGCTCTTGGATAATGAATGATTTTCACTGATTATTTAAGTTATAGAAGAGTAGGACATTGTTAATGGAGGGTTTCTATTCTTAAATTTTGACTTGGTACTTTCATCTTGCAATGGAAAAATGCAATTTTATTTTGTTGTTTTGATTTTAGGTATCTTAAGAAGTGATGTGCATTGGTTTGAAGCTGAAGTTTCTATATCAGCATTGAACACAACTTACTAAATATAAAAGTCAAGAAACTATAAGTGATATTTTAAATTTAGATTCTCTCTCATTTCAAATAATGGTAATCAACTTCTATCATGTTGATGGGTCACTAGACATCTCTCAGTTTCTCTCTCCCACTACAATAAACCACGTGAAGAAAATCAACTGGTAGTCTACAGAACAATAGTCGTTATATTTTCAATATTTGCTACGATCTTCTATGTTTTCTTTGGAGTGCTTTGGTATATTTATTGAGTTTGATCAGGAATTTTAAAATTGTTTCACATGGTTTAAATTTTTCAAATCCCATCTTTTCCTGCTTTTTTCTCCTTGCATCTTCATCTTCTCGAATGCAATAGCATGTATCATCTTTTTTAAACATTATATTACCCTATTGATCTCTAATTCGTATTACCTTGTGGCCTGTTTTTCAATCGTGTATGTTGCTTTGAATTTTTCTTTTCAATTTCTGTAACTGTCGTAACCTAATAAAATAAATTTAAAATATACCCTACTTCATGTATCAAAATTATGAACCAAATCATGCTTTGTTAGTTTCTTTAGCGGTGATAAAATCGGAGAATATTTTTATCAACTATTTTTAAAAATTGAAAATTTTAACTGATAATAATTTTTAGTTTGGAATTTAAATTTAAGATTAATAGTTAAAATCGCTATTTGCAAAATTTAGTGCCTACTTCAATCGGGTTTTTTAGCTGATGTTTGACTTCTGATTTTGGAACAAGTATGGGAATTATTTTGAAATAAGGGCTTGATCTTTAGTCTTTTAAATTACTTGCCCAGGTTTCTTCATTTTACAAAAAGAAATATGAAACCAAAATATCTAATCAAATTCAAACTGCATTTTGATTGGATTGGATGACATATTGCTTTCCAAGTTCCAACCAATCCACAAGTTAATAAATTGATCAAATTGGATAACATTTTGTCTCAAAACCATTCCTATCCAGACCATGAACACCCTTACCACATTGGAGATGGGACCATGCAACTAACATTAAGGCAGGAGCAGATATTCCCAAATTGGGGGCCATATTAGATACCCACATTATCAAAAGAGAGATTGAAAGATTGGTGAATGAGATGTCGGCGGCAAGAATCATTGGGTCCATTCTCAACTCCAATAATTATAGTCAAGAAGAAGGATGGAAGGGGTTAATGAGGTACCTTCAACGGTTCAAGCATTAATGAATGAGGTTACTTCGACCCTATATGAGATGTTTTGCCCTTGTTTTTTTTTTATGACATCCTCATAATATAACCCCATTGAAGAAAACCATTTAGCACATTTAGGAGCTGGCATGTAAGTGCTTAAGAATAATTCTTTGGAGGTCAATAGATAGAAAAAGGTAATTTTGGGCAACCTTAACTAGAATATCTAGGCCACATAATTTCAGGAGTGGTAGCACATCAAAAAGATGTGGAAGCCACATGGCTTTGTATGGTGTTCCTAAGGATGTAAAAAGGGAAAGAGGATTCTTGGGGTTGACGGGATAAAACCCTTGATTGGAAGTCTGGCTCAGCTATTGACACAGCTATCAACAAAAGGTAATTTCAAGTGGAATGAACAAGCTCAAAGGGCATTTGATAAACTACAAACAACATGATGATGCTGCCCATTCTCATTGTCCCTGATTTACCAAAGACTTCTATAGTAAAGATGGATGCTTCAGGCTTCAGGCTTCAGGTAAGGGGTTGGTAGCAGTTTCGACACAGACCAATAGCTTTCCTAAGCCAAGCTTTGTCAGAAAGGAGCCAAACTCAATTTATGAGAGAAAGCTAATGGTTGTAGTGATGGTGTGCAGATGCGGTGCCACAATCTGATGGGAAGGCCCTTTATTATTAAGATTTAAGACAGACCACCAAAGTCTAAAGTTTCTGAATGAACGGCAATTAAGGGCTAAGGAACAGTTCAAAAGGATGTCCAAGTTGATTGGATTCAATTTTGAGATTCAATACAGGCCAGGAAAAGATAACCAGCCAGCGGATGCCCTCTCTAGTCTAGACAGATGTATTTTTCAGCAATGTCATTAACATACCCTATTGAAGAGGAAGGATGGGTACAAGAAGTACGGGAGGACATGAAGCTTAGGGAGATCATGCAGAATCTAATGACAGGTTCTACGTCATACATGGTGGGCTACGTGTTGCAAGGAGATAAATTGTTTTACATGGGGTAATTAGTGTTGCCACAGCATTCTCCTTGTATTCCAGTCACTCTGGGTTCTTCAGGACGTGCAAGAGATTTCCATCTAATATTTTGGTAAGGCATGAAGAATGAATAATATTCAGAAGATGGTGCCATCTTGTGAGATATATAAACGAAATAAGTATGAATCCCTCCCCCGCACAGGCTTGTTGCCGCCTTGACTATTCACAAACAAGTTTGGGTTCATATATCCATGGATTGCATAGAAGGTTTGACCAAAGCAAGGGATAATGTGGTGGATCGCTTCACAAAATATGCACTTTTCTTGCCCCTTAGTCACCCTTTTAAAGCAAGCTGCATGGGTTTCCAAGTTCTACTGTCTCCAACCACACAAGGTGTTTCCTTACAAGTTATTGATTTTTATATGCAGAAACTTATTCCTTACAATTGAATTAACTTTATATTAAAATGCATTTAATATATATAATATATATTAAACGTGTAAGGAATGTTTGATATTTGTTCTTTACGAAGTTAAAAATATTAAATTAAAAAAAATAGCTGAGAACATTACATACTTGCTATGAATAATATAAGATGAAGCACAAATATTGATGTGGGAAGTGAAAAGTTTTCATACCTCATGGATGCAATATTTTCCTAGAAAGTCTTGGTTTCAGAGAGGAGTGATTCAGGAGTCAATCGGAGCGGGAGTATCATGTATCACGGTTGTGAACTCCTTTCTGGAACAAAAGGGTGATATTTGAATCAGAACAGAAAAATATCAGAGATCCACATTTAAAAGTTGAAACCACACTAGTAGTATCAAAAAGAAATTGAAAACTGATTGGTTAATATTGGATGTAGGTGTCCAATTATTTTTTCTTTTTAAGATAGAAAAAGTCTAAATTAATTTTTCTCTATCAGAGTCTCACCCTCTTCTGCCAGGTGCTCCTCAGCGGCAGAACCGGAGGTCAAGCAGCCACCAACACCATCATCTTCACGTGCCACCAACACAAAGCACCCTCCAGCAGGAATGGTGGGGAAATAGTGGTGGAGAAGAAGACTTAAAGGAACACAGGGTCGGTGGATATGGGAGTGTGAAGGAGAAGACAACTCAAGGACAGGGAGAGGCTCCTAGGGTTCTCCCCTACGATTGAGTTTCATGTTCCGAGGAAGGCACTTAGATAGTTAGATTCGCTTTTTTGAGTTAGTGTCTTATGTTGAGTTGAGTTACTTTGCGGTCTGATAAGATTAACTTTAGATGTCTTCCATACTCAACAACAACACCAAGCGAAGCCCACTCTGTTGCTCGGCCAAAACAATGATTTTTCTGATTCTTAAGTCTACCCAATCCTGGGATGTTTCCAAAGTCTGTCAAATTCTACCTCAACACCTATGGAAGATAGCCCTCCAAACTCCTATTAGAGTTGCAACAGGGGAGGACACTCTGAGCAGGCCGTACACTAGGCATGGAGACTATACTGTGAAATCAGGTTATCGAGCAATCAAGCTAATGACTGATGTAGCAGAGCAGGCCCCTTCCTCCTCCTTTTCACCAAGAAAGTCCCTTTGGAAGGCAGTGTGGGAGGCTAAAGTCCCAAAGAAAATACAGACCTTTGTTTGGAAACTATGTCACAATTTACTCCCAGTAAGGGTGACTTTATGCAAGAAGAGAATCGTTAGGTATCCCCAGTGCCCTATTTGCTTACTAGCTGAGGAAACAAGGCTATCTTCCACAATGAAGATTCTAATCCTTTACATACAATTATAACGCTAGTTAAGGACATTACCTCTTTGTGATGCAACTTTCGAACTTGTGGTTTCACTTGGGCTAACAGAAACGTAAATGGGGCGGCTCACATGGTTACTAAATTGGCTTCTTCAAATAATCTGAGCAGAAATTGGTGGATTGATCCGCCTGTAGCCTTGAGGAAGGCTCTGATTGAAGACAAACGATGGGTTTCTCCAATTTAGCTTGCGGTTATCGGGTTCTCTCCTATGGTGGTCAGGTGCGGTCTCCATCGTCGCACCTAGAGGAGATGCATTCAAGAAGGTCCCTTGTTGTAGTGGTTTTCCGTCTCTCCATCGCCTCTTCGCCGTCGCCGCTCCGTTGTTCGGGTCGTCTTCTCCGTTTCTCTGGGCAACCCTACGATTGTTGTGATTGTTTGTTCAGGAGGGCCTTGGGTTCTTTCGGGTGTAGCAAGCAGGCTTGGGCTTTACATGCTTCCGTTTCCTTTATCCTTGTGTATTGCTGTCTGTATCTTCTTGGGCCGTAGGGTCCTTTCCTTTTAATGAATCCACAATGTTTGCCAAAACCCAAAACTCTCGCAACCAAAAACAAATTCGTGATTCTTGTGGATCCATTTTTAAGGAAATTGATTATTATAGATTGGATTATTTAAATATATTTTTATATCATATTTCATTTGACCTAATTAAAAATAGTTTAAATTTATTTAAATTATTTTAGATATTTAACTAAATATATGAAATTTGTATATAATTAAAATGTAAAGGCTCAAAATAAACTGTATAAAAGAAAAATAATTACTACATCTAAATTATGATAAAGAATTTGAAATCTAATTTTAATTTACAATTTCAAATCTAATTTTAAATTTTGAAAAAATTACAAACTAATTTATCGGTTTGTTTTTTTTTATATTTTGAAATCAATAATATAAAAGGACGATCAAAACAGTTGTATTTTTTAAAATTTTATCCATCTTTTAAATCTTCTTTCCTCTAAAATTTTGAATTCTCATTCATACTTGATACACCGATCATTCATCAATTGTTGGTAAACATTTTTATGGTCATTTTATTGTTGCTAAATATCATAGTAATTTTCACTAAAATTCTTATTTATTGTGGTGTTTACTCATGCTTCTTGATTTTACTCTTAATATACTTTATTATTAATTAAGTAAATTTTATGATTTAGAATACTCAAAAAAGGATACCAAACAATATTTGAATAAAAAAATTTAATAATTTCTTAATCATAATTATAATTAAAGATAAAAATCAACCCCTTTTATTTAATAGAATACAATTGTATTACGGTGTTTTCAAAATAGAACAAACAAAACCAACCGAATTTATTAATATTTTTAATTTTCTTATCTTTATCTATATATATTTTAAAAGATAATTTTATGAAATCTCACTAGTTCTAAAATTGTCAGATGCCAGCCTCATATTTGTTCATCTTTTTTTAAAGTTATTTTATATACAAATTAATTTATTTCAAATACAAATAGAATCTTAACTATTATTTCATATTTTAAAATTATATAGTTACTGTATATGTAATCCTATCTAATTGGTTATGTTAAAATTAACTAGTGACCTTCATGTATTTAAAAAAAATTGATTCTATATATATTCTAAAAGATAGTTTTATTAAATCTTACTAATTTTAAAATTGTCATGTGTCAATCTCACAAATTTAATTTTTATTTGTTATATAGAAATTAGAAAGGAAATTTTGAGATTTAAATTAAATAAATTAATGCAAATGAAGAAATTATATATTGATATAATTAAATTAAATGGTGTAAATTTGATTAAATTAAATTCTTATATATATAAATTAAAAAGAGATTAGAAAGAAAAGAAAAAAAAGAAATTGAAGGTAAAGAAAATAAAAGGAAAAAGGAAAAGAAATGGTAAAAGACGTTTCTACCCTTATGCATTAAAAATAAGTTTTCTTTCTTTTCTTTATTCCCTTCACGCATCTTCTTCCTCTTATTTATTCCCTCCATTGTTGCAACCTTGGAGCTTCAAAGAAAGTGTAAATCTTAGCCAATTCTTGCAATTGAGGACATATTTTGAATCATTGAAGCGAGATAAACATATAGGTGGTTTCAATTTCTCCATTCATGGCTTCATTATGGGGGTTTCAAACTTTCTTGGATTCTTGCAAGTAAAGCTTAAAGGTGATGTTTTAAAGTGCGGGTGTTGATAAAGTATTAAAAGAATTACGTTTTGGTGTTGTCGGGGCTTTGAACGAAGCTCCGGAAGGTTATCAAGATCGTGGGTTTTATAATTAACAACTGGGACATTATACGACAAGCGTAGATAGCTTTCGAAGATAGTTTTGATGTATTTTGAATAGCTTGGTTAAAATACTAAACCCTTTCTTAAACTCCTTGATTTTTAGAGTTTGGGTTGTCGATAAATTACGAAACGGTTCAAGAGTGTTGGAATCCAAGTAAAGGGAGTATTTCTGGGTTGTAATTAAATGAAATAATATCAAATACTAAATTCTATATTTTTAGAATTAGAAACTTATATATATGTATGTGTGAAGGATGATATTTGATGAAAATATGAAAAATGATAGTATGGAATAAATTGGAGGTTGTATGTTATAAATTGATGACATTGTGATATGCTGGAATGCTAATAGATAATGAATTAAGTTGATGTTATAAATTGTGTAATGAAATTGATGAATGTTATAAATTTATGATTATGTGATATTTGGTTCTGATGATTAATGGTGAAATGAAAATGTTTTTGTATATTATGTATTGAGAATGATGAATATGATGAGAGTTGATGATAAAAATAAGTATATTATGCCTAGTGTGGCTTGTGAAAATGATAATAACTATGTCAGGTGTGAATTGTTGATATTCCCAGAGATGGCTTTCATGTCAAAGATTATACGATGTTTGATGATAATGAGTTTTATGCCTGCGATGGCTAGTTGATTTTCTAGGAGATGGCTTTTATTTTAAGGATGATATGTTATTGATGATTATATGTTTTTTTATGCATGTTGATTGGTGTGGACAGCCATGTAGTATATTTTACCAATTATTTTAGCATTTGTGGTCATTAGTGGTTGTGAACATCATTTTCTTATCTTATCAAAATTTTATTAAAAAAACAAAACAAAAAAGAAGATTTTTTAAAAAATAAAAATAAATAAATAAGGCATCACCCATTTCCCTCTGTTCCCACGGCAATACATAAGCTCAAGGGCCCAATTCTTTATTCAAATTCTCCAATATCCCTTGTCCTATATGGTCAAAAGCAAAATTCCAACTACCCATTATTTTATTCAAACCTTCCACCATTACCTCTTACCCCATGTGCCATTATTTTAATTCCTTCCACTTACCATTATTTTATTACAATCATTCTTCATTGTCTGAAGCAATTCACGGCCAAGCATTGCAATCTTCCATGAGCTTTTCACATTAAAGGCAAAGCAATGATCATGTGCCTAATATTTTATTGTCATCTATTATCTCCAAAAGGCCCATGGCTACAACGAAGGAAAGCCTCATTGAGTCCATTATTTTATTCAAAACCACTCTCTATGGTCTCATAGAATTCATGACAATATGGAAGAATAATTGGCCACTTCAAATTGTTTAAATGACATGATATCCACTTGAAGCATGGGCTAGAGGAAAAGCTAATTGAAGAGCAAGTATAAAAAGGAAGGAAGAGCACGCAAACAGCAGGCCATTAGTGCCAAGAAAAGAGGAGAGCTACGGATTGGCACCAAGAGAAGAGAAAGAAATTTCATTGGCCAAGAGTAAAGAAAGAAAAATGGAAAGAGTTTCGCCAGGAAATTTAGAATAAGAGAGTGAAAAATATAGAGAGTAGGCATAAATTAGAGAGGGCAAGACGAGAGAGCACGAAATTAAGAGAAGGCACAAGATAGAAGAAGGAGAGAACGTAGGAAGCTAAAAATTAGGAGGAGCAAGGATTGGACAAGGAGAAAAACATAGAGCAAAGATTGGCCAGGAAATTTAGAAGAAGAAAGGGATACGAGACCATGACATTACTCTTGAGTTTTGGGAGGTAATTCTAAAATTTTACAACAAAAATCACAACAGCAGCAGCAATAACAACAACAACAACAACAACCATAACAACAACAGCAATAGCAACAGCAACACAACAACAGTAAAATACAACAACCAGAATATAGTAGAAACAGCAAAGAAAAATAGTGCAGTAAAAATAGAAGGTGAGGTGATACAAAGCTTGAAATAGTGACCCGATCAGTGAGTAAGAGTGTTGTTTTTTTTTAATGAAACCAGTGTTCATTTTCAAAATCATTTATTAAACAATAATATTTTAATAAGGAGATTAATTTAGACACGACGTCTTGTTGATCTCATTATATTTTTAATGTATTTTGGGTAATGATATTTCTTAAGAAGGGGGATTAATTTAGACGAGACATCTTGTTAATCTTCTCAAGTTTTTAATATATTTTATTCAATAATAACATCTCTAATAAAAAAAGGGTTAATTTGGACGGGACGTCATGTTAATATTTTGTTTAGATTAATCAACTTATTTTATCTCATTTAATTTAATTTTATGTTAATATCTAATTTGTGTTACAATTTAAGGTTAATTCGGATGGGACGTCCTGTTAATCCTTATTGTCACTGTTTGGTTTCTCACTGTCATTGTTTGGTTTCTACTGTCACTGTCTGGTTTCTCACTGTCATTGTTCAATCTTCTACTGTCATTGTTTGGTTTTTACTGTCACTATTTAGTCTTCTACTGTTATTGTTTGGTTTCTCACTGTCATGTTTAGTCCCTAACTGTCACTGTTTGATATTCTATTGTAACTGTTTACTCAAGTTGTTCGGTTTAAGATTAATTTGGATGAGACGTTGTGCTAATCTTATTTCAAAACTTCCACGTCTATTTTGTCTGTTCCTTTTCTAAAGAAGTTAAATAATTTTTGGGCTACTTATAATGCGCGCTATCAACTTGAGGTAACCATTTTATAACGGACAGTTGTGAGGTGCTAATACCTTCCTTACCTGTAATTTGACTCCCGAACTTAGAATTTCACTTTTATGACCAGTGTTTTAAAAGAGGTTTTTCCAGTATTTTACCTAAAAATATTGGTGACAACTCCCTGTTTTCTATGTTTTCTTTACTGTTCTCCCTGTTTTCTTTTTGAAAGGATCTCGATTTGAATAATTTCAATTTTTATGGGTCGGCTGTCCCACCGCGATCCTGGTCGCGACAGTGGTCCAGTTAAGTTACCTAGTGGTCAAATGGACCCAGTGGTGAGGTGGTAAGCCGAGTGGGCTCGATTAACCGAGTGGGTTCACGGGATAAGTGGACTCCCAGCCGATAGTTGTTTCTTTTAGTATCTGGATACTAGGTGTTATGTTGTATGTTGTTGTATTAAGAGTCAGTGTTGACTTATGTGATATGTTGATTATAACATTTGTTTGATGAATATGATGTTTAAGGGAATTAATTGATTATGATAATGTTATTGTTATATTGATGATAATGATGTTAAATTATAACAAATTGTATAAGTGTTGATGATGATAAAAAGAAATGATATTGCTTTGCAAAGCAAATGAGGTAAGTAGATCCTCTGCTTGATAAATAGTTGGTATTTGAGTTTATTATAGTTGTTTTGCAATAATTGAAGATGGGGAGATTGTTGATTCTGCAGAGACTAGTGCAAAGTGAGCAGCTGAACAATGCCAAGGAGATTTATTTATATGTGATGTATATATTTGTTTTACATGTTTTGAGGTGAATAATGATTTAGCGTTATTTATGCATATTGATGTGTAATGTGTGTTTTATGGTGGTTTATGACAATGGCACTGAGCCATTATGATTTATTCACACACACACATATATATATATATATATATATATATATATGTATGTATGTGTGTGTGTATGTGTGTGTGTTATATTCAGGTTTAGCTTTTATGTATGTGAAATATGGCATTGAGCCATTTTATATTGAATGGATAAGTTATAAATAGGTTATGTTTATTTATGTGATCTTGATATATTTAATTTAAGGGTGATGTATGATGGTGAAGTAAGTTGATAATGAATATTGTATGTTGGATGTTTTAAGGGATAACTACTTAGGTCAATTAGTTGGTTGAAAATTGATGGTAAATCAAGATTTAGCATAATGAGTATTGTGATTTGAGTAAATTTGATGTAAACTAAAGAACTAAATAGGTGAAATGGAGATCCAGTGGATTCAGGATCCCTGGATAGTTTCTATAGATTTCTTAGGTCAATTGTGACTTATGTGTGTATCTGGTAGCAATTGAAATGGCTTTGAAGTGGTTTTAGCATCTTAAGTTGCCTAAAAGTGTGTAAATTACAATTTTGCGCATAAGTTAGTCATATGATGAAATTTTGGGAAACAAATTGTGGCAACGAATCTGGAATAGGGTAATATAATGCTCATGAAGTTTCATAGTATTTGGAGTTAAAACAGACAAATTAGGAGATGTAGAAGTTAGCAAAAATGCAAAATTCTGCATAATATGTTGTTATGTTGTGTCAGTAATCAATTACCAGGGAACCAACTTCATTTCTTGTAAAATTACTCTCTAGTAGTTGATTACTATGTGTGAACACCTATTTTTGTCCGGTGATATATATTAAAAAAAAAAGAAAAAAAGAAAAAAAAAGAAGAAAAAAAGAGTTTTTTTTGTCCTAGAGTCCGGAGTCAATGTTGACTGCATTAACCGGGGTCCTAGCACGGTTTCATGACCGGTGTTACCTCATTAGTTCTAAGCTCGTACAGCCTCAGTGGAGTACGGTATTTTACACCTCAGTTCGAAGGGAATCCGAGGTTCTTCAAGTTAAAACTGATGTGTTAATCCGTACTTGAACTTCAAGACACACCGGAGGTACACCTACAGGAGATTCCCCAATGCTTAATATTTAACCGAGGTGAAGAGAAATGTCTATAGTTGACCAATGATTTCAGACCCCGGTTATGACTTACCAGTTCTCGTTGGTGACGCGGTACAGTGCTTAGAACCCCGCCCAGTCCAGATTGCCACCCCGGATCATATTAAAAAAAAATATTATTAAAAATTGCATAGTGACCGTTAGAATAGTAACCCTTCCCCATCTCTATAAATACCCAATCCCTCTTCATTTCCTACCACACCTCTCATTTCATCAATTCTCTTCATTTCTCTCAAGCAATGGCTGATGGATGCCGAAGCCAAGAGGAAAGAATAAGGGAGGGAAGACGATGTTTTGTGACTACCTTTTTACTCCTTATAGTGTGGGTAGTAATTTATATTTATTGGATATTTTATATATTTCCATATATGTAATAAATAATTTATGTTTCCATTTGTATCTTTAAATAAAAGGCCAAAAAAAAAATCAGAAAAATAAAGGGGTAAAAAAAAATCAAAAAAAAATCAAAAAAAAATCAAAAAAAATAATAATAATAAAATAAAAAAAAACAAAAAATAATAAAAAAAACGAAAATAAAAAATAAAAATAAATAAGAAGGGCCAAAAAAAAAAGGGCCCAAACAAAAAAAAAAATAAAAAAAAAACAAAAAAAGAAAGCCCAAAAAAAAACAAAAAAAAGGGAAATGGGCCCAAAAAAAAAATCCAAAAAAAGGGTAAAAAAAAACGAAAATTAAAAAAAAAAAGGAAAATCAAAAAGTTGACGGTGGTTTATTAGTGGTGGGCCCCGGTTTGGTTAGATAATTGGAGAAAATTGGGGAAATTGACATCAAATTTGGACAAATTGAAAAAGTAGAAAAGTGATGTCATTTATGGAGAATCCAATGCCAATTTTCTTCTATAAATAGAAGGTGATATTGAGGCATTTTGGGGAAGAAGAGAAAAAAGAGGGGAAAGAGTGTTAAATTTTTGTGAGAATTTTTAGAAGTTTGAGTTTTCAAAAATTACTTTGTGTAATCCTAGTTAGGAAAATGAGTGCACAACTCTTGTTTGTCTTAGTATGTGAGTTTTTGTGAGCTAAAATACTGTCCAAGTGTTGTAACCGGTATCCAAATACCTTCAAATCAAGTCCAAACAAAGCCAAAAGCAAAGGAAATCTACACAAAATTGATTTCCCGACTTCCGTTCTAGTTTCTCTGTAATTGATCTTGTACCAAGGTATTTTTTATTAATACAAAGTTGTTTATTTATATTTATTTATTCATCTTATTTAATTATTATTTATTTTTTTATACTTTTATTTTTCTTTATTTATATTCAAGCACTTTATTTTCCTGCACTTTATTTTTCTGCAGTTATTTATCTGTTTATTTATTTTTATGCATCTCCATCTTTATTTATTTATTTGTACCTTTATTTTTTCTTATTTATTTATTTATTTATTTTTACACTTTTATTCCTCTTTATTTACTTTTCTGCACTTTTATTATTGTTAATTTATTTTTCTGCACTTTATTTATCCGTACTTTATATTTCTGCAATTATTAGTTCATTTTTTTATTTTTTACATTTTTATCTTTATTTATTTATTTTTATGCCCTTTTATTTTATTTATTTACTTTCCCGTCCCTTTATTTTTGTTATTTACTTTTCTGCCCATTTATTTTCATGTATTTACTTTTCTGCCCTTTTATTTTTGTTATTTATATTTCTGCCCCTTTATTTTTATATATTTACTTTTCTGCCCCTTTATTTTTGTTATTTACATTTCTGCCCCTTTATTTCTATGTATTTACTTTTTAGCCCTTTTATTTTGGTTATTTACATTTCTGCCCCTTTATTTTTGTTAATTACATTTCTGCCCCTTTATTTTTGTTGTTTACATTTCTGCCCCTTTATTTCTATGTATTTACTTTTTAGTCCTTTTATTTTGGTTATTTACATTTCTGCCCCTCTATTTTTGTTATTTATATTTCTGCCCCTTTATTTTTGTTATTTACATCTCTGTCCCTTTATTTTCATATATTTGCTTTCCTGTCCCTTTATTTTTGTTATTTACTTTTCTGCTGCTTTATTTTTGTTATTTACTTTTCTGTTCCTTTATTTTTTTTTATTATTTATTTTTCTGCCCCTTTATTTTATGTATTTATTTTTTTCTGCTCTTTTATTTTTATGTATTTATTGTTATGTCTATTTATTTTTATTTTTATTTTTTTTGAACTTTTCATTTATTTATTTTTTTTCTACCTTTATTTTTTTATTTTTTTATTATTATTTATTCTCTATACTTTTTATTTTTAGTTATTTATCTTTTTGCTTTTATCTTTCTACACTTTCTATTTATTTATTTATGTTTGACCATTTTAATAGTTTATAAATATGTTATATATATACATAATTATCCATTTTTATTATGGTCATGATTTCCTATTATTTTCTCTTAGTAACCTTTTAATAATTAAGAAGAAATTATTTTCATAAAAAAATAAAAAAATCAAGACTAATAAATAATGTGTTATTTATTCATTCATTTTTCTCTTAAATTTAAGATGAGATTAATTTAGATGAGACATCTTATTAATCTTATTTTCTTAAAAGATAATTAAATAATATTCAGTGTCAATTTTAATTAATTAAATGTATTATATTTCTTTATCTTCATGTTGATGTGTTTAATTTTATTTTATTTTTTTCTCTTATCTTTATTGATTTATTTATTTATTTGTTTTGAACTTTATATTTCTTAATAAAAATCAATTTTTTTTACTAGAAAATAAGTAAGACAAGACGTCTTATTGTTTTTTTATCTTTTTATTTTTATGGTCTTTTAATCATTTGTTTATTTATTTTCTTAGAACTAAAAAACAACAAACTTAGGAGATGTATTTTTTTACTATCTTTGTTTTATTCATATTTATATATTTTTTTATTGTGTATATTATTTATGATTGTTTTATGAAGGATGAAATATTTGATAATCATTTTTTAAATTATGCATGATCAATTTGGGTAACCGTTTTTTACGGACAGTGTGGGGTGCTAATACCTTCCCCTCTTGTAATTCGACTCCCGGACTAAACAGAATCTCATTTTTTAAAAAAAAAACCAGTGCTATTTAAAGGTTTTCCTAATATTTTCCTTAATAAATATTGGTGGCGACTCCTTGAACCCTTTATTTTTTAGGCTTCTCAAGAGCCTCACTTCAATGCCGTTTTAATTTTCTTTTATTTGTCTTTAACCAGTCCGCGTCGTGCGCCGGTACCCCGGTCGCGACAGATGGCGACTCCGCTGGGGATATTTTGGGAGTCAAGCCCGTTAAATTGATCTTGTGTATTTTGTTGATTGTTAATTATTTTATCCTTTATATTTATTTGTTATGTTATTCTTGTTGTTTATCTAATCTTCCATTAATTTTAGATTTTATACTATTTTTTTTTACTTCTTTATTGCCTTAATTTAGAACCTTAGGGTAGAAGACATGTGATATTTATTTTGCTTTATGTTTGTTCATTGTGAAGAATGGGTAAAAATCCAGGTATGAATGCCCCACACACTTCACATTCACCATAATGCACACACTATTAGAAGGGACCCTATTCCCGGGCCCCGCAAAAGACATAGGCTAGGGGAGATTATTAGCGGTGTCATTTAGGACGAGACGTCCTACCATGATTCGCGTGAAAATCTCAGCCGGGGTGTTATCTTAGTTATGATGTCCGCACTAAGTAGGATTCCCTACTTTTTGCATAAGACTCATAGCTAAAGATCAGAGCTCCGGTGACCTTCTTAGAACCAATTAGAACAATTACCTTTTGAAGAAACACGATTAAATAGCCTTAGAGCCAATTAGGTGGTTACCTTGTCTAAGACACAATTGGGCAAACATTCCTTTTATCTTTTATTCATTTGCACAAAGTTTTTTTTTAAAAAAAAATCATCAAAAATGTATCTTTTCTATACTCAAGTCATGATAAATACTATCACTCTTATGTGAGGATATTTATCAAACTGTTTTCTTTGTTAATCTGATTTATTTATTTCTTTTGTTAAAGGTGAAATTTAAACATCGGTAAGTATCACTAAAAATGGAATTTAACATGAGATCAAGTGATCAAGAAGTGAACGCAACTGGTCTAAAAAATTTGTTACACCTCAAAGTCATCAGATCAAATACTAGCAATCTGTTGTCCTTAAGCAAAAGGATGGATATTACCCAGAAAATGACCTTTACAAGGAAGTATGGAAAGATCTTAAAATTCTTAGAGGTCGAAGTGCAAGAAGGGGCCCTTACTGCTCTAGCTCAGTTTTATGATCCTCCTCTCCGCTGTTTTACATTCAAAGATTTCCAGTTAGCTCCTACTTTGGAGGAGTTTGAACAGATATTTGGCTTGCCGATAGAAAATTTGAAACCTTATCGTCGAACTGAACATCATGCTTCAATCTTCAGTGTAGCTCGCATCCTCAAGATGGATCCTGAAATGCTTAAGAAGGCTCAATTAAACAGGAACCAAATTTCAGGATTCGCACTAAGCTTCTTTGAGCAGCAACTCCTCAGTCAGGCAGGGAAAGGAGAATGGGACGTGTTTGTTGACATTTTGGCGTTGGCCATCTATGGTGTGATCCTCTTCCCAAGCCTTGATAATTATATTGATTTCAAGGCAATTGATGTTTTCCTAGCTAGAAAGCTTAGAGGTGAAAGTTCCATGACTGCTGTCATAGCTGATATCTATTGTACAATGGATTCCTGTCACAACCGGAATGGGAAGAAGATCGTCTGTTGTTTACCCGCCTTGTATCTATGGCTTACTTCTCATGTCTTCAATCAAGTTGGCAAGGTTGAATGTCCTATCTCTGATTTGAAGCTCCTTAGGTTAACCAAGAAGACTAATAGGGAGTGGGCGGGACATCTGGCAGGATTATCTGCTAGCATGATTCGGTGGTACCCTCAGTGGATGAACGTGGATTCCATTATTTACTGCTGTGGAAAATTTCCGAATGTGCCTCTCATGGGAACTCAAGGATGCATCAATTACAATCCTAGCATTGCAAAAAGACAACTTGCTTATCCTATGATACAGCCTCCAGAAGAAGAAACAGTAACGCCTTTCCTTCATTATTATATTGAGGGAAATAGTGCTCCTGTTATTCAAACTGTCATTGATGCTTGGGGCAAGGTTCATAGTAAAGGAAAAGAATTGGGTGTCCGAAGTCATGCCGCAAAAGAAAGTTACCACCAGTGGAATTCAAATAGGGTAGCCATTGTTAAATTACCCTTTAAAGATCATGGTGCTCATGTGAGAAATCCAGTTCCCGATGAAAGCAAAGAGATTGAAAATTTGAGGAGTGAGTTGGCTGAAATGACAAAGAAAAATCAAGCTTTGGAGGATGATTTGATCAAAATTCAACAAGACAATGCTTCCCTTAAGAGAAAAAAGTGTGAATTAGAAAATTCCTTTGAGGACATAGGTAAGAAGCAGCGAATTGAAAGAGAACATATGATGCAATTGGATCAATGCCTCCAAACCGTGAACAGCCAATTGAAGACCAAAGAGAAACAAAAGAATGATATATTGGCTGACAAAGGACGGTTACGAGAAATTCTAGCCAAGACAAAAGAAGAAGCTCAAGTTGAAAAGAACCTTATGCAAGCGCGAATTGATGAACTGGAACGACAAGTCAGAGATGTCGTTAGTGCTTGTGAGCATGAAATAAATGAAGAAAAATGGCAATCCATGGAAGACAATGATAGATATGAAGAGATTATACGTTTAATGACCCTAGAAAGGGTTGAGTTGGAAAGTCTTGTCTATTCTTGGAGAGACCGTTTTTCTAATCTAGTCGGTCTTGCTAATGGAACACTTGGAAATATTCCTCACCTGTTGAAGAAGGCTGAAGCGATGATGAATCCGCTTTCTACACCGGAGGAAATTACAACATTCATCCAATACTACAAGGGGCGATTGGATGAAATGAAGGTCTGGATTGCTAAAGCAAGAGAGAATTGATTTTGAGTTGTTGTAACAAACAATGTATCAGAACTTGTTGATCAATGAATAAATCTCATGTTGAATTTGCATTTTTCTTCTAACTTAGTACTTTAGAAAAAGACATTCTAAAAGAAAGGTTTATCTTTACTTACCGATATTTAAAATTCATCATGTATTTACTTTACATCTCTTTATGTCATTTAACAATACTTGTTCTTGTACCAAGGGGGGTTTCTTTGTATTTATTCACATCACGGGGAGAAGGGGCTCAAAGCATCCTTATCAAACAAGACTGCAAACAAGACTCATGGCAGAGCCGGAAAGCGCAGTTGAAGAATTAAGGAATGAAGTTGGCCAGATCAAGGAGCAGATGGCAGAAATACTTAAGCTTCTTGAAAGAAGAGGTACAGAAAGGGGATCTTCTGCAGGAAATGGGGAACAAACATCCACTCCTCAAGTTCACGCTCAAGAGGGGAACCCTATACCTTTAAATGATCCTGCTCCAGTCACTGAAACTCCATTCATCTCACACCAACCTTATGGTATGCCATTGCCACCTTTTGTTTCCCAAGACGGGAATACTCAGCAAGCATATGCTTGGCCTCCATATGGCTTACCTCAAGGATATTACACCATGCATCCTAATCCCAATCAAGAGAATCCTCCTGCTGTTCAACAAATTCCCAATCCCCCTGTATCTAACCCTCCAAATTTCAACCAATCAACAGCTATTCCCCAAAACACTCAGGCTCCACCCAATGTCACTCCACCTAATACAATTCCACCACAAAATCACCAGACTCCAAATGATGCCACACAACCAAACCCACAAGCAGTGCCATATTATTTCCCTTATGGTTGCCCAATACCACAGGCAGGTGTTTCCCAAAACTTGTTACACAAAGCTCAAGTTCCTCCACCAAATCCTGATCAGCCAGCAGCGCCTTTGTCAAAAGGGCAAATGGAAATATTGGAAGAAAGGTTGCGTGCAGTAGAGGGAGGTAGTGGCTTAGGCGTAACAAATGTTTCTGAATTATGCCTAGTTCCAGATGTGGTAATTCCTCCCAAATTCAAATTGCCGGAATTTGATAAATACAAAGGAACAACTTGTCCTCGTAACCATTTGACCATGTACTGCCGAAAGATGGCTGGGTATGCTTATGATGAAAAGTTACTGATCCATTTTTTTCAAGATAGCCTTGCTGGGGCAGCGTTGAGCTGGTACACTCACCTTGAACGAACTCGTATTCGTTGTTGGAAGGATCTAGCCGATGCCTTTCTGAAGCAATATAAATACAATATGGACATAGCACCAGACCGGCTACAACTTCAGAATATGACCAAAAGGAATACTGAGTCCTTCAAAGAATATGCTCAACGATGGAGGGAAATGGCTGCACAAGTTGAACCACCTCTGATAGAGAAAGAGATAGTGGCAATGTTCATTGACACTCTTCAACCACCGTTCTATGAAAGGATGCTTGGGAGTGTATCATCAAGCTTTTCTGATATGGTGGTAATAGGGGAAAGAATTGAAAGCGGTTTGAGAACAGGAAAAGTTGTCCAAAGTTCCCCATCAATAGGAAGACCTATGACAGGGGCAGGAAGAAGAAAGGGTGAGGAAGCAAATGCTGTAATGGGAAATCAAGGTCAATATAATCAAAAAATGTTTCAACCTTCCCCTTTCCTTTTCCCACCTCATTATCCACCGTACGGACCTTACCCTTATGTAGCTGCTGCTTCTGGAAATTTATTTCCCCATCCTCAACCATATAGACCCCCACCCGTCCATAATTTCAAGAATACACCACCACCTCCTCCCCAACAATGGATGCAAAATCCCAACCCAAATCTTCCACAAAAAAAGCCAAACAATGACCGTCCTTCTGTCCAATTTGATCCAATTCCCATGACATATACTGAACTTTTGCCTCAACTTCTCAAAAGTTCTCTTGTTGTACGATGTCCTTTAAAACCCGTAGGGCCACCCTATCCTAAGGGGTATGATCCTAATGTGAAGTGTGATTATCATGCTGGGGCACCGGGGCATTCTACCGAAAATTGCATTGCCTTAAAGTTTAAGGTACGTGATTTGATAAATGCCAAGTGGTTGGATTTCGAAGAAGGCTCCCCAAATGTGATTAGAAATCCTTTGCCTAATCATGGAAATACTGGGGTAAATGCAATAACACATGACTTGGGAAGGGATCATTGTCCCCCTTGCAATGATGTCAACATGATCCATGGGCAGCATAGTACAGACTCAGTAAGCCCGGTCACCCCTGTTCCTTTGGTGGTCTATTACACCAAGAAACCTTTGACCGAACCAGTCATAAACCATCCGTCCTTGACAATTAGGACCCCATCTCCATTTTCATACAAGGATACCCATGTAGTACCTTGGAAGTATGAAGTGGATGTAATCCCTCAACTCCTAAAGGGATCGTCATCCTCAGTAACCAATATTTCTGAGACAAGTGGAATGACTAGGAGCGGACGAGTTTATGCTCCTGAAAACTTGAGAAAGGAGGATGCACCTGTAAGTGAAAAAGAAAGTCGTGGTAAAGAACAAGATCCTCCCCAAAGAATAACAGAGGAAGATGCTTGTGAATTTTTGAAATTCATTAAGCAAAGCGAATACCAGGTCCTTGACCAGTTAAACCGCACTTCTGCAAAAATATCCTTGTTATCTCTTTTATTGGACTCAGAACCACATCGTGGAAAGTTATTGAAGGTCTTGAATAAAGCACATGTTGCGAAAGATATTTCGCCTGAAAAGTTTGAAGGGATAGTGGGGCATATTGCCTCAAATGACTACTTAACTTTCACCGACGAAGAGATACCTGCTGAAGGAAGAGGTCATAATAAGGCATTACACATCTCTGTCAAGTGTCGGGATCATATCGTAGCCAAGGTCCTAGTTGATAATGGCTCCTCTCTGAATATCATGCCAAAGTCCACTTTAAATCAACTACCTTTTGATGGGTCACATATGAAGCCAAGCTCAATGGTAGTAAGAGCTTTTGACGGTACTCGGAGAGAGGTCATTGGAGATATTGAGATCCCCATCCAAGTGGGCCCATGCACCTTCAATGTATTATTTCAAGTGATGGATATCAATCCTGCTTATAGCTGCCTATTGGGGAGGCCTTGGATACATTCTGCCGGTGTGGTTCCATCTACCCTTCATCAAAAGCTTAAATTTGTGGTAAACAACAAGCTAATCATTGTTTCTGGTGAGGGAGATTTCCTTATCAGTAAGCCCATGTCAACTCCATATATAGAAGCGGCTGAAGAAAGTCTTGAGACTTCCTTCCAATCATTGGAAATTGCTCACACCACCTATGTGAGCGAAGGGTTACAACTAGCTCGTCCTTCTAAAGCTTCTATGATGGTAGCTAAAGTGATGATGAAATCTGGATTCCAGCCAGGGAAAGGGCTTGGGAAGATGCTTGATGGAGGAGTAGACCCATTATTGGTTAAGGAGAATAAGAACAGCTTTGGGCTGGGGTATCATCCATCTCCATTGGAAAGAGCGAAGGTTTTTGCAGATAAAAGAGAAAAACGACTTGCACGGTTAGAAAACTGAGAACCCCTAACTGCAAAGATCCCTATCTGTGACCTTTACCAAAGCTTCAGGAGTGCAGGCTTGACATCTCCAGACCAAGTGGCAGTCATCGATGATGAATCTAAGAGAGAAGAAGACTTGATTTACCCTTGTCCTTCAGATACTGAGTTGTGTAATTGGGAAGCCGTTGAGCTTCCAGAGATCATTTCAAAGTAATTATTCACTTTGTAGGTTTTGTTTAAATCCTTTGGCTATGCCTAAAGCCTTAGGATGAGTTTTAATAAGGGCAAAACATGTTTCCTTTATCATTTCAAATAAATAAAAGTTAAGTTCAATTATCGTTTTCCTTATTTTGCCTTTTTTTTATATTAAATAAATTGCAGATCTGAAATTGAATTCCAAAATAATAAGATTGCTTTCTCCCATCATGATTTTAATCCAACAAGCGAAGAGGATGAAGAGTCTGATGAACCTTCCCCTGAATTACTAAGGCTGCTAGATCAGGAAGATAAAGAAATTTCTCCCTATCTAAAAATTGTTGAAGTCATAAATTTGGGGAGTGAAGAAAACAAACAAGAAGTCAAGATCGGCACCTCTTTGAGTAGAGAACATAGGAGAGAATTAATAGAATTGTTGGTCGAATTCAGCGATGTGTTTGCTTGGTCGTATCAGGATATGCCGGGATTAGATAATTGCATCGTTGAACACAAGTTGCCATTGAAACCCGGTTGCGTCCCCATAAAGCAGAAGTTGAGAAGGATGAAGCCAGAAATGCTCTTAAAGATTAAAGAAGAGATAACCAAACAGTTGGATGCCGGGTTCTTGGCTGTCTCCAAATACCCTGAATGGGTGGCCAACATTGTTCCGGTCCCAAAGAAAGATGGGAAGGTACGAATGTGTGTTGATTACCGGGATTTGAATAGAGCTAGCCCAAAAGATGACTTTCCATTGCCACATATTGATGTTCTTGTTGATAACACGGCCCAACATTCCATTTTTTCATTCATGGATGGATTTTCTGGGTACAACCAAATCAAGATGGCACCCGAAGACATGGAAAAAACCACTTTCATTACTTTGTGGGGAACCTTCTGCTACAAGGTAATGTCTTTTGGATTGAAAAATGCCGGTGCCACTTACCAAAGAGCGATGGTAACTCTATTTCATGACATGATGCATAAAGAGATAGAGGTTTATGTGGATGATATTATTGCCAAATCCAAATCCGTTGAAGGTCACTTGATTGACTTACGAAAGCTCTTTAAACGCCTGAGAAAATTTAAACTCAGATTAAATCCGGCTAAATGCACTTTTGGGGCTAGCTCTGGAAGGTTGCTTGGTTTCATTGTCAGTGAGAAAGGTATCGAAGTGGATCCCGATAAAGTAAAGGCAATCATGGAAATGCCCGCTCCTAGCACTGAAAAAGAAGTACGAGGATTCCTTGGAAGGTTGAATTACATAGCTCGTTTCATTTCTCAACTAACAGCTGTATGTAATCCAATCTTTAAGTTGCTTCGTAAAAATCAACCATCACAATGGAATGATGACTGCCAGGAGGCCTTTGACCAAATAAAGCAATACTTGCAATCCCCACCGATCTTGGTTCCCCCAACCCCAGGAAGACCACTCCTGTTGTATTTGACGGTGATAAATGAGTCTATGGGCTCTGTACTGGGGCAACATGATGAGTCTGGGAGAAAAGAGCATGCTATTTACTATTTGAGCAAGAAGTTCACTGAGTGCGAAGCACGATATTCTACTATGGAACGAACTTGTTGTGCATTAGCATGGGCTGCTCGTCGCCTAAGGCAATACATGTTATCTTATACTACTTGGTTGATATCTAAGATGGACCCAATTAAGTACATCTTTGAAAAACCGGCTCTGACGGGAAGAATAGCTCGTTGGCAGGTTCTTTTGACTGAGTATGATATCATTCATGTCACCCAAAAAGCTGTAAGAGGGAGTGCTTTAGCTGATCACTTGGCCCACCATCCCCTAAAAGAGTACCAACCAATGTCATTCGAATTTCCCGATGAAAATATTATGATGTTGTTAGAAGAGAAAGATTGTCCTAATAGAACTTGGATTTTGATGTTCGATGGGGCATCGAATACACTGGGGCATGGGATTGGGGCCATCCTAATCTCACCAGATAACAAGCTTTTCCCATTCACTGCTAGACTTTGTTTTGATTGTACCAATAATATTGCAGAATATGAAGCTTGTGTTTTGGGGATTCAGGCGGCACTTGAAGCAAAGGTGAAATCTCTACAAATATACGGAGATTCTGCCTTAGTGATTCATCAACTGAAAGAAGAATGGGATACTAGAGATGGAAAATTGATTCCTTATCAAGCTCACATCATGGAACTAATCAAAGGGTTTGATGAAGTCTCTTTCCATCATATTCCTCGGGATGATAACCAATTAGCTGATGCTTTGGCCACGTTGGCCTCCATGTTCAACGTAAGTAGGGATTGTGACATGCCCTTCATCGAGATTGAAAGGCGTCTCGAACCTGCATATTGTCATGAGATAGAAGAAGAGCCCGATGGGAAACCATGGTTTCATGACATCAAAAATTATATTCAAAATCAAGAATATCCTCCTGGTATCTCAGAAAATGATAAAAGAACCCTCAGGCGCCTAGCCATGAATTTCTTTATGACTGGGAATACACTCTATAAGAGAAATTATGATTCTGTTCTCCTTCGTTGCGTAGACGTGACGGAAGCTAACAAAATCATGAAGGATGTTCATGAAGGGCCTTTCGGAACACATGCAAATGGGCACTCGATGGCAAGAAAAATTCTCAGGTCTGGATATTATTGGATGACAATGGAAAATGATTGTCATAACTATGCCAAGAAATGTCACAAGTGTCAAACCTATGCAGATAACATTCATGCACCACCATCTTCTTTGCACGTTCTAACTGTGCCTTGGCCTTTTGCTATGTGGGGTATAGATGTTATTGGTCCCATTGAACCAAAAGCATCGAATGGGCATCGCTTTATTTTGGTGGCCATTGATTACTTCACTAAGTGGGTTGAAGCAGCTTCCTACACCAACGTGACTAAAAATGTTGTGGTCAAATTCATCAAGAGAGAATTGATTTGTAGATATGGTTTACCAAATCAGATCATCATTGATAATGGTACAAACCTGAATAATAAAATGATGGATGAACTTTGTGAGGAATTCAAAATCAAACACCTCAATTCATCTCTATACAGACCTAAGATGAATGGAGCAGTGGAAGCTGCTAACAAAAATATAAAGAAAATCATACAAAAGATGGTTGAAACCTACAAAGACTGGAGTGAGTTGCTTCCTTTTGCTTTACATGGGTATCGTACCTCTGTACGAACTTCGACAGGGGCAACACCCTTCTCATTGGTGTATGGTATGGAAGCTGTTTTACCAATAGAAGTGGAAATTCCGTCTTTAAAAGTAATCATGGATGCCAAATTAGAAGAAGCTAAATGGGTTCGGTCCCGGTATGATCAATTAAATTTAATTGATGGGAAAAGGTTAATCGCTCTCTGTCATGGGCAGTTATACCAAAAGCGTATGAAAAAGGCATACGAAAAGAAAGTGCGACCTCGTCAATTTCATGAAGGTGATTTGGTACTGAAGAAAATCTTGCCGAATCAAAATGATCACCGAGGCAAATGGAAGCCAAATTATGAAGGACCATTCGTCGTAAAGAGAACCTTTTCTGGAGGAGCTTTGATTTTGACGAACATGGATGGTGAGGAGTTATCTTTCCCGGTCAATTCAGATGCAGTCAAGAAGTATTATGCTTGAGCATACTCTAAAGGGATAGGGTAGTCTTTATGTCCTCTAAACGTTTGGATTAAAAATTATGATGTAAACTTGTAATTTTCCCAAGTAAATATATGGAATTCTCAATTTCAGTTCCAATCCTTGTCTTGTCAGGTTTCATTTGCATGCATTTTGTGAAAAATATTAAAAAAATATGAAAGGCATATTTTTAATCTCAAACAAGCTTGATACTTCCCAATTACACAGACCTTGGTAATCAGGATATTCCACTCTGCCATGAGTAATAACAAGTCCCATAAGGATTGTGGTAGTCACCTGGAGGAAACAAGATCTTTGACCTTTGGTTTTCCACTTGACTATTTCTTCCATGCAGGTTTGAGGGTACAACAAGGACAAAGCGCTCCCCATGAAGAGTCGAGATCAACAGTTTCAGCCTATCACCTAACTCCAGTCGGGATGGTTTACTAAGATGTGAAAATGCAATCCTTGTATTCACTCGGAACCCACACTAAACCAGAAAAGTCAATCTCAGACACATTCTTCTTGAGCATAAATCTCATATAATTCTCTACCATAAGTCATTATGGTAGAGGTATCTCCCATTAGTCTTACTTCATGTCCAAGCCTCAGGTATCCATCCCTAGGCTATCTCAATCAAAATCAAATCAGGGGCATTTCCCCAGTCATTTAGTTTCATGTCAAAGCCTCAGGTATCCATCCCTAGGCTATCTCAATCAAAATCAAATCAGGGGCATCCCCAGTCATTTAGTTTCATGTCAAAGCCTCAGGTATCCATCCCTAGGCTATCTCAATCAAAATCAAATCAGGGGCATCCCCAGTCATTTAGTTTCATGTCAAAGCCTCAGGTATCCATCCCTAGGCTATCTCAATCAAAATCAAATCAGGGGCATCCCCCCAGTCATTTAGTTTCATGTCAAAGCCTCAGGTATCCATCCCTAGGCTATCTCAATCAAAATCAAATCAGGGGCATCCCCCCAGTCATTTAGTTTCATGTCAAAGCTTCAGGTTCTTTCCCTAGGCTATCTCAATCAAAATCAAATCAGGGGCATCCCCCTGTCATCTATTTTATGTCGAAGCCTCAAATACCCATTCTTAGGCTCCTCAAAATGTCAAGACAACTTCATATTTTTCCAAAGCTTCAGGTATTAACCCCTAGGTTATGCCATTTATCTTCCTGTCATGTTCCAAGTGCCTCTCCTTAAACTGTCTAGCATTGGGACAACACCATTCGGCTATTTACTTCTTGTCAAAAGTTGTCGGGTATTCTTAGTGGTGTTCACGTCTTTACTTTCTTTTCACATCAATAATATGAATATGTCTCATATTCTTTCATGAAAAGAAGTAAAGAGGGGCATCTGTGAACACCTATTTTTGTCCGGTGATATATATTAAAAAAAAAAGAAAAAAAGAAAAAAAAAGAAGAAAAAAAGAGTTTCTTTTGTCCTAGAGTCCGGAGTCAATGTTGACTGCATTAACCGGGGTCCTAGCACGGTTTCATGACCGGTGTTACCTCATTAGTTCTAAGCTCGTACAGCCTCAGTGGAGTACGGTATTTTACACCTCAGTTCGAAGGGAATCCGAGGTTCTTCAAGTTAAAACTGATGTGTTAATCCGTACTTGAACTTCAAGACACACCGGAGGTACACCTACAAGAGATTCCCCAATGCTTAATATTTAACCGAGGTGAAGAGAAATGTCTATAGTTGACCAATGATTTCAGACCCCGGTTATGACTTACCAGTTCTCGTTGGTGACGCGGTACAGTGCTTAGAACCCCGCCCAGTCCAGATTGCCACCCCGGATCATATTAAAAAAAATATTATTAAAAATTGCATAGTGACCGTTAGAATAGTAACCCTTCCCCATCTCTATAAATACCCAATCCCTCTTCATTTCCTACCACACCTCTCATTTCATCAATTCTCTTCATTTCTCTCAAGCAATGGCTGATGGATGCCGAAGCCAAGAGGAAAGAATAAGGGAGGAAAGACGATGTTTTGTGACTACCTTTTTACTCCTTATAGTGTGGGTAGTAATTTATATTTATTGGATATTTTATATATTTCCATATATGTAATAAATAATTTATGTTTCCATTTGTATCTTTAAATAAAAGGCCCAAAAAAAATCAGAAAAATAAATGGGTAAAAAAAATCAAAAAAAAATCAAAAAAAAAAATCAAAAAAAAAATAATAAAAAAATAAAAAAAAATCAAAAAATAATAAAAAAAAACGAAAATAAAAAATAAAAATAAATAAGAAGGGCCAAAAAAAAAAAGAAGAAAAAAGAAAAAAAGGGCCCAAACAAAAAAAAAACAGAAAAAAAAACAAAAAAAAAGAAAGCCCAAAAAAAAAAACAAAAAAAAGGGAAATGAGCCCAAAAAAAAAAATCCAAAAAAAGGTAAAAAAAAAACGAAAATTAAAAAAAAAAAGGAAAATCAAAAAGTTGACGGTGGTTTATTAGTGGTGGGCCCCGGTTTGGTTGGATAATTGGAGAAAATTGGGGAAATTGACATCAAATTTGGACAAATTGAAAAAGTAGAAAAGTGATGTCATTTATGGAGAATCCAATGCCAATTTTCTTCTATAAATAGAAGGTGATATTGAGGCATTTTGGGGAAGAAGAGAAAAAAGAGGGGAAAGAGTGTTAAATTTTTGTGAGAATTTTTAGAAGTTTGAGTTTTCAAAAATTACTTTGTGTAATCCTAGTTAGGAAAATGAGTACACAACTCTTGTTTGTCTTAGTATGTGAGTTTTTGTGAGCTAAAATACTGTCCAAGTGTTGTAACCGGTATCCAAATACCTTCAAATCAAGTCCAAACAAAGCCAAAAGCAAAGGAAATCTACACAAAATTGATTTCCCGACTTCCGTTCTAGTTTCTCTGTAATTGATCTTGTACCAAGGTATTTTTTATTAATACAAAGTTGTTTATTTATATTTATTTATTCGTCTTATTTAATTATTATTTATTTTTCTGCACTTTTATTTTTCTTTATTTATATTCAAGCACTTTATTTTCCTGCACTTTATTTTTCTGCAGTTATTTATCTGTTTATTTATTTTTATGCATCTCCATCTTTATTTATTTATTTGTACCTTTATTTTTCCTTATTTATTTATTTATTTATTTTTACACTTTTATTCCTCTTTATTTACTTTTCTGCACTTTTATTATTGTTAATTTATTTTTCTGCACTTTATTTATCCGTACTTTATATTTCTGCAATTATTAGTTCATTTTTTTTATTTTTTACATTTTTATCTTTATTTATTTATTTTTATGCCCTTTTATTTTATTTATTTACTTTCCCGTCCCTTTATTTTTGTTATTTACTTTTCTGCCCATTTATTTTCATGTATTTACTTTTCTGCCCTTTTATTTTTGTTATTTATATTTCTGCCCCTTTATTTTTATATATTTCCTTTTCTGCCCCTTTATTTTTGTTATTTACATTTCTGCCCCTTTATTTCTATGTGTTTACTTTTTAGCCCTTTTATTTTGGTTATTTACATTTCTGCCCCTTTGTTTTTGTTAATTACATTTCTGCCCCTTTATTTTTGTTATTTACATTTCTGCCCCTTTATTTTTGTTATTTACATCTCTGTCCCTTTATTTTCATATATTTGCTTTCCTGTCCCTTTATTTTTGTTATTTACTTTTCTGCTGCTTTATTTTTGTTATTTACTTTTCTGTTCCTTTATTTTTTTTTATTATTTATTTTTCTGCCCCTTTATTTTATGTATTTATTTTTTTCTGCTATTTTATTTTTATGTATTTATTGTTATGTCTATTTATTTTTATTTTTATTTTTTTTGAACTTTTCATTTATTTATTTTTTTTCTACCTTTATTTTTTTATTTTATTATTATTATTTATTCTCTATACTTTTCATTTTTAGTTATTTATCTTTTTGCTTTTATCTTTCTACACTTTCTATTTATTTATTTATGTTTGACCATTTTAATAGTTTATAAATATGTTATATATATACATAATTATCCATTTTTATTATGGTCATGATTTCCTATTATTTTCTCTTAGTAACCTTTTAATAATTAAGAAGAAATTATTTTCATAAAAAAATAAAAAAATCAAGACTAATAAATAATGTGTTATTTATTCATTCATTTTTCTCTTAAATTTAAGATGAGATTAATTTAGATGAGACATCTTATTAATCTTATTTTCTTAAAAGATAATTAAATAATATTCAGTGTCAATTTTAATTAATTAAATGTATTATATTTCTTTATCTTCATGTTGATGTGTTTAATTTTATTTTATTTTTTCTCTTATCTTTATTTATTTATTTATTTATTTGTTTTGAACTTTATATTTCTCAATAAAAATCAATTTTTTTACTAGAAAATAAGTAAGACAAGACGTCTTATTGTTTTTTTATCTTTTTATTTTTATGGTATTTTAATCATTTGTTTATTTATTTTCTTAGAACTAAAAAACAACAAACTTAGGAGATGTATTTTTTTTACTATCTTTGTTTTATTCATATTTATATATTTTTTTATTGTGTATATTATTTATGATTGTTTTATGAAGGATGAAATATTTGATAATCATTTTTTAAATTATGCATGATCAATTTGGGTAACCGTTTTTTACGGACAGTGTGGGGTGCTAATACCTTCCCCTCCTGTAATTCGACTCCCGGACTAAACAGAATCTCATTTTTTAAAAAAAAACTAGTGCTATTTAAAGGTTTTCCTAATATTTTCCTTAATAAATATTGGTGGCGACTCCTTGAACCCTTTATTTTTTAGGCTTCTCAAGAGCCTCACTTCAATGCCGTTTTAATTTTCTTTTATTTGTCTTTAACCAGTCCGCGTCGTGCGCCGGGACCCCGGTCGCGACACTATGTTTTTAGTAATCGGTTACATTATTAATAAATATATGTATAGGTCTTATGCGCATTATCAGACGTGCAATTGAATTATTGTAATCAATTATAAGGATGTTGTAATCAATAAAAACACTGTCAGTTTTGAAAAATCTTAAGTTTTCTCAAATCAAATTATTTCAAATGGGATTTAAATATTATATATTTAATTATTTATATAGGAAGACTCAAGTTAAGTTAAAATATTAGGAAATTGAATTATTATAATTAATGGTGAAAAATTTTCTGTTAATTTTATTGTATCAAGATTAAAATGAAACATAATTAGGACAGAATGTTACAACATGGTTAGTTACCTCAATTATGATTTAACTTAATTTATATATATAAATAGGTCTATTAATTTATTCTTATATGTATCAACACCTAATATTGGTATATCTAAAATCAAGTTGATCAACATATAAAAACAAATAAGTGTCTTCTTATTAGACATTAAAACAATTTTAAAAAATATTTAGATAATTAACATTATGATTATAATTTAATAAATCATATATTACATATAAAATACATTTTATATAGATATAGATTAAATTTCTTGGAAGGTCCGGTCCCCTCATTTCCTCTCTCTCTCTATATATATATATATTATAAAAAATAGTTTTATGGAATCTTACTAATTTTAAAATTACCATGTTTCAGTCTCGTATTTTTCATCTTTTTTAAAGTTTATTTTATATACAAATTAATTTATTTCAAATATAAATAAAATCTCAATTATTATTTCACATTAATGACATTAATATTTTTAGAATATCCATACCCATTTTTAAAACCACATAATCAACATAATTAATTACAATATAAAATTATATAGTTACTATATTTGTAATCTTATCTAATCAATTATGTGTCAACTTTGGTGATTGCACCATTTTTAAAAAATAATCATTGAAAATTTTGTACAAAATTTTTAAAACTATATAGTTATTATATTTGTACCAAATCATGGTTCATCATCAATAACTAGAAATCCTCTCTTAGATATAACAAATGGTACGTTCTCTCCATCCATAACTATATTTCTTCAAATACTAATCAAAGATGTTCATTGAGAAAAATCGAAGGCGTATCTCTCTTACTAACTTTTCTATAGATAACGCATCCATCAACAAAAGAATCAAGTTTTCTCATACAAACTCAACAAATTACCTCAAGTTAGTTACATCAATTCCTGTTAAATAAAATATACACAATATTAACATTTCTCCTAATTATTATATTTTTTATTACTCATTCATGATTAGCAATGTAAATAAAATTATCTCATTACAAACATATCAATTTTTGAATCTATATCAAATTATATTTTGATCTGGCCTGGATATCGGCCTCAAACTCATGGATTACACTACTAGAAAAATGACTAATAGCTACACTCAAATAGCGACCGCCAGAACGCCGTCGCTAATCAGTGACCGAATTAGCGACGGCAACAAGAAAAGGACCTTAAATACGAAAAATAGTGACCACATCAGCGACCAACAATATACCGTCGCTGAATTTGGCAAAGAACCGTCACTAATACCGTCGCTAAATCATACCCCGTCCCTGATACGGTCGCTAAAGTTTTTTTCCTCCATTTTTTTGGTTTCCCTCCAACTTATATATGGCGCCAACTGATAGCGACGACGATATGGTCGTCGCTATGTCTTCAGACAAATCAGCGACGCAGACACGCTGTCGCTATAAACAAGTTAGTGACGGCAGGGTACCGTCATCGCTATGTTTGTATACTTCAGCGATGGAGTATGACTGTCGCTAAGGTTCCTGAAGGGTTTCAAAATTTTGGAGGGATTTCAAAATGGAGCGACGGATGAAGTCATCGCTAGTGTTGGTATATTAGCGACACATGTCAGTATCTGTCTCTATATTATTTTTTTTAATTCAGTGACCCTGATAGCGACAGGTGATTTCCGTCGCTATGTATAATAACTTACTCGATGGAAACCTTCCCTGTCAATCACTTTTGCCATCTCCCAAGCCCTAAACCTCTTTCCCTCTTCTCTGCCTCTGCCCTCTCAATCACTCTGTCACTGAGCCACCATTATCTCTGGCACACTCTCTCACGAACCCTAAACCACAGAACATTCACCTCCACCGCCTCCGTGACTCCCTCTCACGAAGCCACTGTCTTCTCCGTCGTCTACCTCTCGTCTCCGATGGCCTGCCCTAAACCTGTTTCCGTCTTCTCTGCCTCCGCCCTCTCAATCACTCTCTCACGAACCATCAAACGACAGAACCTTCACCTCCACCGCCTCCATGACGCCCTCTCACGAAGCCACTGTCTTCTCCGTTATCTACCTCTCGTCTCTGACGGCCCACCCTTTCATCTTTGGTCTTTCATCTTAGGCGGCCCACTCTCACAAACTCTGTGTCTCGTATCCCCCAACAACTCACTGACTCACCCTCAATAACAATAAGAAGGTTCCTCCCCATCCTCTCCTCTGTGTTGTTTCCATATTGGTATATGCATTTGTTATTTCCAAGTTTCTATGGTGATATATGCATTTTTAATTTTTAATTTTTACCATACAAAGTGTAAAAATCCCTTTCTAAATATTACTATATTAGTTCGCGTTTACTAGTTGTTCTTGTTACCTTTACAAACAAAACATACATATAAGATATGAACGTTGTTGATAAATTAATATTCACTACTTTTCCTGTTCTGTTCCTATTAATTAACATTCACTTAATTTTGTAAAAATTGTAAATAAATTAATGCAGCCTAAACCACGATAAATCACATTAGATGATTTAATTTTGTATCACATATTGTTAAAAAGTTTGGATTGTAAAAAACAGTTTTGATTTTTTTCGCTTTTGATGAGTTGAGAAAACTCAAACTTACCATTCACAAAGGTTTTGTTTTGATTAAGTGTTATCGTGTCAGGATTCAATGAATCTTTGCAACCATGATGTCTGATTGCATTCAGCTATGTGTTCTTTTAGTTTGTTTTAAGATAGTGAAAACGCAAACTTGTTGTTTGAGTAGTGTGAGAGGTTTGTGAGAAGCTGAAATTGTTCAATAGTATCATAGAATTGATTTCTAGTACTAGGTATCCTACAACAAATATTTATTTTCCTAAAATTTATAAGATGAAGTTGGCTATTTCTCAATGGATTAACTCTCTTAATGAAGTTTTTAAAAAATGGCACAAAAGATGTTGACCAAATTTGAAAACTATTGGAGTGTTATTCATGACATAATGAGTGTTGCTACTGTTTTAGACCCAAGGTATAAAATGGAGTTGCTTGAGTTTTATTATGAAAAGTTGTATGACCCTGATGCTTTTTCACAAGTTCAAAAGATTAGGCAGCTGTGTTATGACTTGGCTTTTGATTATCAATTGAAAATGAATTAAGAATCTATTAGCTCTCCACATTTGGATTAAGAAGGTCTTGGTGATGATGTATTCAGTGACTATGATTTGTACATAGCTAGGAAGAAAAGAGCTAGAACTACAAATGCTAAAACTGAATGAGGGAGGAAGTCTTAGCAAGAACTGTAGATTTTGATATCTTATTATGGTGGAAACAAAATGGTCTCAAGTACTAACACCGCAAGCATTTGCAAGAGGATGTACTTGCTATTTCAATATCCATTGTAGCTTGATATATCACATTTAAATCCCCAATGGAAATCTAGGAAAGTAATCAATCAGCACTGGTTAATGAGTAGGTTTTTGTGGTTTGATATATTCTTTAGATTAGGGAATGTTTCACTTCAAATTGAATTTGAACAAATTTCTAGTTTTGAGTAGGTTTTGTGGAAGAAATAGAAAATAAATCAAATAAGGATCTTTTAAGATGCATTTTTAAGTTTCAAATTAAAAAAAAATGTATTATGTCTTAACTTTTTAATACTGCCTTTGAGTTTGTCACAACCCCCTCTCTATGCCGTGAAATCTATTTTATCAAATGTCCTGTTTAACCCCATTTCACTTAGTACATAATAATCAAAATAATTTATTCTAATGATTAAATGCTCTCTTATCTATTATTTAAGTCTGACATGTTTGATAAATTTGCCATGTGTATAAAACTAAGTTTGTTGAATAAAAAAAATCTTACTTCATTCATTCAATCAAACTCGGTTGCATCTCTTTCTCTTTGAGCTCTTTCATTCAATCAAACCAAGTTTGCATCTCGTTGTTGTGTAATCTATAATTTGCTTTACGTGTCTCTCTTTGTTTAGTTTCCTTGCTACTTGTAACTGTCCAACCACTTAGTGGTTTGTCATGCAGACTAGCACACGTTACGTGTGGTCTTTGATCGTCTGTCGACAGCTTCATATTCATCGCTGACTTTTTTCCCCAGGTAATCCCCTAACACTGACCTTCTCATTATGTGTATATTGGGCGATTGTTGTTTGTTAGTGGAGAGCAAAGCTCATTAGGAAATGGTTTTGTGTGTTGAGTTAATGATTTTAGTCGTATGTGTAATGTTGTTTGTTAGTGGAGAGCAGTGCTCATTAGACATTGGCTTTGTGTGCTGATAACATATTTTTTATGCATGTGTAATGTTATTTGTTAGTGGAGAACAGAGCTTATTAGGCATTGGTTTTGTGTGCTGATAACATAATTTTTTATGCATGTGTAATATTGTTTGTTAGTGGAGAGTAGAGCTCACTAAGTTATGGTAATTACCTCCCTCAATTTCATATACAATGCGTTGCACATATATTGAACTGTACTGGGAACTTTTTTGTGTGTAACAGGGCTTTGTAAAAAAATTGGAAATGTCTAGTTTATAGGGGAGACTCTGCCAAAATTTTGGCAGGGTCCCTTTGTTAGGGAACTTAAAAAATAAAACTCAACTTTAAAAATGTAGGGTTTAGCCTTGTGTGTACCCATTAGATTCCCGTTCAAGCTTCAAAACAACCGGCTGATGTACCGTGTTGTGTTGGATCTTAAATTGTCCCAGTTGGACAGTTTGGTATGAATTTGTAACCAGTAGGGCGTAACCCATCAATGTTGTATGTGGTCTATGTTGAGACGTTGAATGTTCATTTGAAATTTTGGTTATGGTGTTTCGTATTATCCCCAGGGTGCATGACTGCGTGCAATGTTTCATACCGTACGTATCTCTATGTACTTGGGGATCAATATGAAATGCTGCTGAAATTTCAAATGAACATCAACGACACAAGATAGACCACATACAACATTGATGGGTTACGGATGGTTGCATATTCATCCCGAATGGGATAAGGCCCCACCAATTTGCAACATTAAAGAGATAGAGAGTGATTCACAACCGATAGTCAAATAAAATTTTTAAAATGTAAAGTAACAGAAATCATTCTTTGACCGCGAGGGATATTATTCCCTCCTGGTTTTTCTGCAAAGACTCCTTGCCTGAACTTGGCCTTTACCATGATACCTTAAAACTATACAATAATGTGGGGTGGGGTAATTTCAACGCACTACTCTAGAGTTCTTAAGCTCAATAGATATCAAACCTTGTGTAAATGACTCAGGTTGGGAGATTACCTTTAGGTTAAACAACAATGATTATAGAATGGATTTGGAGGATGTAGATATCATTTATGGTTTTCCCTCAATGACTGGTACTCCTTTAGTTTATGCGAATACTGCCCCTATTCCAAGAGACTTTCGGGGTCAATCTTTTTGGTCCCAAATTTCTGGGGCTAGAGAAAACTACGATCTATCATCCACCAAAGCCTCTTCTATACATCATCCTATTTTTAAATACCTCCAGAGGTTCATGGCCCGTTCTATCTTTGGGCGATTCAACAGTCCGGGTACCATTCAGGCTACTGAGCTATACTTTCTTTATGCCATGATCCATCAAATACTGATCCACTTAACTAAATGGCTTTTTAGCCAATTTACTCGAGTGGGTCAAGCCACCTCTTTTAGGATAGTTATAGTCGGCTATATCAACCCACTTTCCTGCTATGTTGGCATTGACTTAGATCAGGATACCCTGTTATGTCAACCCAAATAGGTAGGTATTGATGAAATAATTAACATGGGTATGATAGTACTGCAACAGGGTATTTATAGTTTAATTATTCCTGGATTTTCTACACCTCACCCCTTGCCTGACCCCAGCTTTACTAGCCTAGAGGGCAAGAGTACTTTTCTGTTTACAGATCCAGGTGATGCTGAGGAAGACCATGTAGATACTGATATACCACATCCCCCGGAGCACTTTGCTGGCCCATCCCAATCCACTTATGGCTCCAGTTTCTTCATGGAGTGTATGTACTCTCTGATGGAGGGCATGAGCAGTCGCGTGGACTCCATGTCCCTACAAATGAAGTCCATGTCTAGAGAGTGGGAGACGCAAGAAGCCCAGCTCACCCATATCTCCCATAGAGTTAATGCCATGTACAATTGGCACTCCTAGCAGGGCCACTTCCCACCTCTTTCTCCTTGACAGGTATTGGTTGAACTTTTGTGTCCTTTTACCCCTGGTTCCTCAATTACAGGCCTCTTTGGTCCCCTTGATATGGACATTGGGGACAATGTCCAGTTTCAGTTTGGGGTGATGGGTACACAAAAGTTCAGTTTGCTCTTATTTTATCCTTTTTATTTTTATTTATCTTTATTTCCTAGTTCATTTGTATGATTGTATGTTTATGTTCTAGTTCATTTGCATGATTGTATGTCTACTTATATGCCTTGAGCTAGCATTGATTGTTGATGGTAGTTAATGTTATCTGTATAACATGTGATGTAGATTAGTTAGATCTTAAGCATTGCTTGAGTGAACCTTTTTGCAATAAACAAAAAAATAATTAAATAACATAAAAAATGGGTTTTTGATTGCTATTGTTGTCAGAATAATCACTCTTCATGATACTATGTTTTCTCTTATTAAACTAAGTGACCATTGTGAGCTTTTGAGCCAATAGGGTACCCAGTGCATATAATTTTACTTACCCATGTTTCTTACTTTGAGTGGTTCACACATTTGATAGCACTCTAGAACTTGGCTTTTTATCAATTCAAAATGGTTTGTGAATGCATGCTTGGGATGAAAAAGGCAAATTAGGTTTTATTTCTTTTTAACCTCAGAATTGTTAAATGTATTATACACTAGTTGCCTCTTTTAAACCATGAAAGGAAATGTTCTTTCAAAGCCTTTGATATAATGTTTCTCATTAAAATATATAAGAGGAAAAGAGGTAAGGTAAACTAAAGGAGGTTTGAGAGAAAAATTATGATGGTTTGGGGTTTGATATTTAAAAGTAAAATAGAAAAAAAGGAAAAAGAAAAAAGAGTTGAGTTTGGAAAATGAAAATGAAAAGTACATGAACCATACTCCTTATAGTTTGAATTTGAAAAGAGTTATTGACTTAGGGTTTGCCTTCTCATACCATTACTCCTTATCTGTTATTAACCCTTTGTAATTTTCTTTTCTTGGTTTCCATTCCCATGCTATAAACCCCTTTGCCACGTTACAACCACATGAAAGACCTTTTGACTAATGCATGTTTTCTTGATAACTGTAGAGTTTGTGGTCATTTGCCAAGCTTATGATAGTGTTTATAATGTAGTGATTTGAGTGATTGAAACACAAACACTGAGTGAACAGGGAGAAAGAGTACCTTTAGTCAAATCTTAGTTTACATAGTTTGATTGGTTGTTGTGGTGTATTTGGTTCTTTATGCAATCAGTAAAAATTTTTCTGAAGAATAATAACTTATAAATACATAAATAAACACAAGGTTCCTCAAGTTTATTTAGGTCTACTAACTTTTCATTTTTTGTTGTATGGATACAGTGATTGCTTGAGGACAAGCAATGTTTTAGTTTGGGGTATTTTGATAGGAGTTTAGTTTGCATTAGTTTTAGGGTCCATTTAGTTTTAATTTTAGTTTATTTTCACCTTATTTTTTCCTAGTTGCCATGGTTATTCTTTTAGTTCCACACATGTTACTTGGGTAATTGTTTTTGCAGAAACCTTCATTGAATAAGTCTACTAGCAAAGGATTTGGAAGATTTTGAATGGGATAATGCAACTGAGAAGAGTTTGAGCTTGTCCAAGATCCAAGATTGAAGTTAGGCCAACAATAGAAGAAGAATGTACCAAAGGAAGTGCTCCAGAACCCAAAAACACCCTAAAATTGCATGTTTGCCAAGACACAGAGAAATCCACTGCCAGTGGGAATTCCCACTGGCCGTGGAATACACTGGGATAAGAAGAAAAATTGGGCCAGAGAAAACCACTGGCAGTGGATTACACTGCCAAAAAACCCACTGGCTGTGGATTTTCCCACTGCTAGTGGTTTCTGCCTAGTTTTCTTAATTGATTTCGTTTGGGTGTAACACAGTGCGATCCACTGCCAGTGGATTTCACCCGCTGCGGTAGTTACTTTTAGTTTTTGCCAAATTTTAAATGAGGAGAGTAGGCAAAAATTGGGGAATAGACAGAGAACAGAGAGAAGACATTTTTTGGGTAAAAAATTGAGGATTCTTCTTAAAGATCTTGAAAAAGGAAACAAGAAGGAAGATCAAGGGTTCAAGCTTGGGGCAAGAGATTAGAATATTAGTGAGAACTCCTCTTCTACCTTTAGTCTTTTGTTTTTTTGTAATCCTAATTTTCTGAATAATGGGACAAACTCTTGTAATTTATGGATTGGTAACCTCTTTATGAGGAACTAATTTCCTATTCTTGGGATTTAGGGGAAAATATATGTGTATCAAATTAGGTTACTTTATTTTTTTTTGTTATTGGATTTCTATTTTCTATTCAATTTCATGAGATCTTAATACTTTTAATGGCTTAGAAATAAGGTTAGATGAATTTAAACAATATGGATGATTGAGAGATTGGCATATCGTTAGAACACATGAAATTGAACCTAGGGATTTGGGTTACAGAAGTAAGCAAAGATCTTTTAGGAATAATAGAATTTTCATATAGCCTAAAGGACCTAATTAACAAATTGAACGCGGTTCTTTGATAATTAGGTACGTTAGTAAGGTTTCAAGAGGAATTCACAAATTAGCTAAGGGAAATCCGCCTTAGGAACAGAAATTGAATAACAAAGAAAAAGGGTAATTTTAGATTTGGTACATGGCATAGGAACCTACTGATTCCCAGGAGCATTTTTCATCTTGATTTTAAAAGAAGGATTTCGATTTAAGTTTTCTACCAATAGTCTTTAGTTCTTGGTTAATTTTACTGCACCTTTTACTTTGAAACAAATTGTCTAGATAATTAAATCATTGTGAGCTAGTACTTGGGCACAATCCTTGTGGAAACTGAAGTTGCATGTGCAAATATGCAAAGTAGTTTTGATGAATGACAAAGTATTCATGATGATAATGAAATGGCAAAGGTTCATAAACAAGAAAGTTCAAGCACAAAGACAATGACTAAGAACAAAGAGATAAAGATGCTTCAAAAAGAAACAAGAAGCTAAAGAGATGGAAACATGAGCTATGGAAGACAACGTGGATGTCATGAACTCAAATCATAAAGAACAAGCTTATAAGTTAAAGAAAAATCAAGGAAACAAAACATAAAGATCAAAGGAACAAGCCATGGGTCAATAAATATCAAGAACACATCAAGGACCTTGAAGAATTATATCAGGTATATGTCCTAATCTATTACCACACTAGAATAATTGATTACCATGACTCTATTTATGACACAATCGATTACAACAAGAAGGCCAATCGATTACCTAGGTTCTGGAGCAAACATAATCGATTACAGATAAGAAAATAATCAATTACATAGGTTATGTGTTGTTACTAATCGATTACAAGGCACAAGACAATCAATTATCAAGGATCTGTTTGTTAGCTAATTGATTACAACTAATAGCATAATCGATTACAGAGTTTCTGTCGGTACCATAATCGATTACTTGAAAAAGCATAATCGATTACAAGGCCTGTTACACTGAGGAATTCAAAAAGTAATCGATTACAGAGAAGGCTAATCGATTACGACAGTATTAGAACGTGGAAAAGTGCTTTTTAAGTGGAACTCCAACTCATTTCTCCACTCTACTTTTGTGCCCATGCTTGAGGTATCCGTTGGGAACACTATACAACGGCTAGGAGCTCTAAAATGGGAATAAATGGAGCATGAATTCAAGTAAGAGAAGAGGGAGACCAAGGCATAAAACAAGGCAATCAACATCCTCCTTCTAAAGGTCTTCTTTTAAGAGTTGTTAGATTATAAGTTTCAATTTGTATATCCTCTCTTGTTGAGAGTTAGAAGTTATGAGAGCTTTCATTTGTGTATCTACTCTATTGATAGAATTGTTTGCTTGTAAACACAACATCAAACATAAGGTTTTCACTCTAGGTTGAGTGGTCACAAAGGTTGGGGTTCAACCTTTGGGTATTGAAAGATTATGAGATTGGGTGGGTTACCCTTTGCTTGTGAAGATTAAGTTCTTGAGTGTGGGACACTAGGAAGCTGCAATTGCTCAAAGCTTGTATCTCAAATCTTCAATAGTGGAATCCTTCAAGTGGGTTGCTTGAAGGCGAGACGTACACTGGGTTGGTGGAACTCGTTAAATTGGTTTGCATTTCTCTCTACCTTGAACTCTTTATACAACTACGCATATAAACTGTTTGTTGAAATGCATGAGCTGAATGTTTGGATCAAAATTGTTGTTCAAGTAAAAACTTAACTCTGCATGCCAAGTGTTTGATAATTTGCTTGAATCAATATTTGGTGAAGTACTCAAAAACTGAAATTTGTTTAACTTGCCAAGTATCTAGAACATTGTTTCTTATCAACTATTGTGTGTTACTTACTTGATCGCTATCACTTATCCCATACACACAAGTTGTTTGATATATTAAATGAGCTGAATTTTTATAAGAAACATCAAATAAAACTGTGCACTCTAATTGTTTGATAAATTGTTTAAATCAATAACTTGCCTTGTTTATCACACTTAAAGCTGAATATTGTCATTGCACATCAAGTGTCTCTGTCGCGTAGGGATGTCAATGGGGCGGGGCGGGTGCGGGTAGTATGTTACCGCTACTCGTATCCACGGGTTTTAGGCGGATAGCGGGTATTCGCGGGTTCGGTAGCGGGTACCCACGGGTATTTCTGAATATTTATTATTTTTATAAAATAATAACAAAAAAAGAAAATGTGGTATAATGTACTAAACATAATATTATTTTAGTAAAATATAATTCAAATTAATATTGTATTATATATTATAACTTTATAAATTAAAAGTATTTTTATTGAAAAATATTAAATTTTGTTTATCTCATTATAAAATAATAAAAAATACTTAGATATTTAAATATATTTAATAAAAAATAAATATTAATAATTAAACGGGTACCCGCGGGGCGGTTAATGTGATACCGCTACCCACCCGTTTAGTAAATATGCGGGTATCCATTACGGGTAACCCGCGGATTATTTGCCATCCCTACTGTCGCGACCAGGTCCCGGCGCGCGACGCGGACTGGTTAAAGACAAATAAAAGAAAATGGAAACCACATTGAAATGAGGCCCTTGGGAGGCCTAAAGAAAATAAAGGGTTCAAGGAGTCGCCACTAATATTTATTAAGGAAAATATTAGAAAAACCTTTAAATAGCACTTGTTTTTTTTTAAAAAAATTAAGATTCTATTTAGTCTGGGAGTCGAATTACAAGAGGAGAAGGTATTAGCACCCCACACTGTCCGTAAAAAAACGGTTACCCAAATTGATCATGCATAATTTCAAAAAAATGCTTATCAAATATTTCATCCTTCATAAAAAAATAATGATAAATAATATACATAATAATAAAAAAATTATATATAAATAAGAATAAAACAAAAAAATAATAAAATATATCTCCTAAGTTTGTTATTTTTAGTTCTAAGAAAATAAACAAACAAATGACTAAAAGACCATAAAAATAAAAAAAAACAATAAGACGTCTTGCCTTAATTATTTTTTAGTAAAAAAATCATTGATTTTATTGAGAAATATAAAGTTTAAAACAAATAAATAAATGAAAAAAAGTTAAAAAAAGAAAAAAATAAAATTAAACACATCAACATGAAAATAAAGAAATATATACACTTAACTAATTAAAATTGACAAATAAACTTTATTTAATTATTTTAAAAAAAATTAAGATTAATAAGATTTCTCATCTAAATTAATCTCATTTTAAATTTAAGAAAAAGATAAATGAATAAATAAACATTATTTATTAGTTTTGGTTTTTGTCATTTTTTATGATAATAATTTTTCTTAATTATCAAAAGGTTACTAAGAGAAAATAATAGGAAATCATGACCATAATAAAAATGGATAATTATGTATATATATATATTTATAAACTATTAAAAAATGATCAAACATAAATAAATAAATAGAAAGTATAGAAAAATAAACAAAAAAAGAAGTGTAGAAAGATAAATAAAATAAAAATACAGAAAAATAAATAATTTAAAAAATAAAGGTACAAAATAAATAAAAATAAAAGTACAAAAAATAATAATAAAAATAAATGGGCAGAAAAATAAATAATAAAAATAAAGGGACGGGAAAGTAAATACATGAAAGTAAAGGGGCAGAAAAGTAAATAATAAAAATAAAGAGGCGGGAAAGTAAATACATAAAAATAAAGAGACATAAAAGTAAATAATAAAAATTAAGGGGCAAGAAAGTAAATACATGAAAGTAAAGGGGTGAAAAAGTAAATAATAAAAATAAAAGGGGTAGAAAAGTAAATAAATAGAAATTAAAGGGCATAAAAATAAATAAATAAAAATAATCATACAGAAAATAAATAAATAAACTAATAATTACAGAAATGTAAAGTGCAGATAAATGAAGTGCAGAAAAATAAATTAACAATAATAAAAGTACAGAAAAGTAAATAAAGAAAAATAAAAGTGCAGAAAAATAAAGAAAAATAAAAGTACAAATAAATAAACAAAGATGAAAATGCAGAAAAATAAATAAACAGATAAATAACTGCAGAAAAATAAAGTGCAGAAGAATAAAGTGCTCGAATATAAATAAAGAAAAATAAAAGTGTAGAGAAATAAATAACAATTAAATAAAGATGAATAAATAAATGTAAATAAACATTCTTGTATTAATAAAAAAATACCTTGGTACAAGAACAATTAAAGAGGAACTAGAACGGAAGTCGGGAAATCAATTTTGTGTAGATTTCTTTTGCTTTTGGTTTCGTTTGGACTCAATTTGAGGGTGTTTGGACACTGGTTACAACACTTGGACAGTATTTTGGCTCACAAAAATTCACATACTAAGACATACTAGAATGATGCACTCATTTTCCTAACTAGGACTACACAACATAATTTTTGAAAACCAAAACTTCTAAAAAATCTCACAAAATTTTAACACTCTTTCCCCTCTTTTTTTTTCTTCTCCTCTAAAATACCTCAATATCACCTTCTATTTATAGAAGAAAATTGGCATTGGATCCTCTATAAAAGACATCACTTTCCTACTTTTCCAATTTGTCCAAATTTTATGTCAATTTCCCCAATTTTCTCCAATTATCCAACCAAACTGGGTTCCACAACAATAATCCACCGTAACCTCTTTCTTTTTCTTTTTCTTTTTTTTAAATTCTGATTTTTCATTTTTTTGAAAAAAATTTTTTGAATTTTTTTTGGCCCATTTTTTGGACCTTTTTTTGGCCCATTTTCGTTTTTTTTTCAAATTTGTTTTTTTTTGTCCATTTTCATTTTTTTAAATCTGATTTTTTTGGGCCCCACAAAAAAAAATAAAAAAATTTGAATACAAATGAATAATCATTTACTCTTATGGAAATATAAATTATTTATTACACATGTGGCAATAAATAAAGTATCTAATAAAGATAAATTGCTACCTATACTATAAGGAGTAAAAGGGTAGTCACAAAACATCGGTTTCCCACCCTTATTCTTTCCTCTTGGCTTCGGCATCCATTGGCCATTGCTTGAGGAGAATTATGGGAGAAAGTTAATGAAAGGAGAGGTGTGGTAGGAAATAAAGAAGGATTAAGTATTTATAGAGATGGAGAAAAGTTACTATTCTAATGGTCACTATGCACACAGTCACTATGCGATTTTTTATTCTTATTCTTTTCTTTGCCTTTCTCTTTTTTTTCAATATATTTTTGCTCTCTTTCTTTTCTTTCCCTTTTTTTAAATATATATATTTTTTACCGGACAAAAATAGGTATTCACAACTGCCCCTCTTTACTTCTTTTTATGAAAGAATATGAGATTGATTCATATTATTGATGTGAAAAGAAAGTAAAGACGTGAACACGGTTAAGAATCCAAGGAAAATTTGGAGGCTTGAATCTCCCTTAAGTTAAATGAACTTTGACAATTTAATGGCGGTATTGGAAGCTAAGGAGTAAACAACCAAACGGTGTTGCCGCAGGACATTTGAGGTGATACTTCAGACTTTCCTTTGGGGACAGAATGGTATTTGAGGTTCTAATATATACTCGAGGCTTTCGACAGAAAATGACAATTTAGGGGTGTTTCCCTAATATTTGCCCTTGAAAATAAACAGCAAAGGGATTGGTGTTTGAGGCTTTGAAAGAAAATCAATGACACGGGAGTTTATTCCGACGTATTTTAGATCAGCCGACACGGAATGGGTACCTGAAGTACTGAAGAAAAATTAATGACATAGGGGGTTGCCCTGACATGTTCTAATCAGATGACATAGCCTAAGAATGGATACCTGAAGCTTTTGACATGAAATAAATGACTGGGAGATGCCCCTGACTGATTTTGATTGAAATGGCCTAGGGAAGGATACCTGAAGCTTTGATATGAAATAAATGACCGGCGGATGCCCCTAACTGATTTTGATTGAAGTGGCCTAGGGAAGGATACCTGAGGCTTTGATATGAAATAAATGACTAGGGGATATCCCTGACTGATTTTGAAATAGCCTAGGGAATGATACCTAAGACTTTGACATGAAAATAAATGACTGGGGGATGCCCCTAACTGATTTCGATTAAGATAGCTTAGGGAAGAATACCTGAGGCTTTGACATGAAATAAATAACTGGGGGGATGCCCCTGACATGGTTTGAGTAGCCTAGGAATGGATACCCGAGGCTTGGACATAAGGTAAGACTTAAGGGAAATATCTTTGCCACTGTGACTTACGGTTGAGGATAAAATTTTTGACATTTGCAAGAGGAAATTAAATTATATGAAACATGATATTTATACTCAAGAAGAATGTGTTTGAGGTCGAGACTTTTGAAGGACTGAGATTTAAAAGAAACTAATTTTTGGTCATATGACTTCACTGAAGGTTCCGAGTGAATATAAGGATTCCCTTTTTATATCTTAGTAAATCACCCATCCTGGGGTTAGGTGATGGACTAAAACTGTTGATCTTGACTTTTCATGGGAAACATTTGTCCTTGTTGTAACCTCAATCCTGCATAGAAGAAATAGTCAAGTGGAAAACCAAAGATTAATGATCTCGTATCCCTGGGTGACATCTGCGATCTCCATAGGAATCCACATGACTCATGATGGAGCGAAATATCTTCAACAAGCAACCATTGTATACTTAAGGAGTATCAAATTTCCCAAGATCAAAGTCACTTTGATCCATTTATTATTATTTGATTTATTTTGTTTAAAAATTTTCCCATTAATTAAATGATCTAGCAGAATGCCTATAAAGGAAGAAAACAATTGTTAACACAAAATGTTATTTGATGGAATTCTATACATATTTTTTTATAAGTTTCACATCATGACTCAAATTTACAAAGGACATCAGTATCTGCTTTGACATGCGTATTGCTCCTGAAATTTGGATTCCCTTCATCAAGTATAATACTTCTTAACAACATTTGAATTTACTGGGAAAGATAAGTCATCACCATCCATATTAGTCAAAATCAGGGCTCCTCCTAAAAAGGCCTTCTTGACGATGAATGGTCCCTCGTAGTTAGGTCTCCATTTTCCTTGATTGTCAGCCTGATCTGGCAAAATCTTCTTCAAGACTAGTTCTTCTTCTTGAAACTAACAAGGGCGTACTTTCTTCTTAAATGCTTTCTTCATACATCTCTGGTATAATTCCCCGTAACAAATAGCACTTAACCTTTTTTCTTCTATCAAGTTTAACTGGTCATACTGGGATTATACCCACTCAGCTTCCTCCAACTTAGCATCCATGATCACTTTCAAGGATGGGATTTCTACTTCGATTGGTAGTACCGCCTCCATCCCATACACCAAATAAAATGGTGTTGCTCCTGTCGAGGTTCAAACAGAAGTGCGATATCCATGTAAAGCAAAAGGAAGTAATTCATTCTAGTCCTTGTAGGTTTCAACCATCTTCTGAATGATTTTCTTTATATTTTTGTTTGCAGCTTCAACTGCCCCGTTCATCTTTGGCCTGTATAGAGATGAATTAAGGTGCTTGATTTTGAAATCTTCACAGAGCTCTTTCACCATTTTATTGTTTAAGTTTGTACCATTATCAGTTATAATTTGACTTGGCAAACCATATCTACATATCAATTCTTTTTTGACAAACTTGACTACCACATTTTTAGTTACATTGGCATAAGAAGCTGCTTCCACCCACTTTGTGAAGTAGTCAATAGCAACCAAAATAAACTGATGCCCGTTTGATGCTTTTGGTTCAATGGGGCCAATAACATCGATGCCCCACATTGCAAAGGGCTAGGGGGCTGCTAGGACATTGAGGGATGATGGGGGTGCATGGATATTATCTGCATACGTTTGACATTTATGACATTTCTTGACATAATTGGAACAGTCTGTTTCTATAGTCATCCAGTAATATCCAGCCCTCAATATTTTCCTTGCCATTGAGTGCCCGTTTGCATGAGTTCCAAAAGATCCTTCATGAACACTCCTTATAATTTCATTAGCTTCTGTGGCATCAACACATCTGAGGAGGACTGAATCATGATTTCTTTTATACATTACATCCCCATTTAAAAAGAACCCCATAGCCAAACGTCTTAGAGTTCTCTTATCATTTTCAGAAGCATTTAAAGGATATTCTAGATTTTGAATGTATCTCTTGATATCATAAAACCAAGGCTTTCTATCTGATTCATCTTCAACCACATGACAATAAACAGGCCTGGAACGTCTTTCTACCTCAATAAGGGGCATATCACATTCTCTACTCACGTTGAACATGGAAGCCAACGTAGCCAAAGCATCAGCCAATTGGTTATCGTCCCGAGGAATATGATGGAAAGAGAATTCATCAAACCCTTTGATTAGTTCCATGATATGAGCTTGATAAGGAACCAATTTACTATCCCTAGTATCCCATTCTTCTTTCAACTGATGAATCACTAAAGCAGAATCTCCATATACTTATAGAGATTTCACCTTTGCTTCAAGTGCTGCCTGAATTCCCAAAACACAAGCTTCATATTCTGCAATATTGTTGGTGCAATCAAAGCAAAGTCTAGTAGTGAATGGGAAAAATTTATCATCTGGTGAGATTAGAATGGCTCCAATCCCATGCCCCAGTACATTTGACGCCCCGTCGAACATCAAAATCCAGGTCTCCTTTGAAAACTTTTTTTCTTCTGACAACATCATGATGTCCTCATCAGGGAATTCAAATGACATAGGTTGGTAATCATTTAAGGGATGGTGCACCAAGTGATCAGCCAAAGCACTCCCTTTTACGGCCTTCTGGGTGACATGAATGATATCGTACTCAGTCAAAAGAACTTGTCAACGAGGTATTCTTCCCGTCAGAGCCGGCTTTTCAAAGATGTACTTAATTGGGTCCACCTTAGATATCAACCAAGTAGTATAAGATAACATGTATTGCCTTAGGCGACGAGTAGCCCATGCTAATGCACAACAAGTTCGTTCTACAGTGGAATATCGTGCTTCACACTCAGTGAACTTTTTGCTCAAATAGTAATTTAGCATGCTCTTTTCTCCCAGACTCATCATGTTACCCCAGTACAGAACCCATAGATCCATCTATCACTGTCAAATACAACAGGAGTGGTCTTCCCGGGGTTGGAGGAACCAAGATCGGTGGGGATTGTAAGTACTGCTTTATTTTATCAAAAGCCTCCTGGCAGTCATCATTCCATTGCGAGGGTTGATTTTTACGAAGTAACTTAAAGATTGGATTACATACAGTTGTTAGTTGAGAAATGAAATGAGCTATGTAATTCAACCTTCCAAGGAATCCTTGTACTTCTTTTTCAGTGCTAGGAGCAGGCATTTCCATGATTGCCTTTACTTTATTAGGGTCTACTTCAATCCCTTTTTCATTGACTATGAACCCGAGTAACCTTCCAGATTTAGCACCAAAAGTGCATTTGGCAGGATTCAATCTGAGCTTGAACTTTCTAAGACGTTCAAAAAGCTTTCTTAAGTCCTTGATGTGGCCATCTACTGTTTTAGATTTAGCAATTATGTCATCCATATAAACCTCTATCTCTTTATGCATCATGTCATGAAACAAGGTTACTATAGCTCTTTGATATGTTGCCCCAACATTCTTCAGACCAAAGGACATCACTTTATAACAAAAGGTTCCCCATAAAGTGATAAATGTTGTTTTCTCCATGTCCTCGGGTGCCATCTTGATCTAATTATATCCAGAGAATCCATCCATGAATGAGAAGATAGAGTGCTGAGCTGTGTTGTCAACCAAAATATCGATATGTGGTAGTGGGAAATCATCTTTGGGGCTAGCCCTATTCAGATCTCGATAATCTATACACATTCGTACTTTCCCATCTTTCTTTGGAACTGGGACAATGTTGGCTATCCATTAAGGATATTTTACAACAACTAGGAAACCTGCATCAAACTGCTTTGTGACTTCTTCTCTGATTTTTAAAAGCATCTCAAGTTTCATCCTTCTCAGCTTCTATTTTACAGGAGGGCATTCTGGTTTTAATGGTAACTTATGCTCAACAATACTAGCATCCAATCCCGTCATGTCTTGGTATGACCAAGCAAACATATCATTAAACTCAATTAACATCTTTATCAGAATCTTTCTTTGCTTGCGGCTTAGAGAAGTACTGATCTTGAGTTCTCTTTTATTTTCTTCATTCCCCAAATTTATGACTTCAACAATTTCTAGATAGGGAGAAATTTCTTTATCTTCCTGATCTAGCAATCTTAATAATTCAGGTGATGGTTCATTATCTTCCTCATCCTCTCCATTTGAATATTCAAAATCATGATGTGAAAATGTAATTTTTTCATTTGTTGGGGGGTCAGTTTCAGATCTGCAATTTATTTAATGTAAAAGGGAATAAGAAAATGGTTATTAGGTTATTTGCAAGAAAATATACAAGAATCCTTAGTGTGCATTTACTTGGATCATTATAATTGGTAAAGAAACTTTTTATTGAAAAGAAATGCCACAAGGCTTCAAACATAGTTAAAGGATCAAAGATCACAGAGTAATAAATTACATGTAACTGATCTCGGGAAACTCAATGGTCTCCTAATTACACAGAATGGTGTCTGACGAACAAGGGTAAACATGACTTTCTTTTCCAGGAAAATCATTGCTGACTACTGCAACTTGATTAGGAGATGTTAAGCCCGTACTTCTGAAACTCTTGTAGAGGTCACAAATGGGGGATCCTGCAGTTTGGGGTTCTCGATTTTCCAAACGAGCCATCCGCTTTTCCTTTTTTTCTTCCGCAACTTTCTTTTTCTCTACTGGAGATGGGTAGTATCCTAACCCAAATCCATCCTTGTTTTCTTTAAGGTACACAGGCTCTATTATTCCACCCAAATTTCTTCCATGTCCCTTTCCTGGCTCATACCCGGCTTTCATCATCATTTTGGCCATTATTAAGGATGCCTTAGGTAACTGAGCCGTTGTCATCTTCTCACCTACATAGATGGTATGGGAAATTTCTAAAGATTGGAAAGAGGTTTCCAAACTTTCTTCAGCAGCCTCTATATAGGGAGTGGACATGGGCTTACTGATTAGGAAATCCTCTTCACCAGATACTATAACCAACTTATTATTTGTAATGAATTTTAGCTTTTGGTGAAGAGTAGATGGAACAACCCCAGCAGTGTGGATCTAAGGTCTACCCAATAGACAACTGTATACAGGAATGATGTCCATTACTTGAAATAGGACATTAAACGTGTATGGCCCAACCTGAATAGGAATCTCGATGTCGCCTATGACCTCTCTTCTTGTACCATTAAAAGCCCTTATTACCATGGTACTAGGTTTCATATGTGTTCCGTCAAAAGGAAGCTGTGTAAGAGTTGACTTGGGCATTATGTTTAGGGAAGAGCCATTATCAATGAGCACTTTTGCCAAGATGTAATCTCGACATTTAACAGAGATATGCAGAGCTTTATTGTGACCTCTTCCCTCAGGGGGTATTTCTTCATCCGTGAAAGTTAAATAATCATTAGCTGCAATGTGATTGACTATTCCCCCAAATTTCTCGGGAGAAATATCTTGAGTCACATGAGCCTTGCTTAAGATTTTCATTAACATTTCACGATGTGGCTCTGAATCAAGCATTAGGGATAGAAGAGATATTTTAGCTGGAGTACGATTTAGTTGGTCAACTATCTGGTAGTTGCTTTGCTTGATGAACTTTAAAAATTCATAAGCTTCTTCATCTGTTACCTCTCAGGAAGGGTCTTGTTCTTTATTCTTTCCTGGGTTGTTCTTCCCTGTTGTTAATTCAAGTTCTTTCCTTAATTCTTCTGGAGAAAAAATCCGACCGCTCCTAGTTATTCTACTTACCCCAAAAATATTTATAACCGAAGAAGATGGGTCACTATTCAGGGGATGAGTGATCACCTTCGCTTTGTATTTCCAGGGTACCGCGTGAGTATCTTTGAAAGCGAAAGGAGTGGGTACCCGAACTATCACTGACTGGTGATTTATGACTGGCTCAGTCAGAGGTTTCTTGGTGTAATAGACCACCAACGGAATAGGGGTGACTGGGCTTACTGAATTTGTACCATGTTGTCCATGTATCATGTTGACATCATCGCAAGGGCGACGATAAACTTGTACCAAATGTGTGTTAAGTAATTTTTGAAGCACTTCAATAAACTTTGCATCAACGGGCATCTGATTATGAACCTCCTCATTAGAATTTTGAGTTCCAGATATTAATCCCTTCCTTGAAAGTTCCTTATAGATCTATGAGAGAGGAGTTTTGATATCTGAAATATTCCTAACACGATTGTTTCCCAATTTATGTGTTATTGTATTTACCCTAGCATTTCCATGATTAGGTAAAGGATTACTAGTCACATTTGGGGTGCCTTCTTCAAAATCCAACCACTTGGCATTTATTAAATCACGTACCTTAAACTTTAAGGCAATGCAATTTTCTGTAGAATACCTCGGTGCCCCAGTATGATAATCATATTTTGCATTGGGATCATACCCTTTAGGATATGGTGGCCCTACAGGTTTTAGGGGACATCGTACAACAATAGAACTTTTAAGAAGCTGAGGTAAGAGTTCAGTATATGTCGTGGAAATTGGATCAAATTGGACAGAAGAACGGTCATTGTTTAGTTTTTTTGGTGAAGGATTTGGGTTGGGATTTTACGTCTATTGTTAGGGAGGAGGTGGTGGTGTATTCCTGAAATTATGGCCAGGTGGGGGTCTGTATGATCGAGGATGAGGAAATGGATTTCCAGAAGCAGCAGCTATATAAGGGTAAGGTCCACATGGTGGATAATGAGGATGGAAAGGGTAAGGGGAAGGATGAAACATTTTTTGATTATGTTGACTTTGGTTCCCTATTATAGTATTTTCTTCTTCACCCTTTCTTCTTCCTGCCCCTGTCATAGGTCTTCCTATTGATGGTAAACTTTGGACAACTTTTCCTGTCCTCAAACCACTTTCAATTCTTTCTTCTATTACCACCATATCAGAAAAGCTTGATGATACACTCCTGAACTATTCTTTGCTGGGGGTGTGAAAGTATGGTTGATGAACAATTCAAAATGTACATGTAATGTCAATCTGGTACAAGGAGATATTTATATATGTGCAAGTACGGAGTATCCTTGTATACTGAGGCGGAATACAATGCACTCTGGGCGGTGTGACAGTCCGCCTGAAGTAACCTCCTTTGCCTTGACACAATTGGTGGTGGTACCTACAATTATTCTTCGACGCTCAAGTCAGTATTCTGAAATACTGTAAGACTTAGAAAGCAAATCTGAGAGAATTATGCAAGTAAAAGTGTAAGGTTCAGAATTGGGGAGGGGATCCCTTATACCTTTTTACTGAGGTTTATATACCTGTTACTGGTGCTCCATTATTGGTAGGACCCGTTCCTTGTTTTCTGGCATAATGTAAGAAAGGTAGTGGGTCCCAGTGTCGTTCATGAGCACCATCACTGTAGTGGGTGTTTCCACTTGCCTGGAAAGCGTTAATGCTTTATTATTTTATTCATTGTTCCCTTTTATGCGTGACAACGTGATTCCCATTTTCAACCTCTCAAGACAGAGTCAATCTCGTGCCGGGGTTACAAGTATGGGTTCGCTACGCAGTATGGGAAATTCAATATTCCACCTGTATTGAGCCTATGGCTTGGCGGAGTAATATGCATTGGAAATACTTTATGCATGTGTATAAGATATTCAATGTTTTCCACCTTGGCGGAGTAATAAGCTTTGGCGGAGTAACATGCCTTGGCGGAGTGACGTGCCCTGGCGGAGTTACGTGACCTGGCGGGGTTACATGCCATGGCGGTATGTACTCCGTATAAAAGTAATTATAAGGTATTTGAGACGTACTTCTCCTGTTCAAAATGCTGATCTGGTAAAGCATTAAAACCATGCTCTTGGGGACCGGTGTTGGGACCGGATCATATGCCTCCTAGCTTGTTATAGTGACTGGCGGAGTCACTTTAATAAACTATAACATTTTTAGCTTTTATAGGCATGGGTTTAGGCGGTGTTTGCTAGTTCAGGATTTACGGACAAGTGTTTTCATGCATTTATTGCTTTTGTCATTACTTGCCACGCCTGTCGTTAAAGCACCTCAAAACCACGTTTTGCCGCTTCAATATCTCATTGCCACGTATGCCCTCGTAACGATTGCCATTCCAATGATGGGACATAAATGCGTGGGATGGCAGTTGAAATACGTTTTCGAGGTTATTACCATGGGCCTTGGATTTTGAAAATGCGGCCCAGGAAATACCTCCCCTTAGATTCATCTATCGGTTTCAGAATCAAAGGAATCATTAGTGATATTCATCCAATGGCTGTAAACATATCTTTGAAGTTTTTGAGGTTTCGCTTATTTCCCCCCAAGCCATGCCTATAAATAGGTAAACTCTTAGGAGAGGAAATGTTTTGCTTCATCTTCTACTTTGTGTTTTTGTGCTGAAACTGCTTTTGGGACGCTACTTTCTTTCGAGTTGTTTGTTGTTGCAGTTCTTCACTTCTTCAGAAATTTAAGGTAACTCTCTTGTTCCTCTATTTTCTGTCTTCACTGTTATTGGGTTGGTTTTGTTTTCTTTATATGTGTGTTTGTTGAAACGAGGATGAGAGGAAAAAAGTCAGAGTCGTGCTCTAGGTTTCTGTTCACCCCATGTTTTCGGATATTGAGAGTGAAGATGAGGCTTTCTATACTGGGAGGGATTCAATATTTTACAGCAGCGTGGAGTGTTTTAGTAATGCTGTACATTCGTTTGTATCAGGAGGTATTTCCCAAATACAAGTGATAACGATGGCAGAATGTCAGAATGTTGTGTTGCATGGGTTGGACTGAGAAAAGATGCTTGAAACTGACCCTTATTGTTGGGTTGAGGAAGATGTTAAAGATGCTTCCTCTCGTCATGCAACAACAAGTGATGGGGTGATGGAGTTGTTTGTGCCAATCTGGAAGGATGAAAGGTTTGAAAGGAGGTTCATCGTCCGTTCGCCGAAGACGTTTGAACATATATGCCATCGTCCTCAAGATGAACGTACATTATACATGTACGATATTTTGTTTACCCAGCTGGGGGTACGATTGTGACATCCCAGCGCTGTTGAGGGCGGGGAGTGATCGCCGGTGCATGGGCACGGACAAGGAGCGGCTCCTGGCAGGCTTCTAGCAGGGGATGTGATATCCCGGTCACTGTTGAGGGCGGGGAGTGATCGCCGGTGCATAGGCACGGACAAGGAGTGGCTCCTGGCAGGCTTCCAGTGGGAGGGACACATGAACGAACCAAATACATACCAGAATGAGAGGGATCCAAAGACTGTATAGGTATGGGACTATACAGTCGAGGATAGCTTAAAGGAATGAATTCGTACTACCTATACCAACAAATGCATTAGCCTTTTCGGTGGCCTATCACTTAAGAACTCCAAAGTTAAGCATGCTTAACTTGGTGTAATTCTGGGATGGGTGACCTCCTGGGAAGTTCTCAGGAAATGTGTGAGTGAGGACAAAAGCACATTGGAAAGGTCTCGTGTTGGTTTGTGGGGCGAGTCGTTCATTCCTGAAAAGCGGCATGGGCGTTACAGTGGTATCAGAGCCTAGCCTCTCCTAGTACGGTATGGTTCGGGGACAAACCAGGCGGAAGCTGGTGGGCATGTGACATCCCAGTGCTGTTGAGGGTGGGGAGTGATCGCCGGTGCATGGGCACGGACAAGGAGCGGCTCCTGGCAGGCTTCCAGCGGGGGATGTGATATCCCGGTCACTGTTGAGGGCGGGGAGTGATCGCCGGTGCATAGGCACGGACAAGGAGTGGCTCCTGGCAGGCTTCCAGTGGGAGGGACACATGAACAAACCGAATACATACCAGAATGAGAGGGATCCAAAGACTGTATAGGTATGAGACTATACAGTCGAGGATAGCTTAAAAGAATGAATTCGTACTACCTATACCAACAAATGCATCAGCCTTTTCGGTGGCCTATCACTTAAGAACTCCAAAGTTAAGCGTGCTTAACTTGGTGTAATTCTGGGATGGGTGACCTCCTGGGAAGTTCTCAGGAAATGTGTGAGTGAGGACAAAAGCACATTGGAAAGGTCTCGTGTTGGTTTGTGGGGCGAGTCGTTCATTCCTGAAAAGCGGCCGGGGCGTTACAACAATTTCCGCTGAATAAGTTCCAGATGGGCGTACTCAGATTTCTGGACTGCGCCCCTTCTCAGTTGCACCCTAATGGTTGGGGGATAGTTCGCAGCTTTGAAGTGTTACCTAAACATCTGGAATTTACGCCTACTGTGGCGTTGTTCTTTGCTTTCTGTCGCATCATGAGGAGGGTGAATACGAGAACTGGCGGTATGGGTTTTGTAACTCTTCGGGCGGAGCCGAAGATTGTGAACTTTAAGGCGTTTGCTGACTCCGCTAAGGAAGGCGGACTTCACTTCAGAATGAGCTTTGTAAAAGTCTCTGTCAGGAAGAACAAGTCCGTCTTCTGGCGGAGTAAGGAGGGAATTGATAAATTCCCAGTAGCGTGGACCCACGGGCACTTCCTCTTAACCAAACAAGCTTATGAAGTTGAGGAGAGTGCCCTATCATCTACTTCCGTGGAAGTTTTTCCGACATTGAAGGAGTACAACTCCGTCCATAAGCAGATTTTATGCCAAAGGCTGTAACACCTTATTGTTTGCAACTAATAATTCCAAAAATATGAGAAAATTTTTCACAAAAGCAGTCACGTATTATTCGATATAGAAGGAAGCAGGCAAGGGAAATAAAAACACTCATATGCATATGGCAATGACGGAAAGGCTAAGACTGGAACCGGTTCGTGGGTTTAGTGTAACAGACCAGCACCAGGGCGGATTACGTAACATCATTGGCTCACTCAGACGGGGTCTGATACCACCTAGGCGGGGTGTGATAATGCAACAGCGGATGGAGGGAAATTCTAAAGGAGAAACTCTTCCACGAGTAACACTAGTTCGTTCAGTAGGAAGTGATTACACCGCCGTCCAGTTCGGCAAGGCACAACAACGCCTGGACGGACTACGTCACAACGTCCACTCACTCAGGCGATGTCCAACACCGCCCAGCGAGACATAATAATGCGACAACGGAGGAGGAAGGTACATAGGCGGAGTCCAACGTTGATATCTGCTTGCTTCAGCATGGTTCCACGCGCTTGGGCGAACCGTCCTAGTTACTTGGGCGAGGTATGACACCGCCTAAGCGAGGTCAGCACCACGCCCCACAAACACAAGGTAATTTCTCAATCGGACTTTACATCTTTCATTCGGATTATCAATGCCTTACACTTAGGATCCAATCCACCCTAAACCACTAATTGAACTCCTCTCTCTCTCTCGGTTTTTAACTTCAAAATTGGGACGTCACAGTGTACATATGCGGTAGTAGGTTGTGGAGGAAGGAGGGGCCTGAACTTATGCCGCCCAACTCAACTAATTATGACAACGCCTGGGCGGACTCAACCACAACGCCCAAATCAGGGGTCAACACCGGTGTCTGGATTGCATTAGCATCACAACGGATAGGAAGGATAATGGGCGGTATCTCACTCTGATAATTACTCGCTTCAGCGCGAGTCCTCACGCTTGGGCGAATTGCCCCCACACTTCGGGCGGGGTACGACTCCGCCCAAACGTATCCGACATAAGTCTTCCTAGAGACAATTCATAATTCACTCAGACTTGGCTGTAGCCTGCTAAATCATGCTGTCCCTGCGTATTCATTAAAGCACAAGCATGAAACAAGGTAGCACATAGCATGTCACACACGAAACCATACATCCAGATATATATATAATAAGAGCATATGTCAATATTTACAAACACAAAATCGGATTTCTCCTTGTCAATAAGGTTCTATTTATCCCAAAACACTAACATCCGACATGAACCAGTCAGGGCTTAATCTAACATCGCATTAATTAAGCCTTCCAAATGCATCAGCACTTCGCTCAGCGTTCCAGCTCTGCTTCTGGTCCTCATCTCGAGAGACATTCACTGAAAAATGGCCACTGCAGGGGTGAGCATCTTAAATTTTAAATGATAGATACAGACTCAGGTTATCTGCCAATTACACAACAATACATATACATACAACACGATTAAGATCAGGGCAACATCCATCGGTCAAGACATATATGAGTAACTCTTACCGTTCTATATTTACCGATCGTCACTCGACTGTAGTCATAGCATTTTCAATGACACGGATACGCTTGCATGCATATATATATATACGTATATTCATGAAACAGTTTTCATTCAGCATCTAGGGTACGTACACACGGAATGGATTACTTGGCATACACGTTCCGTATACTCATACACGATATCAAATGCATAATTAAATTTCAGTCAATAACACATGCACAGAGCATCCACTCAGTCCTACGCATTTTACCCATTCACTTCCCACTCGGCATACTTAACCAATTTCAACAACATTAACAGTGGTAGTAATATTAACAATGATAAGCACAGAAGGTTTCACTTGGTTCCGCATCGTGTGTATCGGTCAGACGTTGCAACGTAGGCATCTCAGCCTTTTTATACATAGCTCTCAGCTATCAGATCAGCTCCCAGCTGCTTGGCCGTTTTACAGGTACCCAACCGTTTGTCCACAGGTGACACCAACGCTCTCAGCGCCAACCGCGGTGTTCACAGACAACCCGAGTCCACTCAAGGGCTACCCCGAGTCCCACTCAAGGATTTTATAGTGTCCCACGCTGGATGACCGAAGGTAGTGTCTCACACTACGTGCTCCCAGCACAACGCATCCCATGCGCCACACGCGGATTCGACGCACAACATTTATTTCACGCATGCATTCTCACATTCAAGCACACACACACACACCATGCAATCAGTAGTACACATTATCCGGACTCAATATATAGCTTCCATGCAATCAGTTATCATTCCATATTCAGACATCCACAACATTTCGTTCGATCAAGACATGCAATCGGTTTACAGCTTCATTCAACGCATGCATCATTCTAAAAATCACAAGTTTGCTCAGGCATTTCAATTCATCTCATCCTAACATGCAATCAGTGTAAGACAGCGTCAAATTTGTTTAAAGCAGGCATTTCCTATACACAACAATTTATTAAAGCATTCATATTGATACAACACGACATGCAATGTGAGATCCTGCAGCACATACCTGCATGAAAGTTGCTAACATGCAACACTTATTTCTCACTCGTCATGCAACTGAACAATACACACTCACATGCAATGCAATACACCATCAGAGCACGGATATAGCAAGCATCAGCACTCGAAACCTGTTCATAACCCATGCATTTAAGATAGAAGATACTCCCCCTACCAATTACGAAACTCCTAGGGATTTCTTCCTGCTTGGGTAGTGGTTCTCCTCTCTGCTACTTCACTCGGCGATCGTCCTCTCTCGTGTGGGGAGTTCCACTCCACTGTAGCACCATCGCCTTAGTTCTCAAAGCAGGGGATGGACTGGAGGGCGGAGAAGGCAAGAGAGAAAACAAGAGGAATGAAGAAGGGAGTTCGTGGAATTCTCTGTGTGAAGAGCATGGCCTCGCCTGTATAAGTACCCGCGTGGAGAACAGGATGGTGGGATGGGGAAACGCGATAATCTTGCCCATGCCACCATGCTTCCACGTTAATTATCCTGTTACTTCTTAGTTAATTAAATTAAGGGAGGTGTTGACTTGTTGACTTGTTATTTAACTCGGTTGCTTTAATTAAAATGGGGATGTTACAGTTCTCCCCCACTTGAAAAGAATTTCGTCCCCGAAATTCAGTTGGTAATTCATGTGAATCTTTAGTCGGTAACTCACCTAAATGAACAACTCGGGGTACTACTGTTTTATGGCATCTTCGCGTTCCCACGTGCAGAAGGTGGTCTTGCCTTGCTGCCACTCCACCTTCACTAGTCTCACGTTTCTGTTTCTCAAGTGTTTTACCGATCGGTCCATGATTCCAATCGGTGTAGTCACAGTGGTCAGGTCTTCTTTGATCTCTACTTCATCGTCAGGCATCGTGTGGCTGGGGTCATGCAAATACTTTCTTAGTTGAGACACATGAAATACGTCATGCAATCGGGACAAGTGGGTTGGTAATGCGATGCGGTATGCCACGGGGCTGACTCGTTCTAACACCTCATAAGGTCCAATGTATCGAGGGCTTAACTTCCAACTTTTTAAGGCTCGTCCGACTCCCTTACTCGGAGAAGTTCTCAAAAACACTCGGTCTCCGACTGAAAATTCCAATGGTTTGGTGTGCTTGTCATGGTAGCTCTTTTGCCTGTCTTGTGATGCTTTCATCCTTTCCTGTATCACTCGGATCTGCTCGGTGGTTTGCTTCACGATGTCTGGTCCCAATAGTAGACTTTCGCCCGTTTTCGACCAGCAGAGTGGGGTTCGGCATCTGCGTCCATACAATGCCTCGTAGGGTGCCATGCCAATGCTGTGATGATGGCTGTTGTTGTACGTAAACTCGATCAAGGGAAGGTACTGCTCCCAGTCCCCACCGTGCTCTAACACACACGCTCTTAATAAATCTTCTAGACTCTGAATTGTTCGCTTGGATTGTCCATCCGATTGGGGGTGGTAGGCAGAACTAAGCCAAAGCTTCGTCCCCATTTCTTGATGCATGCTAGTCCAAAACCGGGACGTAAACCTAGGGTCCCTATCTGATACAATAGAAGTAGGTATGCCATGCAGTCAGATAATTTCTTGAATGTAAATCCGAGCCAACTTATGCAATGGGTACTTCATATTTACAGGTAAGAAGTGTGCACTCTTCGTCAATCGGTCAACAATGACCCAAATTACATCATGGCCCACTTGGTTTTTGGGTAATCCCATGATAAAATCCATCGCAATTGAGTCCCATTTCCACACGGGGACCTCTAGAGGCTGTATTGCACCGTACGATTTTTGGTGCTCTACTTTCGATTTCTGACAAGTGATACACCGGGCCACGTACTCCGCCACATCCTTCTTTAGTCCGGGCCACCAGAACTGTCTCCTCAAGTCGTGGTACATTTTCGTGGTTCCTGGGTGAATGCTGAGTAGGCTTTTGTGGGCTTCGTCAAGCACCATTCTTCTCAATCTTCCTTCACTCGGTATGTATATTCTGTCTCTCACCCGGAAGATCCCATCTGACCCCTCGGTTAAGGATAAATCTTTTCCTTTGGCCTGAATTTTCTTCATTTCAGCTAGGTAAGAGTCCGCCTGTTGCTGCTCGTACACAGATTTTAAGAATTCATTGGCAATCCTCAACGTACCGATTGTCATTTTCTGAGAGGAAGGGGTGTCAACATGTAAGTTCATGTCTCAGAACTGCTCCAACAACTCTACTTCCTTCGCCATCATTGCTGCCATGTGGAAGGATTTCCGACTCAAAGCGTCGGCCACGACGTTTGCCTTACCTGGGTGGTATTTTAACTTGAAATCGTAGTCCTTTAAAAACTCAATCCATCTCCTCTGCCTCATGTTCAGCTCCTTTTGGTCGAATAGGTATTTGAGGCTCTTATGATCGCTGTACACTTCAAATTTGGACCCGTACAAGTAATGCCTCCAGATTTTCAACGCAAAAACCACTGCTGCCAGCTCCAAGTCATGGGTCAGGTAATACTGCTCGTGGGGTCTCAATTGTCGAGAGGCATATGCTATCACTCGGTCTTTCTGCATGAGTACACACCCTAATCCGAGTCCTGACGCGTCACAATAGACCACGAAGCTTTCTCGTAACTCAGATAATGCCAACACCGGAGCAGTCGTCAACTTATTCTTCAGCTCTCGGAAGCTGTGCTCATACTCGGGACTCCACACGAAAGGAACGTTTTTCCGAGTCAGTTTAGTCAGGGGTAATGCCAGTTTAGAGAAACCTTCGATGAACCTTCTATAATAACCTGCCAAGCCCATAAAACTTCTTATTTCTGAGACCGACCTGGGCCTCTCCCATGCTATTACAGCGACTATCTTCGTAGGATCCACCGAGACGCCTCGCTCGGAAATCACATGCCCGAGGAAGTGGATCTCATCCATCCAGAATTCGCACTTTGAAAGCTTTGCAAACAATTGTTTCTCCTTCAACACTTGGAGTACCACTCGGAGATGTCCCTCATGCTCCTCAGACGTCTTAGAATAAACTAGGATGTCATCGATGAAAACAACAACAAACCGATCTAAGAAGGAGTGGAATATGCTGTTCATATAATTCATGAAAACAGCAGGGGAGTTTGTCACACCGAACGGCATCACTACATACTCGTAGTGACCATACCGAGTCCTAAAGGCAGTTTTAGGAATGTCCGAGTCCTTTACTCGGATTTGGTGATATCCCGATCGTAGATCGATTTTTGAGAAGACTGAGGCTCCACGTAGCTGGTCAATTAAATCATCAATTCTGGGCAGTGGGTACCGATTCTTGATTGTGAGTTTGTTTAGCTGTCGGTAATCTATACAAAGTCTCATGCTGCCATCCTTCTTCTTAACAAGTAGCACAGGTGCGCCCCATGGTGACACGCTCGGTCTAATGAACTACTTTTCGAGTAACTCATCCACTTGTTTCTTCAACTCAGCCAATTCAGTTGAGGACATTCTATAGGGTGCGCTGGAGACCGGTTCGGCTCCAGGGATCAAGTCTATAGAGAATTCGACTTCTCTATTGGGAGGCACACTTGGAACGTCTTCAGGGAACACTTCTGTGAATTCACAGACAATCGGAATTTCGTTTACTCGGGTCTCACTCTCATCCTTGGTTAGACAAAGCATCATAAACAATTGGGTCATACCTGGTGCCGTGTCATTCTCAGTGGATTATCTTGGAAAAACTATCTCTCGGCTTCTACAATCTACTAACACCTTATTGGCTGAAAGCCAATCTATTCCGAGCACGATGTCAAGACCCTTTAAGGGCATGCAAATCAGATCGAAGGTGAAACTCCGATCATACAACTCAAATGCTACATTTTTGCATATTGACTATGTGAACACATTAGTGCCAGTGGGGCTGGCCACTTCCAAAGTCTGATTCATAGACACAGTCGGTAACTTCAACCGCTTCACGCACTCATCAACTATAAAAGAATGGGTAGCTCCCGAATCGAAAACAACACTAAGCGTAGTCATTCCAAGTGAGCACTTACATTGTACTAGGTCACTTGCTGGTGCAACATCCTCTGCGTTGATGGTGTAGATCCTTCCTGTCGCTGTTGGGCCGGTATTCCTCCCTCGCATCCCGTCTCCTCTGGCTCCGTTGCCTCTGCCACCAGAATATTGGTCATCATTCACTCGGTTCCTTTCTTGAAATCTCCCTTGATGCACATTAACATTTGCTTGGTGTAGTTGGGGGCAGTCGGGGTGAATGTGTCCCCTCTTGTTGCAGTGAAAGCACACTACATCACCATCATCCTTGCAGTCTCTGGCAAAGTGATTTCCTCCACACTTGAAACACCTTCCATCTCCTACCACTGGTCGTCTTTCAGGTTGATTCCGACCCCCATATCTGGAAAAAGGCTTGTTCCTATTGGCATTGCTTGGCTTTTTGAAACGAGGTCGTTGGGGCCTCAGGGAATAGTGGTTTCTGTTGCTCTGGTTCGAATGGGCTTTGTCGTCCTCCTCAAATATTCTACATTTGCTCACTAATGCAGGGAAACTCCGTATCTCGTGGTATCTGCAGGCCCTCTTAATATCCGATCTCAATCCGTTCTCAAACTTAAGGCACTTAGAGTTCTCTGTCCCAGGCTGCTGGAAGGGTGGATAGAATAGGCACAATTCCTCGAATCTGGTCGCGTATTCTTCCACAGTCATGGAGCCCTGTTTTAACTCCATAAACTCCAGCTCTTTCCGACTCCTCACTGTGTCAGGAAAGTATTTCTCTAAGAAGCAGGCCTTGAAATCGTTCCACATCAGTTGATTATCATCTTCGGGGAATCGGCTTCTGGCTATTTTCCACCAGTTCTCCGCTTCGTCTCGCAGCATGTACACTGCACATTCTACCTTCTGGGCCTCGGTACAGCGAAGACCCCCAAAAATCCTTTCTAATTCCTGAGTCCACTTAAACGCCGTCTCAGGGTTCCGTCCTCCTAAGAATTCACTCGGCTTCCTCTTTAAGAAGCGGTCCATTACTTGGCCCTCCTCAGCTCGAGGCTGGCCCTGCCTTTCAAACACGTCTGCAAAGCGTTGGAATGCCGTAGCTATAGTCTCCATGCTTTGGCAATGTGCCATCCCTTATCCTGAAATCAACATTCAAGGATAAGTATTCCTAGTTACTTAATCCCAATCGGAATTTAGTCTAACATTTAGTAACTTAGCCCATTATGTGTTCTCATATGTCACACAATTAGTCGGGTCGGGAGGAACAACTCCTTCACCCATGAGTCAGTAACAGAGTACCAGTCAAGTTAAATTCATACCACAACAATCATGATCATACACACAACCACTTACACTTGGTAGGCTTACCTTGGCCTTGGACCTTTCGGTCCGCTCTGATACCAAAATGTAACACCTTATTGTTTGCAACTAATAGTTCCAAAAATATGAGAAAATTTTTCACAAAAGCAGTCACGTATTATTTGATATAGAAGGAAGCAGGCAAGGGAAATAAAAACACTCATACGCATATGGCAATGACGGAAAGGCTAAGACTGGAACCGGTTCGTGGGTTTAGTGTAACAGACCAGCACCAGGGCGGATTACGTAACATCATTGGCTCACTCAGACGGGGTCTGATACCGCCTAGGCGGGGTGTGATAATGCAACAGCGGATGGAGGGAAATTCTAAAGGAGAAACTCTTCCACGAGTAACACTAGTTCGTTCAGTAGGAAGTGATTACACCGCCGTCCAGTTCGGCAAGGCACAACAACGCCTGGACGGACTATGTCACAACGTCCACTCACTCAGGCGATGTCCAACACCGCCCAGCGAGACATAATAATGCGACAACGGAGGAGGAAGGTACATAGGCGGAGTCTCACGTTGATATCTGCTTGCTTCAACATGGTTCCACGCGCTTGGGCGAACCGTCCTAGTTACTTGGGCGAGGTATGACACCGCCTAAGCGAGGTCAGCACCACGCCCCACAAACACAAGGTAATTTCTCAATCGGACTTTACATCTTTCATTCGGATTATCAATGCCTTACACTTAGGATCCAATCCACCCTAAACCACTAATTGAACTCCTCTCTCTCTCTCGGTTTTTAACTTCAAAATTGGGACGTCACAATGTACATATGCGGTAGTAGGTTGTGGAGGAAGGAGGGGCCTGAACTTATGCCGCCCAACTCAACTAATTATGACAACGCCTGGGCGGACTCAACCACAACGCCCAAATCAGGGGTCAACACCGGTGTCTGGATTGCATTAGCATCACAACGGATAGGAAGGATAATGGGCGGTATCTCACTCTGATAATTACTCGCTTCAGCGCGAGTCCTCACGCTTGGGCGAATTGCCCCCACACTTCGGGCGGGGTATGACTCCGCCCAAACGTATCCGACATAAGTCTTCCTAGAGACAATTCATAATTCACTCAGACTTGGCTGTAGCCTGCTAAATCATGCTGTCCCTGCGTATTCATTAAAGCACAAGCATGAAACAAGGTAGCACATAGCATGTCACACATGAAACCATACATCCAGATATATATAATAAGAGCATATGTCAATATTTACAAACACAAAATCGGATTTCTCCTTGTCAATAAGGTTCTATTTATCCCAAAACACTAACATCCGACATGAACCAGTCAGGGCTTAATCTAACATCGCATTAATTAAGCCTTCCAAATGCATCAGCACTTCGCTCAGCGTTCCAGCTCTGCTTCTGGTCCTCATCTCGAGAGACATTCACTGAAAAATGGCCACTGCAGGGGTGAGCATCTTAAATTTTAAATGATAGATACCGACTCAGGTTATCTGCCAATTACACAACAATACATATACGTACAACACGATTAAGATCAGGGCAACATCCATCAGTCAAGACATATATGAGTAACTCTTACCGTTCTATATTTACCGATCGTCACTCGACTGTAGTCATAGCATTTTCAATGACACGGATACGCTTGCATGCATATATATATATATACGTATATTCATGAAACAATTTTCATTCAGCATCTAGGGTACGTACACACGGAATGGATTACTTGGCATACACGTTCCGTATACTCATACACGATATCAAATGCATAATTAAATTTCAGTCAATAACATATGCGCAGAGCATCCACTCAGTCCTACGCATTTTACCCATTCACTTCCCACTCGGCATACTTAACCAATTTCAACAACATTAACAGTGGTAGTAATATTAACAATGATAAGCACAGAAGGTTTCACTTGGTTCCGCATCGTGTGTATCGGTCAGACGTTGCAACGTAGGCATCTCAACCTTTTTATATATAGCTCTCAGCTATCAGATCAGCTCCCAGCTGCTTGGCCGTTTTACAGGTACCCAACCGTTTGTCCACAGGTGACACCAACGCTCTCAGCACCAACGGCGGTGTTCACAGACAGCCCGAGTCCACTCAAGGGCTACCCCGAGTCCCACTCAAGGATTTTACAGCGTCCCACGCTGGATGACCGAAGGTAGTGTCTCACACTACGTGCTCCCAGCACAACGCATCCCATGCGCCACACGCGGATTCGACGCACAACATTTATTTCACGCATGCATTCTCGCATTCAAGCACACACACACACACCATGCAATCAGTAGAACACATTATCCGGACTCAATATATAGCTTCCATGCAATCAGTTATCATTCCATATTTAGACATCCACAACATTTCGTTCGATCAAGACATGCAATCGGTTTACAGCTTCATTCAACGCATGCATTATTCTAAAAATCACAAGTTTGCTCAGGCATTTCAATTCATCTCATCCTAACATGCAATCGGTGTAAGACAGCATCAAATTTGTTTAAAGCAGGCATTTCCTATACACAACAATTTATTAAAGCATTCATATTGATACAACACGACATGCAATATGAGATCCTGCAACACATACCTGCATGAAAGTTGCTAACATGCAACACTCATTTCTCACTCGTCATGCAACTGAACTATACACACTCACATGCAATACAATACACCATCAGAGCACGGATATAGCAAGCATCAGCACTCGAAACCTGTTCATAACCCATGCATTTAAGATAGAAGATACTCCCCCTACCAATTACGAAACTCCGAGGGATTTCTTCTTGCTTGGGTAGTGGTTCTCCTCTCTGCTGCTTCACTCGGCGATCGTCCTCTCTCGTGTGGGGAGTTCCACTCCACTGTAGCACCGTCGCCTTGGTTCTCAAAGTAGGGGATGGACTGGAGGGCGGAGAAGGCAAGAGAGAAAACAAGAGGAATGAAGAAGGGAGTTCGCGGAATTCTCTGTGTGAAGAGCATGGCCTCGCCTGTATAAGTACCCGCGTGGAGAACAGGATGGTGGGTTGGGGAAACGCGATAATCCTGCCCATGCCACCATGCTTCCACGTTAATTATCCTGTTACTTCTTAGTTAATTAAATTAAGGGAGGTGTTGACTTGTTGACTTGTTATTTAACTCGGTTGCTTTAATTAAAATGGGGATGTTACAAAGGCTGCTTGGGCGGGATGCTGAGGGATACTTAAGTAATGCTTTATCATTAACAATTCCAATGTTGCTTGAATACTACTCCTATTGTTTCCTGTAGCTTCTAATTATATTTATGTATGTTATTTTACAGGAGAGATCGCTGAATTTCCTAGGATGGAGCGTATCAAGCAAATTTGCATGAGTCGCCAGGAAATTGATGTGGAAAATAATGTGCAGCCTAGGAGGAATCTGGCTGCTGCTCTGACAAAAACTCTCCCTTTCCCTGCCTCTAATAACGTAGTGACGTTGGAGGGTGTTGTAGGGTCCTCGACGGTTAAGGTTGAAAGGCGATCTAAAAAACGCCAAGAATTTATGAGATTACTAATTGAGAATCACTGCATAGGGTGACAGTTTTGGCCCCAATATCTTGTGCTACTCTGAGTCCGGCCAAGCAGGCTTCATACTCCGCCTGATTGTTAGACGTCGTGAAGGTAAAGTGTAGTGAAATTTCAAGGTGTACCCCGTCATCACTTTCCACAACAATTCCTGCTTCATATCCTTTGCTATTGGAAGACCCATCTACGTATACCGTCCAGTGTGAGTGATCTGCATCTGGGCTAGAACCTGTTAACTCAACTACGAAATCTGCTAGGACTTGTGCCTTGATAGCAGTTCTTGGTTCGTAGGATATGTCAAATTCAGAGAGTTGTACAGCCCATTTGATCATTCTTCCAGCTAGGTCTGGTTTGAACAGTATAGTACGGAGTGGCAAGTCTGTGCGAATCAGGATAAGATGGGCATGGAAGTATGGTCTTAGGCGTCGTGAAGCCCAAACAACTACAAGTGCTGCCTTTTCGATCTTATGATAATGGCACTCTGAACCATGCAATGTTTTACCAGTGAAATACACCGGTCGTTGGCCTTCAGTCGTTTTCTTGACCAGAGCTACTGCCAAAGCTTCATCTGAAACAGACAAATAAATAATGAGTTGCTCACCTGGGCTTGGTTTTACCAGGATTGGAGGGCTGGCCAAGACATTTTTCAAGCTTTGGAAAGCTGCCTCTTGCTCTGGGCCCCAACTGAATTTTTTGTCTTTTTTCAACATTTTGTACAAGGGAAGAGAGCGATAAGCCATTTTTGGCATGAACCGTGCTAGAACAGTAATTTTGCCATTGAGGGATTGTACCTCTCTCAATGTTTTGGGGCTCTGTAACTCTTGGATTACGCGACATTTATCAGGATTAGCCTCAATACCTCTTTGTGTTAGCATGAAACCCAGAAATCTGCCCCCAGGGACAGCAAATATACACTTTAATGGGTTGAGTCTCATGTCGTATTATTGTAGGTGTTGAAAAATGAGGTGTAGATCTTCAACATGATCTCCTCCTTCTAGGGTCTTGGCAATAATATCATCAATATACACTTCTACCAGCTTTGTGTGCATACCCTCAAAAACTTTGTTGATCATACGCTGGTAGGTTGCCCCGGCGTTCTTTAACCCAAATGGCATGACGTTGTAGCAAAAGACTCCTTTGTCATTAACAAATGCTGTCTTCTCTTGATCATCCTCACACATTGGAATTTGGTTGTACCCAGAGTAAGCATCCATAAAAGATAGATACTTGTATCTAGAGGAATCGTCAACCAATCTGTCAATGTTGGGGAGAGGGTATGGATCCTTGGGACAACATTTATTTAAGTCAACGTAGTCTATTCATATACGCCACTTACCATTGGCTTTCTGTACCATGACCACGTTAGAGAGCCAGGAGGAGTAACGGAGTTCCCTGATGAACCCCGCCTTGAGGAGCTCCTCTGTTTGTTCACAAGTAGCTTTTTGCTTAGCAGGACCCATACGTCATTTCTTTTGTGCTACTGGCTTAGTTTCAGGATACAGCGCCAGGTGGTGACAACAAAAGTTGGGATCCATGCCAGGCATGTCTGCAGCGGTCCAAGCGAAGATTTCTTTATACTCATGGAGAAGTGCAATTAGTTTTGTCTCCATGTTAGACTCAAGCTTGTCATTGATGTTTGTAATATGTTCCGGGGTGCTACCCAAAATAATAGACTTGGATCCGCCATCAGGAGTTGGTTTCAAAGGGTTCAGTGGGTCTATAGAAGACTCCGCCCTGGGGTCGAGATCCACCAAATTGACGGATGCCGCCACACTGCCCCCTTCATTCAACTTTCTTTTCTTAGACACGGCTTCCAGCTTCACCATGTTAAGACTCAAGTTGTAGCAATAGCGAGCCATTTCTTGGTCACCCCTCACAGATGAGACTTGATTATCTTTGTCAATGAACTTGATTAACAAGTGGGGAGTTAAAACGATGGCTTCCATGGCATTCAGGGTAGGCCGCCAAATGATGCCATTGTAGGGAGACTTCACATCAATGACAAGAATCCTGGATTTCACAGTCCTTGCTCCAGGTTCGCCATCAAAGGTAATTCTCGTATCTAAGTAGCCTTTAGTGGGCTGTTTGGCACCATTGAAGGCTGTAAGGTCCCGTGTATATGGCTGCAAATCTGCATCAGCTAGTCCCATACGTTTAAAATAGTCATAAAAGATAACATCACAGGAACTTCCCTGATCAATTAGGATGCGTTTTACATCCATATTAGCGATTACTGCAATAATCACTACTGTATCATCTCCTTTAGGAATAGTAGGGCCAAAATCATTGTCAGTGAAGGTTATAGGTGGAGTCTGGACCCCGTTTCTGAATGGGCGATATTCTTTGCTCTTGCCTTGCACAGACAAGATCATGCGATGATGATTTTTCCTGGCGGAGTTTGAGGGTCCGCCCCCGGCGAAGCCTCCAGCTATCATGTCTACAACCTGCCTTTTGCCCCTCGATCTGGGTTCTGGGCCTGGTTCTCTTTGGGCGGACTCCAGAACAACACTCTTTTGTTTTTCTGTTGCCGCTGTGCGTTTTGGCTCCCGAGTGTTATCAGGATCAGGAGAATGATCACGAGATCTTTTCTCAAACCTCTCTGGCTCATCATGAGATTTACCCTTAAACAAATAATGTTTCAGCTTGCCTTCACGAATAAGTACCTCAATGGTGTTTTTGAGTTGCTTGCACTCCTCCGTGGTATGGCCAACTGATTCGTGGAACTCACAATATTTCTTTGGGTTCCCACCTCGTCTGATTGGAGGTGGACGTTGAATCCCATAAACGTTAAGGGTAGTCCATCCTATTTCACGCAAGATTTGTTCATATGTCGTGTTCAGGGGTGCATAATGAGCGAAATTGAACACTCGTTTATCTTGCTGTTTGAAGGATTGGTTCCCTGCTTTGTCTTTGTGAGGGAACTTATCATTCCTGGATGATTTTTCCTTCACTTTGTCATGGTGTAGAGTTGAAGGAGGTGGCTTAATGCGAGATGCAGTGGCTTCCAAGTGCATCTCAATACCTACATACTTAGATGCCTTTCTGCGAAACTCCTCCATGGTGGATGGAGGTCCTTTTGCCAATGACAAAGCAAAGGGTGATTTGGGTTGCATGGCTTCAATGAGGATATACAATTGAATTGCTTCTGTCAGGTCAGGGACCATGGTTGCCTCTTTATAAAATCTCTTAAGGAAATCCTTTAGTGACTCTTTGTCACCTTGCTTGATCTGAGCCAAGGTATGGGAGGTTCTAGGCATATCCCTAGAGATTACAAAGTGGCTGCCAAAAGCTGTGGCTAGGTCCTCCCACGAATCGATAGAACCTAAAGGTAAACTCTTGAACCAGCTAAGAGCTTCACCTGTAAGGGTCCTGGGGAACATTCTGCACATGACATCTTCTTCTGCACCTAAGAACATAGCCTTGTAGATGTAAGCATCTAAATGCTTAGAAGGATCTGTTTCCCCAGTGTATTTTCCTATGGAAATAGGTTGCATAGTTTGCAAATGTCTGGGAACATGCGCATTCATGAGTCTTTTGGAAAATGGGATACTCATCTTGTATCCCGAGGGGGATGCGTTTGAAACTGCTTTTCTTCCCTCATGATGTTGAGCATTTACCAGTGGGAGGCTTCGTTGCTCTTCCATGTAAGTAGGGATGCGAGAGTAATTTGGAGTACTCGATTCCTCCTGTGCATGCGATTCATGGTGAGGCTGGTTTGTAGGGCCCGCTCTCTCATGCATAGGATTCACCTTCTCACGACGAAGCTCTGCAATTTCTTCTTTCAGCATTCTGATCATGTCATCTCTCGGATCTGGAGAGTCAACATGCGTTGCCTTTTTGTAAGCATCATTGTCAAAGTTGAGACGTCTAGGATTACGTGGAGGAGAATCCTCTGTCTGCATTTCTGGTCCTGGTCTTTCTATTAATGATGAATGTAATGGGGATTGCTCAAGGATTGTGGGATTACCAATTTTACGGGTCCCACCGGGCGTGCCAATGAACTGTTCTTTGCTGGGGGTGTGAAAGTATGGTTGATGAACAATTCAAAATATACATGTAATGTCAATATGGTACAAGGAGATATTTGTATATGTGCAAGTACGGAGTATCCTTGTATACTGAGGCGGAATACAATACACTCTGGGCGGTGTGACAGTCCGCCTGAAGTAACCTCCTTTGCCTTGACACAATTGGTGGTGGTACCTGCAATTATTCTCCGATACTCAAGTCAGTATTCTGAAATACTGTAAGACTTAGAAAGCAAATCTGAGAGAATTATGCAAGTAAAAGTGTAAGGTTCAGAATTGGGGAGGGAATCCCTTATACCTTTTTGCTGAGGTTTATATACCTGTTACTGGTGCTCCATTATTGGTAGGACCCGTTCTTTGTTTTCTGGCATAATGCAAGAAAGGCAGTGGGTCCCAGTGTCGTTCACGAGCACCATCACTGTAGTGGGTGTTTCCACTTGCCTGGAAAGCGTTAATGCTTTATTATTTTATTCATTGTTCCCTTTTATGCGTGACAGCGTGATTCCCATTTTCAACCTCTCAAGACAGAGTCAATCTCGTGCCGGGGTTACAAGTATGGGCTCGCTGTAGTATGGGAAATTCAATATTCCGCCTGTATTGAGCCTATGGCTTGGCGGAGTAATATGCATTGGAAATACTTTATGCATGTGTATAAGATATTCAATGTTTTCCACCTTGGCGGAGTAATAAGCTTTGGCGGAGTAACGTGCCTTGGCGGAGTGACGTGCCCTGGCGGAGTTACGTGACCTGGCGGGGTTACATGCCATGGCGGTATGTACTCCGTATAAAAGTAATTATAAGGTATTTGAGACGTACTTCTCCTGTTCAAAATGCTAATCTGGCAAAGCATTAAAACCATGCTCTTGGGGACCGGTGTTGGGACCGGATCAACTCCCAAGCATCCTTTCATAGAATGGTGGCTGAAGAGTGTCAATGAACATCGCCACTATCTCTTTCTCTATCACGGGTGGTTCAACTTATGCATCCATTTCCCTTCATCGTTAAGCATATTCTTTAAAGGATTCAGTATTCCTCTTGGTCATATTCTGAAGTTGTAGCTGGTTTGGTGCCATGTCCATGTTGTATTTGTACTGCTTTAGAAAGGCATCGACTAGATCCTTCCAACAACAAATACGAGTTCGTTCAAGGTGAGTGTACTAACTCAATGCTGCCCCAGCAAGGCTATCTTAAAAAAATAGATCAGTAACTTTTCATCATAAGCATATACAGCCATCTTTCGGAAGTACATGGTTAAATGGTTACGAGGATAAGTTGTTCCTTTGTATTTATCAAATTTTGGCAATTTGAATTTAGGAGGAATTACCACATCAGGGACTAGGCATAATTCAGAAACATTTGTTACGCCTAAGCCACTTCCTTCCTCTACTGCACGCAACCTTTCTTCCAATATTTCCATTTGCCCTTTTGACAAAGGTACTGTTGGCTGATCAGGATTTGTGTGACAAGTTTTGTGAAACACGTGCCTGTGGCCTTGGGCAACCATAAGGGAAATAGTATGGGATTGTTTGTGGGTTTGGTTATGTGGGATCATTTGGAATCTGACATTTTTATGGTGGAATTGTATTAGGTGGGGTGACATTAGGTAGAGTCTGAGTGTTTTGGGGAACAACTGTTGATTGGGTGGCATTAGAAGGGTTAGATGTCGGGGGATTGGGAATTTGTTGAGCAGCAGGAGGAGTTTCTTGATTATGATTGGGATGCATGGTGTAATATCCTTGAGGTAGGCCATATGCAGGCCAAGCATATGCTTGCTGAACATTCCCGTCTTGGGAAACAAAAGGTGGCAATAGCATACCGTAAGGTTGGTGTGGGATGAATGGAGTTTCAGTGACTGGAACAGGATCACTTGGGAGTATAGTCAAAGGTATAGTGCTTCCCTCTTGAGCTTGAGCCTAAGGAGTAGATGTTTGATCAACGTTTCCTGCAGAGGACCCCCCTTCTGTACCTCTTTTTTCAAGGAGCTTAAGTATTTCCGCGATCTGTTCCTTGATCTGCCCGAGTTCATTCCTCATTTCTTCAATTGAGCTTTCCTGCTCTGCCATGAGTCTTGTTTGCAGTCGGGTTTGATAAGGATGCTTTGAGCCATTTCTCCCCGTGATGTGAGTAAGTACAAAGAAATCCCCTTTTAGTAGAAAAACAAATAATGTTAAGAGACGTAAAGTAAATACGTGATGAATTTTAAACATCGGTAAGCAAAGATAAACCTTTCTTTTAGAATGTCTTTTTCTAAAATACTAAGTTAGGAAAAAAAAATTGAAATTCAACATGAGATTTATTCATTGATCAATAGGTTCTGATACATTATTTGTTACAACAAATCAATTCTCTCTCGCTCTAGCAATCGAGACCTTCATTTCATCCAATCGCCCCTTGTAATATTGGATGAATGTTACAATTTCCTCCGGTGTAGAAAGTGGATTCAACATTGCTTCAGCCTTCTCCAATAGGTGAGGAATATCTCCAAGTGCTCTATTAGCAAGACCGACTAAGTCAGAAAAATGATTTCTCCAAGAATAGACGAGACTTTCCAACTCAACCCTCTCTAGGGTCATTAAACATATAATCTCTTCATATCTATCCTTATCTTCCACGGCTTGCCATTTTTCTTCATTTATTTCACGCTCGCAAGCACTAACAACATCTCTAACTTGTCGTTCCAATTCATCAATTCGCGCTTGTATAAGGTTTTTTTGAACTTGAGCTTCTTTTTTTGTCTTGGCTAGAATTTCTCATAACCGCCCTTTGTCAGCCAATATATCATCCTTTTGTTTCTCTTTGGTCTTCAATTGGCTGTTCGCTGTTTGGAGGCATTGATCCAATTGCATCATATGTTCTTTTTCAATTCGTTACTTCTTACTGATATCTTCAAAGGCATTTTCTAATTCACACCTTTTTCTCTTAAGGGAAGCATTATCTTGTTGAATTTTGATTAAATCATCCTCCAAAGCTTGGTTTTTCTTTGTTGTAACAGCCCAATTTTTAATTAAATTTGAATCGGTAATTAAACAGTAAAAAATTAAAGTTTCTTAGAAAAATAAAAAATAAATCTTAGAAAATAGGAAATTTTATTCTGGTTACAGGGATATTTTTATTTCAAAAATCGGATTTAAAATGAGACTAAACGGAAATAAAACACGACAATAAAACGTAGAAATTATTAAGGAACCCGTTATAATAAAAAAAAGAGAAGAAATATCTTCTCTGTCTCCTAACTCTCGAAGTCTCTCTTTCTTTCGCGTTTCTTCCTTCCACCGCCATTTCTCACCGCCATTGAAGCCTATAAATAAGGTTTCCATTTCCAAATTTCATCACCTCACAAAACCTATATCCCTCCATCACTTTCTTCAAGCTTTTAAATATCCATTTCCATATCTTAAAGCCTTTAATTTTGCATAAGAAGAAATTACCCAAACTTGAAGAATTGAGGAGATACAAAGGAGTTAAGCTCAAGAAAAGCTTACTGATCTTTAATTGAGGTAAGAAAGAGGGGATAGGATATTAAATACTTAGAAATTAAGTTAGAATTGCTTGTTTAATTGTTAATTGTTTACAAACTCATATAGTTAGATTTTAATTTAATTTGATTTAAATTGTGAAATTGATTCTAATTGGTTTAGAATTTGATATATGATATGTTTTTGATGTTATATGATGATTTGGACTCAATTGGTATGTTTAATTTTGTAATTAGAAGTGAAAATACAGCAAAAACAGCAAGAACAGAGCTGCTGTTTTCGTTCTGCATAACAGACCCCTTTAACAGCGGACGTTTTTAGGCGGTGTTAAAAACTGGAAGCGGTGGCATTTTCGTAAATAAAAACGTGCGGTGGCATTTTTGTAAATATATCAGAAGCGGTGGTATTTTTGTAAATAAATTAGGACGATGGCATTTTCGTAAATAAGACTAATGGCATTTTCGTAAATATGATTAAAAACTTAAAATAATGATTTTTTTTTATAAAAATTAGAATTTTTATTATTATTGGATTTTTATTATTCTAAAGACTTTATTTTGAAATAAAATAAATATAATTAATTAAATAAAATTTAGAAGTTTAAAGGGAAAAAACTCTTGTTTTTAAAATTATTTTAGAAGTATAATTTTATATCATGGAAAATATATTTTCTATATTCTTTGGAATATGATATTAAATAATTACTATAACATGGAAAATGTGTTCTTTGAATTATTAAATATTATAGAAAATATGTTTCCATATGTTTGAATTATGGTATAAATGTTATGGAAAATGTGTTTTCATATGATTGAATTATGATATAAATATTATGGAAAATGTGTTTCCATATTCTTTGAATTACAAATAAAGTATGCTTATTTGAGTATTATAATAATTTTATTGTTTTTGATAATTTAATGCATCATGCATCATATGCATTGACCGTTCAAAGAATCCGTAGGGGGTTCCCGGTGGGGGAACGCGCTCTGTTGAGCAACAGACCTTTGTGGTGGTTTTATACCACGGCCGTCTTAAGGGCTAAGCAGTGTGTCCTTAAGGGGGGTCCTGCAACACTTGTTATTGATATTATGGTATTGTTATCCGATGTTGGTGTTGCATTATGGGGCGCGGTATCGGTTGGATATCCGTAAAAATGTTATTGTTGGAAATCACTGCAGATGTTCCCACTAGAATGGATCCATCATGCATTTTCATTCATATAAAAGAACGGAATATAATAACATAAGTATAATACAAAATACTTATTTGGCATCTGTATCGCATAGCATCCTACTTGTGGATGTGTTTGTTCTAATTTAATTTCTATTTATTTTGCATTTTATCTCACTTTTTCTGTTACTTGTGGCAACCCTTTAGTGGTTAATCAGGAAGACATGTGACAAAGTGGATGATGCTTGATGTGGATGAATTAGGAAGGCTTTTGATGTTGATGCTTGCTTGCGTGACTACTATAGCTGTATTATGTGTATGCTATGTTTTGGTACTTTACTCCTTTATATTTTATAAGATCTAGGTGCCTATTATAAAATATAATATGTATGAGACTCTGATATTATGTATAATAAAATAAAGTTAGTTATGTAAAAAGTTTCACACTCTGATATTGTATTAGTAATCTCTGGAATCAAGTTGTAAATCACTTGATAATTACCAGGCAAAAAATAAGTTATCGAAGAGTTTTATATGGTGACGGTAATTATCTTGGGATTTGCAATTTGGCTCCAGGGTGTTACAACTGAAGTGGTATCAGAGCCTGGTTTATAAAATATAAAGAAAACCTTAGGAAGTAACTAGAAATTAAAGAAAGATAGCTTGAAGTGTGAGAACCTTGATTGTTATTTTTTTGAAATTTGTGTGCTTGTGTGTTATGTGTGCTCTTTGTATGTTTCTGTTTAGTTAGATAACATAAAAATTGTTAGAACTCTGAGTATATTAGATACTCAGTAATTGAATGCAGTGGTACTCATATCTGTAGGATAAGAAATGGCTAGACGTCAGAACGATGATGCCATGGCTGCTGCATTCAATCGATTTGCCGAGATCCTTGAAAGACAAGAACAACAAAGGTTAGCTGAAGGAACCCATGGACTTGACCGTTTCTTGAAAAGGAAACCTACCCAATTTAAAGGAGACTATAATCCAGAGGTGGCTTACCTGGGGATTAAAGAAATGGAACGTATTTTTCGATCCTTACCTTGCACTGAAGCCTAGAAGGTAGAATATGCTACCTATATGATGGTAGGGGAAGCAGAAAATTGGTGGATCTTCACTCGCGATAGGTTACTGGTAGACTACTTAACTGGGAAAATTTTAAAGAAAGTTTTCTCGAGAAATATTTCCCTGCTAGTGTGAGGAGCAAAAAGGAATTAGAATTTTTAGAATTAAAGCAAGGGAATATGTTTGTCGGAGAATACACTACCAAATTTGAGGAACTATCATTGTTCTATCCTCCTTTCCAACAACCAGGGACTGAGGCTTCTAAATGTGTCAAATTTGAAAAAGGCTTAAGGCCATAAATTAAAGAAGCCATAGGACATCAGGAGATTAGGAGTTTTCCTACTTTAATCAATAAATGTAGAATTTTTGAAGAGAACCATCGGGCTAGGATCGAGCAGGAGAAAAGCAGTAAACAATTAAGACCTCAACTAATGAACTTTAAAAGGCGAGGAGCATTTATTCAGAATCGATTTCGAGGAGGATCGTCTTCATCATCTGGAGGACGCGTGAACCAACCAATCATATGGAACTGCTACAAATGCGGAGGAAATCATAGAACCCGTGATTGTATACAGACAGATGTTACCTGTTTCTGATGCAACCAGAAGGGACATATTCATCCCAACTGCCCACAACTTCACCAAGGTGCTAACACTGTGAATGTTAAAACTGAGAACAACGATAATGGAGCCAACAGAGGAGGAGCCGACATTCGAGATGGACTAAATACCAATGGTCGTGGAGGACTTAAAGTCAAAGGCACAACTGGTCGAGGACGAGAAAATGGACAGCTAGTGAATAATCAAAACAAATCACCTGCAGCTGGCAGAGTATTTACAATTAGTGGATCAGAGGTATCGCAGGCAGATGACTTAGTACAAAGTGAGTGCATTCTTAACGATACTACTTTATCAGTTTTATTTGATTCTGGTGCGACACATTCTTTTATTGCTGAAGAATGTGTTAGGCGTCTGAATTTACCTATGAAATCTATGCAATATGATTTGCTTATCTCTACTCCTACTGGTAACCATCTTAGGACAGCTAATGTGTGTGAAGGCTGTTCTATACATATAGGAGGTAGAAATTTTAACGTGAACCTAGTATGCTTACCATTAAAGGACTTGGAAATCATTTTGGGGATGGATTGACTATCTGCTAATCATGTTCTTGTGGATTGCTATAATAAGACAGTGATCTTTCCACCTAACAACATGGAGTGTCAGGAATATGATTCCATACAGAACCCTGAAGAAAATTCCTTGAACAATGAAGCCCAATTATTCATGGTATTTGCACTTACAGAAGGGAAAGTTATTCCTGATGTAAGTAAGATACCAGTAGTCTGTGAATTTCCAGAAGTATTCCCTGAAGATATTCTAGGATTACCTCCTGAACGAGAGATAGAATTCTCTATTGACCTAATTCCTGGAGCAGAACCCATTGCTAGAACACCCTATAGAATGTCTCCAATAAAACTGACAGAACTAAAGAAGCAAGTGGATGAGTTATTAGAAAAATAATTTATACGACCTAGCGTATCTTCTTGGGGAGCACCCGTACTACTGGTCAAGAAGAAAGACGGTAGTATGAGACTTCGTGTCGATTATCGCCAACTGAACACAGTGATGGTTAAGAATAAATACCCGTTACCAAGGATTGATGACCTTATTGATCAACTACGAGGAGCTACTGTGTTCTCCAAGATAGACCTGAGATCCGGATACCATCAAATTCACGTAAAGAAAGATGATATTCCAAAGACAGCCTTTAGAACACGCTATGGCCATTATGAATATTTAGTTATTCCTTTTGGTGTAACTAATGCTCCAGCCGTGTTCATGGACTACATGAACCAGATATTCCATCCATACCTTGATCAATTTGTCATTATCTTTATAGATGATATTCTCATCTATTCCAAAACCAAGGAAGAGCATGAGGAGCATTTGTACTTAGTGCTACAAATATTAAAGGAGAAGCAGCTATATGCCAAACTATCCAAATATGAGTTTTGGCTTAATGAAGTAAAATTCTTAGGCCATGTGATATCTAAGAATGGAGTGTCAGTCGACCCTACGAAGATTGAAGCTATAATAGCTTGGGAAAGGCCAAAGACTGTCACAGAAATTAGGAGTTTCTTAGGACTTGCGGGTTACTACCGATGATTTATTAAAGGATTCTCTCGAATTGCCTTACCCATGACTCGATTAACCTGTAAGAATAAACCTTTCATTTGGACTACTGAATACGAAGTAAGTTTCCAAGAATTAAAGAAAAGATTAACAACTGCACCAGTTCTAGCTTTACCAAACCCCCAAGAAAACTTTGAAGTTTATTGTGATGCTTCAAAGTTGGGACTTAGTTGTGTCCTAATGCAACAAAGAAAAGTAATTGCTTATGCTTCAAGGCAATTACGACCACACGAACTTAATTACCCTACTCATGACTTAGAATTAGCGGCCATTGTTTTTGCTTTAAAAATTTGGAGGCACTACTTATATGGCGCAAAGTTTGAAGTTTATAGTGATCATAAGAGTCTCAAATACCTGTTTGATCAAAAAGAACTAAATATGAGACAACGCCGGTGGATGGAATTCCTCAAGGACTATGACTTTGAGTTGAAGTACCATCCGGGGAAAGCCAACGTGGTTGCTGACACACTTAGTAGAAAAGCTATTCATATGGCAGCTTTAATGATAAAAGAATTAGAAATGATTGAACAATTTAGAGACTTAAACATAGCAGTTGAGGAGAAATCTTCAGAAAATATGGTTGTCAGAGTTCTAAAGTAAAGTTAAACATCAAAAGTCATCTGGTGGATTACAAACACTAGAAATACCTGTATGGAAATGGGATGACATTGCCATGGACTTTGTGTCAGGCTTGCCTAGAACATAAAGAAGCAATGATGCTATCTGGGTAATAGTTGATAGATTAACAAAGTCAGCCTATTTTCTTCCAATCATCATGAAGTATTCACTTGAGAAATTGGCTCAAGTGTATATAAAAGAGATAGTGAGATTACATGGAGTACCGTCAAGTATAGTGTCTGATGAAGATCCTAGATTTACTTTTCGATTCTGAGGAAGTTTGCATAAAGAGCTTGGTACTAGACTGAAGTTAAGCTCTGCCTATCATCCATAGACTGATAGACAGTCAGAGAGGACTATCCAGAGTCTGGAGGATTTACTGAGAGCGTGCGTGTTAGAACATGGTGGAAGCTGGGAACACTACCTTCCACTAGTCGAATTCACATATAATAACAGTTATCACTCAAGCATTGGGATGGCACCATATGAAGCATTGTATGGTAGAAAGTACAGGACACCAATCTGCTGGTTAGAGACAGGTGAGCACCTGACTCTTGGACCAGAAATTGTCCAGCAAACGACAGAGTAGATTCAGATGATTAGAGAAAGGATGAAAGTTGCACAGGATCGACAGAAGTCATATTATGATCAAAGAAGGAAGCCATTAGAATTCCAAGTTGGAGATTATGTATTCTTGAAAGTATCACCGAACAAAGGAGTTGGAAGAGTGTTAAAAAGCAAGAAGCTTACTCCAAGGTATATAGGACCATATGAGATTCTGAAAAGAATTGGTAAAGTGGCATATCAGATTGCATTGCCATCTCACCTTTCCAATCTTCATAACGTGTTCCATGTCTCACAATTACGAAAGTATGTACCTGATCCAAGCCATGTGATTGAGAATGATGACATAGAAGTTAAGGAAAACCTTACGATTCCAGTAACACCAGTGAAGATAATGGACAGAGATGTCAAGCAACTAAGAGGCAAGGAGATATCATTGGTGAAAGTAGCTTGGCAACAAGGAGATGAAATAAGCATGACTTGGGAACGAGAAGATGAGATGAGAAGTCAATACCCTGAACTATTCTAACAAGGTACATTTAAATTTCGAGGACGAAATTTTTATAACGAGGGGAGAGTGTAACAGCCCAAATTTTAATTAAATTTGAATCGGTAATTAAACAGTAAAAAATTAAAGTTTCTTAGAAAAATAAAAAATAAATCTTAGAAAATAGGAAATTTTATTCTAGTTACAGGGATATTTTTATTTCAAAAATCGGATTTAAAATGAGACTAAACGGAAATAAAACACGACAATAAAACGTAGAATTATTAAGGAACCCATTATAATAAAAAAAAAGAGAAGAAATATATTCTCTGTCTCCTAACTCTCGAAGTCTCTCTTTCTTTCGTGTTTCTTCCTTCCATCGCCATTTCTCACCGCTATTGAAGCCTATAAATAAGGTTTCCATTTCCAAATTTCATCACCTCACAAAACCTATATCCCTCTATCACTTTCTTCAAGCTTTTAAATATCCATTTCCATATCTTAAAGCCTTTAATTTTGCATAAGAAGAAATTACCCAAACTTGAAGAATTGAGGAGATACAAAGGAGTTAAGCTCAAGAAAAGCTTACTGATCTTTAATTGAGGTAAGAAAGAGGGGATAGGATATTAAATACTTAGAAATTAAGTTAGAATTGCTTGTTTAATTGTTAATTGTTTAGAAACTCATATAGTTAGATTTTAATTTAATTTGATTTAAATTGTGAAATTAATGCTAATTGGTTTAGAATTTGATATATGATATGTTTTTGATGTTATATGATGATTTGGAATCAATTGGTATGTTTAATTTTGTAATTAAAAGTGAAAATATAGCAAAAACAGCAAGAACAAAGCTGCTGTTTTCGTTCTGCATAACAGACCCCTTTAACAGCGGACGTTTTCAGGCGGTGTTAAAAACTGGAAGCGGTGGCAGTTTCGTAAATAAAAACGTGCGGTGGCATTTTTGTAAATATATCAGAAGCGGTGGCATTTTTGTAAATAAATTAGAACGATGACATTTTCATAAATAAGACCAATGGTATTTTCATAAATATGGTTAAAAACTTAAAATAATAATTTTTTTATAAAAATTAGAATTTTTATTATTATTGGATTTTTATTATTCTAAAGACTTTATTTTGAAATAAAATAAATATAATTAATTAAATAAAATTTAGAAGTTTAAAGGGAGAAAACTCTTGTTTTTAAAATTATTTTAGAAGTATAATTTTATATCATGGAAAATATATTTTCTATATTCTTTGGAATATGATATTAAATAATTACTATAATATGGAAAATGTGTTCTTTGAATTATTAAATATTATAGAAAATATGTTTCCATATGTTTGAATTATGGTATAAATATTATGGAAAATGTGTTTTCATATGATTGAATTATGATATAAATATTATGGAAAATGTGTTTTCATATTCTTTGAATTACAAATAAAGTATGCTTATTTGAGTATTATAATAATTTTATTGTTTTTGATAATTTAATGCATCATGCATCATATGCATTGACCGTTCAAAGAATCCGTAGGGGGTTCTTTGAGGGGGTTCCCGGTGGGGGAACGCGCTCTGTTGAGCAACAAACCTCTGTGGTGGTTTTATACCACGGCCATCTTAAGGGCTTAGCAGTGTGTCCTTAAGGGGGGTCCCGTAACACTTGTTATTAATATTATGGTATTGTTATCTGATGTTGGTGTTGTATTATGGGGCGCGGTATCGGTTGGATATCCATAAAAATGTTATTGTTGGAAATCACTGCAGATGTTCCCACCAGAATGGATCCATCATGCATTTTCATTCATATAAAAGAACGGAATATAATAACATAAGTATAATACAAAATACTTATTTGGCATCTGCATCGCATAGCATCCTACTTGTGGATGTGTTTGTTCTAATTTAATTTCTATTTATTTGGCATTTTATCTCACTCTTTCTGTTACTTGTGTCAACCCTTTAGTGGTTAATCAGGAAGACATGTGACAAAGTGGATGATGCTTGATGTGGATGAATTATGAAGGCTTGTGATGTTGATGCTTGCTTGCGTGACTACTATGGCTGTATTATGTGTATGCTATGTTTTGGTACTTTACTTCTTTATATTTTATAAGATCTAGGTGCCTGTTGTAAAATATAATATGTATGAGACTCTGATATTATGTATAATAAAATAAAGTTAGTTATGTAAAAAGTTTCACACTCTGATATTGTATTAGTAATCTCTGGAATCAAGTTGTAAATCACTTGATAATTACCAGGCGAAAAATAAGTTATCCAAGAGTTTTATATGGTGATGGTAATTATCTTGGGATTTGTAATTTGGCTCTAGGGTGTTACATTTGTCATTTCAGCTAGCTTACTTTTCAGGTTTTCAATCTCTTTGCTTTCATCAGGAACTGGATTTTTCACATGAGCACCGTGATCTTTGAAGGGTAATTTGACAATGGCTACCCTATTTGAAATACACCGGTGGTAACTTTCTTTTGCAGCATAACTTCGGACACCCAATTCTTTTCCTTTCCTATGGACCTCGCCCCAAGCATTAATGACAGTTTGAATAACAGGAGCACTATTTCCCTCAATATAATAATGAAGAAAAGGTGTTACTATTTCTTCTTCTGGAGGCTGTATCATAGGATAAGCAAGTTGTCTTTTCACAATGCCAGGATTGTAATTGATGCATCCTTGAGTTCCCATGAGAGGCACATTTAGAAATTTCCCGCAACAGTAAATAATGGAATCCATGTTCATCCACTGAGGGTACCACTGAATCACGCTAGCAGATAATCCTGCCAGATGTCCTGGCCACTCCCTATTAGTCTTGTTGGTTAACCTAAGAAGCTTTAAATCAGAGATAGGACATTCAACCTTGCCAACTTGATTGAAGACATGAGAAGTAAGCCATAGATACAAGGTAGGTAGACAATAGACGATCTTCTTCCGATTCCAGTTGTGACAGGAATCCATTATACAATAGATATCAACCAAGACAGCAGTCATGGAACTTTCATCTCTAAGCTTTCTAGCTAGGAAAACATCAATTGCCTTGAAATCAATATAGTTATCAAGGCTGGGGAAAAGGATCACACCATAGATGGCCAATGCTAAAATGTCAATAAACATGTCCTATTCTCCTCTCCCTGCCTGACTGAGGAGTTGCTGCTCAAAGAAGCTTAGTGCGAATCCTAAAATCTGGTTCCTATTTAATTGAGCCTTCTTAAGCATTTCAGGATCCATCTTAAGAATGCGAGCTACACTAAAGATTGAAGCATGATGTTCGGTTCGACGATAAGGTTTCAAATCTTCTAATGGCAAGCCAAATATCTGTTCAAACTCCTCTAAAGTAGGAGCTAACTGGAAGTCTTTGAATGTAAAACAGCGGAGAGGAGGATTATAAAACTGAGCTAGAGCAGTAAGGGCCCCTTCTTGCACTTCGACCTCTAAGAATTTTAGGATCTTTTCATACTTCCTTGTAAAGGTCATTCTCTGAGTAATATCCATCCTTTTGCTTAAGGATAACAGATTGCTAGTATTTGATTTGATGACTTTGAGATGTAACAAAATTTTCAAACCAGTTGCGTTCACTTCTTGATCACTTGATCTCATGTTAAATTCCATTTTTTTGTGATACTTACCAATGTTTAAATTTTACCTTTAACAAAAAAAATAAATAAATTAGATTAACAAAGAAAACAGTTTGATAAATATCCTCACATAAGAGTGTGATAATATTTATCATGACTTAAGTATAGAAAATATACATTTTTGATATTTTTTTTAAAAAGGAAAACTTTGTGCGAATGAATATAAGATAAAAGGAATGTTTGCCCAATTGTGTCTTAGACAAGGTAACCACCTAATTGGCTCTAAGGCTTTTTTAATCGTGTTTCCTCAAAAGGTGATTGTTCTAATTGGTTCTAAGAAGGTCACCGGAGCTCTAATCTTTAGCTATGAGTCTTATACAAAAAGTAGGGAATCCTACTTAGTGTGGACATCATAACTAAGATAACACCCCGGCTGATATTTTCACGCGAATCATGGTAGGACGTCTCGTCCTAAATGACACCGCTAATAATCTCCCCTAGCCTATGTCTTTTACGGGGCCTGGGAATAGGGTCCCTTCTAATAGTGTGTGCATTATGGTGAATGTGAAGTGTGTGGGGCATTCATACCTGGATTTTTACCCATTCTTCATAATGAACAAACATAAGGCAAAATAAATATCACATGTCTTCTACCTATAATTCTAAATTAAGGCAATAAAGAAGTAAAAAAAACAATATAAAATTTAAAATTAATGGAAGATTAGATGAACAATGAGAATAATCATAACAAATAAATATGAAGGATGAAATAATTAACAATCAACAAAATACACAAGATCAATTTAACGAGCTTGACTCTCAAAATGTCCCCAGCGGAGTCGCCATCTGTCGCGACCGGGGTCCCGGTGCGCGACGCGGACTGGTTAAAGACAAATAAAAGAAACTGGAAACCACATTGAAATGAGGCCCATGGGAGGCCTAAAGAAAATAAAGGGTTCAAGGAGTCGCTACTAATATTTATTAAGGAAAATATTAGGAAATCCTTTAAATAACACTGGTTTTTTTAAAAAAAATTGAGATTCTGTTTAATCCGGGAGTCAAATTACAGGAGGGGAAGGTATTAGCACCCCACACTGTCCGTAAAAAAACGGTTACCCAAATTGATCATGCATAATTTCAAAAAAATGATTATCAAATATTTCATCCTTCATAAAAAAACAATGATAAATAATATACATAATAATAAAAAATTATATATAAATAAGAATAAAACAAAAAAATAATAAAATATATCTCTAAAGTTTATTATTTTTTAGTTCTAAGAAAATAAATAAACAAATGATTAAAAGACCATAAAAATAAAAAAATAATAAGACGTCTTGTCTTAATTATTTTCTAGTAAAAAAATCATTGATTTTATTGAGAAATATAAAGTTTAAAACAAATAAATAAATGAAAAAAAGTTAAAAAAAAGAAAAAATAAAATTAAACACAACAACATGAAAATAAAGAAATATATATACACTTAACTAATTAAAATTGACAAATGAACCTTATTTAATTATTTTTAAAAAAATTAAGATTAATAAGATGTCTCATCTAAATTAATCACATTTTAAATTTAAGAAAAAGATAAATGAATAAATAACACATTATTTATTAGTTTTGGTTTTTGTCATTTTTTATGATAAGGATTTTTCTTAATTATCAAAAGGTTACTAAGAGAAAATAATAGAAAATCATGACCATAATAAAAATGAATAATTATGTATATATATTTATAAACTATTAAAAAAATGGTCAAACATAAATAAATAAATAGAAAGTATAGAAAAATAAATAAAAAAAATAAGTGTAGAAAGATAAATAAAATAAAAGTGTAGAAAAATAAATAATTTAAAAAATAAAGGTACATAATAAATAAAAATAAAAGTATAAAAAATAATAATAAAAATAAAAGGGTATAAAAGTAAATAATAAAAATAAAAGGGCAGGAAAGTAAATATATGAAAATAAAGGGATAGAAAAGTAAATAATAAAAATAAAGGGGCAAGAAAGTAAATACATGAAAATAAAGAGACAGAAAAGTAAATAAAAAAACAAAGGGGCAGGAAAGTAAATACATGAAAGTAAAGAGGCAGAAAAGTAAATAACTAAAATAAAGAGACAGGAAAGTAAATACATAAAAATAAAGAGGCAGAAAAGTAAATAATAAAAATTAAGGGGCAAAAAAGTAAATACATAAAAGTAAAGAGGTGAAATAGTAAATAATAAAAGGGTAGAAAAGTAAATAAATAGAAATAAAAGGGCATAAAAATAAATAAATAAAAATAATCATGCAAAAAATAAATAAATAAACTAATAATTACAGAAATATAAAGTGTGGATAAATAAAGTATGAAAAAATAAATTAACAATAATAAAAGTACAGAAAAGTAAATAAAGAAAAATAAAAGTACAAATAAATAAACAAAGATGAAAATATAGAAAAATAAATTAACAGATAAACAACTACAGAAAAATAAAGTGTAGAAGAATAAAGTGCTCGAATATAAATAAAGAAAAATAAAAGTGCAGAGAAATAAATAACAATTAAATAAAGATGAATAAATAAATGTAAATAAACCGCAATATCACTTTTTATTTATAGAAGAAAATTGGCATTGGATCCTCCATAAAATACATCACTTTCTATTTTTCCAATGTGTCTAAATTTCATGTCAATTTCCCCAATTTTCTCCAATTATCCAACCAAACTGGGTCCCACAACAATAATCCACCGTAACCTCTTTCTTTTTCTTTTTTTTTAAATTCTGATTTTTCATTTTTTTTAAAAAATTTTTGAATTTTTTTTGGGCCCATTTTTTTGGGACTTTTTTTGGCCCATTTTCTTTTTTTTTTCAAATCTGTTTTTTTGTCCATTTTCATTTTTTTAAATCTGATTTTTTTGGGCCCTACTAAAAAAATTGAATACAAATGAGTAATCACTCACTCTTATGGAAATATAAATTATTTATTACACATGTGACAATAAATAAAGTATCCAATAAAGATAAATTGCTACCCATACTATAAGGAGTAAAAGGGTAGTCACAAAACATCGGTTTCCCGCCCTTATTCTTTCCTCTTGGCTTCGGCATCCATTGGCCATTGCTTGAGGAGAATTATGGGAGAAAGTTTTTGAAAGGAGAGGTGTGGTAGGAAATAAAGAAGGATTAAGTATTTATAGAGATGGAGAAAAGTTACTATTCCAACAGTCACTATGCACACGGTCACTATGCGATTTTTTATTCTTATTCTTTTCTTTGCCTTTCTCTTTTTTTTTTCAATATATTTTTGCTCTCTTTCTCTTTTCTTTCCCTTCTTTTAAATATATATTTTTTACCGGACAAAAATAGGTGTTCACAGTCTCATAGTGTGATATGTGCATAAAAGTTATTGTCTCTTCATCATTGCATCATTTGTATATTACTAACCGTTTTCAAGGGGATTTCGTACGAAAATTTAAAACACTCAATTCATCCCCTCTTGAGTATTGAGGCCTTGGCTAACAAGTGGTATTAGAGCTTGACTCTTGCCACAAGGCTTAACAGCTGCAGGAGATCAAGGTGGCCTCCACTTCATATGATGCATTTCCAGAAAATGGTGCACTAAATAAACCTCCAATCTTTAATGGCAAAGACTATGCTATCTGGAAAGAAAGGATGAAAATATTTATCCAATCCTATGACCTCAAGGTATGGAATGCTATTCAATTTGGTCCTTTCATTCCTAAACATATTGTTAATAATGTAGAGTGTATGAAGCCCATGAACTCATGGACTAATGAAGAGGAAAGAAAGGTAAAATTAAATCTAAGAGCTAAAATTCTTATCACATTAGCATTAGGACCTAATGATGTTTCTAGAGTTATTACTTGTGATAATGCTAAAGAAATATGGGAAACTCTTGAAACAATTTATGAAAATGCTAATGATGATAAAGATGCAAGGATTAGTACTCTTTCTAGTCAAAATAAAGATTTCAATTTAAGTTTGAAAGAAAAGCTCAATGAATCGGAAGAAGAAATTGCATGCCTAATGACAAAGCACTCCAAAGATGATGAGGTATATTCTTTAAATGCATTTAGTGATAATGATGATGATGAAATTGACAAAGATGAATTGTTAGAAGCATTTGGACAATTGCATGACAAATTTATGTCAATTTCAAAGAAGTATGCATGTTCAAAACAAACAATTTTGAAACTTGAAAATGATCTGCATAATGCTCACATTGAAAAGAAAAGTCATAGAGTTCAAAATGATGAATCAATAGCTTCAAATGTATCTACTAGGAGTTGTAATGGAGATAAGGAATACATGCTTGTTGATAAATGTATGCTTCTTGAAAAGGAAAATGAAGAACTAAAAGAAGCACTTAGGAAGCTTACAAAGTCAAACACATCTAAGTGTAACTCTTGAAGATCAAGAGCATACTCTAGATATAAGTATAAAAGGTCATTGTAAGAATCCCTTTGCTCTTTATAAAGAAAAATCCAAACCCATTCTAAGATGTACAAACCATGAAAGAAAGAGGCATTCAATGTTTAATTTTTCTAAAAGGAGACACATAGAACATGATATGAGTCATTACAAGTCTAAAGTGCCTTACTCTTTGGATGCAACATGTCTTTATTGTGGTACATATGGTTATATATCATCTAATTGCTTTATAAAGAAATCTCGTCAAAAGCGTACAAGAAAGGTATGGATTCTGAAAACAAACTTGAAATCCTAAACTAACAAGGAAAGACCTAACTCTCAAAAGGGTACCTTAAAATTTTGAAATCTTGTAGGCAAACTTCAAAGCAACAACTTCTCATTGACGGATGACCAAAACTCATGGTCTAAGGAGATATCAAGTATCTTAATCTCCACTCCAAAAGACAAAGGAGAATAATAAAGCAAGCCAAGATTATGATGACTCATCATACATCTAAAAGGTGAAAGCATCCCATGATTTAAGGCTAACAAAAATCCTTGAGAAAGGAAATTTATGGTTTTGTAGGTATCACTCAAGACAAGGATATAAACAAGAAAGCTTAAATGTGACTCACACAAACTAGATTACACCAAGACAAAATCCAATGGACAACGCTAAAGGTGATACAACAAAAAGGTGTAAGTACTTATCATATAATTAATGTTAATGCTCATTCTTGATGAATCTTGATGTGTGAAAATCTAACTTTGATTTGATATGTGATATTTGAGTTTGAGCATGAATGATATAAAGTTTTGAGATGGATGAACAAATAATCTTAGGACCCCTTAAACTCATGAAAACCTTAGGATGAATAATGTATATACATAATGATTGATGATGAGTTTGATGAATGATTGTTTGAATAACATTATCAAAGATTCATACACGTTTGATGAATGATTGTTTGAATAACATGGTCTATGAATGCTTGAATGCTAAAAATCTTGTGCTAAATGCTTAAATGATAATAATTGATATTAAGAGCTTAAATTGGCAAATCAATCAAGTGGTATCATACATGACATCAAGATAACAAGTGGTATGACATATATGAGTACATGACTTGCATTACACATTTACAGCCACACGATGACCATGGTATGCTTTTGTGACTTGTCTATATGTGTTACTAATTATCTATGCAAAATGCTTTCTCTTACATATTTGATAAATGCCATATGTGCCTTAGGTAAATGCTTGACTAGACCTGTATATGACATCATAGGCACAAGTTAAGAAGATAATATTTGAGATAAAAGGGTCATGTGAAAAAGAATATAGATATATTGGCATATGTTATAATACAAATGCATGAGTAAGCCAACAAGATGTATTAATCATTCCATCTTTGCTTTGATACCTAGACATAAGTGAAATTGCGTCAACAAATGGTACCCATTGAAAGGAAAAGATTATTACACTTGATTATTACCATTGCCTATGTTGAAATCAGTGCTTACTCTACCACTATGCTCTGAATCATATGAATTATGTTAAGTAACAAGTGGTATCAACATCTATATTTATCCTTGTTAAATTGCATGATTAAGCAAGAGTTTCATAACATTTTTTATAACAAGTGATATCTATTGATGATATGTTATCTCTTTATCAAGTGGTATGAAAGTCTGAGTAAATCATTTTTAGAAAACTCCTTTCCAAAATAATACTGTATCAAAGACCCAAAATTGGTACAAACTCTTATGAATTAAATGCTACTAACAAAATGTTTTGCAAAGAGTTTGTTAAGGTTATATAAGATGATTTAAAATGGCAAATCAAACTACCAAACTGGGCGAACAGAGAATTGTTCAAGGAATGCAACATGGATAAAGCAAAATGCCACACAAGGATGTGAAAAGGGGATAAAACTTGTAAAATACCAAGGTATGATCGAATTTTTACTCTACCATTATGCTTTGTGAATTATATAAATCATATTAACAAGTGGTATGAATAACAAATTTCACAAGCTGGATATATCACTTCATCCCTGCTCTGATACCTAGATATAAGTATACATTGTTGAAAAATCTTCTATGTTACTACTCTGATACCTAGAAATGCATCAAGCAATATTAATGAAATGATTAACAAGTGGATTGTTATATGCAATGGTATCTAACCTCTAAGTAGTATTTATTCATATTATGGTATCTATTATTTCAACAATGGTATCTATTAAAAAAGAGGAGATCATATGCTTAAAAATTAAACAAATGGTATCAAACTTGATTAAATTGACCTACAAGTGGTATCAAACTTGATCAAATTGGTATAATTAATTTCACATGTTAATAAGTGGTATATTTTTACAAGTTGTATCAATTACAGTAGTAAGAGGGAGCATACACATGAATGATTATCCTTGATTTCACTTCTCTATGATTATGTTTATAGCACATATACTTATCTTTATTCTCCTATATGCTTACTTGGAAAATTATTCTTGTGCATTTGATGATGCCAAAAAGGGAGAAAAATTATGTCCTTATTTGCCTATCATAATTGAGGAAATTACTTGCTTACTTATATTTGACTTATTTACAAATGTGTAAGTAATGATATGTGTGCTTAATTGAAAAGAATCATGTGATGATTACCATACCTGAAAATGATACCTACTACATGATTAAAAATAAGTTAGCAATCAATTATATGCTTACTTGATGAATGATTTATGTGATTGATTATTAACTCTAGATGCAATAAAATAGTATATATCTTTGATCATGTTTTGAGCTTTGATTTGAAATCTATTACTTTATATGAAATACTTGCTCTAAATCTCTCTTATTCAAATAAATGAGTTTATATGTTGATGGCATAGATTATGACTAAGATAATGATCTTTTTGATGATGCCAAAGGGGGAGAGATTAGTGAAAGGATTAGTAATATCAATTGCATGATTAAAACAAGTTGGTATAAGATCCATTACATCACAAAAGGGGAGAATACATGCAAATATTGATTGTCATTATTCTGTGAAACTGACACCCAAGAAATGAACATTGGTTGTCATCATCAAAAAGGGGGAGAATGTGTTTGAATGTTGAAACAGGTTCTGATAATGACAAACATGAAGCTTAAAGCAAAGACTTCAACAAGAAGAATTTAAAAAGTCAACATCATAAAGATGAAGGAATGAATGCAATATGTAACATCAATTATCATCATCAAAAAGAGGGAGAATAAAGTTTCATGTGAAAATATACAAAGTAGATTTGATGAATGACAAAGTATTCATGATGATAATGGAATGGCAAAGGTTCATAAACAAGAAGGTTCAAGCATAAAGATAATGACTAAGAACAAAGAGATAAAGATGCTTCAAAAAGAAACAAGAAGCTAAAGAGATGGAAACATGAGCTATGGAAGACAAGGTGGATGTCATGAACTCAAATCAAAAAGAACAAGCTTATAAGTTAAAGAAGAATCAAGGAAACAAAACATAAAGATCAAAGGAACAAGCCATGGGTCAATAAATATCAAGAACACATCAAAGACCTTGAAGAATTGTATCAAGTATATGTCCTAATCTATTACCACACTGGAATAATTAATTACCATGACTCTATTTATGACACAATCGATTACAACAAGAAGGACAATCGATTACCTAGGTTCTGGAGCAAACATAATCGATTACAGATAAGAAAATAATTGATTACATAGGTTCTGTGTTGTTACTAATCGATTACAAGGCAAGATATATACAATCGATTACAAAGTCTCTGTTAGTTCACTAATAGATTGCAACTAAGTCACAATCGATTACCATGCTGCGTGATAGAATTAAGAGCATCAGGTATCATTCACAATCGATTACAAGGCACAAGACAATCGATTATCAAGGATCTGTCTGTTAGCTAATCGATTACAACTAATAGCATAATCGATTACAGAGTTTATGTCTGTACCATAATTGATTACTTGAAAAAGCATAATCGATTACAAGGCCTGTTACACTGAGGAATTCAAAAAGTAATCAATTACAGCTTGAAGGCTAATTGATTACGACAGTATCAGAACATGGAAAAATGCCTTTTAAGTGGAACTCCAGCTTATTTCTCCACTCTACTTTTGTGCCCATGCTTGAGGTATCCATTGGGAACACTATACAACGGCTAGGAGCTCTAAAATGGTTATAAATGGAGCATGAATTCAAGCAAGAGAAGAGGGAGACCAAGGCACAAAACAAGGCAATCAACATCCTTCTTCTAAAGGTATTCTTGTCAAATTTGTTTTGTATATTCTGCAACTCTTGTTTCCAAACTTGCATATTGCTTAAGAGTTGTTAGATTGTGAGTTTCAATTTGTATATCCTCTCTTGTTGAGAGTTAGAAGTTATGAGAGCTTTCATTTGTGTATCTACTCTATTGAGAGAATTGTTTGCTTGTAAACACAACATTAAACACAAGGTTTTCACTCTAGGTTGAGTGGTCACAAAGGTTGGGGTTCAACCTTTGGGTATTGAAAGATTGTGAGATTGGGTGGGTTGCCCTTTGCTTGTGAGGATTGAGTTCTTGAGTGTGGGATACTAGGAAGCTGCAATTGTTCAAAGCTTGTATCTCAAATCTTCAATAGTGAAATCCTTCAAGTGGGTTGCTTGAAGGCGAGACGTACATCGGGTTGGTGGAACTCGTTAAATTGGTTTGTATTTCTTTCTACCTTGAACTCTTTATGCAACTACGCATATAAACTGTTTGTTGAAATGCATGAGCTGAATGTTTGGATCAAAATTGTTGTTCAAGTAGAAACTTAACTCTGCATGCCAAGTGTTTGATAATTTGCTTGAATCAATATTTGGTGAAGTACTTAAAAACTAAAATTTGTTTAACTTGACAAGTATCTAGAACATTGTTTCTTATCAACTATTGTGTGTTACTTACTTGATCGCTATCACTTATCCCATACACACAAGTTGTTTTATAAATTGAATGAGCTGAAATTTTTATAGGAAACCTCAAATAAAACTGTGCACTCCAACTGTTTGATAAATTGTTTAAATCAATAACTTGCCTTGTTTATCACACTTAAAGCTGAATATTATCATTGCACATCAAGTGTCTCATAGTGTGATATGTGCATAAAAGTTATTGTCTCTTCATCATTGCATCATTTGTGTATTACTAACCGTTTTCAAGGGGATTTCACGTGAAAATTTAAAACACTCAATTCACCCCCTCCTGAGTATTGAGGCCTTGGCTAACAGGAACGATAACTTTTTATTATGTGATACCCCATACGCTTGTAGTTAGCTATCACTCGTACCCTTGAAGAGTTCAAAAACAAAGCACCAAAGTATGTGGGGAGAGAGATGCACCTAGTAGCCGCCAGCCAGAAGAGTACGACACAAGAGGGAATTCAGATGTCGGACAAAAGAGCACTGAAGTCGGAGTGAAAAGGCCCTAATAGAGATGCGTTCCCAGGGCCTAAAGGAAGGGGGTATGAATTTCATGCAGTATACCCCGCTAATAGTACGGCCTGGCCAGATTTTGAGGAAGGTTGGCTTGAGAGGATTAATGGGGTATGGGGTAAAAAAGCCAATTCTTATGAAGAGAGATAGAAATACCAGCAAGTATTATAAGTTTCATGAGCAAACAAAACATAGTACTGACGAATACTGGCAACTGAAGGAGGCGATTGAAACATTGATCAGAGAAGAGAAGTTAAAACAATATTTGTTTCATTAGAGGGCCAATCAGAGTCAAAAAGGATAGCCCCTAGAAGAAAAAAGATCGATCCAGTTAAGGAAGAGGAAGCCAGGAGTTCCAAGAAACCGATGTTAGACAAGGGAAAGGCTATTGTGGAAAATAGTTAAGAAAATGATGAGTTATGGATAAAACCACCACCAAGTTCAGGCAAGAGGGAAGTCATTGATATGATTGTTAGAGGCTTTATAGGAGGTGAAGTGTCGAATACAGTCTGGAATAATCATTTAAGGATGATTATATCGATTAAGACAAATGAGGAAAATAGACCATTTTAAGGCGGATTTCAAACCCCTCCTATCATATTCACTGATGATGACTACAGTCCAACAGTTCCTGGAGTGAATCACATAATGGTGATAGAGACCGTTGTAGCAAATAAGACAATTATGAGAATATTGGTTGATCAAGGAAGCTCATGTGATGTTATCTTTTACGAGTGCTTCAAGAAAATAGGACTTTTAGATTTCGATCTAGTAACCTTACACTCAAGAACTGATGGCGTTCAATAGAGCTAAACAACCTACTAAGGCTTATAAAGACACTAGGCTAACATTTCAGGGAGAGTCGGGGTAAAAAATGGTGCGTACAAGAGTGTTGGTAATAGACGTGAAATCCCCATTCAATGGGATTATCAGACACCTTTCTCTTAATGCTTTGGAAGCAGTGGTGTCAACCTCACATCTTTTGATAAAATTCATTGATAAAGACAACCAAGTGTCCTCCGTCTTAGGTGACTAGCAAATGATGAGGTATTATTACAACCTCAGTGTGTAGATGACCAAGATAGATGAGTCTATTAAGAGAAAGAGGCTAAATAACAACGGACCAATACCGAAGTCTGTAAACCTAATAGATCTGGATCCTGGAGAAGAGTTAGCATTGAATCCTGAGAATCCTTAGAGGCCCACACTAGAAGGAGAGGTGAAGAAAATTGCATTGGAGGAAGATCCTACTAGGAGTACGGAGATTAATGATTCCTTAGATGTCGAAATAGAGGGACGATTGATTAAGCTGTTGAGAGAATTCAAACATCTATTTGCATGGACTGCTGCCGATATGCCCAACATTGATCCGAACTTCTGTTGTCAAAGACTGACAGTCTATCCGGAGTCGAGAGCGGTTGCATAGAAGAAGAAAAGGTTGGGACCAAAGAAGCAAAAGGTGGTATGCAAACAAACCGAAGAATTGTTGAAGGCCGATTTCATAAAAGAAGTTCAATATTCCTCTTGGGTCTCCAACGTAGTGATGGTAAAGAAGGCCAATGGCAAATGACAGATGTGTATAAATTTCATAAATCTAAATAAATGTTGCCCTAAAGACCCGTATCTCCTTCCAAGTATTGCTCAGATGGTAGATGATTCCTCAGGATATTAGTTTTTGTCCTTCATGAGCGTATACTCCGAATACAATCAAATTCTAATGTGGAAGGAGGATGAAGATAAGACAACATTCATAAATGATAAAGGGGTGTTCTGCTATACAGTTATGCCATTTGGACTGAAGAATACTAGAGCTACCTTCCAAAGGATGATGAACAAGGTTTTTGAAGATATGAGATCAAGGATAGTCGAAGTATATGTTGATGACATAATAACTAAGACCCCGATGGGAGGAGATCATGTGGAAGATTTAAGGAATGTGTTTCAAAGGCTCCAATTATATAACATGAGATTAAACCCATTAAAGTTTACATTTACAGTACCTGCAGGGAAGTTCCTTGGGTTTATTCTCACCCAAAGGGACATAAAAGTGAACCTCGACAAATGCAAGGTGGTAAGAGAACTCTGAAGTCCAATTAATGTGAAAGAGATGCAATCATTGAATGGGAAGATTGCAGCGTTATCACGGTTCATGCTAAAAATGGCACACCGGTCATTACCCATATACAAAGTATTGAAGAAAAGTAAGGAATTCCAATGAGGTGAGAAGCAGAAGAAGGCATTTTAAGAGCTAAAGGAAGTTTTAGCCAATCTGTCGGTGTTGACAAAGCCAGACCCCGGTGAAAAGATTTTTTTCTACCTTTTTGTATCGGACAAAACCATTAGAGCCGTACTAGTGAAGGAGACAATTGGAGCCCAGCAACTGGTGTATTTCGTTGGAAAGATCCTTCAAGGATCAGAGGGCCAATATCATAAGTTGGAAAAGGCTGCTTTAGCATTAGTCTGGACGTCTCGATGTCTGAGACAATACTTTCATGTGCATCCTATCACAGTTTAAAATAATCTCCCCCTAAGAGTGATCTTTCATAAACCAGATCTGGTGGAAAGAATGATTAAATGAGCTATAGAACTTTCAGAGTTTGATATATCATACGAACCTAGAGCGGCCATAAAAGCTCAAGTGTTGGCAGATTTTGTGACAGAGTTGACAGCCGAAGTCCCAACACCGTTGTGAGAGCACTGGACTATTTATGTGGATAGGTCGTCAAATGGAAAAGGGTGTGGGGCCGAAGTAATAATAGAAAGTGAGGATATAGTGAGTGTAAAAATTTCCCTCTGGATTGATTTCAAGACATCAAATAATCAGGCGGAGTATGAAGCATGTTTGGCAGGATTAAGAGCGGCCCTAGATGTAGGAGTGCAAACCGCGGTACTTTATAGTGATTCACAACTCGTAATTTTATAGATAAAGGGAAGTTATCAGAATAAAGAACTGTTGTTGTAGCAATACCTACCTAAAGTTAAGGAGTTAGGGGAAATTTTATAAATATTGAATACAAGCATGTCCTAAGAGAAGAAAATGTCAGAGTGAATATTCTTTCCCGATTGACCAGCACCAAAAAGGTAGGGTCTACTACTACAATCATCTAGAGTACTTTAGCTGCTCCAAGCACCTCGACCCCACTTAAAGTCTGCGCTATCCAATTCAAAGCCCATCCAGAAGATTCTTGGGTTATTCCAATAATCCGGTATATGGTGAACAGACAACTTCTGGAGTGCCCATTGAAAAAGAAGAAACTGAAGAAGGAATTACTGAACTTTGTTTTAGTAGACAAAAGCTTATTTAGAAGAGGAATATCGGCTTTGTATTTGAAATGTTTAAATGAAGTAGAAGTTGAAGAAGTCTTAACCGAGGTGCATGAGGGGACTTATGGCCATCACAGCGGAGGAAGGAGTTTGGCCAGAAAATTTTTACGAGTAGACTACTGGTGGCCTACTTTAACCGAGGACGCGGTTGAATATGTCAAGAAGTGTGATGCTTGCCAGAAGAACAACAACGAGCACCACATCCTAACGGAGGAGTTGTCCACATTGGCTGTCCCGTGGCCTTTTTACCAGTGAGGTATAGACATTTTGGGACATTTTCTAAAAGCCCCTGGTGGATTCAAGTACTTAATAGTCGGAGTGGATTACTTCACAAAGTGGATCAAAGCGGAAGTAGTTGTACATATCACCGCGGCCCGGACTCAAAGATTTTTCTATGAAAATGTTAACACAAGGTTTGAGATACCAGGAAGAGTCATCACGGATAATGAAACATATTTCACAGATTCCAAGTTTAAAAGTCTTCTTGAGGGACTCCAGATAAGGCAAGTTTTCTCGTCAGTAGAACACCCTCAAACCAACGGTCAAGCCAAGGTAGCAAATAGGGAAATTTTGAAAGGCTTGAAGAAATGGCTCGGTGATGGGAAGGCAGAATGGACCAACCAGTTATGCCATGTCTTATGGGCATACCGGACCAAGAGTTCAACAATTTGATGAAGAAGACAACGACCCAAAATTGAGGAACGAATTGGATTTACTGTAACATCCCTGATGTTAAATAATGGGAAAATAAATAAAAATATGTTTTGGGTTTAAGATAATACTAAATAAAGGAAAGAAATGGAAAATAGAATTTTAAATGGAATTTCAAGGAAAATAGATCAGGGGGGCCTGACGCATAGCGTGGATGTGATGTGTAGCGTCAGGTGCGAATTAGTGAGTTGACGCGCAGCGTCAGTGTCACGAATCAGAATTAAAAGCTGAAATAGAGACAGAACCGAGGCATGCAAAAATCTATTTCCTTTCTTTCTTCTCTTTTCTCTTAAGCGATGGAGGCCTAATTCAAGAGGATTGATGGTGGATTCTTGAAGGGAATCACGTTTATGGCATCGGGGAAGTGAGGTAAGCTCTTGGAGTCCTTCAATTTCATAGTTTCTTTTCCCTCATTCTCGCTTTCTCTCTATCTCTACTCGAGGTTAGCATGTGTATTGGGAGTTTAATTCATGAATTTAACAGACATTTGAGGCATGAATGAGGACTTTGAAGTGATGGGTAATTAAAGTATATTCTGAAGCAGGGATCGGAGCCCGTTCAGCATCATGGGTCTTGGGAAACGGGGATCGAAAATAGAAATGGTGAGTTTCAATAACTTAATATTGAAGTTCGGAGTTATTTAAGGATTATGAGTTGTGGTTCTGGTAGTTATAATATTTATTGAAGCTTCGTTAAATTTTATTTTAGAGTTTTAGGGATTTCGAAAAGGAACCCGCAATCAATTGGAAGATTTGGAAAACTCAAAATTGAGGTAAGGGGGGTGTGCTGGGTTAAGGTTAATTTAGAAATTTGCCTACGTCGTTGGTGACTAGGAAAAAAGGTATATTATAGCTATTGTAAATGCGTTAATCGAGTTTAGACCTTACCTATATGAAGGGTAGAGAATGAGAAGGTAAGGATGCATATTATAATCTTTGTAAGTGAACATATAAAGTGAGTACGTCGATACGTAATGATTAAAGAAGTTTTAGAATATGATAGCTTGTATGGAATAAGAAAGTGAATGAAATGAAATAAGATGACATACAATAGCTATACGGTAAATTATGAAATAAAGTGAACCTAAGTGGGTGATATAAGATGTATGTATATATATGGTAAGTATGCGAGGATTAAATAATGTCAAATATGACAAATGAGGAATTGAGAATGTATGAAAGTTACTAATGAGCTGATAAGACTAAGTGAGTGGGTGAGAGATTTCAAATTATAATAATAATTGTATTATAAGCGGTATAAAGATGACAACAATAACTAAGAGAATTGATGTTGAGAGCTATGATAGGATTAATGATTAAATAAAAGAAACTGGTAATGGTGATAAACAATAGGATTGTATAGATATAATGTGTTAAATGGAATTGAATTCTATGATGCCCGTGAGTTAAGATGTATGTTGTGAGTAGTATAACATTGATGTTGATTGTATCATTGTTATATTTACCGATTAAGAATTATGACTATTTTATGATGAATTATGGATAAGACGAGTATAGAAGTATTAAACGTGACTTAGGAAGATTGGATTGTGTGGCCACCCCGCGAGGTGAGTATATTTCAACTTTTGATATTATACTTGAGATTGAGGATGTTTAACAATATTGAGATAATGGGATATTACATTGTATGTGTGATAAGATGATTTATGAGTATAAACTATGATAAGCATTTACTAAGTGTGATATGGCTCGTTTTGATGAGCTTGGCAAGTAGGCCGCCCGATTAGTGATCACATGTCAGTTTCTGACATTTGTGTATATGATTGATGATGTTTTGATTATATTAAGTTACATATTATGTATGAGATACCCTGGATACTGTTGAGGGCGGGGAGTGGTCGTCAGTACGTTGCACAAGCAAGGAGCGGCTCCTGACAGGCTTCTAGTAAAGGGATTGTATGTTTATGCTATATGATTGATTATGTGAGATGGCATTATATTGATAGGCTTGACAAGTCAGCCGCCCTATGTTGTGAGTACATGTCAGTTTCTGACAGTTGCATATGATGCTTGTAATGGTATGCCATGATGTATGACATATGATATTGATTATGTAGTGAAGGACGACCGACGGCATATGTTACCCTCATTTTTGGCTCCCGTGGTTTTTCTACCCAGTTGAGCTACCTAGTGGTCAAGTAGGACCCAGTGGTTGAGGGGGAGTCAAGTAGGACTCGGTGAACCAAGCAGGGTTCACGGGGTGTCAAGTAGGACCCCCAGCTGAAGGTCGATCCTTATAGTATCCGGATACTAAGCGTCATGTTATCTATGTGAAACTCAGTTGTGTTTTATATTCCTTGGTTTATTTATATGCTTATGATGACGATTGTAATATTATATAATGATTGAGCTATTAGAATGTGTGTAATGTGTGATGTTGGTTATCAGATGAGAATGAACATAGGAGCTTGAGGCTAAACAATGTGTTGATTCATGTGTAAGGAAAGTATGGTAATGAAAAGGTAGCAAGGAACACTGTTGATAAAAATAGAACATAGCTATAAGATTATCCTTTTCCAGTTTTGATGTTTATTTCTATATTAATCCTTAATTCCAGTCACTCACCCCCTGTATTGTGGTTTAGTGACCGTTTGCAGGTATGGATGCATGTTAGCCCGTCGGTTGTAACCGGGCTTTGTGAATTGGCAAGCGCACCAATCGTTTGTAGTTTTCAAAATTTAGATATCGTTCCACTGAGATTGAAAGTCCAATAACAACAGTAATCTTATACTTACTATGGTAAATATGAAGGAAATTATGAACAAAAGAATAATTTATGTACAGTTTATACAATATTCACAAGATAGCATGGTTGAGTGATTCATAGGATAAAAAGAAAATAAAATCTATCTAAAAAGTTGAGTTGTAACCTAGAATAGGTAAGATACTTGAGATAAACACAGATAAACAAATTATGTTAGAAATTGGATCCCTAATCTAGAATAACAATGAGGAACTCAAAACATGCATGTTTAATCATCAAGTTTCATGTCATTGTAGCTTAAAATCATTATAACCGATCCCTCGTGATATAAATTCTAAGAATTCACCGTAAAGTCCGATCCCTCGTGAGCTTTCTCAGTAAAAACTTGCATTAAGACCTGGCCTTATGGCAACAATGGTTAACAACCCCTATAGAATTGAGATACCAAGGGTATTCCAACTTTTACTTTCGTCAAAACAAGTTTCAATACGGCATAAATAATCATTCTCCCGTTTGACATTTACACTAATAAAACCAGTTTCGATACACATGAAAATCATTCTCCCGTTTGACGTTCATATTAATAAAAGGTTGAAATACTAACATGGACTTGAATCATAAACATGCAGAGGTCGAATTCACAACATTATGCTCAATAGATTAGTTCACCAATTCCAACATAAACAGATTAGTTACACATGGTAAAAGTAAAAACAACACTTACAGAGTTTGACATTACGAAGAAGACGATGGAAACTTCACGATACAACGATCACAATACACCGAAACACACTCAAGTATCTAGAAAACTATTCTAGAACTACAACTCACAAAAGAAGTACTCAAAGTCGAGCACAAGAGAGAAGAGAAGAGAAGTGTATGGAATGGGATGCTATGAATGGTGTTGGATGGCCCTATTTATAGGGCTGACCAAGGGTGCTGACGCTACACGTCCCTGTGACGCTACGCGTCAGATCCCTGACTCAGCCTCTATTAAACACTTGATAATGGCCACTTTCAATAATTAATCTTGATCATGCCTGGCCACTTAGACATGTTTCCACGAGTTTTTGGCCATTTATGCTGATTGGGGTGGCCCTTGGGCTGAGTGGAGTGCCCATTATTGGGTCCAAGTGGGGTGGTTGGCCAAAAGTAGGAGTGGAGACCACGCAGCACTGACGCTACGCGTGGCTTTGATGCGTAGCGTCAGCATCAAAAATAGCACTTGATGCTACGCGTGGGGTGAGGCTACGCGTCAGATCTCCAGTGTAATTTTCTCTTGATTTCTTAACTTTTTCACTGCAAAACTAGAGAAAATTGATCAAGGGCAGATTATTTCCAACAACATTCATTTATTGAATTTAAATCCTAATTTTCTAACGAATTAAACTAATTTTTATGAATTTTATGAAATTTTTATTTAAGCTTTTATTGAAAATTTGAGGACTAACAAATACCCCCAACTTGAGACATTGCTCGTCCTCGAGCAAGAGAGAAAAATAAGAAGAATAAAAATTTGAAATCAAATTTTTAAGTTAGTCCGAAAATTTACCACAAAAAATAATTACACAATTTCAACTATTTTGTAATAATCAAAAACTGATTCAAATATAACAAAAGTTTAATGATAAAATTATTTACAATATTCTATTAACAACCAAGCAGAATTTCAGGCTTACCTCACAAGTGTTTATCTCTATGCAATTGGTAACCTGTTTCACTCAATCAATCATAAAATCAAACGAATTTAACTTTGTTTGTCATCTAATCAATGGTTATTTATACAGAGTTAATTCGAAAATCACAAGGTCTTTTCACGGGTTGTAATGAGGCTTGGTTTACAAGAATCAATGGTTTTTCTTGGAATTCAAAAACCTGAAATCATAAAAGAGCATTTTACAATCCTTAGGCTTTCTCTTGATCCAAACTCTCATTTAATTTTTTTATTGATGAAAAATAAATACCCCCAACTTGATTCTTTTCACTATTTTTGACTTTTCTTTTCCATATTTTCTTTTTGAAAAGAATCAAGTTGCTTATTTTCACTCCCCATTTTTGTGAGAACACTCAAAATATTTTTCATTTATTTCAACTGCTCTTTTAATCAATCAAGTATAGGGAATGGTAAAAACAAATTTAGGTTTTAAGGGTACCAAAGAATTTTATTTTAGGCTCAAATGGGCTTGCAAAGGATAAAAGACGTTTTACCAAGGTAAGCTGTTTGGCCCAAGGTTTCGTTTCACCAATAAATATGCCTTGATCATTTTCCCGAATTCTCTGTACAACAACACACATCAGAGATTAAAGCAAAATCAATTCGAATTGAAAATATGTCGATTAAAACCCTCAAGTGTGTAAAAAGGATCTCTCAACTCACCGGGTTATTGAAATTTGCTTGATGGTTAATAAACTTATTGTAAGTAAATTTATCAAAATTCCTAAGTTATAAAGAATCAAAAATTGATTTTAACAAAATTGGTTTTATTGTGTAAAAACTCTAAGTGTATAAACTAACTTACTAACGAAAATCTGATTCTTTTATTTAAAAGAAGAATTATTTTGAAAAAAATGAGCAAAAACAAATAAACACACCACACAATGATAAAATATCATAATATAAAATATAAATGTAAATGTAAATGTAAATCCAAATATAACTAAAAACAAATGTACTCAAAATAAATGAAGATGGCATCCTCAATCCTCCATCTGATCATCATCATCCTCCTCCTCCTCCTCCTCATCATCACCATCAGAGTCATGATGTGCACTAGAAGATCCACCAGTCTCAGGGTATGTGGGTAAATCTCCAGGCCAAGCTACATGTGCTGTAAACTCGGCTGGGGTAACATAAGGTGCTCCCTCTCCCTGTAACCTGTACTGATAAAATTCATCGTGAAGATGAATATAAGCTCTGTGAGTGGCAGCCATCATCTGCATCATATGCTGATGCTCAAGTGTCATCCGGGCAAAGCCCTGTGTAACAACATCAGCAGATGGAGGCTGCACTGGTGGTCTCCTCCTCTGAGGTCGGGGCTGAGCCTCCTGCTCTAGTGGTGGAAGCTCGCACTGCTGCACAAAATAATCTCTGTTTACCAGAACTTTAGCGACTCTCCCTGAAGAACTAGTAAACTCTGGTGAAGGTACAATGACTCCCTGCCTCCTCAGTAAGGCAGATATGATGAGAGGAAAGGGTATGGGGCGATTCACTTTATACCCAAGGGCATAAAAGTGAATTTGCTCGGAGATAAGCTTGGCGATATCAATGGTGTGTGTAACACCCTCTGTTACACCTTAATAAATTCTAGAAAAATTCGTAATAATTTTTTTTTACTAAAGATATGTTTGTTAAAAAGAAACTATCGGAATAAATTATATACATTATTTCTGAAATACCTCAATATTATTAAAACTTTATAAAGTATTTGTACATTCATCATAAGAAAATAAACATTAAACATTATAAGAAAGAGAGGAAACTCCATGGCCCAAGAGCAGTTGCCTAGTGACATTATTTATTCATTGGACCACGGTATTCATACCGAGCTCCCTTTCTAGAACGTGCTATATATACTGTCAATGTTCTTCGATCCTTCCCTCTGTACGAACCATTAATTTAAAATATATGAAACAAAAACATAGAGAAAGGAGTGAGAAACAGAATATAATATTTCCAAATGGGACATAAGCAATAAAGGGTTTTCACAAACTAGTATAATAATATCAATCACAATCACAAGCACAATCAATTTATGAATGTATGAATGATATGTCATATCTTCATCATAACTTATCTATATATGTGGGCCCCTTAAATTTTAATTTGCACTGGGCCAACCAGGAGTTTACACTGTTCCATAATTCTGGATAATAATAACATGAACAGCTCAACTGGCATGGAAACACTTAGAGACTAGTCAGATTGAAAAGGTTTTTATTGTGAAAGTACCCGACACTAGGGAGCTACCCCAGGTCCCCTGAAGCACCCTTTCACACCCTCTCATCCCAAGGCTCACAATTAAGCCTCCTCTAATGTATCCTCGGTTTCTATAATCCGTCCCCAGACAATATCATTTTGTTTCTCTTCGATGATTCATGATGCATGAACTACTCGCGTATTTAGTTGGTTAAGGCTTTTAGAAACTCAATTATATTATCAGGGCCTATGAATCACGACATAGCCACCCCAGTAAACTGTACTTTTTTAACTTCTCAAATACGCACATAAAATTTTAGTACAGTTCTTTTTCAAATCACAAATCAAATCTCCTTATAAATTTGAGTTTCAAAGCCTTAAATATATTTCATAACCTTCTTTAGAAAGTTTATAGGTCAATTCAAAATCAATTTCTAAAAACTCGAATTTGGAATTATCAATCTTTAAAACCTTAGTACTTGAAAATTTTGTATAATATTTTTATACATTTAAATAATACGTATATATATATTAAAAAAATTTATTTTTATAAAATAAATTCTCTTTCTTTTTCTTTCTGATAAACTAACTAAAAATCTAAATTTTAGTAAAGATATATACATACATATTAAAAGATAAAAAGAGATTTCTAAAAACTTATGTAGTTTTCTAAAAAATTTCTTAAAAGTAATATAAAAAAAATAAATGAAGAAGTAGGAGATAAGTAAATTCTTACTGAATTTTAGCTTTCCGCATGCTTGCTATATGCTCAAACTCCATAATACAAGATTATCAATCATAATCAAACATTGTCAATCACAATCAAACATCATAAAGCATAAATAAATATTAACAATCATAATCAAATCAAATAATTAAACATCAGTTATAAATATGATAATTTTAAAATTCAATGGTTATTTAAATTAATAAATTTTGTTTTAAGTTCTATGGTCGATTCCTCGCATAGGTCTATGTAAATCCAAGATAGTCCAATCCTTGCATAGGTCTAGTTCAGTCCATATATGTCATAACAGTCCAAATCCTTGCATAGGTTCAGTCAAGTTCATAATAGTTCAAATCCTTGCATAGGTTCAATCCAGTCCGTATAGGTCATAATAGTTCAAGTTCTTAAATAATTATTTCAGATATTAAGTTACACAAGATGCTTAATTAATAACAATTATTATAAATTTTAAGTTAAAAGTTATTATTTTAAAATAATAATATTGTTATGTTTAAAAGGAGTAGGGGACTCCTCCCAATATTCTTATGTAATTTCATATTATATCCTTAATCTCACCCCCCCTTACCTTGATTTGCTACCAAAAGTGAATTCGCTCTGCGCCTCCAAGTTCTAACAAAATATTAATACTAACTTATTTCAGTATAAGCTTAAGATGAAAATTAAGATTGCTATCAGAATGATAAATAGTAAATGTACATAGTAATAATAAATAGTAACGGTAAATGGTAAGTCATTACTAGTAACGGTAAATAGTAATTTTTGAATAGTAATAGTAAATAGTAAATTATGAATAGTAACTTTTTGAATAGTAGTGGTAAACGGTAAATCATGAACAATAACAGTGAATAGTAAATTTTGAATAGTAACGGTAAATAGTAAATTTTGAATAGTAACAGTAAATAGTAAATTGTGAATAGTAACTTTTTGAATAGTAGTGGTAAATGGTAAATCATGAACAATAACAGTGAATAGTAAATTTTGAATAGTAATGGTAAATAGTAAATTTTAAATAGTAACAGTAAATAGTAAAAATAACACAGTGATAATTTATTTTTACTATAGTAACTTATTCATAATAGTACTAGTATATCAATGGTTTAAGAGTGCTAAAAAAATAAACTAAAATTATAAAAATAATATAGAAGAAAGTTATTACCTTACACCTCCGGCAGAACTTCTTTTTACCAAAAGAATTTACTCCCCACTAATTTCTTACGCACTATCTCTCTAGATTCTCTCTCTAATTTTTGTGTAGAAATGTTGTAAATGAGCCATCTATTTATAGGAAGAAAATTTCACTATTTAAGATTATTTAATTATTTATTTTACTATTCATGATGTAAGCGATGATGTAATTAAGCGATGATGTAAGCGATGATGTCGACAGTGGCATTTTGGTTATTAAATGAAAGGTTAAGGGTATTTTTGTCATTCTAAAAAAATGAAAAAATATAAAAATTCCAAAAATTTATAAATTATATAACAATCAAAAAGTTCTAAAGAACTATAATCAAATTCCTTTGAAATTTTATTTTAAATAAGAAATAACGAAATTAGGGGTGTTACAACTCTACTCCCCTAAAAAAAATTTCGTCCTCGAAATTTATACTTTTTAGTAAAACAATTGGGGATGAGACTCTTTCATCTCATTTTCTAGTTCCCATGTAGCATCTTCCCCTCTCGTTTCACTCCAAATGACCTTCACGAGTGGAATTTCCTTGTCTCTTAGCTTTTTTATTCTTCTGTCAGCTATTCTGACAGGTGGTGCATCATATGTAAGATTATCTTTAACTTGTATGACATCAGGTTCAATAACATGTGTAGGATCAAATATATACTTTCGTAAGTTTGACACATGAAAAACATTATGGATATTAGAAAGAAAAGGTGGTAATGCTATTTGGTAGGCAAGAGGACTAACTTTATGAATTATTTGATATGGACCAATAAATCTAGGAGTTAGTTTTTGAGATTTCATTGCCCGACCGACCCCAGTCGTAGGTGTGACTTTCAAGAATACATGATCACCTTCTTGAAATTCGAGCGGCTTTCTTCTTTTGTCATAGTAACTTTTCTGCCTGCTTTGTGTTGCCTTCATCTTTTCCTGAACTATTTTGATTTTATCCGTGGTTTGTTGTACCAACTCTGGTCCTAGCATCAAGTTTTCACCAGTCTCAAACCAACATAGCGGGGTCCTACATTTTCTTCCATATAATGCTTCAAAAGGTGCCATGCCAATGCTAGCATGGAAACTGTTGTTGTAAGTAAACTCCACATATGGTAAGAATTGATTCCAACTTCCTTTATGCTCTAACACACAAGCTCGTAACAAGTCCTCTAGAGATTGGATTATTCTTTCTGATTGTCCATCCGTCTGAGGATGATATGCTGAACTTAGACGCAGTCTTGTTCCCAAAGCCTTGTGCAAGCTCTTCCAGAATTGTGATGTAAAACGAGGGTCCCGATCAGAAATGATACTTGAAGGAATTCCATGCAATCTAACAATCTCCTTGATGTATAATTTTGCCAGCTTCTCCATAGAGTAACGAATATTGATGGGAATAAAGTGGGCAGATTTGGTTAATCTATCAACTATTACCCATATTGAATCATGTCCTAATGGAGTTTTAGGTAGAGAAGTCACAAAGTCCATGGTAATGCTATCCCATTTCCATTCTGGTATTTCCATTGATTGTAGCATTCCAGGGGGTTTTTGATGTTCCACTTTAACCTTCTGGCAAATTAGACATGCAGCTACGTACTCTGCCACTGCTTTCTTCATTCCAGGCCACCAAAATAACTTCTTCAAATCTTGATACATTTTAGTAGCTCCAGGATGAATGCTCATATAACTTTTATGGCCTTCTTCCAGAATTGCTTTCCTCAACTCCTCTTGATTAGGGATACACACTCGATCCTTATACCTCAGCAATTGGTCACTTCTTACATTGAACTCGACTTCTTTTCCTTGTTTCAAGAGTTCTTTCTTTTCTTGCAGGAATTCATCATCTCTTTGAGCCTCTAAAACTTGCCTCAGGAATTCACTTGTCACTTGCAACGCTCCTAATCTGTAGCTGTTAGCATTAACCTTTACTGCTAGGTTAAGATCTCTGAAGTTTTCTATCAATTCCAGCTCTTTAATCATCATTATGGACGCATGCAGAGACTTTCGACTTAAAGCATCAGCTACTACGTTCGCTTTTCCAGGATGGTACTGTAACTCAAAGTCGTAATCCTTTAAGAACTCCATCCACCTCCGTTGCCTCATGTTTAACTCCTTTTGGTCGAATAAATACTTGAGACTCTTATGATCGCTAAACACATCGAATGTTGCACCGTATAGATAATGCCTCCAAATCTTTAAGGCAAAGACTACAGCGGCTAATTCTAAGTCATGGGTAGGGTAGTTAATCTCATGTTGCCTTAATTGGCGCGACGCATAGGCTACAACCTTCTTGTCTTGCATGAGTACACTTCCTAGTCCTTGTTTAGACGCATCACAGTAAACTTCAAAACTTCGATGTGGATCGGGGAGTACTAACACCGGCGAAGAAGTAAGTCGATCTTTTAGCTCTTGGAAACTATTCTCACATTGTGTCGTCCACACAAAAGGTTGTCCTTTCCGTGTTAGCTTGGTCAGTGGGTATGCTAACTTTGAAAATCCTTCGATGAATCTCCTATAGTATCCAGCCAAGCCCAAGAAACTTCTAATCTCAGTGATTGTGGTTGGTCTCTCCCATTTTAAAACTGCCTCCACCTTGGAAGGGTCTACAGCTATTCCTCCTTGACTAATTACATGTCCTAAAAAGTTCACTTCTTCCAACCAGAATTCACACTTTGACAACTTTGCATACAGTTGTTTCTTTTTTAGAATTTCCAACACAACCTTTAAGTGTTCAACATGTTCTTCTTTGCTTTTAGAGTACACTAATATATCATCAATGAACACCACTACAAATTTATCTAGATATGGATGAAAAATCCTATTCATGTAATCCATGAATACGGCTGGTGCATTAGTTACACCAAAAGGCATTACTAGATATTCGTAATGGCCATAGCGTGTTCTAAAAGCAGTTTTTGGTACATCTTCTTTCTTCACCCTTATTTGATGGTATCCAGACCTCAAATCAATCTTGGAGAACACTGTGGCACCACGCAGCTGATCCATCAAGTCATCAATTCTTGGCAGAGGATATTTATTCTTGATCGTCACCTTGTTCAGTTGCCGATAATCTACACACAACCTCATGCTACCATCCTTTTTCTTAACCAACAACACTGGTGCACCCCAGGAGGATACACTGGGTCGTATAAACTGCTTCTCTATCATCTCTTCAAGTTGTTTCTTCAACTCTGTTAATTTTAGAGGTGACATTCGGTATGGTGCAATTGAAATGGGTCCAACTCCAGGTACTAGATCAATGGCAAATTCCACATCTCTTTCTGGGGGTAAACCAGGGATATCTTCAGGAAAAACGTCAGGAAATTCACACACAACCGGCAGATTTTTGATTTTTGATTCTTGCTCTCCTTTCGTTGAAAGCAATAGCATGAATCCTTGAGCCCCTCCTTTTAAAGAGGCACTCACTTGGTTGGCGGTTAGAAATCTCGAATCCTCAGGATTCAAATTCATTGGTTCTTTAAACATTATGGTTTTATTATGACAATCTATTAGAACATGATTGTCAGACAACCAATCTAGCCCAATAATAACTTCTAAGCCAGAAAGGGGTAAACAGAAAAGATTGGCCTTAAAGTCCCTACCATTTATGACAATAGGGCATTTCCAACAGGCTTTAGAAGTGACAATGGGATTGTTTCCAGGAGTATGTACAGATAAGTCAAATGGCAGTTCTATCACAGGTAATTTTAGTTTTTCTACACAGTCATTGGCAATAAAGGAATGTGATGCACCTGAGTCATACATAACAGTTAAAGGAATCTTATTAATGATACACTTACCTTCCACCATGGAATCAGAATGAGATGCTTCTTCTCCAGTGATTGCAAAAACCTTTCCTTTTGCTTTCGGCCTTCCGACTGCAATGTGCGCGCCTCCTTGAGTATTTATGCTTGTACTTGCACCTTCAGGGTTTTCCCTCTTCATCTCCGGACAATCCTTGATGTGATGACCTGGTTTGTTACACTTAAAGCAAACATAAGTGTTTTTAGGACAATCCCTTTTCAAATGGGGTCCTCCACAGATAAAACATTTAAAATTTGGTGCAGATGTTGGGTAATAGCTTCCAGTTGAAGCTTGGGGTCTGTTAGGAACAGATGCTGCTCCAAACCGGCGAAATGGCGCTTGGTAAGGCTTATTTCTCCCGAAGTCTCTTCTTTGGTGATGGTGAGGTCCTCCACTTCTCATTTCTCCTACCTTGTGAATGGGCTCACGACTTTTGGTCATTCTATCCTTATGATCTTCTTCAAAGATCCTGCAGCGATTTACCAATACAGAAAATTCACGGATTTCCTGCATTCGTATAGCTTCCTTAATTTCTGGCCGCAATCCATTTACAAACTTTGCACACCGATCTCTTTCATTAGTAGCATCATTATAATGAGAATGAAAACGAGATAGCTCTTCAAACCTGGATGCGTACTCTCCAACGGTCATATTTCCTTGGGTCAGCGACAGGAATTCGAATTGTCTTTTCTCTTTAACATCAGCTGGAAAGTATTTCTCCAAAAACATATCCTTGAAATAATCCCAAGTGATCTCCACGTCGTTGACTTTGAATTGTCTACGCGTGCTATCCTACCAATGTTCGGCATCCTCAGATAAGGCATAAGTAGCGAAGACTACCTTATCAGCTTCATTACATTGCAATGCTCGAAAGATCTTCTCTATCTCTCGAATCCAGATTTATGCTCCATCAGGGTTATATCCTCCCTTGAAACGAGGTGGATTGCGCTTTTCGAATAGGTCCAGCCTTCTCAAGGCATCGTTACCTTGACCTTCACATGCTCCCATTGCATTGATTAAGCGTTCTACAACTCCAGCAAGATCGTTTTCAGCCATTAGTTTCCTGTTTCACAGTAACTGAGATTTGTCACATCAATCACAGTTACTACCAAGTCGGATATTCTATTCTCTATCACCTATGCAGAGTTTACAGACAAAGCAAGATAGACCTTTTCCCCAGGCCTATTGGATTAACTGCTCTGATACCACTTTGTAACACCCTCTATTACACCTTAATAAATTCTAGAAAAATTCGTAATAATTTTTTTTTACTAAAGATATGTTTGTTAAAAAGAAACTATCGGAATAAATTATATACATTATTTCTGAAATACCTCAATATTATTAAAACTTTATAAAGTATTTGTACATTCATCCGAAGAAAATAAACATTAAACATTATAAGAAAGAGAGGAAACTCCATGGCCCAAGAGCAGTTGCCTAGTGACATTATTTATTCATTGGACCACGGTATTCATACCGAGCTCCCTTTCTAGAACGTGCTATATATACTGTCAATGTTCTTCGATCCTTCCCTCTGTACGAACCATTAATTTAAAATATATGAAACAAAAACATAGAGAAAGGAGTGAGAAACAGAATATAATATTTCCAAATGGGACATAAGCAATAAAGGGTTTTCACAAACTAGTATAATAATATCAATCACAATCACAAGCACAATCAATTTATGAATGTATGAATGATATGTCATATCTTCATCATAACTTATCTATATATGTGGGCCCCTTAAATTTTAATTTGCACTGGGCCAACCAGGAGTTTACACTGTTCCATAATTCCGGATAATAATAACATGAACAGCTCAACTGGCATGGAAACACTTAGAGACTAGTCAGATTGAAAAGGTTTTTATTGTGAAAGTACCCGACACTAGGGAGCTACCCCAGGTCCCCTGAAGCACCCTTTCACACCCTCTCATCCCAAGGCTCACAATTAAGCCTCCTCTAATGTATCCTCGGTTTCTATAATCCGTCCCCAGACAATATCATTTTGTTTCTCTTCGATGATTCATGATGCATGAACTACTCGCGTATTTAGTTGGTTAAGGCTTTTAGAAACTCAATTATATTATCAGGGCCTATGAATCACGACATAGCCACCCCAGTAAACTGTACTTTTTTAACTTCTCAAATACGCACATAAAATTTTAGTACAGTTCTTTTTCAAATCACAAATCAAATCTCCTTATAAATTTGAGTTTCAAAGCCTTAAATATATTTCATAACCTTCTTTAGAAAGTTTATAGGTCAATTCAAAATCAATTTCTAAAAACTCGAATTTGGAATTATCAATCTTTAAAACCTTAGTACTTGAAAATTTTGTATAATATTTTTATACATTTAAATAATACGTATATATATATTAAAAAAATTTATTTTTATAAAATAAATTCTCTTTCTTTTTCTTTCTGATAAACTAACTAAAAATCTAAATTTTAGTAAAGATATATACATACATATTAAAAGATAAAAAGAGATTTCTAAAAACTTATGTAGTTTTCTAAAAAATTTCTTAAAAGTAATATAAAAAAAATAAATGAAGAAGTAGGAGATAAGTAAATTCTTACTGAATTTTAGCTTTCCGCATGCTTGCTATATGCTCAAACTCCATAATACAAGATTATCAATCATAATCAAACATTGTCAATCACAATCAAACATCATAAAGCATAAATAAATATTAACAATCATAATCAAATCAAATAATTAAACATCAGTTATAAATATGATAATTTTAAAATTCAATGGTTATTTAAATTAATAAATTTTGTTTTAAGTTCTATGGTCGATTCCTCGCATAGGTCTATGTAAATCCAAGATAGTCCAATCCTTGCATAGGTCTAGTTCAGTCCATATATGTCATAACAGTCCAAATCCTTGCATAGGTTCAGTCAAGTTCATAATAATTCAAATCCTTGCATAGGTTCAATCCAGTCCGTATAGGTCATAATAGTTCAAGTTCTTAAATAATTATTTCAGATATTAAGTTACACAAGATGCTTAATTAATAACAATTATTATAAATTTTAAGTTAAAAGTTATTATTTTAAAATAATAATATTGTTATGTTTAAAAGGAGTAGGGGACTCCTCCCAATATTCTTATGTAATTTCATATTATATCCTTAATCTCACCCCCCCTTACCTTGATTTGCTACCAAAAGTGAATTCGCTCTGCGCCTCCAAGTTCTAACAAAATATTAATACTAACTTATTTCAGTATAAGCTTAAGATGAAAATTAAGATTGCTATCAGAATGATAAATAGTAAATGTACATAGTAATAATAAATAGTAACGGTAAATGGTAAGTCATTACTAGTAACGGTAAATAGTAATTTTTGAATAGTAATAGTAAATAGTAAATTATGAATAGTAACTTTTTGAATAGTAGTGGTAAACGGTAAATCATGAACAATAACAGTGAATAGTAAATTTTGAATAGTAACGGTAAATAGTAAATTTTGAATAGTAACAGTAAATAGTAAATTGTGAATAGTAACTTTTTGAATAGTAGTGGTAAATGGTAAATCATGAACAATAACAGTGAATAGTAAATTTTGAATAGTAACGGTAAATAGTAAATTTTAAATAGTAACAGTAAATAGTAAAAATAACACAGTGATAATTTATTTTTACTATAGTAACTTATTCATAATAGTACTAGTATATCAATGGTTTAAGAGTGCTAAAAAAAATAAACTAAAATTATAAAAATAATATAGAAGAAAGTTATTACCTTACACCTCCGGCAGAACTTCTTTTTACCAAAAGAATTTACTCCCCACTAATTTCTTACGCACTATCTCTCTAGATTCTCTCTCTAATTTTTGTGTAGAAATGTTGTAAATGAGCCATCTATTTATAGGAAGAAAATTTCACTATTTAAGATTATTTAATTATTTATTTTACTATTCATGATGTAAGCGATGATGTAATTAAGCGATGATGTAAGCGATGATGTCGACAGTGGCATTTTGGTTATTAAATGAAAGGTTAAGGGTATTTTTGTCATTCTAAAAAAATGAAAAAATATAAAAATTCCAAAAATTTATAAATTATATAACAATCAAAAAGTTCTAAAGAACTATAATCAAATTCCTTTGAAATTTTATTTTAAAAAAGAAATAACGAAATTAGGGGTGTTACAGTGTGGCCCTGGAGGATAGAATAAAGGAGGCAACAACGCTCCACTGGAAGGGAAGAAAGATGGGTGACAGGAGTGATATTATGGAGCATGAGGTGGGACCACGCCTGGGCTATGGGGGTAAGCTGGGTCTTGAGGAGGTTAGATGGACTCCTTCCAACCCTACTCAGGTTGAAAAAGATTCCATCCTTGCTCAAAAAATGAGCAACCTCCTCGAGGGAGTATCCTAACTCTCCCTCAGCAAGAATCTTGTTTCTGTTTTCCTTCCAGAAACAAGTGTCATCCTCGGGAGTAGGCTCCCAAGGGTTACCCAGTAGGGTACTGATGGTGTCCCGGTCATAAGAGATATGCCGGCCTCTAACCCAACTCGTCCGCTGCTGCCCAAGATTTGGTGCGTCCTGGCGGGTCCTGTAAGCATTCGCGTAAAACTCCATCACTAAGATGGGGTCCCCCTCAGTAGGTAGGGAGAATAGAGGTCCCCATCTCCTCTTATGCACTCTATCCTGCAGCTCAGGATAGTCTCCTGCACTCAGATCAAGGACCCTCTCCCAGATCAGTCTCTGGCCCTTGATTTGATGAAATCTCGCCCACTTCGCATCAGTGCGAAATCTAGTAGGATCCCTCGGTCCCAATACCTCCTGTCTCTGAGAATCCGGATCCTCAGAAGTGGTGTCAGTGTCTGTGGATTTCCTCTGTCTTTTAGAGGGACCGGCTGTGGGAATGGATTTCTTAGGTGCCATCTGCAAAAAGTAAAAATTTAAAATTAAACACACACTAAATAAATCACACACAAGCAAACAATTATTTGTAAAATATTTTTGGGTTTTCTAAAATTTTTCATAAATAAAAATGCAATTCAACGACATATTTTTGAAATTTTAATATTTAAAGAAATTAACATACACATATTCAAATAATATACAAAACAAAATACAATTTATTCAAAATTCATACAAAGTTGCAAGAAAGTATAAATATAAACTAAGAAAATTTATTAATTTCAAAAGAAAATAGCAAACAGCAAACAAACAGCAAGATTTAAAAACAGAGGCTGACGCTACGCGTGGTGTGACGCTACGCATCAGCCTGTTCTGCCCACGCTACGCGTCAGTGGGACGCTACGCGTGGTCTTACAGTTCATCCTCACGCTACGCGTCAGTGGGACGCTACGCGTGGGATGCGCAGAAAAAAGAAAAAACAGGGGTTGCACAGCAGCAACCCCTTTTCAACCTACACTACATCCATTCAATCCCTAACTCCTAACAGCAATCAATCCCAATGGTCTTCTAATCCTAATCCTAACCACATTTATTTCTACAAATTAAAAAATCAAAAACAAAACTAAAGAGAAGGGATTAGAATACTTACTTGTGATTCCTTGAACAATGGGATTGGAAGAGAGAAAAAGAGGTTTTTTGAAGTTTTTGAAAACTAAGTGAGGCAGAGAGGAAGTTTTAGGTTTAAAACCCTAAGATGGGCCTCTCTGGTTCAGTTTTAAAAACTGAACGTGGGCTCTGACGCTACGCGTGGTTGGGACGCTACGCATCAGAACCAAAATTCAGAGTCCACGCTACGCGTCACAGGGGCGCTACGCGTGGGCTTCTGTTTTAATTTTTCAAAATTTTGATTTTAAAACCTTTTTCTTTTCAAATTTAAAACCCCTTTTTTTTAAACTGTAAAAAGAATTTTGTGTTTTTTTTAATGTTAAAAATTAAAAATAACAAGAAAAGAATGGGTTGCCTCCCATTGAGCGCTAGGTTTAATGTCTCCAGCCAGACATTACCTCTGATTAATCAGGTGGTTTCCCAATATTCTTTGAGGAATCACCTGTCTTTTTCTTCTTTCTTCTTCTTTTACGATGCCTAATTACCTGTTTTTCATCTTTCAAAGCATCGGTTAATTTAAAACAATTTAATTGATTGGGAAGAGATATACCTGGTGATCCGGTCTCAATATCGGTATCCGATCTACTATACATATTTCAACGTCTTTGATAGGACATCTACGTGTAACCGGTGTCATCGGTATACATCCGGATTGTTTCCGTATCAGGCGTTCTCCCTATACCGGTTGTTCAGGATAAGACCATGACATCGGATAATACACACGTCACTGTGCAAAAGACAAGGATTGTTGCTACAGGGATCGATCAATAATTCCCTGCACTACGAGCCAAATTCTGCTCACAGGAATGGTCAACTTGTTCCCTAATCCTAGTCTACATTCTCTATGCTCAATATAAAATAGCCACTTGACCCAATCATGCAGGTAAGTGTTAACCAAGTGGCCTCAATTACTCAAGAGGGGGGGTGAATTGAGTATTAAAAACTTTTCTTTGGAATGCTCTTGAAATTGATTCTTTTGTCACTATGTATGTTTAAGATAATAAATTAGATAACAAGAAGCAATAAATTATACACAAGACAAACTAACAACTACTTAAAGAGTTTGAATAATGAATCAATTTAGTTGCAAAGCAATTTATAGGACTTTTTAGAAAGATTGATTCAAAAGAGATGCTTATGTCCAAGTTCAACAAAGTTATTCAAAAATGGTTTTCAACTTAATATATCATGCACTTAGTTCAATTAATGAAGCAAGGAAGTTAAGCAAACAAATTAGGTGCACAAATTAAATGAGTTAAGGGAAGAAGGATTTGCAAACCGATGTATACGAGTTCCACCACGCCGGTGTACGTCTCGCCTCTAAGCAACCCACTTAGAGGATTTCCACTATTGTAGATTAGAGATACACTTTGAGCAATTGCAACTTCCTAGTGTCCCACACTCAAGAATCCAATTCTCACAAGTACAAGGGCACCCCACCCAATCTCTCAATCTCACAATTACAAGGTTGAAACCCAACCCAAGATTTCTAAGATGTTTGATGTTTGAGCATACAAGGAAACTCTCTCACTAGAGTGGATATACAAGTTAAAGCTTACACAAGATAATAACTCTCAAAGAGAGGATATGCAAGTTAAGTACACAAATATAATTTTCCCAACAAATTAACTCTCAAGAAATATATCAATCAAGAATAAAGAGAGTAAGTAGAAGAGCAAGAGAATGGAGGAGGAAGAAAGCAAATGGAAATGCTTCAAATGCTTGGTGCAAGTTTTGCCTTCAACTCCTTCTCTATTTATAGGCTCCATGAGGCATGACATGTGTAATATTTAATTCCTTGGGAGCTTGAAGTGTTAGGCATGTGTGTCTCCATTCAACTTGGCATTCCAATTCCAATAAACCTTTTAGTGTCTCCAAGAGAATATTGCATGTGCATCAAGAAGCATGTTTGTATAATATTTAATTTAATTGCATTTTCAATGTAACACATGCATGTGGAGAGGGACAAGTCATGGAACATTGCCTAGGGTCTTCCAATTTGATCCAACCGAAGGGAATTTAGAGTCTGCGCATGATTTTTGTTCCTGACAGCATGTTGAATCGATTCAGGCAAGGAAAGAATCGATTCATGCACTTTGATTTGCACAATTTGGACCCCTGCAGCCGTGTGAATCGATTCACACATGGGTTGAATCGATTCAACCCTGATAAAATCATATTTTGGCCACTGGAAACCGTATGAATCGATTCATACTTACCTTGAATCGATTCATGCACCTGATCCTTGAATTTTAGTGCATTTTTCACCCCTTTTTGGAACCCTTTTGCATATACCTTGGTTCCTTTGATTCTTAGGCATTTTGATGATCAATTCTCACTTGTTTTGAGCTTCTTTAAATGCCTTTAACATATGTCCTTAATTATTCATCAAATTTAAACATCAACCAATTTAGATTCCACATTAAACATAATCAATTGCTTGATAACATCTTTGATACTTCTTCATTTGTTGTGTCATTATCAAAACCTACATCAACATACAAATACAGTAAGTGCGCAATATAATAATGCTAATGGGAGTTGGTGGTTCCCCACCAACGTGTCCTGGTTAATCGAGCCAATCAGGTATATGAACTAACTTCATGATTGAAGTTAGGGATCTTCTTCAGCTCTTTTACGACTGATTCTTCTCTGAATACATTCCTTACTTGGAATATAATCACTGACTTGAGCGTCGGAGAATCTTTGCAGGTGACACCACCATTCGCCCACTTCAACGCGTTAGGTCGGTGTGAAGGATCTCCAGGACGCCCAATCCGCTCTCCTCACTCAAGGACAACGGATACATACTTCGGATACATATACGTCCGGTCTATTATACAGTATTGACATACTATTCGTGACTGGCTTGAGATCGGATCTCTTGACCCCAGTCCAGGACAGATCATTGGCACGCCCAGTGGGACTCGATAAAGTTATTCCCATATCCTTTGACAGAGCAGGTAATCCACAATGGAAGGCGAAGCACAAGACTTCACGGAGAATCAAGCTGAAGGCAGAACCAATCCTAACACCTTCAGAAAACTCAACTTTGATTCTCATGGGGGCAGCTCGAAGAAGATAGTAACTGTATCTGATCCTGATCCTCGCGATGAGTTGATCAAACAACTTCAGAGAGAACTTGCTGAATTGCGAAGAGAAAAAAGGCAAAGCGAGGATAAAGAATCATCTCGCACGCGAAACACTCCCCACACAACTGATGGTGAAAAGTCCACCACTCTTCAGTACTCAAATATCCCTACGTTTGAGGGGGGAGAACAGACTCGCGATTCTGAGGATGCAGCTTCCCAAAGGAAGAGAGATTCAACAACAGCACCCCCCTTGTCTTACAATCTGAAAGTTCCTTTTTCAAGGAGACTTATGGGCATCAGCATCCCCAAGCACCTTCAAACTACTCAACCGCTTTCCATCGGAAAGTATAATGGTGAATCTGATCCAACTAAGCACCTTGATGCTTATGTGTTTGAAGCCATGTACTTGGGGGCTGATGAAGACGTGATGTGCCGAATGTTCCCTCGAACATTGTCTGAGGAGGCCCTCGGGTGGTTTAAAGGCTTGCCTTCTGGATCCATAGATTCTTGGACGGAAATGGCAGCTGCCTTTGAAACCCACTTTGTCATCTCCAGAGACGTACCCAAGACGTCTCATACCTTGGCTCAGATTAAGCAAGGTGAAACAGAGGGCTTAAAAGATTTTTTGAAGAGGTTTTATAAGGAAGCAGCCCTGGTTCCTAACCTCACAGAATCTATCAAGCTGCATATCGTAATTGAGGCATTGCAGCCAGGATCAGCTTTCGCTCTTTCATTAGCAAAGAGCCCCCCAGCAACTTTTGAGGAGTTCAGGAAAAAAGCCTCAAAGTATGTGAGCATAGAGATGCACTTGGAGGCAATGGCTGCAAAGAAAAAGCCACCAGCACCACTTCCTCAAACCCAGAAGGGTAAGGAGAAGACGAGGTCAGAACGCATGGAGAGGCCATTTACAAATCCCAAGGTTAATAACCACCCTCCTCGACCTCGAGAAAGGCACGTCAATTCCTTCAGCCATTATGCACAGTTATCTGCTAGACCATCTCAGATTTTGAGAGAGGTCGGATGGCCAATACTCAGCACATATGGCATCAGGAGACCAGCCCCTATGAAAAGACCAGAAAATTCACGTAAGTACTGTGATTTTCATGAACAGAATGGTCATTCCACTGATGAATGCCAAGCTCTAAAGAACGCGGTTGAGACGCTAATTAGAGAAGGCAAGTTGAAGCAATACCTGTTCAAAGAAAAATCCTTTGACAGGGCAGAACGGAATGAGAAAAGAGAAAGAGATCCAGACGATGGGGATGACAATAACCCCAGTCCGGTTCGAAAATTCTCTGCTGCAGAGAAGCAAAAAGGTGTGATGACTGATAATGCAGCACAGAAAGACAGCATGCCCCAGCAACAACGTCAGGGCCGACGTGAAGTTATTGACATGATTGCTGGAGGGTTCGCTGGAGGAGGAGCTTCAATTACAGCCCGTAAGAATCATCACAGAATGATTCTATCTGTGCAAGGGAAAGTCAAAGACAATCGCCCTTACAGAGGTGGGATTGAAGCTCCCACAATCTCTTTCTCTGACGAAGATTTTGGCCCAACCATTCCTGGTGGTGACGATGCTGTAGTCATCACTGCTGTGATCGCCAACAAGGACGTCCGAAGAATCCTTGTTGACCAGGGAAGTTCCTGCGATGTTATTTTCTATAATTGCTTTGAAAGAATGGGTTTTAAAGACTCAGACTTACAGCCTTACATGCAGGAACTAACAGCTTTCAATGGCACAAAGCAATCAACTAAAGGGTATCTTGACACCCTTATCTCGTTTGAAGGCGAGCCAGGAGCCAGGACGGTTAGGTCTCGGGTGCTAGTGATTGATGTCAAATCACCATTTAATGGCATCATAGGCCGTCCTACTCTGAATGCAATGGAGGCAGTTGTATCAACCCCACATCTCCTTATCAAGTTCATTGACAAGGATAATGCTGTGTCATCTATCCGGGGTGATCAAGAGATGGCTAGGTACTGCTACAACCTTAGCCTCAACATGACAAAGCTGGACGCCTCCAATAAAAAGAGAAAACTTAATGATACTGGAACATCGGCTGGATCTGTAAGCCTTGTTGACCTGGACCCTAGAGCAGATTTGAACATTGATCCGTTCAACCCATCAAAGCCCACACCGGATGGAAGTTCCAGGGATATCGTCTTGGGAGATTCTCCAGAAAAGATCACCCATATCAATGACAAGCTAGATACTGAAATAGAGCAGCGACTGCTGGCTCTCTTGCAAGAGTTTAAAAATCTCTTTGCATGGACTGCAGCCGATATGCCAGGCATAGACCCTGAATTCTGCTGTCATAAACTATCCGTCTATCCAGAGACGAAACCTGTGGCCCAAAAGAAAAGACAATTGGGCCCAGAGAAACAGAAGGCAGCTTGCCAGCAAACCGAGGAATTGCTGAAGGCCGGATTTATCAGGGAAATCCGATATTCCTCTTGGCTTTCGAATGTGGTGATGGTCCCTAAATCCAATGGTAAATGGAGAATGTGCGTTGACTACGTGGACCTCAACCGCTGCTGTCCAAAAGATCCTTATCCTCTTCCTAATATAGATCGGATGGTGGATGATTCCTCTAGTTATCAATAGCTGAGCTTCATGGATGCTTATTCTGGTTACAACCAAATTCCGATGTACGAAGAGGATCAAGAGAAGACAGCCTTCATAAATGATCGTGGTGTCTTTTGCTATACAGTCATGCCCTTTGGCCTGAAAAACGCTGGGGCGACGTATCAGCGCATGATCAACAAGGTTTTCGAAGGTATGCACACCAAACTTGTTGAAGTATACATTGACGACATAATAGCAAAGACACCGGTTGGTGGCGATCATATTGACGACCTACGCCAAGTATTCACCCGTTTGAGACAATTTAACATGAGGCTGAACCCAATGAAGTGCACATTTGCTGTCCCTGCTGGGAAGTTTTTGGGTTTCATGTTAACTCAACGTGGTATTGAAGCCAATCCAGGGAAATGCCAAACGATTCTAGACATGCAGAGTCCTAAGAATCTCAAAGAAGTCCAATCCCTGAATGGCAAGGTAGCAGCTTTGGCACAATTCATGCCAAAGATGGCTCACAGGTCGCTCCCCTTATACAAAATACTGAAAAAGTCCAAGAAATTCGAGTGGGGACAGGAACAAGAAAAAGCTTTCCAAGAGCTTAAGGAGGTGTTGTCCAAACCTCCCATTCTCACAAAGCCTGACCCCGAAGACACACTCATTCTGTACTTGGCTATTTCAGATGAAGCTTTGGGCGTTGCCTTGATAAAAGAAACTCCTGATGGACAAAGACCGGTCTATTTAACTAGCAAGACCTTGCAAGGTGCTGAGATCCGGTATCAGAAAATTGAAAAGGCCGCCCTCGCTGTTGTTTGGGCCTCACGACGGTTGCGTCCGTACTTTCACGCCCATCCAATCATAGTGAGAACGGATTTACCACTCCGTTCTGTCTTAATCAAGCCCGATCTCGCTGGGAGAATGATCAAATGGTCTATTGAACTCTCTGAGTTTGATATATCCTACGAACCCCGCAGCGCTATTAAAGCTCAAGTCCTAGCTGACTTTATTGTGGAAATGACAGGGACTGATCCAGATTACCCTAGAGTCCATTGGACCATTTACGTTGATGGTTCATCAAACCAAAGAGGCTCTGGAGCAGGTGTAGTCCTAGAAAGTGACGACGGAGTACATCTGGAGATCTCCCTTCGTTTCAATTTCAAAACATCCAACAACCAAGCCGAATACGAAGCTTGCTTGGCCGGGCTAAGAGCTGCAATTGACATTGGAGCTTCTGAGGCAACACTCTACAGCGATTCACAGCTGGTGATCTCGCAGATCTTAGGAGATTATCAAGCTCGCGAACCTCAACTCCAATTATACTTGAATTGTGTCAAGGAGTTGACTGAGAAATTCTCAAAGGTGGAATTCAAGCATGTTCCACGTGAAGAGAATACGAGAGCGAATATACTCTCCAGGTTAGCAAGCACTAAACGACCAGGTAGCACCACTACGCTGGTTCAAAGCACGCTAACGTCGCCCAGCATCCCTCTTTTCCCTTCTCTAAACGCCATAATGACTAACTCCCTTTACGGAGATACATGGATGGCTCCTTACATCCGTTATTTGGCTGATGGACAACTACCCACAGATGAGAAGGAAAAGACAAGGTTAAGGAGAGAATTACCGTATTTCACTATGATTGATGGTAATCTCTACAGAAGGGCACTCTCTGTGCCCTATTTGATTTGTCTCAAAGAAGATGAGGTGCAAGCTGTAATGGAGGAAGTGCATGGAGGACAATGTGGACACCACGTGGGAGGAAGAAGCTTAATGCGAAAAATCCTCAGAGCTGGATACTGGTGGCCCACGATGAAGCAAGACTCCATTGACTTCGTCAAAAAATGCGACGCTTGCCAAAAATTCTCTAACCTACACCACACACCGGCGGAAGAACTCTTCACATCCGCTGTTCCATGGCCCTTCTATCAATGGGGATTGGATATTCTGGGCCCCTTTCCAACTGCTCCTGGGGGCATCAAATATCTCATTGTAGGGGTCGATTATTTCACTAAGTGGATAGAAGCAGAGCCGGTGGTGCATATTACTTCAGCCCGAACTCGTCGTTTCATGTATGAAAACATCATAACACGGTTCGGGGTCCCAGCACGGATTGTCACAGATAATGGCACCCAGTTCACGGATAGAAAATTCACAGATTTACTGGAAGGGTTAGGAATAACCCAAATATTCTCATCCGTTGAACATCCCCAAACTAATGGTCAAGCTGAAGTGGCCAACAGGGAAGTGCTGAAGGGACTAAAGAAACGCCTTGGTGAAGCCAAGGGCGGATGGACAGACCAGTTGTGTCATGTCCTATGGGCATATCGGACAACGCCTCATTCATCCACCAATGAATCCCCATATCGCCTAACATACGGGGTCGAGGCAATGATACCTGTGGAACTGCAAATTGCTTCCACAAGGGTTAAGTACTTCTCTGAAGAAACCAACAATGCTAACTTGGCATCCGAAATAGATGTCATACAAGAACTCAGAGAAGACGCTTTCATCAGAGATCAAGCCATCAAAGCCAAAGTTGCTCTCCGGTACAACAAACGAGTCCAATCAAGGACTTTCAACGTTGGAGATTTGGTTTTGAGGAAAGCAAGTATAGGGAATAAATTCGCTCATCAAGGCAAACTAGCCCCAAACTGGGAAGGCCCATACAGGGTATCCAAAGTTACTGGCAAAGGCTCTTACCGCCTTGAAAACCTTGATAGCACTCCTATCCGAAATAAATGGAACACCCAAAACTTGCGCATCTACTATAGCTAGCTGTTGGAACCATCTGCACTCTCCTATCCTTATCTTGGATTGAATACTGGAGAATTTATTTTCACAGCTACGCTCTCATTGTAATTCTTATTTGTGATTTAATAAGAATCTCTCACAACAATTTAACTCTTTCGAGTTTTTTCTTATGCTGTGATTTTCAGCTTATCCGGTGTACAGAAGCATATTCAGGACGGATGATTTCAGCTACTTATTCTGTAATTGACGATGTAACTCCTCGAATATGCGCAACGCACAAGAACATACTCAGGACGGATGATCTCAATTACCCATTCTGTAATTGACGATGTAACTCCTCGAGTATGTCTAAGTTTTAAAGGCCCAGATTGTAGGATTGAACTAAACTCTGGGTACGGTTAGTAGGATTAACCGAACGTCGGTGAAGACCTGAGTTGTAGGATTAAACCGAACCTCAGGGCATGGGTTGTAGGGCTGGTCCTTTTTCAAGGCCACAAACTGAACCCCATTCGAAGAATACATGGGTTGTAGGGCTGGTCCTCTTTCAAGGCCACAAACCGAACCCCATGCGAAGGCTTGGGCGCAGTAAGCTGGTTCTTCTTCAAGACCACGTTGAACCCCAAGTAACGGGCGCAGTAGGTTCAGGATTAGCCCTGATCTGAACCCCGTGTTGAAGGCTCAGATTGTAGGATTAAACCGAACTCTGAGTACGACTAGTAGGATTAACCGAACGTTGGTGAAGAAGAACGGCTGGTAGGAATAAACCGAACGCCAAATATGACATGGACAGTAGGATCAAACCGAACTCCAAGCACAACAAGTAAGTTATACTGAACTCTAGATTAATACTCTCTTATGAAGTTCTTTATTTGGAAGTTTTATAACTGACTCATGAACTCCGACACAAACAATTCACTCGGGTACGTCACAATCTAAGGCATATTCACCCGAAATCTCTCAGTCGAAAATATTTGAAGAGGAATGTCTATTTAAATCCTCATTCTCAAGAACTCTCACGTGAAAATCTCACTCAGAGTTTATTCAAAGTGATAATCACCCAATGATACTGTGGGACAACATTAGCGGTTTAACGAATATCTTGAGGAATGAACTCTCGTCTAAACGATCTCACAATCATTCCCCTTAAGCCGTTCTTGAGACGATGATGTGTTCCCTCACAAGCAGTGATTTTATTATGAAATTCATTTCGCATGTATATGTCCGGTATAGAGATTTTGTTTTACAATCCGATCTTCATTACTTAAATCCGGAATAATACAATACACATGCAATCCCTCTATTAAAGTTGTTTTACACTAAACAAGAATGGAGGTAAAAAACTCTTTTATTGATTAAACGAGAATTACAATTCGTGTAATAATCCGGAGCTGATCCCGGAACACAGCAAATTTGAATCAATAAAATGAAAAGGGAAACAAGAAAGGCGCTACTTTCTCTGGCTTGAATCTCCTTCTTTCCCTTTGCCTTCGCCTCCGGTCTTGCCTTCTTCAGTGCGAGAGCTTGTTCCTGTGCTTATGGGCTTCAGGAGTGAAGGTCCCATTGATTGGCCTGCAGGTAAAGGAGCGAACTTATAAGGAGTGTTAGGCGGACTTTCATGACGCTTATCAACTATGGCCACCAGTTTCCCTTGATGAAACTCATAGAACGGATCAATACCATTCAGATTAAGTTTCACCTTGGGATTCCGGTATTGAATTTGACGAACAGCCAACCCAAAGGATTCCTTGACTGCTTGATCGCACATATCCACAGCCTCGTCAAATTCAGCTTTTGTGTCCGCCAACTTTGAGAGCAGCTCCTTCTCCTTACGCGACCAATCTTCGGTTCCTCGAGCATAAACAACTTTAACTTCCTTAAGCTCCTCTTCCAGCTTTGAAGAGCGCTCCTTCTCCGCACAAAAACTGGAGTGGAGGTCGGAATTGATTTTCTTTTGGTCAGCTACTTGGGCCTCCAACTCCTTGGCAAGGTTCTTCAGCTTGGCAATTTCTTCATCCTTCTTCTGAATTTCTTCTCTGGAAACTTCTAATTTTCCTTCTAACTGGAGGATGATTAACTTGTCCTTGCCAACCATTGAGGTAAGCCTCTCGTTCTCTTTTGTGAGCTCACGAACCGACTTGAGGAGCCCGGATAACTCAGCCAAGTGCTTCTTTCCGTCGTCACAAGCTCTGATCATTTCATCACTCTTCAACGAGGGCTTCACCTTGGGTGAAGGTTCAGGAACGCCCTCAGAAACAGAGCCCTCATACACCGGATTTTGAACAAGACCGAAACTACCTTCAAGAGGGCAAGGGGCTTTGGGTGCGAAATAAGTCGTTATTGGCTTCACCCCATAAGTGACTACACTGCTTGGGGCATCAGGAGTGGGCTCTTCCGCTCTCTTTTCCTTAGAAGGCCCTGGCTCAGCAACCCCTCTTGAAGTCTTTGGTTTTTTGGGCGAGGATTGACGGTCTGAGATCTTCGAGGGGCTACGCTTTGTCCTCTTCTTTTTCTCCACAACCTTCTCAGATCTGCCCTCGATCAGAGGAATATCGTCACCAGCAGACGAAGTTAATATTATCGTCTCAGCAGTAGCCTTCTTCGAGTTCCGCTTTGCCTGAATGTTATTTTCAGCCGCAACGGAAGTCTCTCTGGCCTTGAGTCCTTTTAGCCTATTCATCTCTGGTGACTCTCTCTGAATTTCACCTGCAAAATCAAAAGGCATAATCAGAGACGAAAAATTTTCGAGGCAAATGACATAATAACGCAGGAAGAATGGCAGGGAAATTACGTAAATATTCCTCGCAAGTAGACTTTGGTCCTAACAAACGCCTGCAGGAGAAAAATTGGTGCGAGGCTGTGTAGAATTGAAGAGCCGAAAGAACGGAGATAGAAGATGGGCTCAGTTCGTCCTCCTCAGTGTAGTACGCCTGGGAGGTTAGCAAGAAATGCTCATGTGTCCAAGCCACTGGGATCTTTGGAATCCCATCTTCGGTTAACCAAAAAACTGGTTCATTCGGATCGACGCTGATCTTTGTATAATAAGATTTGAATGAACGCCCATCAACTTTGGCGGAGTCAGTATACGCCTCAAAGTTGATGATCTTGGAGATAGTCCGGAGGGATATCAAGCTCACTCCTCCTTTCTCCTTATTCGCACGACGGACCACTTGAGTGAAGTAGAAAAGCATGGCCACCGTCGGTTGAAAGTTGAAGTGCTCCCCAAGCACTTCAAGAGAGCGGACCAATCCCCATCCATTAGGGTGAAGTTGTGAGGGAGCGCAATCCAGGAATCTCAGGACTCCCATCTGAAACTTCGTAAAGGGGAAACGCACGCACAAGTTCAGAAATAAAAAATCATACATGAACAAGGACCTCTCGTCCGGTGTATGACATATCCGTTCTAATGGAAGAGGAGCGAACACCTTAAAACACCATCGGTATTTATCCTTCTTCCAGACTGTGAACCGCGGCTCCAGCTCCCCTTCATCCTCCCGAGCGTGGACGGACGCTGTTTCACGAAACTCCTCAGCCACCCAGCTGAATGGGCGTTTCTGTTGGAATTTCACCCAGTCTATCCGGTGTGCAACCACATTGCATAGGCCGGATTGGGTCTTCAAGATATATTTCTCAGAAGGAGATTCCCCTTCGGACGATTTCCTCCCAGTAGCTTTCTTTGTCACCATTGTGAAAGCTTTGATGCTGCGATAAAATTTCACATCATCAGAGAGATACAAATCCCCACTTTCGACGCTCTCACTGGAGGAGGAAGACTCTGAAGAGGGTATAATCACCCTTCGCCTTTGATATTGTGACTCCTCCCCCCCTGTATACTGTGGTCTCGACTGGAAGATCACTGGGATCCTCCCACCACGAACATTAGGGTTTTGAGCCAAAGCCCTTCCTCCTCTTCCTCTAGGGCTAACGCCACTGAAGCTAACACCCTTCCTAGCCATTCTCAAATATTGAAAAGAGAAACAGAAAATGAAGGGAAAGTGGTTACCTAAGGATAGTGAATTGAAATTCACAGAGACGGACACGAAGAACTTCTTGGAACTATTACAGAGGTTCGTCAAGGAAGCAAGACGAAATGGTAACTGAGATTGCCAAATATGCCTTTTTCAGGGCACAAAATTTTTCAAATACCCACTAAACACAACCTGTCGTTGACCCCCAAACGACTCCCCGTTTAGTGGACCAAAATTGTCGTTTAGTACCTCAAGGCGCGAAAATGCCATCGTTTTGTCACAGAGCCATCAAAATGGGCCTATTAAAACCAAATACTAGGCCCAACAATACTATGCGTGACAGTTACTAAGACATGCGCACTCGACGCAATAATGGCGCGCCCACGTGAATTAAGGCATTAAATGTCCAATCATTAGAAACGTGGCCACCATTACTCGAATACCAAGGGTTGTGAAATTCGATAAACTCCTGATATTCCCATTGTCGAATCCGCCCTAAAAATTTCATCACTACGGATCATATATGTTCCCAGAGCGGATATTTACACTTCGGTGCAATTCCGAAATCCAAACGTGCTATGATCAATATAGCTCATATGAGCAAGTCAACTGCTTCCTCACATCAGCTAGGGGGCTAGTAGAGGTATTACTCGGATTTCGGATGGATGCGAAAGTTGTCTAATCCGCACTCCCATGATTGGAAAAAATCCACCAGGACGGATGATCTCAATCGCCTATTCTGTGATTCGATGATGTAACTCCTGGTACGAAGAACTCCAATAATTATTCCAGGACGGATGATCTCAATCACCTATTCTGTGATTCGACGATGTAACTCCTGGTATGAACAATTCTCATCATCATTCTTACGATGAAAGCTTTCGAAAACTGAAAAGTATTCACTCAATCCGTATTCCTACGATTGAAAAATGCCTCCAGGATGGATTATCTAAATCACTTAATCTGTGATCTGACGATGTAACTCTTGGTGTTGTGTACTTTTCCAAAACGGATAATCTCAATCACCCATTACGTGATATGACGATGTAACTCCTTGACATGGTGTACCTGCCCAGGACGGATGATCTCAATCACCTATTGTGATATGACGATGTAACTCTTGGCGCCATACACACCTCAAGGACGGATGATCTCAATCACCTATTATGTGATTCGACGATATAACTTCTGGTGCTGTACACATCCCCAAGACGGATGATCTCAATCACTTATGAAGTGATTTAATTACAAAGCACCTGGCATGATCAATTCATATAATCGTTCCCATGACGAAAAATTCTGAAAATCAGTCCGCACTTTTACTTTCAAGTGGTATTCTCCCAGGTCGGATACTCTTTATCACCTATTCTGTGATACAATGACGTAACTCCTGGCGTAGAAAAGCTCCCATCATCATCCTTATGATGGAGGACTCAAGCACCACTTCCTTACACCTTTGCAGTTCCCCAAACTTGGAACAATATTCTTACAATGAACGACATAGTTTTCTCCAAGTGAGAATAACATGAATAAAGTACAAGTCATCCGTCCTGTTACATTACTCTACTGAACAGCGGATCGACCTATCTTTCCCCCAAAGAATTAAGAGAATTAAGGATCATGCCCCGAAGACAGGCACCTTCTTCTTAATACGCACTTGGGGACATGTATATATTTATCCGTTCTAAATTTTATTTGTTGCTTAATCTTCTGAGGTAGTTGTTTCAATCCGACCTCAAGGTTAATCATACAGAACGGATTAGCAACGATTTAAATATACATGAAACGTCGAAGACAAATTTCTTCAATCAAAATTCATTCATTGAAGTGAAATTACATACAATAGTTCAAAATCCGGAGTTGATCCCGGTACACAACTATACATGTAAATAAAAACAAAACTACGGAGGAGGAATCTGTTCTTCAGTTTTTTGCGCCTCCTCAGCACCAGGCTCTTGTCCCCCTTCCTTGGGAACCTCCTCAGGAATCTCCCCTCCAGGAGCTTCAACCCTTTCTTCAGAAGAGGGAACCTCGGATACAGGAAAGACGTAATCAGATCCCATGGTTTGACCCTCAGGAAGAGGAGCCAAACCATACAAGGACGTCGGTGGATCTTCGTGACGACCATCCACCACTGCGACTAACTTTCCCCCATGGAATTCATAGTACGGATCCATTCCATAAAGGTTAAGTTTCGCAGTGGGGTTGCGGTAGAAGACTTGGCGTATGGCTAAGCCGAAGGACTCTTCAACAGCCCGGCTGCATATTTCAACAGCTTCTTCTCTCTCAGCCTTCGCTGTAGCCAATTCTCCCCGCAACTTGGACAGCTCCTCACTAGACACCTCAGACTCCGCTTTCCTAGCCTTCAGTCCCTCTATCTCAAGAAGGAGCTTCTTCTCCCTTTGAGACCACTCCTCAGCATCAGCTTTATGTTTATCCTGGCTACTACGGAGTTCTTCCTCCTTCTCTGCCACTTTGCCTTCCAAGTTTTTAAGATCGCCTTTGAGCTTGAGATTCTCTTTAGTCATGATATCTCCAAACTCCTTAGACTTGTTAAGACGATCTTCCATTAACTTCACGGCGGCTTTGTCCTTTTCCGAGGAAAGCTTGAGTTCTTTCAATTCGTCACTCAATTCCTCAACTTTATCGGCGTTGCTAGCCAACTCGCTGACTGAAGAAAGCATTCCAGCAAGTTCGGCTAACTGCCACCTTCCGGCCTCACACGCTTCCGTAATTTCTTTAAGACTGAGTGTAAGCCGGAGTTTGTACATCGGAGGAGGAAGAGTGGCTGGAGTAGAACCTTCATAGGAGAGGAAGGGGGTGAGAAACGAGGTAGTTGGGAAGGAGGTCGGCTCTGATCCAGAAACCCCAGCAGCAGGATCCTCCAAAACCCTTTGCTTCTTGGACTGACGCCGTGCAGGATCATTCTGGATCTTTCTTCTCCTCTCAGTAACTGGAGGCTGACCCGAGGCTGCCCCAACATCGGATGAACCGCCCTCAACCAGTGGGATGTCCCCTTCAGCATCCGAGGTCAAGATGATTACCTCAGGACGATCCTTAGTTGAGGGCCTGGGCTTCACTTCATTTTCATGGGCAACGGATTTACCAGCCGCCTTGAATTTCTTCAATTTATCCATTTCTGGAGTTTCCTGTTCTATTTCACCTACATGAACAAACACAAGATGTCAGCAACTACAAATATTCTATATATATTTGATAAAGGAGAAAAGATGAAATAAAACGAGAAGTACGCAAATATTCCTCCCGGACTCCGCTTGAGCTACTTAGCAGACGCCTACACGAAAAGACGTGACGACCTGTAGTGTGCGATTCAAGTGCGAACAACACTCTCGACGTCTCACGAGACAGATCGGATTGATCAGTGTAGTACGCGTGTGAGCTCAAGAGGAAATGTTTGTGTGTCCAACTCAGGGGAAATTTGTCAACGTCCTCTTCATCCTTCCAAAATTTTGGTTTGCCCTTCTTAATGGAGATGCGAGTGAAGTAAGTCTTGAAGGACTTCCCGTCAACCTTGGCAGAATCTGTATAAGACTCAAAGTTCACAAAGGAACAGAGAGTCCGGAGAGTCACCAGACCAACTCCACCTTGCTTGTTTGCTCTTCGAACTACCTGAGTGTAGTAGAACAGCATCGCTACAGTTGGCGTGAAATTGAAATGTTCACCAAGGACCTCCAGAGCCCGGATGAGGTCCCAACCGTTGGGATGAAGTTGGGAGGGTGCGCAGTTCAGGAACTTCAGGACGCCCATCTGGAGTTCGGTTAGGGGAAAACGAACTCCCAGATTATGAAAAATAAAATCATACATATATACTGAGCGGTCATTAGGGACGATATGGCATATCCGCTCTGTCGGAAGTGGTGCGTAAACCCTGTACCACTTTTTCGTCTCTTCATCCGAACTCAGCGTGAACCTCGGTTGAATCCGAGATCCCTCCTCATCCGCATGACGAGAGGCAAGGTCCTTAAACTCGCTGGACACCCAACAGAAAGGCCATTTAGCCTGAACCTCCTCCCAATTTAGCCTCGAAGCAACTACGCTGTAGAGACCTTCAGCTGTCTTCGAAATGGCACTATCTCCAGAAGATCCTTCTCCAGTTGCCATTAGAAATATCTAGATCGAACTCCTTAATCTACAATAAGAAATAGAATGTCGTCAGAAAGTTGCAATCATTACTCACTGCATTTTAAAAGCAATTACAATCAGAGGGCGACTCTGAGAAGGGAAAGGTCACTTCCCACAGTGAGTAAGATCCCCTTTCTGAGCAACGTGATTCAGTCTTAGGAAGAATTATAAGAATTCTTCCCCACGACTATTAGGGTTGCGGGAAACTGATTCCCCCCCCAGATGAAGCCTACTTCCTTTAACTAAGAAGTAGCAAAACAAAACAAGACCAGAGCAACAAGGAAGGAATAGTTACCTCAGATGACAATGATGAATTTGAGGAACGAAGAAACCCTCGCAGTGTAGGCAATAAACTTCCTTGCAATATTTCTGCAGAGTTTTGTTAAGTAAATAAAAGCAAGTGGAACCCAGAATCCACTAAGTGTTCATTTTATAGGAAACGAAGAGGTTCGGTTACCCCTTCTTGAAGTTGTGTCGTTCTCGATAAAACGCATTCGTTCACGAACGAAACGACACAACCGTTCCAAATTCTTGGGCGCCAAAACGATAGCGACTCAGTGAAGGGCTATCCACTAGGCCCACAAGTTTCGAAAACTTCAGGCCCATTAAGCCCAAAACGACGGTTAATGAGATTTTCATCTCAGACGCAATAATTGCTTGCCCACGTGATTAAAGCATTAATGTCTAATCATGCAACGCAATTCATGCTTTACAGCCGTTACACGAACTTCAAGAGCTTTCAATTCCAATAAACTCTTGAAATTCTCACACAACGAATCTTTGTCTGAATCCGTCGTGACCGTACCGAAAGGTCGTTTCTATTAAATTTAGAACGGTTCTTTACGAATGACAGCAGATGCTAAGGAACTGTTACACACGTAAGCTTACCGATATTAAGACCTCTCGCAGGTTGAGTAGCTTATGTGAACAACTATTCAGTCCCTCACACAAGCTAGGGGACATATGATCCGGTCTCAATATCGGTATCCGATCTGCTATACATATTTCAACGTCTTTGATAGGACATCTACGTGTAACCGGTGTCATCGGTATACATCCGGATTGTAATTCCGTATCAGGCGTTCTCCCTATACCGGTTGTTCAGGATAAGACCATGACATCGGATAATACACACGTCACTGTGCAAAAGACAAGGATTGTTGCTACAGGGATCGATCAATAATTCCCTGCACTACGAGCCAAATTCTGCTCACGGGAATGGTCAACTTGTTCCCTAATCCTAGTCTACATTCTTTATGCTCAATATAAAATAGCCACTTGACCCAATCATGCAGGTAAGTGCGCAATATAATAATGCTAATGGGAGTTGGTGGTTCCCCACCAACGTGTCCTCGTTAATCGAGCCAATCAGGTATATGAACTAACTTCATGATTGAAGTTAGGGATCTTCTTCAGCTCTTTTACGACTGATTCTTCTCTGAATACATTCCTTACTTGGAATATAATCACTGACTTGAGCGTCGAAGAATCTTTGCAGGTGACACCACCATTCGCCCACTTCAACGCGTTAGGTCGGTGTGAAGGATCTCCAGGACGCCCAATCCGCTCTCCTCACTCAAGGACAACGGATACATACTTCGGATACATATACGTCCGGTCTATTATACAGTATTGACATACTATTCGTGACTGGCTTGAGATCGGATCTCTTGACCCCGGTCCAGGACAGATCACCTGGTTCGGTCGAAAGGTAAACCTTTGCCTCATTACTTATCCTGAGGTGTTCATGAGCACTGAAGCTTACCTCTTCTTCATAAACTTTGACTGCAACCATACTTTGATCAACATCCATTTTGATTTTTGCAGTCTTCATGAAAGGTCTTCCTAGGATCAGGGGGATCTCAGTATCCTCCTTCATATCCAGTACCATAAAGTCAACTTTGAAGTGGTACTTGTCAACCTTTACTAACACATCTTCCACAATCCCAACAGGCTTTTTGACAGAGCGATCCGCAAACTGTAATTCTGTCTTTGCTTCTTTTAGCTCATATTCACCAATGCGTTTTATTAAATCTAGAGGTATCAAGTTGATGTTAGCCCCTAAATCTAATAACGCATTCCTGATGTTGATATTTCCGATTGTTACAGGAATGGTGAAACTCCCCGGATCTTTACATTTTTTCGGGGTTATACAGTTTGTTTCTTGCTCTGTATCTCTTTGCACATTTTTTTCTTTTTCATTTTTTTCATTTTTTTCTATTTTTTCACTTTCTTTTTCTTCTTCTTCTTTCTTTTTCTCACTCTTTTCTTTACAATCAATTTTTACAACATCAATAGAAACAGCATTACATTGTTCCCTTGGATTTTGAGTGTTTGCAGAAAACCCAGAACTTTTTAATTCGGCTATTTCTTTTGCGAGCTGACCCATTTGTATGTCTGATGCTTTTCGGGCAGCTTTATTTGTCTCTATAAACTACAATAACTGTTGAATAGCTTCCTCTATTCTTGTCAACCTTGCATTGTCAGTTTGTTGTTGCTTGAATTGATTGTTAGGAGGTCTGTTGGAAGGTCCAGCATCCTGTCTCCAGCCAATATTCTGATTTTGCCAACCCTGCAGGTAATTGTTAGGAAAAGAATTTCCATGATTAAAAGGATAATTACCTAAGGGTGCTCTTTGATGGTTCATGAAATTGGCTTGCTCTTGCTCATTTCCACAGTAACCACATGGTTGTTCTCCCATGCAGTGCGTACATGCTTTAAGTTGAGCAGGGGGTGGTGATGCTACTTGAGCAATTTGAAGTTTTTCCAATTGCTTGCTCATAACTTCAATTTGTTGGGTCAGTAATTTTTGCTGAGCCAACACTGCATCATTTACTCCCAATTCGAGCATTCCTGGCTTCCTTTGCATATTACCTCTTTCATGCTTTGCTTGTCGGTCACTAATAGCCATTGATTCCAATATTTCTATGGCTTCTTCCACAGTCTTGTTCATTAAAGAACCACCTGCACAAGCATCTAACATCATCTTGAACTGAGGCAATAAACCATGGTAAACGATTCTTACCTTTTCGGCATCATTCAGGTTGTGGTTTGGGCATTTTCTCAAGAGTGCCTTGAATCGTTCCCATGTTTCTCCTAATGATTCATCATTATTTTGGGAAAAAGAGTGTATGGCTGTCATTGCTTCAAAATATTTTGAAGGAGAATAAAATCTTTCCAAAAATTTTCTTTCAACATCGGACCAGTTTGCAAAACTACCCGGTGGACAAGATTTAAACCATTCTTTTGCTTTCCCAATCAATGAAAAAGGAAAGAGTCTCATGTAAACAGACTCTTCTTGATTGGGTTCAAAACCAATTGTGCTGCATAACTCATAAAAAACAGTTAAATGTTCATACGGTTCTTCATGATTTAAACCAGCAAATTGGTTGTTTTGAATAATATTTAAAGTGGCAGGTTTAATTTCCACTGGTAAAACTGGTCCTTGAAACATTCCCGAAACTCGGGGTGGACCATTTATAGCAGCAAACTGTCCCAATGTTCTCCTTTCAGCAGCCATATTTGAATTTTCAAAAATTTTTGAAGTAGAAGAAGAATTAGTTTGTGTTTTAGATTTCAAAGACTTGATTTTCTTTACAAACTTTTCTATCTCAGGATCAAAATAAATTTTACCTGTGGTAGATCGAGTTTGCATACACAAACTAAACAAAGAAAGTTAGTGTAATAATGATAATGAAATAAAAAAAAATTATCTAAAGTAAAAAAAATATTTACCACGGTAATTAAAATTTTACTGTTTTACTGAAACAATTCAATCCCCGGCAACGGCGCCAGAAAACTTGTTAGCCCGTCGGTTGTAACCGGGCTTTGTGAATTGGCAAGCGCACCAATCGTTTGTAGTTTTCGAAATTTAGATATCGTTCCACTGAGATTGAAAGTCCAATAACAACAGTAATCTTCTACTTACTATGGTAAATATGAAGGAAATTATGAACAAAAGAATAATTTATGTACAGTTTATACAATATTCACAAGATAGCATGGTTGAGTGATTCATAGGATAAAAAGAAAATAAAATCTATCTAAAAAGTTGAGTTGTAACCTAGAATAGGTAAGATACTTGAGATAAACACAGATAAACAAATTATGTTGGAAATTGGATCCCTAATCTAGAATAACAATGAGGAACTCAAAACATGCATGTTTAATCATCAAGTTTCATGTCATTACAGCTTAAAATCATTATAACCGATCCCTCGTGATATAAATTCTAAGAATTCACCGTAAAGTCCGATCCCTTGTGAGCTTTCTCAGTAAAAACTTGCATTAAGACCTGGCCTTATGGCAACAATGGTTAACAACCCCTATAGAATTGAGATACCAAGGGTATTCCAACTTTTACTTTCGTCAAAATAAGTTTCAATACGGCATAAATAATCATTCTCCCGTTTGACATTTACACTAATAAAACCAGTTTCGATACACATGAAAATCATTCTCCCGTTTGACGTTCATATTAATAAAAGGTTGAAATACTAACATGGACTTGAATCATAAACATGCAGAGGTCGAATTCACAACATTATACTCAATAGATTAGTTCACCAATTCCAACATAAACAGATTAGTTACACATGGTAAAAGTAAAAACAACACTTACAGAGTTTGACATTACGAAGAAGACGATGGAAACTTCACGATACAACGATCACAATACACCGAAACACACTCAAGTATCTAGAAAACTATTCTAGAACTACAACTCACAAAAGAAGTACTCAAAGTCGAGCACAAGAGAGAAGAGAAGAGAAGTGTATGGAATGGGATGCTATGAATGGTGTTGGATGGCCCTATTTATAGGGCTGAGCAAGGGTGCTGACGCTACGCGTCCCTGTGACGCTACGCGTCAGATCCCTAACTCAGCCTCCATTAAACACTTGATAATGGCCACTTTCAATAATTAATCTTGATCATGCCTGGCCACTTGGACATGTTTCCACGAGTTTTTGGCCATTTATGCTGATTGGGGTGGCCCTTGGGCTGAGTGGAGTGCCCATTATTGGGTCCAAGTGGGGTGGTTAGCCAAAAGTAGGAGTGGAGACCACGCAGCACTGACGCTACACGTGGCTTTGATGTGTAGCGTCAGCATCAAAAATAGCACTTGATGCTACGCGTGGGGTGAGGCTACGCGTCAGATCTCCAGTGTAATTTTCTCTTGATTTATTAACTTTTTCACTGCAAAACTAGAGAAAATTGATCAAGGGCAGATTATTTCCAACAACATTCATTTATTGAATTTAAATCCTAATTTTCTAACGAATTAAACTAATTTTTATGAATTTTATGAAATTTTTATTTAAGCTTTTATTGAAAATTTGAGGACTAACAATGCACACCACGAAGGCGAGAGCTAAATAAGGCCAGGGCGATATGGAAAATAGAAGAAGAAATGCTAAATTATGTATTGGTTGTTGATTTGCAAAGTGTTAATTAGTACTGTTATGTGAGTATAAATGCATATTGTTGTAGTATTATAGCATTTTTCTTATGTTGTGTGTTATATGGCACGGAGCCATCGTTGTGTGCTTGATTATGATTATGGGCAGGTTTTGTCATATATATATATATATATATACAGGTGTGATGAATTTGTTATGATTATATTTGATGTGATATGATGAATTGTTGATGATGATGATGTGAAATTATGGCACGGAGCCAATGATGTGTGAATGATGAATGATATGGGCAGAAGCTGTTATATGCATGATTGATGTGTGTGTTATATGATTGATGTTGGTTGATGGATGGGATTAATTTAGCAAATCATGCATATAGTTGATTTTATGAATATAGGGAACTGGATAGGTGAATTGAGAATCTGGTGGGTTTCGGGACCCCCGGAATGCATCAATAGGTTCCTTAGGATATTTAGAAGTTATGTGTATTGGCCTTAGGCTATTTGGAACCCATTTAGGGTGTTTGGTGCAAGGGTTTTGCACCAAGATGGCTTAAAAGACATTTCACACATAACTTGTGCATAGGTTGAAATTTTGGCAAACGGACGGCACCAACAGTTCCGGAATGAGGAAAACATATGGCTCGTGAAGTTTCATGGCAATCGAATTTAAAACGGGCCATTTGGGTAGGTTAGAAGTTGGCCGTGTGGCATAAAATGTGTATCAGCTCCTGTTGCTGCTATTGTCATGCCCACGCTACACGTGAGGCTGACGCGTAGCGTGAGGTGTGCAGCTTGGACTGACGCTACGCGTGGGGATGACACGCAGCGTCAGACCCCTGTTTCAGGTTTTTGAGTTCTTTCAACTTAATTGGGTTTTGGAAGTTTGTGATGCCATATAATTATTATTTTGAACATGATTAGTGAAAATAAATATTATTTTGAATTAAGACCTAATTAAATTTAATTAAATACAAAAAATTTATTGTGAAATTAATTAAACTGGTAGAAATAAATATAAATTGACGTAGGACGTCACATTTACTGTCAGAGGTCAGAGAAGAAACTTTCATCTGGATCAGGCAATCAAGGCTAAGGCTGTAGTACGATACAACATGAAGGTCCAAAAGAAAAGATTCAACGTGGGAGACCTCGTCTTACGGAAAACATCAGTTGGAAATCACCTCGCATATCAAGGAAAGCTTGCATCGACTTAGGAAGGACCATATCGGGTGAATGAAGTAACATCGGGAGGAGCTTATCTTTTGGAAATGCTACAAGGCGAAGTTTTTAAGAATAAATGGAATATAAAGAATCTGTGTGTATTATAGCTAACCGGTATCACAAGTCATGCACTTTTTTTCCCTACCTAAGGTTTGTCCCACAGGGTTTACTTAGGAGGTTTTTAACGAGGCATGCAACCGGAATGCTTATTCAGAAATAAAATAAAAGTTGAAGTAATTATCTCTTGCCAATTTATTTTACGTTTAAACCTCAGAGCGGTTGAAAAACCATAGAGTGGTTATTTTACGTTTAAACCCTAAAGTAGTTGAAAAACCCCATAGTGGTTATTTTACATTTAAACCCAAAGCGGTTGAAAAACAAGCGTCGCTTCGCCTTTAGATGACGTCATCTGATGGCGTGTAAAAAATATGGACCAATTAAAATACACCACATCAGTATTCCTGTCAAACGACAGCTTTTTCAGGCAGCGCGCATTAAATGCCCAACTAACTCATTGAGCACAACAGTATCGGTAAGTTTACACATCGGTTACAATGCAACATTGGCCAGTAATTTTGAGATAAACCTTTTCCACCCAAGTTTAGATAGCTTATTGTTGAGACATCATCGCAACAACAAACTAAGGGGCAAATGATCTGGGGTGGAAACCGGACTCCAAAATACCATGGCCGGGGTGGTTCAAAAAAATAAGGCTACCTCATCAAAGGAATAAAGCATATAACAAATCCTCTTAACCGGGGTTTAGAACCAGAGAAACTACAGATTAATATAGAGGACTCCGGTCATTCTCTGGCAGCAGACATAAGTCAAAAACGGTATGGGAAACATACCCTTAAAACATTGTTGCTACAGTAGGTTAGGAGAGGGGTCAAATCACTTCTTTTACTCAGGTAACTCCTATAAATATAACTCATTTATTACTGTAAAGGGATCTAGACTAATCAGAGAATAACCCTCGTAATACTGATATTTCTGTAATGCCTGTACTAACTTAAGCATCGGAGACTCTTTTGCAAGTGCACCTCCGGTGTGTCTCATCAACTTCGGTACAGATTGAACATCAAACTCATACCTTAATGTGAAGAACTTAGGCTCCCTACTAGACCTAGGTGCGAAATACTGTACTTCACTGAGGCGGTGTAAAAGTGAGAGCTTGAGAGGTTACTCCTGAAATCGGTCAAGTTAGGTCAACTCTTGACCCTGGTTCTAGGACAGAACAAGTTCATTATTTATTTTTGTAGGTAGCGTGGAATGGATGCTTTAAAACGAAGAAATATCGGAGCAAAGAAACTTGAATACCATGTATAGACCAAATGGAGAAAGAAAATTCAAGACTCTTTATTTTCATTTTATTCTATTTAGTAGCTGAGTTTAACTAGTTGATTTGAATTTGATAGGAATAAAATGTGTTAAAATATAATAAATGAATTTGATAAGAATAAATTCTATTTGATTAAATTATTTATTAATAACATAATTAGTATCATATGTGTTTAATTAGTTGATTCGAATTTGATAGGAATAAAAGTTGTTAAAATATAATAAATAAATTTCATAAGAATAAATTATCTTCAAATTACTATGTTGTTATGCTGTTGATTTATTATTTACTTAGTTGATTTGAATTTGATAGAAAGAAAATATGTTAAAATATAATAAATGGATTTGAAAAGAATAAAATCTCTTCAATTAAATTATTTATTGATAGCATAATTAAAACATGTGTTTGATAGGGGTAAAAAGTGTTAAAATATAATAAATTTATTTTATAAGAATAAAATCTCTTCAAATTACTATGTTGTTATGTTGCTAATTTATTGTGTTTAATTGGTTGATTTGAATTTAATAGAAATAAAATGTGTTAAAGTATAATAAATAGATTTGATAAAAATAAAATCTAATTAATAATGTGTTTCTAAATCTATATATAATGATATATATATATATATATAATTGGTTTATCTGAGATTTTTTAATTCAAATTATATATATATATATATATATATATATATATATAATGGTTTCATAAAAGCCATTATATTCTTTTACAAGCATATCAATTATTGAATCCAAAACAAATTATATTCACATGATAAAATATATTTTTTGAATATCCTTTATTTTATCAACCAAGGACCTGTGCAACTCACAGATTCATAAATTAGTTTTTTTTATATGAAATGAATATGACCGAACTGTAAAACAGAATATAAATAGTAATTAAATTTTATAAAAAAATGACAAAACACAGAATAGAATTAAGAGAAGATAATGTATAATAAAAAACAGAGCCGAGGGCATAGAATTGATTGCTTATGATTTCTCTGTTTCTCTGAGACGATGCCAAAGAGAGGAGTTGATGGTGCGGTCCTGATCGACGAAAACGATGCCGATGAGGTCCTTAAGGATGAGGAAGAGAAGAGGGAGGAGGAGGTGGAGGCGGCTAAATAGGAGGTTGTTATTTAGAGGGAGTGGGAATGGGAGCGGGGGCAACCGAGCCTAGGCTTATTGATTTTCTAGTATGTATTTCATAAAGTATCCTCCACTCCCTGTCTATAAGTAAAAGTATTAGAGGTCAAGTTTGTAATTAAAATTTTTAACGTCTTTGTAAGCATCTCTGATCATCAATGAAAATCATCTTGTATTTTGTTCCTCTTCTTCCTTAGTGAGTGAGGGTGAGTGTGCCCAGATTTGGAAATCTATTCCAAACCTGACAGACACTTTTACCTCTCCAATCTTTCCCTTACCCTTCTTTATAAACTCACTAACGCACCCTTGGGGTACGAGAAGACAGTTCACATACCATTACTTTTGAAAAATGAAAAAATAAAATAAAAATGGTCCTTCGTTCTGAGTCCTCTCACCTTTCTGCGTTTCATTACTATTAGAAGATTATACAAATTTCTAGAATATTATACAAGTTTCTAGAATATTATAGAACCTTCTAGAATCTTCTACAAGGTTACTAGGAAACATCTAGGAAAATCTATTTATATCATTTACTTTTCTATGATATTCTAGACAAGACTATCTCTAGAACATTCTAGAGAATATTATAGTGATGGAGGATGCCTATAAATAGGCATGTTATCTCCTTATGTATGAATGAAGAAGTAATCAAGTTATCAATTCTTCATCCTTTGAGTGACTTATCCAAACTTCTTCAACTATCATTTTTAACTATCCACAACCTTACCCATCACTAACTATCAAATCACCATCAGTGGTATCAAAGCTACGTTCGATCATTTATTGGGCATAGAAACATTACCATACTATCCTTAAACAACAATCAACCACTATCAACATCTTTTTAACTAATGGCTAATGCTACTCAACTATCATCCCTTCCCGTTCCTATTTTCAATGGTGAAAATTATGATTTTTGGAGCACGAAAATGAAGACATACTTCACCTTCCAAGATTTATGGGAAATTGTAGAAGAAGGATTCACTGCTCCAACGGATGTTTCATCTCTTACTGCAGCTCAACGAAAAGAACTAAAGGAGAATAAGCAAAAAGATTCGAAGGCCTTATTTACTCTACAACAAGTTGTGACTGATACTATCTTTCCAAGAATAATGGGTGCTACCACAGCAAAAGAAGCATGGACTACGTTACAGGAGGAGTTTGAAGGAAGTGAAAAGGTACGTGTCGTAAAACTTCAAACTCTACGGCGAGAGTTTGAATTATTGAAAATGAAAGAGTCTGAAACCGTAAAGGATTACTATTCCAAGATAAAAGAAATAGTAAATCAAATGAGAGCTTATGGGGAAAATATTTCTGACAAGAACATTGTTGAAAAATTACTTATCACTGTTCCACAAAAATATGATCCAATTGTGACAACTATTGAGCAAACAAAGGATCTATCTACTCTATCAGTAACAGAGTTGGTAGGGTCCTTTGAAGCTTATGAACAAAGGTTGAAAAGGCACGATGAAGACTCAGTTGAAAATGCCTTTCAAACAAAGCTCAAATTACGGTCTCAACATAAAAGGAATGAAGAAAAAAAGAATAATGGAGAAACTTCTAGAAACAAAGGGAATTCTAGAAATTTCTCTAGGAACAATCAAAATAAGTATCCTCCATGCGGCATTTGTAAGAGAACAAATCATGTTGAAGAAAGTTGTTGGTATCGTGGAAAGCCACAATGTCAACATTGCCAGAAATTTGGACATATAGAAAGGCATTGTCGCAACAAAAACAAGCATCAAGCAAATTTCGCTGAAGAATATGGTCGAGACCAACATCTTTTCTATGCTACTCAAGATTCCAACAACAATTCAAGTGGAAACTGGTACTTGGACAGTGGCTGTAGCAATCATATGGCCAAAGATCTAAGCATCTTCAAAGATATCGACAAATCCATCAAAGTGAAAGTTCGAATGGGGAACGGTACTGTCGTTGAATCAGAAGGGAAAGGTACTGTTATGGTAGAAACAAAGAAAGGTGCGAAACTTATTTCTGACGTCCTATTAGTCCCTAACCTCAAAGAAAATCTCTTGAGTATTGGTCAAATGATGGAGAAAGGTTATTCTCTCCACTTCCAAGGGGACACATGCAAAATATATGATAGTAAAAAGATAGAAATTGGCCAAGTGAAGATGGGGAAAAGTAACAGAAGTTTCCCAATAAGCTTCAAGCAAGGCATTAACATTGCCATGAAAGTAGAAGTTGATACCTCCAAGCTTTGGCATCGAAGGTTTGGCCACTTTAATATTCATGCCTTAAAGCTTTTATACCAGAAGAATATGATGAAAGATCTTCCAAGACTTGAAGAAAATAATGAAGCTTGTGAAGGATGTTTGCTTGGTAAGCAACATCGACAATCATTTTCATCTGGGAAAGCTTGGAGAGCAAAAGACTTATTGGAGCTGATTCATACAGATATTTGTGGACCAATGCGAACACCGTCACTTCACAACAACAGGTACTTTATCCTTTTCATTGATGACTTCTCTAGAATGACTTGGGTCTATTTCATTAAAGCCAAATCAGAAGTATTTGGAATATTCAAAAAGTTCAAGGCCCTTGTTGAGAAACAAAGTGGAAAAGAGATCAAAATATTAAGGAGTGACCGAGGAAAAGAGTACACCTCACATGAATTTGATAAATTCTGTGAGGATGAAGGCATTAAGCGCCAGCTTACTGTCACCTATACTCCACAACAAAATGGAGTATCTGAAAGGAAAAATCGCACGGTTATGGAGATGGCGAGAGCAATGTTAAAAGAGAAAGAATTACCAAACACATTCTGGGCTGAAGCAGTTTATACTGCAGTATACATACTTAACAGATGTCCAACAAAGGCTGTCCAAGATAAAACACCAATTGAAGCTTGGAGCAACCAGAAACCATCAGCAAAACACTTAAGAGTTTTTGGATCTGTATGCTACATACATGTTCCAGAAGAAAAGAGACACAAACTAGAAGACAAAACTGTACGAGGTATTTTCTTGGGGTATAGCACACAATCAAAAGGATATCGAGTCTATAACTTGAAAACCAAAAAGCTCACTATTAGTCGAGATGTGGAGGTTGATGAAAATGCTGCTTGGAATTGGAAAGATGAAAAGGTAGAGAAAAACATTTCCATACCAATGCAGCAACCTCAAGAAATTGAAGAAGATTCAAGTGAGAGCTCTTCACAGCCACAACACCAAATTTCCTCACCAGAGTCTACTCCGAGACAAGTAAGATCCTTGGTCGATATCTACGAAACCTGCAACCTGGCTATAACTGAACCAGAAAGCTTTGAAGCAGCATCAAAACAAGATGTATGGGTGAAAGCAATGGAAGAAGAGATCAAGATGATTGAGAAAAATAATACATGGGAGTTAGCAGATTGTCCTTCAGATAAAGATATCATTGGGGTGAAATGGATCTATAAGACGAAGCTTAATCCCGATGGCACCATACAAAAGTACAAGGCAAGACTAGTAGCTAAAGGATACTCACAACAATATGGAGTTGACTACAACGAGACATTTGCTCCAGTAGCCTGTCTGGATACAATAAGAACTCTAATTGCTCTTGCTGCCCAAAAAGGATGAAGCATTTATCAATTGGATGTAAAATCCGCCTTTCTTAATGGTGATCTTCAAGAAGAGATTTATGTAGAGCAACCACAAGGTTTCGTTAGTAAAGGTAATGAAGGCAAAGTACTAAGATTGAAGAAGGCACTATATGGATTGAAACAAGCTCCACGAGCATGGTACAGCAAAATCGATCAATACTTCACGAATCATGGATTCAGGAGGAGTAAAAGTGAGTCAACTTTATACACCAAGCTCCAAGGTCAGTATGATATACTCATAGTCTCCTTGTATGTAGATGATCTTATCTACACAGGGAACAATATGAAGATGATAGTCAAGTTCAAAGAAGATATGATGAAGACCTTTGACATGACCGACCTTGGCTTGATGAACTACTTCCTCGGCATAGAGGTAAAACAAAAGAAAGAAGGAATTTTTATCTCACAAAAGAAGTATGTCGCAGCACTACTCAACAAATTCAAGATGAATGGCTGCAAGACTGTTGGAACTCCACTAGTAACTAATGAGAAATTGAAGAAAAATGATGGAGCACCAGAAGCTGATGCATCACATTATAGAAGCTTGATTGGGAGCTTACTATATCTCACAGCCACACGACCAGACATAATGTATGCTGTAAGTCTTCTTTCAAGATTCATGCAAAGCCCAAGCCAAATTCATTTTGGAATAGCAAAAAGAATCCTGAGATACCTACAAGGCACAAAGGAGTATGGAATATGGTACCAAACTTCAGGGAACTCAAAACTACTTGGCTACACTGATAGTGACTGGGCAGGATCAATCGATGACATGAAAAGCACATCTGGATATACCTTCTCACTAGGATCAGGAATAATCTCTTGGGCTTCAAAGAAGCAAGCTACAGTGGCTCAATCAACAGCAGAAGCAGAATATGTAGCAGCAGCTGAAACTACAAGTCAAGCAATATGGCTACGAAGAATACTTGAAGAAATGGGACAAAAACAAGAAGAGCCTACTACAATCTACTGCGATAACAAATCAGCTAGCAATGGCAAAAAATCCAGTGCATCATAGCAGAACAAAACACATAGCAATCAAATATCACTTTATCAGGGAAGCAGAAGGAACTAAAGAAATCAAGCTTGAGTATTGCACAACTAAAGATCAAGTTGCAGACATCTTCACTAAAGCTTTGCCAAGACCCAAATTTGAAGAGTTGCGCTCAATGCTTGGAGTTACAGAAATTTGCATAAAGGAGGAGTATTAGAAGATTATACAAATTTCTAGAATATTATACAAGTTTCTAGAATATTATAGAACCTTCTAGAATCTTCTACAAGGTTACTAGGAAACATCTAGGAAAATCTATTTATATCATTTACTTTTCTATGATATTCTAGACAAGACTATCTCTAGAACATTCTAGAGAATATTATAGTGATGGAGGATGCCTATAAATAGGCATGTTATCTCCTTATGTATGAATGAAGTAATCAAGTTATCAATTCTTCATCCTTTGAGTGACTTATCCAAACTTCTTCAACTATCATTTTTAACTATCCACAACCTTACCCATCACTAACTATCAAATCACCATCAATTACTATTTCAGATTGGCATCGTGAGGATCATCACTGACTTACATGTGGTTTGGCTGCTTGAATCCATGCGATTTTAGTCCCAGTTACAGACAATTATAGACTACTTAGTAGCATATGATGGGAATTTTAAACATTATGTACCTGAGTTGCTGTACAGAGCTTGCTTTAATGCTTTATTATACACAACCTTGATCGGTTTTAGATTTCAGAAACATTAGTCTATTGACTATTAGTTTAACGAGCGCTAATTGTTTCTTATTAACACTTCGAAACTAATATCTACTCTCTTAATGTCATATAATATAACGATTAAGGGGCTAGTATTTCATGTTACTTGAAACCTGTGGTATTCCTGGAACATTTTTTTATTGATTTGAACCTTGTAAAGCATTCTAATCAAACTCTGAATTGTTTAACCTAGCTGAAATTAATTTGAACCGTGAAAAATATTATATTGAAACTCTGAATTATTAAAACTAGCAGAAACATTTCCTTGCTATTGGATATATATGGAGTAGTCCTATAATATTATAGCATCAATTTGAACCTTGGCAAACATTCTAATTTAACTCTGAATTGTTAAAACCATGTGATGTTATATGCTATGGCTAATTTTTACAATGGTGGTGGTTATATGTTTCAAAACCACATTTGCAATCTTGCCAAGGGTTTATGATGCCTAGCCAAACACATACAAACTCAAGTACTTTGAAGGATCTTGCTTATGTGTTACTAGGGATTTCGATGACGTGTATGTTGTTTTTGTCTTAGAAAATTTGAGCTTCTCTTAGTTGTAGGACTAAAAAATGATACTCATGTTTTAGGACATGCTTATGAAAATAATTGAAGGCAATACAAATATGTTAGATTTTCATATTAAGGCATTATAGAAATTTTCTAATAGCATTAACCGCACAACTCATGTATCAAAATACTAAACAACCTTGTGATTGCACCTTGATTATGCCTAGCCACCATGTCGATAACATTGCGCCGCAACTTCATGTTTGACCTCAATTGATAGCTTTGATTCTCATCGCAGCAGAACACTCAACATGGGTCTTCAATCTCATTGATTTTGTCAGAAGTTTTGTTACGACATGCAATGGGTTAATGTTAGTTGTGATTAATACTATCAATTAGTTCATGGTGGGTTCTTTTAGTGAATGACATGCCCTATTATGCGATGAACTAAAAACTCATGTGGAAATATGGCTAAGTAAATGTTGGATGTCGATATGCTAATACCTTTTGTTATGCCATATGCCCATATTATATGATGTCACTTCCCATGTTGATACACTTTGTTATGCTATATTATGTGGTGTAATGGTGTCTATGTATTGAGAATCAAACATCAACTTATCATTGTAATATGTGCTCCTATTCGGTTCCTAGTTGGACTTTCCAAATCGGGGTTGGCGAAGAGCTAAGCGCTAAACCCTGGATGGCATGCGGGGTCAATATGAACGTTAAGATGATTTTGTTTCCACAACTTCATTCTCACAATTGGTTACCAAATGAGCACTTAATGAGACTTGTACAAGGACCACAAAAGTGATCCATGTAAAAATGTAAATAGCAAGTGGGCTAAAGAGACGTTTGCATGTAACAAGCAGAGACTAGCAAGGTTGTTAGACTCGAGAGTCTACCTAAACTCATTTCAGTTAGGTAAACTCAACTCGCTAACTCGTAAGAGTTTACCTCATACTAAAAATTATATAAAATTAATATCAGACATGCATCCAAATAAGATATAACATCCTAAAACAATTAAAAACTGTACATTCAACCATCCAATTGTCAACAAGTCGTAACAAACACATAAATTCATATAACAAATACACATAAACCATTGTCCCCTAGTTGAAACTAGAAGCAACATCAAAGAAAACATGATTATCAAATTCAAATCTTTGATGATCATCTATCTCCATCATCTTCATCTTCATGTTCATCATCATCAACATCAACATGAACATCCATATTAAGTCCAAAATCATCATTTGCACTACTTGAACCTCCAATCTCCATTTGGACCACATCCATACTGCTGCTTGGTATGTCTTCTTCATCCCCTTGTTGAACATTTTCTTCTAGTAGATTCTCTTCCGTTATCCATTCATCATTAGATTGAACATCCTCAAAAGATAGGCAACAACATCTTTTCTTTTTTGTCTATTCCTCAACTTCAGATTGTACATAACATAAACCAAGTCATTCATTAATTTTCTAATCTAAATTTCTAAATTATGCAAAGGCAAATCCATCATAAAAATTAGTTACTCACCATTTCAAAGGAGCTCCAATTACATTCAAATCCTGACGAGCTACAAGTCAAGCTTAGAATACGAATAGCAAACTTCTTTAATTTGGGACATATGGATCCATACAAGTCCCACCATTCTGCACGAAGATGTTTCTTCCCAGTATTCTTTGCAATATCAAACCAAAAATGTCCTTTAGCATTATGAAATTCAGAACGTTTCAAGGAAATTTTACTTTCTCTTCTGGATCACCAATCAACCTTTCTATACAGTTAAACAATCTTTCGCTTCACCTCAAAGTCATCGTCTCTAAAATTTGCATCATAATGAAAACTAGGATTGAGTGCCATTGAACTATAAAAGAAGAATTAAGAAACTAGTCTTTCTTTTGTTTGATTTATGTTTGCATACTATTTAATTGAGCTATATCCAAAAATGCATGATCCTGTTCTGTTATGTATGGTGTAATTATGTGATTTGATTACTGTTAATCGACTGGAAATAAATTAAAATGTTGTAATGAAAATCACATGTGGACTTATATAGTGTTACATTTTTAGTTTATGCAAGTTTGAATTTTCTGATTGGTGTAGAATTTGGAGTATGTGTTTTTGTGTTGTTCTGTCAAGATATTTGAGTTTTAAGTAACATGCTAAAACAGGAAAAACTAATGTGATTTTAATTAACATTTTTCTCATTCATATCTTTGGCCCTTTTGCCTTGATTTAATGATTGAATCTGAATTTTATATATTTGACTTAATGAGAGTACGAGAAATCTCTATTGATATAGCTAAGCCAATGCAACTGTTATAACAAACTTGAGGCTGAGAGCAGAAAAGAAAAGCTTCTAAAGAAAGAGAAATACAAGTGATGAAGAGAAAAACACTTATACTCATACACAACCCCATAAACTCAAGTAGGGGTGTCGCTGTTGATGGCACCCACTTTGAGCTTGGCTCTAATATCTTGAAATTTGGAGGCTAATAAAGATTTGGTGAGAGCATCCATAACTTGAACTTTGAGCTTGGCTCTAATATGAACGACCCAAAGTTATTTTTTGGAGCACCTTCTAACTAGGTACAAATCCAGTTCTAGATGCTAATTGTGAGCATGCAAAATAATATTATGAGACAACGCAATAGTAGTTTGGTTGTCACACAGTAACAGTGGGACAAAGTAGAGAACTCTGAGTTTATGCCAGAGAGACGGGATCTAGAGGGTTTCTTATATAGCCAGAGCAAGACTACGATACTCGGCCTCTGTGGTAGAGCAAGTAACTACGATTTGCTTCTTGGACCATCGAGAAGTTAAATCGAGTCCTAGGAAGATACAAGCAACCAAGGTGGATCGACAATCATCCAAATCAGACACCCAATCAACATCAGAATAAGGAAGAATGGGCCTGGAGAGCCTGCAAGACTTGGAGAAGCAGTAGCAAGGTGAAGACCAAGATAAGCAGCACCCTTAAGGTACCAAAGAATGCGTTTGACAACAATTCAGTGAGCTTCAGTGGGTGTTGACATAAATTGGCATACTTTGTTGACACTAAACTGAGCTCACGCCAGTGATAGTTACGTATTAGAATGCTACCACAACTGAACGATACATGGAGGGATCTAAGAAACGAGGAGAACCCAATTTGGTGAGCTTGTAGCCATTAACCATTGGAGAAGCTACTAGTTTAGCACTTACCATCTTAGTTTTCTATAGTAAAATCCCAATTATATTTGGATTGAGTAAGGAGAAGAAATTGATGTGGCAAAGACTTGACCTTAATGCTAAGAAGCATATATGTAAACGTTTTCTTAGGAGGTTGTTATTTAGAGGGAGTGCCAGAGTGGGACGAATCGAGCCTAGGCTTATTAGTTTTCTAGTATGTATTTCATAAAGTATTCCCTACTCCCTGTCTTTTACCTTTCTAATCTTTCCCTTACCCTTCGTTATAAACTCAGTAACGCACCCTTGGAGTAAGAGAACACAGTTCACACACCATTACATTTGAAAAATGAAAAAATAAAATAAAAATGGTCATTTCTTCTAAGTTATCTCACCTGTATGTGTTTCATTACTATTTCAGATTGGCACCATGAGGATCATCACTGCCTTACATGTGGTTTGGGTGCTTGGATAGGTGCTGCTGCATGGAATTTCTTGAATCCATGTGATATCAGTCCTAGTTAGAGACAATTATAGACTAGTCAGTAGTTATATGATGGATCCGGTGTAGAGCTTGCTTTAATGCTTTATTGTGCACAACCTTGGATCGGTTTTAGATTTCAGAAACCTTAGTCTATTTTGTAACATCCCAGGTATTTTCATATTTACATAAATAAATAAAGATTTTAAGTTTAAATCATAAGAAATAGGAAATAAAGGGTGAATAGATGGTTTAAAAATGAAATTTTAAAGAGAATGATGAATGATGGATTCTGCTTGATGCGTAGCGTAGGAATGATGTGTAGCGTTAGGGTGAAATTTTAAAGCTGACGCGTAACGCCATTGTGACGCATAAGCGGATCAGAATTAAAGTTTGGGTAACAGAAAGAGTGCGTGCATGGTTGGGTACCTTTCTTCCTTCTCTTTCTCTCTCAAGCTCTAGGAGCTCGATCTAAGGTGAATGTTGGTGGATTCTTCAAGCTAACTGCATTTTAGACTTTGGGGAAGCAAGGTAAGCACTTAGGAACCCTTCATTTCGCATTTTCTTTCTCTTCCCCTCTACTTTCTCTCTCTAACTGTGACCTAGAAGCATGGTGGGGGTTTTGATTTTTGAGTTTAATGGTTGTTGGAACTTGAATAATGACCCTAGAGCATTGGGTGTTTGAATGGACATTTCTTCCTTTTCCTTTGGTGACCGAACCCTCACATTGAATTTAGGAGCGTTGAATTTCTTTTAAACACCAAATCAGAGCTTAATTGGTGTTCTTGAAGTGTTATGTACGATAATGAACTAATGGGTATGTGTTTCGACGTTCGTAGGTGACGAAACGGGTGCCAGAGGATCAATTGGTGAAACAGGTGCTGGAATCAGAAACGGGGAAGTGAATCAAGTGACCGTGGGACGCGACCGACACCGAGAGCAACTTGAAGAAACGTGGAATCGACGTAAGGGGGTGTTCAGGTCGTAATTAATTAGAATTGGGTATGTACCTTAGGTTCAGGAGTAACATAAAGTGATTTAAAGCATTAAGAAATTAGGAGCTCGGTTGTAGGATATAATGTATATTTTTGCATATATGTATGTGATTAGTATGATACATTGGGAGTTACAAAATTAGATAAAATAAGTATTTTAAGAAATAATAAAGTAATTATGAGATAAGATTGCTTGATAAATTAAATGATATGGTTACATATGAATTAATGTATGAATTATAAATTAAAATGCATGATGAATATATTTCAGGGATGATTATGTGTATGTGAATATGAATGGGGATTTGAGATAAACTGTGGTATGCTTTAATTGATGAGCCATGATGATTTAAGAAATTGTGGTGAGTTGATGCTTATTGTGGCATTATGTTGGTGGGCTTTGCATGTTTGGCCACCCCAGTTGATGATTATGATTTATTGTTGATTAGCCACACGGTATAAGATATGTGAATGTGATGTATATATGTGATTATGTGGTGTGAGACGATCGACGGTATGATTCGCACCTCTTTTTTGGCTCTCGTGGTCCTTTGAGATCCAATTGAGCTACCCAGTGGTCAAGTCAGACCTAGTGGTTGAGGTGGAGAGTCGGGCTCTGTGTTCCAAGTTAGATTCATGGGGTGTCAAGTCGGACCCCTAACTGAAGGCCGATCTTTTAGTATCCGGATACTAGACGTCAAATATTATAAGAGTCAGTTGTGATGAATTTGATTAGCTAAATATGATGTTTGATGCTATAATTATAAGTTGTTACAAATGTTGATCATGAGTTGAGCATTCAAAATGATGGTGATTTATGTGAAATTATGTAAAATGTGTTATTCTTGGATTTTGTCAAAGATTAAGTAATTGTGAGACAGTGGTAGTGGAGAATGAAATTATATGAAGACTTAATTAGTTTATACTAGTAATAGGGATTTATTGAATTGACTATTTTCATTATTTAGCATTCTAGATTAATTACCATTTTTCAAACACTCACCGTTGTTGTGGTTTCTTTCTTTTAGTAACTAATGTCAATGAAGGTATGGATGCCCCGGAGGATACTGCTGAGTAAAGAGTGAATGCCAAGAAAACTGTGAAAATGCTTACTTGTGAAATAGTCTAAAGTAATGAATTATTGTAATATTATTTGATGTGTGATGGTATTTGATGTTTAGCGTGATGATATTTGGTATCTATTTGATGATGATATAAATTTGTGAGGTGAATTGATGATGTGAAGGTAGATTTGTGGTATAGACCTAATATTTGAATTAGTTTATGATGATAATTGGTGGAATATGTGAATTAAGGCACAAAGCCAAGATTGTGTGAAATTGAGTAGAAATGGGCACGTCTTGTATTATATATGCAAATTGTGTGTGATGTGATGTGTAAATTGAGGGATGTGCTTATGAATTGATGTCCGTAATGCAAATAGTGGAAATAAGCAAATTATGTAGAATTAGGAATTAAATAGGTGATTTTAAGATCCGTAGGTTAAGGAACCCCAGAAGGGACCAATAGGTTCCCCACAACACTTAGAAACTGTACATATAGAATTTTATTTAAATGACTCAAATAAAAGTAAATAAATATGGGGATGTCACATATTTCCTATTATTAGAGGGTGTTTGGTTTGCAGTTGAGGAAACGGAGTTGAGTTGAAATGAAAAATTTAAGGTTGATATTAATTTTTCACGTCGTTCGAGACAATTAAAACTCCGTTGATCCGTAGGATCAAAATCCCACTTCTAATTAACGGAGCTTTCCTCCATTGGGGACTTACCCCAAACGACCTGTTAATGAGCTTATATTGTTTCTTGTTAACACTTCAAAACTAACTAGCTGAGAGCATTTCCTGTTAATGTTAAATCTCTCTAATGTCATATAATATAACGATGAACAAGCTAGTATTTCATGTTACTTGAAACCTCCCCGGTACTCCTAGAACATTTATTTTATTAATTTGAACCTTGTAAAACATTCTAATCAAACTCTGAATTGTTAAAAATAGCTGAAATTAATTTGAACCGTGAAAAATATTCTATTGAAATTTGAAACTTCGAATTGTTAAACTAGCGGCAACATTTCTTGTTATTGGATATCTATGGAGTAGTGCTGTAATATAATAGCATGTGATATGATATGGTATGGCTAATTTTAGTATGTTTGAAAACCACATTTACAATGGAGCCAAGGCTTATTAATTTTCTCATATGCCTTTCATTATGTATTCCCCGTCCTTTACCTCTCTAGTCCTTCCCTTACCTTCTTTATAAACCCACAAACGCATCCTTACGGTAAGAGAAGACAGTTCATATACCATTACTTCAAAAAATGAGAAAAAAAGTGGTCCTTCCTTCTGAGTACCTTTCCGTGTTTCATTGTTATTTCAGATTGGCACCGTGAGGATCATCACAAACTTATATGTGGTTTGGGAGCTTGGATAGGTGCTGCTGCTGCGTGGAATTGCTCAAATCCATGTTAAATGTTAAAACTCTACTCTCTAATGTTGTATCATGAAGAGCTAGTATTTCATGTTATTAAAACATCTGTGGTATTCCTGGAACATTATTGTAGTAATATGAACCTTGTAAAACATTCTGGTGAATGTGAAGATCTTTGGATTCTGCGATTTCTTTTTCTGATTTCTTTGAATATATTTTTTTTATTATTTTGCTTCTGGTTTTAGATGAATTGTTTATTAGTGTATGTGAAATGGGTTGAAAAGTGTAGTTACCTTTGAATGTTCTTTGGGTTATGGAAGATATATGTTCCAAGGACTGCTATGGCTTCAATCTTGCCGGTGGGGAAGGGGCTGTTGGAATACAGAGCTGGTTTGGCCACCGAGAGGGAAGGTTTGGTTGTGAAGGACTCAGTGGTGCTTGAAACTCTGCTGTTTTCGTAGGTGTTTCAAAGATAAAGAGAGATCGCAAGTTGTGTGGTGGAGACTTCAATGTGACTTGTATAGGCGTGTATTCTAATTTTAGTAAAATCTTTTGCGGTTTCAACTTTGATGAAATGACAGGTTTAGGATATGTCCAAGTGTCTCAAATTTTTGCTGGGTTTGATAATTGCAATTTCAACTGTGACTTTTCTCTTAATTTTCAACAGCAATGCAGGTAGCTAGCCCGTTTCTATGGATTTGCAAATGTTTAATTAATTACTAAATTAAACCATCATCCGCATCATCCAGGAAGTGATATGATATGCCATGACTTTGATGCCTAGGGCACAGATACGATTTGTTTACTTATTTTTTGGTTGAATATGTTTGTTCAATTGTTCTTGCATTTGCTGTCAAGCTGCCACAGTTTGTAAGTGAGGATTTTGAATTTTATTGATCGGAACACATCTATTGCGCAACGTGAGCCTGATTATATATGTTTTAATAAATTGTTTTGTAAATAATTTTTTGTCTTTTAACATTCAATTGTGTGTATTGGAAACAGTTGTATATGCCTGTGCCCTTTGTGTAGCATGTAAATGTTCTGGTTTAAAACTTTCGTAATTGCAGTTGAGGACATTTGTATTAAGGCTGTCAAAATCGGGATTTCATACCCAGTCAGAAAGGGGTGGAAAAATCATAAATCAAATCATAAGATTTTACTTATCATGCATAGACATGTTTATATGCATTTAAAAGCATAATTCAAAGATCATAAATCTATTAAAAAACACCATAAACTGGCATAAAACATCCACAACACATAATTCATAAAAAACCATAAACAAACAACAATGTAAACATATTTAAAACATAATCCTAGAATTTATAAGTCTAATCTAATAACTTAAGCACATTATAATCATGAAAAAATGGATCCATTATTTATTATTGAATATCATCTTTCAAGCCACATCAGCCTTAGCACATCATGAAATTATTTGTCAATGACACGACATAAGCCAAAACAACGGTATTTCATAGTTTAGTTAACTTTTCCACCACTGATTATAGAAATACATCAATATTGGCCTTAGGATTATCCGGTTTTGAAACAAAGACCGTCAGGAACATTACCTTCCTCTTCATACACACCCTAGATGATAGATTATACAAAATAATTACGAATTAAATTATCTTTATAGATATAATAATAATTGATTATATATTTACATTAACTACATGTCTTATATGTGGTTTATTAAAATAAATTTTATAAATCAACACCCCATTTATTAATATAATATAATACCATCCCATTCAAGGCTTCTTTAGTTTGTTAAGGATTGGACTTGTGTTTATAAGGTCACAAGTTCATATTTAACTTGTGGGACGTGATTGTGGTGATTTGTAAGTGTTTATCAAGTTTAGAACTATCAAAATTGGCTATCCGATCAAGTTCGCATTGGGCTCAAACTTTTTCGGGTTGGGCAAACATAATACATTTTGAATTTGGACCTAAATTTTTAAGCTAGCGCCCGCCCCAATGGGCTTGGTGGGTTACTCACTTAAACGGATATTTTTGAGCTTTTGACATCCCCGCGTTATACTTTTAAATATAAAAAATTAAAAAATATAACTATTAAAAATATACTAAAATTTTTACATGTTCAGAACCAACTATAAAAGTTACTTTTTTGTGTTAGATTAATATATATATATATATATATAAAATAATACGGGTTTATATAGGCCAACATAACAAAAGCCTAACTGGGTACAAGTTTTTTCAGGTTGAGCTAAAAAAAGATCCATTTTTAAGGGTGAATAAGTATTGAGTTGGATGGTATTTCACTAAAAGAAAAATCTAATTCGGTCAAGGTTCATTGGACTGAGTTGGATTTGTATCTTTTCTTTTTGAATCCAATTCAGTCTAAGTTGGGTTGTATATTTGATTAAATAAAACTTGTAATAATTGTTATGAAAACATAAATTATAAAAATTTCAAATATCACAACATAGTAGTTGTTAGCCTTTGACACAATCAACAAAAATATACATCTAAGTAAAACAATTAAAGTCTTCAAATCAAACCAAATTCATTTTAACAACACATTTATAATTAAAATAACAATAACTTGGTAGCTCAACAGTCTAAGTTGGGTTGTATATTTGATTAAATAAAACTTGTAATAATTATTATGAAAACACAAATTATAAAAATTTCAAATATCACAACATAGTAGTTGGTAGCCTTTGACACAATCAATATACATCTAAGTAAAAAAATTAAAGTCTTCAAATCAAACCAAATTCATTTTAACAACACATTTATAATTAAAATAACAATAACTTGGTAGCTCAACCTATTTTTCCAACTTCATTTTGGGTCAAATATAGTGAACCAATATTAACTTCATTTAATAACTTATATACAAATGAGTTCCTTTCCTAAACAGAAAAAAAAAAAGCGAAATAGGTTGGGTCTTCCCTATTTTCAACTTGGGTTGAGTTAGTTGTGACACAAAAACATAAATATATTAATAATAAATAAATAATATAAAATTAGATTGGGTACAGTACTCAAATTTTCAAACGTCAAATTCAATATCCAATCTAATTACAATCGGTTTTTGATTGGATCAAATCGTAATTGATCATGTTACCAAAAAAATCCAAACAAGTAAATCCAACCTATTACTTAGCCCTACCTAATATAATTTGGAGCTCTCATTTGTTGCCAAAATTTGTTAAAGAATTTAGAAAATATGATTGTCATTGATGTTAAGGATGAGCTAATATAGTGTCAATTCCAATTTTGTATTCTATTTTTTCCATTAACATTTACAATATCAAGTGCAAATGAAGCTACTAAACTTAACATATAAATAAACTTGGTATATTAGAATAATTGACATTAACATATCTACAATCGTCTGCATATCTTGTAATAGGTTGAAAATGGAGATTTAATCGGAAATTTGATGTTAATGATGATGAAGGATTATGAATAGATGTTGTATGGCCATTGGATGTTGTTTCTTTAATTTGTCATTCCATTTTAAATTAAATTTTTGAACATGGATTATTATTATAGAACATGAATTTGAGTTCAATGTGTTTAGACTTCAATTGTTGAAGTTTTAGACAGTTAGTAAACTGAGATTAAGCAACGATTCTTCTAAATTATCAATTTGAAATAGAAAGCATGGGAGTAAAAAATTGAATAAAAAAATGCATACATTGAAATGGAAGTATTTTATTATGTAGATAACAAAATTACATAGTGCACGTTGGTAAAAATCATAAAAGGGAAAAATTACCATTTGAATAAAGATAAAAAAAATTAATTCATATTATCCCCGCCCTAAATTTTTTAACTTGCCTCCCACCGAGACAACAAACAAGAACAAGAAGGTATTTCTATTAATTTAGTATAATGTATTAAAATAAAAACCTTCCAAATCCAAGATAACACATAAAAAATCAAATGAATTATACATTACAATAAGCTAGGTTTTACTTTTACTTGTTAGACTGCTAAGTATTAGTTTATGACTGAAAAAAATTGAGTATGATTTGCTTATGGAGATAGTTGATATGCCCTCAAACTATACTGTTTCCTGTGGGGAGATACCAAAAAAACATTAAATATTTATATCATGCTACTTAGAAATTGTTCGTCTTATTTACATATATTTGATATGAAGTTTTAACTTTTTTAAGGTATTTCTATACAACACAGCCAATTCAGACTAACAAAAAACAATTGGATTTGAGATTTTTTTTCTACATGTTACAAAGTAATTTGAAAAAAACACGATGTTTCCTAAAAGTAAGTTTTATATTATTTTTACTTTAAATTATTTGCTTCTTGTTTATGTTTAAACTTGAAATTAATTTTATGCTTTATTAATATTAATATTATATATTGTTTGTGATCATTGACATGGTAATACGACCTAAGAAAAACTAATCATTTGAACCTAATTCGAGATCAAGAAGAAAATAGCAAGTTTTTCTTATATAAACATTTAATCAGCAAGCTTATTTCCTTTCTATATTAGTGTGTTGGTGAGACTTAATCAACTTCGGCTTCTACACTAGTAATTATCATATAAATTTATGAATTATTTTAATAATATTACATCCTTTTAGATATATGTTGGACATTTGTGACTTGCGCTACGATAAAATTTATCCATGACAATCTAAGAGACCGCAACCATGATGTCATTTCTTTATCGTAGAATCAGATCCCTCAAGAAGAATCAAAAAAGGGTCTTACAATTTGAAACCTTCGAATGAATGTTTGAAAACGGTTGCACAACCAAGCATGTGTGTCCTTATACGGGGAAGAAAAGGGCATGGAATTCTTAGATCAGGTGTACTTTTCTTATTAAGTCAATATTAAATTATATATTTCTTATTATTAATATTAAGTTATATTATTAATAATATTTTTTCCTTTTCATTTGAGGACATAAAAACTCAGGTTATGGTGCAACCTATTCTTGTTGAAATTTATTTTATCGATGAACTTGTTAAATTAAAATAGATATAAACGTTTATATTTCAATATTTTTAAAACCTCTATTTCTATTTAGTAATTATTTATTATTTGTTTTGGCACCAAGATGAGATATACAGAGGACTCATGAATGCATAAGCTTTTGATACAGTTGACATACATGGCAAGATAAGCTAATCTAAAAGTCACGGTTAATTGTCTATATTGGACCCATGATTTTTTCAAAACCAATGATAAGGACCCTATATGTCATGTGTATTAAAAGCTTCAACAATAATGAGTCTACTGTATATCCCATTCTGATATCAAAATAAATAATAAATAATTACTAAATAGATATATAGGTTTTAAATATCAAAATATATATATTTATACCTGTTTTAATTTAACAAATTCATAGGTAAAATAAATTTCAACAGCAATAGATTACGTCATAACCTGAAATTTTATGTCCCTAATAAACATCATAATATGATAATCAATCCGAAAAATGTCTTTGATAATTTCAAATGAAAAAGAAAAATCATTATTATTAATATAATTTAATATTAATCATATGAAAATATATAATTTGATATCGACTCAATAGAAAATACCTCTGGTCTAACAATTTCATATGTTCACCCTCCTTTTTCCTCCGCATAAGGACACACATTCTCGGTTGTACAACCATTTTTAAATATCCATCTGAAGATTTCTAAAATTATAAGACCATCTTTCAATTCTTCTTGAGGGATTAAGGACAACGCAACGCAACGTATGAATAAATGGTTACAATTTATTAAATTGTTATGGATAAATTCTAACACAACGCAAGCCACAAAAATCCAACATATATCTAAAAAAAATGTGACGTTATTAAAATAATTCATAAATTGAAATGATAATTACTATTATATTCATGCAGCGGAGAAGCTGAAGTTGATTAAGTCCCATCAAAGCTTGTTGATTAAATGTTTATAGAAAAGAAAAAAACTTATCAATTTCTCCTTGATTTCGAACTGGGTTGAAGTGATTAGTTTTTCTTACATCATATATTAATATATTACCATGTCCAATATATTCTCCATAACCTTGATGATCACAAACAATATATAAATATTAAAATATTAACCAAATATAAAATTAATTTTTAAACTTAAGCAAGAAGCAAATAATTTAAAGTAACATAAAACCTTGCTTCCTGTTTCATTAAACATATGAGTATCCTAAACTCTAAACTACATCTCATAATATCATTAAAACATAGTTTTTTATTAAACTACTTTATAACATGTAGAAAAAATCCTAAATTCAATTTTTTTACTCTAAATTGGCCATGTGTAGTATAGAAATACTTTAAAAAATCAAAATGCGACTCAGTTGTATATCAAATATATATATGAATAAGATAAACGCTTTATAACTACAATGACATGAATAATTAATATTTTTTTGGTAGGATCGAAACATACCCACTATCTAAGAAAACCATACCCATTTTTTACATCCACAAACTAATGAATAGTAGTACAACAAGCAAAAAGAGAAATCTAGCTGTAATGTACAATTAATTTGATTTTGTTTGTGTTATCTTGAATTTGGAAGGTTTTTATTTGAGATATAATGCAGGGTGTTAATTGTTTTTTCATAATGCTAGCAAATTTTTTTATGCTAGCTTCATATAATTTTAATGAGTATGTAACTTACATTGTTTTATATAGTTTTTTAATTTCATTGTTCTCATTATAGATAACAAATGATCGTGTTTAGTTTCTTGTTTATAGTTTTTTATATTTTATTGTAAATCAGTTCAAAAATGATTTCTGATGATCCCCTTTAGTCATCACTACCAGGTTAGATTATTAGATTAAATGCGTTATAATTTGTTGTTATTTGTTATAATTTTTATATGAATATGTTTTTCTAATTTCCCCTTTCTTAAGCCTATAATTTGCTATTAATTAAAATAAGTATCTTTATCCTTTTATTAGTTTGAATTTGGTTGATTATATTTTCATTTTGTTGTTATTATCTATAACAACATATAAAAAGGCTTCAAATCTAGTATTATAATTTTGTTGTTTTTTTTGTTAAGTTTAAATCTTCGTAGATTTATTTTTATTTAAACAAAATAACAATCTTTAATGTTCTAGATTTAAATTAGAATAAAATTAGAGAAATTCATAAAAAAAGAGATTTTAGTAACGTTTGTATAAAATATATTATAATAATAATAATTTGTAAGTATAGTAAATTGTAAATATATTAATAGAGTTCGTGTAAAATGAATGTTGACTAAATTTTTCATTCATTGAATAATTAATAAAAAAAAAGTTAAAATGTGTTGAGCTTAAGTGTTGGACTCATCACCCTGGCCAACTTCTCATACTTGAGAGGTTTTTTGCCTTTGCCACTTTGGTGAAAGACCTCATACTCTACTCGCCAGCTACTTAGCCATGGACGTCGGATACGTATTTGGTTGGATCAGATTTTAGTAAAAAAAAAAAGGAATTAAGCAAAGTTTTTTGAATTAACTTAAATTGGATCGAAATAACTTCTTTTGGAATTTGATCTAATCCAATTTAATTTAAGTTAATTTGGATGAAATTGATGATCAATTATCTAATTTATTATAATCAGTTATAAATTTTATAAAAATACAAATTTAGAAAACTTCAAACATAATAATTGTTGTCACAATTACAACATAATGAAGTTAAAAAGACGATCATGACTACATGATATAACCACAAGTGTAACATGGATCTTGAGTAAAATCATATCAAACCAAAATAACATCTTAACCGTTATTTCAACATATAAAGAAAATACACCTGGTCAATTTGATTTTCTTCACGTGGTTTACTGTAATGGGGGAGAGAAACTAAATTTAAAATAAGTTGATTTTCCGAATCGATGTCTAGTGACCCATCAACATGATAGAAGTTAATTAGGATTATTTAAGATGACAAAAAATCTAAATTTAAAATACCACTTGATATTGTTTCTTAACTTCTATATTTAATAAATTGTGTTTAATCCTGATGCAGAAACTTTGAGTTCAAACTAATGCACATCACTTTTGAAGATACCTAATATGAAAACAACAAAATGAAATAATATGCTCTCATTGCAAGATAAAAGAACCAAGTCAACATTTAACATTAGAAACCTTCAATGAACAATGTCCCACTCTTGTGGTGTAACTTAAATAATCAAGGAAAATCACTAATTACCCAAGAGCATCATTAACACATTAAGAATTCAAACTAAAATAATAAGATTTGAGTTAATCTTTGTGCAAAATAAATTAAAAAACCAAAGTAGATGAAAAAGGTTAAATTTATTAAAAATACAGATTTATGTGAATATATTGAAGTGCCAATGAATGAAAGTAGTTCCTAGAAGTCTACAAGGCCTGTACCATGTAGAAGACCTACTGGCATTACTTCTCGCTTAAGTTATGGTTTCAACACCAAAATCTAAATAACTTAAAAATAAATCAAATTTAAAATGGTAACCATAATACTGAAACAAATTAATAATAAAATCTCTTTTTTTGTCATAGATTTCTCCGATTTAATTCTAATTCAAATCTAGATAATAATAACAAAATAAAAATATAATCAACCAAATTCAATCTAATAAAAAGATAACAATGTTAACAATTAATAGTAAATTATAGCCTCAAGAAAGGGAAAATTAAAAAAGCATATTCATATAAAAATTATAACAAATAACAATAATTTATGATACATCTAATCTAATAATCTAAGCGGGTAGTGATGAATGAAGAGATTCAAAAAACCGCTAAAAATCATGTAACACTGATGCAAATGAGTTATAAAATACTTCAGAAATCATTTTTAAATTAATTTACAATAAATATAAAAAACAACAAAAAAAAACTAAACATGATCATCTGTTATCCATAATGATAACAATGAAATTAAGAAAAATATATTAAAAAAACAATGTAATATACATGCTCATTAAAATTATATCAAATTATCATTAAATAAAATTTGCTAGCATTACTAAAAACAATTAATACCCTATATTTATGTATAATATAAAATACCTCTAGACATGAATGCTCTTTCAATTAAATATCAACCATGACTTTTAAATTGACTTTGGTTTCCTTAGCTTGTTCCATAAGAGTTCTGAATATCCATTATAGTGGACCCCTGCATATTTTTTCAAACCCAATGATGAGGACCCCATGTATGTCATCTGTATTGAACGTTTCGGCATTTATAGGTCCTCTGTATATCTTATCCTAGTGTCAAAATAAATAATTACTAAATAGGAATAGAGGTTTCAAAAACATTTAAACATAAATATTTATACATGTTTTAATTTAACAAATTCATTGGTAAAATAAATTTCAACAAGAATAGGTTGCGTCATAACCTAGAATTTTATGTACTTAATAGATACCATGATATGATAATCAATCCGAAAAATATCAACTATAATTTCAAATAAAAAGGAAAAATTATTATTAATAATATAATTTAATATTAATCATAAGAATTCCACGTGTACCCTCATCTTTCCCCGCATAAGGGCACACATACTCAATTGTGCAACCGTTTTCAAATATCCATCCAAAGGTTCCTGAAATTGTAAGAGCCTCTTTCGATTCTTCTTAAGGGATCTCATTCCACAAGTATTTTGAAGAAAGAATGACATGATGGTCAAATGTTACATTCTGTCAGATTGTTATGGATTAATTCTATTACAGCGCAAACCACGAAAGCCCAACATATATTTAAAAAGATGTGATGTTATTAAAATAATTCATAAATTTATTGATAATTATTATTATACTAGTGGCTTGCACTGTGATAGAATTAATCTACAACAATCTGACAGATTGTAATCATGACCATCATGTCATTTTATTTCTAGAACACTATTGGAAACAAATCTCTCATGAAGAATTGAAAGAATGTCTTACAATTTCAGAAACCTTCAGATGGATATTTAAAAACAGTTGAACAACCGAGAATGTGTGCCCTTACGCGGGGAGAAAGAGGAAGGTGCACATATGGAATTCTTAAAACAAAAGTACTTTTCTTTTTGAATTAATATTAAATTATATATTTTCTTATGATTAATATTAAATTATATTATTAATAATGATTTTTCCTTTTTATTTCAAATTATAAAAGATATCATGGTATCTATTAAAGACATAAAAATTCAGGATATGACAAAACCTATTGCTGTTAAAATTCATTTTGCCATTGAATTTATTAAATTAAAACAGGTATAAACATTTATATTTCAATATCTTTGAAACTTCTATTTCTATTTAATAATTATTTATTATTTATTTTGACACCAGAATAAGATATAAAGAATTCCTATCAATGTCAAAGCTTTTGATACACGTACATGGGGTCTTCAAGCACCTAAGAAAAGACTAAAACATCTCTTGGTATATTATCAGACGGTATCTCGCAAGACAGACAATGTCAGAGTGAGACAGAAACATGAGAGCCAGATAGAGTCATAATCAAAGATGAAATCCCATGAAGCCGAACTGATGGTGATCGCTAGGACAAAGATTAAAACGTGACTCTGATCAAAGAGTCAAGTACTCTGAAGAACTGTCAAGTTTTAAAGGAAAAACCCAAAAACTACAAAAAAATCTAGATGTCTTAATAAGATGATGTAGAATAGAATTATCCAGGGTCATTATCTATCACTCTGAATACAGATAAAAGTTCACAAGTTATTTGACAAAAACAATATCGAGAGAAAGTCAAAAAGTTAATTGAACATCGGTAAGTTTCCCATTACTTTGATTTTATTTCTATTTGTTTAGTGTATTGGTTATGAGAGCAGGTATATTGACTAAAGCGTCGAAAGAAAACAGACGATATGCAAGATTGAAAAGTAAATTCATGTTTCAAAATTGAAGCACCACAACAATAAATTCAAAATTGTTGATATCGGAGCCCATCCTGGTTCAAGGTAACAAAAGTTAGGATAAGCAAAATTCTAAACAACTACGGTGGTAGAGGAGTCTATTCCAGTATCTTCAACTGTCTTCTCGGAGTCTTCTTCCGATACCACCCTCAGTTCTATTATTTGGTTATTAGACAAAGGTAGAGGCTCGTAAGGAACATCCTCAGGCTTCATTACTTGACCCCGGTCCATCGCATAAAGATGCCTACCATGAAATTCATAGTAGACACCTATATCGTTCAAGATGAGTTCAGCACTGGGGTTGTGATGGATAACTTGACGAACGACGATATTGAAGGAGACGTCGGCCAACTCTACAAACTCAGTTATTTAGTCATCCTAGTCTTTCTGTTCTTGGGCATGAGCCTCCTTCAGCGAAGCCACCTCAGCTCCAAGATCTTTATTTTTCTTCTCTACAGTGGCCCATCCTGCAATGACCTTATCGTATTTAGCTTAAAGATCTTTCAGGGCATTCTTCGCAGTCTTCTGTTTGACTTCGGCCTTATTTGTCCTCTTGGTCACTGAGGTGAATGCCACGTTGAGCTCGGCCAAGTCTTCCTCCTTCTTGGCCAAGGCCGTCTGAGCCTTTATTCTTAAGGCTTCAGCCTCTTTCATCCGATTTAGGCATTGTTTAGCCTCAAGATCAGAATAATAAAACTGCCCCAGAGAATGTATAACCCCGGCAGCCTCGATTAAGTTGAAAATAGCCCCTTTTGCAGCACTCCGGGCCTCAAAAGCAGGAGATCCTCCTTCAGCCGAAAAGGAATTTGAAATCGGGTCGGAGTCTCACCCACAGCTTGGAGAAATTTTGATATGCTAGAATTATAGTAGGGGGCGGCGGCGGTAGTAGGCCGGATCTCATCTAGCACGTTAATAGTAAGAGCAGCCATATCTTCCTCCTATGGACCCTGACACACCCCAATTCCGGTCAGATTTTACTGACCCTTGTTCTTCTTGGCCTCTCGGTTCAAAGGGTCGGGGTTGTGACACTTCTTGCTCTTGTTCTAGGCTCTTGCCTCCTCTGGTGTCAACATCAAAGTGCTGACCTTGTCTGGTGGTATGCTCACCAGCTTCGCCGCAGTGCGCCTGGGGGTGACCCTGTTCTCAGCATCGACAACAGCGGCACTATGGGCCTCGACTTGCTCCCTTAGCTTCTTCAACAAGTCAATCCAGGCCATCTCTCCTGAAATAAAGATAAGTGTCAGAATACTGATGAAAAAAAAGAAGCTGGCATATGAAGATAGCCATCCTGACTTGATCTCTTCCCTAACAAAGATTTATAAGAGATTTTGGAGAAGGAAAAGAAGACTTTTAGAGCTTCTAACACTATTTTAGACTCTGTCAAGAGGGTGGTCTCACTGACGGTGTAGGCATTTCTGGTTAGAAAAAAGTGCTCATGGGTCCAGCCGATATAGAATTTCTTAAAGAAGTCAGAATTCTCCCAGAATAACGGCTTCCCATTATTAACTTGCATTTTGACGAATGAGTGTTTGAAGCTCACTCTATCCATCTTGGTTGATTCGGTAAAACTCTCAAAGTTAACTATCTTCGAGTTACATTGGAGGTTGATGTTCTCAAGACCTCCGTAGGGATTGCCATAATGCATGATTCTACAATAAGTAAAGAAGAGAGCCATAGTCGGGACGAAGTGAAAGTAGTCTCCCAGGACCTCAAGAGCTTTGATCAAACCCCAACCATTTAGGGTGAAGTTGGCTTAGGGCGTAGTCTAGGAACTATAGTACCCTTATTTCAAACTCCGTCAAAGGGAAATGAATTCCGATCTTGGAGAAGAGCATCACGTACATAAAAATGAATCGTGACCTCAGCTTATGGCAGATAGGTTTCGATGTCAGAGGGAAGAGAACAATGAAGTAGTCTTCAAAATCTTCATCGGAATGGATGATCACATCCTTGGTGGTGACATCTTCTGTATCTTTGGCATATCGGGAGGTGAAAGAGTGGTTCTTCATGTACCCAAAAGTAGGGGTCCTTAACTTTTTCTATGAGCCAGTCGATCCGGTGCACAACGATGTTGGTCTCCACAGAATTGGTAGTAACCACAGGAGTGTTAGTGCCAAAATTTCCATCAAAGGCCATTGTATGGACGATGTGGTGAAGAAAAGGTATACAACTGTAAAAAGCCAAATCATCAGTTAAATATAAATTAGCATTACTGTCGGGCTCACTAGTAAAGTGTACGTCAAAGCCAGATGATATAAGGGATGACGTGGAAGAGCATGAGGGAGTGTCAAACCCCCATAGTTCCCACAACGACATCGGACAAGGACGTCGTGTCCCTAGATTCCCTGGCCGATGTGAAGCACCAGAGGTGGCCCCACCAGAGCGGTGAGAATCCTAGTTTAAATTCCCCCCTCAGTGGCTGACGCTAGGATTGAATCGACGGAGGCCCAGATAGCACCTCGACGGAGTCACTGCTTGAGTCGTCGTCCCCCCATACCCTCATACAAAAATTTTAGAAGTAAAGAGAAGATAGTATAAAGGTAACTACTGAGACGATGTGGCTTGTCTTGCATGTGCGAGCCAGAATTCAGGAGGTAACACTGGAAGTTTTAGATATCAGAGCAGCAGAACTTCAGAGTAGAAATCAGGTGAGAATGCCTAGACTCCGTACCTGCTTTTATAAAGGGTGAGGGAAGGCGAAGAATTTCCAACCATTGTATGCCAGAAAATGTTTCGTATTCTGGCCTTGGCCCATCTGCTGCGACGGTTCACATTCCAGCCAAAAGGTGTAAAAATGCCAAACGATGCAACGAATCAAGAAATAACACGTGTAAAGTAACAAGGCAACTTCGGCTAAGAAAACACACCGTCCACCAAAACATTTACACCATTTGAAGCTATTAAGCCACATCACCTGGTGAATATTTATATCGTCTTGAATGAATAAATTAGTTACGATTTAAAGAAGCCACATCAGACTAGACATTCTAAAAAGCCCTCTGATTTTCATACAACACCATTAGGATAGAGGGCCATACCGTCCAAATGAGGGCCACATCATCCAACTCAAATTTATTCCTACTTTAGCATAATACAAAAAGCTTAAATAGTGGATCAGTCTGGTTTCCACTAAAGAACCACCACATCGGCCAAGACACCGATACATGTAAAATCTTGAATTTAACTTAACAAAAAATTTTACACTTTGATCTACACAGTGTAGGAGTTCAATAGCCTATTGAAGCAACTCCCAAGTCACTTTAACAGACTAGGGGGCAAATGATTTGGCCTGGATACCATCCCCCAGAATCATGGATTAAGACCAGCCCATATCTCTACCTTAACCAATGTGGACCCCCCAAAGGACAATACATCATCTCAATACCCAATTACACCGGTATGACATAGCCTCACTTTGACCGAAGTCAGAGCCCCTTTGAGTAGTCATACGACCAGAGTCATGAGAGGGTTAAACAGCTTACATCGGTCATAACTTGTAGAGAGCCCACGTGTAAGACCTGATCTGGCACACAGAATGAGGCACTACAATGACACTCTCGTTATAAATACAACCAATGCCCGTATAAGTAGTAAGCTCCCTATCTCATATACCCGATATAGCTCTGGTGTTAGAATTTATATCGACTTGAGCGTCAGAGTATCTTTGCAGGTACCACCCCCTTTCGCCCCTCAACGCGTCACATCGGTGTGAGGAGCTCAAGGTATTACCCATGACAACGGTCTAGTCCAGAGATCGTCCAATTCAACAAACCCAACAAGCATAGATTTTGGACCCCGGACTGGGTCCCTTCCTTTGGACCCCGGTTCCGGAACAAAACATATTTATATATTAAAATTTATTTTTTCTAATATCTTTTCTAATATATATATATATATATATATATATATATATTTATATATATATATATTCTAAACAACAATTTTATAAAATCTCATTAATTTCAAATTTGCCACATGTCAGTCTCATATTTTTTTATCTTTTTTTAAATTTTATTTTATATAAAAATTAACTTATTTCAAATATAGATGGAATCTTAGTTATTATTTCATATCAATGACATTAATATTTTTGGAATCTCCCTATATATTTTTCAAACCACAAAATCAACATAATTAATTATAATCTAAAATTATATAGTTACTATATTTGTAATTCTATCTAATTGGTTGTGTCAAATTTGATGATTTCATTATTTTTAAAAATAATCATTGAAAATTATGTACAAAAATTTTAAAATTATATAGTTACTATATTTATAATCCTATCTAATTGATTATGTCAAATTTAGTGATCTACATGTATTTTTTTAAGAAATAATTTTTGATTATATATATATATATATATATATATTCTAAAAGACAATTTTATTTAATCTTACTAATTTCAAAAATGTCATGTGTCAATATAACACTTGTTCATCTTTTTTTAAAATTTATTTTATATACAAAGTAATTTATTTCAAATATAAATGGAATCTCAATTATTATTCCATACACATTACTATTTATAGATATTCCATAATCACCTTTTAAGGGTTAGGTTAAGTATATAATATACTATTTCAGAAGGAATTTCTAGCATTATTTTTTTACCTTAATTGGTTAATTTGAATTTGATAGGAATAAAATGTGCTAATATAAAATAAAATTATTTATAAAAATAAAATCTCTTCAAATTACCATGTTGTTATGCTGTTGAGTTATTGTGTTTAATTTGATAATAAATGGAATAGTGAATTGATAACATGCATTTCTAAATCTATATATAGTAATCATATATATATATATATATATCTAACTATATTTTATATCTATGTATACAATTTAAATTGAAAAATCTCAGATAAATCAGTCTTAATTTTAAGTTCATTTCATATATCAAAAGAATATAATTTTACCATGTTTTTTAAAACATCCAAATCTTAATTTAATAATAATAAATAAATAATATGGGAATTTTTTTTAAAAAAATATTCACACCCATCCTAGGATGTCTCTATATAACTCAATGGGTCCCTCATAACATATCCTAGAGTTTGGGGCTCCAAAATGGCCCAAAGAAAATTTTTCAGCATGCCGGCTCCTTGCGCACCACTCGATAATTTTAGTCAAATCGGAGTTACACAAGATTCGCAACTCAAATACCTATAATTGTTATGAAGAAGTTGAGGACTAATTATGCCCCAAAGATTGCTTAATTCATAAATTTATAAAACCAGCCCTGCTGAAATTTTCAGCATGAACACCCTTTAGTATTTTAGGCATAACTCGGGTTATCGAACTCCGATCGATACAAATTGGGTATCAAAATGATGGAGACAAAATTATCTATAACTTTCATAAAGAGAGCAAAAGTTGAATCATCTCACTTGAGCGAGATTTTGGGTGCTTAAGCGAAATTTTTGCCCAGGCTCTCGCTTGAGCGAAAATGCAACAACATCAGACCCCGTCAGCTCGCTTGAGCAAAATTGGTTATGGCTTGAGCGAAAATGACACTCGCTTAAGTGAAATTATGTTTGCTTAAGTGAAATTATGCTCGCTTGAGTGAGATTTGACCAGAATACACACCCAAACTCATATAATGGCTCGCTCAAGTGAAATTTGAGTCGCTTGAGCGAGATTGATAGCTTTAAACATCTAAATTGACTTCCTACCTACCTATTTTGCCCGTTTCAACTCCGATTACTATGAAACTTCATAGGCAATATATTTTAACCATTTCGGAGCTATTAGCGTTGTCTGTTTGCCAAAATTCAGACATATGATCAACTTATGCATAAAAATGCACTATGGTCCAATTATGCAAGTTAAATGCATCACACCCATCAAATTTATTTCAAATACATCAAAACCTATAGGAACAACTCGTATTCAATATAAGGAATCTATTGATCCCTTCCGATGACTCAAAAACTCATCGGATCTCAATTTCACTCTTTCAATTCCTAAATTTCCTTTTTCTGCATATGCTTAATTTCAAATTATATGAAATCAACTCATATCTCATATCATATAATATAAACATATATCATATACATATTCAAGTTCAAATTTTAAGCTTCCAAATGAAGCTATCCATCATTTTGGCAATTGTTCAAATTAATTTCCTATTTGCCTTTAAATCCTTATTTAAACCTCATTTTAATAATAAATCCTATTTTTAGGATGTTACATTTTTGGTATTTAACTTTCCCTTCTTTTTTTATGTTTCACATTTTAATAAGTTCTGATCTGGGGTGGAAACTGGACTCCAAAATACCATGGTCGGGGTGGTTCAAAAAATAAGGCCACCTCTTATCAAAGGAATAAAGCACATAATAAATCCTCTTAACCGAGTCTGGAACCAGAGCAACTACAGATTAATATAGAGGACTCTGGTTATTCTCTGGCAGCCGACATAAGTGAGAAGTGGTATGGGCAACATGTCCCTTAAAACACTGTTTCTACAATAGGTTAGGAGAAGGGTCAAAACACTTCTCTTACTCAGATAACTCTTATAAATATAACTCATTTATTACTGTAAAGGGATCTAGACTAATCAGAGAGTAACCCCTGTAATACTGATATTTCTGTAATGCTTGTACTGACTTAAGCATCGAAGAATCTTTTACAGGTGCACCTCTAGTGTGTCCCATCAACTTTGGTACAAATTAAACATCAAACTTATACCTTAACGTGAAGAACTTAGGCTCCCCACTGGACCTAGGTGTAAAATATCGTACTCCACTAAAGCGGTGTAAAACTGAGAACTTGAGAGGTTACTCTGGACAACGGTCAAGTCAGGTTAACTTTTGACCCCCGATTCTAGGACAAAACATTGGCATGCCCAGTAGGACTACGTAAATGTTGAGTCCCACATCACAATGAGAAACAAGTGATAGATCGCAATAGAGGTAGTGAAACCCCGGAAAGCCATGTTCAGAATGTAGCGAGGATATTGGAGTTTAATAACGGTATAGTAGAGACCCCGGGGACGGAGTTGAGGATGTAGGCAGTGGTATAACCAGATCCCTGTGATGAAATTATCAGACAACTACAATAAGAGCTTCAGGAGCTTCAGAGAACGGATGGAAAAGAGAACGTCGATGGAAATAAGAGGCAGAAAGACTTTGAATATCAGTAAGAGCAGTCTCAGACTCATGCTTATGATGAACAAGAATCCATATACCGGACCGAAGAGATGAGCAATCAAAAGAGCGTTATACAGCATGGAAGAGAAGGAGAATATCGGTTCAAGATACCATTTACAAGGAGGTTGATAAACATCCCCATTCCCAGGCACTTTTAAACCCTATAACCATTATCGATAGGAAAGTATACAGAAGAGTTAGACTTTGGAAGTCATCTGGATGCGTATGTCAATAAATCTCTGTTCTTAAAAGCTGAGGAGGACGTCATGTGTAGGATGTTCCCAAGGATGTTATCTACAGAGGCCTTAAGATGGTTTAAGAGTTTTCCTGCAGGATCAATTGACTCATGAGATGATATGGCCCAAGACATTCCCAAAATGTCTCATACATTGGTGCAAATCAGGCAGGGATTAGAGGAAAGTCTGAAAGATTTTCTCAAGAGATTTTATAAGGAAGCTGTATTAATACCGGGGTTGATGGAAGAAATTCAGATACACATTGTGGTGGAAGCTTTACAACCGCAATCACCTTTTTCCTTATCTTTGGCGAAAGGACCACCTCGTACCCTTGAAGAGTTCAAAAGAAAAACAACAAAGTATGTGGGGAGAGAGATGCACCTAGCAGCTGCCAGCCAAAAGAGTATGACACAAGAGGGAATTCATATGTCGAACAGAAGAACATCGAAGTCAGAGTGAAGAGGCCCTAGTAGGGATGCATTCCTAAAGCCTAAAGGAAGGAAGAGTGTGAATTTCATATAGTACACCCTGCTAGTAGTACGGCCTGGCCAGATTTTGAGGGAGGTTGGCTTTAGAGGGATTAATGGTGAATGAGGTAAAAAAATCCAATTCCTATGAAAAGAGATGGAAATACCAACAAGTATTATGAGTTTCATGAGCAAACGGGACATAGTACTGACGAATACTGGCAACTGATGAAGGTAAGCGAAACATTGATCAAAAAAGGGAAGTTGAAACAATATCTGTTTCGTTAGAGGGCCAATCCAAAGTCAGAAAGGATAGCCCCTAGAAGAAAGGAGATCGGTCCGGTTGAGGAAGAGGAAGCCAGGAGTTCCAAGAAACTAGTGTTGGACAAGGGAAAGGCTATTGTGGATAATATTGATGAAAATAATGAGTCATGGATGAAACTGTTGGTGTATGCACTATGAGCTTTTATGCTTTTTCATTTGTATCATTTTTCTACTTATCAATAGAATAAATATTTCAGTTTAAAATTGTTTTAAAACATATTTATCCTTGGAATAATAGGTCATATAAAAATTATTCCTAAAATGTCCCTAGTCAAGTATTTACATGGGGACATATAAATACACTGAGACTAGTGTGTGAGTGTACTGATGACCTGATCTCACAGATCATAGATATAGATGATATCGAGTCTTCACACGGGTACACATTAAGAGTAATGATGTACTGGATAGACCCACCATGAGAACGTTGCATGGATCGTTACATGATTGTCATAAACGATTCTCAATGTGATAATGGTATATGTAGTCCTTCGACCTGAAGTCACTACGATTCCTACATGAGGAGTTTATTATTTTAATACAATTAAACGTCTTCTGTAACAAGAGGACTATAAAGGTTGTGATTAGGCAATGAACAAATTATGCAGAGGGATGTGAGTGATGTAGATGGGATTTGTCTTTCCTATGTGACAGGAGTGATATCCATAGGCCACTTGATGGAGTAAGACTAAGAAAACGCATGGCCATGCTAGAAAGAATAAATATTAGATATTTATTCGGATCCAGTCTACTCCGGTATCAAGTAAAATAAATTGGGCCGTACAAGGATGACGCGACCATGCCTTGGGCCCAATTAGGATATCGTGACAAAAGGAATAAACGTATTAAATAATTATCACTTATAGGTTATGTTGATAATATTCAGACATAATGATGCATTGCTAGATGCCACTCTTATTTTATATTAATAATAAAATAGTTTATTATTAATATGACTGGGTATTTTACCTATAGGGTCACACACATAGAGTAAGCCCATCAGAAAATGTTGTCTTATTTTAGTTGGACTAAAATAAAGCTATTGGGCCTAACTCATTTGGAATGAGTAAGGAGCCCACTTTTAGAGAGAACAAATTAGGTTAAACCTAAGCCTATAAATAGAGCATAAGATGCTCATAGGCCGTTCACTCAAGTGAGACACAAATTTGTAAAAGTTACAAGAGCTACACGCCGTCAAACTAGCAGTTGGCAAGTGTTGCGATTCTGGTGGGAGTGCTCGTGTGGACTCCTAAAGGACGAGGCTACGACTGCTTTGGAGTTCTTCAAGAGGTAACCTAAAATGAATTTCGAAATTGTTTTGTGCTTTGAAACACGGAACCTTGCAAATCCTATGGAATCCCTTTTATTTTTCCGCTGCTCATGCTTAGGGATTTCCTAACAGAAACCCCCACCCAGTTCAGGAAATAGGGATGTCATTAATATGATTGTTGGAGGCTTTACAAAAGGTGGAGTGTCAAATATAGCCTGGAAGAATCATTTAAGGATGATCATATTAGTTCAGACAAAGACGGATAACAAACCATTTTGAGGCAGATTTAAAACCCCTCATATCATATTCACTGATGATGACTATGATCTAATAGTTCTTGGAGGAGATGACGCAATGGTGATAGAGACCGTTGTAGCAAAGAAGACAATCAGGAGAATGTTAGTTGATCAAGGAAGCTTGTGCGATGTTATTTTTTACAAGTGCTTCAAGAAGATGGGACTTTTAAATTTTAATCTACAGCCTTACACTCAAGAACTGATGGCGTTCAATGGAGCTAAACAACCTACTAAGGGTTACTTAGGCACCAGGATAACGTTTGAGGGAGAGTCGGAGTCGAAAATGATGTGACATCCCCATACACCCTTCTCTTAATGCTTTGGAAGCAGTGGTGTCAACCTCACATTTGTTGATAAAATTCATTGATAAGGACAACCAAGTGTCCTCCATCTTAGGTTACTAGCAAATGACGAGTTATTGTTACAACCTCAGTGTGTAGATGACCAAGACAGAGGAGTCTATCAAGAGAAAGAGGCTGAATGATGGTGGACCAGTACTAGAGTTTATAAACCTGATAGATCTGGATCCCAGAAAAGAGTTGACATTAAATCTTGAGAATCCTTAGAGGCCTACACCAGAATGAGGGGTAAAGAAAATTACGTTGGAGAAAGATCCTACCAGGAGTATGGAGATTAATGATTCCTTAGATGTCAAAATAGAGGGACGGTTGATTAAGTTATTGAGAGAATTCAAACATCTATTTACATAGACTGTTGTCGATATGCCCAACATTAATTTGAACTTCTGTTGCCATAGATTGGTAGTCTATGTGGAGTCGAGAACGATTGCACAGAAGAAGAAAAAGTTGGGACCAGAGAAGCAAAAGGCGGTATACGAACAAACCGAAGAATTGTTGAAGGTCGATTTCATAAAAGAAGTTCAATATTCCTCTTGGGTCTCCAACGTAGTGATGGTAAAGAAGGCCAATGGCAAATGAGGGATGTGTACAGATTTTATGAATCTAAATAAATGTTTCCCCAAGGATCGGTATCTTCTTCCAAGTATTGCTTAGATGGTAGATGATTCCTTAGGATATTAGTTTTTGTCCTTTATGGACGCATACTCTGGATACAATCAAATTCTGATATGGAAGAAGGATGAAGATAAGACAACATTCATAAATGATAAAGGGGTCTTCTACTATACAGTTATGTCGTTTGGACTGAAAAATGCTGGAGCTACCTTCTAGAGGATGATGAACAAGGTTTTTGAAGAAATGAGGTCAAGGATAGTCGAAGTATATGTTGATGACATAATAACTAAGACCCCGATGGGAGGAGATCATGTGGAAAATTTAAGGAAGATGTTTCAAAGGCTCTAATTATATAACATGAAATTAAACCCATTAAAGTGTATATTTGTAGTACCTGCAGGGCGATTCCTTGGGTTTTTGCTCACCCAAAGGGGCATAAAAACGAACCCCGACAAGTGTAAGGTGGTAAGAGAACTCCTAAGTCCAATTAATATGAGAGAGGTGAAATTATTGAATGGGAAGGTTACGACGTTATCATGATTCACGCCAAAAATGGCATATGTCATTATCCCTATACAAAGCATTGAAGAAAAGTAAGGAATTCCAATGGGGTGAGGAGCAGGAAAAGGCGTTTCAAGAGCTAAAGGAAGTTTTAGCTAATCTGTAGGTGTTAACAAAGCTTAACCCTAGTGAAAAGCTTTTTTTCTACCTTTCTGTATCAGACAACGCCATTGGAGCCACACTAGTGAAGGAGACGGTTGGAGGAGGTGTATTTCATTGGAAAGGTCCTTCAAGGATTAAAGGGCCGGTATCAGAAGTTGGAAAAGGCTGCTTTAGCACTAGTCTGGATGTCTCGACGTCTGAGACAATACTCTTATGCGCATCCTATCACAGTTCAAAATGATCTCCCCTTAAGAGCGGTCTTTCATAAACCAAATCTGGTAGGAAGAATGATTAAATGTGCTATAGAACTTTTAGAGTTTGATATATCATACGAACCTAGAGTGGCCATAAAAACTCAAGTGTTGGCTGATTTTGTGACAGAGTTGACAGGCGAAGTCCCAACACCATTGCAGGAGTACTGGACTATTTATGTGGATAGGTCGTCGAATAGAAAAGGATGTAAGGCCGAAGTGATAATAGAAAGCAAGGATGAAGTAAGTGTAGAAATTTCCCTTTAGTTCGATTTCAAGACATCGAATAATCAGGCAGAGTATGAAGCATGTTTGGCAGGATTAAGAGCAGCCCTGGATGTAGGAGTGTAAATCATGGTACTTTGTAGTGATTCACAGCTCGTAATTTCACAGATAAAGGGAAGTTATCAGAATAAAGAATCGTTGTTGTAGCAATACCTGACCAAAGTTAAGGAGTTAGGGGAAAGTTTTGTAAATATTGAATACAAGCATATCCCAAGAGAAGAAAATGTTAGAGTAGATGTTCTTTCCCAATTAACCAGCACCAAAAAAGCAGGGTCCACTACTACAGTCATCTAGAGCATGTTAGCTGCTCCAAGCATCTCGACCCCACTTAAAGTCTGCGCTATCCAGTTCAAAGCCCATCCAGAAGATTCTTGGGTTATTCCAAGAATCTGGTATATGGTGAACGGACAACTCCCGGAGCGCCCATTGAAAAAGAAGAAACTAAAGAAGGAATTACCGAACTTCATTTTGGTACACGGAAGCTTATTTAGAAGTTGAAGAAGTCTTAACCGAGGTGCATGAGGAGACTTGTGGCCATCACTAAGGAGGAAGAAGTTTGGCCAAAAAAGTTTTACGAGCAGACTACTAGTGGCCCACTTTAACCAAGGACATTGTTGAATATGTCAAGAAGTGTGATGTATAGTAAAAGAACAGCAATGAGCACTACGTCCCAACGGAGGAGTTGTTCACATCGGCTGTCCCATGGCCTTTTTACCAGTGGGATATAGACATTTTGGGACCTTTTCCAAAAGCCCCTGGCGGAGTCAAGTACTTAATAGTCGGAGTAGATTACTTCACAAAGTGGATCAAAGCGGAAACAGTTGTACATATCACCGCGGCCCAGGCTCGAAGATTTTTCTACGAAAATGTTAACACAAGGTTTGGGATACCTGGAAGAGTCATCGCAGATAACGAAACGCAGTTCACAAATTCCAAGTTTAAAAGTCTTCGCGAGGGACTCCAGATAAGGCAAGTTTTATCGTCAGTAGAATACCCTTAAACCAACGGTCAAGCTGAGGTAGCAAATAGGGAAATTCTGAAAGGTTAGAAGAAATGGTTTGGTGATGTAACATCCCATTTTCAACACAAATAGAAAATAGATATTAATATATCTTTCATGAGAAATACTTACTATAAGTTAGTTTATTATTATCATTTTTTTAAAATTTTGGTATTTATATTTAATTATTTATTTTTTAAAATAAAACAATAATAATAATAAAATGAAAATATTTTTGAATAAGAACTTTAAAATGACTTAATTAGTATTCACTAATTAAGAAAATTGTATTAAGAATTTTTAATATCTTTATTATTCACCATTTTTATTTTATGTTCTTATATTTATGTTTTTACATATTTAAGATTTAACCCTTATTAGAATTTTAAAATAAAATTTTAAAGGAATTAGACTATGTTTCTTTAGAACTTTTTGATCTATATAATATTTATGATTTTCTAGAATTTTTTGAAATATTTTAATAAAATAATATATTTAAAATAATTTTAAATTCATCTAAAGTTACTTAAAATTAAAAATATTTACAAAAATGTAAAGTTAAATTATAAGAAAATTTTCTAAAATCTATTTCAAGTAGGCTTATCTAAAAATTATCGGTTTGAGTAAAATCTTGATTTTTACCAATCGTAAAAAAATAAAAAATGTACTAATAAATTTTAATTAACATAAAACTTTAGATTTTTAAAATTTAAACTTTATATTACTTATCATAAAATTAGTGAGAATTGATATAATATCGCTAAATTTTGAAAAGGGTTGATTTTGAATATTTAAAATATACCAAGTGAAAGGTTACTATTTGGCTTAATAATTCAACCGATATTTACTATGCAAAACACTGTGTATATACAAAATTTTCAAAAGGTGTACAGTAACCAGGATTGAATTTTCAAAAAATACACAATACTTTTATATTAAAATAATAGAATGCATAGTAATTTTCCTTCCTATAAATACCGAAGGAATTCTTCTTTAGAATTCACAATTTCAGATTATGTTTTCTTAATATAGTAGTGCTAGTGAGATAGTGATGGAAGTAAGAGAGAGAAATAAATTTTTTTTGGAAGAAGGTTCTGCTAAAATCCTAAGGTAAGAATACCTATCTTATATATTTTTTAGGGTTATTTTTATATCGTTTTTAGAAATCTATTATTATATTAGAAATAATATTATTTTAAGTTACTATTCTAAATAGTAAAATACTATTTCAATAGTAAATTACTATTTTAATAGTAAATTACTATTCAAATAGTAAATTACTATTTACTGTTACTATTTACCTTTACTATTTATGTTTTACTATTTACTATTGCTATTCATGATTTACTATTTATCATTATTATTCACAATTTACTATTTACCATTATTATTCATGTTTTACTATTTACTATTACTATTCACTATTCACTATTCAAAATTTACCATTTTTATTTTAAGTAGTAATCTTAATTTTCATCTTGTAACTATATTAAAATGAAATTAGTATGTTTTAGAACTTGGAGACGAGACGCGCATGGATTTTCAATAACGAATCGGTATACAAGAGGTAAGGGGGAGTGAGATAAGAATATAATATGAAAGACATAAGAATAATGGGAGGAGTCCCCTACTCCTTTTAAATTTAATAATATTATTATTTTAAAATAAAAACTTCTCAACTTAAAATTAATAATAAATTTAATATATTGTGTAACTTATTCTGAAATACCTATGCATGGATCTGAATTATTATAACTTATACGGACTGGACTAAACCTATGCAAGGACTTGGACTTTTATATCCTATATGGATCAAACTAAACCTATGCAAGGACTTGGATTATTATTACCTATATAGACTGAACTATACCTATACAAAGACTGGATTATATATATGGACTTATATAGACCTGTGCGAGGAATGGACTATAAGGACTCAAAATCAAATCTACTAATTTAAATAACCATTAAAATTTGAATTATATTTATGAGCGATATTTAGTTGATTTGACTTGATTATAATTAATTATATTTGATTTTGATTAATGATATTGTGATTTATAATATTAGACTGTGATTAATAATATGCAATTATGAGTGATGATATTTGATTGTGATTGATGACATTACAGTACTTGATTGTGGTTGATGAGTGATTGATGACCTTGTGATATGAAGTTTGAGTATATAGCAAGCATGACGGAAAGTTAAAACTCAGTAAGAATTTTCTTACCTTACTCTTTAAATTTTTATTCCAAGAGAAAGTATTTTATAATTATTTTAGTCTTTTATTTCTTAGAAATAATTTTCACTAACTTTATTTTTAATCTCTAGAATAAAATCTAGTATTAGAAAGAAGCTATTTTTATGAAAATCAGATGTTGAGATAATCAATTCTTGAATTAAAGAAAATTTTTATAGTTTTAAGTATTCTTAGTTAATGATTTAAAAAAAAATTCTTTTAGAAATCAGAAATTTAAATTGGTTTTCCCTAATAAAATAACTAAAGGATATCTTGTTATAGTTGAGATTTCTAAACTCAATCTAGTTAAGATTCAAATTGGGAAAGATTATGTAAATATGTGAAATTTTTTTAAGAGAAAGTTTTGAGATATTTAAGGCTTGGAAACTCAATTTTGGTGAGATCTGAATTCGAAGACTGTACTAAATTTATTCTGTATAATAGAAGTTCAAAGAAGAACTTATGAGAATGTACAGTTTATTGAGATGATTTGTGAACCTTTATGGTATTTAATAATTGAGTTTCTAAAAGTCTTAACCAACTAAATATGTGAGTAGTTCATGCATCATGAATCATTAAAGAGAAATGAGATGTGATGTTGCCTGGGGACGAATTATAGAAACCGAGGATACATTAGAGGAGGTTCAAATGCGAACCTTGGGATGAAAGGGTATGGAAGGGTGCTTCAGGGAACCTGGGGTCGCTCCCTAGTGTCGGGTACTTTCACAATAAAAACCTTTTCAGTCTGACTAGTCTCTAAGTGTTTCCACGCCAGTTGAGCTGTTCATATGCTACAAAGGCATTTATGTTATTATCTGGAATTATGGAACAGTGTAAACTCCTGGTTGGCCCAGTGCAAATTAAAACATTAAGGGCCCACATGCATAAAATGAATGAGATGGTAGTATTAAAAACATTGCATGACATTCATGTGATTGTGACATTCTATATGGGTGATTATGAATAAAAGTATAATTGTTATGTTATGAAAACTCTACATTCATAATTTGATTATGTATATGATTGAGTTTGAAATTATTATAGATTGTGAAAACTCTTATGCTTATGTCTTATCTGCAAAGTATCATATTCTGTTTCTCACTCCTTCTTGTTTGAATTTCTGTGTCCAAAATATATATTATATGATATATAGCTAGCAGTTCAAGATGAAAGGATGAAATTACAAGAGGGTAAATTGGTCTCATCCTTAATCGGATAGGATCCAAAATCACATGGTTTGAAGATAAGGAAATGATTGGTTATAGTCGAAGTAGAGGTATTAAATCTTTAGTTTTAGTTTACCTTAATACAATATGAAGTTGAATGATTGTAATTCAAGGAAAAGGTTAAACTTTAATAAACCTTATTCTTTGGATATGATACTGTAATCTTTGATCACTTATGATCTTCTGAAAGTTCATTTTATCATTCTGAATAATTTGAATCTTTTTACTTTCAAAATTCAAAGAAAATCATATGTATATACGTCCTTGTATACGCGAGATAGGAAGTAATAAATATATATCTTTCTAAGATAACTTTTAAAAGCAAGAAGAATAGATATATATCTCGTGTATATAAGGGGTGTTACAAAGTGGTATGAGAGCAGTTCAATCCAAATCAGCTTGGGGTATGGTCTTACTAGCGTGTTAGTGTACTCTGATGGTTAAGTTTGTCAAGATATTTTATGGTTGACAAAGGAGGAGATTTTATTGGAGTCGATGGTAAGAAGTAAGTAAAGAAAAATTAGGAATATAGAAAGAAGGAACTAATTTTAAATGTATTGTATAGTGTTTGATTCTCTGATTAATATGTGCTAATGAAATGTTCTAACATTTACCTATTTTACAATATGGTATGAGACAACAAGGGAGATAAAACAATAGAAAATTCTTAGAAATATTTTGGTATGAATTCTAGACTGGAGCTGTCATGACTTGGACTACTTAGTTATAACTACCGGGACTGATCACCCTAAATGATTTACACTAAGTAGTGAAAGACATGTCAAATGAAGAATGTTAAGATCAATGAATTTAACCCTAGGTTAATGTGGTATATGGAGAAATGGAGATAAACTCAATAAATTCTATTAGGATATTCCTTACCATGTCCTTGAAGTTGTAGAGATACTTGTGTGAATTAGAATTCCAATGGGTAGATAAATGTTGTAATCTAAAGTACTATAACAAATTGTCTAAGATAGAATCATAGTTTTTCCTTTGGTGATGTATTTTGAAAAGAAAAATGCGTGGATGTATGCTTCATGAAAGAAATATGATAATTTGTTCACTAACTTGTTTGGTATAACAAATAATCATATTAGGAATTATATCTCTGGCTATTTGTATTGATTCTTCTTTTGTTTGACATATAAGATATGTTAATTATTGTTTGATTTGATGAAGTTTTCATTTATGATGTCTATAATTGAATAATATATATATAATGGTTATGTGTATAAATATATGAATTAATAAAACTTTTATGGTTGTGACATCGAATGTAATTAACCATATATTTTTGAATTTTTTACGTAATTTATTGTGATAAATATGTCAATGAATGACCTAAAATAAGTATTATAGATCTTTGGGAGACATCGATATTGGTTTAATATTAAGAAATTATGACATAAAATATTTTTGTGATTCCTAACAATATGATACATGTTTATCAAGTTATTTTCTTTTAGTCATTGATTTTGTTCGATGAATATACATACCTAATATAAATCATTGTTATGTAATGACCATTGTAGATTTAAAATAAAGAAATGTGTTAGTAAACCATGAGGAAGTAAATATGAACCTTTACTTATTGATTTTCCTATGAAGAGAATTACATAAATCTTAGTTACCCATAAAAATAAAATAAAATCAAGTGAGTATGTCTAAGTCAACGTAGTGATTTGTGATCATTTAAGATTAGAGAATTTATCAAATCTATGTAATAGTTGTAGTCAATTATGATGGAAAGAGCAATCACTTAGTTAAGGAATATTTAATTAATTATAGAGGACAATAAGAAATGATTATATACTGTCACAATCGGGATCGTGACGGGATGACCGACCCTTAAAAATAAAACGGGTTTATCGAAATCTTTTCGAAAAGAAAATAGGGAGTGGCCACCAATATTTTTTAAGATAAAAATATCGGGAAAAACCTCTTTTAAAACACTAGTTATGAAAATGAAATTCTAAGTTCGAGAGTCGAATTACAGGTGAGGAACCCTCACAACTGTCCGTTATAAAACGGTTACCTCAAATTGATAGCGCTTATTCCAAAATAGTCTAGAAATTATTTTAACTTCTTTTATGAAAAGAAACATACAAAATGACAAAGCAGACACAAACAGACAAAACAGACTGAATAATAACAGTAAGAAATTTGACCAAACAGCGACAGTAAGAAAGAAGAAAACAACAACGATAGAAGACTAAATAGTGACAGTAAGAAAACAAATAATGACAGTAGAAGATTAAAACAGTAACAGTAAGAAATGACAAAGCTATGACCGTAAGAAACTCGACAAAACAACAATTATAAGAAAAAAGTAAAACTGAGTGAAAGTAAAGGTTAACAGGATGTCTCATCCAAATTAACCTTAATTTGTACATAAATTTAAAGATTAAAATAAAATTAATGAAATAAAATAAAATAAAAAATAAAGTTGATTAAAAATATTATTCTTTAATAAAAATATTAAAAAAACATGAGATTAACAAGACGTCGTGTCTAAATTAATCTCATTTTAAAGAAAATAATATTCTAATAAAAATATAAAAAAACATGAGATTAACAAGACGTCGCGTCTAAATTAACCTCATTTTAAAGAAAATATTATTTTAAATAAAAATATTAAAACATCAGATTAAGAAGACGTCGCGTCTAAATTAAACTCATTTTAAAGAAAATATTATTTTAAATAAAAATATGAGATTAACAAAACGTCGCATCTAAATTAACCTCCTTGTGACAATAAAATTTAAAATATTGACTATATAAAATTAATTGAAATAATAGCAGAGACAGAGAAATTAGTAACAAAAAAGTGGGCCCGACAGGAACTCATTCCCGTTCCTACGTATGCTCAAATGTATTGAGAAATCAAATCAGGGTTACGTAGTTCTTAGGAAAAATTAATTTTAAAATGATACTGAAATATTTAAACACGAATTTAAAATTATTTTTAATTTTAATAAAGAAAATTAATAAGAAAGGGAAAATACAAGGCGAAGTACTTCGCACGTGCAAAAACCTTCAAGATCTTATTAAGCTGATGTAGGCAAAAGTGATTTTGCACGACATTGCTTATAAGATCATGATATTTATTCTAAAAGAAATGCATATTTAATATTTTTATTCTTGAATTAACAGAAAGCTATTTGTTTTTATTCTTAAAAAATATTTAGATTTCTTTAATACCTTTCATTTTTAGATTTTTGACATAAAGGAAACACCTACTATTATTTAAAATGATATTCAGATTTTGTTTTTTTTAAATAAACTGTTAATTTTTGCTCATAAGCTTTTTTTTATAATAAATAATGACAAAAGAAAGGTATTTATTCAATTATCTAGTAATTTTTATTACTAAGAGCATTTTATAATAACAATATAACAAATATATTTTAGCTTTTCTCTACCCTTATTGAGCTTTAATTAATTTTTAAAATATGACCAAACAAATTGGGCTTTTAGAGCCCATTTCCCTAAGAAGAAAAAAAAGAAAAGGATGGTGGTAGAAATGGGCCTCACTAGCTGAGGCCCAAAAACAATAAAAACCTAAAACTAAGACAAAAGAAAGAGAAAAGAAATAAAAGGAAGAGAACAAAAAAAGGGGGGCGGCGGCAGAGAAAAGAAAAGAGAGGGGGAGAGGAAGAGAGAGAAGAGGGAGAGGAAGAGGAAACTGGGTTCTAGGCAGCGGAGAGCATCGACATTGATGGAGGAGGAGCTGTCGGTGAGGGTGGGTGACGGAGAAGGAGAGGGAGAAGAAAGAGAGAAATCGGAGAGAAGAAGGGGGAAGGAAGCCGAGAGGGAGAGGGAGAAGAGGGACGCCGGGGAAGGAAAGGGAGTCCGAGAGAGAGAGATCGAGAGGGAGAAACTGAGGGAGTGGATCTGAGAGGGAGAGAGATGCTTACCGAGAAGGAGAGAGTGACGGAGACCGAGAGAGTGAGAGAGTAACGGAGAAGGAGAAATTGAGGGAAAGTGAGAATGATGAATTTTTGGTCTGTTTCTTTTTCTTCTTTTTTTGGTTTTTCTGATTTTTTGTTTTTATGATGGTGTAAGTGATTGAGAGGATGAATGTAGGGTTGGTTTTGATGGAGAAGATGGTTCTGTTGAAGATGGTGATGATGAAGAAGATGGTGTTTTTGGTTTTTTTTGTTTGGTTCTGTATTTTTCTTTACTGTTGGTGAATGGAGGAAGATGGTTCCCGAGGATGAAAAGGGGGAGAGTGAGATGAAGAAGGTGAGGAAGGAAGGGGACCAGATCCAGATTCTAGACTGGTTTCTCGGAAGGGTGGGGTAGGAAGAAAATATTAAAAAATGATGTTTACAGTTGCCCCTCTTTACTTTCTTTTCGTGATAATATGAATGATTCATTCATATCGAGGAAAGAAAGTAAAGACGTGAACATCCTTTCTTTAGAGATGATCTAGACATCAACAACTTCAAAGAAATGACAGTTTTGACAAAAGAAAACTTAAACAATGCCAGCTTTGGCAATCAAAGAGCTTAAAAGTTTCAACCTTGATGATGAGAGCTTGAAAGGGCCAATCCTTTACGTCAAAAGCTTAAAGAGGGTGTCAACTTTGGTAATGAGAAAACATAAAAGGGCCAATCCTTGACAATAAAAGCTTCAAAGGGTGCCAACTTTGGCAAATAGAAAATCCTGAAAGTGCATATCCTTGGCAATGGAAACTTAAAAGTGCCCGTCCTAGGTGATGAAAGAAATTTAAAATTACCCATCCTAGGCGATAAAAGAAATTTAAAGTTCCCATCCTAGGTGATGAAAGAAATTTAAAGTGTCCATCCTAGACGATGAAAGGAATTTGAAGTGCCCATCCTAGGAGATGAAAGAAATTGAAAATGCCCATCCTAGGCGATGAAAGAAATTTGAAGTGCCCATCCTAGGCGATGAAAGAAATTTAAAGTGCTCATCCTAGGCAATGAAAGGAATTTAAAAGTGCCCATCCTAGGCGATGAAAGAAATTCGAAGTGCTCATCCTAGGCGATGAAAAGAATTTGAAAGTGCCCATCCTAGGCGATGAAAGGAATTTAAAAGTGCCTATCCTAGACGATAAAAGGAATTTGAAAGTGCCCATCCTAGGCGATGAAAGAAATTTGAAAGCACCTATCCTAGGTGATGAAAGAAATTTAAAGTGCCCATCCTAGGCGATGAAAGAAAATTAAAAGTGCCCATCTTAGGCGATGAAAGAAAATTGAAAGTACCCATCCTAGGCGATGAAAGAAATTTGAAAGCGCCCATCCTAGGCGATGAAAGAAATTTGAAAGTGCCCATCCTAGGCAATAAAAGAAATTTAAAAATACCAGCCTTGGCGATTAAGGAAGAGTCTTTGAAAAGTGCCAGGTTTGGCGATTGAGGAAGAGTCTTTGAAAAGTGCTAGCTTTGGCGATTGAGGAAGAGTCTTTAAAAAGTGCCAGCCTTTGGCGATTGAGGAAAAGTCTTATGAAGTGCCAACTTTGGAGATTAAGGAGGAAACCTTGAGAAGTGCTAACTTTGGCAATTAAGGAGGATACCTTGAGAAGTGCCAACTTTGGTGATTAAGGAGGAAACCTTGAGAAGTGCGAACTTTGGGGATTAAGGAGGAAACCTTGAGGGTACCAGCTTTGAGGATCGTGATCCTATTGGGGAAAAGAACTTGATTGAGTTGTCAAGACTTGACATGACTATTTGTTGCAATAACCTACAGAAAAGAGTCAGTAGTACAAAGTAAAACAAATAAGAATCTGAGGAGACTTCCCATAGAACCATGATCCCTACAGACTTGCGGCGACTCATGACTGAACAGAACGAATGAGGAAATTCTAGCTTCAAAGAATGTGTCTGGGCTCAGTCTTCATAATGATTACCCGAGGTGAGATCGAGCAATAGGAGCATCTTGCCCCCTAAAACTTTAAATAATTATTTTTTTATTTTATTTGATAAAGGAAAACACATGTCTTATCATATCCATGAAATTCACAATATAAATACATGTCGAAAAAGTGTGAAATTTATTCATGAGTTGAGTAGGTACAGGGAGAGGGAAGTAGGGAAAACAAAAGAAGTCTAATACACAGGATGATAATGGATGAAACAGGAAAAGCTTGCTGATCTTCTACTGAACCTCTGAGGATAACACGTATCTTAAACCCCATATCATGACTTTAAGCTCACCCTTCAATTCTGCTTCTGAGAAAGCGATTCAGTCATGATCTATGTGCCCTAGTTTGGACTTGCACTATTTGCATGGGAAGTCTCAGTTATACTGTCAGGATTTTGACCCTAATTTTTGCCTGAGCCACCTTTTCAGGTTTTCGACTCACCGGGTCGCTCTAACTTTTGCCTAGGTTACCTTTTCAGGTTTTTAGCCTAGCGAGTATTTTTTTTACTTTTCTTTTTTCTTTTCTTTTTGTTTTGATATTCTTTTTCCAGGAAAAGTATTTCTTGACCGCATCTGCATTTATGGGCATCGGTAAGTCTTTACCGTCCATGGTTGTAAGTATCAAGGCTCCCCTAAAAAAGGCCCTCTTCACAACATACGGACCTTCATAGTTAGGTGTCTATTTACCTCGATTGTCTTTTTGAATTGGCAAAATTTTCTTGAGGACCAGGTCCCCTTCTTGGAATTACCGAGGTCGTAGTTTCTTTTCAAACGCTCGTTTCATGCGTATCTGATACAACTGACCGTGGCAGAGAGAATTTAGTCTCTTCCCATCTATCAGGTTCAGTTGGTCATATTAAGCTTGGACCCATTCAGCCTCTTCTAGTTTCACCTCCATTATCACCCTAAGGGATGGAATCTCTACCTTAAAAGGTACAACCGCTTCCATACTGTACACCAGAGAAAAAAAGGTTGCCCTTGTTGAAGTTCGAACCGAGATGCGATATCTGTGTAGAGCAAAAGGGAGCATGTCGCTCCAATCTCTGTAAGTTATGACCATTTTTTGTATGATCTTCTTAATGTTCTTGTTGGCTGCCTCAACCGCCCCATTAATCTTTGGACGATAAGGAGAGGAATTGTGATGAGTCTTAAAGCTTTCACACATTTCTTTCATTATCTTGTTGTTCAAATTCGTGTCATTGTCAGTAATGATCTGATTTAGCAAGCCATACCGACATATCAATTCTCGCTTGACAAATTTGACCACAACGTTCCTTGATACATTGGCGTATGAAGCTGCCTCCACCCACTTGGTTAAATAATCAATGGCAACTAAGATGAAACGATGACCGTTTGAGGCTTTTGGTTCAATGGGTCCAATAACATCCATGCCCCACATTAAGAAGGGCCACAGTGCTGATAAAACATTCAAGGATGATGGGGGTGCGTGAAGATGATCAGCGTATATCTGACACTTGTGATACTTTCGAACATAAGTGAAACAGTCGGCTTCCATGGTTATTCAATAGTATCCAGCCCTCAAGATCTTTCTTGCCATGGCATGCCCATTGGTGTGAGTTCCAAAGGATCCTTCATGAATATCTACCATGATCTTGTTTGCTTCAACAATATTGACACAACAAAGAAGGATAAAGTCATGATTTCTCTTGTAAAGCACATCACCATTCAAGAAGAAACCCATTGCAAGTTGTTTCAAGGTCCATTTGTCATTCTCTGTGGCACCCTCAAGGTATTCTTGACTCTTGATATATCTCTTGATATCATAGTACCATGGCTTCCCATCTGACTCTTCTTCTATTACTTGGCAGTATGTGGGCTTATCGTGTCTTTCTATCTCAATAAGGGGCATATCACAGTCATTGTTCAATTTAAACATTGATGCAAGGGTGGCCAAAGCGTCATCCATTTGATTGTCATCCCGAAAGATATGGTGAAAAGAGATGTCATCAAATTCCTTGATTAGCTCCTTGATATGAGCTTGATAAGGAACCAACTTACTGTCCCTAGTTTCCCATTCTCCTTTTAGTTGGTGAATGACCAAGGCGAAATCTCTGTAGACTTCTAACTTCTTCACTTTTGCATCTAATGCTGCTTGGATCCCCAGAGAGCATGCCTTATATTCGGTGATATTATTAGTACAATCAAAACAAAGTCTGACACAGACAGGTATAAATTCTTTATTTGGTAAAATTAGGATGGCCCCTATCCCATGCCCTAGTGCATTAGAAGCTCCATCAAATCTTAAAATCCATTTGTCTTTCTAGGTCTTCTTCATTACACAATGCCAAGATATCCTCATCCGGGAACTCAAAGTGCATGGGTTGGTAGTCACTTACGGGTTGATGGGCTAAGTAGTCTGCCAAAGCGCTCCCTTTTATGGCTTTCTGAGTGACATAGATTATGTCATATTCAGTTAATAGAACCTGCCATCAAGCGATTCTTTCAGTTAAGGCAGGTTTTTCAAAGATATACTTGACAGGGTCCATTTTGGAAACCAGCCAAGTAGTGTGACTTAACATATATTGCCTTAAACGTCGGCCTACCCATGCTAATGCACAACAAGTTCTCTCTAGAGCCAAATACCTTATTTCACAGTCAGTAAACTTCTTGCTCAAGTAGTAAATGGCATGTTCTTTCTTCCCAGTCTCATCATGTTGCTCCAATACACAACCCATAGATTCATCCAACACTGTCAGATACAAGATCAGTGGCCTTCCAGGAGTCGGCAGTACCAAGATCGGTGGCTCCTATAAATACTGCTTTATCTTCTCAAAAGCCATTTGACAATCTTCATTCCATTGCACCGGTTGGTTCTTACGGAGCAACTTAAAGATCGGCTCACAAGTTGCTGTCAGTTGTGTGATAAACCGAGCAATGTAGTTCAACCTTCCCAAGAATCCTCTGACTTCTTTTTCTGTACAGGGAGGAGGTATTTCGAGAATCGCTTTAACCTTGTCAGGATCTACTTCTATTCCTCTCTTGCTTACAATGAACCCTAACAGTTTGCCTGATCTTGCGGCAAAGGTACACTTGGCCGGGTTCAACCTGAACTTATACTTTCTTAACCTTTTAAAAAGCTTTCTCAGATCAACAATATGCTCTTCATTGGTTCTAGATTTGGAAATGATATCGTCCACATAAACCTCTATCTCCTTGTGCATCATGTCATGGAAGAGGGTCACCATTGCCCTTTGGTAGGTTGCCCCAGCATTTTTCAAACCGAAGGACATCACTTTGTAACAGAAGGTGCCCCATAAGGTGATAAATGTGGCCTTCTCCATGTCTTCGGGTGCCATCTTAATCTGGTTATACCCAGAAAAACCATCCATGAATGAGAAAATGGTATGTTGGGTTGTGTTATCAACCAAGACATCAATCTGTGGCAGAGGAAAATCGTCTTTGGGACTAACCCTATTTAGGTCCCGATAGTCTACGCACATTCATACCTTTCCATCCTTCTTTGGGACAGGGATGATATTTGCTACCCATTGAGGATACTTTGCCACTGCTAAGAATCCGGCATCAAACTGCTTCTTAACTTCTTCTTTAATTTTCAAGAGCATTTTGGGCTTTATTCGGCGTAGTTTTTGCTTTATCGGGAGATAGTTTGGCTTCAGTGGTAATTTATGCTCAACAATACTAGTATCAAGGCCGGGCATGTCTTGGTAAGACCAAGCAAAGATGTCACGGAAGTCTATTAATAGCTTAATCAGTTCTTGCCTCCGCTCCTTACTCAAGGAGGTACCAATCTTGACTTCCTTCTTATCCTCCTCATTCCCCAAATTAATAATCTCAACTATCTCCAAATTAGGCTAAATTTCTCTATCCTCTTATTCTAATAACCTTGTTAACTCAGGCGAAGGATCACAAACTTCCTTATATTCCTCATCAGCATAGTCAACCAGGTGGTCAAAGTCATAGCATGGGATTGTAAGCTCATTATTCTCAAGAAGATCATCTTTGGATCTGCGTTTATTCAGGTTATTATGGTGAATAATAAAAAAATGAATAAGTAAAGGATAAGGGAGTCAATGCAAAGATAGGAAAAGTAAGAGGGATTGGAATTCAATACATATTTATTATGGAAATTAAAAATGATAAAAACATGTGTTTACCCTTATTACAGAAAAATACCCCAAAGCCTTAGGCATAACAATGAGGTCAACGAGTCATTAAAGTTATGCCAATTACTTTGATAGGAAATTTAAAGTCGTGGGTAGCTCGATGGCTTCCCAATTACAAAGATCTCTGTTTGGTGAGCAAAGGATCACAAAGCTTCCATCTTCACAAGGATTATCTTCCATAGCAGCTACTTGATCAGGGGGTTCCAGACCCGCACTTTGGAAGCTCTGGTAGAGATCACATAAGGGGGCTCTAGCAATGCGGGGTTCACGACCCTCTAAACGGGCGATCGTTTTCTCTTTCTTTTCCTCTGTTACCCTTCTTTTTTCAGCTGCTGAAGGTTGGTATCCCAAACCATACCTGTCTTTATTTTTTGGAAGATGCACCAATTCCATTCTCCCTTTCAAGCCATGCCCCAAGCCTTTCCCAGGTTGATACCCTCCTTGTAACATTATTTTGGCCATTATCAGGGATGCATTTGGCACATGGGCCTTCATTTCTACATTTCCTTCTCCAATGTACGTGGCATTTGCAATCTCTAAAGCTTGAAAGGAAGTTTCAAGTGCCTCTTCTGCAACTTCGATATAGGGGGTGGATAGGGGTTTACTGACTAAAAAATCTTCTTCACTAGAAATGATAATTAGTTTATTATCAATAATAAACTTTAGTTTTTGGTGTAAAGTAGAGGGAACCACTCCAGCTAAGTGGATCCACGGCCGACCCAACAGGCAACTATAGGCAGACATAATATCCATCACTTGGAAGAGAACCTGGAAAGTGCATGGCCCTACTTGAATTGAAAGCTTAATTTCACCTATCACTTCCCTTCTAGTGCAATCGAATGCTCTTACCACCATAGAACTTGGTTTCATATAGGTCCCATCAAAAGGGAGCTCTGCCAATGTAGATTTTGGCATGACATTTAAAGATGACCCATTATCGACAAGCACCTTCGCCAATATGTGATCTCGACACTAACTGAGATGTGGAGGGCTTTATTGTGCCTTATTCCCTCCACAAGTATCTCGTCATCTGTAAATGATAGGTGATTGTCAGCAATGATGTACCCCACTATTCCTTGAAATTTGTCAATGGAGATGTCGTGAGTTACATGAGCCTAACTAAGTACCTTCATCAAAATTTTTCGGTGGGGCTCAGAATTCAACAAAAGTGATAAGAGGGAAATTTTTACGGGGGTATTGTTCAGTTGGTCTATCACTTGGTACTCACTCTGGCGAATAAATTTCAAAAATTCCCAAGCTTCCTCATCAGTCACAACTCTTTTGATCTCTCCATCAATGTCCTCTTTGACCAACTTGGCCTTCCTATTACTACCAGCTCCACTCACTGGGCTTGGTTCCTTCCTCAATTCCGGTAGGGAGTAAACTCAACCGCTCTGGGTCACTCCTCCTATCCCTGATATGTTTGACAAAAATGGATCATTCATTTCTGAGCTTTCAGCTATTACTTCCACATTATATTTCCAAGGAACAGCGTGAGAATCTTTGAACATAAAGGAAGCAGGTATCTGGATTGTGACAGGCTGATGCGTAGGAGTTATAGTCGTTGAAGGGTTCTTTGTGTAGTAAATTATCAGTGGCTTAGGAACTGACATTTCTAATTGCCCATGAACCATGTTCATATCACTGTCACGGCGCCTATAGACTTGGAAGATATGACTATCCATGACTCCCTGGAGTACCTTACAAAAATTTTGATGGCTAACAGTCTGCTCATTATCATTTTCACAGTCCCATGGTTCTCTTATTAAACCTCTCCTGAATAATTGGGCATGAATCTCCTTTAATGGTGTCTTGACGTCAGAGACATTTGTCATGCGCTCCTCATCTTTTTCCACAATATTAATCTCAGAACCTTGATGATTAGGTAACGGATTTATGGTTACATTACATTTGGCATACCTTGCTTAAAATTTAACCAATTGGCTTTGATCAAATCTCATACTCTATACTTTAAGGCCATACAATTCTTTGTGGAGTGCCCGGGTGCCCCAACATGATAATCACATCGGGCATTTGGATCATATCCCCTAGGGTAGGGAGGTTCCAATGGTTTAGCAGGACAAGTGACTGCAAGGGAGTATCGAATAAGGTGAGGTATAAGTTCAGTGTATGTCATAGGAATTTGGGTCAAATTAGACCGGTGTTCGTTCATTATTTGGTCTTCTTTGGTTTTGGTTGGGATTAGGGGGTTGAGACCACTGTTACAGGGGATTGTACTGCGTTGACTGTGGATTTGGTGCCCTAATGATGGATGGACGCATGTGGGATTGTGATGAAGTGGGATAAGGGATCTAGTTATGTGCAACGGCTGCCATATGTGGGTATGGTGCATGAGGAAAGTGATTGGCATATTGAAAAGTGGCAGGGATGAATGATCTAGACTGAGCTTTCCTTTGGTCATAAGAGATGGAATTGGTTTCCCCATCTCTCTTTCTCCCCTCACCTAGTGCTGATCTTTTTGTAACGGGTGCCCGAGATGGGCTTTTGGAAATCTTCCCTGTCCTTAGACCACTCTCTATTCTTTCTCCAATAATAATAATATCAGAGAAATTAGATGAAACACGCCAATCATCCTATCATAGAAAGGTGATTGGAGTGTGTCAATAAACATGGTCACTACCTCTTTTTCTGAGAGTGGGGGATCTACTTGTACGGCCGTCTCACGCCAACGTTGTGCATACTCCTTGAATGTCTTATTATCCTTCTTTGTCATGTTTTGAAGCTGAATTCTATCAGGCGCCATGTCTAAGTTATACTTATACTGCTTCAGAAAGGCATCCGTCAGGTCTTTCCAATGACGAATATGAGTTCGCTCCAAATGAGTGTACCAAGTGAGTGCAGCCCCAGCTAGGCTATCTTGAAAGCAATGTATCAGTGGCTTGTCCTCGGAGGCATGGGAAACCATCTTTTGACAGTACATTATAAGATGGTTTTGAAGGCAGGTCATCCCTCGGTACTTGTCAAAATCTGGCATTTTAAACTTTGGTGGGATAATAACATCTGGAACTAAGCAGAGTTCAGAAGCATTTGTTAAGCCGAGGCCTTCCACACCTTCCATGATCCGTAATCGCTCCTCCAGGATCTCTATCTTCTTCTTTGACTGGGAATCTGTGGTTGTGCCAAGATCAATAACTGAGTTTATTATTTGAGTCACACCTTGTGGATTGGTAGTGTAAGAGTTCATGTACCCATACGGGTAACCGTAATATAGGTAAAAAGGTATTGTCAAATGAGCTTGGTTCATCAGGCTAGTGTTTAGCGCGGGGCCCTGTGGTTGGGCTGTCGTTTGGGTGATATGGATCAGCTGAGCTGTTTGGGTGGTTTGAGTTTGGGTGGTTTAAGGACCTAGGGCTTGGTTAACTGGTGAAATGGTCATTTGGGTAGGGTTTGGAACTTGGGGATTTGTCAATTGTAAGGTATTGCTATCTTGGGGTTGGTTAATAGAGGAGAGAAATATTCTGGAGGTAAGCCGTATTGTGGAAAGGGTACAGGGTTATCGTCTGGGCCAATAAAAGTGTGTGGTGGCGCATAACCATATGGCAGGTCATGAGGCTTGGTGTGGGGGTCAGCAGCTTGATTGGGGTTCCCAATATAAATGATGAGGGGAACTGCTGTGGGATTTACAGCTTGGCCCGATGTCGGACCAAAACCTGGGGGATGTAGTGGGGTAGGTGGTTGTTCCTCATTCTCTACAGAAGAGCCCCCTTCAGTGATCCTTTTTTCCAGAAGCTTCGTTAGTTCTGCCACTTGTTCCCTTAACTGATTATTCTCATTCTTGAGGTTCTTATTCATTTATTTTGTTTCAGCTATGAGCTTCTTCTGTAGTTGGGTTCTGTAAGGGTGCGTCCCTATGCTGTCTAAAGAAAGGAATATAAAATTTAGAAAAACAAGCAAATAACAAAATCAAGAAAAGTAAAATGAGATTATGCAGGAAACGATGTCGGAACTTGACGATTCCTTCGACCGTTCCTCAGATGGTCACGTTCAAAAGTACTTAGTAAAGCATTAAATGGAAATTAACATAAGATAGTTGTGAAGACACTTTATTTCAAAAAAGGTATATCACTGCTAGAAAGTGCTGGGTTACAATGTAGGAAAATAACTTAGTCATTCCTGGCTCGGGCAATCATGTCCCTTATTTTACAAATTTGTTCTCTGCAGTAATCTAAAAATGTTGTAATTTCTCTAGGAGTATTAAAAGGGTTGGCAATTTCTTTAGCTTATTTTAGCAAAAATGGGAGGTCTTCTAGATCCCTGTTAGCCAGATATGCCAGGTTAGTGAAACGATCCATCCATGAGGCGTATGGCCTCTTGACAATCTTGTTCAATGTTCATGGCGCGTTGCCACTCCCCATTTATCTCCTGCTCGCAAGCCTCCACTACTTCACTAAGCTGTTGTTCCAATTTGTGGAATTGTGACTGCAGAAGTTCCTTTTGCACCATGACACTCCGCTCATTTTCTTTGGATTGTGCCAACATATCCTTCAGAAGATGCTTCTCATCCAAGATGGTATCACTTTGTTTGCTCTTTATTTTCAACTGAGAGTTGGTCGTTCAAAGACATTGGTCTTGTTTTATCATGCAGTCTTCTTCAGCCTTCCATTTTTTCTAATCTCTTCAATGCCTTGCTTGTTCTCTAAGTTCTCCCTTTTCTGAAGGGTGTATTCTTACTGACATCTCAATAAGTCTTCCTCTAACTTCTTGTTCTTGGTAGCCAACTCTTCTATTTTGGTCTTTAGCGCCTTGGTTGCTTTATCTTCCATGACAAGTGATGGAGCAGAAGTGTTTTCCAGGAGATAAGGGGGACTTCTAAAGGGTAATTTAACAATGGAGACCCTATTCAGGATCCATTCATGATATTCTTCTCTCACAGCATGGCTTCGGGCCCCTAATTCTTTTCCTTTTCGGTGGACTTTCTTCCACACATTCGCTATATCCCGAATGGTAGAGGCATAACTTCCCTTCGAGTAATACAAGATGAAAGGAGTGAGAGGCTCTTCATCAGGTGGTCCAAGCAAAGGATAAGCTAGCTGACACTTGGCTATGACGGGATTATAGTTGATACATCCTTACGTACCAATAAGGGGAACATTTAGGTAATCTCTACAGTGATGAACGATGGATTCAACTTCTAACCATTGTGGATACCATCTGACTTTCTCAGCCGTGAGCCCTACAAGGTGATTGGCCCACTTACGCCTATTCTTACTTACTAGTTGACACAGTTTTAGATCAGAAAAAGGGCATTCGGCCTTACAGACTTGGTGGAAGATATGAAATGTGAGCCATACGTACAAAGCAGGTAAACAACAAATAACTCTCTTTCCACCTTCTGTATGGCAAAAATCCATAGTACAGTACACATTTGCTAATACAGCTGTAATAGGATTCTCAAGTCTGTGCTTGCGAGCTAGGAATACAGCGATAGCATCGTAATCCACATAGTTGTCAATGTTGGGGAACAAGACAACACCGTAGATGGTAATAGCTAGAGTATCCATGAAGGCTTCCAAATCTTCCTTTTCTGCCAGGACCTGCATGTGTTTCTCGAGAAATTCCCGAGTGAATCTAGGAGTCTGATTTCTATTCAGTTGCACACTCCTTAAGGTTTCAGGATGGATCTTCAGAACACGGGTGTTGCGACCATGGTCTCGGCGCGCGACGCGGATTGGTTAAAGACAAATAAAAGAAAATTGAAACAGTATTGAAATGAGGCTCTTGAGAAGCCTAAAAAATAAAGGGTTCAAGGAGTCGCCACTAATATTATTAAGGAAAATATTAGGAAAACCTTTAAACAGCACTGGTTTTTTTTCCTTTTAAACAAAACATGAGATTCTGTTTAGTCCGGGAGTCGAATTACAGGAGGGGAAGGTATTAGCACCCCACACTGTCCGTAAAAAAAACAGTTACCCAAATTGATCATGCATAATTTCAAAAAATGATTATCAAGTATTTCATCCTTCATAAAACAATCATAAATAATATACACAATAAAAAAATATATAAATATGAATAAAACAAGGATAATAATAAAATACATCTCCTAAGTTTGTTGTTTTTAGTTTTAAGAAAATAAATAAACAAATGATTAAAAGACCATAAAAATAAAAAGAAAAAGAAAACAATAAGACGTCTTGTCTTAATTATTTTCTAGTAAAAAAAATGATTTTTATTGAGAAATATAAAGTTCAAAACAAACAAATAAATAAATAAATAAAGATAAGAGGAAAAAAATAGAATTAAACACATCAACATGAAGATAAAGAAATATAATACACTTAATTAATTAAAATTGACAAGGAATATTATTTAATTATCTTTTAGAAAAAATAAGATTAATAAGATGTCTTATCTAAATTAATCTCATCTTAAATTTAAGAAAAAAATGAATGAATAAATAACACACTATTTATTAGTCTTGATTTTTTATTTATTTTTTATGAAATTATTTTTTCTTAATTATTAAAAGGTTACTAAGAGAAAATAATAGGAAATCATGACCATAATAAAAAATGGATAATTATGTATACATATATATACATACTTATAAACTATTAAAATGGTTAAACGTAAATAAATAAATAGAAAGTGTAGAAAAATAAATAAATAAAAAAGCAAAAAGATAAATAACTAAAAATAAAAGTACAGAGAATAAATAATAATAAAAAAATAAAAAAATAAAGGTATAGAAAAATAAATAAAAGTTTAAAAATATAAAAAAAATAAAAATAAATAGACATAACAATAAATACATTAAAAATAAAAGAGCAGAAAAATAAATACATAAAATAAAGGGGTAGAAAAAAATAAATAATAAAAAATAAAAGAGCAGAAAAGTAAATAACAAAAATAAAGGGCAAGAAAGTAGATAACAAAAAAAAGGACAGAAAAGTAAATAACAAAAATAAAGGGGTAGAAAAGTAAATAATAAAAATAAAGGGACAAGAAAGTAAATACATGAAAATAAAGGGGCAGAAATATAAATAACAAAAATAAAGGGGTAGAAAAGTAAATACATGAAAATAAAAGGACAGAAATGTAAATAATAAAAATAAAAGGGCAGAAAAGTAAATATATGAAAATAAAGGGGCAGAAAAGTAAATAACAAAAATAAAAGGACCGGAAGGTAAATAAATAAAATAAAAGGGCATAAAAATAAATAAATAAAGGTAAAAATGTAAAAATAAAAAAATAAAAAAATAAACTAATAATTATAGAAATATAAAGTGCAGATAAATAAAGTACAGAAAAATAAATTAACAATAGTAAAAGTGCAGAAAAGTAAATAAAGAGAAATAAAAGTGTAAAAAAATAAATAAATAAGGAAAAATAAAGGTACAAACAAATAAATAAAGATGAAGATGCATAAAAAATAAATAAAAAGATAAATAACTACAGAAAAATAAAGTGCAGGAAAATAAAGTGCTTGAATATAAATAAAGAAAAATAAAAGTACAGAAAAATAAATAACAATTAAATAAGACGAATAAATAAATATAAATAAACAACTTTGTATTAATAAAAAATACCTTGGTACAAGATCAATTACAGAGAAACTAGAACGGAAGTCAGGAAATTAATTTTGTGTAGATTTCCTTTGCTTTTGGCTTTGTTTGGACTTGATTTGATGGTATTTGGATACCGGTTACAACACTTAGACAATATTTTAGCTCACAAAAACTCACATACTAAGACAAACAAGAGTGGTGCACTCATTTTCCTAACTAGGATTACACAAAGTAATTTTTGAAAACCAAAACTTCTAAAAATTCTCACAAAAATTTAACACTCTTTCTCCTATTTTTCCTCTTCTTCCCCCAAAATGCCTCAAAATCACCTTCTATTTATAGAAAAAATTTGGCATTGGATCCTCCATAAATGATATCACTTTTCTACTTTTTTAATTTGTCCAAATTTGATGTCAATTTCCCCAATTTTCTTCAATTATCCAACCAAACTGGGTCCCACCAATAATAAACCACCGTGACCTTTCTTTTCTTTTTTCTTTTTTTTAATTTTCGTTTTTTTTGAACTTTTTTTTGGACCCTTTTTATTTTTTGGCCCATTTCATTTTTTTTTAATTTTTTTGAATTTTTTTGGGCTTTTTTTTCACATTTTTTTTGTTTTTTTTATTTGGGCCCTTTTTTTTCCTTTTTTTCTTTTTTTTGGCCCCCTTTTTTTATTTGATTTTTTTATTATTACTATTTTCGTTATTTATTTATTATTATTATTATTTTGGTTTTTTTAATTTTTTTTGGTTTTTTGGTTTTTTTATTTTTTCTTTTTTTTCTTTTCCCTTCTTTTTTCTTTTTTTTCTTTTTTTCTTCTTTTTTTTAGCCCTTTTTTATTTTTTTATTTTTTTTGTTTGTATTTTTTTTGGCCTTTTATTTAAAAATATAAATGGAAGCTTAAATTATTTATTACATATATGGAAATATATAAAATATCCAATAAATATAAATTCCTACCCACACTATAAGGAGTAAAAAGGTAGTCACAAAACATCGTCTTCCCTCCCTTATTCTTTCCTCTTGGCTTCAGCATCCATCAGCCATTGCTTGAGAGAAATGAAGAGAATTGACGAAATGAGAGGTGTGGTAGGAAATAAAGAGGGATTGGGTATTTATAGAAATGGGGAAGGGTTACTATTCCAACGGTCACTATGCAATTTTTAATATTATTTTTTAAAAAATATGATCCGGGGTGACAATCTGGACTGGACGAGGTTCTAAGCACTGTACCACGTCACCAATGAGAACTGATAAGTCATAACCGGGGTCTGAAATCATTGGTCAACTATGGACATTTCTCTTCACCTCAGTTAAATATTAAGCATTGGGGGATCTCCTGCAGGTTTACCTCCGGTGTGTCTTGAAGTTCAAGTACGGATTAACACATCAGTTTTAACTTGAAGAACCTCGGATTCCCTTCGAACTGAGGTGTAAAATACCGTACTCCACTGAGGCTGTACGAGCTTAGAACTAATGAGGTAACACCGGTCATGAAACTGTGCTAGGACCCCGGTTAATGCAGTCAACATTGACTCCGGATTCTAGGACAAATAAACTCTTTTTTTCTTTCTTTTTTTCATATTTTAATATATATTGCCGGACAAAAATAGGTGTTCACAGATGCCCCTCTTTACTTCTTTTCATGAAAGAATATGAGACATATTCATATTATTGATGTGAAAAGAAAGTAAAGACGTGAACACCTACTAAGAATACTCGACAACTTTTGACAAGAAGTAAATAGCCGAATGGTGTTGTCCCAATGCTAGACAGTTTAAGGAGAGGCACTTGGAACATGACAGGAAGATAAACGGCATAACCTAGGGGTTAATACCTGAAGCTTTGGAAAAATATAAAGTTGTCTTGACATTTCGAGGAGCCTAAGAATAGGTATTTGAGGCTTCGACACAAAATAGATGACAAGGGGATGCCCCTGAATGATTTTGATTGAGATAGCCTAGGGAAGAATACCTGAGGCTTTGTCATGAAAATAAATGACTGGGTGGATGTCCCTGATTTGATTTTGATTATGATAGCCTAGGGAAGAATACCCGAGGCTTTGACATGAAACTAAATGACTGGGGGATGCCCCTGATTTGATTTTGATTGAGATAGCCTAGGGAAGAATACCTGAGGCTTTGACATGAAACTAAATGAATGGGGAGATGCCCTTGATTTGATTTAATAGCCTAGAAATGGATACCTGAGGCTTTGACATGAAAACAAATGACTGGGGGATGCCCCTGATTTGTTTTAGTAGCCTAGGAATGGATACCTGAGGCTTTGACATGAAAATAAATGACTGGGGGATGCCCCTGATTTGTTTTAGTAGCCTAGGAATGGATACCTGAGGCTTTGACATGAAAATAAATGACTGGGGAAATGCCCCTGATTTGATTTGGTAGCCTAGGAATTGATACCTGAAAGTAAGACTTAAGGGAAATACCTCTAACATAATGACTTATGATGGAGAATTATATGAGATCTATGCTCAAGAAGAATGTGTCTGAGATTGACTTTTCTGACTTAGTGAGGGTTCTGAGTGAATACAAGGATTGCATTTTCACATCTTAGTAAACCATCCCTACTGGAGTTAAGTGATAGGCTGAAACTGTTGATCTCGACTCTTCATGGGGAATATTTGTCCTTGTTGTAACCTCAACCCTGCATAGAAGAAATAATCAAGTGGAAAACCAAAGGTTAAAGATCTTGTTTCCTCCAGGTGACTACCTTAATCCTTATGGGACTTGTTATTACTCATGGCAGAGCGGAATATCCTGATTACCAAGGTCTGTGTAATTGGGAAGTATCAAGCTTGTTTGAGATTAAAAATATGCTTTTCATGATTTTTTTAAATATTTTTCACAAAATGCATGCAAATGAAACCTGACAAGACAAGGATTGGAACTGAAATTGAGAATTCCATATATTTACTTGGGAAAATTACAAGTTTACATCATAATTTTTAATCCAAACTTTTAGAGGACATAAAGACTACCCTATCCCTTTAGAGTATGCTCAAGCATAATACTTCTTGACTGCATCTGAATTGACCGGGAAAGATAACTCCTCACCATCCATGTTTGTCAAAATCAAAGCTCCTCCAGAAAAGGCTCTCTTTACGACGAATGGTCCTTCATAATTTGGCTTTCATTTGCCTCGGTGATCATTTTGATTCGGCAATATTTTCTTCAGTACCAAATCACCTTCATGAAATTGACGAGGTCGCACTTTTTTTTGTATGCCTTCTTCATACGCTTTTAGTATAACTGCCCATGACAGAGAGCGGTTAACCTTTTCCCATCAATTAAATTTAATTGATCATACCAGGACCGAACCCATTCAGCTTCTTCTAATTTGGCATCCATGATTACTTTTAAAGACGGAATTTCCACTTCTATTGGTAAAACAGCTTCCATACCATACACCAATGAGAAAGGTGTTGCCCCTGTCGAAGTTCGTACAGAGGTACGATATCCATGTAAAGCAAAAGGAAGCAACTCACTCCAGTCTTTGTAGGTTTCAACCATCTTTTGTATGATTTTCTTTATATTTTTGTTAGCAGCTTCCACTGATCCATTTATCTTAGGTTTGTATGGAGATGAATTGAGGTGTTTGATTTTGAATTCCTCGCAGAGTTCATCCATCATTTTATTATTTAGGTTTGTACCATTATCAGTGATGATCTGATTTGGTAAACCATATCTACAAATCAATTCTCTCTTGATGAATTTGACCACAACATTTTTAGTCACGTTGGTGTAGAAGCTGCTTCAACCCAATTGGTGAAGTAATCAATGGCCACCAAAATAAAGCGATGCCCATTCGATGCTTTTGGTTCAATGGGACCAATAACATCTATGCCCCACATAGCAAAAGGCCAAGGCGCTGTTAGAACGTGCAAAAAAGATGGTGGTGCATGAATGTTGTCTGCATAGGTTTGACACTTGTGACATTTCTTGGCATAGTTATGACAATCATTTTCCATTGTCATCCAATAATATCCAGATCGGAGAATTTTTCTTGCCATCGAGTGCCCATTTGCATGTGTTCCGAATGGCCCTTCATGAACATCCTTCATGATTTTGTTAGCTTCCGTCATGTCTACGCAACGAAGGAGAACAGAATCATAATTTCTCTTATAAAGTGTATTCCCAGTCATAAAGAAATTCAGGGCTAGGCGCCTGAGGGTTCTTTTATCATTTTCTGAGATACCAGGGGGATATTCTTGATTTTGAATATAATTTTTGATGTCATGAAACCATGGTTTCCCATCGGGCTCTTCTTCTATCTCATGACAATATGCAAGTTCGAGATGTCTTTCAATCTCGATGAAGGGCATGTCACACTCCCTACTTACGTTGAACATGGAGGCCAATGTGGCCAAAGCATCGGCTAATTGGTTATCATCCCGAGAAATATGATGGAAAGAGACTTCATCAAACCCTTTGATTAGTTCCATGATGTGAGCTTGATAAGGAATCAATTTTCCATCTCTAGTACCCCATTCTTCTTTCAGTTGATGAATCACCAAGGCAGAATCTTCGTATATTTGTAGAGATTTCACCTTTGCTTCAAGTGCCGCCTGAGTCCCCAAAGCACAAGCTTCATATTCTGCAATATTATTGGTACAATCAAAACAAAGTCTAGCAGTGAATGGGAAAAGTTTGTTATCTGGTAAGATTAGGATGGCTCCAATCCCATGCCCTAGTGTATTCAACGCCCCATCGAACATCAAAATCCAAGTTCTATTAGGACAATCTTTCTCTTTTGACAACATCATAATATTTTCGTCAGGAAATTCGAATGACATTGGTTGGTATTCTTTTAGGGGATGGTGGGCCAAGTGATCAGCCAAAGCACTCCCTCTTACAGCTTTTTGGGTGACATGAATGATATCATACTCAGTCAAAAAAACCTGCCAACGAGCTATTCTTCCCGTCAGAGCCGGTTTTTCAAATATGTACTTAATTGGGTCCATCTTAGATATCAACCAAGTAGTATAAGATAACATGTATTGCCTTAGGCAACGAGCAGCCCATGCTAATGCACAACAAGTTCGTTCCAAAGTGGAATATCGTGCTTTGCACTCAGTGAACTTCTTGCTCAAATAGTAAATAACATGCTCTTTTCTCCCAGACTCATCATGCTGCCCTAGTACACAGCCCATAGACTCATCTATCACTGTCAAATACAACAGGAGTGGTCTTCCCGGGGTTGGGGGAACCAAGATCGGTGGGGATTGCAAGTATTGTTTTATTTGGTCAAAGGCCTCCTGACAATCATCATTCCATTGTGATGGTTGATTTTTATGAAGCAACTTAAAGATTGGATTACATACAGCTGTTAGTTGAGAAATGAAACAAGCTATGTAATTCAACCTTCCAAGGAATCCTCGTACTTCTTTTTCAGTGCTAGGAGCAGGCATTTCCATGATTGCCTTTACTTTATCAGGATCCACTTCGATACCTTTCTCACTGACAATGAAACCAAGTAACCTTCCAGAACTAGCCCCAAAAGTGCATTTAGCTGGATTTAATCTGAGTTTGAATTTTCTCAGGCGTTCAAAGAGCTTTCGTAAGTCAATCAAGTGACCTTCAACGGATTTGGATTTGGCAATAATATCATCCACATAAATCTCTATCTCTTTATGCATCATGTCATGAAATAGAGTTACCATCGCTCTTTGGTAAGTGGCACCGGTATTTTTCAATCCAAAAGACATCACCTTGTAGCAGAAGGTTCCCCACAAAGTAATAAAAGTGGTTTTTTCCATGTCTTCGAGTGCCATCTTGATTTGGTTGTACCCAGAAAATCCATCCATGAATGAAAAAATGGAATGTTGGGCCGTGTTATCAACAAGAACATCAATATGTGGCAATAGAAAGTCATCTTTTGGGCTAGCTCTATTCAAATCCTAGTAATCAACACACATTCGTACCTTCCCATCTTTCTTCGGGACCGGAACAATGTTGGCCACCCATTCAAGGTATTTGGAGACAGCCAAGAACCCATCATCCAACTGTTTAGTTATCTCTTCTTTAATCTTTAAGAGCATTTCTGGCTTCATCCTTCTCAACTTCTGCTTTATGGGGACGCAACCGGGTTTCAATGGCAACTTGTGTTCAACGATGCAGTTATCTAATCCCGGCATATCCTGATACGACCAAGCAAACACATCGCTGAATTCGACCAACAATTCTATTAATTCTCTCCTATGTTCTCTACTCAAAGAGGTGCCGATCTTGACTTCTTGTTTGTTTTCTTCACTCCCCAAATTTATGACTTCAACAATTTTTAGATAGGGAGAAATTTCTTTATCTTCCTGATCTAGCAGCCTTAGTAATTCAGGGGAAGGTTCATCGGACTCTTCGTCCTCTTCGCTTGTTGGATTAAAATCATGATGGGAGAAAGCAATCTTATTATTTTGGAATTCAATTTCAGATCTGTAATTTATTTAATATAAAAAAGGCAAAATAAGGAAAATGATAATTGAACTTAACTTTTATTTATTTGAAATAATAAAGGAAACATGTTTTGCCCTTATTAAAACTCATCCTAAGGCTTTAGGCATAGCCAAAGGATTTAAACAAAAACCTACAAAGTGAACAATTACTTTGAAATGATCTCTGGAAACTCAACGGCTTCCCAATTACACAACTCAGTATTTGAAGGACAAGGGTAAATCAAGTCTTCTTCTCTCTTGGACTCATCATCGATGACTGCCACTTGGTCTGGAGATGTCAAGCCTGCACTCCTGAAGCTTTGGTAAAGGTCACAGATAGATCTTCGCAGTTAGGGGTTCTCAGTTTTCTAACCGTGCAAGTCATTTTTCTCTTTTATCTGCGAAAACCTTCGCTCTTTCCATTGGAGATGGATGATACCCCAGCCCAAAGCCGTTCTTATTCTCCTTAACCAATAATGGGTCTACTCCTCCATCAAGCATCTTCCCAAGCCCTTTCCCTGGCTGGAATCCAGATTTCATCATCACGTTGGCTACCATCATAGAAGCTTTGGAAGGACGAGCTAGTTGTAACCCTTCGCTCACATAGGTGGTGTGAGCAATTTCCAATGATTGGAAGGAAGTCTCAAGACTTTCTTCAGCCGCTTCTATATATGGAGTTGACATGGGCTTGCTGATAAGAAAATCTCCCTCACCAAAAACAATGATTAACTTGTTGTTTACCATAAATTTAAGCTTTTGATGAAGGGTAGATGGAACACACCGGCAGAATGTATCCAAGGCCTCCCCAATAGGCAGCTATAAGCAAGATTAATATCCATCACTTGAAATAATACGTTGAAGGTGCATGGGCCCACTTGGATGGGGATCTCAATATCTCCAATGACCTCTCTCCGAGTACCGTCAAAAGCTCTTACCACCAGTGTGCTTGGCTTCATATGTGACCCATCAAAAGGTAGTTGATTTAAAGTGGACTTTGGCATGATATTCAGAGAGGATCCATTGTCAACTAGGACCTTGGCTAAGATATGATCCTGACACTTGACAGAGATATGTAATGCCTTATTATAACCTCTCCCTTCAGCAGGTATCTCTTCATCGGTGAAAGTTAGGTAGTCATTTGAGGCAATATGCCCCACTATTCCTTCGAACTTTTCTGGCGAAATATCTTTCACAACATGTGCTTTATTCAAGACTTTCAATAACTTTCCACGATGTGATTCTGAGTCCAATAAGAGAGATAAAAAGGATATTTTTGCAGGAGTGCGATTTAACTGGTCGAGGACCTGGTATTCGCTTTGCTTAATGAATTTCAAAAATTCACAAGCATCTTCATCTGTTATTCCTTGGGGAGGGTCTTGTTCTTTACCACGACTTTCTTTTTCACTAACAGGTGCATCCTCCTTTCTCAAGTTTTTAGGAGCATAAACTCGTCTGCTCCTAGTCATTCCACTTGTCTCAGAAATATTGGTTACTGAGGATGACGATCCCTTTAGGAGTTGAGGGATTACATCCACTTCATACTTCCAAGGTACTGCATGGGTATCCTTGTATGAAAATGGAGATGGGGTCCTAATTGTCAAGGACGGATGGTTTATGACTGGTTCGGTCAAAGGTTTCTTGGTGTAATAGACCACCAAAAGAACAGGGGTGACTGGGCTTACTGAGTCTGTACCATGCTGCCCATGGATCATGTTGACATCATTACAAGGGCGATGATAAACTTCTACCAGATGTGTGTCAAGTAATTTTTGAAGCATTTCAGGCATCTGATTATGAATATCCTTATTAGAACTTTGAGTTTCAGATATTAATCCTTTCCTCAAAAGTTCATTATAGATCCATGGGAGAGGAGTTTTGATATCTAAAACATTCCTAACATGATCACTTCCCAAGTCATGTGTTATTGCATTTACCCCAGCATTTCCATGATTAGGCAAAGGATTTCTAATCATATTTGGGGAGCCTTCTTCGAAATCCAACCACTTGGCATTTATCAAATCACGTACCTTAAACTTTAAGGCAATGCAATTTTCTGTAGAATGCCCCGGTGCCCCAGCATGATAATCACACTTCACATTAGGATCATAACCTTTAGGATAGGGTGGCCCTACGGGTTTTAAAGGACATCATACAACAAGAGAACTTTTGAGAAGTTGAGGCAAAAGTTCAGTATATGTCATGAGAATTGGATCGAATTGGACAGAAGGACGGTCATTGTTTGGCTTTTTTTATGGAAGATTTGGGTTGGGATTTTGCATCCATTGTTGGGGAGGAGGTGGTGGTGTATTCTTGAAATTATGGACGAGTGGGGGTCTATATGATTGAGGATGGGGAAATGGATTTCCAGAAGCAGCAGCTATATAAGGATAAGGTCCGTACGGTGGATAATGAGGTGGGAAAGGGAAAGGGGAAGGTTGAAACATTTTTTAATTATGTTAACCTTGATTTCCCATTACAGCATTTACTTCCTCACCCTTCCTTCTTCCTGCCCCTGTCATAGGTCTTCCTATTGACGGGGAACTTTGGACAACTTTTCCTGTTCTCAAACCGCTTTCAATTCTTTCCCTTATTACCACCATATCAGAAAAGCTTGATGATACACTCCCAAGTATCCTTTCATAGAACGGTGGCTAAAGAGTGTCAATGAACATTGCCACTATCTCTTTCTCTATCAGAGGTGGTTCAACTTGTGTAGCCATTTCCCTCCATCGTTGAGCATATTCTTTGAAGGACTCAGTATTCCTTTTGGTCATGTTTTGAAGTTGCAGCTGGTCTAGTGCCATGTCCATATTGTATTTGTATTGCTTCAGAAAGGCATCGGCTAGATCCTTCCAACAACGAATACGAGTTCGTTCAAGGTGAGTGTACCAGCTCAATGCTGCCCCAGCAAGGCTATCTTGAAAAAAATGAATCAGCAACTTTTCATCATAAGCATATCCAGCCATCTTTCGACAGTACATGGTTAAATGGTTACGAGGACAAGTTGTTCCTTTATATTTATCAAATTCCGGTAATTTGATTTGGCAGGAATTACCACATCTGGAACTAGGCATAATTCAGAAACATTTGTTACGCCTAAGCCACTTCCTCCCTCTACTGCACGTAACCTTTCTTCCAATATTTCCATTTGCCCTTTTTACAAAGGCGCTGCTGACTGATCAGGATTTGGTGGAGGGACCTGAGCTTGGTGTAACAAGTTTTGGGAAACACCTGCCTGTGGTATTGGGCAACCATAAGGGAAATAATATGGCACTGCTTGTGGGTTTGGTTGTGTGGCATCATTTGGAGTCTGGTGATTTTGTAGTGTAATTGTATTAGGTAGAGTGACATTGGGTGGAGCCTGAGTGTTTTGGGGAACAACTGTTGATTGGTTGAAATTTGGAGGGTTAGATACAGGGGGATTGGGAATTTATTGAGCAGCAGGAGGATTCTCTTGATTAGGATTAGGATGCATGGTGTAATATCCTTGAGGTAAGCCATATGGAGGCCAAGCATATGCTTGCTGAACATTCCCGTCTTGGGAAACAAAAGGTGGCAATGGCATACCATAAGGTTGGTGTGAGATGAATGGAGTTTCAGTGACTGGAGCAGGATCATTTAAAGGTATAGGGTTCCCCTCTTGAGCTTGAACTTAAGGAGTGGATGTTTGTTCCCTATTTCCTACAGAAGATCCCCTTTCTGTACCTCTTTTTTCAAGGAGCTTAAGTATTTCTGACATCTGCTCCTTGATCTGGCCAACTTCATTCCTTAATTCTTCAACTGCGCTTTCCGGCTCTGCCATGAGTCTTGTTTGCAGTCGGGTTTGATAAGGAAGCTTTGAGCCCCTTCTCCCCGTATTGTGAATAAATACAAAGAAACCCCCTTGGTACAAGAACAAGTATTGTTAAATGACATAAAGAGATGTAACATAAATACATGATGAATTTTAAATATCGGTAAGCAAAGATAAACGTTTCTTTTAGAATGTCTTTTTCTAAAGTACTAAGTTAGAAGGAAAATACAAATTCAACATGAGATTTATTCATTGATCAACAACTTCTAATACATTGTTTGTTAGAACAACTCAAAATCAATTCTCTCTCGCTTTAGCAATCCAGACCTTCATTTCATCCAATCGCCCCTTGCAGTATTGGATGAATATTGTAATTTCCTCCGGTGTAGAAAGCGGATTCATCATCGTTTCAGTCTTCTTCAACAGGTGAGGAATATCTCCAAGTGTTCCATTAGCAAGACCGGCTAGATTAGAAAAACGGTCTCTCCAAGAATAGACAAGATTTTCCAACTCAACCCTTTCTAGGGTCATTAAACATATAATCTCTTCATATCTATCCTTGTCTTCCATGGCTTGCCATTTTTCTTCATTTATTTCACACTCGCAAGCACTGACGACATCTCTGACTTGTCGTTCTAGTTCATTAATTCGCGCTTGCATGAGGTTCTTTTCAACTTGAGCTTCTTCTTTTGTCTTGGCTAGAATTTCTTGTAACCGCCCTTTGTCAGCCAATATATCATTCTTTTGTTTCTCTTTGGTCTTTAATTGGCTGTTCATGGTTTGGAGGCATTGATCCAATTGCATCATATGTTCTCTTTCAATTCGCTGCTTCTTACCTATGTCTTCAAAGGCATTTTCTAATTCACACCTTTTTCTCTTAAGGGAAGCATTGTCTTGTTGAATTTTGATTAAATCATCCTCCAAAGCTTGATTTTTCTTTGTCATTTCAGCCAACTCACTCCTCAAATTTTCAATCTCTTTGCTTTCATCGGGAACTGGATTTCTCACATGAGCACCGTGATCTTTAAAGGGTAATTTAACAATGGCTACCCTATTTGAAATCCACTGGTGGTAACTTTCTTTTACGGCATGACTTCGGACACCCTATTCTTTTCCTTTACTATGAACCTTACCCCAAGCATCAATGACAGTTTGAATAACAGGAGCACTATTTCCCTCAATATAATAATGAAGGAAAGACGTTACTGTTTCTTCTTCTGCAGGCTGTATCATAGGATAAGCAAGTTGTCTTTTTGCAATGCTAGGATTGTAATTGATGCATCCTTGAGTTCCCATGAGAGGCACATTTGGAAATTTTCCACAACAGTAAATAATGGAATCCACGTTTATCCACTGAGGGTACCACCGAATCATGCTAGCAGATAATCCTGCCAGATGTCCTGCCCACTCCCTATTAGTCTTCTTAGTTAACCTAAGGAGCTTCAAATCAGAGATAGGACATTCAACCTTGCCAACTTGATTGAAGACATGAGAAGTAAGCCATAGATACAAGGTGGGTAGACAACAGACGATCTTTTTCCCATTCTGGTTGTGACAGGAATCCATTGTACAATAAATATCAGCTAAGACAGCAGTCATGAAACTTTCACCTCTAAGCTTTCTAGCTAGGAAAACATCAATTGCCTTGAAATCAATATAATTATCAAGGCTTGGGAAGAGGATCACACCATAGATGGCCAACGCCAAAATGTCAACAAACATGTCCCATTCTCCTTTCCCTGCCTGACTGAAGAGTTGCTGCTCAAAGAAGCTTAGTGCGAATCCTGAAATTTGGTTCCTGTTTAATTGAGCCTTCTTAAGCATTTCAGGATCCATCTTGAGAATGCGAGCTACACTGAAGATTGAAGCATGACGTTCAGTTTGATGATAAGGTTTCAAATCTTCTAATGGCAAGCCAAATATCTGTTCAAACTCCTCCAAAGTAGGAGCTAACTGGAAATCTTTGAATGTAAAACAGCAGAGAGGAGGATCATAAAACTGAGCTAGAGCAGTAAGGGCCCCTTCTTGCACTTCGACCTCTAAGAATTTTAAGATCTTTCCATACTTCCTTGTAAAGGTCATTTTCTGGGTAATATCCATCCTTTTGCTTAAGGACAACAGATTGCTAGTATTTGATCTGATGACTTTGAGGTGTAACAAATTTTTTAAACCAGTTGCCTTCACTTCTTGATCACTTGATCTTATGTTAAATTCCATTTTTAGTGATACTTACCGATGTTTAAATTTCACCTTTAACAAAAGAAATAAATGAATCAGATTAACAAAAAAAATAGTTTGATAAATATCCTCACATAAGAGTGTGATAATATTTATCATGACTTAAGTATAGAAAATATACATTTTTGATGATTTTTTTAAAAAAAAAACTTTGTGCCAATGAATAAAAGATAAAAGGAATGTTTTCCTAATTGTGTCTTAGACAAGGTAACCACCTAATTGGCTCTAAGGCTATTTAATCATGTTTCTTCAAAAGGTAATTGTTCTAATTGGTTCTAAGAAGGTCACCGGAGCTCTGATCTTTAGCTATGAGTCTTATGCAAAAAGTAGGGAATCCTACTTAGTGCAGACATCATAACTAAGATAACACCCCGGCTGAGATTTTCACGCGAATCATGGTAGGACGTCTCGTCCTAAATGACACCGCTAATAATCTCCCCTAGCCTATGTCTTTTACGGGGCCCGGGAATAGGGTCCCTTCTAATAGTGTGTGCATTATGGTGAATGTAAAGTGTGTGGGGCATTCATACCTGGATTTTTACCCATTCTTCACAGAGAACAAACATAAAGCAAAATAAATATCACATGTCTTCTACCCTAAGGTTCTAAATTAAGGCAATAAAGAAGTAAAAAAAACAGTATAAAATCTAAAATTAATGGAAGATTAGATAAACAACAAGAACAACATAACAAATAAATATAAAGGATGAAATAATTAACAATCAACAAAATACACAAGATCAATTTAACGGGCTTGACTCTCAAAATGTCCCCAGTGGAGTCGCCATCTGTCGCGACCAGGGTCCCGGCGCGCGACGCGGACTGGTTAAAGACAAATAAAAGAAAATTGAAACGGTATTGAAATGAGGCTCTTAAGAAGCCTAAAAAATAAAGGGTTCAAGGAGTCGCCACTAATATTTATTAAGGAAAATATTAGGAAAACCTTTAAACAGCAATGGTTTTTTTTCCTTTTAAAAAAAAACATGAGATTCTGTTTAGTCCGGGAGTCGAATTACAGGAGGGGAAGGTATTAGCACCCCACACTGTCCGTAAAAAAAATAGTTACCCAAATTGATCATGCATAATTTCAAAAAATGATTATCAAGTATTTCATCCTTCATAAAACAATCATAAATAATATACACAATAAAAAATATATAAATATGAATAAAACAAGGATAATAATAAAATACATCTCCTAAGTTTGTTGTTTTTAGTTCTAAGAAAATAAATAAACAAATGATTAAAAGACCATAAAAATAAAAATAAAAAGAAAACAATAAGACGTCTTGTCTTAATTATTTTCTAGTAAAACAAATTGATTTTTATTGAGAAATATAAAGTTCAAAACAAACAAATAAATAAATAAATAAAGATAAGAGGAAAAAAAATAGAATTAAACACATCAACATGAAGATAAAGAAATATAATACACTTAATTAATTAAAATTGACAAGGAATATTATTTAATTATCTTTTAGAAAAAATAAGATTAATAAGATGTCTTATCCAAATTAATCTCATCTTAAATTTAAGAAAAAAATGAATGAATAAATAACACACTATTTATTAGTCTTGATTTTTTATTATTTATTTATTTTTTATGAAATTATTTTTTCTTAATTATTAAAAGGTTACTAAGAAAAAATAATAGGAAATCATGACCATAATAAAAAATGGATAATTATGTATACATATATATACATACTTATAAACTATTAAAATGGTTAAACGTAAATAAATAAATAGAAAGTGTAGAAAAAAAAATAAATAAAAAAGCAAAAAGATAAATAACTAAAAATAAAAGTACAGAGAATAAATAATAATAAAAAAATAAAAAAATAAAGGTACAGAAAAATAAATAAAAGTTCAAAAATATAAAAAAATAAAAATAAATGGACATAACAATAAATACATTAAAAATAAAAGAGCAGAAAAATAAATACATAAAATAAAGGGGTAAAAAAAATAAATAATAAAAAATAAAAGAGCAGAAAAGTAACAAAAATAAAGGGCAAGAAAGTAGATAACAAAAAAAAGGACAGAAAAGTAAATAACAAAAATAAAGGGGCAGAAAAGTAAATAATAAAAATAAAGGGACAGGAAAGTAAATACATGAAAATAAAGGGGCAGAAATATAAATAACAAAAATAAAGGGGTAGAAAAGTAAATACATGAAAATAAAGGGACAAAAATGTAAATAACAAAAATAAAGGGGCAGAAAAGTAAATATATGAAAATAAAGGGGCAGAAAAGTAAATAACAAAAATAAAGAGACTGGAAGGTAAATAAATAAAATAAAAGGGCATAAAAATAAATAAATAAAGGTAAAAATGTAAAAATAAAAAAAATAAAAAAATAAACTAATAATTGCAGAAATATAAAGTGCAGATAAATAAAGTACAGAAAAATAAATTAACAATAGTAAAGTACAGAAAAGTATATAAAGAGTAATAAAAGTGTAAAAAAAATAATAAATAAGGAAAAATAAAGGTACAAACAAATAAATAAAGATGGAGATGCATAAAAAATAAATAAACAGATAAATAAAGTGTAGGAAAATAAAGTACTTGAATATAAATAAAGAAAAATAAAAGTGTAGAAAAATAAATAACAATTAAATAAGACGAATAAATAAATATAAATAAACAACTTTGTATTAATAAAAAATACCTTGGTACAAGATCAATTACAGAGAAACTAGAACGGAAGTCGGAAAATCAATTTTGTGTAGATTTCCTTTGCTTTTGGCTTTGTTTAGACTTGATTTGAAGGTATTTGGATACCGATTACAACACTTGGACAGTATTTTAGCTCACAAAAACTCACATACTAAGACAAACAAGAGTGGTGCACTCATTTTCCTAACTAGGATTACACAAAGTAATTTTTGATTATAATATTAGACTGTGATTAATAATATGCAATTATGATTTATGATATTTGATTGTGATTGATGACATTACAATACTTGATTGTGGTTGATGAGTGATTGATGACCTTGTGATATGAAGTTTGAGCATATAGCAAGCATGACGAAAAGTTAAAACTTAGTAAGAATTTTCTCACCTTACTCTTTAAATTTTTATTCCAAGAGAAAGTATTTTATAATTATTTTAATCTTTAATTTCTTAGAAATAATTTTCACTAACTTTATTTTTAATCTCTAGAATAAAATCTAGTATTAGAAAGAAGCTATTTTATGAAAATCAGAGGTTGAGATAATTAATTCTTGAATTAAAGAAAATTTTTATAGTTTTAAGTATTCTTAGTTAATGATTTAAAAAAAATTCTTTTAGAAATCAAAAAATTAAATTGGTTTTCCCTAATAAAATAACTAAAGGATATCTTGTTATAGTTGAGATTTCTAAACTCAATCTAGTTAAGATTCAAATTGGGAAATATTATGTAAATATGTGAAGTTTTTTTTAAGAGAAAGTTTTGAGATATTTAAGGCTTGGAAACTCAATTTTGGTGAGATATGAAGGAAGACTGTACTAAATTTATTCTGTATAATAGAAGTTTAAAGAAGAACTTATGAGAATGTACAGTTTATTGAGATGATTTGTGAACCTTTATGGTATTTAATAATTGAGTTTCTAAAAGTCTTAACCAACTAAATATACGAGTAGTTCATGCATCATGAATCGTTAAAGAAAAATGAGATGTGATGTTGTCTGGAGACGGATTATAGAAACCAAGGATACATTAGAAGAGGTTCAAATGCGAACCTTGGGATGAGAGGGTGTGGAAGGGTGCTTTAGGGGACCTGGGGTCGCTCCCTAGTGTTGGGTACTTTCACAATAAAAACCTTCTCAGTCTGACTAGTCTCTAAGTGTTTCCACGCGAGTTGAGCTGTTCATATGCTACAAAGGCATTTATGTTATTATCCGGAATTATGGAACAGTGTAAACTCCTGGTTGGCCCAGTGTAAATTAAAACTTTAAGGGCCCACATGCATAAAATGAATGAGATGGTAGTATTAAAAACATTGCATGACATTCATGTAATTGTGACATTCTATGTGGGTGATTGTAAATGAAAGTATAATTGTTATGTTATGAAAACTCTACATTCATAATTTGATTATGTATATGATTGAGTTTGAAATTATTATAGATTGTGAAATCTCTTATGCTTATGTCTTATCTGTAAAATATTATATTCTGTTTCTCACCCCTTCTTGTTTGAATTTCTGTAACGTCCTAGGTTATTTTTGTATTTATTTTTATTCAATTGATTAAATCTTATGATAAATTTTTTTTCTTGAAAATTAATCGAGATTTAGTGAAATAGCATTTAGTTTTACTGACTTATTCAAGTGATAGCAGTCACAGTCAAATTAAATAAATGAGCTCTAGAAAGAAGAACAAGTTAATCTAAGCACAACGGATGGGGAAAAAGGGAATCAGGGCCTCCCGCTTGAGCGGGGCCCCTACCCGTCTGAGCGAGATTCTGGACTCTCGCTTGAACGAGGTTTCTATTAGCTTGAGCGAATACCTTTCGCACATCGGATTGGGCAAAACATGCAAACGGACTCCCGAAATATCTCACCCTAAAAATGATTCTGTTAACCAAAGGGTTGTCATAGCTACCATGAGAGCATATGTAAATGACAGTGATGTATTTTAAAATATAGATTTGCATCCGGTCCGGTCTTGGTTAAACATAACTAATAATAATGCTCGGAAGTTCTTATAACATATAACTCTATAGAGAGTCACTCAAAGTCACTCGGACCCTGGCACCGATCTCCCCATTGGTGCGACTCCATGGCTCCTTCCCCCTCCCTGTCACTGGTTACTAAAAAAAAAGAGCAAGGGTGAGTGTTTGGCATTGTAATTAATATAGAATAGAACTTACAAATATACATACATAATTATATACATACATCAAGCATCATTCGAAAGTAAGCACAGTTTACTCAACAAGTACATCATTTGCAACCATCAAAGGGGTTAGCCCATATTTAACAAGATATCAATTTTTCACTCGGAAATCTATCAAATTACACATAGAAACATAGTGTATTACATACGAAAACTATATTAACCCAACCAAGCAATTCCATCACATTCATCACAATCACCACTGACTCTCATACAATCTGACTTCTAGTATCCGGATACTAAAGGATTGGCCTTCAGCTGGGGGTCCTACTTGACACCCCGTGAACCCTGCTTGGTTCACCGAGTCCTGCTTGACTCTCCACCTCGACCACTGGGTCCTACTTGACCACTGGGTAGCTCAACTGGGCATGAAAACCACGGGAGCCGGAAATGAGGGGCTATCATATACCGTCGGCCATCCCACACCATATAGTCATTCAACAATTTACCTTTCACATAATAATATCAATTCCTCATCACTCGGGTAGCCTGCTTGCTAACCCGACGTCACATAACACTGATCATTTTAACATTAGATATCACAAGATCATAACATGATAAACTCAACCACACCCGATCCTCCACTAATTAATGTACCCAGTCACACATGCACAAGCATAAACACACAACTACGTTTAGCAACATTTTCCTTAACCTGCTTACACTACCTCAATGACCTGAATAAGAAGCGAGTCCTATTCTAATTAATTATAACCCGAACACCCCCCTTACTTTGGTTCCACGCTTCGATAATCTGCTCTCTGTGTCAATTCCTTCCTCTGAGCACTGGTTTCGCAGTCTCAGCTCCGTCACTCAGTCTTCCGTTGCTTAACCTACTACCTACGAATCATAAAGTACAGCTCGTCACTTCAACGCCCCTTAGTTCATGGACTGTATTTGGGCTCACACTCACCAAAGGAGTGGAGAACAGCCTCGAATATAGCCATGCATGGCCCTTAACCGCCAAAGAATAAAAGGGATAAGGGAATCACAATTGGAACGGATCAGTAGACTCACCTTGAAGCCTCGATCACAGGAATGGGATTCAGTTGAAGTTCAGACACAAATGGAGTCCCTCCCCAGCGCATGCAACTCATTGTTAAGAGAGGAGAAAACGAAAGAGAAGGGACAGACCAGCAGCAGAGGTAACTCGCAAATAATGAAGAGGGAAGGAAGAGAATCTTCTTATATATATATAAAGCTCATGGGCAAGATCGTCTTTTCCTTTATTTTATTTGTATTCTCCCTAAATTTTAATCAATTTCACCATATTAAACTATTTCATCGTTATCAAATCAATTACACTTATTTATTCCCTCAACGTTTAATTATTCACAATTCTCTAATACTTCACAAGAGTATAGGCCCAATATGAATATCGGCCCCCCGGCGTCCTAGCTTAGTGTTCATACCTTGGAAATCCGAGCTACAACCTGAGAGGTCGGATATCTCATCCGTGCTCACCTCTTGGTTACCTACACCCGTTGTTTCAGTCATTATGAGGTTAATCCGGGCTATGACCCCGAGTGAGGCGCTTTCCTCACATCGGTTTGGACCAAACCACCTGGCCCTGTCCGCTCTTCTCTTACTCTTCCGATCTTCAACTCCGCCTGCCCGCTCTTCTGAGACCGATCTCGACACCAGCTTTCCCGTCTCTGGCTCAGACAGAACAAATATTAAATATTAAATAAAACTTCTAAAACATTTACTAACATTTCCCATTTCTTATAATTCTCATTAAAACATCAGGGATGTTACATCCACCCCCCCTAAAAGGAGATTTCGTCCCCAAAATCAGTGTTCCGGTTGGAAAAGATGAGGGTACATTCACCTTATATCGGATTCTAACTCCCAAGTGTAGTTCATCCAATGTAAATTCTACCACTTCACCTTCACCAGCAGTACCTCCTTGTTCCTTAACCGTTTGGTTTGATGCTCTTCAATGCTAATCGGTACCGCCTCCACCGTCAGGTTCTCCTTCACTTCAATGGAGTCACTCGGTACAATCATGGTATCACACAGAATGTAGGCTCGAAGTTGCGATACGTGGAACACGTTGTGAATGTTAGTCAACGATTGGGGAAGATCCAATCGATAAGCGACTTCACCAATCCGTTCTAGTATTTGGTATGGTCCAATATACTTTGGATTAAGCTTTTGGCTCTTCAAAATTTGACCTACACCCTTAGTCGGTGAAATCCTTAGGAACACCCAATCACCCACTTGGAATTCAAGGGGTCTGTGCCGATTGTCATAATAGCTCTTTTGCCGGTCTTGGGCAATTTTTATCTTCTCTCGGATTAAAGCGATTTGTTCATTCATATCTTGAATCATCTCAGGCCCCAGATGAAGGGCATCACCGTTCTCATTCCAACATAATGGAGTACGACATTTCCGACCATAAAGAGCTTCATATGGAGCCATCCCAATGCTGCTATAGTAACTGTTATTATATGCAAACTCTACCAAGGGCAAGTATTTCTCCCATGATCCGCCCTGTTCCAGTACACATGCCCTTAACATATCTTCAAAAGTTTGTATAGTCCGTTCTGATTGGCCATCAGTCTGGGGATGGTAGGCTGAGCTCAGTTTGAGGTCAGTACCCAGTTGTTATTGCAAACTCCCCCAAAACCTCAAAGTGAATCAGGGATCCTGATCAGAGATAATGCTTGAGGGCACACCATGCAGTCGTACAACTTCCGCAACGTATAACTTAGCTAATCGTTCTAGCGACCACTTTATATTTATTGCCAGGAAATGCGCACTTTTGGTTAGTCGATCAACAATCACCCAAATCGCGTTGTATCCAGTTCGAGTGCGAGGCAGTCCGGATACGAAGTCCATGGTGATACCTTCCCACTTCCAGATCGGAATTTCTGGAGGTCGAAGCAAACCTGGAGGTCGTTGGTGCTTAACTTTGCACTTCTGGCATATCACACAGGATTTCACATACTCAATTATTGCCTTCTTCATGCTTGGCCACCAGAATTCCTTTTTTAAGTCATGAAACATTTTTGTCACTCCCGGATGTATACTCAGAGAGCTCTTGTGTGCTTCTGATAGCACCGCTTGCCTGAAGCCTCCATGTGCAGGCACCACCACTCGGTTCCTGAATCTCCATATACCATCGTTACCCCGAGTTATCTCTACATTTTTGCCTTGGGTCTGAGTATCAATCAGCCTCAGTAACTCTTCATCGTCTTTCTGTGCAGCTACCACAGACTCCAGAAATTCGTTGGAGATTTTTAACATTCCGATTGTCATTCGGTTTGGCGCGTCCATAACAATTCCAACATTCATATCTCTAAAGCTTTCCAGCAATTCCTGTTCTCTACCCATCAGGTAAGCCACGTGTAATACCTTCCTGCTTAGTGCATCTGCCACAACATTCACTTTGCCTGGGTGATACTTTAAATCGAAGTCGTAATTCTTCAAATACTCCACCCATCGCCTCTGTCTCATATTTAGCTCCTTTTGATCAAATAAGTACTTTAAACTCTTATGATCACTGAATACTACAAAGCGAGCTCCATACAGATAATGGCGCCAAATCTTCAGTGCGTACACCACTGCTGCAAGTTCCAGATCATGAGTCGGGTAATACTCCTCATGTGACCTCAATTGCCTTGAAGCATAGGCAATTGCCCGATCAGCTTGCATCAACACACACCCCAATCCAAATTTGGATGCATCACAATATACTTCAAATTCCTGTGTTACATCAGGCAGTGCAAGCACAGGGGCAGTCGTTAAACATCGCTTGAGAGTTTGGAAGCTTAATTCACACTTTTCCGACCACACGAAGGGGTTTCTTTTCCTTGTTAACCGAGTCAGAGGGAGTGCTATCCGAGAGAACCCCTCAATGAAGCGTCGATAGTATCCAGCTAATCCGAGGAAACTCCCGATTTCAGTTACTGACTTCATCCTCTCCCAAGCCATAACCGCCTTAATTTTTGTCGGATCAACTGAGATTCCCTCTTGGGAAATTACATGCCCCAAGAATTGTACACTACTCCCCCAGAAATCACACTTAGATAGTTTAGCGTACAACTTCTTCTCTCGGAGTACTTGTAAAATAAGTCGAAGATGTTGAGCATGCTCCTCGTCCGACCTCGAATATACCAAAATATCATCAATGAATACTACCACAAACTGGTCCAAGTACGGTTGAAAGGTCCGATTCATATAGTCCATAAAAATGGCAGGAGCGTTCGTTACTCCAAAGGGCATTACTACGTACTCGAAGTGCCCATACCGAGTCCGAAATGCTGTTTTTGGGGTATCCTCCGACCTCACTCGGATTTGGTGGTACGCCGACCTCAAATCGATCTTAGAGAACACAACGGCGCCTCGTAACTGGTCCAGTAAATCATCAATCCGAGGTAGTGGATATTTATTTTTGATTGTCAGTTTGTTCAGCTGTCGGTAATCAATGCACATTTGTATACTACCGTCCTTCTTCTTTACCAGTAACACCGGAGCGCCCCAGGGTGAAGCACTGGGTCGGATAAAGCCCTTTTCTAGTAATTCGTTTACTTGTTTCTTCACTTTGGTCAATTCCACCGAAGACATTCTATATGGCACTTGGGACACAGGTTCTGCCCCGGGAATCAAGTCAATAGAGAAATCAATCTCCCGACTGGGAGGTAGTGATGATGCATGATTTATCTTTAATTCTCCATTTTAAATGTGTATAATTTGCCATCACTTAGTGTGTAACATATTGCATTTTAACACATTTTTATCATTTGATCTTTATGTAATATTTGATTGTTAATTTGTGCCAAAAGAAAATAGATCAAAGAAACTCAAGAATGCCAATCCAAAATGAAGATCAAAGTGCCTAAGGATCAAAGGAATCAAGCTATATGCAAAAAGATCTCAAAAAGGGTGGAAAAAATACACAAAATAGGGAGAATCAGGGGGATGAATCGATTCATCCCCCTCCTGAATCGATTCACACGGATTTAAAGCACCCAAGAAGTGAAATTTTGCAAATTGAATCGATTCATACGGGTTTCAAAGGCAATGAATCGATTCTTCCCTCCTTTGAATCGATTCACACGAGTATTTTTGGCCCAGAATTGCATTTTGAATGCATGAATCGATTCATTTCACCATTGAATCAATTCATGAGTGTATTATTGGCCCAGAAACATGTTTTTAAGCTTCTGGATAGTGGGCAAGGCACTGAAGATGTTGGGCAAGGCACTCAAGCTGATCATGGAGCACTTAAATTGATAATGGAGCACTTAAATTGATAATGGAGCACCATGGAATTGTAAATTCAAGAGTGCATCTCCCATTATGAATTAATTATGGCATTAGTTTTGCTTTCTGATTCCTATAAATAGGCACAAGAGGAAGGCTTGTAAGACACCATTCATTCTTCATCAGATCCTCCTTCATACGTTCCTCTTCTCTTCTCTGTTGGAATTCTTCCAGCAAAATCTTCATTTCCGGGTTAGTTTCTTTGTTTATAGTTGTAATTATGGAGGGTTAAAACCCTTAGATTGATTTTCTTGGAGAATGTTGTAATGTAATTTTGAGGTCATTAATTTTAATATAGTATGCTTTTATTATTGTTATTTCTTCATAATCATTCTCTACTTATTTAATTCCATTTTGTTTAATTGAATTTGTATGCTTAATCGGTTTAATTATTCAAATGGAGTAAAATAAGATTTCAAATTAGAATGGATTAAGGAAATATACATGCTTAATGAATATTTTCATAATCACTTTTAATAATTATGGTTTGCTTAATTCCATAATTTAAGAATAGATTATGTATATAGGCGATGTTCTTATGTATGCTCAATAATTCCTAGATTTTAAGATCTGGACTCCTTTTGCTTAATTAGGATGCTTGATTAAAATATTCATTTTTAAATGAAAGTAAAGGAATTATGAATTGAAAAAGACGCTTAGTTGATCAATTCAAATTGAGCTAAGAAATTAACATTAATAAGTATACAAATTATTTTTAGTGAACCAAGGATAAATTTATTTACAATACTCCAAGAAAATCAATCGCTTGTTTTTTATTGTTTTAAATCCTTTATTTACCTTGTTTTAATTTTAATTGTGACAACAAAAATCAATCAAACCCCCCCCCCCCAATTGTATGTTAGTGAACTTATGTTTGTAAAAATTTTTAGTTGTTTAGTTTTAATTTTTAATTGTTAAAAATTAGTTTAAGACTTGATTTTTCCAAAATTTTTGTGTTGATCCTTGAGAGAACGACCTAGGTTGACACCCTAGTACTACGTTAATTAATTTTAATGTACTAATTTGACGGAATCACGACTGCAAAAAAATTTCCACGTCAAATTTTGGCGCCGCAGCCGGGGATCAACGATCTTTAGGAAAAACTCTTGTTTTTAATTAATTTTTTTTATTAAAAAAAAATTTAAAAAAAAAACTTCTTTTGTTTATTTGTTTGTTTTATTTTATTTCTTTTGCATGATTTAGGATTCTTATGATTTATAGCTCATCATGATCAAATATCTTGTTGTATGCTATGAATGACTAGAAGAACTTTTGAGCATTTATATTCATTTGATCCTGAAATTGAAAAAACTTTTCATAGGTTAGTTAGAGAAGCTAGATTTAATAATAACTTTGTTGATATTGATAGTGATAGTATTTTTTCTGAATCTGTTGAAAGTACTGCTAGTTTTTCTGATATGGCTGAACCTCGTGAAAGAACTCTTAGAGAACTAGCTGCTCCTGAATTCACTTACGAAAGTTTGTGTATTCAATATCCTAATAAGGATGTCCCTTTTATTCTTAAGACCGGACTTATAATCTTGTTGCCTAAGCTTCATGGTCTTACGGGTGAAGATCCGCATAAACACCTCAAAGAATTTCACATTGTGTGTTCCACAATGAAACCCCAAAACGTTCAAGAAGACCATGTCTATCTTAAAGCGTTTCCTCATTCTTTAGAGGGTGTTGCTAAGGATTGGTTGTACTACCTTGCTCCAAGATCAATCACAAGTTGGAATGACTTAAAGAAAATGTTCTTGGAAAAATTCTTTCCTGCCTCTAGAACAACTGCAATCCGTAAAGACATATCTGGCATTAGGCAACTCTCTGGAGAAAGTCTTTATGAATATTGGGAGAGATTTAAAAAACTCTGTGCAAGTTGCCCTCACCACCAAATTTCTGAACAACTTCTTCTTCAGTACTTCTATGAAGGTTTACACCACGTTGATCGCAACATGATTGATGTGTATTTGTATGTTGATGTAGGTTTTGATAATGACACAACAAATGAAGAAGTATCAAAGATGTTATCAAGCAATTGATTATGTTTAATGTGGAACTTAAAATGGTTGACGTTTAATTTTGATGAACAATCAAGAACTTATGTTAAAGGCATTTAAGGATAAGTTAATCAAGTACAAATGATCAACAAATGTGCCAAGAATCAAAGGATTGGAGCCAAGACTCATCAAATATCAAAAAGGATAAAACAAAGTGTCCAATTTCATGCAACAGGTGCATGAATCGATTCATCATGCAAGGGAAAGGAGAATGAATCGATTCATACGGTTTTTGGACCCAGGAATGCACTTTTGCCAGCATGAATTGATTCATTATATGTGTGAATCGATTCACACATTTTAATTTGCCCAGTAACTTCATTTCTATGATATGAATCGATTCTTTTCTCAAGTTTAATCATATGAATCGATTCTTGTTGCTGTCAGAGCATAAAATCATGCGCAGAATGAATGTTTCCCTTCGGTTGAATCAATTTGGAAGACCCAAGGCAATGCTCCATGCTTTGTCCCTCTCCACATGCATATGTCTCATTGGAAATACATTCAAGACAAGCATGCCTAACAAGTTAAACCTCCAAGGAATTAAATATTGCAAAAACTCATGCCATTGGGGTCTATAAATAGAGAAGAAGATGAAGACCAAAGACACACCTTCAAGAGATGCATTTCCTCTGAATTTCTTCTTCATCTTATTCTACTTTCTCTCTATAATTTACATATTGACATATCCTCTTAGTGAGTTACTTAAGAGTTAGAGGGAAGAATTTTTAAGTGAGCTAAAACTTGTATATCCTCTCTTTGAGAGTTAATTTGTGTGTGAGCTTTAAATTGTATATCCACTCTAGTGAGAGAGTTTACTTGTACACTTAAACACCAAACATCTTAGAAGCTTTGGGTTGGGTTTCAACCTTGTAATTGTGAGATTGAGAGATTGGGTGGGGTGCCCTTGTACTTGTGAGGATTGGATTCTTGAGTGTGGGACACTAGGAAGTTGCAATTGCTCAAAGTGTATCTCTAATCTACAATAGTGGAAATCCTCTAAGTGGGTTGCTTAGAGGCGAGACGTACACCGGCGTGGTGGAACTCGTTACATCGGTTTGCAAAGCTTCTCTTCCCTTAAACTCATCTATTATTGAGAACTTCACTTGCATGCTAAAACATCTACATTAATTTGGTGTGGTTTAAATCCTTGAATTAATTGTCTCAAATATTGTTGAACTTGAACATTGTTCTATTGAGTTAAATAATCTTGTTAACAACTTGATAAATCTATTGGACATTATCTAGTTAATTTTAAAATTGGAGTTAAGTGTTAAATACTAAGTGTCTCAAGAATTGAATAAACTAATAGTGGGTCTTAATTATTAAAATCAATTCTTGAACATAGCATCTTTAACTCAATCCTTTATTATGATATGTGTTTCATAATTATCTCATCTCTTGCATTGTATTATTTGTGTATCACTAATCATTTTGAAGGGGTTTCCAAGCAAAAATTTGAAATACTCAATTCACCCCCCCTCTTGAGTATCGAGGCCTTGGCTAACAAGTGGTATCAGAGCTTGACTCTTGGAAGATCAAGCTTAACGGCTTCAAGAGATCAAAATGGCCTCTACTTCTTATGATACACTTCCAATAAATAGACCACCAATCTTCAATGGTAAGGACTATGTCATTTGGAAAGAAAGGATGAAAATCTTCATCCAAGCCTATGATATCAAGGTATGGAATGCTATTCAATGTGGTCCTTTTATTCCTAAATACATAGTTAATAATATAGAATGTATGAAGCCCATAAACTTATGGACTAAGGAAGAAGAAAAGAAAGTACAATTTAATCTAAGAGCAAAAATCATTATCACATTAGCATTAGAATCTAATGATGTTGCTAGAATTAAAATGTGTGATAATGCTAAAGAAATGTGGGATACTCTTGGAACAATCTATGGAAATACTAACGTTGATAAAGATGCAAGGATTAGTTCCGTTTCTTGTCAAGATGGAGAGCTCAAAATAAGTCAAGGAGAAGAGTTCAACAAACCGGGAGAAGAAATTACATGCCTAATGACAAAGCACTCCCAAGATGATGAGGTATGTTCATTAAATGCTTTTGGTGAAAATCATGATGAAAATGAAATTGATAAAAATGAATTGTTAGAAGCTTTTGAGGAATTGCATGAAAAGTTTATTTTACTATCAAAGAAATATGCATGCTCAAAACAAAACATCTTGAAACTTGAAAGACAATTGCATGATTCTCACATAGAAAAAGAAACTCTTAAAATTCAAAATGGTAAATTAGTTGCTTCAATTATCCCTCCAAGGACTTATAATGATAGTAAGGATTGTATGCTTATTGAAAAATGTATGCTTCTTGAAAATGAAAATAGAGAACTAAAAGAAGCACTCAAGAAGCTCACAAGTAGTCAAAAGAATTTAAGTGCATCTCTTAAAAATCAAAAGCATACAAGGAAAATAAGTCACTACAAGAATCCCTTAGTGCTCTATAAAGAAAAATCTAAATCTATTCTTAGATATACTAATCATGAAAGAAAAAGGAACTCTATGACAAATAGTTTTGAAAGGAAGCACATAGAACACAATAGGAACCATTGCAATCATACTATAAATTACTCTTTGAATGCAACTTGCGCTTATTGTGAAGTATATGATCATATACCTTCAAATTGTTTTATAAAGAAATCACGTCAAAAATGCATGAGAAAAGTATGGATTCCTAAAACAATTTTTGAAATCCCAAACTAACAAAGAAGGACCCAACTCTCAAAGGGTACCATGAAACTTGATACTTTGTAGGCTTATTCAAAATCGACAATCTCTCATTGACAAATCAAGACTCATAACCTTCACCTCAAAGATCAAAGGAAGAAAAAGACAAGGACACATATCTTGCAAAATTCAAAGGTACAATTGGATCCTTAACTCACTTGAACAAATGACATGGTTGTCACGATTAGTTGATTATGAATTTGATTGATAGTTTATCAAATTTTGTTTAGAAGTAATATCCTCTAAAAATCAAATTCCATACTTGTTCAATAAAATTTTAATTTGATATTTATGTTTGAACAAGAGAGGTGTGAAATCTTGAAAGGGATAACTATTTAGGATTAATGATGTATACCCTTATGTTTTTGATGATCTATATGATTGGTGATGAATGATTACTTGGGTGACATGTCTTAACACCATGAAAAACTTGATTAAAGTTGTTTGCACCCTCATGTGTCAAGAAAAATCAATTATTGAAACAACAAATCTTGGTTGATGTATGATGAATTCTAAATGATGCATGAAATTTTGATTGAACATGAATACTTGATGACGCATCATTCATTGTACAAAAACGTATGTGCTTAAACTAGTGGTATCTAAATGACTAAACATCATCAATTGAAAGGATGAGAACATGAGGACATACATTGGTTGATATGAAGTTTGTTGATAATTCTCAAGTGGGTAAATATTTTATAAAAACAAAACGTCATACTTATTGATATATGCTTGAAAGGTATGACAAAATTTTTGGTACTTAAATTGGCAAATCTATCTAGATATTTCACAAATAGCATCAAGGTAGTTATCTTGTTTCTACACTTCTAAGTGTTTACTTGAAAGGATATTCTTGTATATTTTGATAATGCCAAATGAAGAAATATTTTTTTTGTAATTGAAAATAATTGTGCATTTATTTCTCTTTTACTTGCCTTATCAACAAATAAGCAAGTGGAACCATAGATATACATATACATATATGTAGTATGAAATAAAAAGGATATTATTATTACCCTTAAGTTCTTGCTTAGTATCTACTTCAATATTTTTGGTCTCAACAAATCATTGGCAATTTGATAAAATTCTTACAAAATTTGTATTTCATAAAGTTTGTCTAGATTTAATTCTTGATCAATGATTCTTTAAATCTCCATGTAGCATTATTTGGATCATTTTATAAAAAGACTTGAAACTTTGAATTCAAAATTTCAAATTCAAAATCATTTGAATTCAAAATTCAAATTGCATCAAATGACAAGGGCATGTGCTACTCTTTCCCATGAATCCTTCCTCGTAACTCTAAGTGCAAAGCTTTGATAAGGCTAAATGACAAAAGTTGATTCCCTAAGTGCATGATTCCATTTCACGTGACATTAAGCTTCAAATCTGCGCAAAATACAAAGCTTGAATCGATTCATCCAAGGAGTGAATCGATTCACACGTGAATCAGTGGGCAAATTCAGTGGTTCCAGTACATTGAATCGATTCAAATATGGCAGAATCGATTCACACGGATTCTGTTGGCCTATCTCATGTGTTTTACTATAAATTCAAGTCACCTCTTCTCACTTTCTTCACCCATTCTTCACTCTTGAGTTATAGTTCCCTTGCCTTCTTTCTAAACACTTGAACACTTCTCCTTCATCATTTCTAAAAATCCAATGGCATCCTCTTCAAATCCAAGAAGAAAAAGGAGAGCAAATATTATCGAGACCTCCACTCCTCAAATGTCCGATGTTTCTCGACTCTTTAATACTCAAAAGGAGCTTCAAAGGTATCTAGAAAATTTTTCTGAAAAAGCTCTTATACCTCCTCATTGGCTTGATTTTGAACTTTTTAATCAACATGAGTTTGACTTCTTTGAGAATCTTAAAGAACTACATCTTGTTGAGTTTACTACCCTTCAAGAACCTTTCATATATCCCGAACTCATTAGAGCTTTCTATTCTACCCTTTAAATCGTAAACAACCGGTTAATAGCTAAGGTTAAAGGAGTCACCATGCCTCTTGATGACCATGTTCTTCATGTAGTTGGTCATCTTCCACTCAGCCATACAAACTTTAATGGAAAGAAACCGGTTCCCGAATGGAACTATAATCCTTTGGAGGCTAGAACCTTTCTTATCCTTTCCTCCTCTTCAAGCACCGTTGGTCACATGGATATTAAACATCGTCTCCTCCACTATTGTTTAGTGAAAATCCTCCTTCCCAAAGGAAGCAACAATGCGCGAGTGAGTGAAAGTCAAATGCTCATCATTTGGGCAATGTTGCATCAAAAAGAAATAAATTGGATAGCTCTTGTTAAACAACACATGATTGATGTACAAAAGATGACACGACTTCCATATGCGGTATTAATCACTAAACTTCTTCGACATTTCCAAGTTGATCTTTCAAATGAGGTAAAGGAGCTAGTTGGCGCTAAAGGGAAGATTGGTAGTCAACATCTCACAAAAATGGGATGGGTCTATCAAGATAATCTATGGCACTATTCTCCCAAATATAGCTCCAACGAAGATGAGGAACCTCTTGAACAGGAGGAACAAGCACAACAAGCACCATCTCAAGTTGCTCTATCTAATGAAGAACTCCTCACAAGGCTCACTAATCACTTTGATGAACGTTTTGATCGCTTGGAGAATAATATGAATAACCGCTTCAACCAAATGGAGGATACCATGACCACTCGTTATAATGAAATAAATCAAAAATTTTCTGAGTTTAGATTTTTCAATCCATAAGCAAAAACGTGTAACTTTTCTTGTATTATGTTCACTTTTTAAAATTGCTTCCAAAAGTTCCTAAAGATTCATGAGTGTTTGTTCATCTTTATCTATCACTTCTCTTAGTATCAAATTTTTATGGTTATTATTTGTGGCACAAATTACATTTTTTAAGTGATATATGTTACATTGTCATCTTACTTAAAAATGTATGCATCTACCCTTAAGTTGTATATGTTTATAAGGAAATCTTTTTGATGATGCCAAAGGGGGAGAGAAATACATACTTTTAAAGGGGGAAAGAAATTTATAAGAAAGGGGGAGAAAATATAATATCTTGTAAGAGACATTTAAAGTATTGTATGATTAAAGGGAGATGATTAAGAAGGAGAGAACATATATTAAGGGGGAGAGACCTTATTAAGGGGGAAAGACTTTGATTTTTAAATACTTTCTTGATTTCTTGTGTCTATGATTTCATCAACATGTGGTATCAAATTATATACGATAGGGGGAGTCTTTATTGCAATATATATGAATTGTTATAATACTAACACCCCAAGAGACAAGCATTTGTTGTCATCATCAAAAAAGGGGAGAATGTATTTGTATGTTGATGTAGGTTTTGATAATGACACAACAAATGAAGAAGTATCAAAGATGTTATCAAGCAATTGATTATGTTTAATGTGGAACTTAAAATGGTTGATGTTTAATTTTGATGAACAATCAGGAACTTATGTTAAAGGCATTTAAGGATAAGTTAATCAAGTACAAATGATCAACAAATGTGCCAAGAATCAAAGGATTGGAGCCAAGACTCATCAAATATCAAAAAGGATAAAACAAAGTGTCCAATTTCATGCAACAGGTGCATGAATCGATTCATCATGCAAGGGAAAGGAGAATGAATCGATTCATATAGTTTTTGGACCCAGGAATGCACTTTTGCCAGCATGAATCGATTCATTATATGTGTGAATCGATTCACACGTTTTAATTTGCCCAGTAACTTCATTTCTATGATATGAATCGATTCTTTTCTCAAGTTTAATCATATGAATCGATTCTTGTTGCTGTCAGAGCATAAAATCATGCGCAGAATGAATGTTTCCCTTCGGTTGAATCAATTTGGAAGACCCAAGGCAATGCTCCATGCTCTGTCCCTCTCCACATGCATATGTCTCATTGGAAATACATTCAAGACAAGCATGCCTAACAAGTTAAACCTCCAAGGAATTAAATATTGCAAAAACTCATGCCATTGGGGTCTATAAATAGAGAAGAAGATGAAGACCAAAGACACACCTTCAAAAGATGCATTTCCTCTGAATTTCTTCTTCATCTTATTCTACTTTCTCTCTATAATTTACATATTGACATATCCTCTTAGTGAGTTACTTAAGAGTTAGAGGGAAGAATTTTTAAGTGAGCTAAAACTTGTATATCCTCTCTTTGAGAGTTAATTTGTGTGTGAGCTTTAAATTGTATATCCACTCTAGTGAGAGAGTTTACTTGTACACTTAAACACCAAACATCTTAGAAGCTTTGGGTTGGGTTTCAACCTTGTAATTGTGAGATTGAGAGATTGGGTGGGGTGCCCTTGTACTTGTGAGGATTGGATTCTTGAGTGTGGGACACTAGGAAGTTGCAATTGCTCAAAGTGTATCTCTAATCTACAATAGTGGAAATCCTCTAAGTGGGTTGCTTAGAGGCGAGACGTACACCGGCGTGGTGGAACTCGTTACATCGGTTTGCAAAGCTTCTCTTCCCTTAAACTCATCTATTATTGAGAACTTCACTTGCATGCTAAAACATCTACATTAATTTGGTGTGGTTTAAATCCTTGAATTAATTGTCTCAAATATTGTTGAACTTGAACATTGTTCTATTGAGTTAAATAATCTTGTTAACAACTTGATAAATCTATTGGACATTATCTAGTTAATTTTAAAATTGGAGTTAAGTGTTAAATACTAAGTATCTCAAGAATTGAATAAACCAATAGTGGGTCTTAATTATTAAAATCAATTCTTGAACATAGCATCTTTAACTCAATCCTTTATTATGATATGTGTTTCATAATTATCTCATCTCTTGCATTGTATTATTTGTGTATCACTAATCATTTTGAAGGGGTTTCCAAGCAAAAATTTGAAATACTCAATTCACCCCCCTCTTGAGTATCGAGGCCTTGGCTAACATGATGCGGCAAGTGGAGGAGCTTTAGGAGACATGACTGCTGCTGAAGCAAGAAATCTGATTGAGAAGATGGCATCCAATTCTCAACAATTTGGTGTGAGAAATGATTCTTTCAAACCCATATTTAATTCCAATTCTAGTTCATCTGGAATTAAACTTGAGAGCAAACTTGATGCTCTCACCACTCTAGTCACACAATTGGCAGTAAATCAAAAATCCATGACTGCTAAAGTATGTGGCATCTGCTCTTCACAAGAGCACCCCACTGATTGTTGTCCTTCTCTACAAGAAAAGGATAATAATAGTCCTCAAGCCTATGCAAGTAACATCTACCATGATAGACCTCCACCACCACAAAACCATGACCTTTCCACCAACAGATACAATCCAGGTTGGAGGAACCATCCAAACTTGAGATGGGGCAACCAACAACAAAATCCCCAACCTCCATTTCAAAATAATGCACCAACCTTCCAAAGACCCACACCTCAACCACCCACAAGTGGCCCTTCTTTGGAGGATCTGGTGAAACAAATGGCTGCACAGAACTTGGAGTATCAACAGAGGAATGATGCTACCATCCAGAGTTTAAGCAACCAAATTGGGTAATTGGCTTCATCATTAAGCCAGTTACAATCTCAAAACTCTGACAAATTACCATCTCAACCAGCTGCAAATCCAAGAAATGTGAGTGCAATTCAGTTAAGATCAGGTAAGAACCTTGAAATACCCATACCTAAGGAACCTGAAAAACAAATAGATATGCCCACAACAGTTGAGAATGATGTGCCCTCTTCAAGCACAAGCAAATCTGAGATGCAACCATCCCAAATTCCACCTCATATCCCTCTTCCTTTCCCACCAAAAGCAATTCCAAGCAAGAAGATGGAAGAAGTAGACAAAGAAATTTTGGATACTTTCAGGAAAGTAGAAGTAAATATACCTCTTCTTGATGCAATCAAACAAGTCCCCAAGTATGCTAAGTTTCTGAAGGAACTGTGTACTCATAAGAGGAGACTCAAAGGGAATGAAAGGATAAACATGGGAAGAAATGTATCTGCACTGCTTAGTAAAGAAGTTTCAAATATCCCTGAGAAATGCAAGGATCCAGGTACGTTTTCTATACCTTGTATCATAGGCAATAACAAATTTGAAAATTGCATGTTAGATTTAGGAGCTTCAATAAATGTTATGCCTATGTCTGTTTTTAAAACTTTGTCTCTTGGAAATTTACAACCTACTGGTGTAGTAATTCAGCTAGCCAATAGGAGCACTACTTACCCTGCTGGAGTTATAGAGGATGTTTTGGTTCAGGTAGAACAACTTGTTTTCCCTGCTGACTTTTTTGTACTTGATATGGAAGAAGGTATGCCTCAAATTCCTGTTCCTATCATTTTGGGAAGACCATTTTTGAAAACAGCCAAAACTATAACTGATGTCCATGCTGGAACCCTTTCTATGGAATTTGGTGACACTAAGGTAAGATTTAACATTCTAGATGCCATGAAACACCCTTCTGAAAATCATTCTGTTTTCCAAATTGACATTATTGATGAACTAGTTTTTGAACATTTTTCTGATGTTGATTTGGAATGCATAGATGATTCATACACTTGTTTTGCATGCAATAATTCTGAGAATTGTCATATTTATGCTGAAATTGACAACTACGTAACTGCTGATTTAGAGTCTATAGAAATACCTGTTCTAAATGTAAATTTTCAAGAAGACTCTAACAAATTTTTTGAGGTGCAAGAATCCAAATCTGCTTTGTTAGTTCCATCTACTTTGCAGGCACCTAATCTGGAGCTAAATTTCTTACTTGAAAACCTCAAGTATTTATACTTGGGAAATGATGAAGAGCTCCCGGTAATAATCTTTACTTCTCTTGATGAAAATCAAGAAGAAAAATTGCTACAAAATTTGGAAAGGCACAAGAAGGCTAGACCACTATCCAATCTGCTTCAAAAGGATGTGGTATTTGAGTTTAATCCACCTTGAGGGAGTTTTTCTTACCCATCTCTTTACTTTTTCATTCTATTGTCTATTTTGTATGCTCTGTCTTACATTGAGGACAATGTATGATTTAAGTGTGGGGGTGGGATCATTTATGTGTTTTTGTGTGATTAAATTTTGTGTGACTTTGTTTTAAAAAAAAATTAAAATTAAAATAAAAGATTTTATGTGTGTTTTATTGGAATTTTAAGATATGCATGAGTAACAAGTAAATTCTTTCATGTCTGATATGAGATTAATGATATGTTATAATTTGAACTTAAACATCTTTGGTATATTGAGAATGACATGATAATTGAGAAATGATCATATATGATGGAATTATAACTTGTGAGATTTTTGAGCCTTAAAATTTGATGGATCACTTTAAACCATCTTAATCCTTTCATGTGTGATTAATTCCTGAAAGCTTACATCTTAATTTTTGTCTTGTTTCTTTATGATACTTGAAACTCATATGAATGTATTTGGAATGATACAGGCATTTTGTTCAGTTGAGCCACTAAGCCAGATAAGCCTACCATGAATAAATTATCTCTTGCTAGCCATTTTGAGCCTATTTAACTATTTCCTTGTTACAGCTCAAATAAGCCATGGATGAAAAACCAAAAATATACCTACCTTAAGAAGTATATTGAAGCTTTGGAATCAAGTCAAAACAGGCATTCAAATAAGTGTGGGGGTGTGCAAAAAGGAATTGCAACTCTTGTTCCAAGTGTTATGCAATCTCATAAAAAAAATAAAAAAAATACCAAATACCATACAATAAATGTTTTACCCTCACTGTTTGCCAGTATAATTAATTGCTTCATCATTCTTTTTGGTATATATATATATAAATATATATATATTTCATCCATTTTAACCTTGGCCACATTACAACCCTGTGGAAGCCCTGTTGATCTATACATGCATTTGTGTTGATTGTGGAATTAAGAAACTTGCCAAATTTTTAGACTGTTTGTTTTTCAGGAATTGTTTTGAGTGTATACACAAACCTTAAACACTTGAGAGTTGAGAGTATGTCTTGTGAGGTTCTATCACTTATGATCTTATTTTCAGTTTTATTTAATTTTCACATGCCTAAGTGTTTGAATGATTTTTATATATATCTTGATGCTCTGCATCTTGCATGTTGAATAACTCTTGTTTCTCTGTATATTCTTAAAATTTCATGCCAATTCTGTGTGTTGTTTTTAACTTAATGTTTTCAAATAAATTGTGATACTTGTTTTTATTTTGATTTTGCCCGGGAGTGCAAAAGAATAAGTGTGGGAGTATTTGATGATGCATGATTTATCTTTAATTCTCCATTTTAAATGTGTATAATTTGCCATCACTTAGTGTGTAACATATTGCATTTTAACACATTTTTATCATTTGATCTTTATGTAATATTTGATTGTTAATTTGTGCCAAAAGAAAATAGATCAAAGAAACTCAAGAATGCCAATCCAAAATGAAGATCAAAGTGCCTAAGGATCAAAGGAATCAAGCTATATGCAAAAAAATCTCAAAAGGGTGGAAAAAATACACAAAATAGGGAGAATCAGGGGGATGAATCGATTCATCCCCCTCCTGAATCGATTCACACGGATTTAAAGCACCCAGGAAGTGAAATTTTGCAAATTGAATCGATTCATACGGGTTTCAAAGGCAATGAATCGATTCTTCCCTCCTTTGAATCGATTCACACGAGTATTTTTGGCCCAGAATTGCATTTTGAACGCATGAATCGATTCATTTCACCATTGAATCGATTCATGAGTGTATTATTGGCCCAGAAACACGTTTTCAAGCTTCTGGATAGTGGGCAAGGCACTGAAGATGTTGGGCAAGGCACTCAAGCTGATCATGGAGCACTTAAATTGATAATGGAGCACTTAAATTGATAATGGAGCACCATGGAATTGTAAATTCAAGAGTGCATCTCCCATTATGAATTAATTATGGCATTAGTTTTGCTTTCTGATTCCTATAAATAGGCACAAGAGGAAGGCTTGTAAGACACCATTCATTCTTCATCAGATCCTCCTTCATACGTTCCTCTTCTCTTCTCTGTTGGAATTCTTCCAGCAAAATCTTCATTTCCGGGTTAGTTTCTTTGTTTATAGTTGTAATTATGGAGGGTTAAAACCCTTAGATTGATTTTCTTGGAGAATGTTGTAATGTAATTTTGAGGCCATTAATTTTAATATAGTATGCTTTTATTATTGTTATTTCTTCATAATCATTCTCTACTTATTTAATTCCATTTTGTTTAATTGAATTTGTATGCTTAATCGGTTTAATTATTCAAATGGAGTAAAATAAGATTTCAAATTAGAATGGGTTAAGGAAATATACATGCTTAATGAATATTTTCATAATCACTTTTAATAATTATGGTTTGCTTAATTCCATAATTTGAGAATAGATTATGTATATAGGCGATGTTCTTATGTATGCTCAATAATTCCTAGATTTTAAGATCTTGACTCCTTTTGCTTAATTAGGATGCTTGATTAAAATATTCATTTTTAAATGAAAGTAAAGGAATTGTGAATTGAAAAAGACGCTTAGTTGATCAATTCAAATTGAGATAAGAAATTAACATTAATAAGTATACAAATTATTTTTAGTGAACCAAGGATAAATTTATTTACAATACTCCAAGAAAATCAATTGCTTGTTTTTTATTGTTTTAAATCCTTTATTTACCTTGTTTTAATTTTAATTGTGACAACAAAAATCAATCAAACCCCCCCCCCCCCCAATTGTATGTGAGTGAACTTATGTTTGTAAAAATTTTTAGTTGTTTAGTTTTAATTTTTAATTGTTAAAAATTAGTTTAAGACTTGATTTTTCCTAAATTTTTGTGTTGATCCTTGAGAGAACGACCTAGGTTGACACCCTAGTACTACGTTAATTAATTTTAATGTACTAATTTGACGGAATCACGACTGCAAAAAAATATCACGTCAGGTAGCTCCGGAATTTCTTCTGGAAAAACGTCAGGAAATTCGCAAACAATTGGAATATCGCTCGGCAGGAGGTTATGCCTACCCCCCGAAGCGAATAAAACAACATACGTGGTTAGGACATCGCTCACCCCGTCCTTCATGTCAAGTTCCTGAGAGAAAACAATATTCTTCTGATAACAATCGACCAACACATGATTAGCAGCAAGCCAATCGAGACCTAGAATAACATCTAAGTCCTTCAATGGCATACAGATAAAATTCACTCGAAAAGTACGGGCTTCGATTTGCATCGGCAGTTCTCTACACACTGTAGTTGCACGGAAAGTGGAACCAGTTGGAGTGGAAACAATAAGAGCGTTCTCCATTAAACCGATCGGCAGACCAAGCCGTCGCACACAACTTTCCGAAATAAAGGAATGGGTGGCACCCGAATCATAAATTACATCAACCAGATAGCCACAGATGAGGCACTTACCTTGTACCAAATTGTCATTCCTCGTAGCTTCCGAAGCGTCAAACGTAAATACACGCCCGGTCATGGCGTTCTGGGCACCGCTAGATTGGGCATCATATCTTCCCGATTGTTGGTTCCCTCTACAAGCTCCATTCCGGCCTCCCTTCGGAAAGTTGGAACCCCGGGTCCTAGAAGAATTAGTTCGGTTGTCCTGCCTGCCCTGCGGCTGCCTTTGAGGGCAATCGGGCCTGAGGTGTCCTGGTTGTCCGCACTGGAAGCACACAATTTGGTTGGCTTGGCAATGTTTGGCAATGTGACCTTCCTGACCACAATTGTAGCATGCACGGCTACCAGAAGGATTACCCGATCGACCAGTGGAACCCCGACCGGAAGAGGATGAGGAGGTAGCAGAAGACTTGCCACCCCGAAAGAATTTACTCATCCTCTTGAAGTTGAATCCTTTTGCCTTCAGTGGCTTTTTATCTCTCGGTTGGGACGTCCTTTGTAACTGTACCTCTTCAGTCAGTCTTGCTTTGTTCACCAGGGTTGGGTAGTCCCTAATCTCCATCGGTACGATTACACTACGGAGTTCAATCCGTAGTCCAGCTTCGTATTTGGCACACTTGCTACCCTCAGTCCCTTCTAACGAGAAAGGGTGGTAAAAATCACACAGCTCGTCAAACTTGCTGGTGTACTCGGCCACAGACAGCCGGTCTTGCTCCAACTTTAGGAATTCCATTTCTTTCCAGATTTTGTAGTTGTCCGGGAAGTATTTAACAAGGAATCTCCTTCAAAAATTTACCCATACTAACGGCTCATTTGTTGCGTTCATCTGCACCTTTACTCGAGACCACCATACTCTAGCCTCTTCTTTTAGTTGGTAAGTAGCAAATAAAACCTTTTGCTCTTCTGAGCACTCAAAATATTCAAAAACCTGCTCGATATCCCTGATCCAGATGTATGCCCCGTCATAGTCGTGTCCCCCTTTGTAGATTGGAGGATTCTTTTTTAGGAATTTATCCAGAGTGGGACCGGACACGGTCCTACTCATCAGCTGAGTAAATCTAGAGAAGAAATCATCTCCTCCCCCAGAACTAGTTTCTTCGGCCATTTAGTAATTCTACAATGAGCAAACACATCACTATTAATAACCAAGGTCAGCCAGGGAATCGGAAATTTACCTTATATACATAGAATACTACGCCAGTGGAGTGCCAAGGGAACGATGCCAGACCACACACACAATCATGGTACAACGAAATACAATCACTAGACCGACCCATACACCGGCTCTAGAAAGAACCGCTCTGATACCAAGTGTAACGTCCTAGGTTATTTTTGCATTTATTTTTATTCAATTGATTAAATCTTATGATAAATTTTTTTATTTTTTTTTCTTGAAAATTAATCGAGATTTAGTGAAATAGCATTTAGTTTTACTGACTTATTCAAGTGACAGCAGTCGCAGTCAAATTAAATAAATAAGCTCTAGAAAGAAGAACAAGTTAATCTAAGCACAACGGATGGGGAAAAAGGGAATCAGGGCCTCCCGCTTGAGCGGGGCCCCTACCCGTCTGAGCGAGATTCCGGACTCTCGCTTGAACGAGGTTTCTATTAGCTTGAGTGAATACCTTTCGCACATCGGATTGGGCAAAACATGAAAACGGACTCCCGAAATATCTCACCCTAAAAATGATTCTGTTAACCAAAGGGTTGTCATAGCTACCATGAGAGCATATGTAAATGACAGTGATGTATTTTAAAATATAGATTTGCATCCGGTCCGGTCTTGGTTAAACACAACTAATAATAATGCTCGAAAGTTCTTATACACACATATAACTCTATAGAGAGTCACTCAAAGTCACTCGGACCCTGGCACCGATCTCCCCCTTGGCGCGACTCCATGGCTCCTTCCCCCTCCCTGTCACTAGTTACTAAAAAAAAAGAGCAAGGGTGAGTGTTTGGCATTGTAATTAATATAGAATAGAACTTACAAATATACATACATAATTATATACATACATCAAGCATCATTCGAAAGTAAGCACAGTTTACTCAACAAGTACATCATTTGCAACCATCAAAGGGGTTAGCCCATATTTAACAAGATATCAATTTTTCACTCGAAAATCTATCAAATTACACATAGAAACACAGTGTATTACATACGAAAACTATATTAACCCAACCAAGCAATTCCATCACATTCATCACAATCACCACTGACTCTCATACAATCTGACTCCTAGTATCTGGATACTAAAGGATTGGCCTTCAGCTGGGGGTCCTACTTGACACCCCGTGAACCCTGCTTGGTTCACCGAGTCCTGCTTGACTCTCCACCTCGACCACTGGGTCCTACTTGACCACTGGGTAGCTCAACTGGGCACGAAAACCACGGGAGCCAGAAATGAGGGGCTATCATATACCGTCGGCCATCCCACACCACATAGTCATTCAACAATTTACCTTTCACATAATAATATCAATTCCTCATCACTCGGGTAGCCTGCTTGCTAACCCGACGTCACATAACACTGATCATTTCAACATTAGATATCACAAGATCATAACATGATAAACTCAACCACACCCGATCCTCCACTAATTAATGTACCCAGTCACACATACACAAGCATAAACACACAACTACGTTTAGTAACATTTTCCTTAACCTGATTACACTACCTCAATGACCTGAATAAGAAGCGAGTCCTATTCTAATTAATTATAACCCGAACACCCCCTTACTTTGGTTCCACGCTTCGATAATCTGCTCTCTGTGTCGATTCCTTCCTCTGAGCACTGGTTTTACAGTCTCAGCTCCGTCACTCAGTATTCCGTTGCTTAACCTACTACCTACGGATCATAAAGTACAGCTCGTCACTTTAACGCCCCTTAGTTCATGGACTGCATTTGGGCTCACACTCACCAGAGGAGTGGAGAACAGCCTCGAATATAGCCATGCATGGCCCTTAACCACCAAAGAATAAAAGGGATAAGGGAATCACAATTGGAACGGATCAGTAGACTCACCTTGAAGCCTCGATCACAGGAATAGGATTCAGTTGAAGTTCAGACACAAATGGAGTCCCTCCCCAGCGCATGCAACTCAGCATTAAGAGAGGAGAAAACGAAAAAGAAGGGACAGACCAGCAGCAGAGGTAACTCGCAAATAATGAAGAGGGAAGGAAGAGAATCTTCTTATATATAAATAAAGCTCATGGGCAAGATCGTCTTTTCCTTTATTTTATTTGTATTCTCCCTAAATTTTAATTAATTTCACCATATTAAACTATTTCATCATTATCAAATCAATTACACTTATTTATTCCCTCAACGTTTAATTATTCACAATTCTCTAATACTTCGCAAGAGTATAGGCCCAATATGAATATCGGCCCCCCGGCGTCCTAGCTTAGTGTTCATACCTCGGAAATCCGAGCTACAACTTGAGAGGTCGGATATCTCATCCGTGCTCACCTCTTGGTTACCTACACCCGTTGTTTCAGTCATTATGAGGTTAATCCGGGCTATGACCCCGAGTGAGGCGCTCTCCTCACATCGGTTTGGACCAAACCACCTGGCCCTGTCCGCTCTTATCTTACTCTCCCGATCTTCAACTCCGCCTGCCCGCTCTTCTGAGACCGATCTCGACACCGGCTTTCCTGTCTCTGACTCAGACAGAACAAATATTAAATATTAAATAAAACTTCTAAAACATTTACTAACATTTCCCATTTCTTATAATTCTCATTAAAACATCAGGGATGTTACAATTTCTGTGTCCAAAATATATGTTATAGGATATATAGCTAGCAGTTCAAGATGAAAGGATGAAATTACAATAGGGTAAATTAGTCTCATCCTCAATCAGATAGAAGAAAAGATGTGACAAGAGTAGGATTCCAAAATCACATGGTTTGAAGATAAGGAAATGATTGGTTACAGTCGAAGTAGAGGTATTAAATCTTTAGTTTTAGTTTACCTTAATACAATATGAAGTTGGATGATTGTAATTCAAGGAAAAGGTTAAACTTTAATAAACCTTATTCTTTGGATATGATACTGTAATCTTTGATCACTTATAATTTTCTAAAAGTTCATTTTATCATTCTGAATAATTTGAAACTTTTTACTTTTAAAATTCAAAGAAAATCATATGTATATACGTCCTTGTATACGCGAGATAGAAAGTGATAAATATATATATCTTTCTAAAAAAAATTTTAAAAGCAAGAAGAATAGATATATATCTCGTGTATATAAGGGGTGTTACAGGTGATGCGAAGGGAGAATAGGCCAACCAGTTATGCCATGTCTTATGGGCATACCAGACCATGCCTCATTCATCTACAGGAGAAGCCCTATTCCAACTGGTATATGGTGGGATGCAATCATACTGGTAGAAATCAACCAGATTTCACCAAGAGTTCAACAATTTGATGAAGAAGACAACGACCCAAAATTGAGGAATGAATTGCATTTACTATCAGAGGTCAGAGAAGAAACTTTCATTCAGGATCAGGCAATCATGGCTAAGGCCGTAGTACGATACAACATGAAGGTCCAAAAGAGAAGATTCAACATAGGAGACCTCGTCTTACGGAAAGTAAAACATCCTAACTTAATAAAGACAAACCCAAAAATTTCAAGAAAATTTTTCGCGATTAAATCCAAATTTGGAATATGAATTCAAAAGCACTTAATTTAATTATCAAATTGTGGTAATAATAAGCTCATGACATAATTCAACATTAAAACATAAGAAAAATTCATTTTTAGTCTTAAAAATAATAGGACATGTCACAAATATCACCTATTAGACCCAATTTGAAAATCATAAAAAGTTGGGTTCAAAACCCTCTTAAACTTGAATTTTACCGTGCAGTGGGTCCGGTATTTTATGCCTCATGAGAGTTAGAAAAATCAAATTGAGGTAATACCAATTTTCACACCTCTGTAACATAATTATCTACAACTTTCATGAAGAAGTCGAAGGCTAAAAATGTCATTAAGATGGCCAAACATGCCAAAAACAGCAAAGAAAATATAGCAGTTGGAAAAACAACATAATAGTGGCCATAATAGGGCTTTGAATCGATTCAAGCACGTATGAATCGATTTAAGAACTTCTAGAAATCCTTGAATCGATTCAAAACTCATATGAATTGATTCAAACACTTCCAGGGGCCCTTGAATCGATTCAAGACTATTCTGAATCGTTTCAAGACAACAGTTATGTAGATTTTGCTCAATTTTTTAACTTCTAAGCATCCTAACTCTTTCATATCAACTCCAAACTCTACCAAATTTTAACACCAACTTATATACATCATTTATGACGTGTGGCCACCGGCCGCACTCAAAAATTCCCAAAAATGAGAGAGTTATGCGTAAAAATGCATTTGGCTCATTTTTGGCATTTTTGGCAACCAAGGGGTCATTTCTCAATGGAATTGACCCATTCTAGTTTCTACAAGTCACAAATCATGCATAGATGTTATTCAAACTATTCTATGTCATTCAATCCTCATAACTTGCTATTTGACTATCTCAGTTGTTGAATTATGCATGAAAAACCATATAAATATCACACTTTCATGGCTAAAACACATAACCTTTATCATTTCTCATTCAACAACAATTCCTGGACATTTCATGCATCAACATAGCATCATATACATGTCCATAATTCCTGATCATCAACCACATATGCAAATGGTGGGACCATCCATGGTTTCCACTCTCCATAACCTCAAGTGTGCTTTATTATCCATCATAATTCATCACAAACCAAACCATATGCCTCAAAATAGGTTCTAAGCTTCTAATTGAAGCTGTCAACTATCTAGTCCATCTAGCAATTTCATATATGCATACATGTACATACATAATCAAAAAGGTATACACAGGAGCCGGCCAAGGCAACTATGACATAACTATATACATCATGTACATTACACACATATACATATTGCTCCACACTCAGCTAAGTGATTTCTTATCATTCTCCACTACGTCCTAAGTCCACTGAAAATATATCCACAAATAGGGGTGAGCATAATACATGTTAAATGATAGTTATTGAATCGAATCAAATATCCAATACACAAACACATATAATTCGTATTCAATACCATATAACCTCATCATATATTACTAAATCTCATATTCTCAAATGATCACATAACTCATATAGTTCTCAACAACATATATCAATCCATACATATGCTCAATTAAATGGATCCGTTATTAAGTTTTAATTTATGTTGCAACACTGGTTCTCAGCCATAATCTCAGCTCTCAGCTGATCCAGCCTTTTTACTGGTACCAAACTGTTTGCCCTCTCACGTGACACAATCACTCTCAACGACGACGGTAGTGTCACGGGCTAAACCCCGAGCCCCACTCAAGAGGTTTGCCTTGTGTCCCACCCAAGGTCTTTTTGTGGAATCCTCGAAACCACAATTATATTTCATATTTATTGATCACACAAGCATCCCATGCTTTATCAATATGCATCTCATGCATTCATATATCATGAAAACTTCATGAATATCATCCATATAGCATCTCATGCCATTTAAATCACCAATTCATTTTATAAATATCATTCATATCATCATCATTAATCACATATCATCATCATATTTCCTACTGCATCTCATGCATAGGAATTACAACCAATTCATTACATCACATATTTTTTACTAATTCAATATCTCAATCATCAATAGTTTATGAAAAGAAATATCATATCACAAATATCACACATATTATACATATTAAGGATTTCTCATTAAATATAACAATATTATCTTGAATCCGTTCATAAACTATACATTTAAAATGTAAGCGCTCTCCCTACCTAGAATAAATGATTCCAGAAGCTCCTCGAGCTATCAAATATAATCCGTTCGCCGTTCGTAAATTCCGAACCAAACTTCTAGCTCTGAAACCTTTCGAAGCTACCTAATTTATTGAAACAATAACTATTAAGCTTCAATTCTCTAAGATTAGCAATCAAGAAGCCATTTAATTTCACTTTTTCATAAGAAACTTTGGGTTCTTGAAAAATCTAAGCTCTCACAACACATCAATGGCTTCCAATCTCTATGAAATTCAAGAAATTGAAAGGTTTAAGGATTAAATCATATTTCCACACAAGGATTCATCTTCTTACCTTGAATTAAGGAATTTAAAGTTCTTTCCCTACAAGCCCAGCTTCCACGTGAGATGAGAAGAAAGGAAGAAGATGAATTCCACTTCAATTTGATGATTCTTGAAAGAAATTGAAAAAGGAAGGATTATAGGTGATGATTTAGGATGGAAAGAAGAAGAAGATGAAGAAGAATAATTTCTCTTTATTCTCATGAAAGTTTGAGAAGAAAAGAGAGGAGATTCAGCTTTTAAAACATTTAGGGACGCGTCCGTTATTACGGCAAATGTTAAGGACGTATCTGTCATTTTGGTAATTGTTCAAATTAATTTCCCATTTGCCTTTAAATCCCTCTTAAAACCTCATTTTAATAATAAATCCTATTTTTAGGATGTTACAGAAAGCACCAGTTAGAAATCGCCTCGCATATCAAGGAAAGCTTGCACCGATTTAGGAAGGATCACATCGGGTGAATGAAGTAACCCTGGGAGAAGCTTATCTTTTGGAAACGCTACAAGGTGAAGTTTTTAAGAATAAATGGAATGTAAAGAATCTGTATGTGTATTACAGCTAACCAGCATCACAAGTCATGCACTTTTTTCCCTACCTGAGGTTTGTCCCATAGGGTTTACTTAGGAGGTTTTTAACGAGGCATGCAACCAGAATGCTTATTCAGAAATAAAATAAAAGTTGAAGTAATTATCTCTTGCTAATTTATTTTACGTTTAAACCTCAGAGCGGTTGAAAAACCCCAAAGTGGTTATCTTACGTTTAAACCCCGGAGTAGTTGAAAAACCCCAAAGTGGTTATTTTACATTTAAACCCGAAGCGGTTGAAAAACAGGTGTCGCTTCACCTTTAGATGATGTTATCTGATGGCGTGTAAAAAATTATGGACTAATTAAAATACGCCACGTAAGTAATCCTTGTCAAACGACAACTTTTTCAGGCTGCGCATTAAATGCCCACCTAACTCATTAACGCATTAAACGACAACGGTTTGAGATGAACCTTTTCCGCCAAAGTTTAGATAGCTTATTGTTGAGACCTCATCGCAACAACAAACTAAGGGGCAAATGATCCGGGGTGGAAACCGGACTCCAAAATACCATGGCCGGGGTGGTTCAAAAAATAAGGCCACCTCATCAAAGGAATAAAGCACATAACAAATCCTCTTAACCGGGGTTCAGAACTAGAGCAACTACAGATTAATATAGAGGACTTCGGTTATTCTCTGGCAGCCGACATAAGTCAGAAGTGGTATGAGTAACATGTCCCTTAAAACATTGTTGCTACAATAGGTTAGGAGAAGGGTCAAAACACTTCTCTTACTCAGGTAACTCTCATAAATATAACTCATTTACTACTGTAAAGGGATCTAGACTAATCAGAGAGTAACCCCTATAATACTGATATTTCTGTAATACTTGTACTGACTTAAGCATCAAAGAATCTTTTACAGGTGCACCTCCGGTGTGTCCCATCTGTGTTTGAATATGCTTTTAGGATGAATTATTTTAATAATGACAAAGGATTTTAAAGACTCAAAGAAAAAGACTTAAGTTACATGAAAAACAGAGAAAACAGCATCAGTCCTGCAAAAACGTGTGTACTAATCGATTACAGAATCCAACATAATCGATTACAAGAGTTCTGTCCAAGACACGGTCGATTACATCAACAAGAATAATCGATTACATCAGTTCTGTTTGTAAGCTAATCGATTACACCAATGGACATAATCGATTACCAAATGAAACACTGAATTAAAAGTATCAGGTACATCTCCTAATCGATTGCAAGTTCTCCACAACCGATTACCAAGGTTCTGTAAAGTGACCAATCGATTACCAAGCAAGGACTAATCAATTATGAAAGATCTGTTTGCACCCTAATCGATTGTATGAAGGCATAATCGATTAGCATGCTACGAAACAATTAAATGCATTAAGTGCCACTCACAATCGATTACAAGGAACTACATAATCGATTAGCAAGTCTCTGTTTCTAATCTAATCGATTACACAATAAGGTCTAATCGATTACCAACTGAATTACATTGAAGATTTCAAAGTGTAATCGATTATAACTCGAAGTGTAATCGATTACCATCGTGCCAAAAATTAGGGAAAAGCGTTTTAAGTGGAAAACCAGCTTATTTCTCCATTCAAACTCAAGCACCCATGTTGTGCAACGGCTCTGAAGACTTTAGGGCTCCTCTCCAAGGCCTATAAATGCAAGACTCCATTAAGCTACTCCATGCAACAATCCAATCCATCAAAGGGAAATCAAATCTTAAGTCTTGTGAGTTCCATTTCTTTGTTTAGTTTCATTTTCTGAAACTTAGAGCTTATATTTGTAAATCCTCTCTTATGAGAGTTAGAAATTGAGAGAGCTTTCAATTATACATCAACTCTATTGAGAGAGTATATTGCTTGTAAATCAAACACCAAAACACTAAGGCTTTCACTCTAGGTTGAGTGGTTACAAAGGTTGGGGTTCAACCTTTGGGTATTAAGAGATTGTGAAATTGGGTGGGTTGCCCTTGTGCTTGTGAGAATTGGGTTCTTGAGTGTGGGACACTAGGAGACAATTGCTCAAAGCTTGTGTCTCAAATCTTTAATAGTGGAATCCTTCAAGTGGGTTGCTTGAAGGCAAAACATACACCGAGTTGGTGGAACTCGTTAAATTGGTTTGTAAGCTCTTCTCCCTTATCCTCTTGCATTTACATCTTGCATCTGGCTGGATTGTTAATATTGATTGTGTTTTCACTCTTAAACTTGCTTGAATAACTAGTTTTGAAGTACTGTATACCAAGTGTTTGATAAATTGCCTTAAACATTTATCCTTTGTCTAGCACTATTTCTTGCATTATACTCACTATCTCTTGCAGCAACTCTTAACTTGTGAAAAAGAAACAAATTTTAAAGGCATTCTAAGAAAAGTTTTAAAACTCAATTCACCCCCCTCTTAAGTATTGGGGCCACTTGATTAACAAGTGGTATCAGAGCTTAACTATTAGTAGATCAAGCTTAACAGTTTCAAGAGAACAATGACCTCAAATTCTCTAAATCTTTTTCCTGAGGGTGGTGCCACAAATAGACCTCCCGCTTTCAATGGTGAGGGTTACGCTTTTTGGAAAGAAAGAATGAAAATCTTTATGCAATCTATAGACTTGAAAGTTTGGAATGCCATTGAAAATGGTCCTTTTGTACCAATGCATACTGTAGATGGTAAGCAAGTAGAAAGGTTGATGGATGATTGGACTAGCGAAGAAGAAAAGAAAGTCCAATATAACTATAAAGCCAAAAATCTAATCACTTTAGCTTTAGGCCCTGATGAATTCTTTAGAGTAGTAACATGTAAATCCGCCAAGGATATGTGGGATACCTTACAAATGATGTCAAAAACTCTAAGATTAGTACCTTAACTAGTCAATATAAAAGAGGTTCACACTCATTATAAATCATCTCATTACTCTCGGGAAGACTTACACTAACAAAGAACTTATTCATAAAGTGTTAAAAATTCTCACCACAGAATGGCAACCTCTAGTCACCGCCATCAAACAATCTCCTAGCATCAATGAAATTTCTCTCGCTATACTATTCGGTAAGTTACAAGAACAGGAACAACAATTAAAAGAATTAAGGATGGCGGAAGAGGAAGAAAAATCTTCCAAGAAGAAAGGTCTAGCTCTCAAGGCCACTTCTATCAATGAAGAAGAATCCAGTAGTGAGCTTGATGAAGAAAAAGAATTTGGATTGTTTGTGAAACGTTTCAGGAAATTCATGAGGAACAAACAATTCCAAAAGGGCTTTAAATCTTAAGGTAAGAAACCTACCTCTAACGAAAACTCTTCTTCACCAAACTGTTTTGAATGTGGAAAGGAAGGACACTTCAAGATAGATTGTCTAAATCTAAAGAAGAAAAACAAAGAAAGAAAGGGAAAGAGAAGAGCATATATCGCATGGGATGACAACGAAGTAAGTAGCTCGGACGAGTCGAAAAAGGAAGAAGCAAACCTTTGCCTCATGGCCAATCACCAAGATGAAGACAATGAGGTAAATTTTCATGACTTAGATAAAGAAGAACTACTTGATTCTCTTGAAGAATTCTATGATAAATTTATAAAGGTTTCTAATAAACATAAATTATCTAGAAAGACTATTGATACTCTTAAAATGCATCTAGTAGAACTTAATAAAGAAAATGATTTTTTGAAAAAGGAAGTTACAAATGTTCAAGCATGCTCCAAGAATAATCCTTGTAATTTTGTAAAGAAATGTGACATCCTAGAAACCAAGGTCTTAGACTTAAATAAAACCTTAAAGAAGTTTACTAATGGTAGAGATAACTTGAATGTATTACTTGGAAATCAAAGATGCATGTTTAACAAAACGGGATTAGGATATAATTTTACCAAAAAGGAAAAGCATTACAAAAACTTCTTTGTACCACCTAGAAAATCTTCATCACCATTCACTAAGTGCAATCATTTTGGTGCTAAAGGACATAATGCTTTAAATTGCCATATTAGAAAGCTTGGACCAAAGATGGTGAGAAAGGTATGGGTTCCCAAAGGGACACTACCGCAAACTAACCAAAAAGGACCCAACATAAAATGGGTACCAAGTTCTCTAACTTAACATGTTTTGTAGGTATGCTTTAAAGTAAGTAACACCCATTGATATTTGGATAGTGGGTGTTCAAAACACATGATGGGAGACAAAAGCAAGTTCATATCATTCACTCCACGAAATAAAGGATTTGTTACACAGACTATACGTCAAATTTATGGACTTTGGCTATGATAAATGAGGAAACCCACTAGTGTGGAAGATCATTGCATGATTGTAGACCATATTTTAACCTTGGGAGTGTATACTTGACCTGATATCGGTGATTCAATTAGGCTTGAATCGAATTATAGCCGACAATGTTCGGATTAGACAAATGATTTCTAAGTTATTTGACTATGACTTCGGAATGGATGAAGTCCAATGGTGGGGTGATTACCCTAGGATCGTTGGAAAATTATTGTTGATGTAGTGATGTATGGTTATGGTAATTGATAGTTGATGATTTATACGACGTGATTGATGTCGAATTATATTTAGTGATGACGTGACATGAACATGTTGAGTTATGGACTTATGCGAGTTGTCATTAAGTCTCATGTGAGTTGGTATTACTGGGACAAGTGTGACTAATATAAGCAATAAAGATTGAAGGTACTTATCCTAATATGTCTCTACATGCCATAGGCATTATGGCAACGTGCACTTATGCGTCGATCTCATGTGTTTGTGGTAACCACTATGGGATTGGGATGCCTTCCTGTATGTCAGATGCAACAACACATAGGTCGGGCGAGTGTAATGTTGTAACTGCTTACGGTGAATGTATAGAACCTATCCGCTAGTACTGGATAAGAATGTGAGGGTTGTGATGAACAAACTTGAGAATTGATGAGAGGTGACTCGTTTTGGATATACAAAGTTTTGTACTTGGACGAAGGAATGGTAATGATCATGTTTTGTGGACTTTGGAAAGTCTCATAATGCTTTATAGTGTCATAGGACTCTTTTGGTGTGTGGCTGAAGTGTGGCCTTACGATGTATGCCGATGTTGAACTTCGAGGACGAAGTTTCTTTTTGGTGGGGTGGATTGTAACATCCCGGATTTTAAAGAAAATAAATTTATTGGATAATGATAACTAATTATTTATAGTCAAATAATTATGGGAGATTTTGTTAGACATTAGAGGTGAATCATCGGTAAATTAAGATTTACCATAACCGGATGATTTAACGAATGGTGTGGGACACACTTGGGTAAATTAAATAATTGATGAGTCTAAAATATTTAGATAATTATTGTGGTTACGATGGTACAGTTGAAATAATTTCTAGAGTTAAGGGAATAATTAATTGGATACGATGTAGGATATGAAACAAAGAAAATACGAATCAAATGAGATTAAAAAGAAAATGAAAATTCCCTTTCTTCTCCTCACTTCAGTCGTCCACTTCTTCTCTCTTTCCCATTTCTACTTTTCATGCTATTATACAATGGTTAATGGGGTTTTATGACCCAATGGACAAATGGCAAAATGCATGGTTTTAACCATTGGACAATGTCCAATTTTACCTAAAATTTCCTCCTTTCTTCTCTTATTTTCGGCAGCCTTTCTTCACTTCCATTTCATCTTCATTTTTCTTCTTCTCTTCCTCCCTCCATCAGCCAACCGAACCATCATCCTCCTCTCCCATACTCTTGCCAAAAATTGAAGCTAAGTTTGGAAATGTAAAGCAATTATGGAGCATGGGAGTGTTGCATGGATTATCTCCTCCATCCTCTCCACCATTTTCGTTTTGGCATTGGCATGGATGTGAGGTAAGGTTTCTTACCTCTTTATGGTTCTATGCATGCTTTTGTGATGATTAAACTTAGAATATTAATGTTGGGTTGTATGGGTGTTAAGGAAAATATGAAACCCTAGGCTTGAATATTTGAGAAATGATTTTGAGTGTAGTCTTGTGGATATATGAGAATGAAGTCATTGAGTTCAAGAGGATTCTTGGAAGATAGTGGAAGCTAAATGTTGTTGGGAAAATTTTAGAGAAACCCTAAGTATGATGATTTGGGGTTTTTTGACTAAGTGATTATGATGATTTTGGATGCTTTGGAATAATTGTATATGGAGAAATGAATGTTTGAAATATTGATATTGATTCTTGAGATTTGGGAGATGAGTGCCCATAAGTATATATGTGGTTATAAGAATTGACTTTGAGGATAAAGTGCATCATATCCATTTTGATGGTCTTGAATGAGGCCTTAGGCCATAATATATGTCACTTGGGAATTATGAATTCTTGGTGGCCTTAAATGAAGCTAAGATAGCTTATGTTGCTTATGGGTAAGAATGATGGCAAATGGATGACTTATATGAGGATTGAATGCTATATTGATAAGGGATGTAATATTGTGTTGTTGGGTATAGTTAACCCTTCGAAACTTAGAGAATCTTGGTTTTGGGAAAGGAATTCCCGAAGCCTAACACAAGCGTAAGAATTGGAGTTTAGACAGGTCTAGGACTTGATAATAAGTTTTAAGATATGATGCCTTGTGATGGTTTATTGATTGCATGAGTATGTATATTTGTTGATAGGATTGTATTCCGGACGATGATGCGGAATGATCGATGTAATTACGTTGCGGTTCTTCTCTCAAGGTATGAGAAGAGTTTTTCAATTGCATGAGTGATTAATTGTTAATTATGTTTATGTGTGAACTCATGCAATGCCTTGCCGTGAATGTATTGTATGTTTGAATTGCTAAAGTGATGAATGATGGCTTGGCTTATGTTGATTGTTATGAAAATATATGTATATATATGATGTTAATGATAAGTATTTGATAGTCCCTTGGTTGGACATGAACTAAATGATGGTGAAAATCTATGAATGAATGAGTTAAACAAAGTGTAGAGGATTATTTTGAGATGAGTGGTGTAGTGATGAGAAGTGTCTTAAAGCCTTCATTATATAGTTGATGAATTAGGATTTAAAATGGTGATGTGTGGATTGTTGAACCAAGCCCTAAGTACATGACTTAATGTGTGAGAAAGGTTAGTTTAGGCCAATTTTATGTTATGGGGATATTGGCCTTTGGAAAGAAGTAAAGAACTTGAGTTTTTGGGTGTGTAAGGCGAATCTTGCTGAAGCGAGATGGGACCTCACTCAGGCGAGAGTCCCTTGCATCAGAGAATTGGCCTCTGGCCCAATCTCGCTCAGGCGAGACGCGTGCGACATAGTTGAGGTAGCCACTGGACAAATCTCACTCAAGCGGGCGTAACCGCGCTTGAGCTAGCGAGAAAGGAAGGTTGGTTCTGGACAAATCTCGCTTAAGCGAGTGGTGAGGTGTATTTTACCTCGTTCAAGCGAGTAAGCCTAGAATAGGTACTGGATGATTTTCGCTCAAGCGAGCATGAGTCACTTGAGCGGGCGTGAGGGGTCTGATGCTGTGACTCTACTCGCTCAAGCGAGTTATAACACCCTATTTTAATAAATAATTAAGAACCAATACGGGGAAAATTTTTCCAAAAATAAGTAACCAAAAAGACTATAAGCAACCGGATAACACAAGGGGCGGAGTGCAAGGAAGGACAAGGGAAATGAGAGATCATCCACACGCATAAGGCAAATAACAGAAGGCTAAGACTGGAACTGGTTCGTTTGGTTTAATGTAACATACCAGCGCCAGGGCGGATTACGTAATATCATTGGCTCACTCAGGCGGGGTCTGATACCGCCTGGGCGGGGTATGGTAATGCAGCGGCGGATGAAGGGGGAATTCATAAAGAAAACTTTTCCCACGAGTAGAACTAGTCAAACAGTAGAAAGAATTAGATAAGGGGAATAAAAGAATATTTGTGCGTATGGTAATCAGCGGAGGAAACAAGGTTGGGACCGACCCGTTCGGTCCAGCGAAACACAACAACGCCTGGGCGAAGACTAAGATAACTGGCTCGCTCAGACGAGGTCCGACGCCGCCTGAGCGAAGCATAACAGTGCAATCACGGAAGGAGGAAGTGATTACACCGCCCGTCCAGTCCAGCAAGGCACAACAACGTCGGGACGGATTACATCACAATGTCCACTCACTCGGGCGATGTCCAACACCGCCCAGCGAGACATGATAATGCGACAACGAAAGAGGGAGGTACATAGGCGGAGTTCCACGTTGAATATCTGCTCGCTTCAGCACGGTTCCACGTACTTGGGCGGACTGCCCTAGTTGCTTGGGCGAGGTATGACACCGCCTAAGCGAGGTCAACCCCAAGCCCCTCCAACACCGACACAAGGTAATTTCTCAATCGGATGTGAACAAGGTTCACTCGGTGAATCCTCACGCTCACACTTCACTCGGGAAATCGGGAAGTCAAGTCCCACTCGGACTTATTCAAACCCAACCACTCGGGACACCAATCCTCACTCACTCGGACTTAACATCTTTCACTCAGATTATCGATACCTTTCTCTTAGGATCCAATCCACCCTAAACCACTAATTAAACTCCTCTCTCAGTAGGGAATCACTCGAGGTTTTCACTCGGGAGGTACAACTCTGCCTTACTCGGGATTTATTTATGATTTCGCTCGGAAAATACGAACTCTCTCTCACTCGGTTTTTGCTTACATTTTCACTCGGTAAGGGCCGCCCTCGTTTTCACCTGGGAATCCTCTCATCAGGTCTTACACAGTACAGGTTCATCCAAGGTATTTTACTCAGAGTTTATCGAAGTATCATCGTTCGAACAAGAAGGCATAGCCATCCCCAGTTCCACTCGGAGTTGACTTCCCAACTACGTCCACTCGGAAATCATTAATTGAGCAGTATTCTAACCATCAGCATCCCTCGGTTTATCCAAAACATGACCACTCGTATACAACATATTGTACGTACCTAATCATGCACTCGGAATACGTCATTCATTCCTCAACACCTGTTATCAACATAATACCTGTATGTATATATGAACATGCACTCGGGTCATAATAACTCAATTACCTATACGCATATATATGTATATATTCATGTTCATTACACCACACACTTATTACGAGCCGGCCAAGGCTACAACTGATGAGACATGACACATACAAAATAAACACTTCCGGTCGGAGTACCCCTCACTCGGGCCTAAGACCTTATCATCACTTCAGAGTCCAACCTACATACATACTGAAAAATGGTGCAGGGGTGAGCATCTTAAATTTTAAATGACAGATACCGACTCAGGTTGCCTCACAATTATACAACAATATATATATACACACAATTATACATGGCAACGGTTATAATCAGAGTAGCATTAATCAACCAGGACACACAAAAGACTCTTACCGATCGGAATCCACCAATTGTCACTCGGCCTTATGCACGTATCCATTCAGCAACATTAACATACGACAATCAGTGACTTAATAGCAATACCTATGAATCAGAATGCACATATTGAATATTTCTCAATCAGAATTCAACAATTCTCACTCGGCTACACACATAATATTTCAGTAACACTCATACACACACACATATATATATATATATTCATGAAACAGGTTTCACTTAGCATCCAAGGCAGGTGCACACGGAATAATTCACTCGGGCATACACATTATCAAATGCACAACCAATTCCAACATTATCAACAGTTAATAAACACATATTATCTCACTCGGTTCCACATTCGTGTGTATCGGTTTAGACGTTGCAACGTAGGCTCTCAACCTTTTTACGCATAGCTCTCAGCTATCAAATCAGCTCCCAGCTGCTTGGCCGTTTTATAGGTACCCAACCGTTTACCCACAGGTGACACCAGTGCTCTCAGCGCCAATGGAGGTGTTCACAGGCAGCCCGAGTCCCACTCAAGGGCTACCTTGAGTCCCACTCAAGGATTTCATAGCGTCCCACGCTTTAAAAACCGATGGTAGTGTCCCACACTACGTGCTCTCAGCACAAACGCATCCCATGCGCCACACGCAGATTCATCACATACACACAGAGTTCATATACACAGCCATACATGCATCTCATGCAATCGGCATCATACATCATCAGCATTCAAACAGCACATGCATCTCATGCAATCAATGCTGGACATTAACAGTACTCAACAACACATACATCTCATACAGTCGGCGTTACACTTTCTCAGAACTTAATAGCATATGCATCTCATGTAATCATTGCTAGGCAATAACAGCGTTCCACAACACATACATCTCATGCAGTCGGCATTATACATCATCAGCATTCAATAATACACGCATTTAACACATCAACAGGACCCAAACAACATACATGCAATCGGCATTAAGCAATGTCAGGACTCAGACAACACATGCAATCGGTATGGTACATTATCAGATTCACTGAGTCATATTCTATCTCATGCAGTCAGCATTCTAAGCTTATAGCAACTTGCAGGTCATGTAAAATACACGGTAATCGTCAACATCACTGCAACACAACATGCAATCGGGTTCCATGGTAACAAGACTCCACAACGCATGCATTTCTAAGGAAAATGCTAACATGCAACACTCATCTTTCACTCGTCATGCAACTAGGCTGTACACACTCGTATGCAACACAACACACCATCAGATCACGGATATAGCAAGCATCAGCACTCGGAACCTGTTCATAACCCATGCATTTAAGATAGAAGATACTCCCCCTACCTGGACTGGAGTTTTCAGTCAGTCAACACGACATTCAATTCCAGAGGAACACTGAATCACCCTTAACACATCTGCATGCAAGAGCAGGGGAGGCCCAAGACGTCCCGCTCTTGGCTCGCTCCCTGGAAGGGCTCCATTACAATGCTGTGAACACTCCGACCCCCTAGAAGCTCTTCGCAGTACAGATCTCCACTGGGGCTTGGCAGTTTCGAGCAAGAAGAGGAAGTCGACGGAGGAATGAGGGAACAAGGAAGGAGGCGGGTTGCATGCAGAGGGAATGCACACCCTCGCCCTCACTGGTTCATCGAGTAAGGAAGGAGGACTTCCGACCTTCAGCCACCACTGTCTCGAGCTCACGGGAACAGCGAGTAGATAAGAAGAAGAGGATAAGGAGAGTGAAGAGCGAAGAAGAGAAGAAGAGAAATCTGAAGGAGATGCATAACTTTAATGACCCAAGGCACATATATGTATAAACATGCGCGTGCGCGATGAGGAGGAGAGTGGGGTGGGAGAGCGTGAGTTCAGCAGCTCCACTCAGCCATGCGCACTCAACCCCATCACTCGGCCATCACCTCTTCTTTATTTAATCAGTTTATTGTTTCAGAAGTTAAGGTAGTTGAGTTACGAGGATTTCCACTTTACAGTAACCGTTTTAATGGTTTAAACTTGCTTGTTAGTTAATTATAATTCAACGGTTATTTCCCTACTGTGAAATCAATTCTTAATGGTGGGTCTTCCATTCGGTTTTAAACTTCAAAGTTGGGATGTTACAGTTCTCCCCCTCTCAAAAGAATTTCGTCCTCGAAATTCAATCGGTAACTTACCATAAATACCTAACTCAGAAGATTGCTGTGTACTTACCACGCGGCTGTGTTTCCACAAGCAGTCACCGACTGAACCACAATTTCACTCGGAGAAGTTTTACCACCCAAACGGTTTACTGACCGCACCACAATTCTCAGTCGGTAAAGCAAAAGTCAGGCCCTATCTGATTACAACTTCATTAGAGGATTTAATATATTTGGGAATTTAAATTAAAACGTATAATTTATTCCATTTTAACTCAGCCAATTCATTACAAGCAAGGGCACTTCCTAATTTCTTGGTCGTTCAGCCCTATGCTCTCAACATCGATTGGTGTATTTACACCCTCGGTTTCCCCGACTCAAATGGTTCACTCGGTATAACTGCAACTCATACAGGGTACAGACCAAAATTGTATCACATGGACACGTTATGGGGGTTAGTCATCTAGTTGGGAGTAATCTAATAGGTAAACAACATCACTGACCCCCAAAAACACCCACTTCTGACCAATTCCTCTCGGTTTAAACACTCTGGTTTTCAAAATCTGACCACAAGATTTCTTCCTTACTCCTGAATGAACGCTCAAAAGGGCTCCCATGTGCTCCAGTCAGTACCATTTGCTAGGGTTTAATTCGCACAGGCACCACGCTCGGCGTGGAAATCTTAGGTTCCTACCCATGCTTTTGGCTAAACTCACTCACTCGGAGTCTCATTTTCGTCCAGAAGGACTTTTCTCCGGAAAGATCACTCGGTTGGACATCACAAGGGCATTAAGAATTCTACACTCGGCATCTTTCTTCGTAGAGTTGTCCCACATGGTTTCATTCTACACGGTAGTGATACACTCTGAGACACACCACTCGAATCTCCCTTTACTCAGAATGTTCCGCTCGGATACTATCCTCTTAATTTAGTAATGGCACTCTCTATGAGGTTATACTCGGAACACTCTAGTCCTTACTCAGCAATGCTTCCTCATCAGACTTCACTCGGAATTATCCCCACTTTTACACTCTCGGGATACACTAATTCCCTTCTTAAGCAAATCCTCACTTTGTAATGTAGTTTGGTTTTTAAAAAAAAATCTGTTTTCCTCTTTAGGCTTACAATACCACTCGGTTAATCTTATAAAACTTACAATTTCAGTGACAGATTGACCGCCCTTCTCATCCCAGTAATTAACTAACTTTTTAGTAGCTAATCCGTACCCGACGTCCTCTAATCCACTCGGAGGCAGACATACTAAGGTCAAACAACTCTCTATCTTCATTCTGATACATAACCATATAATACTCACTTAATATAACTCTCATAATCACTCAGGACCGCCTGAAAGACTCACCACCACCATAAGCAGTTACAACTTCACCTGCTCGACTCATGAATTGTTGTATCCAACTTATAGGATGACGTCTCATACCTATAGGGTTACAAAAATTACATGGTCACTGCAACGTGTACGCTGCCACATTACCTATGGCAGGAAGAGTCATCTCAGAGCAGCATACCTCACACGAACCAGACTTCACCCAACTAATACAAATTCACATGGTAGTTAATGGCAGTTCACACATATAAGTAATACACCCACTTTAACATCACGCATCACATAGGGTACATCACGTATCAATAATCATGAAAATTATTCATCACTTCTGTAAAACAGTTGATGGCAATACAACAATCGGCTCCTAGCCAATACCGAGTAATTATTTCCTTTAATCCTATTCAACACAAAATCATGGCTCGAATTAAATTCTCAATCCCCAGCAATGTGATGACATCACTCACTCGGGTTCATGCAATTTATTCAGGTTTAAGCAATTCACAATCACATATGCTATAACACACCACAAGCTTCAGCAACAGCACTAATGTACATACAGACACTCAATCAGATGTCACACCAATTATTCATGGTTATATCATTGTTTACTACAGCATACATCATAATCATAACACACATTGCACTTGACATATACATACGCCCATCCAATCAGATTTACCCAAATCAATTCCAACTACATTAAGGGTTTCATTCACAATATCATATTCACACATTCACATAGTTCACACTGAGCTCATTTATTCTCATAACACATTCATTCAATCAGAAATTGCACTATAACATACATTCTCAATTATAACATTGCATCACACTTGGCAACAGCATCAATACATGTACATTCATTCAGTCAGACTTCATTCATACAACATCATCAGGTCGGAAACTACTCAAATCATTCAAATCCATGCAAATCATGTCACCCTCAATAATAATACTCTCATACACATGTAGTCATACAGTCGGCGAATCAGATGCATACGATTATTCACCAGGAGTCCCACTCTAATACACTCGGCATTTGCCTTGAGTTCAACCCAAGGACTTTCATTAAGCATCCAATGCTCATGCTCCAAGCATGGCCTCGAGTCCAACTCAGAGGTCTTTTAGGATTAATCTCAGAATCCTCAATACCCCTCGCATTCATCTGATTGCCCACTCTGAAAGACGTTCAATGCTTGTTGTATTTCATTATAGATCACACACAGCTCTTATTTGCCGACTCGCAGCATAAGCCACTCGACATTCTCATTAGCATATATATATACATATCTTTCAGACGGGGTATCATCACAACGATTCACAATTAATATCTATCATACTATCCGGGTGTTGCATGCATCACTAAGCAATCACACACAGATCACATATTTCAATCATCAAACAACTGTTATATTTCGAGTATAGAGCAATACATAGAGGCAGTTCACCCTTAATCACCTACATCAGGTATACATATATATATATTATGCGGGGTTCATATGCTAGGTTACAAAACATCCATCACAATAGCTCTCGACAGTAATGGTAACACTCCTATTTTACAAGTATTCAGTCAGTATTCATAGAATTATTAGCATGCATTCATGGACGGAGTCGCATAATCACTAAACAGTTTATAATACCACAATCCAGGAGTCGCATGCATCATTACGCAATCATAGTACAGCTACCAACACATCTCACACACAACACATCACATGATAATCATTCAAGCCTCAATGAGCTACTACGCAATTGTTCTACTCGGCTCAACAACTCGCAAGGTTAATAAACTATCAGATTTAGAATCCCTAAGGGGGTCATTATTCCTATTGGTCTAGCATTTAGCCATCACTCACTTGTGTTAACCAAGTGGCCTCAATTACTCAAGAGGGGGGGTGAATTGAGTATTAAAAATTTTCTTTGGAATGCTCTTGAAATTGATTCTTTTGTTACTATGTATATTTAAGATAATAAATTGGATAACAAGAAATAACAAATTATACACAAGACAAACTAGTAACTACTTAAAGAGTTTAGAAAGTGAATCAATTAAGTAACAAAGCAATTTATAGGACTTTAGAAAGATTGATTCAAGAGTATTGCTTAAGTCCAAGTTCAACAATGTTATCAACAATATTGCAACTTAATGTGTCATGCACTTAGTCCAATTAATGAAGCAATGAATTAAGCAAACAAGTTAAGTGCACAATTTAAAAGAGTTTAGGGAAGAGAGATTTGCAAACCGATGTATACGAGTTCCACCACGCCGGTGTACGTCTCGCCTCTAAGCAACCCACTTAGAGGATTTCCACTATTGTAGATTAGAGATACACTTTGAGCAATTGCAACTTCCTAGTGTCCCACACTCAAGAATCCAATCCTCACAAGTACAAGGGCACCCACCCAATCTCTCAATCTCACAATTACAAGGTTGAAACCCAACCCAAAATTTCTATGAAGTTTGATGTTTTAAGTGTACAAGGAAACTCTCTCACTAGAGTGGATATACAATTTAAAGTTTACACAAGATAATAACTCTCAAAGAGAGGATATGCAAATATTAGCACTTCAAGAAAATATTTTCTCTCTTAAAAATAATTAATTAGCAAGTCTAGAAAATAACTTTACTCACAAATATTTACTCTCAAATTAATAAGCCAAGAATTAAAAACAGAAAGCAATTAAGAGAGTAGAAGAGAATGATACAGCGAGAGAGAAGAAGAAAGCAAAGGAAATGCTTCAATGCTTGGTACATTTTGCTTCTTCAATTTCCTCTCTATTTATAGCCTCCAGCAACATGGAATTTTCACTTAAAATATTCCAATGGATCCATAAATCATGTAATGGAACTTGTCTTTATCTGCTTAGTGGACCATTATTCATGAAGTGTGATCTGAGGCTTTCAACTTTGCAATTCCAGCTTGTAACGCATGTTTAACAATCATTTGAACTGAATGAATCAATTCATTTCACAAAAGAATCGATTCTTTTAGTGTTATTTATGCAATTTTAGACTCTTCCAGGCGTATGAATCGATTCAGGGCAGGGGGAATCGATTCAAACCATTAAAAACACACATCCTGGGCCACTGTCTTCGTGTGAATCGATTCACACATGCATTGAATCGATTCAGCCTATCAAAAATGCATTCCTGGGTACTTAGAAACCGTATGAATCGATTTATTCCTCTTTGCCTTGCATAATGAATCGATTCATGCACCTGTTGCATGAATTCCAGCACTTTGTTTTATCCTTTATGAAATTTGTTCAATCATGGCTCCAATCCTTTGATCCTTAGGCACTTTGATAAATTTATTTCACCTGATTTAAACCTTTAAAAATGCCTTGAACATGTGTCCTTAATTATTCATCAAACTTAAACATCAACCATTTTAGATTCCACATCAAACATAATTAATGCTTGATAACATCCTTGATATTTCTTCATTTGTTGTGTCATTATCAAAACCTACATCAACATAAAAATACATTCTCCCCCTTTTTGATGATGACAACAAATGTTTGTCTCTTGGGATGTTAATATCACAATAATTCAAATATATTTCAAGAAAGACTCCCCCTTTGACATGCAATTAGTTACCAAATATATATGACATTATAGGCACAAGTTATCAAGAGAATAAAAAGGTCTCTCCCTCTTAATAAGGTCTCTCCCCCTTAATATATGTTCTCTCCTTCTTAATCATCATCTCAACACTTTAAAAATCTCTCTCCTTTTACAAGATATTATTATGCCATTTAGATAGTGTATGTCTACTCCCCCTTTCTTATATATATCTCTCCCCTTTAAAAGTATGTATTTCTCTCCCCCTTTGGCATCATCAAAAAGACTTCCTTATATGATAAACATACATCATCAAGAACATTACCTCTTAAAGATAGATGCATACATTTTGAAGTAAGATGACAATGCAACATATATCACGAAATCATACATAGCATATAGGCACATAATGTCTCATGGGAATCGATTCATCTAGCTATTTTTGCACGAGTTAGAGGAATCATGTTACTAAGGGATTTATACACGGATTTAGATTTTGCAAGTTGCCAATGATTTTGTTGCACAAGAGAGTCAAGAAAATCAAAGGTCATTTGCCATTTATTTTTGAGATCCATGATGTATATAGGAGATTATCTTTGTGTCAAAATATGTTTAAAATAAATGGGGACTCCACGGGGTCTTAAAATAAGACAAGAGATTCGTAGAGCATTAAGTTGATTATTGGAAATGTGAGTATAAATTTTCTTTAAAAATTTGTATGTATATTACAAAGTAAGGTATTATGTTCAAGGAAATGAAAATTTTATGAAAAATATTATTTTGAAATCTTTAAGTTAAAGATTTTGCAAAATTTTGTTCAAATAGTAAGAAAGTGTGATAAAATAAACCAATTAGGAAATTTCCAAAATTCCTAACTCCCTTCTAATATTTATAAATTGTTCTTTTGGAAGGGGTTTTGTAAAGATGTCCGCCAATTGTTTTGAAGTTTCAACATATTCAAGTACACAATCTCCTTTCAAAACATGGTCTCTAATGAAGTGATGTCTTATTTCAATGTGTTTGGTCCTAGAATGCATGACCGGATTCTTAGAAATATTTATTGCACTAGTGTTATCACATTTAATGGGGACTTTATCCAAGGTAATACCAAAATCAAGAAGTTGTTGTCTCATCCAAAGAATTTGAGCACAACAACTACCAGCTGCCATATATTCTGCCTCAGCCGTTGACAATGCAACACTTTCTTGTTTCTTGCTATGCCAAGAAACAAGGGAACTACCAAGTAAATGACATGTACCACTAGTACTTTTTCTATCAAGCTTACAACCCGCAAAGTCAGAATCAGAATATCCTAAAAGATTACATTCAACGCCTTTGGGATACCACAAACCAACATTTTGAGTACCCACAAGATATTTCAAAATTCTTTTTACGGCAGTTAAGTGTGATTCTTTAGGACATGCTTGATATCTAGCACACATACATACTGCAAACATAATATCGGGTCTACTAGCAGTTAAATAAAGTAAGGAACCAATCATACCTCGGTATTTAGTTATTTCAACGTTCTTACCCTTTTCATCTTTGTCTAAATAGCAAGATGTACTCATGGGTGTTGCTATTTCGTTTGCCTTGTCCATTTCAAACCTTTTGAGTAGTTCTTTACAATACTTTGTTTGACTAATGAACGTTCCTTCACTTATTTGTGTTATTTGTAATCCAAGGAAGAAGGTGAGTTCTCCCATCATGGACATTTCAAACTCATCTTGCATAATCTTAGCAAACTCTTGACAAAGATTTTCATTTGTAGCACCAAATATTATGTCATCAACATAAACTTGTACCAAAAGAATGTCATGGCTTTTACGTTTTATAAATAGTATAGTATCAACCTTTCCTCTTTTGAAATTATTTTCTAAAAGAAATTTGCTAAGTCTTTCATACCAAGCTCTTGGAGCTTGTTTCAAACCGTATAAGGCTTTTCTCAATTTAAAAACATGATTTGGAAATTTATGATTTTCAAAACCGGGAGGTTGATCTACATAAACTTCTTCTTGAATATAGCCATTTAAAAAAGCGCTTTTGACATCCATTTGATAAAGTTTAAAATCCATACAACAAGCAAAAGCTAATAATAATCTAATGGCTTCTAACCTAGCTACAGGAGCATACGTTTCTTCATAGTCTATTCCTTCTTCTTGATTATACCCCTTAGCAACTAGCCTAGCTTTGTTTCTAGTTATTATTCCATTTTCATCTAGTTCGTTTCTAAGAACCCATTTGGTGCCTATTATTAGATGGTCATTGGGTCTTGGCACAAGCTCCCAAACTTCATTTCTTTCAAATTGGTTTAACTCTTCTTGCATGGCCAACATCCAATGTTCATCAATAATGGCTTCATCAATGTTTTTGGGTTCAATTTGAGATACAAAAGCTAAGTGATTGCATGCATTTCTAATGGCATTTCGAGTACTTACCCCTTTGGTTATTTCTCCAATGATTTTGTCCAAGGGATGATCCTTTAAGGTTACCCAATTTTGTTGTTTATCAAGTTGAGTTGTACTTCCTTCATTGTTGGCTTCTTCTTTGTCTTCCAAGTTCATTTCTTGGAAGGTACCTATAAGATCATCAACTTCCTTTCTCGGAGGATTTTGGTTAAGTTCATCAAATTTAACATGTATGGACTCTTCAATTGTATAGGTTCGTTTGTTAAAGAGTCTATATGCTTTACTAGTAGATGAATAACCTAGAAAAATTGCTTCATCAGATTTTGCATCAAATTTGCCAAGATTTTCCTTTCCATTGTTTAAGACAAAGCATTTGCATCCAAAAATGTGAAAGTAAGAAATATTTGGTTTTCGTCCTTTATAAATTTCATAGGGGGTTTTCTTTAATATAGGCCTTATCAAACAACGATTCATAACATGACAAGCGGTGTTCACCGCATCGGCCCAAAAATGTTTTGAAATATTAGCTTCATTCAATATAGTTCTTGCAAGCTCCGCTAAAGATCGATTTTTCCTTTCAACTACTCCATTTTGTTGTGGAGTTCTTGGAGCCGAAAAATTATGTTCAATGCCAAACTTTTCGCAAAATTTCTCAAAAGATTGGTTTTCAAATTCTCCCCCATGATCCGTTCGAATGGATGCTATTTTTAAATTTTGTTCATTTTGGATGACCTTGGCAAGTTTCTTAAATGCTTGATATGCTTCATGTTTATGAGTAAGAAACAATGTCCATGTATATCTAGAGTAATCATCCACAATCACAAGACCATAATAGTTTCCACCAAAACTTTTGATTTTCGAAGGTCCAAACAAATCCATATGTAAAAGTTGTAAAGGTCTTGTTGTTGAAACAATATTTTTTGCTTGAAAAGAAGCCTTTACTTGTTTTCCTTTTTGACAAGCGTCACAAAATTTATTTTCAAATTTCAATTTTGGTAAACCAATAACTAAATCTTTTGAAACAAGTTTATTTAAATGGTCTACATGAATGTGAGCGATTCTTCTATGCCAAAGCCATGATTCATCCTCTTTAGTTATAAAGCATTGTACATCATTTGAAGCAAGGCAATCTAGATTAATCATGTAAATGTTATCTACTCTTTGACCAACAAACTTTATCTCCTTGTTTAGTTTATTTTCAATTATGCAACCGTTTGTTTCAAAAACAATTTTATAGCCCTTGTCACATAATTGACTAATACTAAGCAAGTTGTGTTTTAGTCCTTCAACATATAATACATCATTTATGGAGGTGGAAGAATTTTTACCAACATTTCTGATTCCAAGTATTCTTCCTTTTGTGTTATCTCCATAAGTAACAAATCCTTTGTTTCATGGGGTAAGTGATATAAACTTACTTTTATCTCCCGTCATATGTTTGGAACACCCACTATCCAAGTACCAATGGGTGTTGCTTGCCTTAAAACATACCTATAAAACAATTCAAGTTAGAGAGCTTGGTACCCATTTTATGTTGGGTCCTTGTAGGTTAGTTTGTGAAAATGTTCCTTTGGGAACCCACACCTTTCTTAAAACCTTTGGTCCTAGTTTTCTAACGCTACACTTATAAGCACTATGTCCTTTGGAACCACAATGATTGCATTTCATAAAAGGTGAGGAGGATTTGCTTGGAGGTACAAAGAAATTTTTATAGTGTTTTTCCATTTTGTGATTGCTATGTTCTTGGTCATATCCCAAACCGGTTTTACTAAACATGCATTTTTGTTGCCCAAGTAGGATATTCAAATTATCTCTTCCATTAGTGAACTTTTCTAATGTCCTATTTAGGTCTACAACCTTGGTTTCTAACATAACACATTTCTTTACAAACTCACAAGGTTTGGTTCTAGAGCACGTTTGAACATTTGCTAACTCTTCTTTTAAAGATTCATTCTCTTTACAAACTTCCATGAGATGCATTTCTAGAGTATTACTAGTTTTTCTAGATAATTTAAGCTTATTAGAAACTTTTGTGAATTTATCATACAAATCATCAAGAGCATCAAGTAATTCATCCTTATCTAAGTCATGAAAGTTTACCTCATTTTCTTCATCTTGTTGATTGGCCATGAGACAAATGTTTGCTTCTTCATTCTCGGATTCGTCCGAACTACTCACCTCATTTTCATCCCATGCTATGTATGCTCTCCTTTTTCCTTTTTGATCCTTGTGTTTCTTTTTGAGATTTGGACAATCCACTTTGAAATGTCCTTCCTTTCCACATTCAAAACAAGTTGGTGAAATAGAATTTTCTTTAGGTATAGATTTCTTACCTTGTGATTTGAAGTTCCTTTGAAAGCGTTTGTTCTTCATGAGCTTTCCAAACTTTCTTACAAATAGGCTTAACTCTTCATCTTCGTCAAGATCACTCTCGGTTTCATCTTCAACTATTGAAGTAGCTTTGAGAGCTAGTCCTTTCTTTTTGGAGACTTTCTCTTCTTCTTCCGCCATCTTCAATTCTTTTAGCTCTTGTTCTTGTTCTTGCAACTTACCAAATAGTGTAGCAAGAGACATTTCATTGATGCTAGGCGATTGTTTGATGGCCGTGACTAATGGTTGCCATTCCCTATTAAGACTTTTCAATACTTTGTGAATAAGCTCTTTATTAGTATAAGTCTTTCCAAGTGTAATGAGTTGATTTATAATGAGTGTAAAACGTTTTTGCATATCAAGAATTGATTCATTTGAATTTAGCCTAAAGCACTCATATTGACTAGTTAATGTACTAATCTTAGAGTCTTTAACATCATTGGTACCTTCATGGGTTACTTGTAAAGTATCCCACATCTCCTTGGCAGATTTACATGTGATTACACGGAAAAATTCATCGGGGCCTAAAGCTAAAGTTATAAGATTTTTTGCCTTATAATTATATTGCACTTTCTTTTCTTCTTCACTAGACCAATTGTCCATAGGCTTTTCAACTTGCTTATCATCCACAATATGCATAGGCACAAAGGGACCATTTTCAATGGCATTCCACACTTTTAAGTCCATTGATTGAACAAAAATTTTCATTCTTTCTTTCCAAAAAGCATAACCCTCACCACTAAAAGCGGGAGGTCGATTTGTAGCACCACCCTCGGGAAACATGTTATATGAAGTTGAGGCCATTTGTTCTCTTGAAGCCGTTAAGCTTGATTTACTAAGAGTCAAGCTCTGATACCACTTATTAACCAAGTGGCCTCAATTACTCAAGAGGGGGGGTGAATTGAGTATTAAAAATTTTCTTTGGAATGCTCTTGAAATTGATTCTTTTATTACTATGTATATTTAAGATAATAAATTGGATAACAAGAAACAACAAATTATACACAAGACAAACTAGTAACTACTTAAAGAGTTTAGAAAGTGAATCAATTAAGTAACAAAGCAATTTATAGGACTTTAGAAAGATTGATTCAAGAGTATTGCTTAAGTCCAAGTTCAACAATGTTATCAACAATATTGTAACTTAATGTGTCATGCACTTAGTCCAATTAATGAAGCAATGAATTAAGCAAACAAGTTAAGTGCACAATTTAAAAGAGTTTAGGGAAGAGAGATTTGCAAACCGATGTATACGAGTTCCACCACACCGGTGTACGTCTCGCCTCTAAGCAACCCACTTAGAGGATTTCCACTATTGTAGATTAGAGATACACTTTGAGCAATTGCAACTTCCTAGTGTCCCACACTCAAGAATCCAATCCTCACAAGTACAAGGGCACCCCACCCAATCTCTCAATCTCACAATTACAAGGTTGAAACCCAACCTAAAATTTCTATGAAGTTTGATGTTTTAAGTGTATAAGGAAACTCTCTCACTAGAGTGGATATACAATTTAAAGTTTACACAAGATAATAACTCTCAAAGAGAGGATATGTAAATATTAGCACTTCAAGAAAATATTTTCTCTCTTAAAAATAATTAATTAGCAAGTCTAGAAAATAACTTTACTCACAAATATTTACTCTCAAATTAATAAGCCAAGAATTAGAAACAGAGAGCAATTAAGAGAGTAGAAGAGAATGATGCAGCGAGAGAGAAGAAGAAAGCAAAGGAAATGCTTCAATGCTTGGTACATTTTGCTTCTTTAATTTCCTCTCTATTTATAGCCTCCAGCAACACGGAATTTTCACTTAAAATATTCCAATGGATCCATAAATCATGTAATGGAACTTGTCTTTGTCTGCTTAGTGGACCATTATTCATGAAGTGCGATCTGAGGCTTTCAACTTTGCAATTCCAGCTTGTAACGCATGTTCAACAATCATTTGAACTGAATGAATCAATTCATTTCACAAAAGAATCGATTCTTTTAGTGTTATTTATGCAATTTTAGACTCTTCCAGGCGTATGAATCGATTCAGGGCAGGGGGGAATCGATTCAAACCATTAAAAACACACATCCTGGGCCACTGTCTTCGTGTGAATCGATTCACACATGCATTGAATCGATTCAGCCTATCAAAAATGCATTCCTGGGTACTTAGAAACCGTATGAATCGATTCATTCCTCTTTGCCTTGCATAATGAATCGATTCATGCACCTGTTGCATGAATTCCAGCACTTTGTTTTATCCTTTATGAAATTTGTTCAATCATGGCTCCAATCCTTTGATCCTTAGGCACTTTGATAAATTTATTTCACCTGATTTAAACCTTTAAAAATGCCTTGAACATGTGTCCTTAATTATTCATCAAACTTAAACATCAACCATTTTAGATTCCACATCAAACATAATTAATGCTTGATAACATCCTTGATATTTCTTCATTTGTTGTGTCATTATCAAAACCTACATCAACATAAAAATACAACTTGGTTTCCTCAATCGCCACTGAGACGCAACCCCAATTTTATCATATGTCCGACCTCACCTTCGCTCATTTATTACACACCCAGATTTTCAACCTAGGAACTACAACCCATCCCTTATACTGCAAATCACATACTTCATGTATCATTCATTTATCACACGTTCAAATTTCTCAACAAGGCACAGGCATACAACCACACCATTCATAGTCAGCATATACCAATTTCAATAGAGAATCATAACATATATCATCACCCGAGTCATAATTGGACAGGTATCAACATACAATAGAATATCATAAGCAATCTAGGACAAACTGGCATAATATACTCAACCGCCCACGAACAGTAGGCAAACCTTGGCCATGGACCTTTTGGTCTGCTCTGATACCAAAATGTAACACCCTATTTTAATAAATAATTAAGAACCAATACGGGGAAAATTTTTCCAAAAATAAGTAACCAAAAAGACTATAAGGCAACCGGATAACACAAGGGGCGGAGTGCAAGGAAGGACAAGGGAAATGAGAGATCATCCACACGCATAAGGCAAATAACAGAAGGCTAAGACTGGAACTGGTTCGTTTGGTTTAGTGTAACATACCAGCGCCAGGGCGGATTACGTAATATCATTGGCTCACTCAGGCGGGGTCTGATACCGCCTGGGCGGGGTATGGTAATGCAGCGGCGGATGAAGGGGGAATTCATAAAGAAAACTTTTCCCACGAGTAGCACTAGTCAAACAGTAGAAAGAATTAGATAAGGGGAATAAAAGAATATTTGTTCGTATGGTAATCAGCAGAGGAAACAAGGTTGGGACAGACCCGTTTGGTCCAGCGAAACACAACAACGCCTGGGCGAAGACTAAGATAACTGGCTCGCTCAGACGAGGTCCGATGCCACCTGAGCGAAGCATAACAGTGCAATCACGGAAGGAGGAAGTGATTACACCGCCCGTCCAGAGCAAGGCAAAACAATGCCAGGACGGATTACATCACAATGTCCACTCGCTCGGGCGATGTCCAACACCGCCCAGCGAGACATGATAATGCGACAACGGAAGAGGGAGGTACATAGGCAGAGTTCCACGTTGAATATCTGCTCACTTCAGCACGGTTCCACACGCTTGGGCGGACTGCCCTAGTCGCTTGGGCGAGGTATGACACCGCCTAAGCGAGGTCAACCCCAAGCCCCTCCAACACCGACACAAGGTAATTTCTCAATCGGATGTGAACAAGGTTCACTCGGTGAATCCTCACGCTCGCACTTCACTCGGGAAATCGGGAAGTCAAGTCCCACTTGGACTTATTCAAACCCAACCACTCGGGACACTAATCCTCACTCACTCGGACTTAACATCTTTCACTCGGATTATCGATACCTTTCTCTTAGGATCCAATCCACCCTAAACCACTAATTAAACTCCTCTCTCAGCAGGGAATCACTCGAGGTTTTCACTCGGGAGGTACAACTCTGCCTTACTCGGGATTTATTTATGATTTTGCTTGGAAAATGCGAACTCTCTCTCACTTGGTTTTTGCTTACATTTTCACTCGGTAAGGGCCGCCCTCGTTTTCACCTGGGAATCCTCTCATCAGGTCTTACACAGTACAGGTTCATCCAAGGTATTTTACTCAGAGTTTATCGAAGTATCATCGTTCGAACAAGAAGGCATAGCCATCCCCAGTTCCACTCGGAGTTGACTTCCCAACTACGTCCACTCAGAAATCATTAATTGAGCAGTATTCTAACCATCAGCATCCCTCGGTCTATCCAAAACACGACCACTCGTATACAACATATTGTACGTACCTAATCATGCACTCGGAATACGTCATTCATTCCTCAACACCTGTTATTAACATAATACCTGTATGTATATATGAACATGCACTCAGGTCACAATAACTCAATTACCTATACGCATATATATGTATATATTCATGTTCATTACACCACACGGTTATTACGAGCCGGCCAAGGCTACAACTGACGAGACATGACACATACAAAATAAACACTTCCGGTCGGAGTACCCCTCACTCGGGCCTAAGACCTTATCATCACTTCAGAGTCCAACCTGCATACATACTGAAAAATGGTGCAGGGGTGAGCATCTTAAATTTTAAATGATAGATACCGACTCAGGTTGCCTCATAATTATACAACAATATATATATATACACACAATTATACATGGCAACGGTTATAATCAGAGTAGCATTAATCAACCAGGACACACAAAAGACTCTTACCGATCGGAATCCACCAATTGTCACTCGGCCTTATGCACGCATCCATTCAGCAACATTAACATACGACAATCAGTGACTTAATAGCAATACCTATGAATTAGAATGCACATATTGAATATTTCTCAATCAGAATTCAACAATTCTCACTCGGCTACACACATAATATTTCAGTAACACTGATACACATATATATATATATTCATGAAACAGGTTTTACTTAGCATCCAAGGCAGGTGCACACGGAATAATTCACTCGGGCATACACATTATCAAATGCACAACCAATTCCAACATTATCAATAGTTAATAAACACATATTATCTCACTCGGTTCCGCATTCGTGTGTATCGGTTTAGACGTTGCAACGTAGGCTCTCAGCCTTTTTACGCATAGCTCTCAGCTATCAAATCAGCTCCCAGCTGCTTGGCCGTTTTATAGGTACCCAACCGTTTGCCCACAGGTGACACCAGCGCTCTCAGCGGCAACGGAGGTGTTCACAGGCAGCCCGAGTCCCACTCAAGGGCTACCTTGAGTCCCACTCAAGGATTTCATAGCGTCCCACGCTTTAAAAACCGATGGTAGTGTCCCACACTACGTGCTCTCAGCACAAACGCATCCCATACGCCACACGCGGATTCATCACATACACACAGAGTTCATATACACAGCCATACATGCATCTCATGCAATCGGCATCATACATCATCAGCATTCAAACAGCACATGCATCTCATGCAATCAATGCTGGACATTAACAGTACTCAACAACACATACATCTCATACAGTCGGCGTTACACTTTCTCAGAACTTAATAGCATATGCATCTCATGTAATCATTGCTAGGCATTAACAGCGTTCCACAACACATACATCTTATGCAGTCGGCATTATACATCATCAGCATTCAACAATACACGCATTTAACACATCAACAGGACCCAAACAACATACATGCAATCGGCATTAAGCAATGTCAGGACTCAGACAACGTATGCAATCGGTATGGTACATTATCAGATTCACTGAGTCATATTCTATCTCATGCAGTCAGCATTCTAAGCTTATAGCAACTTACAGGTCATGTAAAATACACAGTAATCGTCAACATCACTACAACACAACATGCAATCGGGTTCCATGGTAACAAGACTCCACAACGCATGCATTTTTAAGGAAAATGCTAACATGCAACACTCATCTTTCACTCGTCATGTAACTAGGCTGTACACACTCGCATGCAACACAACACACCATCAGATCACGGATATAGCAAGCATCAGCACTCGGAACCTGTTCATAACCCATGCATTTAAGATAGAAGATACTCCCCCTACCTGGACTGGAGTTTTCAGTCGGTCAACACGACATTCAATTCCAGAGGAACACTGAATCACCCTTAACACATCTGCATGCAAGAGCAGGGGAGGCCTAAGACGTCCCGCTCTTGGCTCGCTCCCTGGAAGGGCTCCATCACAATGCTGTGAACACTCCGACCCCCTAGAAGCTCTTCGCAGTGCAGATCTCCACTGGGGCTTGGCAGTTTCGAGCAAGAAGAGGAAGTCGACGGAGGAATGAGGGAACAAGGAAGGAGGCGGGTTGCATGCAGAGGGAATGCATACCCTTGCCCTCACTGGTTCGTCGAGTAAGGAAGGAGGACTTCCGACCTTCAGCCACCACTGTCTCGAGCTCACGGGAACAGCGAGTAGATAAGAAGAAGAGGATAAGGAGAGTGAAGAGCAAAGAAGAGAAGAAGAGAAATCTGAAGGAGATGCATAACTTTAATGACCCAAGGCACATATATGTATAAGCATGCGTGTGCGCGAGGAGGAGGAGAGTGGGGTGGGAGAGCGTGAGTTTAGCAGCTCCACTCAGCCATGCGCACTCAACCCCATCACTCGGCCATCACCTCTTCTTTATTTAATCAGTTTATTATTTCAGAAGTTAAGGTAGTTGAGTTACGAGGATTTCCACTTTACAGTAACCGTTTTAATGGTTTAAACTTGCTTGTTAGTTAATTATAATTTAACGGTTATTTCCCTACTGTGAAATCAATTCTTAATGGTGGGTCTTCCATTCGGTTTTAAACTTCAAAGTTGGGATGTTACACGAGTGGCCATGTGGAAGGGAATCTCGCTCGAGCGAGTGAGCGTAGAGGCGCTGCTGGAAGCATTTCGCTTACGCGAAAGGGGTCACCCAAGCGAGTCATGTTGATCTCGCTTAAGCGAGTATGGGTCTCGCTTGAGCGAGTTGCCCAGAATTGAAATTTATTTCATTTTCTTTGTATTGGGCTTATGTTGGACCCTTTATTTTACGATATGAGATGATTGAGGTGATGTATGAAGGGAAATTTAACATGGTGGTGATTGGGATTGATTGACACATTAGGATTAATTGTTTGTGATATATTTATCACTCTAAATGGAATAGCGAAAGGATGATATGTAGAATATGATGGTGGGGTTATGAGAGAATAATTAAATGACAAGGTGATTTGTTATAAACTGATGAATTAGAAATAACAATGATAATGTGTAATAACAAATGATGTGGTGGATCACTTCCTTGCACAAAGGATATTCGATATTGAGGATGATTGTGATTATTGATGGATTGAAAAAATGCCATTGTATTTTATCCGATTGTGATCTTGTATGTATGGTTTAAAATATAATAATGAAATGTTGTGAATGCCATACCAATATATATATATATATATATATATATATATATATATATATACGAGACAATGGTAATGAATAATGAGATGAAAACCCACTAAATGAAAGTGTGGTAATATTGATGAACATTATGTAAATATGTAATGCCATTGTGGTTGATTGTAAGTACTGACTTGCGTGTATGATATAAAATATATGTGAAATATATTGAGATGAAAATGCCACATATAAAACTTGAAAACAATGGCTAAGAGACCAACAATGATAAAATCCACTAAGGTGTGTATGGTGGTGTTGGTGATTTTGCATTTGATTTGTATTGCATTGCATCCATGGCATATCATACGCTTCCGGTAAGGAATATTAGGGGGTTCCCCCGGTGGGCCCTGTGGGAGGGCGGCTCTGTGCACAAGCAAATGGGCGATGCGGTTTGGTACCAGTAAAAATTAGTGATCATACATGCATTATGAGATATGTGTACACATTTTACTACTGCAGTAGGGGCATGGTATGTGATCATGCTTGAACCCATAATTTGGTGTTTATTTCCCACAGTTGGATCCGCAATTGTTGTTGATTATTCCATTGTGGATATGCATTAGCCATAAGAGCATTTGCATATAGTATGAAGATATGCCAGAATATGATGATGACTGATGAAGTTTGAGATGGTGGTATGGTGTTGATGAGATGGGTAATTAAAGACCTAAAAGACCATATATGATTAATAAATGATATGAACATATCTAAAATGATGTTGAATATGACGATATGTGTGTTATGACCCATTATAATGTTGAGCATGATTGATTATGATATATGATTATCATGATAGCCCATGGTGGCTTTGAGATAAGACCTGAATGGTCAATATTAATGATGTTGGCCCATTGTGGCGTGGTGATAGATGTGTGTATGTAATTGTTTTGCTATGAGTTGATGAATGAATACATAATATGTATATTATTGAAACGAATAGATTATGATGATTGTTGATGTGTTTAGCAAAGCATACATGATGTTGATTTACATATGCACATAATTTCAATTGTATTCATATCGTCATTTAAAATGTATAACTCACTCTCCCATGTGGTCTACTTTTTAGTATTGATGCAGGGATGTCATGGGAAGAGAATATTTTTAAAAGAAAAGCTTTTGTGAAGGTAAAATAGTGGTAATGGAATACCTTGGCCGACAGCGATTTGTAATTTATTGAATTATGAATGAATGTATATGATAGTGTAAGTAATTATAGATATTGGTGGAAGTATTGTAAATGGATAGACATGTGAGTGATACATTGATATTTGGAGTATTGGGATACATACCCATTTGATGAATATAGTGACATTAGACATGTAGCCCATTTTGGGAATATATAAATGTTGATGATACTTGATATTGAGGCTGAATTGAGTGTGGTGAAATATAGAATATGAATGTTGGAGATGTATGATGTATGAACATATAGCTAAGTATATGTATGTACCTTAGGCAATGCATGTTTATGATTTACGTGTAAGTTTAGATGTGGCCTAAATGGGCTTGTGTTGTATGTTTGCATGCTTTGCCGAGCCTTTTCTCATATCTTCATATATGGGACTAGGCGTATGCCCAGTATACACATTCTTCTTCCGCTGTAAACTCTGTTATTTTGTATACCATTGTAGGCAAACTATTTAACGATCCAGTTATAGGTTATTGAATCTCACTCTTTGGTTTTTTGTGGTTCGAGTCCTGATGTAGTCGAGAGGGTATTTTGAAAACTATTTCAAACGTGAAAAATTTACCCATATTTTTATCAATTATTATCTTGATTACATCGGGATTCGAATTTGAAAAATTGAGGGTGTTATAATCTGGTATCAGAGCGTATTTTGCTCTGAATTGGAGTTATTGGTTATTATCAGAGCATGGCTGCTCTGCATTGAATTGGTATTATAGATTATTGGAGCACGATTGCTCAATTTTAAAACATTTATGGTGATCTGTGGAGCAAGATGCTCATTATTGGAATATGATTGCCTTGTATAGACTAAGGAGTGAAAGCTATCTAGCGGAATGACGATATGATTAAGTATTGATTGTTCTATATGAATTATGAATGACTAGTTATCTAAGAGTTGTAAATTGATTGTCGGGGCATTATTTCCTCAATGGTGATTCCTTGTAAACCATTGGTTATGAATTGTGAAGACAACTTATTGATGATTTTTGGGAATTATCATTCATAGGATATGATGGTTGTTTATAGAAGAATGATCATTGTCACTGAGGTTATGTGATGCACAAGTGAAGCATGGTTGCTCAGTGATAATCTTGATTGATTCATAAGGCTGAATACATATGGATAAATCCATTGATGTGATTAAGATGGTTGTTTGTGTAAGTCCGGCCAAGCTCCTTACACTATTTCCTTCAAATGACAAATACATTGATATTATGCATTTGAATATAGATACATTGAGTATGATTTGAGCTGACAATGAATTTATGCCATGTGTGATCATGGGTATTGATCGGTCCTGAACCAGGGTCAAGAGATCCGGTGTCGGGCCGGTCACAGAGGTTGAAGACCGAGTGATGTTGAAGACCAGTTCTGTGAGTATCCGGTGTCTCTGTATGAAGGGAGCGGTCTTGACATCCTGGAGGTCCTTCACACCGACCTCACGCATTGGTGTGGGCGAAAGGTGGTGTCACCTGTGAAGATTCTGTGACGCTCAAGTCAGTAATATATTCCAAGTGTGGAATGTAAATGATCACTCTATGGGATCAAATAGATGCATGCAGGGGAGAAGGACCAGAACCAGAACCAGAACCTCACTCTAGTAATCTGAAGTGAGTTCTTATACCTGATTGGCTCGATATACGAGGACCTGTTAGTGGGGAACTACCAACCTCCATTAAGCAAGTATATTATTGTTCAATGCGCACTCACCAGCATGATTGAGGCAAGTGACTATTTTATATTGAGCATAGAGAGAATGGGGCTAGACTTAAGAGACAAGTTGATCATTCCCAGGAGCAAATTATGGCTCGTAGTGTGGGGAATGGAATTATTGATCGGTCCCTGTAGCAATGCCCATTATCTTCTGTCGGGTGACGTGTATGTTATCCGGTGTGCATGGTGTTATCCTGGACTAACCGGCACAGGGGGAATGCCTGACTCGGAATTAGAGTCTGGATGTATACCGATGACACCGGTTGCTTGTTATAGAATGGAAACCGGTAAATAATCTGGATCAACCTCTTGAAATGACTGAGGCAATCGGTTATACGTAACAAGGAAGCGAGAACGGATGAAGTGTCTGGTCTCTCAAACGTTACCTCAGATTACTGATACGTGGATACTACACCAGGATATCGGTTGCCCCTCTAGAATAGTTGTGCTGATGTCACAACTTTAGGGGCCGGTATACAGACTGGATCATATGTCCCTTAGATTATATGAGGGACTTATGAAGTTGCTCATATGAGCTATACAACCTGCGAGAGGTCTGGATGCTGGTATAACCTGTAAAAATATCTTTGCAGTACCTGTTAACCGTTGAATATTGTAGTGACTTGAATCGGCAACTGACTCTGAAGGAGCGACTCCAAGTGTGGTAGGTTCTGGCCTTGTTACCAGGTTTATTCCATTACCTGGAGCCTCCTCGTGCTATTTGGCGAGAGTATGTGCGTGTCATTCGAGTCTTCTATTTTTTGATTTTGAGGACTCGTGCCCGGGCTCGTCTTAAAAAATATCGAGTGATCCTCCCGGGTAGTAGATTTCCGATTGATCCTTCCTGGGTGGAAGATTTCTGAGTGATTCTTCCTGGGTGGAAGATTTCTGAGTGATTCTTTGAAGGTGTTCAGTTTAATCCTCCTAACCGTACTCGGAGTTGATTTTGCCCTATAATTTGAGTTTTCATTCGGGTGGGAAGTTTCTGAGTGTAACTTTCCTGAGTGGGTGTGTCTCCGAGTTGAGTGCAACTTTCCCGAGTGGGGTGTCTCTGAGTGTGACACTTCCGCGTGGGATGGCACTGAATGAGACACTTCTAATTGTGATTGCACCAAGTGAGACGTTTCAGACTTCCACTTGGAATGGCACCGAGTGAAGAATTTCCGACTTCCACGTGGTATGGCACCGAGTGAAGAATTTCTGAGTGGGCCATTTCCAGGGGAAGTACTTCTGGTCAGAGGAAGGCTTTGACTTTGAATGAGTACGTTTCGGGTAGAGATATTCCCGAGTGAATATTTTGAGTCTGACTTCGAATTTGAAGTGTTTCCGAGCGAAGAATTCCTGGGGAATACTTCTGAGCGAATTTGAATAATAAGGATGACGATTGATTATTCTTCAATCGTTCGGACAAACCTACTAGTCATACTTGGAGTTCGGTTTAATCCTACAATCCAAGCCTCCGACTGGGGTTCAGGTTTAATCCTACAACCCATGTCTTCAATGGTGTTCGGTTTATTCCTACTAACCGTGCTCGGAGTTCAGTTTATTCCTACAATCAGAGCCTTCAATGGCGTTCAGTTTAATCCTACTAGCCGTACCCAGAGTTCGGTTTAATCCTACAATCTGAGTTTTCGACGCGAGGTCAGGGCTAATCCTAAACCTACCGCGTCCGTTACTCGAAGTTCAGCGTGGTCTTGAAGAAGAACCAGCTTATTGCGCCCAAGCCTTCACCATTCTTCTTCAATCGGTGTTGGATTTTACCCATTCACCGAACTTCTCAATCGGTGTTGGATTTTACCCATTCACCGTTCTTCTTCAATCGGTGTTGGATTTTACCCATTCACCGTACTTCTCAATTGGTGTTGGATTTTACCCATTCACCATTCTTCTTCAATCGGCGTTGGATTTTACCCATTTACCGTTCTTCCCAATCGGTGTTGGATTTTACCCATTCACCGTTCTTCTTCAATCGGTGTTGGATTTTACCCATTCACCGTTCTTCCCAATCGGTGTTGGATTTTACCCATTCACCGTTCTTCTTCAATCGGTGTTGGATTTTACCCATTCACCGTTCTTCTTCAATCGGTGTTGGATTTTACCCATTCACCGTTCTTCAATCAGTGTTGGATTTTAGCCATTCACTGTTCTTCATCAATCGGTGTTAGATTTTACCCATTCACCGTTCTTCTCAATCGGTGTTGGATTTTACCCATTCACCGTACTCGGGGTTCAGCGTGCCCTGAAAAAGGAACCAGCTTACTGTGCCCAAGCCTTCACCGACGTTCGACCAAACCTACTAGTTGTACTCGGAGTTCGGTTTAATCCTATAATTCGAGCCTTTGAATGGGGTTCGGTACAATCCTACAACCCATTTCCTGAGGTTCGGTTTAATCCTACAACCCAGGTCTTCACCGGTGTTCGGTTTAATCCTACTAACCATACTCAGAGTTCGGTTTATTCCTATAATTTGAGCCTTCAAAATATGGTTCACCCAGTTGTACCTTCGAAGAGGTTCATCACTAACGACGGAAACGTTGTTAGGATCGTCTGTCCTGAAAGTATCTTGTCACAACAGTGTTGTGCATTGAAATAAAATCATAAAGACAATGGGTGAATCATAAAGAATTTTTCATTAGTTATGAATTACAATACAAAAGAGAGAAAGAGAGCCGAGTCGGGGTGATGCCTCGTTAAACCTTCTTGGTAAAACCCGATCGGAAAAACCCAAGTAAGGAAAAAGAGTGCACACCGTCTTACTGACTAGCTATAACAGCAGAAGGCGTTCTTCGCTTTGATGGCTTGATCCCTAATCAATGACCTCTCGACGACCCTGATGTTGTTGTTGGGGCATAACATTTTGCTGTACAGGCTCACCAACCAGAACTCCCTTTTGTTTTTCAGAAGCAGTAAATCTTCTGATCGGAGTGGGATGATCATCATCACCGTCTTCGTGATACCTTCCCCTTTTCTCTATCTGGTCCAGTTTATCAAAATACCTTTCTTTGAAAAGGTACTGTTTGAGGTTACCCTCTCGGATCAGGGTCTCGATAGTATTCTTCAGGGCCTGACATTCATCTGCTGAGTGGCCCTTTTGCTCATGGAATTCACAGTATTTCCGAGGGTCACCATGTTTACGAAGCTGGGGCGGCTTCCTGACCCCGTATGTTGTAAGCGTTGGCCATCCGATCTCTCTCAGAATCTGTGACTGCTTAGAATTTAACGGAGCATAATTGCTAAATGAATTTACACGTTCTTCCCGACTCAGAGGTACAGGATTATCGAAGACGCTGTTACGGAGTAATCTCTCCTTGCGTTCTGACCCGGGCCTGTCCTTATCTCTCCGTTGTTGTTGATATGGCGTTGGGGATTTCCCTTTCGCCGCTGTTACTTCCAAGTGCATTCCAATGCCCACATACTTGGATGCTTTCCTCCTGAATTCTTCAAAACTCGCCAGAGGACTTTTGGTCAACGACAGGGTGAAAGCAGAGTTTGGTTGCAAAGCCTCTATCATGGTGTGCAACTGTAATGCCTCTGCCAAGTTTGGAACAGCAGCTGCTTCCTTGTAAAACCTCCTCAAGAAGTCCTTGAGAGTTTCAAGTTCCCCCTGCCTAATCTGGGCCAAAGTATGAGATGTCCTGGGAATATCTTTGGAAATAACAAAGTGGTCCACAAACATTGTTGCCATTTCTTCCTATAAGTCGATGGAACCTGATGATAGCCCCTTGAACCAACTATGGGCATCATCAACAAGAGTCCGAGGGAACATCCTGCACATGACATCTTCATCTGCACCCAGGTACATGGCTTCAAATACATAAGCATCAAGATGCTTAGCAGGATCAGTTTCACCCCTATATTTTTTGATAAAGAGTGGTTGAGTAGTCTGCAGGTGCTTAGGGATATATAAGCTCATAAGTCTCTTTGAAACAGGAACTGTGAGCTTATAAGTTACCAGAGAGACTGTCATCAGCTCTCTCTTCCCTTTAGCGACTCTCTCATCAGAATCATGGATCTGTTCCTTCCTTTCAAACGTGGGGATGTTTGAATACTGGGGGTTATGGATTTTTCTCCCTCGGTTGTGTGATGTGTCCCCTTGGTTTGAGACATGGCTCTTTCCTCCATGCTTTTTCTTTCATGCTTCAATTCAATCAATTCTTCCATCAACTTTTATATCATCTCATCCCTTGGATCTGGTGTAGACACCTGCACCATTCTTCTTGAACTTTCCACAGGTGACTCAAAAACTAAGCGCCTGTTTGCTGGTTGTTCTTGGTCAGTGATGTCTTCCACATGCCCATCTGGTAGGTTTCTTCCATTGCCTTCTGTGATACAACAAGACTCTAGAAACGAGAGGTGGGAATAACTTTAGTGTGTCCCACCAGGCGTGCCAATGATCGGTCCTGAATCGGGGTCAAGAGATCCGGTGTCGTGCCGGTCACAAAGGTTGAAGACTGAGTGATATTAAAGACCGGTTTTGTGAGTATTCGGTGTCTCTGTATGAAGGAAGCGGTCTTGACGTCCTGGAGGTCCTTCACACCGACCTCACGCATTGATGTGGGGCGAAAGGTGGTGTCACCTGTGAAGATTCTCCGACGCTCAAGTCAGTAATATATTCCAAGTGTGGAATATAAATGACCACTCTATAGGATTAAATAGATGCATGCAGGGGAGAAGGACCAGAACCAGAACCAGAACCTCATTCCAGCAAACTGAAGTGAGTTCTTATACCTGATTGGCTCGATATACGAGGACCTGTTAGTGGGGAACCACCAACCTCCATTAAGCAAGTATATTATTGTTTAATGCGTACTCACCAGCATGATTGAGGCAAGTGACTATTTTATATTGAGCGTAGAGAGAATAGGGCTAGACTTAAGAGACAAGTTGATCATTCCCAGGAGTAGATTATGGCTCATAGTGTGGGGAATGGAATTATTGATCGGTCCCTGTAACAATGCCCATTGTCTTCTGTCGGGTGACGTGTATGTTATCCGGTGTGCATGGTGTTATCCTGGACTAACCGGCACAGGGGGAATGCCTGACTCGGAATTAAAGTCTGGATGTATACCGATGACACCGGTTGCATGTTATAGAATGAAAACCGGTAAATAATCTGGATCAACCTCTCGAAATGACTGAGGCAATCAGTTATACGTAACAAGGAAGCGAGAACGGATGAAGTGTCCGGTCTCTCAAACGTTACCTCGGATTACCGGTACGTGGATACTATGCCAGGATACTGGTTGCCCCTATAGAATAGTTGTGCTGACATCACAACTTTAGGGGCCGGTATCCAGACCGGATCAAGTATAATATATTAAATACGAATTGATTTGATGATGAACCTATACCACGTGTTGACCACGGATAGGGGATATTAAATATGAATTGATATGGTGATAAACTGTGAAATGTTGAGACCTTGATATGTATGTGTGTTGAAATTGAATTAATTGCTTAGGTCTTTTGTATGAATTATGAGATGACTTATAGTTTTGGCATGCCCATTGAATGTGAAATTGTGTTAGTGACATGTGAACTTTGTGTGCACATGATTGGAGTTATGACTCAGTTTTATGTTGAGACCCGAGTGAGTGGTTAATTTGGTTGTGACCCACTAAGTGTGGTAACTTTGGATAACTCACTATGATCTTGAAAGATTGAATCTTATGGAATTAGACGCTATGGCGGTCTAGGCTCTACGATGTTTCTATGAGCCATGTGTAATGATGTTTATGTGTTATAGGAGTATTCCACAATGGGTACTAGGTAACCCTTGAATTTTCTAAGCCTAGTGATGGATTGAATCTTATGAATAATTGATCCGTAGTGAAATAAATTATGGAATGAATTGTTGAGGCTAGAGCCGATATGTGATTGGATTAGAAATGTGAATGTAAACCCCTAAGTATTTGGTGAATCATAATGATGAATTCGGGGTATGATTTGGTATTGGCAATGATATGTGACTTTATGGTATGATTTTGGGCTAGATTGTATGCCCTTAATGTTATAAACATTAGATTGATTATGAATTACGGTACGATGTAGAGGTAATGTATGTGAACATGAGTTGGTAAATCAAATTTAATCATGTTAATACCTCCCTTTACGGTCTGAAAGGAGTTGTATTAGTGATATAAACCACATAGTGATGTGAAATTACACAGACTATACGTCAAATTTATGGACTTTGGCTATGATAAATGAGGAAACCCACTAGTGTGGAAGATCATTGCATGATTGTAGACCATATTTTAACCTTGGGAGTGTATACTTGACGTGAGATCGGTGATTCAATTAGGCTTGAATCGAATTATAGCCGACAATGTTCGGATTAGACAAATGATTTCTAAGTTATTTGACTATGACTTCGGGATGGATGAAGTCCAATGGTGAGGTGATTACCCTAGGATCGTTGGAAAATTATTATTGATGTAGCGATGTATGGTTATGGTAATTGATAGTTGATGATTTATACGGCGTGATTGATGCCAGATTATATTTAATGATGACGTGACATGAACATGTTGAGTTATGGACTTATGCGAGTTGTCATTAAGTCTCATGTGAGTTGGTATTACTGGGACAAGTGTGACTAATATAAGCGATAAAGATTGAAGGTACTTATCCTAATATGTCTCTACATGCCATAGGCATTGTGGCAACGTGCACTTATGCGCCGATCTCATGTGTTTGTGGTAACCACTATGGGATTGGGATGCCTTCCTGTATGTTGGATGCAGCAACACATAGGCCGGGCGAGTGTAATGTTGTAACTGCTTACGGTGAATGTATAGAACCTATCCGCTAGTACTAGATAAGAATGTAAGGGTTGTGATGAACAAACTTGAGAATTGATGAGAGGTGACTCGTTTTGGATATACGAAGTTTTGTACTTAGATGAAGGAATGGTAATGATCATGTTTTGCGGACTTTGGAAAGTCTGATAATACTTTATAGTGTCATTGGACTCTTTTAGTGTGTGGCTGAAGTGTGGCCTTGCGATGTATGCCGATGTTGAACTTCGAGGATGAAGTTTCTTTTTGGTGAGGTGGATTGTAACATCCCGGATTTTAAAGAAAATAAATTTATTGGATAATGATAACTAATTATTTATAGTCAAATAATTATGGGAGATTTCATTAGACATTAGAGGTGAATCATCAGGAAATTAAGATTTACCATAACCGGATGATTTAACGAATGGTGTGGGATACACTTAGGTAAATTAAATAATTGATGAGTCTAAAATGTTTAGAAAATTATTGTAGTTACGATGGTACAGTTAAAATAATTTCTAGAGCTAAGGGAATAATTAATTGGATACGACGTAGGATATGAAACGAAGAAAATATGAATCAAATGGGATTAAAAAGAAAATGAAAATTCCTTTTCTTCTTTTCACTTCAGCCGTCCACTTCTTCTCTCTTTCCCATTTCTACTTTTCATGCTATTATACAATGGTTAACGGGGTTTTATGACCCAATGGACAAATGGCAAAATGCATGGTTTTAACCATTGGACAATGTCCAATTTTACCCAAAATTTCCTCCTTTCTTCTCTCATTTTCGGCAGCCTTTCTTCACTTCCATTTCATCTTCATTTTTCTTCTTCTCTTCCTCCCTCCATTAGCCAACCAAACCATCATCCTCCTCTCCTATTTTCTAGCCAAAAATTGAAGCTAAGTTTGGAAATGTGAAGCAATTATGGAGCATGGGAGTGTTGCATGGGTTATCTCCTCCATCCTCTCCACCATTTTCATTTTGGCATTGGCATGGATGTGAGGTAAGGTTTCTTACCTCTTTATGGTTCTATGCATGGTTTTGTGATGATTAAACTTAGAATATTAATGTTGGGTTGTATGGGTGTTAAGGAAAATATGAAACCCTAGGCTTGAATATTTGAGAAATGATTTTGAGTGTAGTCTTGTGGATATATGAGAATGAAGTCATTGAGTTCAAGAGGATTCTTGGAAGATAGTGGAAGCTAAATGTTGTTGGGAAAATTTTAGAGAAACCCTAAGTATGATGATTTGGGGGTTTTTGACTAAGTGATTATGATAATTTTGGATGCTTTGGAATAATTGTATATGGAGAAATGAATGTTTGAAATATTGATATTGATTCTTGAGATTTTGGAGATGAGTGCCCATAAGTATATATGTGGTTATAGGAATTGACTTTGAGGATAAAGTACATCATATCCATTTTGATGGTCTTGAATGAGGCCTTAGCCATAATATATGTCACTTGGGAATTATGAATTCTTGGTGGCCTTAAATGAAGCTAAGATAGCTTATGTTGCTTATGGGTGAGAATGATGGCAAATTGATTACTTATATGAGGATTGAATGCTATATTGATAAGGGATGTAATATTGTGTTGTTGGGTATAGTTAACCTTTTGAAACTTAGAGAATCTTGGTTTTAGGAAAGGAATTCCCGAAGCCTAACACAAGCGTAAGAATTGGAGTTTAGACAGGTCTAGGACTTGATAATAAGTTTTAAGATATGATCCCTTGTGATGGTTTATTGATTTTATGAGTATGTGTATTTGTTGATAGGATTGTATTCCGGACGATGATGCGGAATGATCGATGTAATTGCGTTGTGGTTCTTCCCTCGAGGTAGGAGAGGAGTTTACATTTCAATTGCATGAGTGATTAATTGTTAATTATGTTTATGTGTGAACTCATGCAATGCCTTGCTGTGAATGTATTGTATGTTTGAATTGTTGAAGTGATGAATGATGGCTTGGCTTATGTTGATTGTTATAAAAATATATGTATATATATCATGTTAATGATAAGTGTTTGATAGTCCCTTGGTTGGACATGAACTAAATGATGGTGAAAATCTATGAATGAATGAGTTAAACAAAGTGTAGAGGATTATTTTGAGATGAGTGGTGTAGTGATGAGAAGTGTCTTAAAGCCTTCATTATATAGTTGATGAATTAGGATTTAAAATGGTGATGTGTGGATTGTTGAACCAACCCCTAAGTACATGACTTAATGTGTGAGAAAGGTTAGTTTAGGCCAATTTTATGTTATGGGGATATTGGCCTTTGGAAAGAAGTAAAGAACTTGAGTTTTTGGGCGTGTAAGGCGAATCTCGCTCAAGCGAGATGGGACCTTGCTCAGGCGAGAGTCCCTTGCATCAGAGAATTGGCCTCTGGCCCAATCTCGCTCAGGCGAGACGCGTACGACATAGTTAAGGTAGCCACTGGACAAATCTCACTCAAGCGGGCGCAGCTGTGCTTGAGCGAGCGAGAAAGGAAGGTTGGTTCTGGACAAATCTCGCTTAAGCGAGTGGTGAGGTGTATTGTACCTCGTTCAAGCGAGCAAGCCTAGAATAGGTACTGGATGATTTTCGCTCAAGCGAGCATGAGTCGCTTGAGCGGGCGTGAGGGGTCTGATGCTGTGACTCTACTGCTCAAGCGAGTGGCCATGTGGAAGGGAATCTCGCTCAAGCGAGTGAACGTGGAGGCGCTGCTGGAAGCATTTCACTTACGCGAAAGGGGTCGCCAAGCGAGTCATGTTGATCTCGCTCAAGCGAGTGTGGGTCTCGCTTGAGCGAGTTACCCAAAATTGAAATTTATTTCATTTTCTTTGTATTGGGCTTATGTTGGACCCTTTCTTTTGCGATATGAGATGATTGAGGTGATGTATGAAGGGCAATTTAATGATGATATAACATGGTGGTGATTGGGATTGATTGGCACATTAGGATTAATTGTTTGTGATGTATTTACCACCTAAAATGGAATAGCGAAAGGATGATAATGAGAATATGATGGTGGGGTTATGAGAGAATGATTAAATGACGAGGTGATTTGTTATAAACTGATGAATTAGAAATGATAATGATAATGTGTAATAACAAATGATGTGGTGGATCACTTCCTTGTACAAAGGATCATCGATATTGAGGATGATTGTGATTATTGATGGATTGTAAAATGCCATTGTATTTTATCCGATTGTGATCTTGTATATGTGGTTTAAAATATAATAATGAAATGTTGTGAAGGTCGCACCAATATATATATATATATACATGAGACGATGGTAATGAATAATGAGATGAAAACTGATCCGGTCTGGATACCGGCCCCTAAAGTTGTGACTTCAGCACGACTGTTCCAGAGGGGCAACCGGTATCCACAATCTGAGGTAACGTTTGAGAGACCGGATACTTCATCTATTCTTGCTTCCTTGTTACATATAACTGACTGCTTCAGTCATTCCGAGAGGTTGATCCAGACCAATCAACCGGTTTCCATTCTATAACATGCAACCGGTGTCATCGGTATACATCCGGACTCTAATTCCGAGTCAGGCGTTCTTCCTGCACCGATTAGTCCAGGATCACACCATCCACACCGGATAAGGCACCTGTTACAAGACAATACGGCTTTGTCCGTCCTCCAACGTGCAACCGGTGTCATCGGAATACATCCGGACTCTAGTTCCGAGTCAGGCGTTCTTCCTGCACCGGTTAGTCCAGGATAACACCATGCATACCGGATAACATACATGTCACCCGATAGAAGACGATGGGCATTGCTGCAGGGACCGATTAATAATTCCATTCCCCACACTACGAGCCAAAATATGCTCCTGGGAATGATTAACTTGTCCCCTAAGTCTAGCCCATACTCCCTACGCTCAATATAAAATACCCACTTGCCTCAATCATGCTGGTGAGTACGCATTAAACAATAATATACTTGCTTTATGGAGGTTGGTGGTTCCCCACTAACAGTTCCTCGTAAACCGAACCAATCAGGTATAAGAACTCACTTCAGTTTACTGGAAAGGGGGTTCTGGTTCGATATTTCTCTCCCAAATACTTCTATCTGATCCTTGTGATTATTTATATTCCATACTTGGAATATATCACTGACTTGAGCGTCGGAGAATCTTCGCAGGTGACACAACCTATCGCCTACATCAACATGGAAGGTCAGTGTGAAGGATCTTCAGGACGTCAAGACTGTTCTTTACATACAGAGACACCAGATACACACTCCGGATACTCATAGAACCGGCCTTCAGATATACACTTTTCTCACTATTTATGACTGGCCCAACACTGGATCTCTTGGACCCCGGTTCAAGACAGATCATTGGCACACCCAGTGGGACACGTTAAAGTTATTCCCACTTCTCGTTTGGGAAGTCTTGTCTTTTATCATAGAAGGCAATGGGAGAAACTAACCAGATGGGTACATGGAAGACATCACTGCCCAGGAACAACCGGTGAATAGGCGTTTAGTTCTTGAGTCGCCTGTGTAAAGTCCAAGAAGGATGGTGCAGGTGTCTGCACCAGATCCAAGGGATGAGGTGATACAAAAGTTGATGGAGGAACTAATGGAATTGAAGCGTGAAAGAAAGAGCGTGGAGGAGAGAGCCATGTCTCACACCAAGGGGACACATCACACAACCGAGGGAGAAAAATCCTCAATCCCCCAGTATTCAAACATCCCCACGTTTGAAGAGAAGGAACAGATCCACGATTCTGATGAGAGAGTTGCTAAAGGGAAGAGGAAGCTGATGACAGCCTCTCTAACTTATAAGCTAACAGTCCCTTTTTCAAGAAGACTTATGAGTGTACACATCCCTAAGCACCTGCAGACTACTCAGCCTCTCTCTATCGAAAAATACAGTGGTGAAACTGATCCTATTAAGCATCTTAATGCTTATGCATTTGAAGCCATGTACCTGGGGGAAAATGAGGATGTCATGTGCAGGATGTTCCCTCGGACTCTTATTGATGATGCCCTTAGGTGGTTCAAGGGGCTACCATCAGGTTCCATCGACTCATGGGAAGAAATAGCAACAGCGTTTGTGGACCACTTCGTCATTTCCAACGATATTCCCAGAACATCTTATACTTTGGCCCAGATTAGGCAGGGGGAACATGAAACTCTCAAGGACATCTTGAAGAGGTTTTACAAGGAAGCAACCGCTGTTCTAAACTTGGCAGAGGCACTATAGTTGCATATCGTGATAGAAGCTTTGCAACCGAACTTTGCTTTCGCCCTGTCGTTGGCAAAAAGTCCTCCGACGAGTTTTGAAGAATTCAGGAGGAAAGCATCCAAGTATGTGGGCATTGAAATGCACTTGGAAGCAACAACGGTGAGAGGGAAATCCCCAACGCCACAACAACAGAGAGATAAGGACAGGACCCGATCAGAACGCATGGAGAGACCGTTCTGGGGCAACATTTTTGATAATCCTGTACCTCTGAGTCAGGAAGAACGGGTAAATGCATTTAGCAATTATGCTCCGTTAAATTCTAAGCGGTCACAGATTCTGAGAGAGATCGGATGGCCAACGCTTACTACATATGGGGTCAGGAAGCCGCCCCAACTTCGCAAACATGGTGACTCTCGAAAATACTGTGAATTCCATGAGTAAAAGGGCCACTCGGCAAATGAATGTCAAGCCCTGAAGAATACTATTGAGACCCTGATCTGAGAGGGTAAGCTCAAACAGTACCTTTTCAAAGAAAGGTCTTTTGATGAACTGGACCGGATTAAGAAAAGGGGAAGGGATTTCGAGGAAGACGATGATGATCATCCCACTCCGACCAGAAGATTTACTGCTTCTGAAAAACAAAAGGGAATTCTGGTTGATGAGCCTGCACAATAAAATGTTATGCCCTGACAACAACATCAGGGCCGTCGAGAGGTCATTGATTAGGGATCAGGCCACCAAAGTCAAAAAATGCCTTTCGCTATTATAGCTAGTCGGTAAGACAGTGTGCACTATTTCCTCACTTAGGTTTTTCCGATCGGGTTTTACCAAGAAGGTTTAACGAGGCATAACCCTGACTCGGCTCTCTTTCTCTCCTGTAAATTCATAATCAATGAAATATTCTATATGTTCACCCATTGTCTTTGTGATTTTATTCGATGCACAACACTGTTGTGACAAGATACTTTCAGGACGGACGATCCTAACAACGTATCTGTTGTTAGTGATGAACCTCTTTGAAGGAACAAAGGGGTGAATTATAATTTAAAGGCTCGGATTGTAGGATTAAACCGAACTCTGAGTACGACTAGTAGGTTTAGCCGAACGTCGGTGAAGAAGGCCGGTGAATGGGTAAAATCCAACACCGAGTATGAAGAATGGTGAATGGGTAAAATCCAACACCGATTGAAGGCCCAGATTATAGGATTAAACCGAACTCTGGGTACGGTTAGTAAGTTTGGCTGAACACCGGAGAAGGCTCGGATTGTAGGATTAAACTGAACTCTGAGTACGACTAGTAGGTTTGGCCGAACGTCGGTGAAGAACCGTGAATGGGTAAAATCCAACATCGAGTATGAAGAACGATGAATGGGTAAAATCCAACACCGAATGAAGAAGGCCAGTGAATGGGTAAAATCCAACACCGAGTATAAAGGCCGGTGAATGGGTAAAATCTAACACTGAGTGTGAAGAACGGTGAATGGGTAAAATCCAACACCAATTGAAGAATGGTGAATGGGTAAAATCCAACACCGATTGAAGGAGTACGGTTAGTAGGATTTAACCAAACGCCATTGAAGACATGGGTGGTAGAATCAAACCGAACCCCATTTGAAGGCTCAGATTGTAGGAATAAACCAAACTCCGAGTGCCATTCGTTAGATCAAACCGAACCCCAGTTGAAGGCTTGGATTGTAAGGTTAAACCGAACTCCAAGTATGACTAGTAGATTTGACCAAACGATTGAAGAAGAATCAATCGTCATCCTCATTATTCGAATTCACTCAGAAGTATTTCCCCCAGGAATACTTCACTCAGAAACACTTCAAATTCGAAGTCAGACTCGAATTATTCACTCAGGAGTATCTTTACCCGAAACGTATTCATTCGAGGTCAAAGCCTTCCTCTGACTAAAAGTACTTCCCCTGGAAATGGCCCACTCAGAAATTCCTTACTCGGCGCCATAGCACGCGAGACTCAAAAATTCTTCACTCGCTGCCATACCAAGTGGAAGTCGAAAACGTCTCAATCGGTGTAATCCCGATTAGAAGTGTCTCATTCGGTGCCATCCCACGTGGAAATGTCGCACTCGGAGACACCCCACTCGGGAAAATTGCACTCAACTCGGAGACACACCCACTCGGGAAAGTTGCACTCAGAAACTTCTCACCCGAATGAAAATTCAGATTATAGGGCAAAAGCGAACTCCGAGTACGGTTAGTAGGATTAAACCAAACGTCGTTTTGAAGAATCACTCGGAAAACTTCCACCCAGGAAGGATCAATCAGAAATCTGCCACCCGGGTGGCTCACTCGATATTTTTTAAGACAAGCCCGGGCACGAGCCCTCAAAATCAAAAAATAATAAAAGACTCGGATAAAACATACAAACTTTTACCGAGCAGCACGAGGAGATTACAAGTAATGGAATTTCCCGGGTAACACGGCCAGAACCAACCTCACTCGGAGTCACTCACTCAGAGTTGAATATTTACTCGAAATCACTCATTCAGAGTCAAATGTTCACTCAAAACCGATCACTCAATAATGCTCGGGGACAATATTCAATGGTTAACGGGTACTGCAAAGATATTTTTACAGGTTACACCGGTATCAGACCTCTCGTAGGTTGTATAGCTCATATGAACAACTTCATAAGTCCCTCATACAAGCTAGGGGGCAAATGATCCGGTCTGGATACTGGCCCCTAAAGTTGTGACTTCAGCACAGCTGTTCCAGAGGGGCAATCGGTATCCACAATCCGAGGTAACGTTTGAGAGACTGGATACTTTATCCGTTCTCGCTTCCTTGTTACATATAACTGACTGCCTCAGTCATTCTGAGAGGTTGATCCAGACCAGTCAACCGGTTTCCATTCTATAACATGCAACCGGTGTCATCGGTATACATCCGGACTCTAATTCTGAGTCAGGCGTTCTCCCTGCACCGGTTAGTCCAGGATAACACCATGCATACTGGATAACATACACGTTACCCGATAGAAGACGATGGGCATTTCTGCAGGGACCGATCAATAATTCCATTCCCCACACTACGAGCCAAAATCTGCTCCTGGGAATGATCAACTTGTCCCCTAAGTCTAGCCCATACTCCCTACGCTCAGTATAAAATACCCACTTGCCTCATTCATGCTAGTGAGTGTGCATTAAACAATAATATACTTGCTTTATAGAGGTTGGTGGTTCCCCACTAACAGTTCCTCGTAAACTAAGCTAATCAGGTATAAGAACTCACTTCAGTTTACTAGAAAGGGGGTTCTAGTTCGATATTTCTCTCCCAAATACTTCTATCTGATCCCTGTGATCATTTACATTCCATACTTGGAATATATCACTGACTTAAGCGTCGGAGAATCTTTGCAGGTGACACCACCTGTCGCCCACATCAACGCGGAAGGTTTGTGTGAAGGATCTCCAGGACGTCAAGACCATTCTCTACATACAGAGACACCAGATACACACTTTGGATACTCATAGAACCGGCCTTTAGACATACATTTTTCTTACTATTTGTGACTGGCCCGACACCGGATCTCTTGGACCCTGGTTCAGGACAGATCAAAAACCCACTAAATGAAAGTGTGGTAATATTGATGAACATTATGTAAATATGTAATGCCATTATGGTTGATTGCAAGTATTGACTTGCGTGTATGATATAAAATATATGTGAAATATATTGAGATGAAAATGCCACATATAAAACTTGAAAACAATGGCTAAGAGACCAACAATGAAAAAATCCACTAAGGTGTGTATGGTGGTATTGGTGATTTTGATGATGATGCTTGATGAGTGGCATTTAGGATGCACAGTATGAGAAATGCATTTGATTTGCATTGCATTGCATCTATGGCATATCATACACTGCCGGTAAGGAATATTAGGGGGTTCCCCCGGTTGGCCCTGTGGGAGGGAGGCTCTATGCACGAGCAAATTATATTTCCCCTGTGACTCGGTGTGTAAGTCACAAAGCTGCCCATGTTGTGCTACGGGGAGCCGCATGTGGTTGACCCTTGTGGGGGTGGCTCTTGATGAGCAGGTGTCCCCAGTGGACTTATGGATCACAGCTGCCATGTTATGAATCATGGTTAGCCCGCAACGCCATATATTGACTATGTTGTTTACCGCGGTCATGGTAAAAATGACCGGTGTTGCAAATGGGCAATGCGGTTTGGTACCAGTAAACATTGGTGATTATGCATGCATTATGAGATATATGTACACATTTTACTACTGCAGTAGGGGCATGGTATGTGATCATGCTTGAACCCACAATTTGGTGTTTATTTCCCACAGTCGGATCCGGAATTGTTGTTGATTATTCCATTGTGCATATGCATTAGCCACAAGAGCATTTGCATATAGTATGGAGATATGCCAGAATATGATGATGACTGATGAAGATTAAGATGGTGGTATGGTGTTGATGAGATGGGTAATTAAATACCTAAAAGACCATATATGATTAATAAATGATATGAACATATCTAAAATGATGTTGAATATATGTTATGACCCATTATAATGTTGGGCATGATTGATTATGATTGATGATTATGATGATAGCCCATGGTGGCTTTGAGATAAGACCTGAATGGTCAATATTAATGATGTTGGCCCATTATGGCGTGGTGATAGATGTGTGTATGTAATTGCTTTGCTATGAGTTGATGAATGAATACATAATATGTATATTGTTGAAACGAATAGATTATGATGATTGTTGATGTGTTTAGCAAAGCATACATGATGTTGATTTACATATGCACATAATTTCAATTGTATTCATATCGTCATTTGAAATGTATAACTCATTCTCCCATATGGTCTACTTTTTAGTATTGATGCCGGGATGTCATGGGAAGAGAATATTTTTAAAGAAAAGCTTTTGTGAAGGTAAAATAGTGGTAATGGAATGCCTTGGCCGGCAGCGATTTGTAATTTATTGAATTGTGAATGAATGTATATGATAGTGTAAGTAATTATAGATATTGGTGGAAGTATTATAAATGGATAGACATGTGAGTGATACATTGATATTTGGAGTATTGGGATACATACCCATTTGATGAATATAGTGACATTAGACATGTAGCCCATTTTGGGAATATATAAATGTTGATGATACTTGATATTGAGGCTGAATTGAGTGTGGTGAAATATAGAATATGAATGTTGGAGATGTATGATGTATGAACATATAGCTAAGTATATGTATGTACCTTAGGCAATGCATGTTTATGATTTACGTGTAAGTTTAGATGTGGCCTAAATGGGCTTGTGTTGTATGTTTGCATGCTTTACCGAGTCTTTTCTCATATCTTCATATATGGGACTAGGCGTATACCTGGTATACACATTCTTCTTCCATTGTAAACTCTGTTATTTTGTATACCATTGTGGGCAAACTATTTAACGATCCAGTTATATGTTATTGAATTTCACTCTTTGGTTTTCTGTGGTTCGAGTCCTGATGTAGTCGAGAGGGTATTTTGAAAACTATTTCAAACACGAAAAATTTACCCGTATTTTTATCAATTATTATCTTGATTACATTGGGATTCGAGTCCGAAAAATCAGGGGTGTTATAATCTGGTATCAGAGCATATTTTGCTCTGAATTGGAGTTATTGGTTATTATCAGAGCATGGCTGCTCTGCATTGAATTGGTATTATAGATGATTGGAGCATGATTCCTCGATTTTAAAACATTTATGGTGATCTGTGGAGCAAGATGCTCATTATTGGAATATGATTGCCTTGTATAGACTAAGGAGTGAAAGCTATCTAGCGGAATGACGATATGATTAAGTATTGATTGTTCTATATGAATTATGAATGACTAGTTGTCTAAGAGTTGTAAATTGATTGTCGGGGCATTATTTCCTCAATGGTGATTCCTTGTAAACCATTGGTTTTGAATTATGAAGACAGCTTATTGATGATTTTTGTGAATTATCATTCATAAGATATGATGGTTGTTTTTGGAAGAATGATCATTGTCACTGAGGTTATGTGATGCACAAGTGAAGCATGGTTGCTCATTGATAATCTTGATTAATTCATAAGGCTGAATACATATGGATAAATCCATTGATGTGATTAATATGGTTGTTTGTGTAAGTCCGGCCAAGTTCCTTACACTATTTCCTTCAAATGACAAATACATTAATATTATGCATTTGAATATAGATACATTGAGTATGATTTGAGCTGACAATGAATTTATGCCATGTGTGATCATGGGTATAATATATTAAATACGAATTGATTTGATGATGAACCTATGCCGCGTGTTAACCACAGATAGAGGATATTAAATATGAATTGATATGGTGATAAACTGTGAAATATTGAGACCTTGATATGTATGTGTGTTGAAATTGAATTAATTGCTTAGGTCTTTTGTATGAATTATGAGATGACTTATAGTTATGGCATTCCCATTGAATATGAAATTGTGTTAGTGACATGTAAACTTTGTGTGCACATGATTGGAGTTATGACTCGGTTTTATGTTGAGACCTAAGTGAGTGGTTAATTTGGTTGTGACCCACTAAGTGTGGTAACTTTGGATAACTCACTATGATCTTGAAAGATCGAATCTTGTGGAATTAGACCCCATGGCGGTCTAGGCTCTACGATGTTTCTGTGAGCCATGTCTAATAATGTTTATGTGTTGTGGGAGTATTCCACAATGGGTACTAGGTAACCCTTGAATTTTCTAAGCCTAGTGATGGATTGAATCTTATGAATAATTGAGCCGTAGTGAAATAAATTGTGGAATGAATTGTTGAGGCTAGAGCCGATGTTTTCAAACTATCAATTCCAAACCATGTTTTCAAACTAAGAAAGGCTTTATATGGTTTAAAACAAGCTCCAAGAGCTTGGTATGAAAGGTTGAGCAAATTTCTTTTTGAAAACAATTTTAAAAGAGGAAAGGTTGACACAACATTATTCATCAAACACAAAAAGAATGACATACTATTGGTTCAAGTATATGTGGATGATATCATTTTTGGTGCTACTAATGAACTACTTTGCAAAGAGTTTGCTAAGTTAATGCAGGATGAATTTGAAATATCCATGATGGGAGAGCTTACATTCTTCCTTAGGGTACAAATTAAGCAAACAAAAGAAGGTACATTCATTAATCAATTCAAATACTGCAAGGAATTACTTAGGAAATTCAACATGGACAAGGCAAATGAAATTGCCACCCCTATGAGCACATCTTGCTACTTGGACAAAGATGAAAAAGGTAAAGATGTAGAAATTACCAAATATCGAGGTATGATTGGATCTTTACTCTATCTTACTATAAGTAGACCGGATATAATGTTTGTCGTTTGCATGTGTGCTAGATATCAAGCATGTGCAAAATAATCACACTTCACTGCTGTAAAACGAATAACGAAATACCTTGTTGGAACTCTAAATGTAGGTCTTTGGTATCCTAAAGGTGTTGAATGTACTTTTATAGGATATTCTGATGCTGATTTTACTGGATGTAAACTTGATAGGAAAAGCACTAGTGGTACATGTCATTTGCTTGGTAGCTCTCTTGTTTCTTGGCATAGCAAGAAATAAGTAAGTGTTGTTTTATCAATAGCTGAGGCAGAATATGTTGCAGCTGGAAGTTGCTGTGCTCAAATCCTTTGGTTGAGGCAACAACTTCTTGACTTTGGTGTTATATTAGATCATATGCCTTTTAAATGTGACAATACTAGTGCCATTAATATTTCAAAGAATCCTGTCATGCATTCCAAGACCAAGCATATAGAGATAAGACATCATTTCATTAGAGATCATGTATTAAAAGGTGATTGTATGCTTGAACATGTTGAGACTTCTAAGCAACTAGCTGATATCTTCACCAAACCACTTGAAAGGGAACAATTCATACATATTAGAAGAGAATTAGGAATCCTAGATATTTCAAATTGTGTTTGAACATTGAATGATTTTGATAATTTCATGATTTACAATATGCTTGATTGAGCAAATGATTGATTGATGATTAATATATGGATTGGTTGATGATTTATTTGAAAATCTATGAGCCATAAGCATTTTTGGGCAGCCCTAATCGATTACCCATCCTCATATAATCGATTAGAAACTTTCTATTTCGTGTCTAATCGATTACCGTCTCATTTCTAATCGATTACGAACTCTTTGTTTCATGCTCAATCGACTAGCTTCTCTATCTAATCGATTACAAATTCTCTATTTTATGTCAAATCGATTCACTCTTCCATCAAATCGATGACTGTCGCTTTGTCTTCCTAATAATCGATTAGATGTTACTCATAATCGATTGCCAAGTTTCTATTTTTAACATAATCGATTACACCACTGACACTAATCAATTATCCTTACGCAAAACGCTTCAAATTCCTAAGAAAAACAAACACTAATCGATTAGCCTATGGGACTAATCGATTACCCTCGTATCAGGAGAAAATTTAATGCAGAATCCTAGTGAAACTCGTTGGCCCAATCCACATTCCCCTCATTAACTCCTATTTCTCATCTCTAAACCCTAATTTTACTCTATAAATACCCCTCCTTCCACTCTTCCATCTCACACCTTCAAATACCTTTCCTCCCTCCAAACTCTTGGTATCCCTCATTCTCTTCTTCTTCTCATTCACCATGTCTTCTTCAAGAACAGTGAAAAGGGCTAGGTCCTCCATGAACCAACCTAACAACCCACATGACTTCTCTAGGTTCTTCTCCACTCCAAGAGACCTCCAAAATTTCATCAAGAAATTTTCGGAGAAAAATATCATAACCCCCCACTACATTGATGCCCAAGTCTTTGAAAATCCTTGTTTCACCTTCACCCAACTTCTTCACCACTACAACCTTCTTCCATTCCTCACTCTCAAGGAAGAATTTTACTATCTAGAATTGATGAGGGTCTTTTTCTGCAACCTCAAACTTGTTGATGGCACATTAGAGGCTAGAGTCAAGAATGTGACTCTAAAAATCACAAACCAACAGCTTGCTGAAATCACCCAAATTCCCCTCAATAATACTGAATTTGTCAGTGGAAATCCAGAAGATGAGTGGGATTTCAATCCTATTTCCGCACGCCAATCCCTTTGAAAGGCCAACCGTCCACTCAGCAATCATAAACCGGTAGGCCACTTAACTCTCAACAACCGTCTTCTCCACTTTTTCATGGTTAAACTTCTTGTTCCCCGTGGTGGTAATTATGCTTTAGTTGAGGAAGATGATGTTCTTCTGATGTGGGTCATCATCAACCAAAAGGAAATCAACTGGATTCAACTCCTTAAGCTCCACATGCTCAAATCCAAGGAGCAACACAAACTGCCCTATGTCATTCTCCTCACAAAAATTTTCAAGGCATATGGGGTGGACATGGCTGGTGAACTCTCTGAGAAGGTACCCTCCCAAGCTTGCATTGGTACTCACCATCTTAACAAAATGGGTATGGTATGTGTTGTTGGTAGATGGATCTTCAAGAGCGATAGAATCCATGGAAGCAGTCCCTTTGAAGAAGATCATCCTACTCCCACTGTTGATCCTACACCCACACCTGCAAACCAAGGTGAACCATCCGCTCCGGCTGACCCATTCACCTCTCTTTATGCATATCTAGATCGGCGCTTTGATAGACTTGAGAACACTCTTCAAGAGTTCCAAATGACCGAGCAACAGCACTATGAACTCATGCAACAACGCTATGAAGAGCTGTCTCACCAAATTTCTGAATTTTTCTTTTTTAATCCGGATAATTAGATCCCAGTTTCTCATGTTTTATTAGGATGTTTTTTATTATGCCTTTCCATTATGAAAATTTCATTACATGTACCTTTCCTTTTTAATGAATGAATGCAATTTCCTTTTTATATCTCTGTCTCACCTTGCATTATTTATATTTGATGATTACAAAGGGGGAGAATAATTGAAATTAAAGTTCATCTAGAAACAATTGAATTTTTAATTGAACATTTTTTAATTGAACTGAATCTGTGTCATTAAATTACAATCTGAATTTGTTAAAACCAATTGCTTATCTTTATGCTTTTAAAAGATGACATGAACTCCTTTAGATAGGGGGAGATATTTTAGAGATAAGTTATTACAGATAAACTTAGAGATAATCCTATTTGAACTAACACCCTCATGAGATGAACATTGTTTGTCATCATCAAAAAGAGAGAGAATGTGTTTGAATATGCTTTCAGGATGAATTATTTTGATAATGACAAAGGATTTTGAAGACTCAAAGAAAAAGGCTTAAGTTACATGAAAAATAGAAAAAACAGCATCAGACCTGTAAAAATGTGTGTACTAATCGATTACAGAATCTAACATAATCGATTACAAGAGTTCTGTCCAAGACACGGTCGATTACATCAACAAGAATAATCGATTACATCAGTTCTGTTTGTAAGCTAATCGATTACACCAATGGACATAATCGATTACCAAGTGAAACACTGAATTAAAAGTATCAGGTACATTTCCTAATCGATTGCAAGGTCTCCACAACCGATTACCAAGGTTCTGTAAAGTCACCAATCGATTACCAAGCAAGGACTAATCGATTATGAAAGATCTGTTTACACCCTAATCGATTGCATGAAGGCATAATCGATTAGCATGCTACGAAACAATTAAATGATTCAGATGCCACTCACAATCGATTACAAGGCACTGCATAATTGATTAGCAAGTTCTGTTTCCAATCTAATCGATTACACAATAAGGTCTAATCGATTACCAACTGAATTATGTGTCCAATCTAATCGATTACACAATAAGGTCTAATCAATTACCAACTGAATTACACTGAAGATTTCAAAGTGTAATCAATTACAGCTCGAAGCGTAATCGATTACCATCGTGCCAGAAATTGGGGAAAAGTGTTTTAAGTGGAAAACCAGCTCATTTCTCCTTTCAAACTCAAGCACCCATGTTGTGCAACAGCTCTAAAGACTCTAGGGCTCATCTCCAAGGCCTATAAATGCAAGACTTCTTCAAGCTACTCCATGCAACAATCCAATCCATCAAAGGAAAATCAAATCTTGAGTCTTGTGAGTTCCATTTCTTTGTTTAGTTTTATTTTCTGAAACTTAGAGCTTATATTTGTAAATCCTCTCTTGCGAGAGTTAGAAATTGAGAGAGCTTTCAATTGTACATCAACTCTATTGAGAGAGTATATTGCTTGTAAATCAAACACCAAAACACTAAGGTTTTCACTCTAGGTTGAGTGGTTACAAAGGTTGGGGTTCAACCTTTGGGTATTGAGAGATTGTGAGACTGGGTGGGTTGCCCTTGTGCTTGTGAGAATTGGGTTCTTAAGTGTGGGACACTAGGAGACAATTGCTCAAAGCTTGTATCTCAAATCTTCAATAGTGAAATCCTTCAAGTGGGTTGCTTGAAGGCGAGACGTACACCGGGTTGGTGGAACTTGTTAAATTGGTTTGCAAGCTCTTCTCCCTTATCCTCTTGCATTTACATATTGCATCTGGCTAGATTATTAATATTGATTGTGTTTTCACTCTTAAACTTGCTTGAATAACTAGTTTTGAAGTACTGCATACCAAGTGTTTGATAAATTGCCTTAATAACATTTATCCTTTATCTAGCACTATTTCTTGCATTATACTCACTATCTCTTGCATCAATTCTTAACCTGTGAAAAAGGAACAAATTTAAAAGGCATTCCAAGAAAAGTTTTAAAACTCAATTTGTAATACCCCTATTTTTATTTTTATATTAAAATTTTAAAGGAATTAGATTATGATTCTTTAGAACCTTTTAATCTACGTATTATTTATGATTTATTAGAATTTTTTGGAATTTTAAAAATTTTTTTAATAAAATAATATTTTTTAAAATAATTTTAAATTCATATAAGTGACTTAAAATTAAAAATATTTATAAGAAAGTGAAGCTAAATTATAAGAAAATTTTTTAAAATCCATTTCAAGTAGACTTATCTAAAAATTATCGGTTGGAGAAAAATCTTGATTTTTTCCAATCGTTAAAAAATTGGAAACGTATCAATAAATTTTTATTAACAGAAAATTTTAGATTTTTAAAATTTAAACTTTATATTACTTATTATAAAATTAGTAAGGACTGATATAATATCGCTAAATTTTAAAAAAGACTAATTTTGAATATTTAAAATATACCGAATGAAAGGTTACTATTTAGCTTAATAATTCTGCCAACAGTTACTATGCAAAATACTGTGCATATACGAAATTTTCAAAAGATGCACAATATCCAGGAATAAAAATTCAAAAAATACACTGTACTTTTATATTAAAATAATGGAATGTATAGTAATTGTTTTCCTATAAATACCGAAGGAATTCTTCTTTAGAATTCACAATTGCAAATTAAGTTTTCTTAATATAGTAGTGCTAGTGAGATAGTGGTAGAAGTAAGAGAGAGAAATAAATTTGTTTGGAAGAAGGTTCTGCTAAAATCCTAAGGTAAGAATACTTCTCTTTTATATTTTTTAGGGTTGTTTTCATATCGTTTTTAGAAATCTATTATTATACTGGAAATAATATTATTTTAAGTTACTATTTTGCATAGTAAAATACTATTTCAATAGTAAATTACTATTTAAATAGTAAATTACTATTTACTGTTACTATTTACCTTTACTATTTACGTTTTACTATTTACCATTACTATTCATAATTTACTATTTACCGTTACTATTCACGATTTACTATTTACCGTTACTATTCATGATTTACTATTTACCATTACTATTCATGTTTTACTATTTACTATTACTATTCACGATTTACTATTCACTATTCACTATTCAAAATTTACCATTTCTGTTTTAAGTAGTAATCTTAATTTTCATCTTGTAACTATATTAAAATGAAATTGGTATGTTTTAGAACTCGGAGACGAGACACGTACGAATCTTCAATAACGAATCAGGATACAAGAGGTAAGGGGGAGTGAGATAAGAGTATCATATGAAAAGTGAAACGACCCGGTTTAAATAACAGCAGCCCGAGACAGGGAAAAATTTTTCCAAGATTCACAAGGTGTTCAGGGCAAAATGAGCAATTGACGGTGAAGAAGAGTAGAAATCCGACTCAGAAAAAGAAGGCCGGGTCAGAATAATATACATTAGCAAGACGTGGCTCCAGCTACGAGTGTCAGCGGATGAAATCACATAAGCGGCTACGCTCGCTAGAGCGAGGATTTATTCGCTGAAGCGACTCATACACTCGGATAGTATCCCACTCGGAATAGAGTCCAGATTCACTCGGGAAAGTCTTGCACTTACACTCAGAAGTTCATTCAACGCCTCCTATTCTAGCCTCTACGTTCACTGAAGCGGAACCTTATTCGCCCGAGCGAACAGAGCACTCGGATAATTCGATCACTCAGAATCTAAGCCCAAGTCCACTCGGTAATCTCATCACTCGGAGTCGAAGCCTAAATTCTCTCGGAAGGATCCCACACCTACATGCTTCCTTCGGAAGTTTATATAACACTCTCTATTTTCATTCTTGAGCAGTCACGGATGTTAACCACTCGGGAAATGGTTCCCTCACTCGGAAATGCTCTAACTCCTCGCCACTCGGGACACATACAAACTCCTCTACAGGCGGAAAACATTGTTAGACTAAAATTTACTCCGTATCATCAAGTTATTACTTCCTCTAATAAGTTCACTACTGCAGACTTCACTCGGAATCGCATTGTCAATTCAACCATCGGGGAAAACATTCACTCGCTTGACCTTCACTCGGAAACATCTAAATACCCTTCAATCGGAAGGTTGTATCTAAGAAATCTCTCGCTCCATAACATGTTGACCAACTTACCTCGAAAGCGATTCTAATGGGCATATTCCACTCGGAGTTGACCCAACCTTCTTCATTGGGAAGGAGGTCACTCCTCACGCCTTTTACAGGATTAACTTAACTCTTACATATTCAGAATCATGCGGGCTCTACATACTTAGTAAATTGCTACGTATACCACTCGGACATTCACACACAGCACAAGACGAGCACACAGTATTATATATATAATATTTACATGCACAAGATCATACTCTCAACCCGAGTGAGTTCAGTTCTGATATTGTTAGACAAAAGACCAGATTAAGAGTCGGCCATCATTCCGAGAGACATCCACTGAAATATGGCCACAATAGGGGCGAGCTTTTACATATAAAATGACAGTTAGTGACTCGGCGTCAGCATCAGTACACACGTATATTCAATCAGAATTCACTCAATTTAAATTAAAGCCATGCAGAGCATGATATTTTCAATAACATATACTCACATACATATCATATTAAGCTCATTCTCATTCAAAAGGGAGCATGCATCAACTCATTCGGAATTCATTCATATCAGTCCCGGATCATATGAATCGTGCTATTCTCTTTAACAATGCACCTACATATATGCATACAGATCTGACTTAAACAATGATTTTCAGTTACAGGTTCCCTTCCTGGCCTCTCGTCCATTAGCCCTTCCCGCGTGGTACCGGTCTCCCATTGACGTCTCGAGACTTAACTTTAGCTCCCTCGGCTACCACGGGCCCTCACAGGATCTAGCCAAGGATCTATAGCTGGAAATCATCTCATTGGGGTTCCTGACCTTCCACGGGTCACCCCGTTCCTATACATGGAGCTTATGCGTTTTATCAGCAAGCATTCTCGATTATCAAGCACATCCAACATGGTATCTACATTCACTCGTCAATCACACCAGCATACACAGCAACCAAACAGTTCATATTCTTAATACAATACTCTAGACAAGATCGACCCAACAGCCACATATGTATATACTCTCGGTGTTAACAATAACAGGAACATACACCACATGCATTTATGGATAAACAACCATCAGAACTCAGCACAACAAACCCTGAACACATGCATGTAAGTGTGAACTGCTAACAGGACTCTACTACCACACACATGGTATCCAAAGATTGACAATCACACATTTCACACAGTCATCATAATCATAACCCCACACACATAAAGCAATACGTTCACCCGGTACCGTCCATAAACCATGCATTTGACATGCAAGCACCCCCTACCTACTGAAGGGACTCGAGAAGCTCCTCTGTTTCTCGATGTTTAGTCTGATACTCTGTTTGCTTCGTCCACCACTCTCTCTTGTTCAGTCCCCCTCGAACACAGTCGCACCCTTTAATCAGCTTGGGAAAAGAAAGTTGTTCTCCTTCCACTCGATCGGTTGTTCCTCACCTCCAGTGGGAATCTCGGGTTCTCCACAACACCACAGTCGTGAAGTTACGGAAAACTGGGAACAGAGAAGAAGAACGAAGAAGAACGAAGAAGTAGGAGAAGGTGGAAATTCTTGAGGAAATTTGTAGTGAATGGAGAAGCAATTAAGGGCTTTAGCCCATATGCTCCTAGAAACGCGAAGAGTGAGTGGGGAACGCGGATCGGAGCCTGGTGCATGGTTACACGTCACAATCAGTCAGTCCCGTCAGCGGTTAAGTTTTTAATTTATAATTAACCTCACTTAACATTTAATCTTAATCTAGCCCTTAATTAATATGCAGGATGTTACAAAAAGACATAAGAATAATGGGAGGAGTCCCCTACTCCTTTTAAATTTGATAATATTATTATTTTAAAATATTAACATTTTAACTTAAAATTTTTAATAAATTTTAAATTAAATATCTGATGTAACTAACTCTAACATATCTATGCAAGGACCTGTACTTTTATAACCTATATGAACTGGACTATACCTATGCAAGGACTTGGACCACTATGACCCATATGGACTAAACTATACCTATGCAAGGACTGGATTATATAAACTTACATAGACCTATATGAGGAATTGACCAAAAGAACTCAAATTGACTATATTAATAACCATTAGACTTTGAATTATAATATTTATAAATGATGCTTTATTGACTTGATTTTGATTGATATTTAATTGTGATTAATAATATTTGATGTGATTGATGATATTTAGTTATAATTGATAATGCTTGATTTTGATTGATGATTTTATGATGTGGAGTTTGAGCATATAACGAGCATGACGGAAAGCTAAAACTCAGTAAGAATTTTCTTACCTTACTCTTTAAATTTTTATTACTTTAAATCTTCTTTTCTTAGAAATTATTTTTATTAACTTTATTTTCAATATTTAGAATAAAAAAATTAGTATTTATTTTAGAAAGAAGACATTTTATGAAAATTAATTTATAACAAATTGAGATAATTAAATCTTGAATTAAAGAAAAATTTTGTAATTTTAAGTATTTTTGGTTAATGATTTAAAGATTATTCTTTTTTAATAAAATAAAATTTTCAAAAGAAAATTATTTTATTTTTCCAACTTAATAACTAAAGATATTTGGAAATAATTAAGAATTTGATCTTGTTAAGATTCAATTTGAGAAAAATTATGTAAAAGTTTTATATGAAAAAGTTTTGAGATATTTAAGGCTTAGAAACTCAATTTCAGTGAGAATTAAAAACTGTACCAAATTTATTTATGTGGGACAGAAATCCAGAAAATTGAGAAAATGTACAGTTTATTGAAAGGATGTTTTAAACCTTTAAGGTATTTAATAATTGAGTTTCTAAAAGCCTTAACCAATTAAATACGCGAGTAGTTCATGCATCATAAATCATTAAAGTGAAACAAAATGATATTGTCTGGGGACGGATTATAGAAACCGAGGATACATTAGAGGAGGCTTAATTATGAGCCTTGGAATGAGAGGGTGTGAAAGGGTGCTTCAGGGGACCTGGGGTAGCTCCCTATTGTCGGGTATTTTCACGATAAAAACTTTCTCAATCTGACTAGTCTCTAAGTGTTTCCATGCCAGTTGAGCTGTTCATATTATTATTATCCAGAATTATAGAACAGTGTAAACTCCTGGTTGGCCCAGTGCAAATTAAAATTTAAAGGCCCACATATATAGGTAAGTTATGATGAAGATATTGCATAACATTCATGCATTCATAATTGATTGTGTATGTGATTGTGATTGATATTATTATGTATTGGTTTGTGAAAACCCTTTGTTGCTTATGTCTTATTCGGGAATATTATATTTTGTTTCTCACTCCTTTCTCCATGTTTTTGTTTCACATGTTTTAAATTGATGGTTCAGAGGGAAGGATCGAAGAATCTCGGCAGTAAATATAGCACGTTCTAGAAAGGGAGCTCGGTATGAATACCATGGTCCAATGACTAAATAATGTTATTAAGTAACTGCTTCTGGGCCATGGAGTTTCCTCTCTTTCTTATAATGTTTAATATTTATTTTCTTTGGATGAATGTAAAATTACTTTATAAAGTTTTAATAATATTTATGAGGTATTTCAGAAATAATGTATATAATTTATTCCGATAGTTTCTTTTTAACAATCATATCTTTAGTAAAAAAAATTACGAATTTTTCTAGAATTTATTAAAGTGTAACAGAGGGCGTTACACAATTCACCTCCCCTCTTGAATATTGAGGCCACTTGATTAACATCATCAACTTTGGTACAGATTGAACATCAAACTCATACCTTAACATGAAGAACTTAGGCTCCCCACTGGACCTAGGTGTAAAATACCGTACTCCACTGAGGCGGTGTAAAGCTGAGAGCTCGAGAGGTTACTCCGGACACCGGTCAAGTCAGGTCAACTTTTGACCTCAGTTCTAGGACAGAACAAGTTCATTATTTATTTTTGTAGGTAGCATGGAATGAATGCTTTAAAACTAAGAAATATCAGAGCAAAGAAACTTGAATACCATGTATAGACCAAACTGAAGAAAGAAAATTCAAGACTCTTTATTTTCATTTTATTCTATTTAGTAGCATGAGTTTATGTGGTTGATTTGAATTTGATAGGAATAAAATATGTTAAAATATAACAAATGGATTTGATAAGAATAAATTCTCTTTGATTAAATTATTTTTTAATAGCATAATTAGTATCATATGTGTTTAATTGGTTGATTTGAATTTGATAGGAATAAAAGTTGTTAAAATATAATAAATAGATTTCATAAGAATAAATTATCTTCAAATTACTATGTTGTTATGTTGTTGATTTATTATGTTTAATTAGTTGATTTGAATTTGATAAGAAGCAAATATGTTAAAATATAATAAATGGATTTGAAAAGAATAAAATCTCTTCAATTAAATTATTTATTGATAGCATAATTAGCAACATGTGTTTGATAGGAGTAAAAAGTGTATAATAAATTTATTTTATAAGAATAAAATCTCTTCAAATTACTATGTTGTTATGTTGCTAATTTATTGTGTTTAATTGGTTGATTTGAATTTGATAGGAATAAAATGTGTTAAAGTATAATAAATAGATTTGATAAGAATAAAATCTAATTAATAATATGTGTTTCTAAATCTATATATATATATATATATATATATATATATATATAAAAGATTGGTTTATCTGAGATTTTTTAATTCAAATTATATATATATATATATATATATATATATATATATATATATATATATATATAAAATGGTTTCATAAAAGCCATCATATTCTTTTACAAGCATATCAACTATTGAATCCAAAACAAATTATATTCACATAATAAAATATATTTTTTGAATATCCTTTATTTTATCAACCAAGGACCTGTGCAACTCACAGATTCATAAACTAGTTTTTTTTTATATGAAATGAATATGACCGAACTGTAAAACAGAATATAAATAGTAATTAAATTTTATAAAAAAATGACAAAACACAGAATAGAATTAAGAGAAGATAATGTATAATAAAAAACAGAGCCGAGGGCATAGAATTGATTGCTTATGATTTCTCTGTTTCTCTGAGACGATGCCAAAGAGAGGAGTTGATGGTGCGGTCCTGATCGACGAAAACGATGCCGATGAGGTCCTTAAGGATGAGGAAGAGAAGAGGGAGGAGGAGGTGGAGGCGGCTAAAAAGGCTAAAATGAACCCGATTGACGAAAACAATGTCGACGATGCGGAAAAGGAGAAAAAGAAGTGGGAGGAGAAGGTGAGGCGGCTAAAAAGAATAAGAAGCCTGGTGTATATGTCATGTACTCTCTTAATTCTTTTTTTATTTGAATTTTTGCATTCCAGATATGGGCATACGATCCCAACAAGCCCCGTTACGTGGATAGCAATGGTGATGCCCTTTTAGGTGGTATCAGGCAAGAAGCTATAACAGATAAAAATCGCCCTCTTCTTGTTCAGTTCTGCTGTACGGCCTTGGACGTTTTCAATACTGAAAACAATCAGGTTGGGCTTCCAAATTATTCTCCTCTCTTGTTTCTGTATCTTTCATCCTTTGTTATTCACTTATTTATCATACCTTCCTCAGAATGCAACAACATTTGAGTTTTCTCAGCTTGCCTATTTCAAACGTCAACTTGTTGCTTTCGGTCGTGTATACTACATTGTATTTGAAGCAAAAGATGCTGTCACCGCCTCTAGTTACACTTTTCAGACCAAAATATTTGACAAGCGTGGTGGAGACGACATAGGGGCCAAGGTTCGTTTGGTTAGGATGAAACCTACTTAAACACACAATCACCGTGGTAATCTCTTTATCCACTCTATGTGTCTTCAATTACCTTTTCTTAACACCATTGACTAGAGTGGTGCTAACTGTCAAATGCATTTTATTTTATCATCTTGCTTAGGAATTCTGTGTTAGTGGAATCTGTTGGCAATTTCATTTCAGAATGTATATATATTACCTGCTTATTTCTCTGATTAGCAGATGAGTAAATTCAGTTCCTCATATGTGCATCTCAACTCTATGGTGCAATCAAGCTCTCCTCTCTCTTACATCAGAATTCCCATGACCACACATCATAAGACTAGTTCCATCTGTATTCTGGCTTGTAATTGGGCTTACATACCCCTATAACAGTCTCAAGATAGGTTAACTTCCATAAGGCTTCGTAAATCATTCTGAGCTTGTGTCAGAAACGTAAATTTTCTGAGATGGATCTTTGGTTTGGGAAGTTGAAATGAAAGAAAAATATATGTAAATGTTTTCATAGGAGGTTGTTATTTAGAGGGAGTGAGAATGGGAGCGGAAGCAACCGAGCCTAGGCTTATTGATTTTCTAGTATGTATTTCATAAAGTATCCTCCACTCCCCGTCTATAAGTAAAAGTATTAAAGGTCAAGTTTGTAATTAAAATTTTTAACGTCTTTGTAAGCATCTCTGAAAATCATCTTGTATTTTGTTCCTCTTCTTCCTTAGCGAGTGAGGGTGAGTGTACCCAGATTTGGAAATCTATTCCAAACCTGACAGACACTTTTACCTCTCCAATCTTTCCCTTACCCTTCTTTATAAACTCACTAACGCACCCTTGGGGTACGAGAAGACAGTTAACATACCATTACTTTTGAAAAATGAAAAAATAAAATAAAAATGGTCCTTCGTTCTGAGTCCTCTCACCTTTCTGTGTTTCATTACTATTTCAGATTGGCATCGTGAGGATCATCACTGACTTACATGTGGTTTGGCTGCCTGAATCCGTGCGATTTTAGTCCCAGTTACAGACAATTATAGACTACTTAGTAGCTATATGATGGGAATTTTAAACATTATGTACCTGAGTTGCTGAATGCTTTATTATACACAACCTTGATCGGTTTTAGATTTCAGAAACATTAGTCTATTGACTATTAGTTTAACGAGCGCTAATTGTTTCTTACTAACACTTCAAAACTAATATCTACTCTCTTAATGTCATATAATATAACGATTAAGGGGCTAGTATTTCATGTTACTTGAAACCTCTGTGGTATTCCTGGAACATTTTTTTATTGATTTGAACCTTGTAAAGCATTCTAATCAAACTCTGAATTGTTTAACCTAGCTGAAATTAATTTGAACCGTGAAAAATATTATATTGAACTCTGAATTGTTAAAACTAGCAGAAACATTTCCCTGCTATTGGATATATATGGAGTAGTCCTATAATATTATAGCATCAATTTGAACCTTGGCAAACATTCTAATTTAACTCTGAATTGTTAAAACCATGTGATGTGATATGGTATGGCTAATTTTTACAATGGTGGTGGTTATATGTTTCAAAACCACATTTGCAATCTTGCCAAGGGTTTATGATGCCTAGCCAAACACATACAAACTCAAGTACTTTGAAGGATCTTGCTTATGTGCTACTAGGGATTTTGATGACGTGTATGTTGTTTGTCTTAGAAAATTTGAGCTTCTCTTAGTTGTAGGACTAAAAAATGATACTCATGTTTTAGGACATGCTTATGAAAATAATTGAAGGCAATACAAATACGTTAGATTTTCCTATAAGGCATTATAGAAATTTTCTGATAGCATTAACCGCACAACTCATGTATCAAAATACTAAACAACCTTGCGACTGCACCTTGATTATGCCTAGCCATCATGTCGATAACATTGCGCCGCAACTTCGTGTTTGACCTCAATCGATAGCTTTGATGCTCATCGCAGCAGAACACTCAACATGGGTCTTCAATCTCATTGATTTTGTCAGAAGTTTTGTTACGACATGCAATGGATTGATGTTAGTTGTGATTAATACTATCAATTAGTTCATCGTGGGTTCTTTTAATGAATGACATGCCCATGCCCTACTATGCGATGAACTAAAAACTCATGTGGAAATATGGCTAAGTAAATGTTGGATGTTGATATGCTAATACCTTTTGTTATGCCATATGCCCAAATTATATGATGGCACTTCCCATGCTGATACACTTTGTTATGCCATATTATGTGGTGTAATGGTGTCCATGTATTGAGAATCAAACATCAACTTATCATTGTAATATGTGCTCCTATTCGGTTCCTAGTTGGACTTTCCAAATCGGGGTTGGCAAAGAGCTAAGCCCTAAACCCTGGATGGCATGCGGGGTCAATATGAATGTTAAGATGATTTTGTTTCCACAACTACATTCTCACAATTGGTTATCAAATGAGCACTTAATGAGACTTGTACAAGGACCACAAAAGTGATCCATGTAAAAATGTAAATAGCAAGTGGGTTAAAGAGACGTTTGCATTTAACAAGCAGAGACTAGCAAGGTTGTTAGACTTGAGAGTCTACCTAAACTCATTTCAGCTAGGTAGACTCAACTCGCTAACTCGTAAGAGTTTACTTCATACTAAAAATTATATAAAATTAATATCACACATGCATCCAAATAAGATGTAACATCCTAAAACAATTAAAAACTGTACATTCAACCATCCAATTGTCAACAAGTCATAACAAACACATAAAGTCATATGACTCATAAACCATTGTCCCCTAGTTGAAACTAGAAGCAACATCAAAGAAAACATGATTATCAAATTCAAATCTCTGATGATCCTCCATCTCCATCATCTTCATCTCCATCATCTTCATCTTCATCATCATCAACATCAACATGAACATCCATATTAAGTCCAAAATCATCATTTGCACTAGTTGAACCTCCAATCTCCATTTGGACCACATCCACACTGCTGCTTGGTATGTCTTCTTCATCCCCTTGTTGAACATTTTCTTCTAGTAGATTCTCTTCCGTTATCCATTCATCATCGTATTGAACATCCTCAAAAGATAGGCAACAACATCCTTTCTTTTTTGTTTATTCCTCAACTTCAGATTGTACATAACATAAACCAAGTCATTCATTTTTTTCTGGTGAAGAAGGTTTCTTCTCTTTGTATGAACCTAGAAACAAAGTCATTCATCAATTTTCTAATCTAAAGTTCTAAATTATGGAAAGGGAAAGCCATCATAAAAATTAGCTACTCACCATTTCAAAGGAGCTCCAATTACGTTCAAATCCTGACGAGCTACAAGTCAAGCTTAGAATACGGACAACAAACTTCTTTAATTTAGGACATTTGGATCCATACAAGTCCCACCATTCTGCAAGAATGTTTTTTCCCAGTATTCTTTGCAATGTCAAACCAAAAATGTCCTTTAGCATTATGAAATTCAGAAAGTTTCAAGGAAATTTTACTTTCTCTTCTGGATCACCAATCAACCTTTCTATGCAGTTAAACAATCCTTCGCTTCACCACAAAGTCACCATCTCTAAATTTGCATCATAATGAAAACTAGGATTGAGTGCCATTGAACTATAAAAAGAAGAATTAAGAAACTAGTCTTTCTTTTGTTTGATTTATCCATTGAATCCTGCTTGCATACTATTTAATTGAGCTATATCCAAAAATGCATGATCCTGTTCTGTTATGTATGGTGTAATTGTGTGATTTGATTACTGTTAACCGACTGGAAATAAATAAAAATGTTGTAATCAAAATCACATGTGGACTTATATAGTGTTACGTTTTTAGTTTATGCAAGTCTGAATTTTCTGATTGGTGTAGAATTTGCAGTATGTGTTCTTGTGTTGTTCTGTCAAGATATTTGAGTTTTAAGTAACATGCTAAAACAGGAAAAACTAATGTGATTTTAATTAACATTTTTCTCATTCACATCTTTGGCCCTTTTGCCTTGATTTAATGATTGAATCTGAATTTTATATATTTGACTTAATGAGAGTACGAGAAAGCTCTATTTATATAGCTAAGCCAATGCAACTGTTATAACAAACTTGAGGCTGAGAGCAGAAAATAAAAGCTTTTAAAGAAAGAGAAATACAAGTGATGAAGAGAAAAACACTTATACTCATACACAGCCCACAAACTCAAGTAGGGGTGTCGCTGTTGATGGCACCCACTTTGAGCTTGGCTCTAATATCTTGAAATTTGGAGGCTAATAAAGATTTGGTGAGAGCATCCATAACTTGAACTTTGAGCTTGGCTCTAATATGAACGACCCAAAGTTATTTTTTGGAGCACCTTCTCTTGAACTAGGTACAAATCCAGTTCTAGATGCTAATTGTGAGCATGCAGAATAATATTATGAGACAACGCAATAGTAATTTGGTTGTCACACAGTAACAGTGGGACAAAGCAGGGAACTCTCATGCCAGAGAGACTGGATCTAGAGGGTTTCTTATGTAGCCAGAGCAAGACTACAATACTCGGCCTCTGTGGTAGAGCAAGTAACTACGATTTGCTTCTTGGACCATCGAGAAGTTAAATCAAGTCCTAGGAAGATGCAACCGAGGTGGATCGACGATCATCCAGATCAGACGCCCAATCAACATCAGAATAAGCAAGAATGGGCCTGGAGAGCCTGCAAGACTTGGAGAAGCAGTAGCAAGGTGAAGACCAAGATAAGCAGCATCCTTAAGGTACCAAAGAATGCGTTTGACAGCAATTCAGTGAGCTTTAGTGGGTGTTGACATAAATTCGCACACTTTGTTGACACTAAACTGAGCTCACGCCAGTGATAGTTACGTATTGGAATGCTACCACAACTGAACGATACATGGAGGGATCTAAGAAACGAGGAGAACCCAATTTGGTGAGCTTGTAGCCACTAACCATTGGAGAAGCTACTGGTTTAGCATCTACCATCTCAGTTTTCTTTAGTAAATCCCAATTATATTTGGATTGAGTAAAGAGAAGAAATTGATGTGGCAAAGACTTGACCTTAATGCCAAGAAGCATATATGTAAACGTTTTCTTAGGAGGTTGTTATTTAGAGGGAGTGCCGGAGTGGGAGGAACCGGAGTGGTGAGCAAGTATCAATTTGGATCATATTTCACTAAAAGAAAAATTTAATTCGGTCAAGGTTCATTGAACTGAGTTGGATTTTGTACCATTTTCTTTTTGAATCCAATTCAGTCTAAGTTGGGTTGTATATTTGATTAAATAAAACTTTTAATAATTGTTATGAAAACACAAATTATAAAAATTTCAAATGTCACACATAGTAGTTGTTAACCTTTGACACAATCAACAAAAATATACATCTAAGTCAAAAAAATTAAAGTCTTCAAATCAAACCAAATTCATTTTAACAACACATTTAAAATTAAAATAACAATAACTTGGTAGCTCAACGTATTTTCCCAACTTCATTGTTGGGTCAAATATAGTGAACCACTAATAACTTGTTCATTTAATAACTTATATGCAAATGAGTTCCTTTCCTAAACAAAAAAAAAAAGCATAATAGGTTGGGTCTTACCTAAATATATTAAGAATAAATAAATAATATAAAATTAGATTGGGTACTCATCAAGTACTCAAATTTTTAAACGTCAAATTCAATATCCAATCTAATTACAATCGGTTTTTGGTTGGATTAAATCATATTTGATCATGTTACCAAAAAAATCCAAACACGTAAATCCAACCTATTGCTTAGCCCTACCTAATATAATTTGGAGCTCTCATTTGTTGCCAAAATTTGTTAAAGAATTCAGAAAATATGATTGTCATTGATTCTAATTTTTTATTTCTATTTTTTCCATAAACATTTACAATATCAAGTGCAAATGAAGGTACTAAACTTAACACATAAATAAACTTGGTATATTAGAATAATTGACAATAACATTTCTATAATCGTCTGCATATCTTGTAATAGGTTGAAAATGGAGATTTAATCGGAAATTTGATGTTGATGATGATGGATTATGTATAGATGTTGTATGGCCATTGGATGTTGTTTCTTTAATTTGTCATTCAATTTTAAATTAAATTTTTGAACATGGATTATTATTATTGAACATGAATTTGAGTTCAATGTGTTTAGACTTCAACTGTTGAAGTTTTAGACAGTTAGTAAACTGAGATTAAGCAACGATTCTTCCAAAAAATCTCAATTTGAAATAGAAAGCATGGGAATAAAAAATTGAATAAAAAAATGCATACAGTGAAATGGAAGTATTTTATTATGTAGATAACAAAATTACATAGTGCACGTTGGTAAAAAACATAAAAGGGAAAAATTACCATTTGAATAAAGATAAAAAAAAAATTCTTTCATATTATCCCTGCCCTAAATTTTTTAACTTGCCTCCCACTCTGAGACAACAAACAAGAACAAGAGGATCAGGTGCGTTTCCTACACATCGCACCTGAAAATTTTGAAATGAAATCAAAAGGCTTATTTTCCAGCTTAGAAGCGATATAACCTTATATTTATTAATATATAGATTCTTCGTCCGGTGAATCACGTGGTGAAAATGTACCGCTACCATCTACGTAATGATAAGTTATCTCCTTATATTGATTAAATAAGGAATATCAACTTTGTTTGGGATTCATTTTTCAATACATTGGGATTTTAAGTTTTCAATATTATATAGGTATTCTTATTTATTATTCTCTAAATTAAGCTTAGTGTTTTGCTCTAGCTTTCTCTGAATTTAGTATAATGTATTCAAATAAAAATCTTCCAAAACCAAGATAACACATGAAAAATTAATTTAATTGTACATTACAATAAGCTAGGTTCTCCTTTTGCTTGTTGGACTGTTAAGCATTAGTTTATGACCCAAAAAAATGTGTATGATTTACTTATAGAGATAGTTGATACACTCTCAAACTACATTGTTTCGATTCCTATGGGGAGGTACCAAAAAAACATTAAATATTTATGTCATTGTCCTTATAAACCGTTCATCTTACTTATATATATTTAACATGCAACTGAGTTTTGATTTTTCAAGGTATTTCTATACACCACATGGCCAATTCAGACTAACAAAAAAAATTAGATATGGGATGTAATTTAAGGTTTAAGATATTCATGAATGTTTCCTAGAAGCAAGTTTTATATTACTTTTACTTTAAATTATTTGCTTCTTGTTTATGATTAAACTTGAAATTAATTTTATGTTTTGTTAATATTTTAATATTATTTGTGATCATTAAGGTTATCCAGTACATTGGACATGGTAATACAACTTAAGAAAAACTAATCACTTAACCTAATTCGAGATCAAGAAGAAAAGAGTAAGTTTTTTTTCACTAGACATAATAGTAATTATCATATAAATTTATAAATTACTTTAATAATATTATATATTTTTAGATATATGTTGGACATTTATGACTTGACTACGATAGAATTTATCCATGACAATCTACGAGACTGCAACCATGACCATGTCATTTCTCCATTGTAGAATGAGGTCCCTCATGAAGAATCAAAAGACGGTCTTGAGTTGAAACCTTCAAATGGATGTTTGAAACGGTTGCACACCCGAGAAAGTGTGCCCTTATACAGGGAAGAAAAGGGAGGACACATGAAATTCTTAGACCATGGGTACTTTTCTTATTAAGTCGATATTAAATTATATATTTTTTTATTATTAATATTAAATTATATTATTAATACTGATTTTTTCTTTTTATTTGAAATTGAAAGAGACATTTTTCGTATTGATTATCATATCATGCTAAATGTCGAGGACAAAAACTCAAGTTATAACGCAACTTATTGCTGTTGAAATTCATTTTCTCGATGAATTTGTTAAATTAAAATAGATATAAACATTTGTATTTTAATATCTTTGAAACCTCTATTTCTATTTATTATTTATTTATTATTTATTTTGACACCAGGATGAGATATACACAGGATCCATCAATATCGAAGCTTTTGATACAGATGACATACATAGGGTCCTCATCGTTGGTTTTGGAAAAATCATGTAGGGGTCCAATATAGTGGAAGAATATTGGATAATTCAAAACTCCTATGGAACAAACTGGGGAAACCAAGGACATGCCAAGATAAGTCAATCTAAAAGTCACGGTAGATAATTATCAGTGACTTTTAAATTAACTTGTCTTGTCATATCCTTAGTTTTCTCAGCTTGTTCTATAGGAGTTCTGAACTATCCAATATTCTTCTACTATATTGAACCTCTACAAGATTTTTTCAAAACCAAAGATGAGGACCATATATATGTCATCTATATTAAAAGCTTCAACAATGATGGGTCTACTGTATATCTCATACTAGTGTCAAGAAAATAATAAATAATTACTAAATAGATATATAGGTTTTAAATATATCAATATATATATTATACCTATTTTAATTTAACAAATTCATCGGTAAAATAAATTTCAACAGCAATAGATTACGTCATAACCTAAAATTTTATGTCCTTAATAAACACCATAATATGATATTCAATCCAAAAAATGTCTTATAATTCCAAATGAAAAAGAAAAATTATTATTATAATTATAATTTAATATTAATCATATGAAAATATATAATTTAAAATTGACTCATAAGGAAAAATACCTTTGGTCTAACAATTTTATATGTTCACCCTCCTTTTTCCGCCGCATAAGAACACACATTCTCGGTTTTACAAACATTTCTAAATATTCATCAGAAGATTTCTAAAATTGTAAGACCATCTTTCAATTCTTCTTTGAGAGACTTCATTCCCAAAGTGTTGTGGAGAACCAATAACATGATGGTAATGGTTACATTTTGTTAGATTGTTATGGATAAATTCTAACACAGCACAAGCCACGAAAGGCCAACACATATCTAAAAAAATGTGACGTTATTAAAATAATTCATAAATTTAAATGATAATTACTATTATATTCATGCAAGGGAAAAGCCGAAGTTGATTAAGTGCCATCAAAGCTTGTTGATTAAATGTTTATAGAAAAAAAAATTATCATTTTCTCCTTAATCTCGAACTAGGTTGAAGTGATTAGTTTTTCTTAGGTCGTATATTAGTATATTACCATGTCTAATACATTCTCCATAACCTTAACGATCACAAACAATATAAAAATATTAACCAAACATAAAATTAATTTTTAAACATAAACAAGAAGCAAATAATTTAAAGTACATAAAACCTTTCTTATTGTTCCCACTAAACATTCATAAGTACCCCCAACCCTAAACTACATCTCACAATGTCATTAAAACATAGTTTTTTTTTTCAAATTACTTTATAACATGTAGAAAAAAATCTTAAATCCAATTTTTTAGCTAGTCTGAATTGGCCATGTGCAGTATAAAAATACTTTAAGAAATCAAAATGTGACTCAGTTGTGTATCGAATATATATATGAATAAGATAGACAATTTATAAATACAATGACATGAATATTTAATGTTTTTTTTGGTAGATTAAAATGTACCCACTATCTCTAGTAAGCAAACCATACCCAATTTTTTCATCCACAAACTAATGCATAATAGTATAAAGAGTAAAGGGAGAAACCTAGCCGTAATGTACAATTGATTTTGTTTAAGTGTTATCCTGGATTTGGAAGGTTTTTATTTGAGATATAATGCAAGGTCATAAAGGGTATTAATTGTTTTTCGTAATGCTAGCAAATTTTTTTATAACTTCATATAATTTTAATAAGTATGTAAATTAAATTGTTATATATATATATATATATATATATATCTTAATTTCATTATTCTCATTATCGATAACAAATAATTGTGTTTGGTTTTTGTTTATAGTTTTTTATACTTTATTGTAAATCAGATTAAAAGTGATTTTTGAAGTATTCATTTGCATCTTATTTGTTATAATTTTATATGAATATGTTTTTTTTAATTTCACATTTTTTAAGGCTATAATTTGCTAATTGTAAGTATTTTTATCTTTTTGTTAGATTGAATTTGGTTAAGTATATTTTCATTTTGTTATTATCTATAAAAACATATTTTGTTGCTTTTTTGTTAAATTTGAATCTTTGTAGATTTATTTCATTTGAACAAAATAGCAATCCTCAATGTTCTAGATTTAAATTAGAATGAAATCAAAAAAATCCATAACAAAAAATAAGATTTTAGTAGCATTTATGTAAAATATATTTAAAAAATAATAATTTGTAACTATGATAGTAGCATTTATGTAAAATAAATGTTGACTAAATTTTTCATTCATTGAATAAGACCTCATAGTCTGTTAAGAGGCTTTCTGCCTTTGCCACTTTGGTGAAGAGTAAGACCTCATAGTCTACTCGAACAGCCACTTAGCCATGAACGTGGGATACGTATTTGGCTGGATCAAATTTTAGTAAAAAGAAAAAACATTTAAGCAAAGTTAATTGAATTAACTTAAATTGTATCGAAATAACTTCTTTAAAAATTTGATTGATCCAATTTAATTTAAGTTAATTTGGATGAAATTGGTGATCAATTATCTAATTTATTATAATCTGTTATAAATTTTATAAAGATACAGATTTAGAAAACTTCAAACATTATGAAGTTAAAAACACGATCATGACTACATGATATAACCATAAGTGAAGCATGGATCTTGTGTATAATCATACCAAACGAAGATAACATCTTAACCCTTATTTCAACACAAAGAAAATACACATGGTCTAGTTGATTTCCTTCACGTGGTTTCCTATAATGTCGAGTGACTCATCAACATGATAAAAGTTAATTACCACTATTTAAGATGACAAAAAATCTAAATATAAAATATCATCTGATATAATTTCTTGACTTCTATATTTAGTAAATTGTGTTTCATCCTTCATCTTCCAACCAATACATATCCTTTTTGAAAATACCTAATATCAAAACAACAAAATAAAACTACATTTTTTCATTGCAAGACCAGATAACCAAGTTAACATTTAACATTATAACCCGTCCATCAAAAATGTCCCAGTCTTGGTATAACTTAAATAATTAAAAAAAAATCACACATTACCCAAGAGTATCACTAACACATTGGGAATTCAAACTAAAATAACAAGTCTATAAGCCCTATACCATGTAAATGTAAATTTATATGAACACATTGAATTGTCAATGATTGAAAAAAGTTCATGGACTACAAGTCTATAAGCCCTATACCATGTAAAAGACCTACTAACACTATTTCTCTTAGTTATGGTTTCAACATCAAAATCTAGATAACTAAAAAATAAATCAAATTTAAAATAGTAACAAGAATACTAAAACAAATTAATAATAAAATCTCTTTTTTTGTCATGGATTTCTCAAATTTTATTCTAATTCAAATCTAAAACATTGAAAATTACTATTTTTTTTAATAAAATAAATTCACAAAGATTTAAACTTAACAAAGAAAAAAACTATAATACCAAATTTGAAGTCTCTTTATATGTTTTATAAATAATAACAAGTAAATAAAAATACAATCAACCAAATTGAATCTAATAAAAAGATAAAAATATTGCCAATTAATAACAAAAAATTAGAATTCATATAAAAATTATAAGAAATAACAACAAATTATGATACATCTAATCCATTAATCTAACCGTCTCAACTTTAAAGATCACCTATTATCCATGATGAGAACAGTTAAAATTAAGGAAAATATTATAAAAATGTAATCTACATGCTCATTAAAATTATATGAAGTTATTACAAAAAAAATTGATAACGTTACGAAAGAACAATTAATACTTTGCGTCATATTTCATACATGTATAATATAAAATACCACATAATACTCCTTCAATTAAATAACCACTGTGACTTTATTGGTTTATCCTGTCATATCTTTAATTTTCTCAGTTTGTTTCATAAGAGTTCTAAACTATCCAAAATTCTTCAACTATGTTAGACTCTTACATGATTTTTTCAAAACCAATAATGAGGACCCTATGTATGTCATCTGTATCAAGCTTCAACATTGATAGATTATTTATATATATCTCACCCTGGTGTCAATAAATAATTAATAGGAATAGAGATCCAAACGATATTAAAATATAAATGTTTATACCTGTTTTAATTTAACAAATTCATCAATAAAATAAATTTCAACAACAATAGGTTGCGTCATAACCTAAATTTTTATATCCACGATAGATACCAAGATACAATAATCTATCTGAAAAATATCCTTTATAATTTCAAGTGAAAAGAAAAACTCATTAATAATAATTTAATATTCAAAAAAAATATATAATTTAATTCCAACTCAATAAGGAAAGTACATTTGCTCTAAAAATTCCATATGTGAACCGTCCTTTTTATCCCACATAAGGGCATATATCCTTAATTGTGCAACTGCTTTAAATATTCATCTAAAGATTTCTAAAATTGTAAGATCTTCTCTTTATTCTTCTTGAGAGACCTCAGTCCACAAGTATTCCAAAAATAGAATGACATGATCGTCATAGTTGCGATCTGTCAAATTGTTATGGATAAATTCTATCGTAGCACAAGCCACAAAAGACTGATATATATCTAAAAAGATGCGACATTACTAACATAATTTATAAATTTATATGATAATTATTATTATATTCATATAGTGGAGAAGTCGAAGTTAAGTCCACTATCTTAAGTCCCACAAACATACTAATATAATAGTAAACTATCATATAAATTTATAAATTATTTTATAATATTAGATTTTTTAAATATACAATGGGATTTGGTGGCTTGTGTTGCGATAAAATTTATCAATAACAATCGAAAGAGAATCTTACAATTTCAGAAACATTCAAATGAATATTTTAAAATGGTTGCACAATGGAAGATGTGTGTCCTTATGCGAGAGAAAGAAGAAGGTGCACACATGAAATTCCTAGAGTAAAGATACTTTCTTTATTGAGTCAATATTAGATTATATATTTTTTATGATTAATATTGAATTATTTTATTAATAATGATTCTTCCTTTTCATTTGAAATCATGAAGGACATTTTATGGATTGATTATCATATTATGGTATCTATTAAAGACATAAAAATCCAGGTTATGGCATAATTTATTGTTGTTTAAATTCATTTTAAAGATGAATTTATCAAATAAAAACAAGTATAAACATTTATATTCCAATATTTTTGAAACATCTATTTTTATTTATTAATTATTTTATTTTGACAGTAAAATGAAATATACAAAGAACTCGTCAATGTTAAAGCTTTTGATACAGATCACATACATGGAATTCTCATCATTGGTTATGGAAAAATCATGCAGGAGTTCAACATAATAGAAGAATATTAGATAGTACAAAAATCCTATGGAACAAGATGGGGAAACCAAGGATATGACAAGATAAGTCAATCTAAAAGTCACAGTAGATATTTAATTGAAAAAGCATTCGTGTAGAGGTATTATATATATACACATATATGAAATACAATACAAGGTAATAATTATTTTTTGTAATACGGGCAAAAAAAAAATTATGATAACTTCATATAATTTTAACGAGTATGTATGTATATCTATTTTTATTTTATTAGTCTCATGATGAATAACAGACAAATTGTATTTAATTTCTTTTCCCTAATTTTTAATGCTTTATTGTAAATCAATTTAAAAATAATTTCTGAAGTATTTTACAACTCATTTGCATCACAGTAAAGATTTCTTCAATCTCTTCAATTACCACTACCCGGTTAAATTATTAAATTAAATGCATCATAATTTAATGTTATTTACTATAATTTTTATATGAATATGTTTTTCTAATTTCACTTTTCTTAAAGACTATAATTTGCTATTAATTATGAGTATCTTTATTCTTTTATTAGATTGAATTTGGTTGATTATATTTTCATTTTGTTATTATCTATAACAACATATAGAGAAGTTTCAAATGCAGTATTATAATTTTGTTTCCTTTTTGTTAAGTTTGAATCTTTGTAGATTCATTTTATTTAAACAAAATAACAATCCTCAAAGTTCTAGATTTCAATTAGAATGAATTTAAAGAAATCCATCACAAAAACAAAAAAAAAAATTATTATTAATTTGTTTCAGTATTGGGATTACTATTTTAAATTTGAATTATTTTTTACATATCCGGATTTTGCTATTGAAACCATAGCTTAATGAGAGAAGTAATGGTCGGTAGCTCTTCTACAAGGCATAGACTAAACTTTCCAGGAACTTCTTTCAAGCATCGGCACTTCAATGTGTTCACATAAATTCACATTTTAAAAACTTTAACTTTTTTCTCTATTTTGGTTTTATAAATTTATTCTACACAAACATTGACTCAGATCCTGTTATTTTAATTTGAATTCCCAATGTATCAGTTATGCTCTTGGATATAGCGAATTTTCCTGATTATTTAAGCTATAGCACAATAGTGGGAAATTGTAATTTCATATTGTTTTGATTTTAGGTATCTTAAGTGATATGCATTGGTTTAAAGTCAAAGTTTCTATATCAAGATAGAATACAATTTACAAAATATAGAGGTCAAAAAATATATCAAGTAATATTTTAAATTTAAATTATCTCTCATTTCAAATAATAGTAATAAACCTCTATCATGTTGATAAGTCACTAGACATCTCTCTGTTTGTCTCTATTACTACAATAAACCACGTGAAGAAAACCAAATGGTAGTCTGGTAGCATGTAGAATAATAGCCGTTATATTTGCCCCAATCTTCTTTGTTTTCTTTGCAGTACTTTGGTATATTTATTGAGTTTGAACAGAGATTTTAAAATTGTTTCCAAGGGTTTAAATTTTTCAAATTCCATCTTTTCCTGCTTTCTTTCTCCTTGCATATTCATCTTCTCGAATGCATTAGCATGTATCATCCTTTTTAAACACTACATTACCTTATTGGTCTCTAATTTGTATTACCTTGTTAACTTTTTTTAATTGTGTATGCTGGCTTGAATTTTTCTTTTCAATTTCTACAACTGTTGTAACCAAATAAAATAAATTTATAATATTAAAAGTATACATACTTCATGTATCAAAATTATGAACCAAATCATGCTTTGTTAGTTTCTTCAACTGTGATAAAATTGAAGAATATTTTGATTAATTTTTTTAAAAACTAAATTTTAACTAATAATAAGCTTTAGTTTGCAATTTAAACTTATGATTAATAGTTAAAATTGTTATTTGCAAAATTTAGTGCTTACTTTCATCTGTTTTTTTAAGCTGATGTTTGACTTCTAATTTTGGAACAAGTATGGGAATTATTTTGAAATAAGGTCTATGAAACCAAAATATCTAATCAAATTCAAATTGCATTTTGATTGGATTGGATGACATTGATTTTTATACGCAGAAACTTATTCCTTACCATTGAATTTTTATTGATTTTTATACGCAGAAACTTCTAAGTTATTGATTTTTATACGCAGAAACTTATTCCTTACCATTGAATTAACTTTATATTAAAAAGCATTTAATATATATAATATATATTAAAAGTGTAAGGAGTGTTTGATATTTGTTCTTTAAGAAGTTAAAAATATTAAATTAAAAAAAAAGCTGAGAACATTACATACTTGCTATGAATAATTTAAGATGCACCACAAATATTGGTGTGGGAAGTGAAAAGTTTTCATACCTCACTGATGCCATATTTTCCTAGAAAGTGTTTGCTTCGGAGAGGAGTGATTCAGGAGTCAATCGGAGCGGGAGTATCACGCATCACGGTTGTGAACTGCTTTCTGGAACAAAAGGGTGATATTTGAATCAAAACAGAAAAATATCACAGATCCACATCTAAAAGTTGGAACCACACCAGTAGTATCAGAAAGAAATTGAAAACCGATTAGTTAATATTGGATGTAGGTGCGCCTCGGCGGCAGAATAACTTTTTCTGTGTCAGTCTCTCACCCTCTTCTTCCAGGTGCACCTCGGCGGTAGAATCGGAGGTCGGGCAGCCACCGACACCGTCATCTTCACGCGCCACCTACACAAAGCACCCTCCAGCCGGAATGGTGGGGAAATAGTGGTGGAGAAGAACACTTTAAGGAACACAGGGTCGGTGGATAGTGTTTTTTGGCGAAAGAAGCGAAAAGGGCCAAGAGCCCAAAGAACCAACAGCCATACACAACTGAAAGGATCAAGAAAAAACAAAAGCCCACGCCTGCTTACTGCCAAACCAACCCTGGAAGACCAGAAAGAAACGCAATACATTTACCAAAAAAAAAGAACAAAGAAACATAATACGCCCAACAGCTAGGAAAGCCACCGAAGACCAGGGAGAGGAAAAAACGATGAGGTCAAAAGAACAAGCCCCCGTAGCAGAGAAACTACTCCATAGCTGGGGAAATAAATCTCTTGTCTTGAGCCAGAGCCTTTCTAAGCCTAAGGGGTGGGGAAGAACGATGCATATATCACATGTATGTGTGTTTTATTTGATTGACAAAATAGAGATGTGTTTCAACTTTACCCACTTTGTTTATTTATTTAGTGAGATGGGAATAAGAATGGTGTGTTATGAAATTAGAGAAGAAAATAGACTTAAAATGAAGAAAGGAGAATGAAAGGAGTAGTGAAATTGAAAAAAAAGTAATTGAGAGTTAGAGAGAAGAAGTATATCATTATGCATTGCTATGAGTTCTATTTATAGAACTCAAAAGGGGACATCTACAATAAAATATATATAATACTCCCCTTGGATGTCCATATTTTAGAATGTGTCTCGTTAAAACCTTACTAGGAAAAACCCAGTGGGATAAAAACCTAGTGAAGGAAAAAGAGTACAACATTCTTTACAAAGTATATTCATGAAAAATAATTAAATTACAAATATTTAATTCTCCCCCTCATCATAACACATATGTAAGCGTTGAAGACCAATCTTCCGTACTAGTTGCTCGAAGACTTTGGTTGGTAATGATTTTGTAAAGATATCTGCTAGATTCTCACATGATCAGACATGCTAGACATTTATTTCACCATTCTTTATAAGATCATGAGTAAAGAAAAATTTTGGTGAAATATGCTTTGTCTTATCTTCTTTAATATAACCCTACTTTAACTGGGAGATACAAGTTGCATTATCTTCACATAAGATTTGATCCGTCCTTTACGGGGGGAGTAAAGTTATGATCTTGAAACAGCTCAATCTGATACAAAGCGATGCGCGTAAATGTTCAGATGTGGAGTGTTTTCGTGTGTTGAGGCGGAGTCTGGACCACACTGGGGCGGTGTCGTAGTCCGCCTAGAATTGTCTTCTATGCCCTGACACAGTTGGAGTGGGCGGTGTCATAGTCCGCCTGACGGTCTCTCCTTTGCCTTGACCCGATTGGGGGTGGTACCTGCAATCGTTCTCCGACGCTCAAGTCAGTATTTCAGAATACTTTAAGACTTAGAAAGACGATCAGAGAGAATTATGCAAGTAAGAGAGTGTAAGGTTCAGAAATGGGGAGAGAGCCCCTGTATACCTTTTTGCTGAGGTTTATATACTAGCGTTTATATACATGTTTTGAACCTTACAGGGGCTCTCTCCCCATTTCTGAACCTTACACTCTCTTACTTGCATAATTCTCTCTGATCGTCTTTCTAAGTCTTAAAGTATTCTGAAATACTGACTTGAGCGTCGGAGAACGATTGCAGGTACCACCCCCAATCGGGTCAAGGCAAAGGAGAGACCGTCAGGCGGACTGTGACACCGCCCACTCCAACTGTGTCAGGGCATAGAAGACAATTCTAGGCGGACTACGACACCGCCGCAGTGTGAGTTACACTCCGCCCCAGTGTGGTCCAGACTCCGCCTCAACACACGAAAACACTCCACATCTGAACATTTACGCGCATCGCTTTGTATCAGATTGAGCTGTTTCAAGATCATAATTTTACACCCCCCGTAAAGGACGGATCAGTTTCTATTCTTCCCTGCCTCTTCTAACTGTGCTCATATATGTTATTTTGCAGGAGAGATTGCTGAATTCCCTGGGATGGAACGCATCAAGCAAATTCGTATGAGCCGCAGGGAGATTGATGCAGAGAACAATGTGCAGCCCAGGAGGAGTTTGGCTGCTGCATTGACTAAGACTCTTCCCTTTCCTGCATCCACTAATATAATGAATTTTGAAGGTGGTGCAGGGTCCTCAACAGCTGCTGTTGAGAGGCGTTCTAAGAAACGCCAAGAACCAGAAGCTGCTGAGGAGGAAGAAGAGGAAATAGACCTCCAGCCCTTACAAAGAAGGAGGACCAAAAGCAAGAAGAGGGTTGAGGAAGGAGCATCAATTGATGCTGGCATTGACTTGGAGGAGACTCTGGAAGTACCTGTTGTGGGTACTTCTGCTGCTATGGGCGGAGTTGAAGGCGCCCTTGAAGAAGGTGCTGTGGGGGAAGAAGTGGAGAGAGTTCGAACCCCAATCCATGCTGTGGAAGATGAGGCAGAGGGAGTTCAAGCTTCTCCGGGCCAAGCTGTGAGAGACGAGGCGGAGAGAGTCCAAATTTCCCCAGTCCGCCCATCTGAAGATCCCGCCTTGAGCTTAACCTCTAGAGGGGCGGCAGTTTTCTTAGTCGATGTTCCAGGGGAGCCATCTAGGCGATCCGTCTCTTTGCCCCTGGCGGGGTCTCGTATGAACCCTTATTTGTATTTCACAAATGTGGGATCCCACCAGTCAGAGAGGCGTGATCCGGACTTCATTCTCCGCCCAAACATCGACTTTGAGGAAGTTGCAGATGCCACTGCTGCTGCAAGGTGGCATCTTGCTGAAATTGATGGTTTCCTTGCTTCCGTCCCTCGTATTGCGGAAGTGGCTGCTGAAGCCAACATGTTCCAAGAATCTTTTCATGATTCTATTGAGAAGATACGCAGCTTGGAACATGATAATGAACAACTGTCGGAGGTGATCAAGGTGAAGGATAAACACCTTGACACCGCCGACGCCAACATCAAGAAGCTGGAGGAGGAGCTGGCTCGGGTGAGAGCTGACAAAGCTTTGCTGGAGAAGCAAGTTTCCGGCTTAAAAGAGCAAAACACAAAGCTGGGCGAGGAGGTGAGTGGCCTGACCCAGGTGAGGGCTGACAATAATCTGCTGAAACAACAGATTTCGGACTTAATTCAGCAGAAACAAAAATTGGGCGAGGATGCAAGTGAGCTCCAGCAGAGGTTGATTTTCCTTGAACTTGATAAAGCCACTGCTGAAGATGCCTGGGTGGCGGAGTTAGACCAAGCAGCTACTGCGTACACTAACCTTGAAAAACAGGTTGAAGGGTTGCAAGCTGAAAAAGCTACCTCTGATGCCGCCAATGAAAAGCTTGACAAGGAGTTACAATCCACGCTGGATGCGGCTGAGGCAGCGATTGATGATGCTTTCAGCATGGCTGTTCGTCAACTCCGTTATCGCAATCCAGGCGTTGCTCTGTCCACCACAGGCATTCATCCTTACTATGAATTCATCAATGGAGAATTGATGGTGCCTGTTCAAGGGGGTCATGCTCCTGCGCCCAGTGTTGAATATGTTTTGGCAGACTTGCCTCCCTCCCAAAGTTTAATCAAACCTGGTGAAGGTTAGGCCACCTCTGCTCAATAGGAAGGGATGCCGTTCGACCCTTGAAGACCAGCTCCTGAAACCCTTCGCAAGCTTTTGTTTTTATCAGCATTTTAATGATATCGCCTTATTCCAGGATAGGCTCTGGATTTTTATTAATATTGGCAATATTCAATAAAACATATTTTCTACAAATGTATACTTGTTCATAGAAGTAGTGTTTAAGTCCGTCGTATTTATGCCTTGTAAAATGATATTGAGAAGGTGGAATATTACTCCGTCAAGCCATAGGCTCAACACAGGCGGAATATTCATCTGAGGACTTAATGAAATATGACTAAGTATAACGAGGCGGAATAGCCTTTTTGCAATTCTAGTGAAGTAAAATTCAGTAAGGAGGCGAAGTAGCCTCTTAGGAATTTCAATGAAACAAATTCAGTAATGGGGCGGAGTAGCCTTTTTGAGAATTTAACTGAAGTAATTTCAATAATGAGGCGTAGTAACCTCTTGAGAATTTCATTGAAATGATTTTAATAGTGAGGCGTAGTAGTCTCTTAGGAATTTCAATGAAACAAATTCAGTAATGAGGCGGAGTAGCCTCTTAGGAATTTCAACGAAGTAGGAATTTCAATGGAGTTGGATTCCGTAAGAAGGCGGAGTAGCCTCTTAGGAATTTAAAAGGAGTTGGATTCCGTAAGAAGGCGGAGTAGCCTCTTAGGAATTTCAATGGAGTTGGATTCCGTAAGAAGGCGGAGTAGCCTCTTAGGAATTTCAATGGAGTTGGATTCCGTAAGAAGGCGGAGTAGCCTCCTAGGAATTTAATGAAGTTGGATTCCGTAAGAAGGCGGAGTAGCCTCTTAGGAATTTCAATGGAGTTGGATTCCGTAAGAAGGCGGAGTAGCCTCTTAGGAATTTAATGAAGTTGGATTCCGTAAGAAGGCGAAGTAGCCTCTTAGGAATTTCAACGAAGTTGGATTCCGTAAGGAGGCGGAGTAGCCTCTTAGGAATTTAATGAAGTTGGATTCCGTAAGAAGGCGGAGTAGCCTCTTAGGAATTTCAACGAAGTTGGATTCCGTAAGGAGGCGGAGTAGCCTCTTAGGAATTTAATGAAGTTGGATTCCGTAAGAAGGCGGAGTAGCCTCTTAGGAATTTCAATGGAGTTGGATTCCGTAAGAAGGCGGAGTAGCCTCTTAGGAATTTCAATAGAGTTGGATTCTGTAAGAAGGCGGAGTAGCCTCTTAGGAATTTCAATGGAGTTGGATTCCGTAAGAAGGCGGAGTAGCCTCTTAGGAATTTCAACGAAGTTGGATTCCGTAAGGAGGCGGAGTAGCCTCTTAGGAAATTAATGAAGTTGGATTCCGTAAGAAGGCGGAGTAGCCTCTTAGGAATTTAATGAAGTTGGATTCCGTAAGAAGGCAGAGTAGCCTCTTAGGAATTTCAATGAAGTTGGATTCCGTAAGAAGGCGGAGTAGCCTCTTAGGAATTTCAATGGAGTTGGATTCCGTAAGAAGGCGGAGTAGCCTCTTAGGAATTTCAACGAAGTTGGATTCCGTAAGGAGGCGGAGTAGCCTCAGAAATTTAATGAAGTTGGATTCCGTAAGAAGGCGGAGTAGCCTCTTAGGAATTTCAATGGAGTTGGATTCCGTAAGAAGGCGGAGTAGCCTCTTAGGAATTTAATGAAGTTGGATTCCGTAAGAAGGCGGAGTAGCCTCTTAGGAATTTAAAAGGAGTTGGATTCCGTAAGAAGGCGGAGTAGCCTCTTAGGAATTTCCAAGGAGTTGGATTCCGTAAGAAGGCGGAGTAACCTCTTAGGAATTTCATTGAAGTAAATTCAACAATGAGGCGGAGTAGCCTCATAGGAACTTCAAAGAAGTAGGATTCCGTAAGGAGGCGGAGTAGCCTCTTAGGAATTTCAGAGAAGCACAATTTTACAAGTGTTGAACTTACTTGAACTTGTTGGGTAGTGCTTGAGTTTGTTGCTCATGTACTCCGTAAAACTTTGGTAGTTAGGCGGAGTCAAGCTTTGGATGGAGTGTTCATCCTTTTGAACTTGGACCGGAGTGTAACTCCTGATCAAATAAGAATTTTTGAATCCAGGATGGCTATGGTGCAGCATATAGCTTGTGACACCAATTCTTCCTATGAGAATTTTGTTGAACCTTTGAGGCGGTATAGTGCAGCATATAGCTGTGACACCAATTCATCCTGCAAGAAATTGGTTGAACCTTTGAGGCGGTATGGTGCAGCATATAGCTATGACACCAATTCATCCTGCAAGAAATTGGTTGGATTTTGGGGTTAGCGTGGTGCAGCATATAGCTGTGACACCAGCTCATCCACAAGAAGCCTGCAGGACTTTGGGGGTGAATTAGTGCAGCATATAGCTGTGACACTAGTTCCTCCCATAGGCGGCCTGTAGGACCTTAGGGTCGGTATGGTGCAGCATATAGCTGAGACACCAATCCTTTCCCCCAAGGAGTTTTCTGTACCTTAGGGTCGGTATGGTGCAGCATATAGCTGAGACACCAATCCTTTCCCCCCAAGGAGTTTTCTGTACCTTAGGGTCGGTATGGTGCAGCATATAGCTGGGACACCAATCCTTTCCCCCCAAGGAGTTTTCTGTACCTTAGGGTCAGTATGGTGCAGCATATAGCTGAGACACCAATTCCCCAAGGAGTTTTTGTTGACTCCGTTGGTTGAATGTTGGTTGCATGTTGGTTGATCTTTATGGAATAAAGAGTTATGCATCTGTGCCTCAGTTTGGAGCCGTTGTCTTATCTGCATGGGAACAAGTTCTGCCATGGATAATCAATTCAAAGTTAGAATGAAGATTGAATGCAGGAAAGCATTTAATAATCCGTTCAGCGTGATCAATACTGAGGTCGGATTGGGGAAGTGCATCTCAATCGTATGAGTACGGATTGAGTCTTCAAAGACTTCCATCATAAGGATGATGGTGGGAATTGTCCGCGCCAGGAATTACCTCGTCAACTCACAGAATATGTGATTGAGAGCATCCGTCCTGGGGAAGTGTATCTCAATCGTAAGAGTACGGATTGAGTCTTCAAAGGCTTCCATCATAAGGATGATGATGGGAATTGTTCATACCAGGAGTTTTATCGTCGAATCACTTCATAATTGATTGAGATCATCCGTCTTGAGGAAGTATATCTCACCAGGAACTACATCGTCAGGTCACATATTAGGTGATTGAGATCATTCGTCCTTGAGGTGTGTATGGCGCCAGGAGTTACATCGTCAGATCACAGAATGGGTGATTGAGATCATCCGTCCTGGGCAAGTACACAACGTCAGGAGTTACATCGTCATATCACATAATGGGTGACTGAGGTTATCCGTTCTGGAAAAGTACACAACGCCAAGAGTTTCATCGTCAGATCACAGATTAAGTGATTGAGATAATCCGCCCTGGAGACATTTTTCAATCGTAGGAGTACAGATTGAATCTTCAAAGACTTCCATCATATGGATGATGATGGGAATTATCTGCGCCAGTCACTCCGTTGTAACGTTGGGGATTTCTTTCTTGCTGCTGTTGCTTCCAAGTGTATTTCAATGCTCACATACTTGGATGCTTTCCTCTTGAATTCTTCAAAATTCACTGGAGGATTCTTTGCCAATGACATGGCAAAAGCAGAGCTTGGTTGCAAAGCTTCTATTGCTATGTGCAATTGAAGTGCTTCTGCCCAGTTTGAAACAGCAGCTGCTTCCTTATGAAACCTCTTCAAGGAGTCCTTGAGAGTTTCATGCTTCCCCTGCCTAATCTGAGCCAAGGTATGAGATGTTCTGGGAGTATTATTGGAAATGACAAAGTGGTCAACAGACGTTGCTGCCATTTCTTCCCATGAGTTAATGGAACCTGATGGTAGCTTCCTGAATCAGCTAAGGGCATCATTAACAAGAGTCCGAGGGAACATCCTGCACATGACATCTTCATCTGCCCCCAGGTACATGGCCTCCCTTCAACTGTGGGATATTTGAATACTGGGGGGTAGAGGATTTTTCTCCCTCGGTTGTGTGATGTGACCCCTTGATCAGAGACATGGCTCTCTCCTCCACGCTCTTTCTTTGGCGTTTCAATTCCATCAGTTCTTCCCTCAGCTTTCTTATCATCTCATCCTTCAGATTTGGTGCTGAAACCTGCACCATTCTTCTTGAACTTTCCACAGGCGACTCGAAAGCTAAGTGCCTGTTCAATGGTTGTTCTGGGCAGTGATGTCTTCCACGTGCCCATCCGGTTGGTTTCTCCCATTCCCTTCCATAATAAGAAACCAAACTTCTTAAACGAGAGGTGGGAATAACTTTAATGGGTCCCACTGGGCGTGCCAATGATCCGTCCTTTACGGGGGGTGTAAAGTTATGATCTTGAAATAGCTCAATCTGATACAAAGCGATGCGCGTAAATGTTCAGATGTGGAGTGTTTTCGTGTGTTGAGGCGGAGTCTGGACCACACTGGGGCGGTGTCGTAGTCCGCCTAGAATTGTCTTCTATGCCCTGACACAGTTGGAGTGGGCGGTGTCACAGTCCGCCTGACGGTCTCTCCTTTGCCTTGACCCGATTGGGGGTGGTACCTGCAATCGTTCTCCGACGCTCAAGTCAGTATTTCAGAATACTTTAAGACTTAGAAAGACGATCAGAGAGAATTATGCAAGTAAGAGAGTGTAAGGTTCAGAAATGGGGAGAGAGCCCCTGTATACCTTTTTGCTGAGGTTTATATACCTGTCACTGGTGCTCCATTATTGGTAGGGTCTGTTCCTTGTTTTCTAGCATAAAGCAAGAAAGACAGTGGGTCCCTATGTCGTTCACGAGCACCGTTATTGTAGTAGGTATTTCCACTTACTTGGGAAGCGTGAATGCTTTATTATTTTATTGTTATTCCCCTTTATGCGTGACAGCGTGATTCCCATTATTAACCTCTCAAGACAGAGTCAATCTCGTGCCGGGGTTGTGAGTATGGGTTCGCTACGCAGTATGGGAAGTTCAATATTCCGCCTGTGTTGAGCCTATGGCTTGGCGGAGTAATATGCATTCTGGCGGCGTTACCTGCCTAGGCGGGGTTACTTCCCTTGGCGGAGTAACTTGCCTTGGCGGAGTAACTTGCCTTGGCGGAGTTATGACCCTTGGCAGGGTAACATGCCTAGGCGGAGTATCGTGCCTTGGCGGAGTTACTTGCCCTGGTCGTATGTATTCCGTATAGAAACAATTATAATATATTTGAAGCGTACTTCTCTTGTTCGAAATGCTGATCTGGCAAAGTATTAAAACCATGCTCTTGGGGGCCGGTGTTGGGACCGGATCAAGATTGTTGGTGGTAATTTTCCAGCATGCAAGCCACAAGTTTCTTGAATATGTTGAATCATAGATCTCAACCAAACACATTCTCGACTTGCTTCATGTAATGCTAGAATTTCAGCATGATTAGATGATGTTGCTGTAATCGTTTGTTTTATGGATCTCCATGAAATTGTTGTACCACCACATGTGAACAAATATCCTGTTTGTGATCGACCATTATGAGGATCAGACAAATACCCCGCATCTGCATAACCAATTAGGTTTGCCTTAGATACATATGGGAAAAATAAACCCATGTCCATTGTACCTCTAAGGTATCGGAATATGTGTTTAATCTCATTCCAATGCCTTTTTGTGGGTAAAGAACTATGTCTTGCTAACAAATTGATAGCAAATGATATATCAGGTCGTGTATGACTAGCAAGATACATCAGTGCACTAATTGCACTGAGATATAGTACTTCAGGACCAAGTAGTTCTTCATTTTTCTCTTGAGGTCGAAAAGGATCTTTGCTTACTTCGAGTGACCTTACAACCATTGGACTGCTCAATGGGTGTGATTTGTCCATATAGAATCGCTTTAGCACCTTTTCAGTATAAGTCTTCTGGTGCATTAAGATTCCTTCCTTTAAATATTCTAATTGTAATCCGAGATAAAACTTTGTTTTTCCCAAGTCTTTCATCTCGAATTCCTTTTTTAAGCAATTTACAGCCTTTGAGAGCTCTTCTGGAGTTCTGATGATGTTTAAATCATCTACATAAATTGTAATTATAACAAACTCTTTTCTCAATCTTTTCATAAAAACACATGGACAAATCGGGTCATTTTTATACCCTTCTTTCAACAGATATTCACTGAGACAATTATACCACATACGTCCAGATTGTTTTAGTCCGTAAAGAGATTTATTCTGAATAATTTTCTCGAGGATTTGTCTTGTATGCTTCAGGCAAATTAAATCCTTCAGGGAGTTTCATATAGATGTCATTTTCAAGTGATCCATATAAATATGCTGCAACAACATCCATAAGGCGTAAGTCAAGCCTTTCACGGATTGTCAAACTTATCAAGTATCGAAAAGTAGTGGCATCCATCACTGGTGAATATGTTTCTTCGAAATCAATACCAGGTCTTTGTGAGAATCCTTGTGCAACAAGTCTTGCTTTGTATTGCACAATTTCACCATTTTCATTTTTTTTCTCGTAAAGACCCATTTGTATCCAACGGGTTTTACACCTGCGGGTGTTTGGACTACAGGCCCAAAAACTTTTCGTTTTGCAAGTGAGTTTAACTCTTCTTGCATTGCATCTTTCTACTTTGGCCAATCATTTCTTTGTGCACATTCCTTAACAGATTTTGGCTCATGATTCTTATCATCATTTATAATATCAAGAGCTACTTTGAATGCAAAAATTTTATCAACATCGACTTCAGGTCGATTCCATTGTATACCATCCATGACATAATTTATCGAGATCTCTTTGTTTGTATCAATTTCAGGTACCTTATTTTCTTTTGGATTTGAAACTTTAATTATGTCAGGAGACTCTACTGGAGTCTTTATATCCTCGATTCGACCATCCTCTTTATTTACTTTTCTTTTCCGAGGATTTTTATCTTTAGAACCAACAGGTCTGCCACGTTTTATTTTGGCTTCAGACTCATTTGCAAATTTAGATTGTCCTTCAGGGATATCAATCTTTATTGGAGTATTAACAGCTGGTATGTGTGACTTAGTCACTCTTTTTGGATCAACAAATGCATTAGGTAATTGGTTTGCTAAATTTTGCAAACTAATTATTTTTCAAACTTCTAATTCAGATTGCTTTATTCGAGGATCAAGATGTGAGAGAGATATCTCATTCCAACTGATCCTTTTATCCAACTGTTTATTTTCTCCCCCTAATAATAGGAAAACAGATTCATCAAAATGACAATCAGCAAAACGAGCTGTAAATAAATCACCTGTTAAAGGTTCAAGATATTTTATTATGGATGGACTTTCATATCCAACATATATTCCTAACCTTCTTTGAGGTTCCATCTTAGTGCGTTGCGGAGGAGAGATAGGAACATATACCGCACTTCCAAAGATTCTTAGATGCGAAATATTTGGTTCTTTACCATGAACCAATTGTAAAGGGGAATATTCATGATTACTTGTAGGCCTGATGCGAATAAGTGTTGCTACATGCAAGATTGCATGTCCCCAAGTTGAAATTGGGAGTTTTAATCTCATTAATAATGGTCTTGCAATCAATTTCAAACGTTTAATCAATGATTCAGCAAGTCCATTTTGTGTATGAACATGTGCTACAGGATGTTCAACATCAATTCTAATTGACATACAATAATCATTAAATGATTGAGATGTGAATTCGCCAGCGTTATCAAGGCGTATTTTCTTAATTGGATAATCAGGAAAATAAGCTCTTAAACGAATTAATTGAGCTAGTAATCTTGCAAACGCCTGGTTACGAGTTGACAATAAGCAAACATGTGACCATCTAGTTGATGCATCAATTAAAACCATAAAATATCTAAATGATCCACATGAAGGGTGTATTGGCCCACAAATATCACCTTGTATACGCTCTAAAAATATGAGTGATTCACTTCCAATTTTCATTGGTGATGGTCGAGTAATTAATTTCCCTTGAGAGCAAGCAGCACATGAGAAATTATTAGTTTGAAGAATTTGTCTGTTGGACAAGCAATGACCATTTGATTTCTCAACTATTTTTCGCATCATTATTGTTCCAGGATGGCCTAATCGTTCATGCCAGATAACAAAGTTATTCTTATTTGTAAACTTCTGGTTTACAATAACATTTGTTTCAACTGTACTAATATAAGTATAGTACAAACCGGAGGAAAATGAAGGCAATTTTTCCAATATGCATTTCTTATCAGAAATTAACTTTGTGATGTAAAGATATTCATCTTTTCCTTCATTTGTGGTCTCAATATGATATCCATTTCTGTGGATATCCTTAAAACTCAACAAATTTCTTTGAGACTTCTTAGAATATAATGCACTTTCAATGTACAATTTTGTTCCTCCAGGTAACAAAATACTGGCTCTGCCGGAGCCTTCAATTATATTTATACTACCAGATATAGTATTAACATTTGCTTCCCTTTTTACTATATGGTAAAAATATTTCTCATTCTTGAGAATAGTATGAGTTGTTGCACTGTCAGCGAGACATATATCTTCATCATTCACATGAGCATTCATTCTTCAAATAATAAATAAAAATAAGTGAAAATATAATTAACAACAATAAATATTTAACATAAAATTTTATTGATAATGACTAAATTTATAACAAAATACATTACATGAAGCATAAAACAATTTATTTAGGGGCACTCTCCTCTCCAACCGAGTGGTCAATTTCTTCTTCAGGAAGAGTAAGAAAATCATCAACACTAAAATCAGAGAAATTATCATCTATACCAGTAAAATTTGTCTCTATTATTTTCCTTTTATTTTTAAGGGATTTTTGGTATAGATCTACGAGATGCTTTGGTGTGCGACAAACTCGAGACCAGTGTCCCTTGCTACCACAACGATAGCAGATATTTTTAGTTTGTTCGCTATTTTGAGCATCTGTCCCTTTTTTCGTATGTTCTTTATTTTTCCATGTGAATGATAATCTCTTATCATTTCGACCATGACCACGGCCATAACCATATCCACGACCAATACCATGTCCCCGAGCATTACCTCGTCCATGACCGCGGCTACGGCCACGACCATGAGTATTATGATCGTGTGTTGCTACATTCACTTCTGGGAATGGAGCAGTTCCAGTTGGACGAGACTCATGATTTTGCATGAGTAATTCATTATTTTGCTCAGCCACAAGGAGACAAGTAATTAATTCTGAGTATTTAGTAAAGCCCTTTTGAGGATATTACTGCTGTAGGAGCATATTAGATGCATGAAAAGTGGAGAATGTCTTTTCTAACATATCACTTTCAGTGACCTTTTCTCCACACAACTTCAATCTTGAAGTAATTCTAAACATTGCAGAATTATATTCATTTACAGATTTAAAATCTTGTAAACGCAAATGCATCCATTCATAACGGGCTTTTGGAAGAATTATATCCTTTTGATGGTCGTATCTCTCTTTTAGATTATCCCACAAAACGAGAGGGTCTTTAACTGTTAAATATTCATTTTTTAACCCTTCATGGATATGGTGACGTAAGAAAATCATGGCTTTAGCTTTATTTTGACTAGATGCCTGATTTCCATTTTTAATGGTGTCTCCGAGACCTTTTGCATCTAAATGGATTTCAGCATCCAACGTCCATGATAGATAGTTTTTTCCAGATATGTCAAGAGCCACGAACTCAAGGTTGGTAATATTTGACATAGTTATTTCTATGCAAGAAATTACAAATAATAAATTAGATAATACTTTAATAAATATATAATTATCATTATAATGATGGTAATGATAATAGTAATAAAACAAGTCAACAAAGATTATATATATATATATATTAAAAACATATATAGAGTAACTTAACTTATAAATTTCAATAAATGATTCGGTAATAAATTTAATATTTTCATAAAATGTCATTCAGATACTAGTGGCCTGATGGTATATTGATAACTTATCATGTTATAAGTCCCGAGTTCGAATCCTTATAAATGTTATATTATTTATTAACTTCATTATTTATATAAAATATATTATATTATTTATAGATACTAATTATGAGGTACATTAATATAAAATATTGTTTAAAGGTAATGGAATTAAAATAAAAGTGTAGGCACAGGTAGTGCAAAATAATTATGCATAATTAATCTAAAACATTCACGTGAATACATAAAGCAATAAAGCAATTAGCAATTGGATTCACGTGAATACATAAAGCAATCATGAGTAGTACAGGGATTAGCAATAAACATTTTTAAGAATTCTTCAAGAATTCTAAATTATTTGACTATTAATTTTATACATCCTACAGGGATGTTTATGAATAAGTTCTTCAGGAACCTATATTTTATATATATATATATAATATAGATGTAATCTTATACATCCTTCTGGGATGTTTAGAATATAAGTTCTTCAGGAACTTTTATAAAATATAAATAATATAAATTAAAATTATAAAGAATAATAATAATAATCATATATTACCTCTCTTATAGTCTTGACTAGATCTCAATTGGTCAGAACCTCGTGCTGATAATGTGTTATGAAATTAGAGAAGAAAATGGACTTAAAATGAAGAAAGGAGAATGAAGAGAGTAGTGAAATTGAATAGAAAGTAATTGAGAGTTAGAGAGAAGAAGTGTATCATTATGCATTGCTATGAGTTCTATTTATAGAACTCAAAAGGGGACATCCATAATAAAATATATATAATATGGTGTATATTGTGGTTATAAAATGAAAATTGTGAGTACATCACAAATGAATTTGACAAGAAAAAAATTACATGTTCAAGCACTCCTAAGAGGACCTCAACAACATCTTCAATATTGGCTATTGAGCCTACCGACACTCCTAAAAAATTTGAGCTATCAAAAAGACAGGATTTAGGAGAAGAGAAAATATTTCAAAGTGATAAAAAAGAATGTGTAAAATATTAAGGGTGATAAAAAATAATATAGTTAAATATATTTTTTATTCCCATAAAATTAACAAATTAAAGGTGAAAAACAGTATACTTAACCATTAAAGTAAAGTGACTTTCTTCAATTAATTTTGAATATTAATATATATAAATAATCCTAAATGTGTTTATGAAATATATTATTGATAACATATTGTTAAATATATTATTAATATCATATTAATATAAAATATGTTATTAGTAATATATAATAAAATTATATATAATATAATTTATTTTTAAATATATTATTAAATATATTTTAAATGTATTGTGAAACATATTAATGAACATATGGTTAAATTAAGTATATTATTAAATATATTGTTAAATATATTTTATAATAAATATTTATTGAATATATTATCAATAATATTTTTTAGAAACATATAACGATATATTCAACAATATTTTATTTATTACTAAACAATATAGTTAATGATATTTATTATTATACTATCAAATATATTATTGAAAGATAATGTCAAAAAATATGATTAAATATTATTAGACGTATTGTTAAATGTATTTAAAAATAATATTAAATAATTATTAAATATATTTAAAAATATATTTAATCTAAAAATATTTTCAAAAATATGCTTAACAATATATTTTAAAAATATAATTGATAATAAGTTTTGTAATATATTTAATCATGAATTATATTATATATGTTTAATAATATATTTTAAATTTATATGTTATTAATAACATATTTAACAATATGTTTATTACAATTAATAATATCATAAATACAATCAAGATTATCCTATATAGTTTATTATTCACGCATTAAACTATTGAAAGATGATTGGTTTAGTGGTAAAGTGCGTTTTTTCCCATCTTGTTCACATGTATTCAAATCCTAGACAAGAAGATTTTTTTCATATTTCAATTTTATACATCATCCAATTAAACAAAAACTAAAACCTATTTAAATCAAATTAAAAGTTTATCAATAAAAATATAAAACTAATAAAATAATCTGATTTGTGAGAGAAAATCATGGGTAATGATAACAGGTGTAATAGTTGTATTACTGTTTAATTTTAAATGGAAATTTTGCCTTCGTCTTTGTGGGACGTTTGCTTTCCTATTTTAAAATTTGTCGATTGAGTTGTGTTATTCAAGGAAGACAAGAAAATGTATATGGACTCAAACCCGGTGGCTATGCGTCGGGCAATGGAGATGTCCAACCTCCGAGTGGCCTTCATGAGTCGCTACATTGACGATTATTTTAAGGCTTAAGAAAAGGCAATGACCCAATTGGCTGCGGAGAAGGAGGCTTCTGATGCCAAGCTTCAAAAGGTCGTGGAGTCGGCCAAGAAGACAACTGAGTTGGAGGAAGTTGAGGAAGGTTGAAGAGACCTCAAAACCCCAAATAAAGAAAAATAACCTTGGATAGTGGAGTGTGTGACAAACCCTAAAGCTAGGAAATCACAACTGCGATGTGGATATCGCATGTGAGATTTTATCCTATCTCAAGACAGGAAATAAAATTAAAAATATGTAATCTAAAAAAGTATATATGTTGGATGACAACCTTAGGACACCAACATGATTATTTTAATTCTTCCTTTCTATTTCCTCTTTTATTATTTTAATTAATTGGTTATTTTTGTATTGTTTTGTTGATAAAGTTTTAATTTTATTTCTTCTTCTCCCGATTAAGAAATAACAATACAAAATAATAAATGGTGTGCCTTATGTGCTAACAAATAGAAAGCTATACAAACTAATCGATAGGGAAGGAATAATGATGTGTATATGGCATGTATATTTGTTTTATTTTATTGAAAAAATAGAGAAGTGTTTCAATTTTACCCATTTTTACTGTATGTGTGTGTATATATATCCCATTTTTACTACACACACATAATAGGGGAATAAAAATGGTGCGTACATAGCATATATTTGCATTATTTGATAGACGGATTAAAGAAGTGTTTCAATTATTTATTGTGTATATATATTGTGGTTATGAAATGGAAATTGTGGGTACACCACAAATGAATTTAGTAAGTAAGAAAAAGTTACATGTTTCAAGTACTCCTAAGAGGATCTGACAACGTTAATTAGAGTTGAAGGTCCATCGTAATATTTTCTTTATAATATATAATTTTTACTTGATTCTTATGTTTAAAATTTAAATAATATTAAAGATTAAAAATATTTTAAATCAATTAGCTTATATGTTTGAAACTTCTTTATAAACATAAACCTTAAAAACGCGTGAAGCAAGAGTAAATATCAATTATTCACAAAACATGTAAGTGACATGCAATACTCTAATATGGACAAACATTTTCACTTAATACTTTAGGGTATATTCAAGTTTAATTACTTTATCTTCTTAAAAAATTTGTTATGCGTAAATTATTATATTAACAATTTTTAGAAATATTTCTTTATATAATGCCCTTTTACATAACATGGAAACTATAAAATAATTTGTGTACCCTCGTATCGTATGAGTCCTATACTAGTTTTTAATTAAAAATAGTAAGACGAGTTTCCCGGGGCAGTTATGAAGTACCCTTTGAAATAAAATAAAAAATAAACAAAAACGGCACCATTTGTTGGTATCTTCTCTGTTGCGGAAGCGGACAGTAACCCTCCACCGGCAAAGCCCCCCACCCATGAACAAATATAAATACCCTGAATTTTATAAGAAATTCACACTTGATTAGTTCTTCTACCCTTTAAAGTTAGTCATTTAAAATTTAAACAAATGATTAGATATTAAAATAACTAGATATTCTTCAACTCCCTGGAACCTCACATAGATAGTTTTTACAGTTATTTAAATCAAATTTAAACAACAGTTATAGATTAATTTATAAAAAAAGAAGATAAAGCTAATAAAACAATATGATTTGTGCGAGAAAATCGTGGGAAGTGATAACATGTGTAATAGTTCTACCACTATTTAATTGTAAATGAAAATTGTGTCTTCATTTCAATAACATTCCCGTTCTTATGGCTTCCAAGAAATTCTAATCCACTTCATGTTTCTCTGAGCGATCAATTATCAAAGAGAGGATGTCAAGTCTCTCTAAATTAGAGAAAATGTTTGTCACTTATTCTAATAAAAATCACATTTACCTACTTTTCAATTCCTTCTTCTTCTCATATATCCATTCACTTACGAATGGCACGGGACGAGTCGGGGATGAGTTTTATTTTTCTCATCCTTATTCTCGTAAAAGTGAAAGTGGATTTAGGGTTAGAGTTACGATAATATAGGTTTGAAATTTAAAAAATTATACTCATTCCTATAATCCTCTATTGAATTTTGAGTAAGTAGTTGTTTTTTCATACCTGTCCCTATTCCCATCAAAATCTGATTGGGGTAAAATTTTCAAAATGTTTAAGGTGAAGTATAATATTTATAAAGTTAATTTACAATTTTTTATTTTCATGTCCATTACTATTTTTGACCCACACTTAACATTTTTTAAGTTTAAAATGTGATTTGATATATATGGTGCATTGTGTTATTTACTTACTTTTCTTTTTTGAGAATACTATGCAGAAGAATTATTACCATAGAAAACATACTGTCAAGCTCTTAACAAATTCTACTCCACTTCACAGTTCAATGATTGATCAATCATCAAAGAGAAAATGTCAACTATCTAACAAATTAGAGAAAAGATTCATCCCTTATTATAATAAAAATCACAATTAAATACTTTTTAATTCCTTCTTCTTCTCATATATCCCTCACATAAAAATGACAACGGGACTAGTCGAGTCATAGATGAGTTTTACTTTTTCTGATTAAGATGGATTCCAAATCAAATTAAGATAAGTTGAAAATTTTAAAACCCCTCCCATTTTCACAATCCCCCGTACAGTTGGGGGTATCATCATAACTTCATTAATCCATGTACCGCACACAACCAATGATTCTCCTGCGACTCCTTCGAGCCCATCATCAGCCTCTGCAACAATTGTGTTTGGTTTGTAATTACGTGGATCTTGTGTGTAATTACGAACTTGGGTGGTTGGCCATTCAATTCATGTTCTGTAACTGGTTACAGAAATAAAACTGTAAAAATAAAAAATTAATATTAATTTGTTAAAATTTTATTAAATTCATAAATTTTTATTTTTAATCAAATAGAGGTTCGGTTATTCTTCGGGCTAACAAAAAACCCTTAAAAAATTATGTGAACGAGGACGGAATTAAAACGTAAGACTTTCCTTCAATTACTTGTTTATATTTATTAATGTTCACTTCAAATTTATGATTTGAATAACATTGACAAAGTGGCGGTGTATGTCTGCTCTCTTTACAAAATGGGATGGTGAAATTTCTCCATTTTAGTCCACGGTAAACTAATATGTAATGACTTATTGAACTGTTTTAAATTATATAAAGATAGTTTAAACAATTTAAAACTATCATAAAATAGAAATTAAACTAACTTAAAAACTAATTTGTAAGAGAAAAAGATAAAAATTAATAAAATAATGAGAGAAAATCGTGGAAAGTGATAACAAGTGTAATAATTATATTATTATTTAATTTTAAATAAAAATTGTGGCTTCACTTTAATTCTGTATAACATTCCCACCGATTCTTTCTCACCAATTCTCAAGGCTTCCGGAGAGATTTTACTTCACTATACAGTTCTTTGAGCAACCAATCGATCAATCATCAAAAAGAGAATGTCAAATCTGTGGCCAATTGGAGAAAAGGTTCGTCTCTTATTCTAATAAAAATCACATTTAAGTACTTTTCAATTCTTTCTTCTTCTCATATATCCACTCACTTAAGATTGTGTTATTTACCTTTTTTTTAAATATTTTACAGAAGAATTATTATCATAGAAAACATCACTTACCAATCGGATTGAAACTCACCTACTCTCGAGTAATCGATAAATACAATGATTCGGCCATGAAATTACCTTGTGTTCATTTTCGCGCTACTTTCCTCAAGATTGGAGCATTTGAGGTATGATACATTATTGCATACAAACATTAAATGTGTGTCTTAAAACTGTTTAATTCCCAATTACAATTATAATGAAACTAACTTTGATTTATATACGTGTGTGCAGTATAAGGCGGATGAAAGGCACGTGGACTTAGAGGTTGGATGTTACTATAAAACGGAAAAGCTAACATGGGAGATATTGGACAGAGTTAAACTCATTAAACGCAAAATTGAAATTGATTGGAACAACATTTTACTCATACATGCAGCTTTAGAAGAAAACAAACCTGGAATTCTTGAAATTCATGTATTCTTCTTTTCCTTTTACAAATTTCATGATTTTTTCTTGTAAATCTATATAATTGTTAAACTAAAATTAATTCTTTTCTTTTCCTTTTCCCAGCTAGAGAAGCCACCAAAATTCTATTATGAGATAGATGGAAAAGCAGGCCGTAGTAGATGGAAACCATGTGAAGATTTTACCAAAGAGAATGAGGCTTCAAGATTTAGGTATTTTGGTTATTCATTATCACTATTTTTATATGATTCTCATCAAGTTCTCACTGTTTGTTTATGGTGGATAGGATACATCATGTTGAGTTTTCTCATGGAGTGCTTAATAAGCATTATAAGAATATACTGCAATCTAATAACCGACTGTTGCAGTTGAGTCAAAGTCCTTTACAAAGTTGGATTTCTCCTTATTTTGATGAGACTCCATTATTAGTAAATCAACAACCTCTGCTTCCGATTTCACCTCAACAAAGGGTTGCCAATACAACCTCATTGTCAACATCACCTGGTACTGGTAATAATGTTTTCTTCATTTTTTTTTTTTTGTATACATTTACATCAAAACAAGGGATTAATTACTAAGTTATTATATTTTCATTGTTAGGAAACATGCAACAACCATCACGTGACTTGGACAGTGGGGAATATAATGTCACTACAACAATGGTAACAAACTCTGATCCTGTAATTCATGTGAAAGAAAAACATGGGCTAGAAGATACAGTAGGTGTTGATCAACAACTTGAAACAAAGACAGAACAAATGTTACATGTGGTGACCCAAGACTCAATGTTTTCTGAGCTGGATGAGACATTGTTTGATTTTAATGACGTTGATATTGAAAGGTACAGAGCAGAGCTGGAAGAAATACCGAAGCAATAATTGATTGAAAATTTTAGAATGGTTCATTCATGTAATTATTTTTTGTTTCTTTAAAGAAAGTTTTCTCACACCAATATTAATAAGTGTTATTGTAATTGACTAATTGTATTATGTCTTTGGTGAGGTTATTTACTTCACATGACAAAAACAAACATGCATAATAAGAAACTTACTTATCTTTATGTGTTGTTATCTTCAATTCACCAACATCTTTTAATAGAAAAGTTAACAAAATTATAATTTTTGTACATCTTTGAAGAGTCAACCTAGGTAAGGTGATATCAAACTGTAATTTCTGAAAAATATCATTAGCAAAATATTTTACATAAATTTAGTTCAAACGATACATATTTAATTCTCATTAGGTAGAATTTTATGTTAAGCATTTTGAATAAACAAAAATAAAAAGTTAACATCACCATAATATAAATGTTCCCAGTTCGAACGAAATATCAATACAATAAATAAAATTATTAAAAAGTGTGTCATAGTAAACTTAAATCTAATTCAATTATTGAAATATAATTGTAATAAAAATGTAAGAAATTTGTTTAATTCATAACTTACTGAATATCATTAATCATCTTGATGGTTTTATAATTCATATAATAACGTGCCTTTACTTCCAAAAAACAATGTTTGATTTTCTTTTGCTTACATACTACTCTTTACTCCTTAAGTAGATTAAAAAGCTTCTTTCAAGATTTAGTGCAGATATTTGGTATTTCTTATTTTTTTATAGCTTGTTCTATTTTTATCTTTTATCTGTGTTTCAAATATTTCGTAGATATATTAAGAAAGGTAATTAAAAGGTTTTTTACTATCATTTCTCTTTCTATTTTTAATATTAACTTCATTCCTTTCTATAAAAAAAACATAAAAACATGAAACATGAGTAACTTTTCAAATGTATTAATTCACATAGATTTATATTAATGATGTATCTATTTATTTTTATTCAATTATTTAATGTTATAAGTACTTTTTAAAAAGAAAATTTAATGACATCATTAATTGACACTGTTTCCAATGTTTCTCTTTAGTTTTAGTTATTTGGACATATATTTTGTATATAAAGGTATTGAGATTGTACTATTTTCCCTTAATTAATTAATTAATATCTTCTTGTTTTAATTGGAGACGGAACATTTAATTTTATCTTAGAATATTAAAAAATAATAAATATTTATAACTAAATCCAACGTCCTAAAACAAAAGATAAAAAAAAATAAAAATTGAAGGGGCATCTACTACTTAGATTTAGAAGTTGTATCAATATTATGGGAATTTTTCTCTCAAATTCAACCACTGCTAATGGGAACTTTTCTCTCAAAACTGCTTATAATTGGCTTCACCAAATTAGCAATGAAGAAAATGGGAAGTACTGTTACAAGGATTTTATAAAGGTCTGGAAATGGATTGGTCCTTCTAGCTCTAGGATTAAGACTTCCCTTTGGAAAGTCATTCATGGCAATGTTTCTGGCAGCAATCAAGTGGCACCCTCCACCTGATGGTGAGGCCCTTATCAGAAATCAGGAAGGAAGATGGCTAAAAGGTTTTCTCTACAATTTGGGGTTTCAAGTTGAACTTTGGGCCCTTCTTCATGGCCTAAACCTGGCCAAACAGTAACAAACTCATTGTAGAGCTAGACTCACAACTTGTGAATTTTGTTAAGAATGCAGGTACAAAGGAACCCCATTGTTTTGCAATTATTACAGATATTATTCAACTTCTCCAACATCATTGGTTTGTATCCATAAACCATGTTTATAGAAAGGGTTACCCTGTTGGCTTAAATCACTCATATCAGTTAGATTCTTTTATTTTGGATGATTTTCCTAAGACTTATGAGATATCTCCCTCTCCGAACTAATTTTTATGATATTGGTTAGTGTTTTCTTTGGGCTTGTAAGCCTTATTGAGTATAAAAATAAATATCTAATTTTTTATAATGGTTTCTCATCTAAATTGTTTAAGCATAAAAGTTTTCCATACATCATTAATTGATTGTCTTTCTTATTCATTTACAACTGCAGGCTAAATAATATTTTATTGTTAAGACTTTGGTAAGTGTATGAAATTTTGTTGTAGTTTTGATAGGTGTTCGAGTATGGTATCTAATCTGTACAGTATGAAAATGGATCAAGTCTGTATACTGTGAGAATGAGTTGAACGGTATACCTCTAAATCTATTAAGTACCTGCACAAATACCAAACGAGACAAAGGAGGGATGTGTCCTATAAAGCACCTTAGATGCCAAAGTCACACTAGTGCAAAACTACCATTTCACATCGCAGAATTCACCACGGTTTATCAAAAACCGATGTGAAATATAAGGGTGGTGGCATTCTTGTAAATAAATGAAACATCAGATAGTATTTCACATCGGTTTTTACTAAAAGCCGATGTGGAAAATAATTTATCACATCGGTTTTATCAAAACCGATGTTAAAAATATACGCGGTGGCAATTTTGAAATTATACACAAAGTTTTATAAACAACATTAGACAACGGTTTTTATAAAACCGATGTGACATATGCTTAAAAAATAAAATTTAAAATAGATATTTTTCATTTTAAATGAAAAAAATTAAAATTTAAAAAATTAAAATTTTTAACTTAAACCGTTGTTGTATATTGAATTTTTTTCGTTTTGAAATGAATGAGAAATACTCTGCATTTAACTTGTATATATTTTAAATTTAAATTGATAAAATTTAAATTTTAAAATATATTTTTTCATATTAAATGACTTATAAATTTAAAATTTTAAATCATTTTCACATCGGTTTTGATTAAAAACCGATGTGGTAGGTTCCAGCGTGATATGCCACATCGATTTTACTTAAAAACCGATGTGGAAACACGTGAATGCAACATCGGTTATGGTTAAAAACCGATGTAGAATATATGTGGCAAAGTGTTATCACATTGGTTTTTTAAAAAAACCGATGTGGAAAATAGTTTCTCAACTATTTTTTAAAACGCATGTTAGAATTTTTTTTGATCATATTGCACATCGGTTTTATTAAAGAACCGATGTGATAGAAGCTGAAAATTTAAACAAATTTGTGCGCGTTTGTTAGAATGTTTCATATTGCACATCGGTTTTATTGAAGAACCGATGTGATAAGTGCTGAAAATTTAAACAAATTTGTGCGCGTTTGTTAGAATGTTTCATATTTCACATCGGTTTTATTGAAAAACCGATGTGATAGGTGCTAGAAATTTAAACAAATTTGAGCGCGTATGTTAGAATGTTTCATATTTCACATCGGTTTTATTGAAGAACCGATGTGATATGTGCTAAAAATTTAAACAAATTTGCGCGCGTTAGAGCAAATTATATATTCACTGAACTTCATTCGAGTGTCTTCTTCGTCATCACGGGACAGTGGTTTTAGTCCCAACTCCTAACTCTCTCTCTCTCTCTATCTCCAACTTGCTTTAATAAATTAAAAAATAACAAATAAATAATGCAATCTCTCTCTGGATTTGTCCTTTTCTTTCACTGAACAAAAATGGCGAAAGGGCTTCTTCTGCAACTTCGTCTCTTGCTTCTTCTTCCCGAACAACGGTGTCATTTTCCAGCTTCTCTGCCAACGTTCTGCTTCGCATTCTCCGCTCTGTGACTTCTCTTCCTTCTACATTATCCTTCCCTTGGATCCGCTCTACTTCACCTTGCTTCTTACAACCACCGACTCATTCAACTTAGGTGCATTTTGCCTCTTTCTTTCATTTCTTCTTCTGATTCCACTTTCCTCATTGCTTTTTATTCTAGATTTTTTTTCTGCTTGGAAGTTTACTTCGGTTTCACTGTTTGTATTTACTTCGATTTTGATTCCTCTTCCTTCATTAAACTCCAGAGCACCATCAAGTTCAATGGCGGAGGTCTCTTTCCCTGTTTCTCTTCCTTCTTTTTGTTCGATCATATTTCCCATTTTAATTAATTAATTGATAAATTATGTTAATGTTTAGGTTATTCTGGATGATTAGTTAGTTGACCTTTATTGATTATAATTAATAAGATTTAAAATAGAAACAGAGGATTGGAAGTTTGCTTAAAATATCATTATAAAAATAATTAAAAATTAAAAATCCTAGTTACCACATCGGTTTTTAACAAAACCGATGTTATAAGTTCCATAATTCACATCGGTTTTTAAGGAAAACTGATGTTAGAAGTCCAATATTCACATCGGTTTTTAAGGAAAAACCGATGTTAGATTCCTATTTCACATCGGTTTTAAAACCGATGTGAGATGTACCTATATTTCACATCGGCCAGATCCACATCGGTTTGAAAACCGATGTGATAAGCCTAAAAAAACCGATGTTAAAAGCTGTTTTTGTACTAGTGTCAGCAAGGGACGTCGAAGTTAAATTGAATTGTATCACAAATTTATGCTATAAATGTATTTTTAATGTGTACGTCTGTCATTTATGAGAAGAGTATTTTTAGTTGGGTAATCGTACATAGACAAACATAATAATGAAGTGTTAGATGCTTTTACTAGTTTAGTCAATGACGTAATTACTAACTTGTTTATGTAACATCCCGGATTTTTAAATAAAATAAATTTATTGTATGATGATAATTGATTGTTTATGGTCAAATAATTATGGGAGATGTTGTTAGATATTAGAGGTGAATTATCGGTAAACTAAGATTTATCAGAACCAGGTGAATTAATAGATGATGTGGGACCTACTTAGTCAAATTGAGTATTTGATGGGTCTAGAATGTTTAGAAAATTATTATGGTTGAGATGGTGTATTTGGAATAGTTTTTAGTATTAAGGGACTAATTAATTGGACTCGATGTAGGATATGAAACAGGAAAATTACGAACCAAATTGGATTAAAAAGAAAATGAGAATTCTCTTTCTTCCCTTCATGTTTCAGCCGTCCACTTCTTCTTCTCTCTCTCCCCACTCACTTTACACTCTATTATACAATGGTTAATAGATTAAATGGCCCATTGGACAATGTATCATAATTGCACAAAAATTCCTCTTTCCTCTTTCTCATTTTCGGTGGAGACCTCTTCTTCTCCTCCATTCTTCTCTTGCCCAAACCGTGGCCACCCCTCTCCCTTGCCACTCCACTCAAAAATTAAATGGTTTCCACGGATTTGTGAGGCTTGAATGGCGTCTATGGAGCATTGGAAGCTTGTGGGGTCATCTCCTTTCTCTTCTTCACTTTCATTTTCATTTTTGGTGGAGCTTGGATTTGAGGTAAAGATCTCTCACCCCTTCCTTATCTCATTATGATTTTGGGGTATTGGGTTGAAGATGGTGATGTTAGAAACCTTGCATGTGGGTGGAAATGGAAATCCTAGGCTTGAATGTTTGGAAAGGGAACCCTAAGTATTAATAATTTGGGGGTTTTGACTCACTTGATGATTTTGATGATTTTGGTACCTTGGAATGATGTTATACATAGAAATGAATGTTTGAAGGATAGGAGTTGAATATTGATGTGATAAAATGGTGAACTAAGTCATGAGTTTCAAATGAAGATATATGCATGTATATAGGTATGTTGATTTGAGGGATTAATCTTAAGTGTTGATGTTGTTGGATTTTTTTAACCCTTAAGACTTGGAGAATCTTAGCTTTGGGGAAAGGAATTCCCGAAGCCTAACATGGGTATATGGAATTGGAGCTTAGACAAGTCTAGGACTTGATCATAAGTTAAGAGAAGTGATGTTTTGTGATGATTTATTGATTACATGTGTATGTATAATTGTTGATAGGATTGTATTCCGGACGGTGATGCGGAAAGATCGATGTAATCGCGTGGCGGTTCTTCTCTCGAGGTAGGAGAGGAGTTTGCATTTCAAATCGCATGAGTGAATTCATTGTTAATTATGTATATGTTAAACTCATGCAATGCCTTGCCATGAATGTTTTATATGATTAATTTGATAAAGTGATGAATGATGGCTTGGCTTATATTGAATGTTATAAAAATGTATGTATTTATATCATATTGATGATAAGTGGTTGATGGTCCCTTGGTTGGACGTGAACTAATGATGGTGAAAATTTATGAATGAACGAGTTAAAATATAGAGGATTGTTTAGAGATGAGTGATTATAGCTGATGAATTGGAATTTAAAGGAGTAATTGATGAATTGGAATGAGAATTCCTAAGTATGAATGGTCAGAGCGAGTTTTATATGCCTCATGTGATGAGTATGATGTATTAGTGGTGAATCAGTTGGCCTAGAGTGAGATTTCAGGTGTTAAGTTGTAAGAATTGCTGATTCTACTTATGTCTGAGTGGTTTCGCTCAAGCGAGAAGGGATCTCGCTTAGGCGAGAATCCCCTGTATTGGTATAATGGTCTCTAGACCAATTTTGCCTAGGCGGGTAAGGTTTCTGCTTAAGCGAACTGCATATTATGCAATCAGGGGAGTTACTGGACGAATCTCGCTCAAGCGGGCATGACCGCGCTTGAGCGAGCTAGTGAGGAAATGGTCATTGTACATTTTTTGCCCAAGCATGTGTGAGTGGCTTGAGCAAAAGTGTGAAGTCTGATGCTGGGATGGTGCTCACTCAAGTGAGTGACTGGTATGGTTGTGTCTTAACCGAGCGTGACGAGTGAATGGTGAGCAAGTAAGATTCTGGATGAAATTCCACTCAAGTGGGAACCTTAGAAAATAATTTCATGATGAGGTGAATTTTCGAGTGAAATCCGAGTGAGCTATGTCCGAGTCAGGGTCTTCTGAGTGAGGAAACAGACATAATCCGAGTAAGAAGGCTTTTGAGTGTGATGATCTAGGCAGTAGAGTCCCGAATGGGGAATTTTCGAGTTTAGTGTAACCTGTCTCGAGTGGAGTGCCTCCGAATGTGCAATTTCGAGTGGTATGATACCGATTGGGGTTACTCGGTGTGAGTTTGTCTAGAAGTACTCTGGAATAACTCCGTTTGAGTGAAAAAGAAAGGAAGTCAGTTACGAAATAATTCACCGAGTAAAAGACCTATTAGGTGGTGTGTCGGTCTCTGGAATGTTTACCGAGTGGAACCCTGTGTGAGTGAAGACTCAGATTTAGAATGAATTTACCGAGTGGAAGACTGATTGAGATGACTCGGTTTTGGAATGAAATTGCCGAGTGAAAGACTGATTGAGAGATGACTCGGATTTGGAATTAATTGGCTGAGTGAATGATGGGTCGATCAGGATTATCTTACTGAGTGGAAACCTGAGTGCTTTGAGCCGGTTCAGGGAAATTCTGCCGAGTGGAAACCTGAATGTTGGGAGTCGGTTTTGATTGATTTTACCGAGTGGACAACCGAGTGAGGTGAGTTGGTTTTGAATGAATTGCAGAGTGAAAACCGAGTATTGGTAAGAACGACCTCTGGTCAGATTTCGCTTAAGCGAGCTGGTGCTTCGCTCAAGCGAGTGTTAAAGGAATTGGTTACTGGATAATTCTCGCTTGAGCGAGTGACCAAGTGTGATGGTGCTTCGCTCGAGCGAGTGAGCGTGAAAACGCTACTGGATGTTTTTCGCTTACGCGAAAGGGAGTCGCCCAAGCGAACCTGGCCTGTCTCGCTCAAGCGAATATGGACCTCGCTTGAGCGAGTTTCCACCAGAATGGATTTTTTACTCAATATTATTGGTGGCAGGCTTATGTTTGACCCTTCTTCTTGGTATTGTGAGGTAAACATGAGACGAACATGGGGATGAATGAGAGATAACATGATGATGATAAAACATGGTGGTGATTAAGGATGATTGGTACATGGGAATTGATTAATTATGTATTTACCACCTGAATTAAAATAATGAATTATGATGGATTTGCCTCGTGAAACAGAATGATGAGAGGATGATAATGAGATTGTAAGGGCAGGATTATGAGATATACCATCGAATGAATTTAAAATGTATGAAGGGATAAATAAATGACATAGTATGAATTATAAGTAGATACATTAGAGAAAATGTAATATTAAATAGTGTCAAATGATGAGGTTGAGCACTCTCTTGCACAAAAAGGTGCATATTGATAGTGATAAATTATTGTGTGCCATTGTGTATGTTACAAGCATAGTCTTGTATGTGTGGTATGAATTATGAAATTGAAAATGTTGTAAATGCCACACAATTTTATATACATACAAAGTATACTTGAGACAATGGTAATGAATAATGAGATGAAAATCCACTAAATGAAAGTGTGATAATATTGATGAATATTATGTGATATTGAAATGCCATAGTGGCTGATTGCAAGTATTGACTTGCGTGTATGATGTTAAATATTAAAAAATATATTGAGATGAAAATGCCACATTAAAACTTGAAAATAATGACTAAGAAACCAACAATGTTGAAATCCACTAAGGTGTATGGTGGTGTTGGTGATTATGATGATGATGATTGATGAGTGGCATTTAGGATGTACAGAGTGAGAATGCATTTGATTTGCATTGCATTGCATCCATGGCATATCATAGCTGCCGGTGTTGGAATATTAGGGGATTCCCCCAGTTGGCCCAGTGGGAGGGCGGCTCAGTGCACGAGCATTTATGTTGTTCCCCTGTGACTCGGTGTGTAAGTCACGAAGCTGCCCATGCTGAGCTACGAGGAGCTGCATGTGGTTGACCCTTGTGGGGGGTGGCTCTTGAGGAGCAGGTGTCCCCGGTGGTCCTACAGATCACAACTGCCATGTTGAGAATCATGGTTGGCCTGCAACACCATATGTTGAATATGTTGTATACCGCGGTCATGGTGAAAATGACCAGGTGTTGCATGATGGGCGATGCGGTTTGGTACCAGTAAAAATATGGTGATTATGCATGCATTATGATATATGTGTACACATTTTACTACTGCAGTAGGGGCATGGTATGTGATCATGCTTGAACCCACAAATTGGTGTTATTTCCCATAGTCGGATCCGCATTTGTTGTCTATTCTATTGTGCATATGCATTAGCCATAAGAGCATTTGCATATAGCATGGAGATATGCCAGAATATGATGATGATTGATGATGATTGAGATGATGGTGTGGTGTTGATGAGATGAGAAATTAATATACCAAAAGACCACATAAAAGTAATAAATGATTTGAATATATGAAATGATGTTGAATATGACGATATGTATGTTATGGCCCAATGTAATGAAGGGCGTATTGGTTTATGATTGATAATGATGATGTTAGCACATGATGGCTTTGATGAAAGACCAGAATGGTCTATATTGATGTGTTGGCCCATTGAGGCGATGTGAAAGATATGTGTTGGCCCATTGTGGCGGTGTGACAAATGTGTATATGCTTGCTTTGCTATGATTTGATGAATAAGTATGAAATGAATATATATTGTTGAATTAATAATCTATGATGATTGTTGATGTGTTTAGCAAAGCATACATGTTGTTGATATGCATATGCACATAATTTCAATTGTATTCATATCGTCATTTGAAATGTATAACTCACTCTCCCATGTGGTCTACTTTTTAGTATTGATGCAGGAATGTCATGGGAAGAGGATGTTTTTAAAGTAAAGCTTTTGGAAAGGTAAATAGTTGTAACGGAATGCCTTGGCCGGCAGCATTGTAATTTAATGTGTTATGTATATGAGGAATAGTATGATGTTGTTGATTATCGATTTTGATGGACGAACTGCGAGTATAATTATATATTTGGATGATGTACTAATAGTGGAGATATATGAATTGAGGTTGGACTGGTTATGGTCTATTATGAATATGAACATTGATGATGTATGACGCATGACCATATAGATAAGTATATACTTATATCTTAGGCAGTGTATGCTTATGTGATTATGTAAAATGATGATGGTTGTATATTAGGCTTATGATATGCCATTGCATTCTTGCCGAGCCTTTTCTCATATCTTCATATATGGGACTAGGCGTGTGCCCGGTATACACATTCTTCTTCCGTTGTAAACTCTATTATTTTTGTATATCGAATGGGCAAATTATTTATCGATCCAGTTATAGGTTTCTAAATCTCACTCTTTGGTTTTCTGTGATTCGGGTCTTGATGTGATCATGGTGGTGTCTTGGAATTATTTTCAAACGCGAAAAATTTATTCACATTTTTATTAATTACGACGATTACATCGGGATTCGAGTACAGAAAATCAGGGGTGTTATAGTTTAGGCTTGTGGATAAGATTCTTATGATTAGATGTGGCATAGTATTCATATAGGGGACGAACTTCTTAATGGTTTACGATCCTAGTATGTTGTCGGTACATGATGTGAGCTCGGATGGTATGTCCTGATTATTATCCACATACGCCTATTATAAGAACAAGATAATTTTCCTTAAAAAATGTTCGGATTAGTTCATTTAATTGATTTTTATATTTTTTTTATTGTATTGTTAGATTTTGTTGTATTAGATTTGAAAAGATCTTGTGCCTATTATAGCAGCAAGATATTTTTCTTCACATCATCAACACAATATTGTTAAGGTACTCTAATCATTAACATGAGTTACATTTGTTAGATTTGGGTGCGGGTTTTGTTTTTTAAGAATGCTAAGACAAGAATCTTTCAGCTTGTAACATTTCAGTTTTTATCTCTTTACAATTAGTATAACCTTTACTGGCACCAACTCACTTCTAATGATTTCGTTGGAAGATTATGAAACCCACGACCATCACCACCAATGAAAGAAATTAGGAAGACTAAAGTAACATTTTATCTTAATAGCACAGTCTATGCATAGAAGAAGAAGGATAATCCAAATGTTCAAGGATCAAGATCTCTTACTTTTTCCCATGATAGTTAAACATTAAACAAAACACTTCAAAAAAATTTCTTATCCATTCATACATTTACCTCAAGTCATTGGTTTCTCCATAAGAGCTGAAATGTACCACACATTCTTGTGAACTTCAGAATCAGCTTTCATTCCAACATGCCATCTCAATCTATTGAATCCAATTTGGTCCAACATTGGCACATAAGTTCTGTTGAGTTGTGACTCAAAGCAAAAGAAATGGTCAAGCCAGAACAGGCCACCTGGCCTCAACACCCTGTATACATCATATAGTACAAACTCAAGCATGGTGTCTGGAATCCAATTACTCAAGACATCCCTGGAGTGCACAATATCCAAAGTATTGTCAAAGAATGGAAACCTTTGAGATATGCTAACATGCATTGGTATCAGACCCCTTGATGCAATGATGTTGTTGAATGGACCATCCAGATTCAGTGTGCTTGTAATGATTACCACATTCCTCTCCCTCATTCTTGCAGCAAATGTTCCAGTTCCACCGCCAATGTCAAGTCCAATCCGAATTGTCCCTGCAGCTCTTGATGCAAAAACTTGGTCTATTCCAAACTCAAGTCCACCATCATCAAAGATCCACTTACCCTTTTCTTCACCTTGCAAATCAAAGCAATTCTTGCAGTCAAAGGACCCTGGCTTGTCCTTTCTCTCAATGAGGCATTTGTAGCTCTTACAAGTATAAACATCCCATACAATACTTGTGTCTGGTGGCGTTGTCCAAAGGCTATCAGGCAAAGGTGTTGGCTCAACATAACCTGTAGGAGACTTAGGGTGGCATCTCCTACGAGGAAGTGGCTCACACCCTTTAAGCATAAGCCTTTGTGCAAGTGTATCATCTATAGGACATTCCCCCCCAATGTCATATGTCATGTATTGGTTCAATTCCTCATGGAACCTCAAGCATGATGCACCAATAGGTGTGTGAATCTCATTTGATCCTATCTTAGGTGAGTGCCCAAAAGGGAGCTTGTGAGGGCCAAGTGAAAATTTCAACTCATCAGAAATAGTTGATTCATCATTGCCCAGCTTCAAAGTCACTTGATTAGTGTTGGATTGCTTATCTTCTTGGCGGGTAAGATCAATGAGCAAAGCTTGGACAAGTAAGTTGGTGGAGTTGAGCCTGTAGTGAAGCTCAAACAATAGAGAGTGAGTGGCTAAAAGTTGAGATTTGGTTGAGTTGAGTTCCTGCATGATGGAGTTTGCGTCATGAGGACTCAAAGAGGAGTGATGATACAAAAAACTTAATGGGCCAGTGAAGATGTAAATGGTGACAAGGTTGGTGAGGATGACCAACACAAGAGACTTCATGTTGTGTTTTTGGAATTTGATGTGAGTATAAGCATGAAACTTTTTTAGGTATTGTTGATCATGAGCTTCATTTCCCATGATGGCTTAGAAGAGAAAAGAACAAAAAGGGGTAGAAGTGAACAGAGGAGAGGAAATGTTTAAGGTTACTTGGTAGTGATGGAATTAATGGTGCTATAATCTATATGATATAGAGATCCAAGGAAGGAAATATTTCCATGTTATGTACATTTTTCGTAATGGAACATGAGCTTTGGTCCTTGTGAAGCGCCGGTGTGGACGTTCAAGGAATGTAATATGCCTTGTGATTTGCACCAATTTAATGATATTGTAGCACTTGCAAGTTGAGAATGCCTTTTACTCATAACTTGCTTATTGTTCCTTGAGCAATTTTGCACTATATGCGGATCTCACCACAAGTTCTTACAAATAAAATAGATTAAACTTGGAATTTCATGTCAAACTCACATTATTTAATAGTGATAAGTTGATTCCTCGAGAGATTTGATCGGTAATGACAATTCTCTATCATATTAATGAGTTCATTATCTTTTTTTTTAAGATTTAATTGCAATAACTTCAAATGGTTAGGATCTCATATCATATAAAAGCTTTCTTGGTCTTCGAATGTATATCATTTTATATTTTTTCCCTAAAATTTTTTACATAACAAAAATAATTAATTACAATTTGATGTTAGGATGTTCTTGAAAAATGGTAAAAAGTTTTTTTAGAATACAAGCTATTCCTGTTTTAATATCTACACATGTCTCGAGTCTTAACCGCGATCTATAATGTTTGTTTTATATGCTTCTAACCGCAATTCAAGCAATAGTCACAGTAGAGTACAACCAATTTAATCTTTTTGTATGTATACAATCATTTTCCCAGAAAAAAAAAAATCGTTGAATTGACTTTGTCATTCCATTACTACAACTATTATTAAACATCTTATCAAATTGTACAACCGTTGATACGGTACTAAAAATATACTGTAGCAAAAATTTTCTGCAACAAACTATCTATCGATTATCAGGGCACCAAGTAAGAGAAGAAGAAATGGCAAACCCTAGGTTATATACTAAGGATTTGTTATGATATTTTACACAAGATAAGAGATTGTTCTCTAAAAAAGATAAGAGATTAAAAATAAAATTGTTTTATTGAAATTTGTGTAAAGATTATTTGAAAATTTATGAGTAAGTATTAATAATGTTTTTAAATAAAAAAAAATTATTTCCTGATTTCTTAATCTATACAGAGTTATACAGGTTAGATAAACTCATATTCTTAAAAGCAACTCAATTCAATGGTTATTGTCAAAATAAAGGACTGCTAGAAACTCCTCAAGTGTAATGATTGCTTATCAATGTTATAATTTCTGCTAAAACAGTTGAAAAAGGCAAAATTTTGATAAGAGTGAGGAATTGACCTTGGAGTTCTTTATATATTAATAGAAATTTTATTTAGCTGAGAATTTCATTCTTAACATGCTTACACAAAAACACAAGGTGGTTTCAACATAATATAAACCGCAAGCACGTGTCAAAAACACTACAAAAATATGAACATTTCCACTACAAGCTACATCTTACTTGAATTGAATGCAAATATTCATGCTAACTCCATGAGTTTCAACTTGCACAGGGGATGTCTGGACTAGATTTACGTAGTCATTCCCGAAGTCTTAACACCATTTCAGCAGTTATTTTGAATCTTTCCAAGTGAAAAGTAGAGTTGACACATTTTTACATGAGATTATTCAAATCTGACCCATCATTCTTCATAAAAATGAACTTGGTGATAACAATGCTATGCCAAGACAACTTAACCAGTGCTACGGATACAGAGCAGTGATGATGAAAGGTTCCAAAAGAAAATATGACTAAAATTAGAGACTAATTAATCTACTAAATAAACATCACATAATTACACTCATTGTTGTTATTATTCTTGCTTTGTATCGAAGAAATGACATGCATAAAGCAATAATTACCTTGCCTGATGAGAAAACTAAATGAAATCTAAAAACTATTCCGCGACTGAGAAGGCGCTGGCTGTAGGAAGCCTTTAGCTATGAGGCTCTCCACTGCTTCTCTTATGGCATCTTGAACTGGTGTGAAGACAAAGCCCAAGTCTATTAGTCTCTTTGATGCATCTTTACATGGTGTCAAACCAGGTTGTGTTTCTGCTTCAAATCTGCATGTAGTTCTTGTTTAGAGAATTACGCAAACAAAATTTATGAACAGGAGTTCCAACTTGCTTGATTATAAAATTTATTTAATTTATATAAATCTTGATATCAAGGCTGTTAGTGTATTTCCCACATGACACATTGACATAAAAAGCCAACTGATCTTAATTTCTCAAAAAAGGTTTAAGTTTCATGATAAAGCATGTCATAATAGCACCATAGTAGTCAATCGCAAATAGCGGAGCATCGCGGCCAACCCCAAAACTGGGATCGCGGCGTCGCGGAGCGGATCGCGGACGCTATTTGCTACTATCGCGGGGATACAACACAAAAGCAAATAAACACATATATATGTAGAAAAACATTAAAAGAACACAAAATATTAATTGAAAACCATTCTAAATGCATATATTGACAATCAAAAGTGATAAATATAATTAAAAACTACAACTCAAGTGTTATATCATATAAAAGATATAATTAAAAACTACAATGCAAGTGTCAAATCACATTATCAAGTATCAATGCATATCATAAATAAAGAACTCTAAAAATCATATTCTTCATCTTCATCTCCAAGTTCCATTGGTTCTTCCCCTCCAGATGAACTCTCATAATCACTCCTATATGTTTCTCCTTCATCTTCTTCTTCTGTTTCTTCATCATCATTACTCTCTTCTTCCTCTTCTTGTTGGACAACTTGTTTCCCCTTTCTTTTTCTAGCCAACTCAGCAGCAGATGTGTTGGCTTTTTCTTGTCCGGTTCCTACCTTCTTCCTTCTAGTGTAATGCCTTGGCTCCCCGGCTCCAGCAGCTTGTGCCACTTGCTTCCAAGTCAAGCCATCGTTCTCTTCATCACCAAACACTAGATCATCCTCCTCCTCACCATCCTCATCACCACCCAATTGTCCTAACATCCACTCATTAGTATAGTCATCATCAACTTCTTTTAGGACAATTGGATCAATGATGTCCTTTGCATCAAAATGGTCCTTTAAAGTCTGGTTGTACTTGATGAATACCAAGTCCTCCAACTTTTGATGCTGAAGCCGACTTCTTTTCTTAGAATGAATCTTTGGTGTACTCCAACTCCTTCTTAAGGAGAGGAACCCTACACTCATGGTAGCTTGGCGGCTTCAAATTAGGACCATATTGTCCCACAGCTTCCAACATTTGCTTGAAGCTCTTTGTACGCACCACGTTGAAAGCAATTCCATTTCTAACAAGGAATCGTTCTATATATTGCAGAGTTATCGCCCTTGCCTCCTTAGCACAATGGTCCTTAATATTCGATTGTTTAGTATTTTTTCCCAATTTTGCTGCTATTGTTGCATCCTTCATCATCCACACATCCATTGGCCCTTTAAAATTGTTTGACTTCTTTGGAAAAGTGTTTGAAGCTTCACTGGAATCTGCAAGAAGCTTCCCCCTTTTAGCCGCCCTTATTTGCTGAATTTCTTCATCTTCATCATCTTGCTCCTCAACTTCATTCATGTAAACAATTCTTTCAGCAACCTTTTTGGCAGCCGCTTCCCGCAGCTTTTCCTTCACATCTTCCGGGGTCTTCAAACACTTCCCAACATTTCCAACTGTGCCCAACTGATGTTGCTTTGCTCTAGTTATACCACCATTGGTGGTTTTCCCACAAAATACACAAGTAACTGCCTTTGTATTTTTTTTATCCTTCAAATAGTTCCACATCCAAGCAAGGTCAGTATTTTTCCCTGTTGGCCTATAAATTTCAGGTTCTGCAGCTGCTTGAGGGGTCCCGGAGGCTGCCATTCTCTGGCAGTGGTTGCCTGAGGTGTATAAGGGTGTTGAGGGCTGCTGGAAAACAGAAAAAGAAGGAGGAGGAACAACTTTGGACCTGCTGCAGTGGTTGCCGGAGTTGCAGAGGTCGCCGGAGAAGGTTGTCGGAGAAAAGGAGAAGCAAAACAGTGAAGGGAAGGAGTAGAAGAAGAATGAAAGCCTGAAACAGCAGTGGGTGGGGCTGTTTATGGCTAATGAAAGCTGGAAAGGAGAAGACCCACTGCTGTTGGAGCTGCAGCAGTGGTGGCCGGAGTTGCAGAGCTCGCCGGAGAAGGTAACCGGAGAAGACGAAGCTCGCACAGGAGGGAGAGAAGACTTGAAGCAGTCGCAGCAGAGAGAAAAGGGAGAACACGGCAGAAATGGAGGGAGAAGAAGAGGGAAATAGGTTTTCTGAAATTAAAAGGAGAAAGGGGGAAGAAACTTACCAAATTACCCTTAAAATATTAGAAAACGCCGCCGTTTTGAAGCTGGAGAAGATCGCGCCCGCTATTGGCCGCGATCGGCCGCGATCCGCGCGCCCGAGATAGCGGACATCGCGCCGCTATTTGATTCTTCCCCGCGATCAGCACAGCGTCGCAGGGGGAGGCCGCTCCGCTCCGTCGCACCGCTATAGCGGCCGCTCCGCCGCTATTTAACTACTATGAATAGCACTACTTTTTTCTAACCAAATCATTGTTCATATGGGTAACAAAGAAAAGAAGAAAAGGGGAAGGAGAAACAATTTTGAACAGTTACTAAATTTCCAAATAAACATGTTACTAGGATTGTATTACTCTCATTTAAGGACAGACATTGGGAAAATAATATTAGGATTGTTTTTTGGATACAAAATCATGTCTTTAAACCCAAATTGTTACAAATTTTCAATCTAGATTTTGGATGGTGTCCTTTAGCCCAATAGAAAAAGATGTAAAATTTAAGAAGCATCTAACAATATAAGCTCAAAAAGCCTATAACAAATTAACAACTACTACCTATTTCCTATCACATTGTTCATACATTATATAGCAAAGAGCATATAAACAAAATATATTTATGGGTTCCTCACCTCATATCACTACTCTAGTATGCATCAATGCAAAACTTAAACTCCAGCAAACAAATATTGCGGCAACTTTCTTATGTGTGTTACCAAAATCCATTCCTTTTCTAGTGAATTGTATTTCTTTTACCTGAGTTCTACTTAATGTGAGGAATGGAAAGTCAAGGATTGACTTAAAACGTGGAAAATATTAGGATACTTGACAAATGACAAACAGTCCGGCTCAAAGACAGACAAAATGGGAGAAGGGACACAGAAAATAACAGATAGCTTACATTTTTCAAACACTTTCATAAGGTGGAAAAATACTAAAATGTATTATTCTTTGTAAAGTCAAAGACCAATATAAAATTTTAAAATTCTTAAAAGACTAAAATATATGACCTTACAAACTTAAAGACTAATCTAAGGGAATACTCACCTAATTTCACTTTAAGGATAAAACTCGGATGCCGCTTTCATATGTTTCCGAACTATTCTTTAATCAGAATTAAAGTGTATCATTATATCTTCATTAATCCATGTAATAAAGGCCGGAAAAAACACAATCAGGAGTTACCAAGGTAAAATTCCAATCTTAATTAGATAACAGCAATTTTTTATCCATCAAATCCATTATCCATCTATATTCTTCACAAACACAACGTGGATTCTCAAAGTCCACATAACACAACACCAAACGATAAAAGCACCACTACAAAGCATTCTATACACGAGACACACAGACCAAACGAAATTGCAAAGCAAAACAAACCTGTGAATAGGGAAATCAGGGTACAACTCGGAGACAATGGTGGCGAAACTGGAAAACTGGTAAATCCCATTGGAACACATATATCTACCAGCAGCAGTGGGGGTTTCATAAAGTAATACATGAGCCTGGGCAACATCCTTAACATGCACCGCACCCAACCAATGATGCTCCTGCGACTCCTTCGACCCCATCATCAGCCTCTGCAACACCGCAGAACTTGCGTTCAAAGACGACTGAAACAGCGGCCCCAGACACGTCCCCGGCAGAATCGCCACCACATCAATGCCGTCGAACGCCCACGCCGCCCTCTCCGCCTCGGTCTTGGCGACGGGGTACCACTTCCCGCGCGCCTTGCAGAAGTCAACATCGGTCCACGATGACTCGTCGAACGGCGTGTTAGGCGGCCAGTTGGGGTTGGGGACCAACGCGGAGATGGAGGAGGTGAGCACCACGCGCCTCACACCGGCACGCTTGGAGGCTTCTAGAACGTTGAGGGTGCCCTGTATTGCGGGGTCCAAGAGGTCCTTGTGGGGGTCGGCGGGGTCGTCGAGCGTGCAGGGGGATGCGACGTGGAAGACGCCGGAGCAGCCGGAGACGGCGAGGGAGATGGCGGGGGAGTCGAGGATGTCGGCGGGGAAGAGGGTGATGCGGGATTTGGCGTCCGGGTGGAGAGTGAAGAGGTGGGTAGAGTCGGAACCGGGGAAGATGGTGGCGTGGATGGTGTAGAGTGGGTTTTGCAAGAGGGTTCGAACCAGCCATGAACCGATGAAACCGTTTGCTCCGGTTACGCACACAATCTCGTTAGCCATCACAATTGTGTTTGCTTTGTAATTACGTGGATCTTGTGCGTGTAATTACGAACTTGGATGGTTGCCCATTTAATTACATGTTCTGTAAGTGGTTACAGAAATAAAAAATCAAAACAACTAAATAATGTATATAATATTAAACTAAATAAGCAATGTTGCTATGCTACCTTTTAAAAATTTAAACTTTAACTTCATAATAATTGCTTAAATTTAAAAATAAAAATAAAAAAGTTTGTCTATGAAACAGAGTTCAAATAACTTATTGAAATCGTTATTGCTATGGTTTCATCCAATTTCAAAATTAATTATGTTAATTGGTTAATATCCTAAATTCTATGTGATATATATATATATATATATTTAAGAGTCTAATATTAATAATAATAATAATAATATAATAATAATAATAATAATAATAATAATAATAATAATATTATTATTATTATTATTATTATTATTATTATTATTATTATTTGATCTGGTCCTAACACCGGCCCCCAAGAGCATGGCTTTAATGCTTTGCCAGGTCAGCATTTTGAACGAGGTAAATACGCTTCAAATACAGACTATATACGACAAAGGCATGTCACTCCGCCAATGTATGACACTCCGCCTAGGCATGTCACTCCGCCAAGGTATGACACTCCGCCAAGGCATGTTACCCTGTCAAGGGTCATACCTCCGCCAAGGGATGTTACTCCGCCTAGGCATGTAACGCCGCCAGAATGCATATTACTCCGCCAAGCCATAGGCTCAATACTGGCGGAATATTGAACTTCCCATACTGCATAGCGAACCCATACTCACAACCCCGGCACGAGGTTGACTCTGTCTTGAGAGGTTAATAATGGGAATCACGCTGTCATGCATAAAGGGGAATAACAATAAAATAATAAAGCATTCACGCTTCCCAAGTAAGTGGAAATACCTACTACACTAACGGTGCTCGTGAACGACACAGGGACCCACTGTCTTTCTTGCTTTATGCTAGAAAACAAGGAACGGGCCCTACCAATAATGGAGCACCAGTAACATGTATATAAACCTCAGTAAAAAGGTATACAGGGGCTCTCCCCCCATTTCTGAACCTTACTCTCTCTTACTTGCATAATTCTCTCTGATCGTCTTACTAAGTCTTAAAGTATTCTGAAATACTGACTTGAGCGTCGGAGAACGATTGCAGGTACCACCCCCAATCAGGTCAAGGCAAAGGAGAGACCGTTAGGCGGACTGTGACACCGCCCACTCCAACTGTGTCAGGGCATAGAAGACAATTCTAGGCGGACTACGACACCGCCGCAGTGTGAGTTACACTCCGCCCCAGTGTGGTCCAGACTCCGCCTCAACACACGAAAACACTCCACATCTGAACATTTACGCGCATCGCTTTGTATCAGATTGAGCTGTTTCAAGATCATAACTTTACACCCCCCGTAAAGGACGGATCATTGGCACGCCCAGTGGGACACGTTAAAGTTATTCCCACCTCTCGTTTAAGAAGTTTGGTCTCTTATTATGGAAGGGAATGGGAGAAACCAACCAGATGGGCACGTGAAAGACATCACTGCCCAAGAACAACCAATGAACAGGCACTTAGCTTTCGAGTCGCCTGTGGAAAGTTCAAGAAGAATGGTGCAGGTCTCAGCACCAAATCTAAAGGATGAGATGATAAGAAAGCTGAGGGAGGAACTGATGGAATTGAAACGCCAAAGAAAGAGCGTGGAGGAGAGAGCCATGTCTCTGATCAAAGGGTCACATCACACAACCGAGGGAGAAAAATTCTCTACCCCCCAGTATTCAAATATCCCCATATTTGAAGGAAAGGGACAGATCCACGATTCTGATAAGAGAGTTGTTAAAGGGAAGAGGAAGCTGATGACAGCCTCTCGAGTAACTTATAAGCTCACAGTCCCTTTTTCAAGGAGACTTATGAGTGTACGCATCCCTAAGCACCTACAGACTACTCAACCTCTCTCTATAGAAAAATACAGTGGTGAAACTGATCCTACTAAGCATCTTGATGCTTATACACTTGAAGCCATGTACCTGGGGGCAGATGAAGATGTCATGTGCAGGATGTTCCCTCGGACTCTTGTTGATGATGCCCTTAGCTGGTTCAAGAAGCTACCATCAGGTTCCATTAACTCATGGGAAGAAATGGCAACAGCGTTTGTGGATCACTTTGTCATTTCCAATGATACTCCTAGAACATCTCATACCTTGGCTCAGATTAGGCAGGGGGAACATGAAACTCTCAAGGACTTCTTGAAGAGGTTTCACAAGGAAGCAGCTGCTGTTCCAAACTTGGCAGAAGCACTTCAATTGCACATAGCAATAGAAGCTTTGCAACCAAGCTCTGCTTTTGCCATGTCATTGGCAAAGAATCCTCCAATGAATTTCGAAGAATTCAGGAGGAAAGCATCCAAGTATGTGAGCATTAAAATGCACTTGGAAGCAACAGTGGCAAGAGAGAAATCCCCAACGTTACAACGGAGTGATAAAAGCAGATCCAGATCGGGTTTTACCAAGAAGGTCTAATGAGTCATAACCTCGACTCATCTCTCTTTCTCTCTTTTGTAATTCATAATTAATGAAATACTCTAACTGATTCACCCATTGTCTTCACGACTTTATTTGATGCACAACACTGTTGTGACAAAGATACTTTCAGGACGGATGATCCTAACAATTAATCCGTACTCCTACAATTGAAAAATGTCTCCAGGACAGATGATCTCAATCACTTAATCTGTGATCTGACGATGTAACTCTTGGCGTTGTGTACTTTTCCAGAACGGATAACCTCAGTCACCCATTATGTGATATGACGATGTAACTCCTGACGTTGTGTACTTGCCCAGGACGGATGATCTCAATCACCCATTCTGTGATCTGACGATGTAACTCCTGGCGCCATACACACCCCAAGGACGGATGATCTCAATCACCTAATATGTGACCTGACGATGTAGTTCCTGGTATCGTACACATCCCCAAGACGGATGATCTCGATCACCTATGAAGTGATTCGACGATAAAACTCCTAAACTTGTTTCCATGCAGATAAGACAACGGCTCCAAATTGAAGCACAGATGCATAACTCTTTATTCCATAAAGATCAACCAATATGCAACACCGCTTCACAAACGGAGTCAACAAAAACTCCTTGGGGAATTGGTGTCTCAGCTATATGCTGCACCATACCGACCCTAAGGTACAGAAAACTCCTTGGGGGGAAAGGATTGGTGTCTCAGCTATATGCTGCACCATACCGACCCTAAGGTACAGAAAACTCCTTGGGGGGAAAGGATTGGTATCACAGCTATATGCTGCACCATACCGACCCTAAGGTCCTGCAGGCCGCCTCTGGAAAGAACTGGTGTCACAGCTATATGCTGCACTAATTCGTCCCCAAGGTCCTGCAGGCTTCTTGTGGAAAGAGCTGGTGTCACAGCTATATGCTGCACTACGCTAAGTCCAATTTCTTGCAGGAATAACTGGTGTCACAGCTATATGCTGCACCATACCGCCTCAAAGGTTTAACCAATTTCTTGCAGGATGAATTGGTGTCACAGCTATATGCTGCACCATACCGCCTCAAAGGTTTAACCAATTTCTTGCAGGATGAATTGGTGTCACGGCTATATGCTGCACCCTACTATCTCAAGGGTAAGAACCAACAAAATTCTCACCTGCACCATAGCCATCCTGGATTCAACAATTTTCATTTGATCAGGAGTTACACTCCGGTCCAAGTTCAAAAGGATGAACACTCCATCCAAAGCTTGACTCCGCCTAACTACCAATGTTTTACGGAGTACATGAGCAACAAACTCAAGCACTACCCAACAAGTTCAAGTAAGTTTAACACTTGTAAAATTGTGCTTCATGGAAATTCCTAAGAGGCCACTCCACCTTCTTACGGAATACAACTCGTTGGAATTCCTAAGAGGCCACTCCTCCTTCTTACGGAATCCATCTCATTGAAATTCCTAAGAGGCTACTTCGCCTTCTTACGGAATCAACTTCACTGGAAATTCCTAAGAGGCTACTCCGCCTTCTTACGGAATCCAACTTCAATGAAATTCCTAAGAGGCTACTCCGCCTTCTTACGGAATCCAATCTTACTGAAATTCCTAAGAGGCTACTCCGCCTTCTTACGGAATCCAACTCCTTGGAAATTCCTAAGAGGCTACTCCGCCTTCTTACGGAATCCAACTTCCATGAAATTCCTAAGAGGCTACTCCGCCTTCTTACGGAACCCAATCTCATTGAAATTCCTAAGAGGCTACTCCGCCTCCTTACGAAATTCAACTCCTTGGAAATTCCTAAGAGGCTACTCCGCCTTCTTACGGAATCTACTTTGAAATTCCTAAGAGGCTACTCCGCCTCCTTACGGAATCTACTTTGAAGTTCCTAAGAGGCTATTCCGCCTTCTTATAAAAGCTAAACTTAAGTGTTATAGCTCATTACAGTGACTCCGCCAGTCACTATTATTATTATTATTATTATTATTATTATTATTATTATTATTATTTGATCCGGTCCTAACACCAGCCCCCAAGAGCATGGTTTTAATGCTTTGCCAGGTCAGCATTTTGAACGAGGTAAATACACTTCAAATACGGAGTATATACGACAAAGGCATGTCACTCCGCCAATGTATGACACTCCGCCTAGGCATGTCACTCCGCCAAGGTATGACACTCCGCCAAGGCATGTTACCCTGCCAAGGGTCATACCTCCGCCAAGGGATGTTACTCCGCCTAGGCATGTAACACCGCCAGAATGCATATTACTCCGCCAAGCCATAGGCTCAATACTGGCGGAATATTGAACTTCCCATACTGCATAGCGAACCCATACTCACAACCCCGGCACGAGGTTGACTATGTCTTGAGAGGTTAATAATGGGAATCACGCTGTCACGCATAAAGGGGAATAACAATAAAATAATAAAGCATTCACGCTTCCCAAGTAAGTGGAAATACCTACTACACTAACGGTGCTCCTGAACGACACAGGGACCCACTGTCTTTCTTGCTTTATGCTAGAAAACAAGGAACGGGCCCTACCAATAATGGAGCACCAGTAACAGGTATATAAACCTCAGCAAAAAGGTATACAGGGGCTCTCCCCCCATTTCTGAACCTTACTCTCTCTTACTTGCATAATTCTCTCTGATCGTCTTTCTAAGTCTTAAAGTATTCTGAAATACTGACTTGAGCGTCGGAGAACGATTGCAGGTACCACCCCCAATCAGGTCAAGGCAAAGGAGAGACCGTTAGGCGGACTGTGACACCGCCCACTCCAACTGTGTCAGGGCATAGAAGACAATTCTAGGCGGACTACGACACCGCCGCAGTGTGAGTTACACTCCGCCCCAGTGTGGTCCAGACTCCGCCTCAACACACGAAAACACTCCACATCTGAACATTTACGCGCATCGTTTTGTATCAGATTGAGCTGTTTCAAGATCATAACTTTACACCCCCCGTAAAGGACGGATCATTATTATTATTATTATTATTATTATTATTATTAGTATTATTATTATTATTATTATTATTATTATTATTGTTATTATTATTATTATTATTATTAATAATAATAATAACATTGTCATTATTATTATACCTTATTACTATGTGTTAGTATTATTACGTTATTATGTATTAGTATTGTGTAGTAATATTGTTATTCTTATTGATCGGCCCGGATACCGGCCCCTGAACTCATGGATACGACTAAGCCCTTATCTCCATTTAGACTGATGTGGACCCTCCAGAGGACAACACATCTGTTGCATTCATCACACCGGCTAGCAGCAACCCCACCATGAACGGTGTCAGACCCCTTTGAGTGGCCAATTGACCGGAGTCATGAGAGGGCCAAACGGCCAATACCAGTTGTAGCCTACAAGGAGCCCACGTGTATGGACCTGATTTGGCACATGGAACGAGGCACTACAGTGACACTCCCTTGTTATAAATATTGCTAATATACTCATAAGTAGTAAGCTCTCTAGTACCCATCCCTTAGACCCGATATAGCTCCAATGTTAAAACTCGGACTGACTTGGGCGTCAGAATGTCTTTGCAGGTACCACCCCTTTTCACCCTTCAACATGTTATGTCGGTGTGAGGAGCTCAAGGCATTATTCCACGACTACGGTCCGGCCCAAAGACCGCCCAATCTAACAACCCACAACTATAGATTCTGAACTCCGATTCGAGTCCAATATTCTTGACCCCGATCCTACGAACCCCAGTTCCAGAACAGAACACTTATTATGCATTATTTTGTATACGATATATATATATATATATTATACACTATTTACATAGAACATGTCCTAATTCAGCAGTTCAAAATGCACTATTTAGGCACCGTTTGGTTTTCCAACTGGGTTGGTCAAACCGGGAAAATAGATCATATGATCAAACAAAGTTTTGACTATCTCGAACGGCATGAAGGATCAATATTAACCTGTAGATTTTTCTATTTTCATAACTCTGTTTCCCCAACTGAAAACTAAACGGACACTTAATCTAATTATGCAATGCCTTATTTAATAGCATCAGGTGACATAGTGTGACATCCCAGCGTTGTTGAGGGTGAGGAGTGATCGTCGGTGCTTAGGCACGGACAAGGAGCGGCTCCTAGCAAGCTTCCAACGGGGAATGTGACATCCTGGTCATTGTTGAGGGCGGGGAGTGATCACCGGTGCATAGACACGGACAAGGAGCGGCTCCTGACAGGCTTCCAGTGGGAGGGACACATGAACAAACTGAATACATACCAGAATGAGAGGGATCCAAAGACTGTATAGGTATGGGACTATACAGTCGAGGATAGCTTAAAGGAATGATTTCGTACTACCTATACCAACAAATGCATTAGCCTTTCGGTGGCCTATCGCTTAATACTCCAAAGTTAAGCGTGCTTAACTTAGAGTAATTTTGGGATGGGTGACCTCCTGGGAAGTTCTCGGGAAGTGTGTGATTGAGGACAAAGCACACTGGTAAGGTCTCGTGTTGGTTTGTGAGAAGAGACGTTCATTTCTAAAAAGCGGTCAGGGCGTTACACATAGCATAAGCTGCTGGGCGTGTCCACCTCTCTACATGAGTGTGCACCTGTACGTGAAGAGTCAAAAAGCAGTCTGGAGGTATGTACATGGGATGCACAGATGGAAAGAAGGGGTGTGTGTACGCGTGGGCTCAGCGATATAGGAACCAGGTGCAGCAGAGAAGTACAAGCAATCTAACATGGGCATGGAATTGGTGCCACTGTCTCAGCTACATGATAGAAAATAATTGCTTGTAAGGTAATGATAAACAATCATAGAAGGGAGAGTTAAATAAGTTTGTTCACTTTTTCAAACCAAAAAGTGATATATAAGCGTAATAGCGTTTTGCACAGCGGACCAGACTTTTGCTTATACGAAGAGCGTGATTCTTTGATTGAGCGAGCGTACTTTTACTATCGAGTATAACAATAATAATGCACCAGACCTTTAATGGTAAAGAGTAAGAGAAAAAAAAGATAATACACAAGCAATTTATACTAGTTCATCTCTAACTCGGGGATTATATCCAGTACCTTCAAATCTGAAAGATTTCCACTATGTAAAAATGTTTTACATCAGGTGTTTGAGTATTACTGATTCCAGCCACTCCTGGCTTAAGCATAGCCCGTGCTTCAAGTATTCTTGACACCAGGCACTTTTGGCTTAAGCACACCCAGTGCTTCTGAGTATTCTTTTGCAAGCACCCACTCCGGGTGCAGACCCAAGTATTCTTTCACAAGCCACTCCTAACTCAAACCCAAGTATTCTTTCCAAAGTTTCTTTAGTTCAAAGTGTTTCCCAATAAATCATTAGACCTGTATTTACAAGAAATTGGAAATATTAGAACAGATATATTTTGCCTTCTTCTTTTGAGGCATTTATATCCACACATCTGGGCCTGTGTGACAATCCCATCAATCTCACAAGCTCTCTCTTTTTCTCTTTTCTTCTTCTATATTTTCTCTCTTTTCTTCATATGACTCATTATTCTTCTTTTGTAATATCTTCTTTTTTCTTTCGAGTCATCTATTTCTTTTTACTCATTATCGTGCACACACACATAGATCATTGTATCTGTATTTCTCTCCTATTTAATGATGTATGCTGCCTGATTCCTCCACTTTTCAAAACAAAAGATTTGCACCATATTTATACTTGTTTAGTTCACGGAGATAGATCCGTTGGATGACCGTTTAAAACTTATTTTATCTCTTTTTTTACTTGGTCAGAGAGACGTTTTGCACATTTTGTATAGGGCAGAGAGCTTTTGAGATTTGTGTGGATGAAGACAAATAGGTGTTATATATTTTTCACCAAAGAAGATATTCCTTGATTAAAGGAATTCCGACTTCTTATAAAGTGGGTGAAAAGTAGATACTTGGATATCAGCTCGAGATTTGTCTTGCTTTGACACTTTCCTTGTTGTGATAATTCTTTTTGTTAAGAAGGAAAGACGCTTTGTTGAGTCATCATAAATAGGTCCAGACTTGATGCGTTTAGACAGTACATCTGAAATTAGATTGAGTTCTGGTGAATCGTAAAGTGTTCATGACGAGACTCAAAACTTTAGGAGATATTTCAATCATTTTCTTGTGATTTTGAAGAGAGTTTGAAACAGCTTTTATCTTGACAGAACGTGAGGACGGAGTTTGATTGAAGTAGGTTGCCTTAAGGAGATGACTCTTCCATGTTTCCTGATGCTTGTTGTATAACTTGACAAGTCTGAGTCTGGTATAAGTTCAGATGAACACTTTTCTTTTGAGAGACATTCTCAGACTTTTAGTGTTTCTTTGATGCATAGCCTTTACCAGACTTGTTAGATGCGAGCCCTTTTGATTTATAACTTGTGCTTTATATCCTGAAACACTCGAATAAACTTATCAATAGGGATGGAAATGGGTCAGGTCGTCCGTCGGGGGCCTATGGCTCGGCTCGTTTAAAACCTACATAGGCCAGGCTGTCGGGCTAGAAGGTCAGGTTTAGGCTTTTAAAAAGGTATTTTTAACTAAACAGGTCAAGCCATAGGCTTTCTAAAAAGCCTTTGAAGCCCAACAGGCCGTCTTATTTAATTAGATTAATTATTAATTAGTTATATATATAATATATTTATAACATAAAATAATATATATATATATATATTACACATTTGCATTTATATAATATAAATTAATATTACAAGTTTACAATTAAAAAAATTAAGAGAGAATGGAACACAAATTTTTTAAGGTTGGTTCTAGCCTTTTAAATATCTCACTATAAATAGGCATTTTAAACAGGCTTTTAAACGGGCCAGACCTTCAAACAGGCCAGATCAGGCCTTAAAAAAGCTATGACGAGCTAATAGGCCAAGTTCAGGCCTTGAAAATTTGATGTAGGTCAGGTTTAGGCCTTTCAAAGTCCAGCTTGGTAATTGCTATTTGCTAATTTGTTATTGTGTATGTGACTGTGCAAAATGCTCTGAAATTTGTAAATTTGGCATTTGTTATTTTAACTTTAACATTGACATAATTTGGTAGTTGCTTCTTGTCCAAATCTATTATCTATGGCATTTCTTGTCTGAAACTATGACATTCTAAAAAAGAACTAGTTTCTGCAATTCTATCTCGACTAGTTAAATTGCCAATTAAATCATTCAAATTTGAATGGTTAACTTTTAATTTGTGTAATGTTTTCTTTGGCTGGATTGGAGTATTAATTATAATAAGAGTGGTACCCATGCCTTGAATGGTTGTATTAAGTTTGTAATTTATAATAACAATAAATTAGTTAAAACATATAAAATATATTAAATTATACAAATAATAATATAAAATAAATAATTTTAATAAAAATATTTGCCTTAATATTATGAATATAAATTTTAAGAAGAAATATTTTGAATACTAAAAATGTTTATTAATAACTATTGTTGAATACAATATCAAAATAAGTATTATAAAAGAAATACATACTGGTTTTTTTATAGGAAATTCATACTAATTTTAATACTTAAATTGACCATTTAAAAATTCCAATAAACAATAAAACAATACAATAATATAACAATAAAAATAATTAAAGTAACTAAAAGAAATAATATAATATTTTCACATTAAATAAAATATGAAAATATTTGATTAAATATCATATTTTAAAAGTAATGTTAAGAATAAGAATAATAATTACATAAAACAATTAAATAATTAAATAAATAAATAAATAAAAATAAAATAGGGAATAGGGGGACTTTTACACCAGATGCGGTGTCAAAAAGCGGAAACAACAGATATTAAAAGTATTTCCTGACAATACCTACTTTTCCTAAATTTTTAACTTCTTCGACCTTAAAACCTACTGACCTCTAAGCACTACCAAAATTCGAAGATACCTTCTATATTTAATAACCAACTAATTTATTTGATTTAGTCATCAATTTAGGATTAGAATTTAGAAAAATTAAAATTTAAAATTAATTCATAATAAATTCAATAATAAAATCTGATTCATACCTTATTAATAAAAACATTTTATTTAATATATATCTATAAAATATATTTTTGAAATAATTTAGTGATCTGTCCCCGACTGCGGTCTAGGATCCGGTGTCGGGACAGCCTCAAGAGTTGAAGATTGAATGAGATTGAAGACCGGTTGTGTGTATCCGGTCTTTATGATCCGGCCTCTCAATGTGTGGTGGTCGGTCTTGTTGTCCTGGAGATCCTTCACACCGACCTCTCGCGTTGGTGTGGGTGACAGGTGGTGTCACCTGCGAAGATTCTCCGACGCTCAAGTTAGAAGAGTATATGATGAACTCTGTGATACTTAAGCAATATAATAGTGAGAATGAGAGTAAGGACAACGTAACCTTGCACATGTATTGCAACATGTTATTTATAGTTGAGCATAAAAGATGAATCGTTGGGTGTAAGTGGGCCCACTAGTTCTGATAACGTGTATAAAGAGACAATCCGAGTGGCCAAGTATTCAGAGTGTGTCAGGAGGGTATGTGAATTATCAGTGTACTTTTATGTCACATGGATGGAGGATAATCACCTTTTCCGTAAATTCTGCTGGTGATTGTACAGTGTCGGTGAATGAAAGGGACATATTCCGCTGTGCAGAGTGCCTTCCTTGTTATGACACTGTGACAGTCGGTTATCAGTGACCCGATGTAGGAGGACGGATAAGTCACCCGGTGTCTCGGATGTCACCTCGGATGACTGGTGTAAGAGAGGTTTGCCTAGTGTGTTGCAGACCGGATCGGTATTGTTGACATCGGTTGAACTCTAGGACGGCTATAATGACTTCACTTTAGGTGAGACCGGATCAACATGTTTACCGACTGGATCATTATCCTGGGATACCGATTGGCTTCCACGACGGCTGAGACTGCCTCTTGCTCTTAGGACCGGTATCCAGACCGGATAACCTTGGAGCCGGTATCCAGACCGGATCATTTATCCCCTAGCTTGTGTGAGGGACTGTAAGTTGCTCATATAAGCTATGCAGTTCACAAGAGGTCTGTATGCTGACGTATCTTGCAAGAATACAAGTTATGTTTTTTACCTTTGAAACACTCGTTAACCGTCGAATATTGTCCCCAAGCGTTATGGAGTGAAAGGTTCTGAGTGATTCCGAGTGGACTATTTGACTTCTAAGTGATCGATTCCGAGTGTGGCATATTCTGGCCTTGTTACAAGGGAAGTTCCATTACCTGTAACCACCTCGTGTTGCTCAGTAAAATTCCGAGTGATACTCCCAAGTGGAAGATTTTCGATTGATATCTCCGAGTGGAAGCTCTCCCGAACGATAGCTCCGAGTGGAATCTCTCAGATTAATTCTTTCTGGGTAGAAGGATCCGATTGATCCTTCCTAGGTGGAAGGTTCTGAGTGATCCTTCATCGGCGCTTGGTCTAATTGTACCAACTACACTCGGAGTTCAGTTTTTAATCCTAGAATCCGAGTCTTCATTTATGTTTGAAATTTCCGAGTGCAACTTTCCTGAGTGGGGTGTCCCCGAGTGTGACACTTCTGCATGGGATTGCACTGAGTGAAACATTTTCGACTTCTACGTAATACAGCATCGAGTGAAGGATTTCCGACCTCCACGTGATATGGTACCGAGTGAAGCATTTTCTGAGTGAAACACTCAGGGATAGAGAAATGCTTCGACTTCGGATAAGTGTGTTTTGGGTAGAGGCCTTCCTGAGTAAACAATTACTGATTGAAACTTCAAAGTGAGGTTTTCTCAGCTTACAGAATTCAAGAGTCAGACTTTAATAAGATATTACCGAATAAAGTATTTAAGAGTCTCACATCGAATTTGAAGTGTTTCTGAGTAAGGAATCCCAAGGAAAAATATTTCCCACTGAGGAATTCCCGAGAATACTTCTGAGTGAATTCGATAATGAAAATAACGATTGATTCTTCAACAACATTCGACTAAGCCTAGAAGTCGTACTCGGAGTTCGGTTTAATCCTACAACCCGAGCCTTCAGTCGGTGTTGGATTTTACCCATTCACCATTTTTCTTCACTTGGTGTTGGATTTTACCCATTCACCACTCGGTGTTGGATTTTACCCATTCACCGGCCTTCAAATGGGATTCGGTGCAATCCTACAACCCATTTCCTGAGGTTCAGTTTAATCCTACAACCCAAGTCTTCACTGACGTTCGGCCAAACCTACTAGTCGTACTCGGAGTTCGGTTTAATCCTACAATCCAAGCCTTCAGTCGGTGTTAGATTTTATCCATTCACCATTTTTCTTCACTCGGTGTTGGATTTTACCCATTCACCGACCTTCAAATAGGGTTCGGTGCAATCCTACAACCCATTTCCCGAGGTTCGGTTTAATCCTACAACCCAGGTCTTCACCGACGTTCAGCCAAACCTACTAGTCGTACTCGGAGTTCGGTTTAATCCTACAATCTGAGCCTTCAGTCGGTGTTGGATTTTACCCATTCACCATTTTTCTTCACTCGGTGTTGGATTTTACCCATTCACTGGCCTTCAAATAGGGTTCGGTGCAATCCTACAACCCATTTCCTGAGGTTCGGTTTAATCCTACAACCCAGGTCTTCACCGACGTTCGGCCAAACCTACTAGTCGTACTCGGAGTTCAGTTTAATCCTACAATCCAAGCCTTCAGTCGGTGTTGGATTTTACCCATTCACTATTCTTCAATCGGAGGTTCACCCCTTTGTAGCTTCGAAGAGGTTCATCGCTTACATCAGATACATTGTTAGGATCATCCGTCCTGAAAGTATCTTGTTACAACAGCGTTGTGCATTTAAATAAAATCATAAAGACAATGGGTGAGTCAAAGAAAGTTTTATTAACTATGAATTACAATACAAAAGAGAGAAAGAGAGCCGAGTCGGGGTTATGCCTCGTTAAACCTTCTTGGTAAAACCCGATCGGAAAAACCCAAGTAAGGAAAAAGAGTGCACACCGTCTTACTGACTAGCTATAACAGCAGAAGACGCTCTTAGTTTTGATGGCCTGATCCCTAATCAATGACCTCTCAGGGACCCTGATGTTGTTAGGACATAACATCTTGCTGTGCCAACTCTTCAACCATAACTCCTTTTTGCTTTTCAGAAGTAACTTCTTTGAAAAGATACTGCTTGAGCTTACCTTCTCGGATCAGGGTCTTGATAGTATTCTTCAGGGTCTGACATTCATCTGTTGAGTGGCCCTCTTGCTCATGAAATTTGCAGTATTTCCGAGGGTTGCCATGTTTGCGAAGCTGGGGCGGTGTCCTGACCCCGTACGCAGTAAGCGTTGGCCATCCGATCTCCCTCAAAATCTGAGAACGTTTAGAATTTAACGGAGCATAATTGCCAAATACATGTATCCGTTCTTCCTGACTCGGAGGTACAGGATTATTGAAGACACTACCTCAGGCCGGTCTCTCCATGCGTTCCGAACTAGGCCAGTTTTTATCTCTCCGTTGTTGATGTGCCTTGGGGATTTCCTTTTGGCCGCTGTTGCTTCCAAGTGTATTTCTATGCCTACGTATTTCGAGGCTTTTCTTTGAAACTCCTCCAACGTTGTCAGAGGACTCTTTGCCAAAGATAAATCAAAGGCGGATCCAGGCTGTAAGGCTTCAATGATGATGTGGAGCTGAATAGCCTCTGTAAGGTTAGGCACCAAAGCAGCCTCCTTGTAAAATCTTTTCAAAAACTCCTTGAGAGTTTCATTTTCCCCCTGCCTTATCTGAGCCAAGGTATGGGAAATCCTTGGAACGTCCCTAGAGATGATGAAATGGCTCTCAAATGAAGTCGTCATTTCTTCCCAAGAATCTATTGACTCCGAGGGTAAACTTTTGAACCAACCAAGAGCTTCCTCCGTTAAGGTTCGGGGGAACATCCTGCACATCACATCTTCATCGGCTCCCAAGTACATGGCCTCATACGTGTAAGCATCAAGGTGCTTAATGGGATCAGTTTCTCCATTATACTTTCCGATGGAAAATGGTTGGGTTGTTTGCAAGTGCTTGGAGATGAGTATACTCATGAGCCTCCTTGAGAAAGGGATATTGAGTCGGTATTCCCCAGAAGCCATTACTACTTGCTCCTTCCTTCTTGCACTGATTCTGTCCCCGGAATCTTAAGTTTGCTCCCTCCTCTCATACTTAGGGATCTTAGAATACCGGAGAGTTGTGGATTTATCTCTCGCAGATGCATGACGAGTATCCTCTGCCTGAGACATCACTCTGTCCCCAGCTCCTTCTTTCTCCCTTTGCAACTCCATTAACTCCTCCCTGAGTTGCCTGATAATTTCATCTTGAGGATCAGGGATTGCCACTGGTACCATTCTCCTTGAGTGGGTTGCAGGTGATTCAAAAACGAATCCCTTATTAGCATGTTGATGGGTCACATCTTCCACATGACCGTCAATGAAGTCGCGTCCATCTCCTTCCATGGTTGACTACTAACTTCTATAGAAAGTGGGAATAACTCTACCGAGTTGTATTTTTATGTTGATGTAGGTTTTGATAATGACACAACAAATGGAGAAATATCAAGGATGTTATTATGTTTGATATGGAATTTAAAATAGTTGATGTTTAATTTTGATGAACAATCAAGGACTTATGTTAAAGGCATTTAAAGAAGTTCACAACAAGTACAAATGATCAACAAATGTGTCAAGAATCAAAGGATTGGATCCAAGACTCATCAAATATCAAGAAGGGTGAAACAAAGTGCCAAAATTCAAGTACCAGGTGCTTGAATCGATTCACACAACAATGCATAACCTCTTGAATCGATTCATACATATAAAAAGGGCCAGGAAATGAATTCATAACGCATGAATCGATTCCCTTAATGGTTGAATCGATTCACACGGCTTGCAAGGTCCAGGATGTGTTCTTTTAACATAATGAATCGATTCCCTTCTCTTTTGAATCAATTCACGCGTGGATTTTTGCCCAGTAACCTTAGTTTAATTGCTTGAATCGATTCATGCAGCATTAGAATCGATTCTTGTAGCTGTCAGAACACGAAATCATGCGCAGAATGAATGCTTCCCTTCGGTTCACTCAAATTGAAGAGTCCTAGGCAATGTTCCATGACTTGTCCCTCTCCACATGCATGTGTTACATTGAAAATACAATTAAATTAAATATTGGACAAACATTCTTCTTGATGCACATGACTTATTCTCTTGGAGACACTAAAAGGTTTATTGGAATTGGAATGCCAAGTTGAATGGAGACACACATGCCTAACACTTCAAGGTCCCAAGGAATTAAATATTACACATGCCATGCCTCATGGAGCCTATAAATAGAGAAGGAGTTGAAGGCAAAACTTACACCAAGCATTTGAAGCATTTCCATTTGCTTTCTTCCCCCTCCATTCTCTTGCTCTTCTACTTACTCTCTTTATTCTTTGATTGGTATATTTCTTGAGAGTTAATTTGTGGGAAAATCATATTTGTGTACTGTTCGGCCCGAAGTTGTAACCGGGCTTTGTGAATTGGCAAGCGCACCAATCGTTTGTAGTTTTCGAAATTTAGATATCGTTCCACTGGGATTGAAAGTCCAATAACAATAGTAATCTTCTACTTACTATGGTAAATATGAAGGAAATTATGAACAAAAGAATGATTTATATACAGTTTATACAATATTCACAAGATAGCATGGTTGAGTGATTCATAAGATAAAAAGAAAATAAAATCTATCTAAAAAGTTGAGTTGCAATCTAGAATAGGTAAGATACTTGAGATAAACACAGATAAACAAATTATGTTGGAAATTGGATCCCTAATCTAGAATAACAATGAGGAACTCAAGACATGCATATTTAATCATCAAGTTTCATGTCATTGCAGCTTAAAATCATTATAACCGATCCCTCGTGATATAAATTCTAAGAATTCACCGTAAAGTCCGATCCCTCGTGAGCTTTCTCAGTAAAAACTTGCATTAAGACCTGGCCTTATGGCAACAATGGTTAACAACCCCTATAGAATTGAGATACCAAGGGTATTCCAACTTTTTACTTTCGTCAAAACAAGTTTCAATACGGCATAAATAATCATTCTCCCGTTTGACATTTATACTAATAAAACCAGTTTCGATACACATGAAAATCATTCTCCCGTTTGACGTTCATATTAATAAAAGGTTGAAATACTAACATGGACTTGAATCATAAACATGCAGAGGTCGAATTCACAACATTATACTCAATAGATTAGTTCACCAATTCCAACATAAACAAATTAGTTACACATGGTAAAAGTAAAAACAACACTTACAGAGTTTGACATTACGAAGAAGACGATGGAAACTTCACGATACAACGATCACAATACACCGAAACACACTCAAGTATCTAGAAAACTATTCTAGAACTACAACTCACAAAAAAAAGTACTCAAGTCGAACACAAGAGAGAAGAGAAGAGAAGTGTATGGAATGGGATGTTATGAATGGTGTTGGATAGCCCTATTTATAGGGCTGAGCAAGGGTGCTGACGCTACGCGTCCCTGTGACGCTACGCGTCAGACCCCTGACTCAGCTTCCATTAAGCAGCTGATAATGGCCACTTCAAATAATTAAAATCAATCATGCTTGGCCACTTGGACGTGTTTCCACTGTAATTTGGCCATTTGTGATGAGTGGGGTGGCCCTTGTGCTGAGTGGAGTGCACATTATTGGGTCCAAGTGGGGTGGTTGGCCAAAGTGGAAGTGGAGACTGCGCAGCACTGACGCTACGCGTGGTTGTGATGCGTAGCGTCAGCATCAAAAATAGCACTTGATGCTACGCGTGGGGTGAGGCTACGCGTCAGCTCCTCCAGTGTAATTTTCTCTTGATTTCTTAACTTTTTCACTGCAAAACTAGAGAAAATTGATCAAGGGCAGATTATTTCCAACAACACTCATTTATTGAATTTAAATCCTATTTTTCTAACAAATTAAACTAATTTTTATAATTTTTATGAAATTTTTATTTAAGCTTTTATTGAAAATTTGAGGACTAACAAATACCCCCAACTTGAGACATTGCTCGTCCTCGAGCAAGAGAGAAAAATAAGAAAATAAAAATTTGAAATCAAATTTTTAAGTTAGTCCGAAAATTTACCACAAAAAATAATTACACAATTTCAACTATTTTGTAATAATCAAAAACTGATATCAAATATAACAAAGGTTTAATGATAAAATTACTTACAATATTCTATTAACAATCAAGCAGAATTTCAGGCTTACCTCACAAGTGTTTATCTCTATGCAATTGGTAACCTGTTTCACTCAATCAATCATAAAATCAAACGAATTTAACTTTGTTTGTCATCTAATCAATGGTTATTTATACAAAGTTAATTCGGAAATCACGAGGTCTTTTTACGGGTTGTAATGAGGCTTGGTTTACAAGAATCAATGGTTTTTCTTGGAATTCAAAAACCTGAAATCATAAAAGAGCATTTTACAATCCTTAGGCTTTCTCTTGATCCAAACTCTCATTTTTTTTATTGATGAAAAATAAATACCCCCAACTTGATTCTTTTCACTATTTTTGACTTTTCTTTTCCATATTTTCTTTTTGAAAAGAATCAAGTTGCTTATTTTCACTCCCCATTTTTGTGAGAACACTCAAAATATTTTTCATTTATTTCAACTGCTCTTTTAATCAATCAAGTATAGGGAATGGTAAAAACAAATTTAGGCTTTTAAGGGTACCAAAGAATTTTATTTTAGGCTCAAATGGGCTTGCAAAGGATAAAAGACTTTTTACCAAGGTAAGCTGTTTGGCCCAAGGTTTTGTTTCACCAATAAATGTGCCTTGATCATTTTCCCGAATTCTCTGTACAACAACACACATCAGAGATTAAAGCAAAATCAATTCGAATTGAAAATATGCCGATTAAACCCTCAAGTGTTTAAAAAGATCTCTCAACTTACCGGGTTATTGAAATTTGCTTGATGTTTAATAAACTTATTGTAATTAAATTTATCAAAATTCCTAAGTTATAAAGAATCAAAAATTGATTTTAACAAAATTGATTTTATTGTGTAAAAACTCTAAGTGTATAAACTAACTTACTAACGAAAATTTGATTCATTTATTTAAAAGAAGAATTATTTTTCGAAAGAAAAATGAGCAAAAACGAATAAACACACCACACAATGATAAAATGCCATAATATAAAATGTAAATATAAATGTAAATGTAAATCCAAATATAACTAAAAACAAATGTACTCAAAATAAATGAAGATGGCATCCTCAATCCTCCATCTGATCATCATCATCCTCCTCCTCCTCCTCATCATCACCATCAGAGTCATGATGTGCACTAGAAGATCCACCAGTCTCAGGGTAGGTGGGTAAATCTCTAGGCCAAGCTACATGTGCTGAAAACTCGGCTGGGGTGACATAAGGTGCTCCCTCTCCCTGTAACCTGTACTGATAAAATTCATCGTGAAGATGAATATAAGCTCTGTGAGTGGCAACCATCATCTGCATCATATGCTGATGCTCAAGTGACATCCAGGCAAAGCCCTGTGTAACAGCATCAGCAGATGGAGGCTGCACTGGTGGTCTCCTCCTCCGAGGTCGGGGTTGAGCCTCCTGCTCTAGTGGTGGAAGCTCGCACTGCTGCATAAAATAATCCCTGTTTACTAGAACTTTAGGGACTCTCCCTGAAGAACTAGTAAACTCTGGTGAAGGTACAATGACTCCCTGCCTCCTTAGTAAGGCAGATATGATGAGAGGAAAGGGTATGGGGCGATTCACTTTATACCCAAGGGCATAAAAGTGAATCTGCTCGGAGATAAGCTCGCCGATATCAATGGTGTGGCCCTGGAGGATAGAATAGAGGAGGCAACAACGCTCCACTGGAAGGGAAGAAAGATGGGTGACAGGAGTGATATTATGGAGCATGAGGTGGGACCACGCCTGGGCTATGGGGGTAAGCTGGGTCTTGAGGAGGTTAGATGGACTCCTTCCAACCCTACTCAGGTTGAAAAAGATTCCATCCTTGCTCAGAAAATAAGCAACCTCCTCGAGGGAGTATCCTAACTCTCCCTCAGCAAGAATCTTGTTTCTGTTTTCCTTCCAGAAACAAGTGTCATCTTCGGGAGTAGGCTCCCAAGGGTTACCCAGTAGGGTACTGATGGTGTCCCGGTCATAAGAGATATGCCGGCCTCTAACCCAACTCGTCCGCTGTTGCCCAAGATTCGGTGCGTTCTGGCGGGTCCTGTAAGCATTCGCGTAAAACTCCATCACTAAGATGGGGTCCCCCTCAGTAGGTAGGGAGAATAGAGGTCCCCATCTCCTCTGATGCACTCTATCCTGCAGCTCAGGATAGTCTCCTGCACTCAGATTAAGGACCCTTTCCCAGATCAGTCTCTGGCCCTTGATCTGATGAAATCTCGCCCACTTCGCATCAGTGCGAAATCTAGTAGGATCCCTCGGTCCCAATACCTCCTGTCTCTGAGAATCCGGATCCTCAGAAGTGGTGTCAGTGTCTGTGGATTTCCTCTGTCTTTTAGAGGGACCGGCTGTTGGAATGGATTTCTTAGGTGCCATCTGCAAAAAGTAAAAATTTAAAATTAAACACACACTAAATAAATCACACACAAGCAAACAATTATTTGTAAAATATTTTTGGGTTTTCTGAAATTTTTTTTCATAAATAAAAATGCAATTCAACAACATATTTTTGAATTTTTAATATTTAAAGAAATTAACATACATATATTCAAATAATATACAAAACAAAATACAATTTATTCAAAATTCATACAAAGTTGCAAGAAAGTATAAATATAAACTAAGAAAATTTATTAATTTCAAAAGAAAACAGCAAACAGCAAACAAACAGCAAGATTTAAAAACAGAGGCTGACGCTACGCGTGGTGTGACGCTACGCATCAGCCTGTTCTGCCCACGCTACGCGTCAGTGGGACGCTACGCGTGGGCTTACAGTTCATCCTCACGCTACGCGTCAGTGGGACGCTACGCGTGGGATGCGTAGAAAAAAGAAAAAAAACAGGGGTTGCACAGCAGCAACCCCTTTTCAACCTACACTACATCCATTCAATCCCTAACTCCTAACAGCAATCAATCCCAATGGTCTTCTAATCCTAATCCTAGCCACATTTATTTCTACAAATTAAAAATCAAAAACAAAACTAAAGAGAAGGGATTAGAATACTTACTTGTGATTCCTTGAGCAATGGGATTGAGAAGCTTGGGAAGAGAGAAAAAGGAGTTTCTAAACTTTAGGGTTTTTGAAAGAGAACTAAAGTGAAGCAGAGAGGGAATTTTAGGTTTTAAAACCTAAGATGGGCCTCTCTGGTTCAGTTTTAAAAACTGAACGTGGGCTCTGACGCTACGCGTGTATGGGACGCTACGCGTGATACCCAAAATGCAGAGTCCACGCTACGCGTCAAGGGGGCGCTACGCGTGGGCTTCTGTTTTTGATTTTCCAAAATTTTGATTTTCAAAAACCTTTTCTTTTCAATCTTAAACTCCTTTTCTTTTCAAAATAAAATTCTATCTAATTATTTTTGAAATATGTTTTTTTTTATGTAAAACAACTTTAAAAACAAAAAGAAAAGAATGGGTTGCCTCCCATTGAGCGCTAGGTTTAATGTCTCCAGCCAGACATTACCTCTGATTAATCAGGTGGTTTCCCAATATTCTTTGAGGAATCACCTGTCTTTTTCTTCCTTCTTCTTCTTTTCCGATGCCTAATTACCTGTTTTTCATCATTCAAAGCATCGGTTAATTCAAAACAATTTAATTGATTGGGAAGAGATATACCTGGTTTGGTTGAAGGGTAAACTTTTTCCTCATTACTTATCCTGAGGTGTTCATGAGCACTGAAGCTTACTTCTTCTCCATAAACTTTGACTGCAACCGTACTTAGATCAACATCTACTTTGATTTTTGCAGTCTTCATGAAAGGTCTTCCTAGGATCAGGGGAATCTCAGTATCCTCCTTCATATCCAGTACCACGAAGTCAACTTTGAAGTGGTACTTGTCAACCTTTACTAACACATCTTCCACAATCCCAACAGGCTTTTTGACAGAGCGATCCGCAAACTGTAATTCTGTCTTTGCTTCTTTTAGCTCATATTCACCAATGCGTTTTATTAAATCTAGAGGTATCAAGTTGATGTTAGCCCCTAAATCTAATAACGCATTCCTGATGTTGATATTTCTGATTGTTACAGGAATGGTGAAACTCCCCGGATCTTTACATTTTTTCGGGGTTATACAATTTGTTTCTTGCTCTGTATCTCTTTGCACATTTTTTTCTTTTTCATTTTTTTCATTTTTTTCTATTTTTTCACTTTCTTTTTCTTCTTCTTCTTTCTTTTTCTCACTCTTTTCTTTACAATCAATTTTTACAACATCAATAGAAACAGCATTACATTGTTCCCTTGGGTTTTGAGTGTTTGCAGAAAACCCAGAACTCTTTAATTCGGCTATTTCTTTTGCGAGCTGACCCATTTGTATGTCTGATGCTTTTCGGGCAGCTTCATTTGTCTCTACAAACTGCAATAACTGTTGAATAGCTTCCTCTATTCTTGTCAACCTTGCATTGTCAGTTTGTTGTTGCTTCAATTGATTGTTAGGAGGTCTGTTGGAAGGTCCAGTATCCTGTCTCCAGCCAATATTCTGATTTTGCCAACCCTGCGGGTAATTGTTAGGAAAAGAATTTCCATGATTGAAAGGATAATGGGCCCGTTTGTTTAAGCTTATTAAAAAAGTGATTATAAAAAAGTGATTCTTTTATAATCACTTTTTTAATAAGCAGATCAGAGTTGCTTCTTAAAATAAGCTAAAATCAGCTTATTTTCAGCTTCTGCTTATTTTTAAAACTTTAAACAAACACGTTAAAATTTAAAATAAGTGCTTTTTTTAATTAAAAAAGCACTTATCTCTTAAAATAAGCTTAAACAAACGAGCCTATTCTTTATCTTTTTTTAAAGTTTATTTTATATACAAATTAATTTATTTCAAATACAAATAAAATCTCAATTATTATTTCATATTTATGACATTGATATTTTTAGAATATCCCTACCTAGTTTTGAAACCACACAATCAACATAATTAATTATAATCTAAAATAATATAGTTATTATATTTGTAATCTTATCTAATTGATTATGTGTCAAATTTGATGATTGCACCATTTTTAAAAATAATCATTGAAAATTTTCTACATAAATTTTAAAACTATATAGTTACTATATAGTTAATATATTTGTACCAAATCATGGTTCATCATCAATAACTAGAAATCCTATAACAAATGGTACCTTTTCCCCCTCCACACTATATTTCTTCAAATACTAATCAAAGATGTTCATTGAAAAAAATTGAAGGTGTATCTTTCTTACAAACTTTCCTTTAGACGATGTAACATCCCAAATTTTAGAGAAATAAAATTTTTATATGATGGTAATTAATTATTTATAGTCTAATAAACATAGGAAAATTAATCAGACACCAATTGCGATTTATCGGTAAATTAAAATTTATTAAAACCGAACAATTTAATAGAAGATGTATGACCTATTCAATAATTTTGGGCATTTGATAGGTCTAGAATATTGAGGAAAATATTATGATTATGGTGGTATGATTAAAATAATTTTTGATGTTAAGGAGATATTTATTCAGACAAGATATATGTTAATAATCAGTGAAAATACGAGCCAATTGGAATTAAAAGAAAATGTAAAATCTATTTTCTTCTCCTCATTTGACCGTGCACCATTTTTCTTTTCCTTTTACTCTCTTTTGTCCATTGGGTAATGGGATTTGTTGACCATTGGTAAAAGCAAAGGGTGGCAATGCATTGTCCATTGGGTAATACCTAAATTTCACTAAAATTCCTCTCACTTTCTCTCAATTGCCGTGAACTTCTTTTCCTTCCCTACTTCTTAATTTTTTTCTTCTTCCCCTCTTTAAACACAAAAACCATCCACCATTTTCCACACATAAACCTTCATTTCCTTTGCAAAACACTTGATTTGTGAGTATCAAAAAGGACATTGAGGTAAATATCTTATGGGTTCTTCATCCACCACTCTCATTTTTGTTTTGGGTTAAGGCTTGGAGCTTGAGGTAAGGTTCTTGACTTATTTTTACCCCATTAATGATTTTTATGTTGTTTAGGCCTAGAAGTGGTGGTTTGAATGTTGATAAATGGATATATACATATGGAACTATGAACCCTAGGCTTTGTGAGTTGAGAAAATTAATTTTTGAGACTTGGTATGTGGTACACGAAAATGATGGTGATGTTATGCTTGAAATTGTACAAGAAAATAGTTAAAATTGGTTATTGTTGGATTTTTATGAAAAACCCTAGAGTTGGTAGTTTGAGGCTTTTGGTAAAGTTTGAGAAATTGATGATTTAATTGCCATGGGAATGACTTTTATGTATAGAAATGGAGTTTGGAATGATTAGCATTAATTATTGTTATTGATGGTTAAGGAACCATGTTGAATGTGAAAATGATGGTTATTGGATTTTGATGAACCTTAATCCTAAAATTTGGGAAATAACATATATATTGTGGTTAAGGAAATTAATTTTAAGTATGAATGTGTGATACCTAGGTGTGGTGTTGATATTATGGTAAGAAATGACATTACTAAGGTAAGTGACCATTGATGATGGAACTTATGGATGAGTGTTGCCATAAGATGCGTAGAAATGAATGTGAACACCGAAATCATGGTGGTTGTGATGGATTAATGAAATAAAATTATGGTTTGATGAGGTCTTAGACCATGATAAGTGTTATTTGGACTTGTTGATTGACGTTGGTTTAAAAGAGGCTAAAATGGTTTATGTTGAACCATAGGTGGCAATAATGACATTTGGACGATTTGTATAATACTAAATGCATTATGGATGATGGATATGATATTGTTAATGTTAGATATGACTAACCCCTTTAGACTTAGAAAATATTGGTTTTGGGAAAGGAATTCTTGAAACCTAACACAATTGTGTGAATTGACATTTCGACAAGTCTAGGACTTGTTATTAAGCTTTATGATATGTTAACAATTGTTTAGAATTGTGATGGTGTCTTGAGATGGCTTATTGATTAAATGTATGTATATACATGTGTATTGGTGTAGATTGTATTCCGGACGATGAGGCAGAACAATCACACCATTCGAATCATTGTTCTTCTCTTGAGGTAGGAGATGAGTTTATATTCTAAATACATGATTTGAATAATTAATGATTAATGTATATGATGTTGCTCATGTTTGCCTTGCTATAGTTATGTTGGAATGATGTGATAGTTGATATTGTTATGATGATGTTCTTGGTAAATATGTGATTGTATTTAGAATATATGTATATGGCGTGTCCTTGGTAGTGATTGATAGTGACTTAAGATTTTGGTAAAGTATGTGCCTATGTCATATTATGAAAACTATGTATGTTTCACCACTGTTGATGAGATATGATGATTAATAATAAGAATTGAATGATGTGTTGTGTGACACCTATGTATGATGATGAAAATGTTAAGACAATGCTTGAATATCATTGTGTTTATTACTAATTAATGAATTGGAAATGATGTTGAAAAATTAAGATGATTAAAGAGTACCACACTAAAGCTTAAAACAATAGAAAGATAATTGAAGTTGAAATCCACTAAGGATTGTAGTTTGATAATGTATATATTGGTGTTATACATTTGAAGTATGCTTGTTGATATATCTTCTTGATTTCTATGTGTGGATTGAAATTGATAAGACTCCTTGGCTATTATCTTGTGAATAATGTGAATTGACACTATAAGAAATTCATTTTTTAGCGGCAGTTTAGTACTGACAGCTGAGGTAAGCCAACGATAATATATTTTAGTTATAAAATTTGGTGTCACATTTCTCAATTGTCGGGAATGTGACTTAATTTAGAAAAACTAAAACGCAGGTAATATATTTCACGCAGGTATGTATTCCCTCCTTTATTTTAATTAAAACAATTTTTTATTAAAATATTTTTTCATTAAAGCAATATTTTTTATTAAAATACTTTATCTCAATTAGAGATGGCAATATGGGCTAGGCCCGCGGGCTGGCCCGTTTGGCCCGTCAAAACGGGACGGGCCGGACCAACGTTTGTAGCCCGCTTTCCCAAATAGGCCCGGCCCGTTTTGGCCCGTCAAAAAACGGGCCTTTGCGGACCTGGCCCGGCCCGGCCCGTTGGGCCTTTAGTGACAAATATTTTATTATATATATTATAATTTATAATACTTATTTACTATTAACTTTTAATATATATGTTTTTATTATTGTAGACTTTATTTGATATTATTTATTTTGGACTTTATATCATTAGTGTGTGTGTTTTGTTTTAAATATTGATTGATTATTTTATTTGAAATTAATTTTGATGACTATTTATTGTTTATATTTAATACAAATAAATTATTTTAATCTTTTCATGAAATAAATTAGATTAATTATAAAAAACTTTACTTTAAAAAAGTGAAATCTATTTTTTATATCTAAATTTTTTTAAAAAAAGACTTAAAAATAGTCTAAATAATAATAAAAATATAAAATATATAATTTTTTAAAAAAACGGGCCGGCCCGTTTTGTCCCGCGGGCCACATGGTATACGGGCCGGGCCAACGTTTTTGGCCCGTTTTCATATTTTGGCCCGGCTCGGCCCGTATTTTGACGGGCCCTCACGGGCCTTGGCCCGGCCCGGCCCTTTGGCCCGTTTTGCCACCCCTAATCTCAATTGTCTCACATGAGTGTTTGTCTTTGTAACTTCTCCTCTCTGAACCTTCTCTCTAGAGGCGACGACTCCGACCACTAGTTCTGAGGCAGCGTTCTTCTCTCGCAAGAGGACTTCGAAGCTCTGTGGCATTAGGTATGTCTCGAAACCCCTTTTGATGGTGTTTTTCCTTCCTCCCAAACCCTAAAAAGTTGAAGCAGTTGTGTGGATAATAGACATGAATTATTTAATGCTTCTTTCTGTTCCAAAATCACGCCATGAATTGTTTAATGGCAGCGGGTATTGCTTGAGTCGCACAATTTTGCTACAAGCACATTGTACCCTAAGAGCCACCTTTTCAAATAAAAAGGGTATTTGAGAGGGAATGTGTCAATGCTGATATGTCCCACTCGTAACTTTTGGGAGAAAAAATCCTTATTTTCTGCTATTGTTGTTGGTTTGATCTTGTCCCCCACTACACCTGCGATGGGTTTGTTGTTTTGGTAGCTCCTTACAGCTGATTTATGCTATCTATTCTCCTCCCAATTTACTTTATTTGACACCAAATTAAAATTCTTATTGATGTATATTTGGTTGTGTTAAATAGTTTGATTATAAATTATGTACTAAATACACATATTGTGCTTAAAGCGGACATGGAAAACCAATTTATCTATAATGTTTGAAGAATAGTTGATCTTGTTGCTACAACCGCAGCAAAGGTACTAGAAGATGAACTCCGTGACAAGTACATGTGAGAGGTATTTGTAATTACACTGATGTGTATTTTATTTCTGTTTATTTATGTAGGTAGTAACCTCTGATTAAGAGCAAGATTCCATGTTTGAAAAAGGCATTTCGGCTTAAATAAAATAGAACCTCGCAGAGCATTTATTTACATTTAGGATTTTTACCTCTAGGAACCTTCGTCCTTATATTCTTGATTTGGTGAGCAACATTGTTGAGGTGGAAAACTTAACTAACTTCAACCTTCATGTATGAATTGTTGGGAATAATAAGACAGGTCTAATAAACAAATACCAAGGAATAGAATAACCCAGTTAACAAGACCCTTCTTTTTAATTTGATGATTCTAGTTTATTACTTATTCCATATATTTAATAAATAATTTATACTAGACTCTTCTATTCCCATGACTTATTTTTATTCTCGTTGGAATTTTCAAGTATTTATTAAGGGTCTTGTACCATTTCCCTAACAATTTAAAGACTCAAAAGTATAAATTGATTATTAAAAATAATGTTAAAATTGCCTAGAGAAATCAAGATAGACAAACATTAATAATATTTTTAAATAAAAACTTTCTACATTTAACTAACACTAAGTAGCATTTTTCTAGACAGAAATGAAGGATGGAAATGGGGAGTAACTTATTCACAGTAAGTGGATCCCTTCCTAGGATATGAAGCTTTCATATGTTTTATAAATATTTTTATATACACATAATATGTATATTTATGCTGCTTCTTGTCTGAGCTTTACTTATTGTTCATGTTGGTAGCAGTTCCCAATTAGTTACTACTCAACAAGAAAAGAGGTATACAAGTTGTGAAAATATAAATAAAGTCGATGCATTGAAGAAGATTCCATGTGACAATGACACTAGAGAAAACAAAGAAACAACTTTGGAGAGTCATCTGGTTCCAGAAAACAGGTCAAATTTTCATATTATGATGATCCTTTCTATTATCATGCCTTAATAAAATATTAGTTTATTTCTTTTATTAGCCAAATTGCTAAAAATACTATTCTTAAGGTTGCAAGGACGAGTTTTTTAGTAGCAAAAAAAAGAATGGTGATAACAAAAGAATCCTTTTTATATTATATAATATTGTACCTATTCATTTACCATCATTTCTTTTTAAAAAGAAGCAAAGGTGGGTGTTCATGTTGTTAACCTTATTCTACAACATTCGCTCTGTTAACCTCTTAATCTCTAGTTGTTTATTTTTTCTTGATTTAATATTTTATATTTACACATTTTGTCCTCAGAGTTGAAGATTGATAATAGAAATGGCTAATAAGGAAAGACTTGGGGTTGCAGATCAACGATTTGAAATTCGTTGACAGCCAACAGAGGTAATTTTATTTGTATCGTTCTATTATTTAGTTGAGAAAAACATTGTTTTTATACCAGATTGTTCATTTTTGTTTAAAATGAATCAATGATATTTGATTTGAAATTACTTTTCTTTAAAATAATTATACTCAATCCAAATGACAGAGTTTTAAGTTGAGGTGAAAATGAATGGAACTCTACCTTACTTATTAAATGGATGCAAGAAATAAGAAAAGTTTTTCTCTAAAAGGATTCCTTCATATTAAGTTTTAAAAAGAAATGACAGTAAATGAATAGGTATGATATTATATAATATAAAAAATCTTTCATTTTTTGTTTTACAATATTAATTGTAGGGATCATTTACCATATACTTTTAATTGTAAAAAACAAAAAATAATATTGCTAACTGTTTAATTCATTATATTGGACTCTAATATCTACATCATTTTAATTATCTAAAATTCAGGAAATTACTACTTGGGTGTAGTCATGTAGAGTAATTGTTTTTGGTTGGATCTTATGCCTTTCAGAAGTCCTTTGGGATATAAGATAACATTGGAGCATAATTTGCCATTCTTTATGGATTATTGCAGTTCTCAAGTTAATCCTTCTGGTTTAACAGAGAATCCAACTAGAATTACTACCCAGATATCTACTGAAGCTTCGGGCCAGTGGCTCTCTCAGAAATCAAGAATCACTTCCATAGAAGGAAATAAATTTCCTCTGTTAAAGCGTGCAAGATAACTCCTGCTCTTTCAAGCTTAAAGACCTTAAGGTCTACTGCTGAGTGCAGTACTTCCTTCTTTAGTTAGTTGCTCTCTTAATTTCAAGCAAGGAATTTTTAAATGAATTTTTTGTAATCTCAGTAACATTGGAGTTAACAGGGTTCAACCAACTTCTTTACACCAAAAAGCTTGGAGTTACATGGTATCGTAGCATCAAAGACAAAGAATGACTATCCAACTGATATTGGTGAAAATCAGAAGTCTTCAACCCCATTTTCAAAGTGGAAAACGACTGAGGCTTGACATCTTTAAGGACTTTTTTCTCCTTTGAATGATTGATGAAATCAAATGATTACATGCCCACAGGTTTGGAAGATTTTACCTCCATGAGGCCCCTAAAGCACCCATCTCAGTCTTCTAGTAAAAGTAAGTCCTGCTGAACAATTTAATTGTTTTACTTTCTCTGGACAAATTTCATTGATTCCTTTAGACAACAAACAAAGTTCTTAACCACTACAGAACTTCTAAGAAATCTTCAGAAGTTATTGGAGAGGTACGTAATCAAGGCTTGGGGATTATTTTATTAATGTGTTATATTTTGATGAATGTTGTTTATGATAAATCAAGGAGACTTGGGGATATTTATGTGTGTCAGCTCTCATACTAGTTTCTTTTTCTATACACATTATTGAAATTCACTTCCATGGAAGTTAGGTAAAGTTTAAAGTGACTGAAGTGGAAATACTTGATTCTATACTCGTGGAAGATAACAGCTATGTTGAAAAGGCTGAAGCATATATGAAAGAGCTTTAAGATGTAAGTAATTTAAACATTTTTGTCATCTATGGAATTGTATATAAGTTTTATGTTAAACTTATTCAATTTACTTGGTTATCAAATTCTTACGAAGTGTATTTAAAAAATTAAGCTAATATTAAAAAGCATAAGGTGGTCTATTGCTGGTTGTTTGGGTATGATATATTCACAAGACACTCAGTTGTCAGTTTTAAATTGACTTGTGGCAAGTGCATCACTTGTCAGTTGTAGTATATGTTCCGAAGAACAAATGTCGTTCCCACTACGGATCGGATTAAATCGATTTCAAACTATTACGGCAAAAGTAATTTGTAATTTTCATGATAATGAATTAAAGAACTTTTCACACATCTAAAAGTCTACGAAAGCAATATAAGAAATATGAGTAAAATAACAGAGTATAGAGTTTGGGAATTGGATTCACCTTTCTCACCTTCCGATACACCGTGAATATTCATGTAATCAATGTTTGCAATATGATTCTTTACGTCACAATCACATTCATTCATATCAATTCCTTGACTATGAAATTCATAAGAATAGATTTAATAACGTCAATCCCTTGATCGTTTTAAATCTATTCCAGCATTAAGAACGATTGTTTGGACGTCCATTGCGTTAGATACAATCCCTGATTATCTACTCACAATGGGTGTTCCATTTAGATCTGTTTTCGAAAGTCATTTTCCAACAACAACCGTAAACTTGAATCATGAAACTAGTGATCAAGTAGATTCAGGCAATAAACATAAAATGGAATACAAAGAATCATAAAACAGCACATGAATCACATAAACATTATCCAAGTGTACATCAAGTTTGATTGGTTACCTCCAATCCCAAATGAGAGGATTAGCCACTCATGGTGGTCATGATCTTACAAATCAAAATGGAAATGAAGAAGAAAAACCTAAAGATACAATGTTTGTAAGAAGAAAATGTCTTATACGTTCTCTCTCTCTCTATCTCTGCATGGTTCTTCTTAGCCGCCTCTGTTTCATTTTATCATGCATCAACTCGCTCAAGCGAGTTTGAGTCTCGCTCAAGCGAAGAGACTACTTCATCATGAAGAAAGGGTTGAGTCCTGCTTCATCTGTATGCTTATTCGCTCAAGCGATTTCCGTTCGCTTGAGCGAAGCTTCATATACTGATCCTTTATTCTTTTTCGCTTAAGCCATTCCTTCATCCGCTGCAGCGAGTATTTGAGTTTTAGATTCTGGACAATTTTCGCTTGAGCGAAATCATGTCGCTCAAGCGAGTTTTACATTGTGAGGCACTGGAGGAATTTCGCCTGATGTTTCAATTCAAACGCTTGAGCGAGGTTAATGTTATTCCATTCTGTATCAATCTCGCTCAAGCGGACTCTGTTCGCTCGGGCGACTTCTTCATCATTCTCTACTGGCTTGATTTCTCCTGGGCGAATGACTCCTCGCTCAAGCGAGTCTTGACCTGATACTTGTATTTGTTAAAGTCCTTGCTCGCCCAAGCGAGCTCTTCAGTTTAGCCTCAGCGACCTTAATTCGCTCAAGCAAGATAGCCTCCACTTGAACGAATATCACTTGTTTGCTCAAAACTTGGTGAATTTTCTTCTTTTCTTTTCTTTTCTTCTTTCTTCTTCACTTTTTCCTGGAATTGTAACAAAATTAACCAATCAACCTGTACAATGTTCATATCACAATTTATGTTCTATATAGCTTACAAAATTGACAAACATTGCACATTATATCCAATTTATGCTTCATTATCCATGCAAAATATATATAAATTGGACATCTATCATCTATCTGGAAAGAGATTTTGTATGTATTCAGGTTATAGTTGAATTAATATAACACAAGTTACAAAAATAAATGAATGGTTGATTTGTTATGCCACAAACTCCAATGTCATTAGATGGAAGTGATAATTTTTCACTCCCTCCCAACCATAGTTGCCTTTAATATATAGTAATAGTCGCCTTCCATCTAATATAAATAGAGACATGAAAAAGAAACATGATATTTTCTGTATGCTATATTTACTGTACCACTAGAAGTTTAGAGCAGGCAGCTTGTGCTTTGCGAATTGCATTTTGCTAGGACAAATAAGGCAACCCACTTTCAATAAACGTATGCAAAATGCTACCAAAGTAAAGGAAAAATAGTGTAATTGAAAGGCTTGAATATTCTAATTTGCTTAGCTTGGATTCTAACTTGAGAAATAGGAGGTGAGAAATTGTGAGATTGGGGGCATTGCTTTATATGTTTTGTTTAAATTTTTGTAACAAAAATAAAGATATTATTTTTAAAAAAAAATATTGATAGATTTATCTGGACTTTACAGGGTACATGATTTACTTACATTCAAACTGCTGGCATGCCTTATTCTAACCTTTTATTCTATTCAGTAAAAATAATTTATTCCCCTACCTAAGTTCCAATATGCATAGGTTCTTTACTGTTGAGATACAAGTCACAACAAATAAACCAATGTCAACAAAAATGCAATTTATGATGCCTTAATTGATGATCCTTCATTCTAACCATTTACGTCAAATTTTTCTCTACTGAGTAATCTATCAAGAGTTTGGTCAGGTGTCGACGTATACAGTTAGTTTAGACAGATCATAATTGCTAACTGTCAATACAATTTTGTTTGCTCTTTCACAGGCTCACAATAACTATTGCTGTGCTTCATGGAGTAAACTTTCTTTTGGTTGTAGAATCTATGACAGACTTCAGATGATCTGACATAAAATGGTTATTTAGTGGTGAGTGAAGCATTTAAATAGTGTTCTAACTTTTACTAAATAGTTTAAATTTTATCACTCCATAGCTGAATTTATTCTATGTTTTGTTCTCTATTGGTTTGTACTTTGTACCCTTCTTCAATTGAAACCCAAAATGACTAACCACTATATACTCTTATATGTTTATAAATTCTGTTATTAATGTTTGCTGGCTTACATGTTTATGAATAATGCTATTAATATATTTTGGTCTCAACAATGCATTGTGGAGGAAGTTCAAGGCCCAGCTCAAGCTCGATCCAGGAAACATCGATTTATATCTAGATAAGTGCAAGATTCTCTATATATTAGTGGTTTGTGTCTGTATGATCAATTGATAGATCTTACTTTAAAGATGAGAAGAAGAAACTTGTCTTCTTCTACTGATGTTTATTTTATTTGGGATAGACAGTTAATGATTCATGTTTGTGGATATGTTTTATTTGGGATGTCAAATCTATCAACATCTTGCTTAATGGTGAATTTGGAGCAAAAGTTGCTGACTTTGGAGTTGCCAAAATTGTTAGGGGAGTCAACCAAGGAACTTAAACCATGTCTGTGATTGCCGGATCTTGTGGTAACATTGCACCAGGTAGTACTAACTTCAAATTGCATTATTGAATTTCATTTTGTTTAGTAATAAATTCATCATCCTCTATTAAAGAAACATCAACATGTAGTATATGCATGGCTTCATTTATAAGAATAATTAATTATAGTCAATTTAATTGGTTTTACTTCTTCAATATGATGCAGAGTATGCTTATACACTTTGGGTGAATGAAAAGAGTGATATTTATAGCTTTGGTGTAGTGATTTTGGAGTTAGTAACTCAAAAAACCCCATCTTGATCCAAAATATGGTGAAAAGGATTTGGTAAAATAGGTTTCCTCTATATTGGCACATAAAGGATAGGATCAAGTGATTTATCCAACACTAGATTTTCTATACAAGGAAGAAATCAACAGAGTACTCAGTGTTGGACTTTTTTGCACTAGTTCTCTTCTTATAACACGCCTTTCAATGCATAGGGTGGTGAAAATGCTGGAGGAAGTAATTGCAGTTCCCAAATCCATAAGTGGAAAACTCTCTCCTTATTATCAAGAAGCGACATCTGATAATAATGATCATTATAGAAGCTTAGTTTGAGACACAGGTGTTGAAAATCTAGATAAATCAGGTTCAATTAGCACTAAAACTTTGGTACTTTAAAACTTAGTTTTTAAATAACAATTGTAAGAAATAGTATAAGAATTTTTAATTTGGATCTTGTCATTGTTGTAATTCCCAATTTAATCTTTTTTCTATAGAACAAAAGATTTAGTTTCTAATTATGAGCATGATTTTTTTAAATTAATTCATACATTTTGTGGCAGTTATTTAGGGGTGATAACTAACGGTAAAATAAAATAAATTTTACGGTGGTTCTAACTGACAGTATTCTATTCTTCATGTGTTTATAACAGGCATCTTAGGGGCGGTTAGAGTATCCAAAAATGCCACTAATGGACCGCTGTTATATTGTCGACGATGGTTTCGACATTTACTCAGAACCGCCGTTAAATATTTTGTCATCACCAGTTTTAGCAGCGGTTTTGGAACCACCGGAAGTTAGTTTTATGGTGGTTAAAACCGCCAGGAAACTCATTTTTAAAATGCCACTAAAAAATGAATTTCTTGTAGTGTGATGCCTTAGAGCTTATGTGACAAGTTGTATGTCTTGTAGAGTACTATAGTTGGTTGTGTGCCACTATCTGTAATGTTAAGTGTAAAATATACCACTATTCTTATGAAGTTAAGGCTTGCATGTGCATTCTTGCATTCATGACATGCATGATATATCATTTTATATGTGGTTATAATCACATAATGTATTGAAACAATAAAGGTCTTACGGGATCTTATGAAAATTGACCCTTGTGTGGGGGACAAATATTTGAATGATTAGAAGTGATTGTGATCACTTGACATATTGAGGTAATAAAGGTCTTGCGGGATCTTGTGAAAAGGACTTTTACGGACGGAGAAATATTCCAATGTTTATGCGTGGTTGTGATCACGTGACATATCGAAATAATTAAGATTTTGCGAGATCTTGTGGAAAGGACCCTTGCAGGGGGACAAATATTCAAACGATTATATGTGGTTGCGATCACATTGACATGTCGAAATAATTGAGATCGTGCGAGATTCTATGAAAGAGACCCTTATGAGAGATGAATATTTGAGCAACTATACGTGGTTGTGATTAATTGATATACTATGTACACATGTGTTATAAATTGTATCCGTTGCATATGCATTAGTCGTAGGAACATGGCATTTGAATTGGAGATGACTAAGAAAAATGATAACCTATTGAAAGTGTGAATTGATAAAAGATGTAAAAACTTGTTGATGATACTTGTGATAGCCCAGGATGGTGAAGGGCAATGTGTATGTGTATATGTTTGCTATTATGTTGTAAACAACGAGACTTGTATGCCTATGGTGATGTCTTGATGAAGACTTGGTGATAAATTGATGATTATACTGCAAAGCACACATGTTTGTTAACCAAATGGTTAAAAAATTTACTTGGAATGTCTTTAAACTTGGTTCTTTATGTAACTTAAATGAGATATATGAGAATTTTATAAACAACTAGTATGTATCACACTTCAATTGGTTTGAATCAAGGTATTGAACTTCTAAAATCAAAGTAATCTTAACTAAGAGATGAGAATCAAAAATAGAGTATTGGTTTAGTTATTTTATCAAACAGTTTGTGTGCAAGGTTATGTTTCTTCTTGAGCAGCAAGGTCAATTCAAATATTCAACTCAGACAAAACAACAAAGAGTTTGTTGCACAATTAAGTAAAGAGTTCAAGGTTAAGAGAAATGCAAACTAATTTAACGAGTTCCACCAATTCGGTGTACGTCTCGCCTTCAAGCAACCCACTTGAAGGATTCCACTATTGAAGATTTGAGATACAAGTTTTGAGCAATTGTCTTCTAGTGTCCTACACTCAAGAATCCAATCCTCACAAGCAAAGAGGGCACCCCACCCAATCTCACAATCTCTCAATACCTAAAGGTTGAACCCCAACCTTTGTGACAACTCAACCTAGAGTGATTTTGTGTTTAGTTTACAAGTTTTTACTCTCTCAATAGAGTGGATAAGCAATTAAAGGTTCTAACCAAATCTAATAGCTCTCAAAGAAGAGAGGATATGCAATTACAAGCTCAAAGTTTCAGAACAATGAAACTATACAAGAAAATGAACTCACCAAGCACAAATGCAAGCTTTGATTGATTGCTTCTTGTTGATGTGTCTTGTGCTTGAGTTGGAGATCCATTTATAGAGCCTTGAAGGGCTTCATAGCTATTGCACATCATTGTTCCAGCTTGTCTCTGCGTGTAGTGGGTTTTAGATCTATGTTTCCCACTAAAAATGACTTTTTAAAGTTGTTCCCCACTGTTTGAATCGATTCATACGCCTTTGAATCGATTCAAAGCATTCTGTTTTGGTATTTTGGGCTTCTAGATTCGTATGAATCGATTCAAGCCCCTTTGAATCGATTCAAGGTGTTCTGACTTGGCAATTTTGAGACTTCCAGGCCTTTGAATCGATTCAAGCAATGTTATTTGATGTTTTTAATGCTTTTTGATGCATTTTTAAAGCGTTTTGAGTTATGGTTCCTTTCCTTGGTCCTCATGCACTTCTTTCTTGATTCTTTATCCACTTGAAAGCATGTTCTTCATGATTTCTTGAATCTTTGAATATGTCAAATCCTCTTGTGTACTCTTTTGATTTGTTCATTTCACTTGTTTTACATCCATGAATAATATTCTTCTTTTTCTTGTGCATTTGTCATTATCAAAATCTATTCACAACATGCAAATGCATTCTCCCCCTTTTTGATGATGATAACCAATGTTCATCTCTTTGGGGTATTAGTTTCAAGAATAAATATTCATGTATAGCTATTTGATGGATCAAGCAAATCACTTAGTGAAATATATTCAAATTTAGTGTCTAGTGTGCTTCTTCCCCTTTGTTTTGCAATTAGACTTTTATACAAGCAATCACACATAATATTTGAGTTATTTATATATCTTGCTTATCTATATATCTTGCTTATCTCTCCTCCTTTGTCATTATCAAAAACAATATAAGCTTTAGGGAAGTGAAGGAAACATTCATAGCATAACAAACAAAAAGATGAATCACCATAAAGTTTAACAAGCATGAAAATCAACCAACGGAAGGTTCAACCAACATAAATTTTAACAACTAGAAAGCCACATAAGGGCAATAAAGTTCAACTAAAGCTCAAGATAGTTAAAGATAAAAAAGAACTTGTCATAACAAGCAATGAAAGCCATCTAAGGCTGGAAGAAGCGAATGTCAGCGATTTAGGATGCAAGATCAGCATAGCGTTCTTGCATGTCCGTTTCCATCCTATCAAGTCGTGTGGTGATGTTAGTTTCCATAGCATCAAGACGACGATCCAAATGAGGAGTGAGTCATGCAAACAGTTCATCAGCAGGCACTTGTGCAGGTGCAGGAGAAGGAGGAGTAGTTTCTTCATCATCATCATCATCGTCATGACATGGACGTGAACGCATTTCCCAAAGACCATGATACTCATGGATGTTCATCTTTGTGAGATGAGACCTTCTAATTGAGCCTTTTGTTCCAACAATTTCTTTTACTTCGTTCATGAGATCAACTTTATAGTGACGAAGATCAACTTTATAGTGACGAAGTAGTTTGGTAATGAAGACAGCATATGGGAGGCAGGTAAGGTTTTGTGCATTTACCATGTGTTGCCTTACAACATTGATCTAGTTTATCTCCTTCTGATTGAGTATGGCCTAGAGGATAAGAATTTGTGATTCACTAACACGGGCGTTGTTGCTCCCCAATGATAAAAGAATTTTGACTAGGACATAGTGAAGCAGGCGATGATTAATGTTTAATTTTCCAGTGGTGTTGGTGGTGGAAGATGAGAGATTGAAGAAGTTTCTGGCTTCTAAGAGATTATAGTTCCACCATGGAGAAGGTTCCCTTCCAAAGAAATGTGTATCATTGATGGGAAGTTTTCCAACCTTGTGCATAACTTCATTGTCAAGAATGATGGTTTTGCCTTTCACCTTGGCAAAGTATCGACCATCTTGCAGGCACAGTGTGGAATAGAACACACGGATTAATTCTGGAAATATGGCAATCTCCTCCAGAGTCAGAAATCCAACAAGCTCTTGTTGGTGAATAGTATCAAGGAAAAGGAGACCAGAATTTTCAAAAAAGGGAAGATCAAGCCAATGGGAGGAAATCAAGAGCTTTTCAGAAAAATTGTTGAGATACCTTTCTGTTAACCAAGTGGCCTACATTACTCAAGAGGGGGGTGAATTGAATATTAAAAATTTTACTTGGAATGCTTTTGAAATTAATTCTTTGATAAATATACTTGTTAAAGATAATAAATTTGATCACAAGTAATACCAAATTATACACAAGACAAAATAATAAGCACTTAATATATGGCAAGTAAATTGACTTAAAGGGTTTAAGTAATATTCAAGAAAACAATTAATAATATCAATTTAAATCGTTAGACTATTTTGAGCAGTTAGAAAAAGAATACTTAATTCAAGAATATCACTTAAATAACTTTTACAATTTTAATCTAAGTGATTTAACAGTTTTATCAAGCTAATAGAAAATGCACTTTGATATTAACAAGTAAATTAATAAAGTTGCTTAATTAATAAAATTGTAACACAAATATTTAGCAAGCAATTTTAAGTACATAAATTAAAATAGTGTAGGTAGAAGAGATTTGCAAACCGATATATATGAGTTCCACCACACCGGTGTACGTCTCGCCTCTAAGCAACCTACTTAGAGGATTTCCACTATTGAAGATTAGAGATACAACTTTGACCAATCGAGGCTTCCTAGTGTCCCATACTCAAGAACCCAATTCTCACAAGTACAAGGTCACCCATCCAATCTCTCAATCTCACAACTTTACAAGGTTGAAACCCAACCCACGACTCTAGGATTTTTGGTGTTTATGTGTACAAGAATAACTCTCCAAAAAAGTGGATATACAAATTAAAATTTTCACAAAATGATAACTCTCAAAGAGAGGATATGCAAATTTTAGCACTTCAAAAATATTTTCTCTCTTAAGAAATAATTTGCAAGTTTAAAAATAATTTTTCTCACCAAATTCACTCTCAAATATAATAAGCAAAATAATAGGAACAGAGAGCCTTTAGCAAAGAAAAGAGAAAAGCAACGTGAGAAGGAGGAGAAGCAAGGAAGAATTTTGCTTTCTGATTGTGTGCTTTTAACCTTCAACTTCTTCTCTATTTATAGGCTTCAAGAGGCATGACATTGCAATTTAAAAATTCCTTCAGTGATGGTGCCATTACATTTTCAAATCCAGTGTGCATAATGGAGCATAGAACAGCAAGGTGGAGTCAGGCATATTGCAGTTTTTGTTTGGAGCAAATTGGACATGGCATGTTGCATCATGGAATGGTAGAATTTATTTATAACTTCAAGCATAGTGCAACATGGAAGTTGCAGAGTGTATCAGAAATGTTGGCATTTGAAATTTGAGATTCCAATCCAAGTTTCCAGAACCATTTGCAGTGAATGAATCGCATGATGAATTGATTCATTACATTGTATTTAGCTCCAGACAGATGTAAGAATCAATTCTACATGAATATGAATCGATTCATGGCATGAAAACTGAGGTTCCTGGGCACTTTTACTCGTGTGAATCGATTCATAAAGAGGAGGAATCGATTCATGGTGTTAAAAATCCAATTCTGGGGCATAATCAACGTGTGAATCGATTCATCCTTAGTGGGAATCGATTCATGCTATCAAAATGCAATCCTGGGCATTTTTCTATGTGGGAATAGATTCCTGTCTGTGGGGAATCGATAATCAATTCCTGCACCTGATACTTACATTTTGATGCATTTCTGGACCCTTTTTGACATTTAATTCGATATAGCTTGGCTCCTTTCAATCTATGGCACTTTGTTGATCATTTTTCACTTGATTTAGACCTCTTTAAAATCCTTTATCATATGTCCTTGATGTTCATCAATTCTTATACATTTGATTCTTGAATTCTTGATCCGTATAAGCTTGATCTTCATGAATTAATTAATCGCTTGACAACATCCTTAACATATCTTCATTTGTTGTGTCATTATCAAAACCTATATAAACATATAAATACACTTTCCAACTCCTTTTGAGTGGTAAAGAATCTGGAAAGATCAGAATTTTGTGGTGCGGAGGAGCCAGCAATATTTGCCCTTTGTTTCTTCCTTGGTTGAGATGATGAAGCCATGATTTAGATTGATGGGCAATGGGGTGGTTAGAGAGAAGGAAGAGCATTTTAGAGAGATGAAGGAGAATAAGAATGAGAAGATGTGAAGAGAAATGAGAAAAATATGCCAAAACAAAAAAATATAAGCTTTTTGAACCACATGAATCGATTCAAGGTAGCTTTGAATCGATTCAAACGTTTCTGTTTTAAAAGAAATTAAGCATCAGGGGTTTGAATCAAGTCAAGACCCCTTTGAATTGATTCAAATAATTCTGTCCCTCTTTGAATTTCAGTTTTGAGCAGCTGAATCGATTCAAGGCACTGTGTGACATCAAGAATCATTGAAAACTTAAAAATTATGCCTATTTTTGCACTCTAATTCAAACAAACATGTACGAACATCATTTTATTCATTTATTCAGTGAATTCAAGACTCAACATTGTTAAAAACTCATGCTTAAAACTTGAAATCATTTATTAAACTAATTATTTTACAAAGTTCATGATACATCAAGATTAAGTGTTCATGTTCAAATTCTTGAATCTTATTCTCAATCATTTAACTAATGATTATATATATATATATATATATATATATATGCAAATATCAAGATTATGAATCAATTACTTATTATTATAAAGACTAAATATCATACAATAGAGAACCAAATTACATACTTATTCATCAACAAAGAATATAATCAATTAATATTAGACATTTTCAAAATTCCTAATTCTCTTCTAATGTTTATGAATTGTTCTTTTGTAAATGGTTTAGTGAATATATCAACTAGTTGTTTAGAGGTTTCAATATGCTCAAGCACACAATCACCCTTTAACACATGATCCCTAATGAAATGGTGTCTTATCTCAATATGTTTGGTTCTTGAATGCATCACAGGATTCTTTGAAATATTAATGGCACTTGTATTGTCACATTTAAGAGGCACATGGTCTAGATTAACACCAAAATCTAAAAGTTGTTAGCTACAACATACTCTGCCTCAGCTATTGATAATGCAACACTCACTTGTTTCTTGCTATGCCAAGACACAAGAGAGCTACTAAGCAAGTGACAAGTTCCACTTGTGCTTTTTCTATCAAGCTTACATCCTGTAAAATCAGAGTCAGAATAACCAACAAGTGTGCATTCAACACCTTTAGAGTACCATAAACCCACATCTTGAGTTCTGACAAGGTATTTCATTATACATTTTACGGCGGTTAAGTGTGATTCTTTTGGACATGCTTGATATCTTGCACACATACACACAGCAAACATGATATCCGGTCTACTAGCGGTTAAGTAAAGTAAGGATCCAATCATACCTCGATATTTAGTGAGTTCTATATCTTTACCTTTCTCATCCTTGTCCAAATAACATGAAGTGCTCATGGGTGTGGCAATTTCATTTTCTTTGTCCATGTTGAACTTATTGAGCAATTCTTTGCAATATTTAGATTGACTAATGAAGGTTCTTTATCTTGTTTGCATGATTTGTAACCCAAGGAAGAATGTGAGTTCTCCCATCATGGACATCTCAAATTCATTTTGCATTATCTTAGCAAACTCTTTGCAAAGCAACTCATTAGTGGCATCAAAAATGATATCATCCACATAAACTTATACCAAAAGTATGTCATTCTTTTTGTGCTTAATAAACAATATTGTGTCAACCTTTCCTCTTTTAAAATTGTTTTCTAAAAGAAATTTGCTCAACCTTTCATACCAAGCTCTTGGAGCTTGTTTCAAACCATACAATGTTTTTTTTAATTTGAAAACATAATTTGAAAATTGATAGTTTTCAAAACCGGGAGATTGATCAACATATACTTCTTCTTGAATATATCCATTCAAAAAGGAACTTTTGACATCCATTTGATATAATTTGAAATCTTTACAATAAGCAAAGGCTAATAATAACCTAATAGCTTCTAGCCTAGCTACGGGAGCATATGTCTCTTCATAGTCTATACCTTCTTCTTGATTATATCCCTTAGCTAATAGCCTAACCTTGTTTCTAGTGATTATCCCATTTTCATCAAGCTTATTCCTAAATACCCATTTGGTTCCTATTATTTGATGGTCATTAGGTTTTGGCACAAGTTCCCAAACTTTATTTCTTTCAAATTGATTCAATTCTTCTTGCATAGCCAACATCCAATGTTCATCAATAATAACTTCATCAATGGTTTTAGGCTTAATTTGAGAAACAAATGCTAAATAATTACAAGTATTGAGTGTGCATCGAGTACTTAACACCTTTTGTTATGTCACCTATGACGATATCCAAAGGATGGTCCTTTAAGATGATCCATTCCTTTTGTTGAGGTTCTTTATTTTGGATTGTGTCTTCTTCGTTGTTGTCTTTTTCTTTATCATTCAAGTTCATCTCTTGGAAGATTCCTACAAGATCATCAACATCTTCCTTTCTCGGGGGATTATGGCCAATTTCATCAAATTTTACATGAATGGACTCTTCAATTGTGTTTGTACTTGATACGTTTTACTTGTTGATGGATATTTAAGAAAGATTGCCTCATCAGATTTTGCATCAAACTTTCCTAGATTATCCTTTCCATTGTTAAGCACAAAGCATTTACATCTAAACATATGAAAGTAAGCGATATTTAGTTTTCTACCTTTGTAAAGTTCATAGGGGGTTTTCTTTAAAATAGGCCTAATTAAACATCTATTCATTACATGACAAGCGGTGTTTACCGCATCGGCCCAAAATTGTTTCACAATATTACTTTCATTTAGCATAGTTCTTGCAAGCTCTACTAAAGATCTATTTTTCCTTTCAACAACTCCATTTTGTTGTGGAGTTCTAGGAGCTGAAAAATTATATTCAATGTCATGTTTTTCACAAAAGTTTTCAAAAAGTTAGTTTTCAAATTCTCCCCCATGATCGGTTCTAATGGATGCAATCTTTGAATTTTATTCATTTTGGATAACCTTGGCTAGTTTCTTGAATGCATGATTGTTATTCAAGTGGCCTCAATACTCAAGAAGGGGGGTGAATTGAGTTTTAAAACTTTTCGTTGAAATGCCTTTGAACTTAGTTCCTTTTTCACAAGTTAAGAGTTTATGCAAGAGAAGGAAAGTTTAGTACAAGAGACAATGCAAAACAAGAGATAAATGTTGTTAAGGTAATTTATCAAACACTTGGTGTGCAGCAGTTTAAACCTATTAATTCAAGCAAGTTTAAGAGGGGAAATCATAATCAACAATAATAACACAACCAAATGCAATATATGAATGCAAGAGAGTAAGGGAGAAGAGCTTGCAAACCAATTTAACGAGTTCCACTAACCCCGGTGTACGTCTCGCCCTCAAGCAACCCACTTGAAGGATTTCCACTATTGAAGTTTAGAGATACAAGCTATGAGCAATTGCAGCTTCCTAGTGTCCCACACTCAAGAACTCAATCCTCACTAGTACAAGGGTAACCTACCCAATCTCTCAAACTCTCAATACCCAAAGGTTGAACCCCAACCTTTGTGACCACTCAATCTAGAGTGAAAACCTTTGTGTTTGGTGTAGTGTTTACAAGCAAGTAACTCTTTTAATAGAGTATATATACAAATAAAGGCTCACACAATTTCTAACTCTCAACAAGAGAGAATATACAAGTTTTAAGCTCTAAGTTTCATAAAAATGATACTATACAAGAATAGAACTCTCAAGACTCAAGATTTGATTTTCCTTTGATGGATTTATGTGTTACATTGAGTAGCTTGAAGAAGTCTTGCATTTATAGGCTTTGTAGAAGAGCTTAATGGTCTTCCTAGACGTTGTAGATGATGGGCACTGAGTTAGGATGGAGAAATGAGCTGGTTTCCACCTAAAAAACACTTTCCCCAAATTCTGGCACGACTCTAATCGATTACGCCTCAATCTGTAATCGATTAGCTCTTGAAATTTTCAGTGTTACACAGTAGGTAATCGATTAGGCATTTCATTGTAATCGATTAGCTTTAAAACAGGGACTTGCTAATCAATTATTTCATACCCTATAATCGATTATTCTTGGTACCTGATGCATTTAATTGTGTCTCGTAGCATTGTAATCGATTAGGCATTCTTGCAATCGATTAGGATGACAAACAGAACTTCAATAATTGTTTATGTCTAACTTGGTAATCGATTAGCTTGACTACCTGATGCTCAATCTTCAAACTTTTAATTGGTAATCGATTATCTCCAAGGTACAATCGATTATTTTACAAACAGAACTTAGGTAATCGATTAGGAGTGGTTTGGTAATCGATTAGCTTGAATAGCTGATGCTTATGCTTCAACTTGTTCAAACGGCAATCGATTATTCTTCAAGGGTGCAATCGATTATCTTACAAACAGAGATGAGGTAATCGATTATGTCTGTAGGTGTAATTGATTACTGCATAAACAGAACATAGGTAATCGATTAGCTTGAGTCCTCTAATCGATTAGTCTGCACATTTTTGTCTATCTGATTCTGTTTTCTCTGTTTTCATGGTTACTTGGCCTTTTTTGCTTCAATCCTTCAATGTGCTTTGTCCTTATCAAAATAATTCAACCTGAAATATATTCAAACACATTCTCCTCCTTTTGGATGATGACAAACAATGTTCATCTCTTGAGGGTTGTTAGTTCAAGATAAACTTATCTCTAATCAATTTCTAATTTCATCTCTTGAGCATTATCTGTAAAAATATATCTGTTTCAAATTTTGCACAATGTTATCTTTAACAGGTTATCTCTTGATATAAAAAAAATATCTCCCTTTATCTAAAAGAAGTTATACCATAGAGATAATTATCTAGTCCACTTGTTTAATCACTTGTTATTATCAAATAGTAACAGTTTTTACCACACCATTTGTTATTCTTAACAATCAGATTAGATGAACTTATATATTTCTCCCCCTTTGTAATCATCAAAAATAAATAAGGCAATAGAGATATAATCAAAGGAAATTACAGAAGCAAATTGCTGAATAGAAATGCAAAAACATAAGAAGCATAAGCAAAGATGTATCCTAAACAGAGCAAACTAAACAATGGATCTAGTTATCCGGATTGAAAAATCGAAACTCAGAAATTTGATGAGACAGCTCGTCATAGCGTTGTTGCATGAGTTCAAAGTGTTGCTGCTCAGTCATTTAGAATTCTTGGAGGGAGTTCTCAAGCCTATCAAAGCGGCGATCAAAATATACAGTTAGGGAGGTGAAAGGATCAGGTGGAGCGGAAGATTCGCCTTGAGGTGCAGGAGTGGGAGTAGGATCAACAGTGGGAGTAGGATGGTCTTCTTCAAATGGACTGCTTCCATGAATTCTGTCACTCTTGAAGATCCATCTTTTAGCTACGCAGAACATGCCCATTTTGTTGAGATGGTGAGTGCCAATGCAAGCTTGGGAGGGAACTTTCTCAGCAAGTTCTCCAGCCAAGTCTACTCTATATGCCTTGAAACTTTTTGTAAGGAGAATGGCATAAGGCAGTTTATGTTGCTCCTTTGATTTGAGCATATGGAGGTTGAGGAGTTGGATCCAGTTGATGTCCTTGTGGTTAATGATAGCCCACATGAGAAGAACATCATCTTCCTCAACCAGAGCATAGTTTCCACCACGAGGGACAAACAATTTAACCATGAAAAAATGAAGGAGACGGTTATTAAGTGTTAAGTGACCTACCGATTTGTGATTGCCGAGGGGACGGTTGACCTTCCAAAGAGATTGGCTGACAGGGCCCGCAAGCGCACGAGTTATGTCGCGTAATATAAAAGATTATCGTTTTCCACAGGGACTGTGTTCAAAGTACCAGCATATTGAAATTTAATTATCTACACAATTGATTTTTAAGATTTTTATAAAATAAAGAACAAATTAAAGTTGCACAGAATACGAATAAATATAAAAATAAAATTTACTTGACACTTAAAAATCAGAGTTGAGAATATCTTGGGATTTCGGGGGATTAAGACTCTATTTTATGTTAATGAATTTTAACATTTCATAAATAAGAATTGAATTAAGTTTTCCAAGGCGAATTTTCCAAAAGCTAATTAATATGTTCCTCTCGGAATCCTATTAATGTACCTAACCTATGGAAAGCGCTGCTTAATCCTCAGAAAAGCCCATTATCGTTTTATGAAAACCCCTTTTATTTCCTCAAAAGAATTTTGATTACTTTCACGGTTTTACCGAGGTCACAAAAAACATTTCAAAAATCTTAGGTTTAGTTCAAAGCTTTCTAGTAAAAATAAATCTCTCGATTCTATTTATTACCTAAACTTACTAATACACCCATAAGTATACAGTTTTATCATTTAGGTTCTTGTTAGGAATTACTAAAAGCATTGAGCATAATTGAACTAAATGGAAAACAGAAATTTATTTAATTCCAAGTCAAAATAACATTAAAATAAAATATTATCATACCCCTTTTATCCCAAGATAATTAATTTAGCTACTCATGAAATAATTCAACTTCATATATATAATGGAAAAATAAAACATACAAGACATGGTAAAAAATAAAGACTTACGGGTTTCTCCAAAAGCTCAGAATAATTTACCACTGTAATTCCTTGTTACAATAATTTCTCCACCAATTACAAATTTAAATTCTCACTTTTACAATTCACAACTCTTAAAATAAAATAAAGAAAAAGAAAGGAAAAGAGAAATTAAAACGAAAGAGAAATGAGAAGGAACGAAGAAGAAAATGAAAAAGAAAGAAAGAAAAGAAAAGAGAAAGATACAGGAAGAAGAAAAGAGAAAACAAAAGAAAGAGAAGAAAAGAAAAGGAATTTTAGCTTATGGAAATTGAAATTAAGTGATGCTGTCCGTGTTCCCTTTTATAGGCAAAGGAAGGGAAGAAGTCAGCTTGGAAAACGCGTTGCCAGTTGGTGCAATTGTCTTCTTCTCAGCCGCCCCACCATCACAGCTTGGAGACAGCCTGGATGGTGTCAAGTGGGAGAAAACTTTCGGTGCATGTGACTTCCAACTGTCCCAAATTGCATTATTTTAATATTTCCAATAATTCGGTGCTTGGATTTATTCAGCTGGGCAAATTCCGAGTGGAAAATGGGTCGGTTTTCATCTTTTCTCCAAAATCCGAGTGAAAGCTTGCTGGAGGGTGGTTTGCTGAGTGCTGGACGGTGTTGCATTGTGAAGAATTGGGTCGGTTTTCACCTTCTCTCTAGAATCCGAGTGGAAAAATGCCTTTTGTGCACAAAACCGACTAGAAAAAGGTGCATTTTCTAAAAGAGACCGAGTGAATCTTTGCTCGGTGTCGAGTTGAGGGGTCGGTGTTTGGAAGAAAATCGGTCGGTATTAGGAACAAACCGGTCGGTGTTGAGTTGCTGTGAAGTCGGACAGTGTTAGTTGCTGTGAGGAGATGAGCAAAGCAACTCCGATTGCTTTATTTCTTCGAAACCGATTGAAAAGTGAATCGGAACCGAGTGAAAGTGATTCACTCGGAACTGACTAGAAGGTGGCTCGGAATTGACTGAAGAGGGACTCGGATCCGACTGAAACCATTCACTCAGCTCAGCTTCATGGAGTTCATTCGGAACTGATTGAAGACTCACTCAGGATCAGATTTTATTCAATCGGTTCCCAAACATTTTCACTTGGCTGTCTCTGAATCTGAACCACTCGGTTCAAACTTTGCTCGAATTTTAATTTGGAATTCACTCAGTCAAATTCATTTGGATACATTCACTCGGATTTGCTTTGAAATAATTCAGTCGGCCTTCATTCCTTGAAATGATACACTCGGAAGTGTCTTCTTGCTTTTTACTCGGAATGGCCTTCAGTCGTCAATCAACCCAGTCGGTTGTCTTTACTCGAATCTGGCTGATTGAATTTCCTCTCATGTCCGAGCCTTGCTTTGCTCAGAAATATAGGTTTCTGACCCATTTCACTCGGTATTCTTCGTTGCAGAGATCTCACTCAGACTTAGTATGAAACTGTGAGAATCTGTCCGAGTGTGATTCACGCCTGGTCGGATTTTCCTTGCTTGCTTAAGGCATTACTCAGAAATGCTTTGTTCCACTTGAGAATGCCATCTTCTCTGAGTGAAACCACTCAGATTCCTCCTTAGTTAGCATTTATTCATTTCAGTATGTGTTTGAATATGTTAACAGGTCCAAAAGATGTGCAAGGATTTTGATAATGACAAGTACTCTTGAAGAAACCGATGCAAAAACAAAGACATGAAATCAGAATTAAAGTAATAGCGAAGCTAATCGATTAGGCCATAGATGCTAATCGATTAGGAGCTTTCTGTTTTGGAAGAAATTGCATCAAGTACGATGGCTAATCGATTATGGAAGCTATACAATCGATTAGGAAGCCACTGGAATTTAAGGTAATCGATTGCAAGACATGCTAATCGATTAGGATGCTGCGAAAACAAATTAAATGCATCAGGTACAAGATGCTAATCGATTAGAGGAAGTGAAATAATCGATTAGGAAGTCTCTGACTTGAAGCTAATCGATTACAACGCGAGTGTGTAATCGATTACGCTAGTGGAAAAACAGATTTAAGTGGGAAACCAGGTCATGTCTCCACCATTCTTTAAATTCCCACTAACTGCAACGGCTATGATGGACTAGGGCACTCCTCAACAGCTATCTTAGCTCTATAAATTGAAGAGGAAGACAAGCACAAACACACAACCAAGAAGCAACAATTCATAGCTCTATTTTTGTGCTTTGTAAGCCTATTTCTTGCATATTGTACTTTCACTTGTATATCCTCTCATCTTGAGAGATTAGAATTTGGGAGAGCTTTTCATTTGTATATTTGCTCTATTGAGAGAGTGTATTGATAGTAAACAAACACCAAACACACAAGTTATTCACTCTAGGTTGAGTGGTTGTTCACTCTAGGTTGAGTGGTTACAAAGGTTATGGACTCAACCTTTGGGATATTGTGAGATTGAGAGATTAGGTGGGTTGCCCTTATACTTGTGAGGATTGGGTTCTTGAGTATGGGACACTAGGAAGCCGCAATTGCTCAAAGTTGTATCTCTAGTCTACAATAGTGGAAAATCCTCTAAGTGGGTTACTTAGAGGCGAGACGTACACCGGATTGGGTGGAACTCGTTACATCGGTTTGCAAGCTTCTCTTCCTTACTCTTTTACTTCCATACACTGCATATTTGTTGATTGGTATTGTTTGGTTGAGAAGAACATACTTGAACTTGCTTAATTTGCTATACCTTAGACATTGCACACCAAGTGTTTGCTAAATTGCCTCAGCAATACTTACCTCTTGTAGTGCATTGCATATCATTGTTACTTGCTTTCACTTGCATAATCTCATAAACTTGGTTATAGAAATCAATTTCAAAGGTATTCCAAGCAAAAGTTTTATAACTCAATTCACCCCCCCTCTTGAGTATTGAGGCCACTTGAACAACAAGTGGTATCAGAGCTTGACTCTTGGTAGATCAAGCTTAACAGCTTCAAGAGATTAAATGGCCTCAAGTTCTCAAAATGTTTTTCCCGAGGGTGGTGCGATAAATAGACCTCCCGCTTTCAATGGGGAAGGATATGCGTTTTGGAAAGAAAGAATGAAAATCTTCATTCAATCAATTGACTTGAGAATATGGAATACCATTGAAAATGGTCCTTATATACCGATGCATACTATAGATAGCAAGAATGTTGAAAAACCTATAGATGAATGGACAAGCGAGGAAGAAAAGAAAGTCCAATATGGCTACAAGGCCAAAAATCTCATCACTATGTCTTTAGGACAAGATGAATTTTTCAGAATAATGACATGCCAAACTGCTAAAGAAGTGTGGGATACTCTTCAAGTAACCCATGAAGGCACTAATGATGTAAAGGACTCAAAGATTAGTACTCTTACTAGTCAATATGAATGCTTTAGATTAAACTCTCATGAATCGATTGTTGATATGCAAAAAAGATTTACTCTCATCATTAATCAACTCATTACACTTGGAAAGACTTACACTAACAAAGAACTCATTCATAAAGTGTTGAAAAGTCTTAACAGAGAATGGCAACCGCTAGTTACCGCTATCAAACAATCTCCTAGCATAAACGAAATGTCTCTCGCCACTCTATTTGGTAAGTTGCAAGAACAAGAACAAGAGCTGAAAGAATTAAAGATGGCGGAAGAGGAAGAAAAATCTTCCAAGAAAAAGGGTCTTGCTCTCAAGGCTACTTCCACAAATGAAGAAGAAGAATCCGGAAGTGAACTTGATGAAGAAGAAGAATTTGGACTATTTGTGAAACGCTTCGGGAAATTCATGAAAGGCAAACGCTTTCAAAGAAGCTTCAAAAACTCAGGTAAGAAACCTATCACTAAAGAAAACTCTCCCTCACCCAACTGTTTTGAATGTGGCAAGGAAGGGCACTTCAAAGCCGATTGTCCAAACCTCAAAAAGAAGGGCAAGGACAAACAAAGAAGAAGAAGAGCCTATATTGCTTGGGATGAGAATGATGTGAGCAGCTCCGACGACTCGGAAGATGAGCAAGCCAATCTTTGCTTAATGGCAAATCATCAAGAAGAAGATAATGAGGTAAATCTTCTTGACTTAGATAAAAATGAGCTGTTAGAAGCATTTGAAGAATTATATGATAAATTCACAAAAATCTCTAGTAAACTCAAAGCATCTAGGAAAACTAGTGACACTCTAGAGATGCACCTTATGGAAGTTTGCAAAGAGAATGAATGTTTAAAAGAAGAATTGAAAAATGCTCAAGTATGTTCCATTAGTAAACCTTGTAATTTTGCTAAGAAATGTGTTGATCTAGAAAATAAAGTCCTAGATCTAAACAAAACCTTAGAGAAATTCACTAATGGAAGAGATAATTTGAATATCCTTCTTGGGCAACAAAAATGCATGTTTAGTAAAACCGGCTTAGGATATGATCAAGAACATAGTAATCATAAAATGGAGAAGCACTATAAAAACTTCTTTGCACCACCAAGCAAATCCTCCTCACCTTTTATGAAATGCAATCATTGTGGTACCAAAGGACATAGTGCTTGTAAGTGTAGTGTTAGGAAACTAGGACCAAAGGTCTTAAGAAAGGTGTGGGTTCCCAAAGGAACATCTCCACAAGCTAACCTTAAAGGACCCAACATAAAATGGGTACCTAGTTCTCTAAAATGATTTTGTTTTGTAGGTATGCTTCAAGGCAAGCAACACCCATTGGTATTTGGATAGCGGGTGTTCAAAGCATATGACGGGAGACATAACCAAATTTACATCATTTACTCCCAAACGAAAAGGAAGCGTCACCTATGGAGACAACACTAAGGGAAGAATCCTAGGCATTGGAAATATTGGTAAGAACTCTTCCACATCCATAAGTGATGTATTGTATGTTGAAGGCCTCAAACATAATTTACTAAGCATAAGTCAATTATGTGACAAAGGATATAGAGTTTTATTTGAATCAAATTGTTGCATAATTGAGCATAAGACCAATAAGGAAATTAAGTTTGTAGGCCAAAGAATTGATAATATTTACATGATTGATATGGATAGTTTGTCTACAAATGATGAACAATGCTTCATTTCAAAAGAGGATGAAACATGACTATGGCATAGAAGAATAGCTCATATACATGTAGACCACTTGAACAAACTTGTTTCTAAAGATTTAGTAATTGGTCTACCAAAGCTTAAATTTGAAAATAGATTTTGTGATGCATGTCAAAAGGGAAAACAAGTAAAGGCATCTTTTCAATCCAAAAACATTGTTTCTACTCAAAGGCCTTTACAACTTTTGCACATGGACTTATTTGGACCATCCAAAATCAAAAGCTTTGGAGGTAATTACTATAGTCTAGTTATAGTAGATGACTATTCAAGATATACATGGACATTGTTTCTTGCTCATAAAAATGAAGCATATCATGCATTCAAGAAACTTGCAAAGATTATCCAAAATGAGCAAAACTCAAAAATTGCATCCATTAGAACCGATCATGGGGGAGAATTTGAAAATCAATCTTTTGAAAAGTTTTGCGAAAAACATGGTATTAATCACAACTTTTCAGCTCCTAGAACTCCACAACAAAATGGAGTAGTTGAAAGAAAGAATAGATCTTTAGTGGAGCTTGCTAGAACCATGCTAAATGAAAACAATATTACAAAACATTTTTGGGCCGATGCGGTAAACACCGCGTGTTATGTTATGAATAGATGTTTGATAAGGCCTATTTTAAAGAAAACCCCCTATGAGTTTTACAAGGGTAGAAAACCCAACATTGCATACTTTCATATTTTTGGATGTAAATGTTTTGTGCTCAACAATGGAAAGGATAATCTAGGAAAGTTTGATGCAAAATCTGATGAGGCAATCTTCCTAGGATATTCTCAATCAAGTAAATCTTATAGAATCTTCAACAAACAAACAAATACCATTGAGGAATCTATTCATGTCAAATTTGATGAAAATAGCCATAACCCTCCGAGAAAGGAAGATGTTGATGATCTTGTAGGTACTTTCCAAGAAATGAACTTGCAAGACAAAGAAGGAGAAGTCAACAATGATGGAGGTGCAACACAAATTGAGAGACAACAAGATTGGGTAACATTGAAGGATCATCCCTTGGACAAAATCATTGGAGAAATAACCAAAGGGGTAAGTACTCGAAACTCCATTAGAAATGCATGCAATCACTTGGCTTTTGTATCCCAAATAGAACCCAAAAATATTGACGAAGCCATTATTGATGAACATTGGATGTTGGCCATGCAAGAAGAGTTAAACCAATTTGAAAGAAATGAAGTTTGGGAACTTGTGCCAAGACCCAATAATCATCTAATAATAGGCACCAAATGGGTTTTTAGAAATAACCTAGATGAAAATGGTATAATAACTAGAAACAAAGCTAGACTAGTTGCAAAGGGGTACAACCAAGAAGAAGGAATAAACTATGAAGAAACATATGCTCCCGTAGCTAGGTTAGAAGCTATTAGATTATTGCTAGCTTTTGCATGTTGTATGGATTTCAAATTGTATCAAATGGATGTCAAAAGTGCGTTCTTAAACGGCTACATTCAAGAAGAAGTTTATGTAGATCAACCTCCCGGTTTCGAAAATCATATATTTCCAAACCATGTCTTCAAATTGAGAAAAGCCTTATATGGTTTGAAGCAAGCTCCAAGAGCTTGGTATGAAAGATTAAGCAAATTCCTTTTAGAACACAACTTTGAAAGAGGAAAGGTTGATACTACACTGTTTATAAAACGCAAACAAAATGACATCCTTGTTAGTCCTCAAATTTTCAATAAAATCTAAAATAAAAATTTCATAAAAATTATAAAAATTAGTCTAATTTGTTAGAAAATTAGGATTTAAATTCAATAAATGAGTGTTGTTGGAAATAATCTGCCCTTGATCAATTTTCTCTAGTTTTGCAGTGAAAAAGTTAAAAAATCAAGAGAAAATTACACTGGAGATCTGACGCGTAGCCTCACACCACGCGTAGCATCAAGTGCTATTTTTGATGCTGACGCTACGCATCACAGCCACGCGTAGCGTCAGTGCTGCGTTGTCTCCACTCCTACTTTTGGCCAACCACCCCACTTGGACCCAATAATGGGCACTCCACTCAGCCCAAGGGCCACCCCAATCAGCATAACTGGCCAAAACTCGTGGAAACATGTCCAAGTGGCCAGGCATGATCAAGATTAATTATTGAAAGTGGCCATTATCAAGTGTCTAATGGAGGCTGAGTCAGGGATCTGACGCGTAGCGTCACAGGGACGCGTAGCGTCAGCACCCTTGCTCAGCCCTATAAATAGGGCCATCCAACACCATTCATAGCATCCCATTCCATACACTTCTCTTCTCTTCTCTCTTGTGCTCGACTTTGAGTACTTCTTTTGTGAGTTGTAGTTCTAGAATAGTTTTCTAGATACTTGAGTGTGTTTCGGTGTATTGTGATCGTTGTATCGTGAAGTTTCCATCGTCTTCTTCGTAATGTCAAACTCTGTAAGTGTTGTTTTTACTTTTACCATGTGTAACTAATCTGTTTATATTGGAATTGGTGAACTAATCTATTGAGTATAATGTTGTGAATTCGACCTCTGCATGTTTATGATTCAAGTCCATGTTAGTATTTCAACCTTTTATTAATATGAACGTCAAACGGGAGAATGATTTTCATGTGTATCAAAACTGGTTTTATTAGTGTAAATGTCAAACGGGAGAATGATTATTTATGCCGTATTGAAACTTGTTTTGACGAAAGTAAAAAGTTGGAATACCCTTGGTATCTCAATTCTATAGGGGTTGTTAACCATTGTTGCCATAAGGCCAGGTCTTAATGCAAGTTTTTACTGAGAAAGCTCACGAGGGATCGGACTTTACGGTGAATTCTTAGAATTTATATCACGAGGGATCGGTTATAATGATTTTAAGCTGCAATGACATGAAACTTGATGATTAAACATGCATGTTTTGAGTTCCTCATTGTTATTCTAGATTAGGGATCCAATTTCCAACATAATTTGTTTATCTGTGTTTATCTCAAGTATCTTACCTATTCTAGGTTACAATTCAACTTTTTAGATAGATTTTATTTTCTTTTTATCCTATGAATCAGTCAACCATGCTATCTTGTGAATATTGTATAAACTGTACATAAATCATTCTTTTGTTCATAATTTCCTTCATATTTACCATAGTAAGTAGAAGATTACTGTTGTTATTGGACTTTCAATCCCAGTGGAACGATATCTAAATTTTGAAAACTACAAACGATTGGTGCGCTTGCCAATTCACAAAGCCCGGTTACAACCGCGGGCGAACAATCCTCTTGGTACAGATTTATGTAGATGACATAATATTTGGTGCTACTAATGAAAATCTTTGTCAAGAATTTGCCAAGATTATGCAGAATGAGTTTGAAATGTCCTTGATGGGAGAACTCACCTTCTTCCTTGGACTACAAATAAAACAAGCCATTGATGGAACGTTCATTAGCCAAACCAAATACTGTAAGGAACCACTTAAAAGGTTTGGAATGGACAAAGCAAATGAGATAGCTACACCCATGAGCACATCCTGCTATCTAGACAAAGACGAAAAGGGTAAGGACATTGAAATCACCAAATATCGAGGTATGATTAGATCCTTACTATATCTAACTGCGAGTAGACCTGATATTATGTTTGCGGTATGTATGTGTGCTAGATATCAAGCATGTCCTAAAGAATCACATTTGACTGCCGTAAAAAGAATTTTGAAATATCTTGTGGGTACTCAAAATGTTGGTTTATGGTATCCCAAAGGCGTTAAATGTAATCTTTTAGGATATTCTGATTCCGACTTTGCAGGGTGTAAGCTTGATAGAAAAAGTACTAGTGGTACATGCCATTTGCTTGGTAGTTCCCTTGTTTCTTGGCATAGCAAGAAACAAGCAAGTGTTGCTTTGTCAACAGCTGAGGCAGAATATGTAGCAGCTGGTAGTTGTTGTGCTCAAATTCTTTGGATGAGACAACAACTTCTTGATTTTGGTATTTCCTTGAATAAAGTCCCCATTAAATATGATAATACAAGTGCCATTAACATCTCCAAGAATCCAGTAATGCACTCTAGAACCAAACACATTGAGATTAGGCATCACTTTATTAGAGATCATGTGTTAAAAGGGGATTGTGTACTTGAACATGTAGAAACTTCTAAGCAACTAGCTGATATTTTCACAAAACCCTTGGCTAGAGAGCAATTCATTCACATAAGAAGAGAGTTAGGCATTCTTGACATGTCCAGTTGTGTTTGAATCTTTTGATAAGAACCTTGTTGAATGGTATAATGCATGGCATATATCACATTTTATGTTTGGAACCTTGCTGTTTGATATGTTTGAAGTTTTTGACTCCATAATCGATTACATTGTTAATCCCAATCGATTACTAAGCTTCTGTTTCTAAGCTAATCGATTAAAGCTCACCCATAATCGATTACAATCATTCTGTTTCCAAGATAATCGATTATCCATGATCCATAATCGATTATGAAGCTTCTGTTTCAAGTTCAAAACGTTTCCTCTTCTTCATAATCGATTACCACATTGCTCCAATCGATTAGGACGATTCTGTTTCTAAACTAATCGATTACCCTAATCCTATAATCGATTACCTTCTGTATAAAACGTTTGAAATTCCCCAGAAACAGTGATCTAATCGATTACCCCCTGCCTCGTAATCGATTCGTCTGCGTTCTGAAGAGTCAAATGCAACTCCCTAGGCTCACTCGAAACTCTCCCTCTCTTAACTCACTTCACTCCTTTCTAAACTCTCTTTCCTCCTTCCTAAACCTAATTTTCAACTATAAATACCCCCTCATTCACCTTCTCATCTCACACTACCTCCTTTCTCCCAAACCTCTCTAAAACTCTCTAGCACTTATCTCTCTTCATCTCCTTCTTTTTGCATTTTCCACCATGTCTACCTCAAGGAATGTCAAGAGAGCTAGGTCCTCTGCTGCTCAAGCTCATAATCCCCTTTACTTCTCAAGGTTTTTCTCTTCTCCTAGAGATCTTCAGAATTTTATGAAGAATTTTTCTGAAAAGGAGATTATGACCCCTCATTATACCGTTGCTGACACTTTTGACAACCCAAGCCTTACCTTCACCCAAAGCCTCAACCACTACAACCTCTTCCCCTTCCTATCCCTCAAAGAAGAAGAATACTATCCTGAGCTCATTCTACTACAACCTCCGCCTTGTCAATGGGATGGTTGAATCCAAGGTGAAAAACACCACCATCAAACTCTCCAATGCCCAGTTTGCAGAGATTTCCAAACTGCCCCTCAACAATGCTGACTTTGATGGAGGCGAACCCGAGGATGAATGGGGCTTCAATGCTCTAACTGCTCGCCAATCTTTATGGAAAGCTGACCGCCCTAGGAGCAACCACAAACTAGTTGGCCACTTGACCATGAACAACCGGCTGCTCCACTTCTTCTTGGTCAAGATGATTGTTCCCCGTGGTGGGAACTATGCTCTGGTTGAAGAGGATGATGTCCTCTTAATGTGGGCCATGCTGAACCACAAAGAGATCAACTGGGTTCAGTTGATCAAATTCCACATGCGCCATGCCAAGGACCAACAAAAGCTCCCTTATGGTATCCTCCTCACCAAAATTTTCAAATTCTGTGGAGTAGATTTAGCAGGGGAACTCTCTGAGAAAGTGCCCCCTAGAGCTTGCATTGGCACCTATCACCTCACCAAAATGGGTCTTGTTTTCTCAAATGGAGCATGGTATTCATGAATGGAGGGCGTTTATGCCAACATTCCCTTCCAAGCTCCTGCTGAAGAAGCACCTGCTCCTCCTCCTCCTCCACCTCAACCACAAGCTGCACCATCAGCCTCTTCATCTGCACCACAAGCTGACCCATTTGCATCTCTCTACGCCCATCTTGATCGCCGCTTCGATCGAGTTGAAAACTCCCTCCAAGAGTTTTCAATGACCGAGCAGCAACATTTTGAGATGATGCAGCAGCGTTATGAAGAGCTGGCTCACCAAATTGTAGAAATCCGCTTCTTCAACCCGGATAATTAGACTATTAGTTATGTTTTGTTTAGCTGTTGGTTCCTTGTTTTATTTTCTAAATTTTGAATAATTTTACTTCTTGTATTTCCCTTTTTTATTAATTCAATAAAAGTATCTTATTTCAGTTTATATTATTTCTCTTCACTGCTCTAATTATTTTTGATGATTACAAAGGGGGAGAAGAATATATGTTCATTTGTTGGATAATGCTCTGATTTTTGAAAAATATGGATAATATTGATAGATGCTCTGACTACAATTTTGAATATGCTCTCTGTTATTAAAGAATATGGATAATAGATGCTCTGTTAACAAAATTTGAAAAATCTTATCTGTTTGTTAAATTCCTTTTGATAGGGGGAGAATTATAGATAAGAGATAATAAAACAATAGATAAAATGAGATAAGACATTGGCTGCTGAATTGATTTTTGAAATTGGTCATCTGCTATTTGAAAAAGAGATAATGTAGCAGAGTTGTTTTTGCAAAAGATAAGTCTATATTATTTAAACTAACAACCCTCAAGAGATGAACATAGTTGTCATCATCAAAAAGGGGGAGAATGTGTTTGAATATGTTAACAGGTCCAAAAGATGTGCAAGGATTTTGATAATGACAAGTACTCTTGAAGAAACCGATGCAAAAACAAAGACATGAAATCAGAATTGAAGTAACAGCGAAGCTAATCGATTAGGCCATAGATGCTAATCGATTAGGAGCTTTCTGTTTTGGAAGAAATTGCATCAAGTACGATGGCTAATCGATTATGGAAGCTATACAATCGATTAGGAAGCCACTGGAATTTAAGGTAATCGATTGCAAGACATGCTAATCGATTAGGATGCTGCGAAAACAAATTAAATGCATCAGGTACAAGATGCTAATCGATTAGAGGAAGTGAAATAATCGATTAGGAAGTCTCTGACTTGAAGCTAATCGATTACAACGCGAGTGTGTAATCGATTACGCTAGTGGAAAAACAGATTTAAGTGGGAAACCAGGTCATGTCTCCACCATTCTTCAAATTCCCACTAACTGCAACGGGTATGATGGACTAGGGCACTCCTCAACAGCTATCTTAGCTCTATAAATTGAAGAGGAAGACAAGCACAAACACACAACCAAGAAGCAACAATTCATAGCTCTATTTTTGTGCTTTGTAAGCCTATTTCTTGCATATTGTACTTTCACTTGTATATCCTCTCATCTTGAGAGATTAGAATTTGAGAGAGCTTTTCATTTGTATATTTGCTCTATTGAGAGAGTGTATTGATAGTAAACAAACACCAAACACACAAGTTATTCACTCTAGGTTGAGTGGTTGTTCACTCTAGGTTGAGTGGTTACAAAGGTTGTGGACTCAACCTTTGGGATATTGTGAGATTGAGAGATTGGGTGGGTTGCCCTTATACTTGTGAGGATCGGGTTCTTGAGTGTGGGACACTAGGAAGCCGCAATTGCTCAAAGTTGTATCTCTAGTCTACAATAGTGGAAAATCCTCTAAGTGGGTTGCTTAGAGGCGAGACGTACACCGGATTGGGTGGAACTCGTTACATCGGTTTACAAGCTTCTCTTCCTTACTCTTTTACTTCCATACACTGCATATTTGTTGATTGGTATTGTTTGGTTGAGAAGAACATACTTGAACTTGCTTAATTTGCTATACCTTAGACATTGCACACCAAGTGTTTGCTAAATTGCCTCAGCAATACTTACCTCTTGTAGTGCATTGCATATCATTGTTACTTGCTTTCACTTGCATAATCTCATAAACTTGGTTATAGAAATCAATTTCAAAGGTATTCCAAACAAAAGTTTTATAACTCAATTCACCCCCCCTCTTGAGTATTGAGGCCACTTGAACAACAGGTTCAAACTTTGCTCGAATTTTAATTTGGAATTCACTCAGTCAAATTCATTTGGATACATTTACTCGGATTTGCTTTGAAATAATTCAGTCGGCCTTCATTCCTTGAAATGATACACTCGGAAGTGTCTTCTTGCTTTTTACTCGGAATGGCCTTCAGTCGTCAATCAACCCAGTCGGTTGTCTTTACTCGAATCTGGCTGATTGAATTTCCTCTCATGTCCGAGCCTTGCTTTGCTCAAAAATATAGGTTTCTGACCCATTTCACTCGGTATTCTTCGTTGCAGAGATCTCACTCAGACTTAGTATGAAACTGTGAGAATCTGTCCGAGTGTGATTCACGCCTGGTCGGATTTTCCTTGCTTGCTTAAGGCATTACTCAGAAATGCTTTGTTCCACTTGAGAATGCCATCTTCTCTGAGTGAAACCACTCAGATTCCTCCTTAGTTAGCATTTATTCATTTCAGTGGCCTCTTCTACTCGGAATCCATTCACTCAGAACAGCTTTTCACTCAGATTAGTTGCAATCAGAAAGCTCCCACTCGGATTTACTTCAATCAGCAATCCTTTCACTCAGAGAATAGCTTTGGACATATTTATTGGAGGTCAGTTTCCTTTTTTTCACTCGGAATGGACGCAGTCGGGGAAGTTTCCACTCGGAATCACCTCCAACCGAGACTTATTCCATTTCAGCATTGGACCTCGGCCATTTATCACTCGGAATGGCTTTGACAGTGAACTTTCCACTCGGATTTGGCTCCAACAGTGAAGTATTCCACTCGGCAATGCTCCATTCTGAGTCGTTCCACTCGGAAAGGCTCCATTCTGAGCCATTCCACTCGGATTTACCTTCAAAAGTGCAGTATTCCACTCGGCAATGCTCCATTCTGAGTAATTCCACTCGGATTTGGTCCTTTTGAGTCGGATTTTAACATTCTGAGTCGAAATTCAACATTTTTGAGTCGGATTTTAACATTCTGAGTCGGATTTCAGCATAAAAAGAGAGTTCTTTCTACTTTGGGCTTGTTCTTCTTGTTTCTTTATCATTTTATGGTTGTTTTTCTCTTGTTTTTGACCCTTTATTACCTTAATTCTTGTAAAATAACATACCCAAGTAAAATAGAGTGGAAAGAAAGCAAAAATCTCAATAAATAAAGGAAATACAGTGTATAATGATTAAAGTCCTAAGCAAATTAGACCTAATTTATTGTATTATAAAGCACTTATCATTGGCATGCAGGAATGGGATTGAAATCTCATTCATCTTTCGGATTACCCCCTGCAAATTCAGCATTAGAGATGGGAATTTGGGTGATTTCAGAAAGCTGTTGATCAGTGATTTTGAGAGTTACATTCTTGACTCTAGCCTCCAAAATGCCATCAACAATTTTGAGGTTTCAAAAGAATACCCTTATTAATTCAGGATAATAAAACTCTTCCTTGAGAGTGAGGAATGGAAGGAGATTGTAGTGGTGAAGGAGTTGGGTGAAGGTAAAACAAAGGTTCTCAAAAGTTTGGGCGTCAATAAAGTGAGGAGTGATTATATCCTTCTCCAAAAATTTCTTTATGAAATTTTAGAGGTCTCTTGGTGAAGTGAAGAACCTAGAGAAATCTAGAGGATTGTTGGGTTGGTTCATGGAGGACCTAGCCCTCTTCACTTGTCTTGATGAAGACATGATGGAGAATGAAAGATGAAAAGAATGAGAGATTTTGAGAAAGATTGGAGAAGAGGCAATGGAGTGATAGTGTGAGATGGAAGAATGAAGAAGGGGTATTTATAGGAGAGAGATAGGGTTTAGAGATGAGAAAATGAGTAAATAGGGTAAGTGAGTGGTTGGGCCATTGGAAATCACATGGATTCTGCATTAAAATTGGCACCTGATACGATGCTAATCGATTAAGTCCTAGGGACTAATCGATTAGGGTGCGTTTCTGGGGAAGATGAAACGTTGTTGCACAGAGGTAATCGATTATGGCCGGTGGCGTAATCGATTACGTTAAAAACAGAAACTTTGTAATTGATTAGGAGGAGATTCTAATCAATTACCTGGAAGGCAAAGCGCCAGTAATCGATTTGCTTGAAGGGCTAATCGATTGTACAAGAAACAGAGAGTGTGTAATCGATTAGATATGAGAAGCTAATCTATTATTGATGAAACAATGAGTATGTAATCGATTATAGAGGAGAGTATAATTGATTAATTAGAAAACAGAGAGTGGGTAATCGATTACGTTGAACATGGTAATCAATTAGGGATGCCCAAAACTGTTCTAAACTTGCAGATTTCAAGTGAGACATTAACCAATCAATATATTATACATTAATCAATGATTTGCTTAATGAACACACTGTAACTCAAATTATCAAGATCATTCAACATTCAAACACAATTTGAAATGTCTAAGATTCCTAATTCTCTTCTAGTGTGTATGAATTGTTCCTTTGCAAGTGGTTTGGTGAATATATCAGCAAGTTGTTTAGTGGTTTCAACATGTTCAAGCACACAATCACCCTTTAATACATGATCCCTAATGAAATGATGTCGAATCTCAATATGTTTGGTTCTAGAATGCATTACAGGATTCTTTGAAATATTAATAGCACTCGTGTTATCATATTTTAGAGGCACATGGTCTAGCATAACACCAAAATCTAGAAGTTGTTGTCTCATCCAAAGGATTTGAGCACAACAACTACCATCTACAACATATTCTACCCCAGTTGTTGATAATGCAACACTCACTTGTTTCTTACTATGCCAAGATACAAGAGAACTACCAAGCAAGTGACAAGTACCACTAGTACTTTTTCAATCAAGCTTACATCCTACAAAATCAGAGTCAAAATATCCAACTAGAATACATTCAACCCCTTTGGGGTACCATAAACCAACATTTTGAGTTCCAACTAGATATTTCATTATTCTTTTTACTGCAATAAGGTGTGATTCTTTTGGGCATGCTTGATACCTTGCACACATACAGACAACAAACATGATATCCGGTCTACTAGCGGTTAAGTAAAGTAAGGATCCAATTATACCTCTATATTTTGTGAGTTCAACATCCTTACCTTTCTCATCTTTATCCAAATAGCATGAAGTGCCCATAGGTGTGGCAATATCATTTGCCTTGTCCATGTTAAATTTCCTAAGCAACTCCTTGCAATATTTTGATTGACTAATGAAGGTGCCTTCTTTTGTTTGCTTAATTTATAGTCCTAGGAAGAATGTAAGTTCCCCCATCATAAACATCTCTAATTCGTCCTGCATTAGCTTCATTTGCTGCTTATATGGAATGTTAGGGGTTCCATTGAGCGGGCCCCAGTGGGAGGGCGACCCAGTGCATGGGTATATTATTGTATTTCCCTAGTGATTCTGGGAATCATGAAGCTGTTCATAGTTCGGTGATGAGGCACCCTATGTGGCGGGCCTAGTAGGCGGGTGGCTCTATGGTGAGCGAGTTACCTCAGTGTTCAATGGGGCACGGCTCTCTTGACGTGGGTTCGGGAGGGACCTGTAGCACTTTGGCAAGTACGGCCATGTTGTTAGTCCGCAGTCATAGGGTGACTAGTGTTAGTCCTCAAATTTAAAATAATATCATTAATAAAAATTTTGTAAAAATAATAAAAATTAGCTTAATTTGTTAGAAAATTAGGTTTTAAATTCAATAAATAGATGTTGTTGGAAATAATCTGCCCTTGATCAATTTTCTCTAGTGAAAAAGTAAAGAATTTAAAGAGGAAAATAAAGATCTGGAGAGCTGACGCGTAGCATCAACCCTACACGTAGCGTGGGGATTTCTGTTGCTGACGCTATGCATCACAGCCACGCGTAGCGTCAGAAGCTACGTGGACTCCACTTCCAGGTGGCCAAGCACTTAGCCTTTGACCCATGGCCTCTCCACTTTGCATAAATGGACACACCGAATTGGGGGACAAGAACAAATGGCAAGGCATGATTGATTTAATAATTCCATAGTGGACACTTCAAGCTGTGTTTAATAAAGGCTGACTCAGGGACCTGACGCGTAGCGTCAGGCTGGCGCGTAGCTTCAGGACCCTTCCTCAGCCCTATAAATAGGGCCATTTTCCACACTTCATGGCATACCTATCTCATATTCTGAGTTCTCTTCTCTTCTTATACACTCGTGTTTGAGTGTTTCTTTTGTGAGTTTGTAGTTCTAGAATAGTTTTCTAGATACTTGAGAGTGTTGTGTAGTATTGTGATCGTTGTATTGTGAAGTTTCCATTGCCTTCATAATGTTAATCTCTATAAGTGTTGTTTTTACTTTTACCATGTGTAACTAATCTGTTTATGTTGGAATTGGCGAACTAATCTATTGAGTGTGATGTTGTGAATTCGACCTCTGCATGTTTATGATTCAAGTACATGTTAGTATTTCAATCTTTTATTAGTATGAATGTTTTATTACTATGAATGTCAAACGGGAGAATGATTATTCATGCCGTATTGAAACTTATTTTAACGAAAGTAAAAGTTGGAATACCCTTGGTATCTCAATTCTATATAGGTTATTCACCATTGTTGCCATAAGGCCAGGTCTTAATGCAAGTTTTTACTGAGAAAGCTCACGAGGGATCGGACTTTACGGTGAATTCTTAGAATTTATATCACGAGGGATCGGTTATAATGATTTTAAGCTGCAATGACATGAACTTGATGAATAAATATGCATGTCTTGAGTTCCTCCATTGTTATTCTAGATTAGGGATCCAAATTCCAACATAATGTGTTTATCTCAAGTATCTTAGCTATTCTAAATTGTAACTCAACTTTTTAGATAGATTTTATTTTCTTTTTACCACATGAACAACTCAATTATGCAATCTTGTGAATATTGTATAAATTGTATATAAATCATTCTTTTATGTATAAGTTTTATTAAAGTTTACTATAGTAACTAGAAAATTACTGTTAGTTATTGGACTTTCAATCCCAGTAGAACTATATCTAAATTTGAAAACTACAAACAATTGGTGCGCTTGTTGTTAACCCAGCAATAGTGTCTCAACTGTTTGTTTTTACCACCGGGTTGTTAATTGGCAAGCGCACCAATTGTTTGTAGTTTTCAATATTTAGATATCGTTCCACTGGGATTGAAAGTCCAATAACAACAGTAATTTTCTATTCACTATGGTAAATATGAAGAAAGTTATAGACAAAAGAATGATTTATATATAATTTATACAATATTCATAGGATAGCATGGTTGAGTTGTTCATGAGATAAAAAGAAAATAAAAATCTATCTAAAAAGTTGAGTTGCAATCTAGAATAGGTAAGACACTTGAGATAAACAAATTATGTTGGAAATTGGATCCCTAATCTAGAATAACAATGAGGAACTCAAGACATACATATTTAATCATCAAGTTTCATGTCATTGCAGCTTAAAATCATTATAACCGATCCCTCGTGATATAAATTCTAAGAATTCACCGTAAAGTCCGATCCCTCGTGAGCTTTCTCAGTAAAAACTTGCATTAAGACCTGGCCTTATGGCAACAATGGTTAACAACCCCTATAAAATTGAGATACCAAGGGTATTCCAACTTTTACTTTCATCAAAACAAGTTTTAATACGGCATGAATAATTATTCTCCCGTTTGACATTCACACTAATAAAACAAGTTTCAATACATATGAAAATCATTCTCTCGTTTGACGTTCATATTAATAAAAGATTGAAATACTAACATGGACTTGAATCATAAACAAGCAGAGGTCGAATTCACAACATTATACTCAATAGATTAGTTCACCAATTCCAATATAAACAAATTAGTTACACATGGTGAAAGTAAAAACAACACTTACAGAGGTTGACATTACGAAGACGATGGAAACTTCACGATACAACGATCACAATACACCACAACACTCTCAAGTATCTAGAAAATTATTCTAGAACTATAAACTCTGAAAGAAATACTCAAAACTCGAGTATAGAAGAGAGGAAAGAACTCTGAATGTAGAGAATGGGATACTATGAATGGTGTTGGATGGCCCTATTTATAGGGATGAGCAAGGGTGCTGACGCTACGCGTCAGTCCCCTAACTCAGCCTCCATTAACGCAGCTGGTAGTGGCCACCTTGAAATATTGTATTCAATCATGCTTGGCCATGTGTCCCTGTCTCCATTGCGTTTTGGCCATTTGTGCTGAGTGGAGTGGCCAATAATGGGTCACTAGGTGAGTACTTGGCCAGCTTGGCTGTGGAGTCCACGCAGCACTGACGCTATGCGTGGATGTGACGCGTAGCGTCACCATCAAAAGTAGCTATGGACGCTACGCGTGGGATTAATGCTATGCGTCAGATCCTCCAGTATAATTTTCTCTTGAATTCTTTACTTTTTCACTGCAAAACTAGAGAAAATTGATCAAGGGCAGATTATTTCCAACAATATCTATTTATTGAATTAAAACCTAATTTTCTAACAAATTATCCAAATTTTTTATTATTTTTATAAAATTTTTATTAAAAGATTTATTGTAAATTTGAGGACTAACACTTGCCAATTAATAGCCCGATAGTAAACACACAGAGTTAACAAGTTTTTTTACTACTATCCCGGGGCTAACAACTAGTGCTACAGATGGGCGAGAGCGGTTTGGTACTAGTAAAATATGATGCTGAACATGCATGCAATTGGATATAAGTGTACATATTTTACTACTACAGTAGGGGCATAGTAACACACTTATACTTGTCCCACAATTGATTATATTGTTCTCCTACAGTTGGATCCGCACTTGAAAATAATTCCGTTATGCATATGCATCAGCTTTAAGAGCATTTGCATATAGCCGAGATATGCCTAGTTGATAGCCGAGATGGCGATGGATGATGGATGAATAGAGAGAAAGTAAGGCAAGGTGCTAACATTTAATATGTGATAATTATTGAAAATGTAAGGATATGTATATATGATATTACCTTGTGAATATGTGTATTCAGACGTGTATTGTACTGAGAAGGATTAATGTGTCATGTGTGTGGTGTTATCCTAAATTTGAATGCAATTCATACATGTATAAATCTCATCATAATGTATGACTTTAATTCATTTGGATTATGTTACTCACCTCCCTATTGTCATTTTTAAGGTTGATGTAGGTGCGATGAATCCTTACACTTTTTGGAGGTTGAGTATTGGAGAAGGTAAATATGAAGGGAGATGTGGATGAGCCTTGGCCGGCATATATGTATTCATTTTGTATGGTACACAATGTGTGTATGCTTATTTTGAAATTAATTTGACAATGGATGATTTTGGGACGTCATGTAGGAAAATTAGACCGGATGTGTGTGGCTAATTTTCATTAATGACCTTGAAAATGTATAAATGATGTTATTATTATTTATGAAAATATATTCTGTTGTTAAACAAACTGATGAAGTATCCTTCATCCTCTCTTGGTAAATATTTTAATCACTCTTGAAATTATTTTATCTTCCGTTTTTTCCCTTGTGACAGCCTCAAGTTTGGTCGTCTGAGATGCACTCTGATACCGTCCTCATATCTTCATATATGAGATCAGTTATTCAATGATCCAGGGTAATTACTTAGTATTTTATATGTTGAATTCCTTCTACTTTAATTATTTTAAATTGCGAAAACTTAGCCCCTGTTTTTGAAATGGAAACTGGGGTGTTACAACTTGGTATCAGAGTATTGATTACTCACTGTTTTGTATTGTGTTTGATATTAAGCCCGGCCAGGCATTTCCTTTCCATATTTACCTTCAGATTGTGAATATATTATGATGGTATTTATATTGATGATAGTTAAATAATGATTGATGTATATTGAGGAAAGAAATGTTAGCCAAGGCCTCGATACTCAAGAGGGGGGGTGAATTGAGTATTTCAAATTTTCGTGCGGAATCCCTTTCAAAACGGTAAGTAGTACACAAATGATGCAATATAAAAGATGTAATAATTATGAAGCACATTTCATACTAAAACATTTTAAGTTGAATGGACTATGTTCAAGAATTGATTTTGATAAGTAAAGCAAGTTATTAGTTTAGGCAATTCTTGAAACACTTGTCATGCAATAAAAAATAAGTATAACTTGAACAACTTCTAACAAATTAATTAAGCATGATAGTTTTACCAATTTGTTAACACCAATATTTTTCTTCCTCAATAATTAAATCCAACAATGTTTAAGACATTTGATTCAAGGATTTAATTTAACAACAATGTTATCCAATATAGTTTGCAACTTATAGCATGCACTTAGTCCAATTTAATTAGGAATGATACAATGAATCAAGTGAGTAATTTAAGTGCACAAATTAAATGAGTTTAGGGAAGAGAGAATTTGCAAACCGATATAACGAGTTCCACCACACCGGTGTACGTCTCGCCTTCAAGCAACCCACTTGAAGGATTTCCACTATTGGAGATTAGAGATACAACTTTGAGCAATCGCGGCTTCCTAGTGTCCCACACTCAAGAACCCAATCCTCACAAGTACAAGGGCACCCCACCCAATCTCTCAATCTCACAATTACAAGGTTGAACCCTCAACCCAAACCTCTAGGAATTTTGGTGTTTGATGGTTACAATGATAACTCTCCAATAGAGTGGATACACAACTTAAAGCTCATACAAAAATAACTCTCAAAGAGAGGATATACAAATTTAGCTCACAAATTTCTTTCTCTCTAACTCTTAAATAACTCACTAAGAGAATATGCCAATATAGAACAAGAGAGAATGAGTAGAAGAGAATGAAGCAAGGAGGAAGAAGTAAGCAAATGGAAATGCTTCAATTGCTTGGTGTGTCATTTGCCTTCAACTTCTTCTCTATTTATAGGCTCCAATGGCATGTCATGTTGCAATATTAAATTCCTTGGGAGCTTGAACTTGGAACATGTGTGTCTCCATTCAAAATGGCATTGCAATTCCAATGAGCTTTTAATGTCTCCAAGAAGAACATGGCATGTGCATCAAGAAGCATGTTTCTCTTAATTCAAATTAATTGCATTTCCAATGTGACACATGCATGTGGAGAGGGACAAAGTGTGAAGCATTGCCTTGAACTTTCCAATTTGATTCAACCGAAGGAAGCATTGAGTCTGCGCATGAATTTTTCCTTCTGACAGCCTTAAGAATCGATTCAAGATAGAGGAGAATCGATTCAAGCAATTAAATTAATGTTACTGGGCAAATTTCCACGTGAGAATCGATTCAAATGAGAGGGGAATCGATTCATGCTTTGAATTTTCAATTTCCTGGACCCTGTACCCGTGTGAATCGATTCACACCATGATTGAATCGATTCAGCCCTGCAAAATTCCAATTCTGGGCACTTGAAAAACGTATGAATCGATTCATTGTTTTTTGCCTTGCATAATGAATCGATTCATGCACCTGTTGCATGAATTCTTGCACTTTGTTTTACCCTTTATAATATTTGATGAGTCATGACTTCAATCCTTTGATCCTAAGGCACTTTGATAAATTTATTTCACCAAATTTGAGCTTCTTTAAATGCCTTAAACATTTCTTTGTAATTCATCAATTTTCCATCATCAAACATAATTAATTCATCCATAAATATATATGTTTGATCTTGATCCTTCATTTGTTGTGTCATTATCAAAACCTACATCAACATAAAATTACATTCTCCCCCTTTTTGATGATGACAACAAATGCTTGTCTCTTGGGGTGTTAGTATCACAACAATTCAAATATATTGCAAGAAAGACTTGCCTTATCACATACAATTTGATACCAATTGTTGATGAAATCATAGGCACAAGTTAAGAAGAGAATATTAAGGATAAAAGGTCTCTCCCCTTTAATAAGGTCTCTCCCCCTTAATATATGTTCTTTCCTTTTTGATCATCTCCCCCTTAATCATACAATAGATACCAATCATACAATAGATACCACAAAATAGTTCATCTAATTTTTAGAGTATAGTGGTAGTGTATATCTTCTCCCCTTTTCTTATATATTTCTCTCTTTATATCTCTCCCCCTTTGTAAAAGACTTTATTCCATTTAGGGTGTATATATATCTTCCTATAATCTTCTCCCCCTTTGGCATCATCAAAAACTTTCCTTATGATAAAACATTAGTCATAGTAATTCTCCTCTTTTTGGCATCAATAACATTTTATCCTTTTTACTAATCCTTTCACTAATCTCTCCCCCTTTGGCATCATCAAAAAGATCATCATCTTAATTATATTCTATTGCCATTAACATATAAACTCATGTAATCGAATAAGAGAGATTTAGAGCAAATAAAGGATTTCAAATCAAAGTTCATATCATGATCAAGTGTGTATGCCAATTTGATGCATTTAGAGTCACTAATCAATCACATAGTTCATTCATCAAGTAAGCATATAATTGATTGCTAAATCATTTTCAAACATGTAATTGATATCACAAGTATGGTAAGCGTCACATGATTCTTTCCAAATAAGCAAACATATCATTTCAAATAAGCACATCATCATTTTAACTAAGCACATAGTTTTCTCCTTGATATCATCAAGAATATCAAAAATATATACCACTTAGAGATATATGCATTCATTATTGAAAGTGTGAGTATGTATTTACTTTAAAAAAAATTGTATTTATATCACAAAGTGAAGCACTATGTTCAAAGAAATGAAAACTTTATGAAAGAAATAAGTAAAAATCTTTAAGTACAAGATTTTCAAAAAATTATGTTCAAAGTGTAAGTGAATGTGACAAAAGATAAGCCAATTTAAGCAATTTCTAAAATTCCTAATTCCTTTATGTCCGTCTCCCTTTTTGGCATTACTAAATGCACAAGAATAATTTTCCAATTAAGCATATAGGAGAAATAGAAACAAGATTGTAAGCATAAGTACCACGATCATAATTATAAGGAGGTGAAATCAAGGATAATCATTATTCATATGTGTGTGCTCCCCCTTACTATTGTAATTGATGTCACTTGTAAAAACATATACCACTTATTAACATATGAAATCAATTTGATGAAGTTTGATATCAATTGTTGAATACATGTCATGCATTTAATAGATACTAATTGTTTGAAAGATATACCAATTGTTAAAAGATCATAATGTATCATGCAAGATATATCTCCTCCTTAGTCATTTAATAGATACCAATTGATATTTTATCCCTCTTTGACATATATTGATACCAATTGTTATAAGTAATAACTCTAAATGATGCCAATTGTTATGAACCCAATTACACTAATTTGATAAAGTCTAATACCAATTGTTATTAACACATGTAATTTAATACCAATTGAAATTGAATACCAATTGTTATTAACTTCAATCAAGTTAAGCACCAAACATATATAATTGAATACCAATTGTTAAGCTAATTGATGTAATTCTTAAGCTAATTGATACCAATTGTTCATGTTGGCCTTATTTAGCAAGTTTGATACCATTTGTTTATTTCTTAAGCACTTTATCACCTTTTAATAGATACCACTTATGCAATGAATAGAAGTCATAATATGAATAGATACCACTCAAGAGTTAGATACCAAATGTATATAAAATTCACTAATCAATCATTAATCAAAGTGGTAATCATAGAAGAATTTTCAACAATATGCACTCAAATATAGGTATCATAGAAATGATGGAATGATTAATACAACATGTTGGCTTACTCATTCATTTGTATTGTAACACATGCCAATTTTATGACCCTTTTATGTCAAACATTCTTTTCTTGATCAACACCATTTATTTCTTATTCATTGTCCATGCCATTTGTTGCTAGTATCTAGTCATGATATCACTAGATGGATTTGCCAATTTAAGTTCTTGATATCAATTATAGACATTTAAGCATATTATCACAAGATTGATGACTTTCAAGCATACATCATAATGTTGTTCAAAAATTCTTTTCAATCTCAATGATGTATATATTCAAGTTTTTTTTCATATTCAAGATCATGCATCATCAAACATATAGTGTAACTCAAGATAGATGCCAATTTGCTCAAGCATGGTGTATCAAGGAAGGTCATGTCATGTATTATAATGCATTATCCTTTAATATACCAAGTATTGTGACATATCATACATTGTCTCTTAGTGTATGCCTATAATGTTACTAGTTATTTAAAGTCTAGGCAATCATACATAGAGCATACATACTTTCTCCTTAGGCATTATCAAAACCAATATATAATTGCATAGAAAATATTTTGCCTAAGATTGTCAACTTTGTAAAACATGTAAGCATAACATAGTCCTCACTTAAAGCAACTTTAAGGTTGTCATAATCAACTTGTCATAACATTGATATGAAGTTTAATGCCATTTGTTATGAAAAGATACTTGCTTGTTAGGAAAAATGATATATCACTTGTATACAACATATGTATTTATCATCAAGGCATAGTGACAAGTATATAATCAAGAATATGTCCTCATGATCTCTTCCTCTTACTAATTCAATTGATACCATTGTTAAAGGAAGATGTTTGTCACTTAGATACCACTAGTTAACTAACATATTTCTTGTTCAATAAATGATACATCATCAAGTATTCATGTTCAATCAAAAATACATGTCATAAAGAATTCATACATTATCAAGGATTCATAATGCATACATCATCCAAATTTATTCATCAAGAGTTCATACATCATTTTGAATCTAAGCATCACAATTTAACATTTCAACACTTTGATGTTTCAATCCTTTCTAACATACATGGATAAATATATCTTAAGTTTTTCATAGAATCAAACATATTATCCAAGCAATTATTCATCAAACTTTATACCAATCATTTAAATCAAAGTCATGCATACACATCATTGACCCTAAGATTTCAATTATTTAATTATCCATTTCAAAACACCTTTCATGTTCAACCATATCAAATCAAAGTTTGATTTTCACACATCAAAATTCATTATGAACAAGTATAGAATTATTTAGACATTTCTAAAAATTCTCAATAAATTATCAATCAAGTCCATAGATGTTTCAACATAATCAAGCATACAAAACACATAGCAAGCATGATATTTGACTAACTAGAGTAAGGATCCGATCGTACCTTGTAGTTGTGTAAAGCCTTACGTTCTTATCCTTTTCATCCCTTGTTCTTTTAGGTAAAGATTGTGAATCTTGATTCCTTGGTTATTCGTCAATGAGAAATTGCCGATTGAAATATCCCTACAAAGTTTAAGGTTTTTGTGGTACCCTTTTAAAAGTTGGGTCCTTTCTTGTTAGTTTAGGATTTCAAAGTTGTTTTTGGAATCCATACCTTTCTCATACACTTTTGACGAGATTTCTTTATAAAACAATTAGAAGATATATGACCATATATTCTACAATAAAAACATGTTGCATCCAAAGAGTAAGTCATAGTAGAATTGTAATAGTTCTTATTATGTTCTATATGATTCCTTTTAAAACAATTAATCATAGAGTTTCCTTTTCTTTCATGGTTTGTGCATCTTAGAGAGGATTTGGATTTTTCTTTGTAGGAAGCAAAAGGATTCTTGTAATGAACTATTTTTCTTCTATCAAGTGTATGCTTTTGATCTTCAAGAGGTGCACTTAGATTCCTTTGACTACTTGTAAGCTTACTAAGTGCTTCTTTTAATTCTTTATTCTCATTTTCAAGAAGCATACATTTGTCAATTAGCATACAATCTTTATTTCCATTACAAGTCCTAGGAGATGCATTTGAAGCTACTAATTTATCATTTTGAGCTCTAAGATATTCTTTTTCTATGTGAACATCATGCAATTCTTTTTCAAGCTTCAAAATGGTTTGTTTTGAGCATGCATATTTCTTTGATAACAAGACAAATTTCTCATGCAATTCTTTAAAAGCTTCTAGCAATTCATCTTTATCAATTTCATCATCACTATCATCGCTAAAAGCATTTAAAGAGCATACCTCATCATCTTGAGAGTGCTTTGTCATTAGGCATGCAATTTCTTCTTCCTTCTCGTTGGTCTCTTTTTTAATGCTTCTTTCGAATTCTTCATCTTGACTAGAAAGAGTACTAATTCTTGCATCTTTATCATCATTAGTATTTCCATAAATTGTTTCAAGAGTTTCCCACATTTCTTTAGCATTGTTACAAGTAATAACTCTAGAAACATCATTAGGTTCTAATGCTAATGTGATAAGAATTTTAGCTCTAAGATTAAATTGTACCTTTCTTTCTTCTTCCTTAGTCCATAAGTTCATGGGCTTCATGCATTCTATATTATCAACAATGTATTTAGGAATGAAAGGACCAAATTGAATAGCATTCCATACCTTGAGGTCATAGGCTTGGATAAAGATTTTCAACCTTTCTTTCCAAATAACAAAGTCTTTACCATTGAAGATTGGTGGTCTATTTATTATTTCACCTTGTGGAAATGCATCATAAGAAGTGGAGGCCATCTTGATCTCTTGAAGCGGTTAAGCTTGATCTTCCAAGAGTCAAGCTCTGATACCAATTGTTAGCCAAGGCCTCGATACTCAAGAGGGGGGGTGAATTGAGTATTTCAAATTTTCGTGCGGAATCCCTTTCAAAACGGTAAGTAGTACACAAATGATGCAATATAAAAGATGTAATAATTATGAAGCACATTTCATACTAAAACATTTTAAGTTGAATGGACTATGTTCAAGAATTGATTTTGATAAGTAAAGCAAGTTATTAGTTTAGGCAATTCTTGAAACACTTGTCATGCAATAAAAAATAAGTATAACTTGAACAACTTCTAACAAATTAATTAAGCATGATAGTTTTACCAATTTGTTAACACCAATATTTTTCTTCCTCAATAATTAAATCCAACAATGTTTAAGACATTTGATTCAAGGATTTAATTTAACAACAATGTTATCCAATATAGTTTGCAACTTATAGCATGCACTTAGTCCAATTTAATTAGGAATGATACAATGAATCAAGTGAGTAATTTAAGTGCACAAATTAAATGAGTTTAGGGAAGAGAGAATTTGCAAACCGATATAACGAGTTCCACCACACCGGTGTACGTCTCGCCTTCAAGCAACCCACTTGAAGGATTTCCACTATTGGAGATTAGAGATACAACTTTGAGCAATCGCGGCTTCCTAGTGTCCCACACTCAAGAACCCAATCCTCACAAGTACAAGGGCACCCCACCCAATCTCTCAATCTCACAATTACAAGGTTGAACCCTCAACCCAAACCTCTAGGAATTTTGGTGTTTGATGGTTACAATGATAACTCTCCAATAGAGTGGATACACAACTTAAAGCTCATACAAAAATAACTCTCAAAGAGAGGATATACAAATTTAGCTCACAAATTTCTTTCTCTCTAACTCTTAAATAACTCACTAAGAGAATATGCCAATATAGAACAAGAGAGAATGAGTAGAAGAGAATGAAGCAAGGAGGAAGAAGTAAGCAAATGGAAATGCTTCAATTGCTTGGTGTGTCATTTGCCTTCAACTTCTTCTCTATTTATAGGCTCCAATGGCATGTCATGTTGCAATATTAAATTCCTTGGGAGCTTGAACTTGGAACATGTGTGTCTCCATTCAAAATGGCATTGCAATTCCAATGAGCTTTTAATGTCTCCAAGAAGAACATGGCATGTGCATCAAGAAGCATGTTTCTCTTAATTCAAATTAATTGCATTTCCAATGTGACACATGCATGTGGAGAGGGACAAAGTGTGAAGCATTGCCTTGAACTTTCCAATTTGATTCAACCGAAGGAAGCATTGAGTCTGCGCATGAATTTTTCCTTCTGACAGCCTTAAGAATCGATTCAAGATAGAGGAGAATCGATTCAAGCAATTAAATTAATGTTACTGGGCAAATTTCCACGTGAGAATCGATTCAAATGAGAGGGGAATCGATTCATGCTTTGAATTTTCAATTTCCTGGACCCTGTACCCGTGTGAATCGATTCACACCATGATTGAATCGATTCAGCCCTGCAAAATTCCAATTCTGGGCACTTGAAAAACGTATGAATCGATTCATTGTTTTTTGCCTTGCATAATGAATCGATTCATGCACCTGTTGCATGAATTCTTGCACTTTGTTTTACCCTTTATAATATTTGATGAGTCATGACTTCAATCCTTTGATCCTAAGGCACTTTGATAAATTTATTTCACCAAATTTGAGCTTCTTTAAATGCCTTAAACATTTCTTTGTAATTCATCAATTTTCCATCATCAAACATAATTAATTCATCCATAAATATATATGTTTGATCTTGATCCTTCATTTGTTGTGTCATTATCAAAACCTACATCAACATAAAATTACAAGAAACATAAGGTTTCTAATTATGTTTGTGTTGTGTGTATAGAGTAATTTATGGCGAATAGGCATACTATTGTCGCAGCCGTTATGGCTGAAGCCTTCAATCGATTTACTGATATCTTAAAATGGCAACAACAACCCACTGGTCAGCCAAATCATGGTCTTGACCGATTTCTCAAGCGGAAGCCTTCTGAATTTCACGGGGGCTATAAACCGGGAGATGCTTATGTTTGGATTCGTGACTTAGAACGGATATTCACAAGTATGGAATATACTGAAGCTCAGAAGGTCAAATACGTAGTGTTTATGATCCGAGATGAAGCTGAATCTTGGTGGATTCTTACTCGTAGGCGTATGAATTGTGGCTCATACTCCTTTAGATTGGGAGAATTTTAAGGTAGAGTTTCTTAGGAAATAATTTCTTGAAAGCTATAAGAACAAGAAGGAGCTTGAGTTTATGGAGCTCAAACAATGAAGTATGTCGGTGGAGGAATATGCCTCAAGGTTCGGAGAACTGTGTATTTTACCCTCCTTTCCAACAGAAAGGTACTGAAGCTTCGAAATACATCAAATTTGAGAATGGATTACGCCAAGAGATCAAGAAGGCGATCTGTCATCAAGAGATTAGGAGCTTTCCTACTCTTGTGAACAAATGTAGAATCTTTGAAGAGAACGATGTGGTGCCCAAGATGATGCTAGACATGACCAAAGGTTGAAGGGCCAATCCCTTAGCTTCAAGAAGAGGGGTGATTAAAAGAAAAATAGATAATTTATGTGTGGTTCCTCTTCTTTTAGAGGCAGGCACGGTGGTGGAAGACACTGCACAAATGGTGGCCGAGGTGGTGGCCAAGGTATTCACTGTTTTCAATGTGGTGAAAACCATTTGGCTCGTGAATGTAATCATGAGGAGACGGTGGTATGTTATAGATGTAAACAACCAGGGCTTATTCGTCCCGATTGTCCCTTGAATGCCATGGATATAGTGGTGTGTAATGATGGAAACTAGGGTGGCTATGGTGCTCTTAGAGGCTGTGGTCATGGAAACAGAAATGGCAGCCGTAATAGTTGTCAAAATGGAAAAGGCAACAATAATGGTGGCAATGGTCATGGTAATGGGAATGGCTGAGGTAATGGCAATGGTGGCTGGAATGGTCCTAATTATAGTGCTAACCAACCAACTGCAGGAAGAGTATCCACTGTGACTGGTAAAGAAGCAGCTTAAGTCGATAACCTAGTTGAAAGTAAGTGTAAAATACTTGAAAATTCTATGCATGTTATTTATGATTCGGGTGTGACACATTCTTTTATATCCGAGGACTATGTACGGCGGTTGAGATTGCCGATGTACTTAGCAAAAAATGCCCTTGTGGTTACTACCCCAACTGGTACTTGCCTCAGGACAGTTAACCGATGTGATAACGTCTTTATGCTCCTAGAGGGGAGGAGATTCGTTACTTCTTTCATTTGCCTACCTATGAAGGGTTTGGAGATTATTCTTGGCATGGATTGGCTCTCCGCTAATAAAGTCTTGGTTGACTATCAACAACAGACTGCCATTTTCCCTTCTTCCGATGTGGGGAAATTCGATGTGCAAGGTATAACTCAACTTTGCATATTATTATCTCTTGCCGATGGGACAAATGGTCCCGATCCTTTAAAATTACCATTGTATCTGAATTTCCAGATGTATTCCCTGATGAGGTACCTGGTTTACCTCCTCCACGCGGGGTGGAATTTTTTATTGATCTTATTCCGGGAGCAAAACCTGTTTCCCGAGCGCCATATCAAATGTCTCCTATGGAATTAAGTAAGTTGAAGAGACAAGTTGAAGAGTTATTGGAACGAGAATTTATTCGCCTAAGTGTGTCTTTGTGGGGTGCACCTGTTTTATTGGTGAAAAAAAAGGATGGGAGTATGAGGTTATGTATGGATTATCGACAACTTAACAAGTTGACTATTAAGAACCGATATCCTCTACCTCGCATTGATGATCTTTTGGATCAATTGGGAGAGGCCGCTGTGTTCTCAAAGATCAATTTATGTTTCGGATATCACCAAATTTGGGTGAAGACCAGAGATATCCCAAAGATTGCTTTTCAAACGTGGTATGGCCACTACGAGTATATGGTAATACCTTTCGGTGTGACAAATGCACCTGTATTTTCATGGATTATATGAATTGCATCTTTCATGAATATCTTGATAAGTTTGCGGTGGTGTTTATCGATGACATCCTTGTCTATTCCAAGAGTCATGAAGAATATCTTCGCCTTGTATTGAATATCCTTCGAGAAAAGTAGTTGTATGTGAAGCTTTCTAAGTGTGAATTTTGGTTTTCCGAGGTCCAATTTCTTGGACATGTTGTCTCCAAGGACGATGTGGCAGCTGACCCATCTAAGATTGAAGTCGTGCTAGCTTAGGAAAGATCGATATCTGTGACTGAAGTAAGAATTTTTCTTGGTCTTGCCGGTTATTATCGGAGATTTATAAGGGATTTTCTCGACTGGATTTGCCTTTGACGAGGCTAACCTGTAAGAATCAGCCATTTGTGTGGAGTCTTGATTGTGAAAGGAGTTTCCAACAGTTAAAAGTTAGACTCACTTCTGCTTCAGTGTTAGCTTTGCCGGACTTACTAGATGATTTCATGGTGTACTATGACGTCTAAGCTTGGTCTTGGTTGCGTGTTGATGCAAGGAGAACGTGTGATAGACTATGCGTCAAGACAGTTATGACCGCATGAGGTTAACTACCCCACTCACGATCTTGAATTGGCAGCGGTGGTGTTTGCCTTGAAGTTATGGCGGTATTATTTGTATGGCTCGAAGTTTACGGTCTTTAGTGACCATAAGAGTCTCAAATATTTATTTGATCAGAAGGAACTTAATATGCGCCAACGACGATGGTTGAAGTTTCTGAAAGACTATGAGTTTGAATTGAGGTATCATCCCAGAAAGGCAAATGTGGTTGCCGATGCCTTGAGTTAGAAATCGTTGCATGTCACCGCTATGATGGTGAGAGAGATGGAGCTCATTGAGCAATTTTGGAATTTGAACATGGGTGTAGAAGTATATACTCCAAAAAAGATGTCTTTTGAGATATTGATAGTAGCAAATACGTTCCTTGAGACCGTGAAGTTGCAACAACTGAAGAATGAGTACTTGATTGGGATGAAGGAAGCTCAAGCTAATAGGAAGAATTCATTTTTAACGGAAGGCCGTAATGGCATTTGGCGTGTGAAAAGTCGGATTTATGTCCTATCTGGTGGTGATCTAAGGAGATTGGTACTTGAAAAAGCCCACAAGAGTGTGTTGAGCATACATCCTGGTTCCACAAAAATGTATCAAGATCTAAAGAAGAATTTTTGGTGGCCCGGTATGAAGCGGGATGTGGCTAATTGTGTAGCCTCTTGCATTATTTGTCAAAAGGTGAAGGTTGAACAACAGAAACCATCTGGTTATTTTAGACCCCTTGATATTCCAGTATGGAAATAGGACGACATTGCTATAGACTTTGTTTCTGGACTACCCAGAACACATACTGGGAATAATGCTATATGGGTGATTGTAGATCGGTTGACAAAGTGTGCTCACTTCTTGCCCATAAACATGAAGAATTCTTTGGAGAAATTGGCACAATTGTACATTAAAGAGATTGTTAGACTGCATGGTGTGCCTTTGAGTATTGTGTCGGATCGCGACCCATGGTTCACTTCTCAATTTTAGGGGAGCTTGCACGAGGCAATGGGTTCCAAATTGAAGCTCAGTTCGGTATATCATCCACAAATAGATGGGCAATCTGAGTGGATAATTCAAAGCCTTGAAGACTTATTATGGGCTTGTGTATTGGAGCATGGTGGTTGTTGAGGAAGATTCCTACCACTGATTGAATTTACATACAACAATAGTTACCACAGTTCCATTGGTATGGCTCTATATGAAGCGTTATATGGTCGGAAGTGTAGAACTCCATTGTGTTGGCTTGAAGCCAGAGAGAGTTTGGTTTTGGGGCCGGAGTTGATTGTGGAGACGAATGAACAGATTAAGATGATACAAAAAAAGATAAAAATTACCCAAGATCGGCAGAAAAGTTATTATGATAGGAGGCAGAAGCCACTTGAGTTTCAAGTTGGTGATATGTATTTTTAAGAGTATCCAGAGATAAAGGCATTGGAAGAGATTTAAAGAGTAAGAAGTTAAGCCTGAGGTCCATTGGACCCTATGAGGTTTTGGAGCGGATTAACGATGTTGCATATCGGATTACACTTCCTCCGCACCTGTCTAATCTACATGATGTGTTCCACGTATCCCAGTTAAGGAAATATGTCCATGACCCTCTACATGCAAATTTCGATGGACGATGTTAATGTGCGGGACGATTTGTCCATCCCTCCTATTTTCGTTCATATTGTTGAACGCTCTGTTAAGACGCTAAGGAACAAATTGGTACCCTTGGTGAAAGTTACATGGAAGCACGGAAATACTGAGATGTTCACGTGGGAACGTGAGGACGATGTGCGAGCTTGGTACCCAGATGTATTTGAATTTGGTATGTTAAATTTCGGGGACGAAATTTCTTTTAAGTGGGGTAGATTGTAACACCCTAAATTTAAAAAATGAAGGATTAATTGAGGGGATAAATATTAAATAATTATATTTGGGTTATTTAATATTCCAAAATATTAGGAATAAATGAATTAAGATTTTTAGGAGCTGTCGATGATTTATTGGAACCGGATGAACTGAATATGAGCCCTGTTAAAATATGGGTGTCGGACCAAATATCTTCGAATGGGATGATATTGGTCAGGGCTGTTAAGAATGGTATTGGGAATCCGAAGGTATATTCGGAATAACTTTTGGATAGGGGATTAAGCCCAAACAATGACCCTATTTATCATAAGACGATGAATATTTATCAGGGAATTAAAAATAAAGCCAAATGGCCTATTTTTCCCTTCTTAATCCCGTCAGCCCCTTTTTGGATTTCCCATACATGTACTTGCTTCTACTTCTTCTACACTCTTCTCCTTCACTTTCTCTCTTACTTCTCTTCAAAACCCTAAGCAAAAGTGGTGGCTTTCTCCTCCTATCCCATTTTCATTTCTTGAGAGTAAGAAAGAAGATTTTGGAGCTTGAAGTCTCACCTTTCCTTCTCTTTATTCCGTGTGGTTTTCCCTTTTTCAAAAAACTCTCTCATTTTTCTCTTAAGGTAAGATTTTTTTTGCTATTTCTCAAGAGTATAAACCATGGGTTTTTGGGTTTTGATGTTGGGAATGTGATTTAATGAGTGTTGTTGGGTTTTAATGAAAAACCCTTTCCCCTAAGATTTATGGGAAATGTGAGATGTAAATAAAGAAGTATTTATTGTGTTAAATAACTATTTTTGGTGAGGTAAGATGCTGTTATTAATGGTGAATGGTCATAAATGAAGCTTAATGGTTGATGGGAACCATTAATGTGGGAACCCGGTATTGGGTTCGACATTGGATGTGCAAGATAATAAATGCTAACACCTAAGCCGTGGTGGTGGTGGCTGAACGAATAAAATAAAGGGACTGAGATTTTTGATGCCGGAAAATGCTAAGTAAACGAAGATGAACGTTAAATCGGGGTGCTTAAATAGAAAAATTAATAGTGTGATATATTGTGATGTAGGGAATAACCCCAGCTACGTGGCGGAACCTTCTGACCGCAGTGATTACTACTTCTCTTGAGGTAGGAGGGGGTAACTATTCTAAATGCATGATTTCATCCATTCTTGATATGAGAATATGTGTATATGATTGTGCTTGTTGATTGCGTGTATGGACGATGTGATGATTTCATGATTTGAGTACATTTAGAATGATTGATGTTGTGTGGCATGTATTTGGATGATGAATATGTTATTGTACTGAACTGAGCTGGAGTCAATGATCCGGTGTGGGATCAGCCACTAGAGTTAGTAGATGGCTGAGGTTTTAGACCGGTGCTGTATGTATCCGGTATGATTATTCGGTATCCTTGTGGGGGAAGACCGATTTTAATGTCTGATGTTTTAACTGCTGAGTCTGTATTGTATACAGAACAGATGAAGTGATATCTATACTCTGGCATCAGTATAGAGGCTGGATCAGATATTGTGTTGAATATGGTGATGAAATATGTTATGATGATTTGAGACCATGTCTGAATTAAAATCAATGATGTGAAATATCCAAATATTGTATATGTGAATGGATAATGTGATTGCCACTAATTGCCGATGTGTGTGAGTTCTAACAAAAATTTGTAAAGGTTGAGAATGTTGAAACCCACTAAGTGGTGGTCGTGAATTGATGATTAATTGAGTGACATTTAGGATGCACGGTGTGAGAATGCATTGATTGGCATTTGCATCCATGACATATCATTTGCTGCTTATATGGAATGTTAGGGGTTCCATTGAGCGGGCCCAATGGGAGGCGACCTAGTGCACGGGTATATTATTGTATTTCCCTAGTGATTCTGGGAATCATGAAGTTGTCCATAGTTCAGTGACGAGGCACCCTATATGGCGGGCCAAGTGGGCGGGCGGCTCTATGGTGAGCGAGTTACCTAAGTGTCTGACAGGGCACGGCTCTTTCGATGTGTGTTCGGGATGGGCCCGTAGCACTTTGGCGTTAGTCCGTAGTCACGGGGTGACTAGTGCTACAGATGGGCGAGAGAGGTTTGGTACCAGTAAAATATGATGCTAAACATGCATGCAATTGGATATAAGTGTACATATTTTACTACTGCAGTAGGGGCATAGTAGCACACCTATACTTGTCCCACGATTGATTATGTTGTTCTCTCACAGTCGGATCCGCACTTGAAAGTAATTCTATTGTGCATATGCATTAGCTTTAAGAGCATTTGCATATAGCCGAGATATGCCTAATTGATAGCCGAGATAGTGATGGATAATGGATGAATAGAGAGAAAGTAAGCCAAGGTGCTAACATTTAATGTGTGATAATTATTAAAAATGTAAGGATATGTATATATGATATTACCTTGTGAATATGTGTATTCAGACGTGTATTGTACTAGAAGGAGTAATGTGTCATGTGTGTGTGGTGTTATCCTGAATTTGAATGCAATGCACACATGTATAAATCTTATCATAATGTATGACTTTAATTCATTTGGATTATGTTACTCACCTCCCTGTTGTCATTTTTAAGGTTGATGTAGGTTCGATGAATCCCTACTCTTTTTGGAGGTCGAGTATTGGAGAAGGTAAATATGAAGGGAGATGTGGATGAGCCTTAGCTGGCATATATGTTTTCATTTTGTATGGTACACGATGTGTGTATGCTTATTTTGAAATTAATTTGACAATGGATATTTTGGGAGGTCATGTAGGAAAATTAGACCGGATGTGTATGCCTAATTTTCATTAATGACCTTGAAAATGTATGAATGATGTTATTATTATTTATGAAAATATATTTTGTTGTTAAACAAACCGATGAAGTATCCTTCATCCCCTCTTGGTAAATGTTTTAATCACTCTTGAATTATTTTATCTTTCGTTTTTTCCCTTGTGACGGCCTCAAGCCCGGTCGTCTGAGGTGCACTCTGATACCGTCCTCATATCTTCATATATGAGATCGGTTATTCAATGATCCGGGGTAATTACTCAGTATTTTATATATTGAATTCCTTCTACTCTAATTATTTTAAATTGTGAAAAATTAACCCCTGTTTTTGAAATGGAAACCGGGGTGTTACAATATCTTTTAAAAATCTATTATTATACTAGATATAATATTATTTTAAGTTACTATTCTAAATAGTAAATTACTATGTTAACAGTAAATTACTATTACAAATGGTAAATTACTATATAAATAGTAAATTACTGTTGACTATTACTATTTACTGTACTATTCATATTTTACTATTTACTGTTACTATTCATGTTTTACTATTTACTATTACTATTGACGGTAACTATTTAAAATTTACTATTTACTATCACTATGCATAATTGCTTTTTACCCTTTTTGTTTCAAATAGTAATCTAAATTTTCATCTTATAACTATATTAAAATAAAATTGGTATATTTTAGAACTCAGAGATAAGGCACGCACGGACTTTCCATAACGAATCAAGATACAAGAGGTAAGGAGGAGTGAGATAAGAATATAATATGAAAAGACATAAGAATAATGAGAGGAGTCTCTTACTCCTTTTAAATTTAATAATAATATTCTTTTAAAATAATAATTTTTCAACTTAAAATTTATAATAAATTTCAAATTGAGTATCTTGTGTAATTTGATCTGAAGTACCTATGTAAGGACCTGGACTTTTATAACCTATGCGAACTAGACTAAACCTATGCAAGGACTTGAACTATTATGACCAATATAGACCGAACTATACCTATGCGAGGACTAGAATTATATGGACTTACATAGACCTATGCGAGGAAATGGACTATAAGGACTCAAAATCAATTTTATTTAAATAACCATTAAAATTTGAATTATATTTATGAATAACATTTAATTGATTTAATTTGATTATATTTGATAATATTTGATTGTGATTGATGATATTTAATTGTGATCAATAATGTGAATACCTATTTTTGTCCGACAAAATGTATATTAAAATATGTAAGAAAAAACAAAAAAAAGAAAAAAGAAAAAAAAGAAGAAGAAAGAAAAAAAGATTATAGAATCCGGAGTCAATATTGACTGTGTTAACCGGGGTCCTAGCACGGTCTCCTGACCGGTGTTACCTCACCAACTCTAAGTTTGCACAGGCTCAGTGGAGTACGGTATTTTATACCTCGGATCTGTGGGAATCCGAGGTTCTTCAAGTTAGTGAAAACTGATCCGTACTCGAACTTCAAGACACACCAGAGGTGAACCTGTAGAAGATTTTCCAATGCTTAATTATCGACCAGGGTAGAGAGAAATGTCCATAGTTGACCGATGATTTTAGACCCCGGTTATAACTTACTAGTTCTTATTGGTGACATGGTGCAGTACGTAGAACCTCATCTATTCCAGGTTGCTACCCCGGATCATATTAAAAAAAATAATATTAAAATTGCATAGTGACCATTGGAATAATAACTCTTTCCTATTTCTATAAATACTGAATCCCTCTTTATTTCCTACCACACCTCTCATTTCATCAACTTTCTTCATTTCTCTCAAGCAATGGCTGATGGATGCCGAAGCCAAGAGGAAAGAATAAGGGAAGGAAAACAATGTTTTGTGACTACCCTCTTGCTTCTTATAGCATGGGTAGCAATTTTTCTTTTTTGGATACTTTATTTCTTGCCACATATGTAATAAATAATTTATGTTTCCATAAGAGTAAATGAATACTCATTAGTTAAAAAAATTCAAAATTTTTTTTTAAAAAAAGGCCCAAAAAAATCAGATCTGAAAAAAAATGAAAATAGGCACAAAAAAAAGTCAAAAAAAAGGGGCCAAAAAAAGGACCCAAAAAAACAAAACTCAAAAAAAAAAGAAAAAAAAAGAAAGAAAAGGGGTGTTCGGTGGTAATTGGAGGTGGGACCCAGTTTGGTTGGATAATTAGAGAAAATTAGGGAATTTGACATCAAATTTGGACAAATTGGAAAAGTAGAAAAGTGATGTCATTTTATGGAGGATCCAATGCCAATTTTTTTCTATAAATAGAAGGTGATGAGGTATTTTGGAGAAGAAGAAGAAAAAGAGGGGAAAGAATGCTAAATTTTTTAGAGATTTTTTAGAAGTTTTTGTTTCTTAAAATTATGTTGTGTAATCCTAGTTAGGAAAATGAGTGTATCATTCTAGTATGTCTTAGTATGTGAGTATTGTGAACCAAAATACTATGTAAGTGTTGTAACCGGTATCCAAACACCCTCGAATTGAGTCCAAACGAAGCCCAAAGCAAAGGAAATCTACATGAAATTGATTTTTCGACTTCCGTTCTAGTACTAAGGTATTTTTTATTAATACAAGGATGTTTATTTACATTTATTTATTCATCTTTATTTAATTATTATTTATTTTTCTGTACTTTTATTTTTCTTTATTTATATTCAAGCACTTTATTTTCCTGTACTTTATTTTTCTGCATTTTCATCTTTATTTATTTATTTGTACCTTTATTTTTCTATACTTTTATTTTTCTTTATTTACTTTTATGTACTTTTATTATTGTTAATTTATTTTTCCACACTTTATTTATCCACACTTTACATTTCTGCAATTATTAGTTTATTTATTTATTTTCTGCATGATTATTTTTATTTATTTATTTTTATACCCTTTTATTTCTATTTATTTACTTTTCTACCCATTTATTTTTATTATTTACGTCTCTGCCCCTTTATTTTTATTATTTACTTTTCTGTCTCTTTATTTTTATGTATTTACTTTCCTGCCCCTTTATTTTTCTTATTTACTCTTTCGCCCCTTTATTTTCATGTATTTACTTTTCCGCCCTTTTATTTGTATTTGCATGTGATAACAGGTTTTGATAATGACAATGGAAACAAGCAATGTGAAGTCTTCAAAGAATCAAAAACAATTAGAGATATCATATAAAAGAAGAAAATGATCTCACAAAGGTTCAAGAGATGAAGAAACCAATGAATCAAACAAAAGGAAAGCAACCATGCATCATTAGATTCAAATGGATGACCAACAGGCATGAGAAAATGTCAAAATGAAGAGCCTGAATCGATTCAAGCACGAGTGAATCGATTCACAGCCCTGGAAGTCATAAAAATGAGAAACAGAATGGGTTGAATCGATTCACCATGACCCTGAATCGATTCACAGCCCTGGAAGTCATAAAAATGAGAAACAGAATGGGTTGAATTGATTCACCATGACCCTGAATCGATTCACACGATGCTGACAGACCAGGAACCCAAAACAGAATGCTCTGAATCGATTCAAACAAGTCTCGAATCGATTCATTCGACTCTGGAACTTCAAAATGCATAAAACAGAATACTCTGAATCGATTCAAGGATCTACGAATCGATTCACATAGTGGGAAACACCACTAAATAGACAGACTTAAGTGGAAAACAAGCACTCAAATCCCACTATACGCAGAGCCATCATCTTGCAACGGCTAGGGGACTCCTCAACAGCTATCTTGGCTCTATAAATGCAAGAAGAACACAAGCACAATAAGCACCCAACAAGAACTAAGAAGCAACAAAACCTTAGCTCTATTTTTGTGCTTTGTAAGCCTATTTCTTGCATCTTATACTTCACTTGTATATCCTCTCATCTTGAGAGTTAGATCTTGGGAGAGCCTTTCATTTGTATATCTGCTCTATTGAGAGAGTGTATTGATTGTAAACAAATACCAAACACAAGCTATTTCACTCTAGGTTGAGTGGTTGTTCACTCTAGGTTGAGTGATTACAAAGGTTGTGGACTCAACCTTTGGGATATTGTGAGATTGAGAGATTGGGTGGGTTGCCCTTGTACTTGTGAGGATTGGGTTCTTGAGTGTGGGACACTAGGAAGCCGCAATTGCTCAAAGTTGTATCTCTAGTCTACAATAGTGGAAAATCCTCTAAGTGGGTTGCTTAGAGGCGAGACGTACACCGGATTGGGTGGAACTCGTTACATCAGTTTGCAAGCTTCTCTTCCTTACTCTTTTACTTTCATATACTGCATATTTGTTGATTGGTATTGTTTGGTTGAGAATAGCATACTTGAACTTGCTTAATTTGTTATATCTTAGATATTGCACACCAAGTGTTTGCTAATTTGTCTCAGCTACACTTACCTCTTGTAGTGCATTGCATATCATTTTTACTTACTTTCACTTGCATAATCTCATAAATTTGGTTATAAAAATCATTTTCAAAGGTATTCCAAGCAAAAGTTTTATTACTCAATTCACCCCCCCTCTTGAGTATTGAGGCCACTTGAACCGATCATGGTATTAATCACAACTTTTCAGCTCCTAGAACTCCACAACAAAATGGAGTAGTTGAAAGAAAGAATAGATCTTTAGTGGAGCTTGCTAGAACCATGCTAAATGAAAACAATATTGCAAAACATTTTTGGACCGATGCGGTAAACACCGCGTGTTATGTTATGAATAGATGTTTGATAAGGCCTATTTTAAAGAAAACCCCCTATGAGCTTTACAAGGGTAGAAAACCCAACATTGCATACTTTCATATTTTTGGATGTAAATGTTTTATGCTCAACAATAGAAAGGATAATCTAGGAAAGTTTGATGCAAAATCTGATGAGGCAATATTCCTAGGATATTCTCAATCAAGTAAATCTTATAGAATTTTCAACAAACAAACAAATACCATTGAGGAATCTATTCATGTTAAATTTGATGAAAATAGCCATAACCCTCCGAGAAAGGAAGATGTTGATGATCTTGTAGGTACCTTCCAAGAAATGAACTTGCAAGACAAAGAAGAAGAAGTCAACAATGATGGAGGTGCAGCACAAATTGAGAGACAACAAGAATGGGTAACTTTGAAGGATCATCCCTTAGACAAAGTCATAGGTGAAATGACTCAAGGTGTAAGTACTAGAAATGCTATAAGAAATACTTGTAATCACCTAGCTTTTGTATCCCAAATAGAACCCAAAAATATTGATGAAGCCATTATTGATGAACATTGGATGTTGGCCATGCAAGAAGAGCTAAACCAATTTGAAAGAAATGAAGTTTGGGAACTTGTGCCAAGACCCAATGATCATCTAATAATAGGCACCAAATGGGTTTTTAGAAATAAGCTAGATGAAAATGGTATAATAACTAGAAACAAAGCTAGACTAGTTGCGAAGGGATACAACCAAGAAGAAGGAATAGACTATGAAGAAACATATGCTCCCGTAGCTAGGTTAGAAGCCATTAGATTATTGCTAGCTTTTGCATGTTGTATGGATTTCAAACTGTATCAAATGGATGTCAAAAGTGCGTTCTTAAACGGCTACATTCAAGAAGAAGTTTATGTAGATCAACCTCCCGGTTTTGAAAATCATAAATTTCCAAACCATGTCTTCAAATTGAGAAAAGCTTTATATGGTTTAAAACAAGCTCCAAGAGCTTGGTATGAAAGACTAAGCAAATTCCTTTTAGAACACAACTTTGAAAGAGGAAAGGTTGATACTACATTGTTTATAAAATGCAAACATAATGACATCCTCTTGGTACAGATTTATGTAGATGACATAATATTTGGTGCTACTAATGAAAATCTTTGTCAAGAATTTGCCAAGATTATGCAGAATGAGTTTGAAATGTCCTTGATGGGAGAACTCACCTTCTTCCTTGGACTACAAATAAAACAAGCCATTGATGGAATGTTCATTAGCCAAACTAAATACTGTAAGGAACTACTTAAAAGGTTTGGAATGGACAAGGAAAACAAGATAGCTACACCCATGAGCACATCCTGCTATCTAGACAAAGATGAAAAGGGTAAGGACATTGAAATCACCAAATATCGAGGTATGATTGGATCTTTACTGTATTTAACTGCGAGTAGACCTGATATTATGTTTGCGGTATGCATGTGTGCTAGATATCAAGCATGTCCTAAAGAATCACATTTGACTGCCGTAAAAATAATTTTGAAATATCTTGTGGGTACTCAAAATGTTGGTTTATGGTATCCCAAAGGTGTTGAATGTAATCTTTTAGGATATTCTGATTCCGACTTTGTGGGGTGTAAGCTTGATAGAAAAAGTACTAGTGGTACATGCCATTTGCTTGGTAGTTCCCTTGTTTCTTGGCATAGCAAGAAACAAGCAAGTGTTGCATTGTCAACAGCTGAGGCAGAATATGTAGCAGCTGGTAGTTGTTGTGCTCAAATTCTTTAGATGAGATAACAACTTCTTGATTTTGGTATTACCTTGAATAAAGTTCCCATTAAATGCGATAATACAAGCGCCATTAACATCTCTAAGAATCCAGTAATGCACTCTAGAACCAAACACATTGAGATTAGACATCACTTTATTAGAGATCATGTGTTAAAAGGGGATTGTGTGCTTGAACATATTGAAACCTCTAGGCAACTAGCAGATATTTTCACAAAACCCTTGGCTAGAGAGCAATTTATTTACATTAGAAGAGAATTGGGCATTCTTGATATGACAAATTGTGTTTGAGTGATCACTTCATCTTGTGTATTGATTGCGTGACACCTTTACTAGTGTTTAATGCAAAAGAACCCCATGGAAATGAAGATTTAATGATCCTATATGGAATTCCTCATGCCTTGAACATATTGGAATGGAAAGAAATGAATTTTGGAGTGAAACAGCCCCTCGAATCGATTCAGCACCCCCTCGAATCGATTCAAAGACCTGTTGGTTCACAAATTCTCAAAACAGCATCGTTCAAATCGATTCACACTCCCCTTGAATCGATTCAAACACCTGATGGTCCATATTCCCTCAAACAGAGAGGTTCGAATCGATTCACAGCATACTCGAATCGATTCACGCACCTGACCCTTTCATTTCCCTCAAATCAGTAACGTTCGAATCGATTCACAGCATTCTTCGAATCGATTCACGCGTCAGTTACTGCATATTCACGCTGATAAATCACACACTTCCTCATTTCACTCTTCCACTATCTCCCACTCTCTCTTCTCAAACTTCTCAACTTCTAATCTCTTCTCAACCTTCCACTCAAATCCTTCATCTTCCATGGCTTCCTCCTCTCAACCTCGCAAGAAGCAACGTGCAAACACTGCTGCAGCCTCCATGCCTCAACACTCCGATTTATCTAGATTATTCACTACCCAAAAGGACCTTGAAAGGTACAAATCTTCATTCTCTGAGAAAAATCTCATTTCTCCTCATTGGCTTGATCTCCCATTCTTTAAAGCATCTGGACTTCCTCTACTCACCACCTTACATCAACAAGAGCTAGTTGGCTTCATGGCTCTTGAGGAAGTAGCAATCTACCCCGAACTGATTCGTGTATTCTACTCCACCTTACGCCTTCAAGATGCTCGCTATATTGCCCGAGTGAAAGGTAAGACTATCATTCTTGATAATGAGGTAATGAATCAAGTTGGCTTACTCCCTCTTAGCAACGCTTCCTTCCATGGCAAAGAACCTCCCCTTGCATGGAATTATAATCCATTGGAGGCAAGAGCCTTCTTTAATCTTGCAGGTCCCTCGAGCACGGTTGGCACCTTAAGTCTCCATCACCGCCTCTTGCACTTTGTCCTTGTCAAAATTCTCCTCCCCTCCGGTGGAAATTATGCAAGGCTAAATGAGGCCCAAATATTGCTGCTCTGGGCAATTATCAATGAGAAAGACATAAATTGGATTGACTTGGTTAGGCATCACATGATTGAAGCCCAAAACCTCGCTCATCTTCCATATGCCATACTCATTACCAAATTGCTCCACCATTTTAAAGTGGACTTGAAAAACGAAATCAAGGAAGTGGTTGGTCCCAAAGCACCCATTGGCAAATCTCATCTCACCAAGATGAATATTGTGGAATACCAAGGCAGGTGGCAACATCTTAGACGTCCCCGTCATGAAGTTGAAGATGACGCTCCTCCTCCTCCTCCTCCTCCACCCGCTCCTACTGATGATCTTTTCACAAGACTCACTGCTCACCTGGACCAGCGCCTCAACTCCATGGAAGCAAACATCCACACTCGACTGGACAGGATTGAAGCAAACATGGAAGAGCGATACACGGAGCTTGCCACCCAGATATCCAGCATTCACTTCCCACATCCATGACTGATCTTTACTTTTCTTTATTACTTTTATTTTTCACATTCAGACTTGGTTGTTTACTTTGGTTTATATTTTGGATAATTACTTTGGTTTGTGATTTGCACAATTATCTCGTTTGGTTAATTATTTTGGTTTATCTCAACTGCATCGCCTGCGATTACTACTCGATTTACTGCATACTCCCAACTTTTGTTTTTGATAATGACAAAAGGGGAGAGATAGAGAGATAGAGAGATAGAGAGGTAGAGAGATAGAGAGATAGAGAGACACATGTGCGATATGATAATGCGATACATGTACGATATGATAAATGTGCGATATATGTGAATGTGATACATATACATGAATGAGATACATGTGCGACATTATTTCAACGATTAAGATAATTTGATGGTTTTATTGAAAAACAAAGGGGGAGACCTATTTTCTTAAAAGAAATAATTGCTTAAAACAGAGACATTAGTTTTCATAACTTGCTATTGGCTAATAAATACCCCAAGAGATGGCCATTGGTTGTCATCATCAAAAAGGGGGAGAATGTATTTGCATGTGATAACAGGTTTTGATAATGACAATGGAAATAAGCAATGTGAAGTCTTCAAAGAATCAAAAACAATTAGAGATATTATATAAAAGAAGAAAATGATCTCACAAAGGTTCAAGAGATGAAGAAACCAATGAATCAAACAAAAGTAAAGCAACCATGCATCATTAGATTCAAATGGATGACCAACAGGCATGAGAAAATGTCAAAATGAAGAGCCTGAATCGATTCAAGCATGAGTGAATCGATTCACAGCCCTGAAAGTCATGAAAATGAGAAACAGAATGGGTTGAATCGATTCACCATGACCCTGAATCGATTCACAGCCCTGGAAGTCATAAAAATGAGAAACAGAATGGGTTGAATCGATTCACCATGACCCTGAATCGATTCACACGATGCTGACAGACCAGGAACCCAAAACAGAATGCTCTGAATCGATTCAAACAAGTCTCGAATCGATTCATTCGACTCTGGAACTTCAAAATGCATAAAACAGAATACTCTGAATCGATTCAAGGATCTACGAATCGATTCACATAGTGGGAAACACCACTAAATAGACAGACTTAAGTGGAAAACAAGCACTCAAATCCCACTATACGCAGAGCCATCATCTTGCAACGGCTAGGGGACTCCTCAACAGCTATCTTGGCTCTATAAATGCAAGAAGAACACAAGCACAACAAGCACCCAACAAGAACCAAGAAGCAACAAAACCTTAGCTCTATTTTTGTGCTTTGTAAGCCTATTTCTTGCATCTTATACTTCACTTGTATATCCTCTCATCTTGAGAGTTAGATCTTGGGAGAGCCTTTCATTTGTATATCTGCTCTATTGAGAGAGTGTATTGATTGTAAACAAATACCAAACACAAGCTATTTCACTCTAGGTTGAGTGGTTGTTCACTCTAGGTTGAGTGATTACAAAGGTTGTGGACTCAACCTTTGGGATATTGTGAGATTGAGAGATTGGGTGGGTTGCCCTTGTACTTGTGAGGATTGGGTTCTTGAGTGTGGGACACTAGGAAGCCGCAATTGCTCAAAGTTGTATCTCTAGTCTACAATAGTGGAAAATCCTCTAAGTGGGTTTCTTAGAGGCGAGATGTACACCGGATTGGGTGGAACTCGTTACATCGGTTTGCAAGCTTCTCTTCCTTACTCTTTTACTTTCATATACTGCATATTTGTTGATTGGTATTGTTTGGTTGATAATAGCATACTTGAACTTGCTTAATTTGTTATATCTTAGATATTGCACACCAAGTGTTTGCTAATTTGTCTCAGCTACACTTACCTCTTGTAGTGCATTGCATATCATTTTTACTTGCTTTCACTTGCATAATCTCATAAATTTGGTTATAGAAATCATTTTCAAAGGTATTCCAAGCAAAAGTTTTATTACTCAATTCACCCCCCCTCTTGAGTATTGAGGCCACTTGAACAACATTATTTTTGTTATTTACTTTTCCGCCCTTTTATTTTCATGTATTTACTTTCCTGCCCCTTTATTTTTATTATTTATTTTTCTGCCCCTTTATTTTTATTATTTACTTTCCCGCCTCTTTATTTTTATGTATTTATTTTTCTGCCCTTTTATTTTTATGTATTTATTTTTCCATCATTGATTTTTATTAATTTTGTCTTTGTACTTTTATTTTTATTTATTCTGTATCTTTATTTTTTTAATTATTTTTTTACATTTTTATTTTTAGTTATTTATCTTTCTGTACTTCTTTTTTATTTATTTATTTTTCTATACTTTCTATTTATTTATTATTTATGTTTGACCTTTTTAAATAGTTTATAAACATATACATACATAATTATCCATTTTTGTTATAGTCATGATTTCCTATTATTTTCTCTTAGGAACCTTTTAATAATTAAGACAAATCATTATCATAAAAAAATAACAAAAACCAAGACTAATAAATAATGTGTTATTTACTCATTTATCTTCTTCTTAAATTTAAAATGAGATTAATTTAGATGAGACATCTTATTAATCTTATTTTTTCTAAAAAAATAATTAAATAAGGTTCATTTGTCAATTTTAATTAGTTAAGTGTATATATATTTCTTTATTTTCATATTGACGTGTTTAATTCTATTTTTTTCTTTCTTATTTTTTTAACTTTTTTCATTTATTTATTTGTTTTGAACTTTATATTTCTCAATAAAATCAATGGATTTTTTACTAGAAAATAATTAAGATAAAACGTCTTATTGTTTTTTTTATGGTCTTTTATCATTTGTTTGTTTATTTTCTTAGAACTAAAAAAAATAACAAACTTAGAAGATATATTTTATTATTATTTTTATTTTATTCTTATTTATATATAATTTTTTATTATTATGTATATTATTTATCATTGTTTTTATAAAGGATGAAATATTTGATAATCATTTTTTTTGAAACTATGCATGATCAATTTGGGTAACCGTTTTTTTTACGGATAGTGTGGAGTGCTAATACCTTGCCCTCCTGTAATTCGACTTCCGGACTAAATAGAATCTCTTTTTTTTATTAAAAAAACAGTGTTATTTAAAGGTTTTCCTAATATTTTCCTTAATAAATATTAGTGGCGACTTCTTGAACGCTTTATTTTCTTTAGGCTTCCCAAGGGTCTTATTTCAATGCAGTTTCAATTTCATTTTATTTATCTTTAACCAGTCCGCGTCGCGCGCTGGGACCTCGGTCGTGACAAATAATATTTGATTATGATTGATGTTATTTAATTATGATGGATAATTTTTGATTGTGATTGATGACCTTGTGATGTGGAGTTTGAGCATATAGCAAGCATGACGGAACGCTAAAACTTAGTAAGAATTGTCTTACCTTACTCTTTAAATTTTTATTCTAAAAGAAAGTATTTTATAATCATTTTAGTCTTTTATTTCTTCTTAGAAATTATTTTCATTAATTTTACTTTTAATCTGTAGAAATAAAAAAAATCTAGTATTTATTTCAAAAAGAAGCCATTTTGTGAAAATTTATTTATAAAAAGGTTGAGATAATTAATTCTTGAATTAAAGAAAAATTCTACAGTTTTAAATATTTTTGGTTAATGATAAAAGAAAATTATTCTCTTTTAGTAATGATCCGGTCTTGATACCGACCCTAAGACAATGGTGACATGTCATCCGATCTGGCTGTGCTACCGATTCCACAGGTAAGACGTCGGACCAATAGAACCGTCTGGGCGTTCTCCCAAGACCGGCGAGTCCATGCTGATACCTTCCACATCGGATTAAGCATGCCCTCTACATCGGATCACCAACAGACAATTATAAGTGGCTTTGGGAACCGTGTAGGGATTTTAGTCTCCCTTGACAAATCCCCCCATCGGGGGGCACACGCTTTGCCATCTAGCCCATACTTGTCTCCCACGATAGATTAAATAAATATATTTTCTCATGCTCTGACAAAATAGAATGGGCATTATTCTTTCCTCGAGCCACCATAACCGAGGAACAATGCCTAGTCCCCTGGCCTAATCAGGCCCATAAAGCATCTATAAATACTTGAACTGTGCATGCTATTACGTGGGGGGGATCTTCTACTCTTCTAGACTTCTGATGCTTCTTGCTTTCCTGCTTGCACTATTATATGCATGCTTCTTACACACTGCCATTAACTTGATCGTCGGAGTCTCTTTGTAGGTGGCACCCCCTTCGCCTCCATCCAACGCGAAGGTCCGGTGTGTAGGATCTCCAGGACAGCAAGACCGATCTTCTCCCACTGAGAGATCAGATTATAATACCGGATACCCACCGTACCAGTGTACAAATACTAAATCATTGACTCTTTTGAGGCTGGCCCCTACACCAGATCTGTTGCCCCCGATGCAGGACAGTTTATTGGCATGCCCAGTGGGACCCGCTAAAGTTATTACCACCTCTCGTTTACGAAGCCTTATCTTACGTCATGGAAGAAAATGGGAGAAACATACCAGATGGGCACGTAGAAGACGTCACTACCTAAGAATAATTGGCGAACAGACGCTTGTCTTTCGAGTCGCCTGTGGGGAGTTCAAGGAGAATGGTGTAAGTGTCTGCACCTGATCCAAGAGATGAAATGATACGAAAGTTAATGGAAGAACTGGTGGAGTTGAGACGTGAAAGAAAGAACGTGGAGGAGAAAGCAACGTCCCAGACTGAGGGGGCACATCAAGTAGCTGAGGGAAGGAAATCTGCTAGTATCCAGTACTCGCAGATTCCCATTTACGAAGAGAAAGAGCAAACACACGACTCTGGAGAAAGAGCCAGTGGCAGAAGATGCGAGCCAGTAACAATCCACAGGGCTTACAAACTCTATGTTCCTTTCTCTCAGAGGTTGATGAATGTGGCTATCCCAAAGCATCTACAAACTACTCAACCACTTTCCATCCGGAAGTATGGTGGAGAAACGGATCCCACCAGACACCTGAATGCATACGTGTACGAAACCATGTACTTGGGAGCAGATGAGGATGTCATGTGCAGAATGTTCCCTCGCACCCTTATCGATGATGCCCTTGGTTGGTTCAAGGGGCTACCATCAGGATCCATCGACTCATGGGAAGAAATGGCAGCAGGATTCGTGGATCATTTTGTCATTTCTAGAGATGTCCCTAAGACATCTCATACTCTAGCCCAGATTAGGCAAGGAGAACGTGAGTCTCTCAAGGATTTCTTAAAGAGATTTTACAAGGAAGCAGCTACCGTTCCGAACTTGGTAGAGGTACTATAGTTGCATATTGTGATAGAAGCCTTGCTACCAAACTCTGCTTTCGCCTTGTCATTGGCGAAGAGTCCTCCTGCGAGTTTCGAGGAGTTCAGAAGGAAAGTATCCAAGTACGTAGGCATTGAGATGCACTTGGAAGTAATAGCGGCGAAGGGAAAATCCCCAGTGCCACACCAACAATAACAGAGGGATAAGGACAGGACCAGATCAGAGCGCATAGAGAGACCGTTTCGTGGCAACGTCTTTGATAGCCCTGCACCGCGGCGCCAGGAGAAACGGGTAAATACATTTAGTCATTATGCTCCTTTAAATTCTAAACCTTCATAGATTTTAAGGGAAATCAGATGGCCAACACTTAGTGTGTACGAGGTCAGAAAGCCACCCTAGATCTGAAGACATGGAGACCCTTGGAAATACTATGAATTTCACGAGCAAAAGGGCCACTCGACAGACGAATGCCATGCCCTTAAAAATACTATTGAGACCTTGATCCGAGAAGGCAAGCTCAAACAATACTTGTTCAAAGAAAGGTCTTTTGATGAGCCAGACCGAACTAAGAAATAGGGAAGAAATCATGAGGACGGCGATGATGATAGTCCCACTTCGATCAAAAGATTTACCGCTACTGAAAAATAGAAGGGAGTTATGACAGGTAAGCCCGCGCAGTAGAATGTTATGCCTCAACAGAAACACTAGGGCCATAGAGAGGTTATTGATATGATAGCCGGTGGTTTTACTGGAGGAGGAGTTTCCTTCACAGCCAGGAAAAACCATCATCGTGTGGTCCTTTCACTACAAGGCAAACTAATAAATAATCATCCTTACAGAGATGTGGTCGCTTCTCCAATAATCTCTTTCTCTGATGATGATTTCAGACCAACTATCCTTGGAGAAGATGATGCAGTGGTGATTGTGGCAGTTATGGCCAACAAAGATGTGAAAAGGATACTTGTTGATCAGGGGAGCTCCTGTGATGTTATCTTCTATAGTTGCTTTAAACGTATGGGCTTTAATGACTCTGACCTGCAGCCTTACACGTAGGATCTGACAGCTTTTGTCACGACCGGGATCGCGGCGGCACGGCCGACCCTCGAAACGATTTTAAGATAAACAGGGAGTCGCCACCAATATTTTTTTAGGATAAAATACTGGAAAAACCTTTTGTTAAAGCACTGGTTATAAAAATAAAATTCTATGATTCGGGAGTCTGATTACAGGTGAGGAAGGTATTAGCACCTCACAACTGTCCGTTATAAAAACGGTTACCTTAATTTGATAGCGTGCATTATAATTAACCCAATAATTATTTTAACTTCTTCATGAAAAGGAAATATACGAGATGACAAAACATACAAAAACAAAAAAAATAAACATGAAATATTTACATGAGACTAACAGGACGTCTCATCCAAATTAGACTCGCTCTGCCCTTTTTTTTAAAAAATAAGATTAATAGGACGTCTCATCCAAATTAAGCTCGCTCCTCCTTTTTTTAAAGAGAGATTAAAAAAATATAAGATTAACAGGACGTCTCGTCCAAATTAACCTCGCTCCTCCCTTTTTTTAGAGAGATATTTAAAAAATATGAGATTAACAGGACGTCTCGTCCAAATTAACCTCGCTCCTCCTTTTTTTAAAGCAAGACAAAATTGGGAAAAAAAACTCTAAAAATTAAATAAAGAAAAATGGGCCCGACAGGAACTATTTCCCGCTCCTACGTATTCTTGAGCTTTCGAGAAATCAGGGTCACGTAGTTCTTTAAAAGTTTTTTTTATTTAGATTTGAAAGAGAAGAAAAAAAGGAAACATCCATTTCTCTTTATTATTATTTCTTTTAAAGACTACGGAGCAAAAGGGAGAGGGGAGTAGAAGCTACCAGAGAGAAAGAGAAACAATAGATTCAGAGAAAAGAGAAAAAAATGGGCGAAAACCGAGTGAGGGAAGAAAATCCGAGTGAGAAAATGAAAAATCTGAGTAAAAATAGGGAAAACCAAGTGAAAATAGTCAAATCTGAGTGGAACAATGAAAGATCCGAGTAAAATAGGAAAAAAAACGAGTGCAAAAATGGGAAACCGAGTAAAAAATAGGAAAACCGAGTGAAACTGGAAAAATCCGAGTGAAAAATGAAAATTCGAGTAAAAATAGGGAAAATCGAGTAAAAATAGTCAAATCTGAGTGGAACAATGAAAGATTCGAGTAAAAATAGGGAAAACTGAGTAAAAATAGTAAAATCAGAGTGATAAGAGGAATACCGGGTGAAAGTTAAGCAAAACCGAGTGATGGAGCAGGAACGCTGGTCCGAGAGGGAATGGGAAGGTGCTGGGATTAGGAATGAGGATGATTGAGTGAGGGTGTGGACGGATTAGAAATAGGAGAGGACGGTGTGGAGGATTGTGGGCAGTATGGTGAGGGATGATGAAAGGAGAAGAAAAGGGGAGTTAGTGTGAAGGAGAGAGAGAACGGAGGTTTTAGCAGAGTTTTCCCTTAATGAAAAAAATGTGTTCCTCCCTTTGGTGCTTCAAACCTTGCCTATTTATAGGCTTGTCTGAGTGGAAGGCCAGCTCAGGCTTCCACTCAGAGTGGAAAACCAATTCACACTTCCATTCAGAGTGAAGTGGGGGACAACGGCTGGGTGGGAATTTTTAATTCCCCCCCACTTCCGCCCCTGTCTGCCACCCCCAGGATTCCTGGATCCACTTGGGTGGTGGAATCCAAGTCAGCACGGGTGAACAGGGGGAGCCGGGTGGAAATCCGAGAGAGGATGGTGGAAATTCGAGAGGATGGTGGAAATCCGAGAGAGAATAGTGGAAATCCGAGAGAGAATGGTGGAAATCCGAGAGAGAGTGACTCAGATTAGTCTCTCAGTCAGCGTTCATCCACATTGGGAGTCAATTCCGAGTGGAATGAAGCATTTCCAATAGAAAGCCAAGTGAAAATACTCCTTTCCGATTGAGAATTCTTCTGGGAAGAGTCCTCCTATGAAAGGTCGAGTATAGGTTTTGCTCGATGTGAGGCTGTTGTGAAACATTCAATCGGAACCGAGTGACAAGTAACTCGGAACCGACTGAAATGGGTAAAAAGTGACTCGGAGGTTGAGTGGAAAGGGTCTCGGAAATGGTTAAAAGAGTGACTCAGAATCTAGGTGAGAGTGGTGAGTGAGTTTTGGGGGAAAATGGTGACTCGGATTTGGTGAAAATGGGCTTGGTGATGTTGGCTAAAAGGGCTCGAAAATTGGTGGAAGTGGGCTTAGAAATTGATGGAAATGGGCTCGGAATTGATTGTTTGAAGAAGGACTACTCAGAATTGGTTTAAAGAGTGATGACTCGGTATTGGGCAAATGGTTCAATCGACCCTTATTTGAAGGATGAGTGAAGATTGGCTCGGAAATCCTTCCATTCGGTTGTTGTCACTCGGAAACCGATTGAAGATTGATCATTCGGCACAGATCAGTCGGAACTTAGCATTTTCACTCGAAAAGGGCTTGCTTCCCACTCAAGACTTGGAGACTTGGTATTTTCACTCGAAAAAGCTTTTGTCCAATCAAAATCTGTCCTTCCAGTTACACTCTGAGTGTCTTTCCTTCACTCAGACTTGTTTTCACTCAGATCAGTAGTAACCAGAAAGCTCTCGCTCGGATTTAGCATTTCTTCATTTGGATTAATTGCAGTCAAAGAGCATTCCTTCTCAGCATTCATCCTTCAACAGAGTATCACTCGGAATGGCTTTGACAGGGAGCCTTCCACTCGGATTCACCTTTAACAGGGAAGCATTTCACTCGGAACTGACTCATTCTGAGTAATTCTACTCGGATTTGATCCTTTTTGAGTCATTTCACTCGGATTTCTCTTCAACAGGGACATACTCCACTCGGCAATGCTCCAATCTGAGTCATTTCACTCGGATTTGATCATTCCTTAAGTTAGTTCATTCGGATTTGCTCCAATCTGAGTCATTTCACTCGGATTTGATCATTCCTTAAGTTATTTCATTTGGATTTGCTCCAATCTGAGTCATTTCACTCGGATTTGCCTCCAACAGGTCTATATTCCACTCGGAAATGCTCCAATCTGAGTCATTTCACTCGGATTTGCCTCCAACATGTCTATATTCCATTCGGAAATGCTTCCATCATAGTCATCTTGCTCGGATCTGATCATTTTTAAGTTATTCTATTCAGATTTGACCATTCTGAATTGGAATTCAGTATAAAAAGATTCATTCCACTTGGACCGGACCAAAAGAGGTGTTCACAGATGCCCCTCTTTACTTCTTTTTCACAAAAGAAACACGAAGCTTCTGTGTTTTTAAAGTGAAAAAGAAGTAAAGATATGAACACCGATGTAGGGGGCCAAGTGGGACCTCTGATCGGTATGGCAACTGATGGTGTGGGCAATCACGAGTCAGTGTGACCTCTTTTTCTTAAAAACGAGCATTCTCCACTTCTGTTTCTCTTCTTTTCTCCTCTCTCTTTTTTTTTGTTTTTTTTTGTGTTGTTTTTTTTTTTGAACTCTGAATTGACCGGGAAAAATTCTTTCAGTGAGAAGATCGGGATTGACCCCCGGTAGACTAGAAGGTAAAGGGTGCCTGCATAGGTGAACGGAAAGTAAAGGGTGCCTGAATAGGCGGACGGAAAGTAAAAGGTGCCTGAATAGGCGGACAGGAAAGTAAAGGGTGCCTGAATAGGCGGACGAAAAGTAAAGGGTGCCTGAATAGGCGGACGAAAAGTAAATGGTGCCTGAATAGGCGGACGAAAAGTAAATGGTGCCTGAATAAGCGGACAGAAAGTAAAGGATGCCTGAATAGGCGGACGAAAAGTAAATGGTGCCTGAATAGGCGGATAAAAAGTAAATGGTGCCTGAATAGGCGGACAGAAAGTAAAGGATGCCTGAATAGGCGGACAAAAAGTAAATGGTGCCTGAATAGTCAGACAGAAAGTAAAGGATGCCTGAATAGGCAGACGAAAAGTAAAGGGTGCCTGAATAGGCAGACGAAAAGTAAATGGTGCCTGAATAGGCAGACGAAAAGTAAATGGTGCCTGAATAGGCGGACAGAAAGTAAAGGATGCCTGAATAGGCGGACGAAAAGTAAATGGTGCCTGAATAGGCGGACGAAAAGTAAATGGTGCCTGAATAGGTGGACAGAAAGTAAAGGATGCCTGAATAGGCGGACAAAAAGTAAATGGTGCCTGAATAGGTGGACAGAAAGTAAAGGATGCCTGAATAGGCAAACAAAAAGTAAAAGGTGCCTGAATAGGCAGACGGAAAGTAAAAGTGGGGTTAACCTTCAGCTAACAGGAAACGCAGAGATTGGGGGAGTTAACAGGACATCTCGTCTGAATTAACCCATTGTTGGCAGGAAATGTAAAGGTTGGGGGAGCTAACCTAGGACGTCTCATCCGAATTAACTCACTGGTCCTAAAGGTTCGGGGTGATGCCCCAATTTGACATGACTGAAAGAATTGCTCTTTGACTGAAAGAGAGTGATCCTGGGGAGATGCCCAAATTTGACAGGTTGGAAGGAAGTTTGGAGAAACGCCTCATGACTGGAAAGGAAGAAATCTGGGAAGATGCCCCAATTTGACATGATTGAAGGAGTCTTGTGGATTGGCTAGAATAAAAGAAATTCGGGGAGATGCCCTAGTTGAGTTTTTTTTTTGGGAAGTGTAGTTTCACTTGGGAAGAATTCGGTGATTCGGGTACTGCCCCTTGATTGAGAAAGTTTGGGATTCATTGGGGAAGGGATCTTGAGAAATGCCATCTTTGACGATTGATTCCTTTTGAGAGATACGGACTTTAACAGTTGAGGATGAGACTTTGAAGGTGCCTACTTAGGCGATGGAAGAAGAAAACATTAAAAGGTGCCAACTTTGGCGATTTAGGGAAGGAGTTCTGAGGCGATTCGAGGAAGGGACTTGATTGAGATGTTAATGCCTGGCATGACTGTCTGTGAGATTACCTGCAGAAAAATGGTAAGTGGTGCAAAGATAAGTTCAAAAACTGGGTAGGTCCTGTGAAACCGCGACTCTTGAGATGACTCATGGACAAAGTAGAACGAATGAAACAACCATAGCTTCGGAGCGCGTGCCTGACCAAGTTTCTGCGATGATCACCCATGATGAGGTTGAGTAGTAGGAGCATCTTATCCCTTGTGACTTTAAGTGTTTACCATTCTTCCATTTTATTTTATTAAAACACATGTTTTTATCAGATCAACCAAATTCATAACACGTATCGAAGAGGGTGAATTTTATTCATGCACGTTAAACAAGTACAGAGAAAGAAAAATAAAGAAGGTAAATAAAATGAATGAGGTCACATAGAACAGGTCAAGAACAGGTGAAAACCAGGAAGATTCATGGATCCTCTAGTGAATCTCTGAGACCGATGAGAGCCTTAACCCCCAACACGACTTCATGTTCACCCTTCGACTTTGCTTTTGGAAAGGTAAGTTCGACAATGATTCACGTGCCCGAGCTTGGACTCGTACTTCTTTGAGTCAGAGGTCTTATTTGCATTACCAGAAATTTGACCCTAACTTTTGCCTGAGCTGCCCTTTTCGGGTTTTCGACTCACCGGGTCGCTCTAACTTTTGCCTAAGCTGCCCTTTCAGGTTTTCAGCTTAGCGAGCATTAATTTTCTTTTCTTTCCCTTTTTTTTTGACCCTTTTTTTTTGACATTCCCTCCCTAAGCATAGTACTTTTTCACTGCATCTGTGTTTACAGGCATTGGTAAATCCTTGCTATCCATATTAGTGAGTATCAAGGCTCCTCCAGAAAAAGCCCTTTTCACAACATATGGTCCTTCATAATTAGGAGTCCATTTGCCCCGATTGTCCTTTTGAATTGGTAAAATTTTCTTGAGTACTAGGTCTCCCTCTTAGAACTGTCGAGGTCGTACTTTTTTCTCAAATGCTTGTTTCATAGCCTCTGATACAACTGACCATGACAGAGGGCAGTCAATCTTTTACCATCCATCAAGTTTAGTTGGTCATGTCGAGCTTGAACCCATTCAGCTTCTTCTAATTTTGCTTCCATCACTACCCGAAGGGACGGGATCTCTACTTCAGAAGGCAAGACCGCTTCCATTCCATATACAAGAGAGAACGGGGTTGCCCCTGTCGAGGTTCGGACCGAGGTGCGATACGCATGTAGAGCGAAAGGGAGCAGCTCGCTCTAATCTCTGTAAGTGACTACCATCTTCTGCACTATCTTCTTGATGTTCTTATTGGCCGCCTCAACCGCTCCATTCATTTTAGGCCGATAAGGAGAGGAATTGTAATGGTGAATTTTAAAGCTTTCACAGAGTTCCTTCATCATTTTGTTGTTCAAATTCATACCATTGTCAGTAATGATCTGACTTGGTAGGCCGTATCGGCATATCAATTCTCGCTTGATGAATTTGACCATAACATTCCTTGTTACACTGATATATGAAGCCGCTTCTACCCATTTGGTGAAATAATCGATGGCGACCAAGATGAAACGATGACCGTTTGAGGCTTTTGGCTCGATGGGTCCAATGACATCCATGCCCCACATTGAGAAGGGCCACGGTGCTGTCAAGACATTTAGGGATAATGGGGGTGCATGAATATGGTCAGCGTATATCTGACATTTATGACATTTTTGAACATAGGTGAAGCAATCTGCTTCCATGGTCATCCAGTAATAACCAGCCCTCAAGATCTTTCTAGACATGGCATGTCTATTAGCGTGAGTCCCAAAAGATCCTTCATGAACATCCCTCATGATTTCGTTTGCCTCATCATCATCAACACAGCGAAGAAGGACAGAGTCATAGTTTCTTTTGTAAAGCATATCCCTATTTAAGAAGAAACCCATGGCGAGTCATCTTAGGGTCTTCTTATCATTTTCTGTAGCACCCTCGGGGTATTCTTGACTCTGGATATATCTTTTAATATCATGGTACCAAGGTTTCCCATCAGACTCCTTTTCCATCATTTGATAGTATGCAGGCTCACAATGCTTCTTTACTTCGATGAGAGGCATATCGTAGTCACTACTTACTTTGAACATTGAGGCAAGGGTAGCCAAAGCATCAGCCATTTGATTGTCATCCCAGAGAATGTGATGAAAAGAGATCTCGTCAAACTCTTTGATCATTTCCTTGATATGATCATAATAAGGAATCAACTTACTATCCCTAGTCTCCCACTCGCCTTTCAATTGGTGGATAACCAAAGCAGAGTCCCTATAAACTTCCAATAATTTTACTTTTGTGCCCAACGCTGCTTGGATTCCTAATGAGCATGCTTCATATTCAGCAATATTATTGGTACATTCAAAACACAATCTGGCGCAGATAGGGATAAATTCCTTATTGGGTGAAATCAAGATAGCCCCAATTTCGTGCCCCAATGCATTAGAAGCTCCGTCAAATCTCAGGGTCTATTTCTCTTTCTGACCACCTTCTTCATTGAATAGTGTCATGATATCTTCATCCGGGAAGTTAAATTGCATCGGCTGATAATCATTGATGGGTTAGTGTGCCAAGTAATCAGCCAGGGCACTTCCTCTTATGGCCTTTTGAGTGACATATATTATGTCGTACTCAGTTAATAGCACTTGCCAACGAGCGATCCTTCCGGTCAAAGCAGGTTTTTCAAAAATGTACTTGACGGGGTCTGTAACACCTTATTATTTGCAACTAATAATTCCAAAAATATGAGAAAATTTTTTTTTTTTCACAAAAGCGGTCACGTAACATTTGATATAGAAGGGAGCAGGCAAGGGGAAAACGAAGAGCATTCACGCGCACATAGCAACCTACAGGGAAGCTAAAACTAGGGCCGGCTCAATGGGTTTATCGTAACACACCAGCACTAGGGCGGATTGCACAACACCGTTGTTCGCTTAGACGGGGTCTGACGCCGTCCAGGCGGAGTATGGTAAGGCAGCAGCGGATAAAGGACATTTCACAAGGAGGCTTCCCTTTGAGTAACACTGGTCACTCAATAGGAGGAAATACTCTTCACGAGATCCTCTTCACGAGAGACATTCACTGAAAATGGCCACTGCAGGGGTGAGCTTTTACATGTAAAATGATACTCACAGATTCGGTATCAGCGTCAGTACACGCTCCTGCTATCATTCAACCTTTCTCGAGTAACCAAGTTCATACAGTTCAAACAACATTCATGACACACATAATACACAGAGTTTGTTCCACATCCAAATATATATTCATGCATTCAAAATCATACACAGATACATACATAGATTTATACACCACCACAATCAGCCTTATTTCTATATGCATGCCTGTGGATCCGACTCGGGTAAAGACTCTCAGTTACGGTCCCCTTTTCTTCTGGCCCCTCGTCCCTCAGCTCTTACCAGGTGGCATCGGCCTCCCTACGGCGTCTCGAGACTCTCTTCTCTAGCTCCAACGCCTACCACGAGCTCTATTGGGATCTAGCCAGGGTTGGTAACTGGAAGTCGTTTCCCTTGGGGTTCTTGACCTTCTATGGGTACCCCACTCTCACTCATGCAACTAACACATTCATTATTACATATCATCGCGCCACGAACACCTTCGCCGTAATCATTAAGCAAGAACGGATTTCCCACACTACTCGTAATCATTCAGTCAATCACACCAGCGCATGTTACAATCGGTCATCAGACTAACAACATCGAGCAATCCAATTAAGAGCATGCACATACATATTTTGCATAGTGACAAGAAAATAGATCCATGCATATCATTCATCATTATCATCCACTAACAGGCTACACCATCGCCACGAAAATCACTATCAGAATCTCAAATCATGCATCAGTTTTAGTAATTATGAATACATGCACACATGCACAGCATCAGTTTTAATGATTATAAATACATGCACACACACACACCCACACTTAGCAATACGTTCATCCGGTACCGTTCTTAGACCATGCATTCGACATGCAAGCGCCCCCTACCTTTAGAAGAATCCTCAGAAACCTTTTCCGTTCTTGTTGTTGGGTCCGATGTCCTTCTCCTGGTTCGTCCGGTCTTCCTTGGCTCTGTCGTATCCTGCGCCTGATTCTGGGATGAAGTGTGGTCCGTTCTCCAGTACTGCAACCAAGACCTCCAGGAGCGAAGAGTAAGATAGAAGAAGAAGAAAGATGGAGACAAAGAGAGGAAGTAGAGGATGAAGTGACGGAGGAGGGAGTCTGAAGAAAGAGTAAGCGTGTTCATCCCAAAGGCTCACGTTTTATATATATATATATATATATGCATGCGCACAGTAAGAGAAGAGTGGGATGGGAGAGTGCGTGCCCAGCAGTCACGTGCACTCCACCCCATCCCCTGACCACCACCATTTTTATATTTTAATGGCTTAAACCTACTTAGTTAAATGCAATTAACAGTTATTTCCAGTTGAAATGAAGTCTTAATGGTTTATTCTTCATTCAGCATTTAATTTTAAAACTGGGATGTTACAGTTCTCCCCCACTGAAAAAGAATTTCGTCCCTAAAATTCAGTCGGTACTTACCTAGGTAAACAATTCGGGGTACTGCTGTCGCATGGCGTCTTCACGTTCCCACGTGTAGGAGGTGGTCTTGCCTTGCTGCCACTCCACCTTAACCAGCCTTACGTTCTTGTTTCTTAAGCGTTTTACCGATTGATCCACGATTCCAACCGATGTAGTCACAGTGGTTAGGTCTTCCTTGATCTCTACCTCGTCGTCAGGCATCGTGTGGCTGGGGTCATGCAAATACTTCCTTAGTTGAGACACGTGAAATACGTTGTGTAATCGGGACAAGTGAGTTGGTAACACGAGGCGGTATGCCACGGGGCCAATCCGTTCTAACACCTCGTAAGGTCCGATGTAGCGAGGGCTTAACTTCCCACTTTTTAAGGCTCGTCCAACTCCTTTACTCGGAGAGGTTCTCAGAAACACTCGATCTCCGACTGAAAATTCCAATGGCTTGATGCGCTTGTCATGGTAGCTCTTCTGCCTGTCTTGTGATGCTTTCATCTTCTCCCTTATCACTCGGATCTGTTCTGTGGTTTGCTTCATGATGTCTGGTCCCAATAGTAGACTTTCACCCGTTTCCGACCAGCAGAGTGGGGTTTGGCATCTACGCCCATATAATGCCTCGTAAGGTGCCATGCCAATGCTGTGATGATGGCTGTTGTTGTACGTAAACTCGATTAAGGGAAGGTACTGCTCCCAGTCCCCACCGTACTCTAACACACACGCTCTCAATAAGTCTTCTAGACTCTGAATTGTTCGCTCGGATTGTCCATCCGATTGGGGGTGGTAGGCAGAACTAAGCCAAAGCTTCGTCCCCAATTCTTGATGCATGCTGGTCCAAAACCTGGACGTAAACCTAGGGTCCCTATCTGATACGATGGAAGTAGGTATGCCATGCAGTCGGATAACTTCTTGAATGTAGATTCGAGCCAACTTATGCAATGGGTACCTCATATTTACAGGTAAGAAGTGTGCACTCTTCGTCAATCGGTCAACAATGACCCAAATGGCATTATGGCCCGCTCGGTTTTTAGGTAATCCCATGATAAAATCCATCGTAATTGAGTCCCATTTCCACACGGGGATCTCTAGAGGCTGCATTGCACCATACGGTTTTTGGTGCTCTACTTTCGATTTCTGACAAGTGATACACCGGGCCACGTACTCCGCCACATCCTTCTTTAGTCCGGGCCACCAGAACTGTCTCCTCAAGTCGTGGTACATCTTCGTGGTTCCTGGGTGAATGCTGAGTAGGCTTTTGTGGGCTTCATCAAGCACCATCCTTCTCAATCTTCCTTCACTTGGTATGTATATTCTGTTTCTCACCCGGAAGATCCCATCTGACCCCTCTGTCAAGGATAAATCCTTTCCTTTGGCTTGAATTTCCTTCATTTCAGCTAGATAAGAGTCCGCCTATTGCTGTTCGTACACGGATTTTAAGAATTCATTGGCGATCCTCAACGTACCGATTGTCATCTTCTGAGAGGAGGGGGTGTCAACATGCAAGTTCATGTCTCGGAACCGCTCCAACAACTCAACTTCTTTTGCCATCATGGCTGCTATGTGGAGGGATTTCTGACTCAACGCGTCAGCCACGACATTTGCCTTACCTGGGTGGTATTTTAACTTGAAATCGTAGTCCTTCAAAAACTCAATCCATCTTCTCTGCCTCATGTTCAGCTCCTTTTGGTCGAATAGGTATTTGAGGCTCTTATGATCGCTGTACACTTCAAATTTGGACCCGTACAAGTAATGTCTCCAAATTTTCAATGCAAAAACTACTGCTGCCAGCTCCAAGTCATGGGTCGGATAATGCTGCTGGTGGGGTCTCAATTGTCGAGAGGCATATGCTATCACTCGATCTTTCTGCATGAGTACACACCCTAATCCGAGTCCGGACGCGTCACAATAGACCACGAAGCTTTCTCGTAACTCAGGTAATGCTAACACCGGAGCAGTTGTCAACTTATTCTTCAGCTCTTGGAAGCTGTTCTCACACTCTGGACTCCACACGAAAGGAACGTTCTTCCGAGTCAATTTAGTCAGGGGTAATGCCAACTTAGAAAAACCTTCGATGAACCTCCTATAATAACCTGCCAAGCCCATAAAACTTCTTATTTCCGAGACCGATCTGGGCCTCTCCCATGCTATTACAGCAGCTACCTTCGCAGGATCCACCGAGACGCCTCGCTCGGAGATCACATGCCCGAGGAAATGGATCTCATCCATCCAGAATTCGCACTTCGAGAGCTTTGCAAACAATTGTTTCTCCTTCAACACTTGGAGTACCGCTCTGAGATGTCCTTCATGCTCCTCAGATGTCTTAGAATAAACTAGAATATCATCGATGAAGACAACAACAAACTGATCTAAGAAGGAGTGGAATATGCTGTTCATGTAATTCATGAAAACAGCAGGGGCGTTTGTCACACCGAACGGCATCACTACATACTCGTAGTGACCATACCGAGTCCTAAAGGCAGTTTTAGGAATGTCTGAGTCCTTCACTCGGATTTGGTGATATCCTTATCGTAAGTCGATTTTCGAGAAAACTGAGGCTCCACGCAGCTGGTCAATTAAATCATCAATTCTAGGCAGTGGGTATCGATTCTTGATTGTGAGTTTATTAAGCTGTCGATAATCTATACAAAGTCTCATGCTGCCATCCTTCTTCTTAACAAGTAGCACAGGTGCGCCCCATGGTGACACGCTTGGTCTAATGAACTGCTTCTCAAGTAACTCATCCACTTGTTTCTTCAACTCTGCCAATTCAGTTGAGGATATCCTGTAGGGTGCACTGGAGACCGGTTCGGCTCCAGGGATCAAGTCTATAGAGAATTCAACTTCTCTATTGGGAGGCACACTCGGAACGTCTTCTGGGAATACTTCTAGGAATTCGCAGACAACCGGAATTTCGTTCACTAGGGTCTCACTCTCATCTTTGGTTAGACAAAGCATCATAAATAGTTGGGTTATACCTAGTGCTGTGCCATCTTCAGTGGGTTGTTTTGGGAAAACTATCTCTCGGTTTCTACAATCTACTAATACCTTATTGGCTGAAAGCCAATCTATTCCAAGCACAATATCAAGACCTTTTAAAGGCATGCAAATCAGATCGAAGGTGAAACTCCGATCATACAACTCAAATGCTACATTTTTACATATTGACGATGTGAACACACTAGGGCCAGTAGGGCTGGCCACTTCCAAAGTCCGGTTCATAGACACAGTTGGTAACTTCAACCGTTCCACGCACTCATCAGCTATAAAAGAATGGGTAGCTCCTGAATCGAAAACAACATTAAGCGTATTCATTCCAAGTGAGCACTTACATTGTACTAGATCGTTTGCTGGTGCAACATCCTCTGTATTGATGGTGTAGATCCTTCCTGCTGCTGGCGGACCGGTATTCCTCTCTCGGCTATTCGGAGCACGCATCATATTTCCTCGGGTTCCGTTGCCTCTGCCACCAGGTCGTTGGTTATCATTCGCTCGGGTTCTACTTTGAAATCCTCCTTGACGCATATTGGTGTTTGTCTGGCGGAGTTGGGGGGCAGTCAGGACGAACGTGTCCCTTCTCTCCGCAGTGGTAGCATTTAACATTTGTATCATTGCAATCCTTAGCAAAGTGGTCACCGCCGCATTTAAAGCATCCGCCATACCTTGGTCGTCCACTCATTTGTCTCCCTCGGTCATTATGATTCTGATATCTGGTGAAGGGTTCATTCCTCCTCACGTTCCCTGGCCTCTTGAAACGTGATTGTTGAGGCCTCAGGTGCTGGTTGGCTCTGCTGCACTGGCCTGAATGGGCCCTGTCATCCTCTTCGAATATTCGACACTTGTTCACTAAGGCAGGGAAACTCCGGATTTCATGGTATCTGCAGGCCCTCTTGATATCCGATCTCAATCCGTTCTCAAACTTAAGACACTTGGAGTTCTCCGTTCCTGGCTGCTGGAAGGGCGGATAGAAGAGGCACAATTCCTCAAATCTGGTCGCGTATTCTTCCACAGTCATGGAGCCCTGCTTTAACTCCATAAACTCCAGCTCTTTCCAACTCCTCACTGTGTCGGGAAAGTATTTGTCTAAGAAGCAGGCCTTGAAATCGTTCCACGTCAGTTGATTGTCATCTTCGGGGAATCGGCTTCTGGCTATCTTCCACCAATTCTCCGCTTCATCTCGCAGCATATACACTGCGCACTCCACCTTCTGGGCTTCGGTACAGCGAAGACCCCTAAAAATTCTCTCTAATTCCTGAGTCCACTTGAACGCCGCCTCAGGGTTCCGTCCTCCTAAGAATTCACTCGGCTTCCTCTTCAGGAAGCGGTCCAGCACATGGCCATCCTCAGGTCGAGTCTGGTCTTGCCTTTCAAATACATCAGCAAAGCGTTGGAATGCTGTGGCTATAGCCTCCATACTTTGACGATGCGCCATTCCTTATCCTGAAATTGACATTTAAGGATAAGTATACGGAGCCACTTACTACCGATCTAGTTGTTAGTCCAACAATTAATAGCTTAGCACATTATATCATTCGCCTAGGTCATACACACAATCAGACCAGGGGAAAACAACCCCTTGTCCTCAAGTCAATCATCAAACAAGTTCAACTAGCATCAGAACAATTTCAACCATTCAATCAAAAGACACACACACCACCGCTTACACTTGGTAAGCACACTTTGGCCTTGGACTTTTCGGTCCGCTCTGATACCAAAATGTAACACCTTATTATTTGCAACTAATAATTCCAAAAATATGAGAAATTTTTTTTTTTCACAAAAGCGGTCACGTAACATTTGATATAGAAGGGAGCAGGCAAGGGGAAAATGAAGAGCATTCACGCACACATAGCAACCTACAGGGAAGCTAAAACTAGGGCCGACTCAATGGGTTTATCATAACACACCAGCACTAGGGCCGATTGCACAACACCGTTGTTCGCTTAGACGGGGTCTGACACCGTCCAGGCGGAGTATGGTAAGGCAGCAGTGGATAGAGGACATTTCACAAGGAGGCTTCCCTTCGAGTAACACTGGTCACTCAATAGGAGGAAATAGATAAAGGGAAGATGTTAATACATTCATACGCGTAGCATTCGGTGGAAGGGCGGAGTTAGAATCATCCTACTTGGCTAGGCGGGGTATATTTATTCTAGGTGGACTACATCACAACATTCACTTACTCAGGCGATGTTCAATACCGCCCAGCGAGACGGAATAATGCGACAACGGAGAAAGAAGGTACATAGGCGGAATCTCGAGTTGATATCTACTTGCTTCAGCATAGTTCTACGCGTTTGGGCGAACTGTCCTAGTTACTTGGGCGAGGTATGACACCGCCTAAACGAAATCTGCACAACGCCTCTTTAACACAACTACAAGGTAATTTTCTCAATCGGGTATGGACAAGGGTTCACTAGGTAAATCCTCACACTCGCACTTCACTTAGAGAAACGGGAAGTTACAAGGTACATAAGCGATAGTAGGTTGTGGAGAAAGGAGGAGTCTGAACCTATTCCGCCCAACTCAACTAATTATGACAACGCCTGGGCGGACTCAACCACAACGCCTAAATCAGGGGGTCAACACCGGGGTCTCATTCTAACAACTACATCGCTCCAGCGCGAATCCTCACGCTTGGGCGAATTGCTCCCATACTTCGGGCGGGGTACGACTCCGCCCAACGTATCCGACTTAAATTTTCCTAAGGCAATTCTCGATTCACTCAGACTTGGCTATAACCTGCTCGATCATACCGTCCCTGCGTATCCATTAAAGCACAATTACGAAACAAGGCAGCAAATAGCATCACACACACCAAAACCATACATCCATATATACATAAGAGTGTATGTTAATATTTACAACACAAAAATCGAACTTCTCCTTGTCCATAAAGTTCTATTCATCCCCAAAACATTAACATCCGGTATGAGCCAGTCAGGGCTTAATCTAACAACGCCTTAATTAGACCTTCCAAATGCATCAGCACTCCGCCCAGCATTCCAGCTCTGCTTCTGATCCTCTTCACGAGAGACATTCACTGAAAATGGCCACTGCAGGGGTGAGCTTTTACATGTAAAATGATACTCACAGATTCGGTATCAGCGTCAGTACACACTCCTGCTATCATTCAACCTTTCTCGAGTAACCAAGTTCATACAGTTCAAACAACATTCATGACACACATAATACACAGAGTTTGTTCCACATCCAAATATATATTCATGCATTCAAAATCATACACATATACACACATAGATTTATACACCACCACAATCAGCCTTATTTCTATATGCATGCCTGTGGATCCGACTCGGGTAAAGACTCTCAGTTACGGTCCCCTTTTCTTCTGGCCCCTCGTCCCTCAGCTCTTACCAGGTGGCACCGGCCTCCCTACGGCGTCTCGAGACTCTCTTCTCTAGCTCCAACGGCTACCACGAGGTCTATTGGGATCTAGCCAGGGTTGGTAACTGGAAGTCGTTTCCCTTGGGGTTCTTGACCTTCTATGGGTACCCCACTCTCACTCATGCAACTAACACATTCATTATTACATATCATCGCGCCACGAACACCTTCGCCGTAATCATTAAGCAAGAACGGATTTCCCACACTACTCGTAATCATTCAGTCAATCACACCAGCACATGTTATAATCGGTCATCAGACTAACAACATCGAGCAATCCAATTAAGAGCATGCACATACATATTTTGCATAGTGACAAGAAAATAGATCCATGCATATCATTCATCATTATCATCCACTAACAGGCTACACCATCGCCACGAAAATCACTATCAGAATCTCAAATCATGCATCAGTTTTAGTAATTATGAATACATGCACACATGCACAGCATCAGTTTTAATGATTATAAATACATGCACAGACACACCCACACTCAGCAATACGTTCATCTGGTACCGTTCTTAGACCATGCATTCGACATGCAAGCACCCCCTACCTTTAGAAGAATCCTCAGAAACCTTTTCCGTTCTTGTTGTTGGGTCCGATGTCCTTCTCCTGGTTCGTCCGGTCTTCCTTGGCTCTGTCGTATCCTGCGCCTGATTCTGGGATGAAGTGTGGTCCGTTCTCCAGTACTGCAACCAAGACCTCCAGGAGCGAAGAGTAAGATAGAAGAAGAAAAAAGATGGAGACGAAGAGAGGAAGTAGAGGATGAAGTAACGGAGGAGGGAGTCTGAAGAAAGAGTAAGCGTGTTCATCCCAAAGGCTCACGTTTTATATATATATATGCATGCGCATAGTAAGAGAAGAGTGGGATGGGAGAGTGCATGCCCAGCAGTCACGTGCACTCCACCCCATCCCCTGACCACCACTATTTTTATATTTTAATGGCTTAAACCTACTTAGTTAAATGCAATTAACAGTTATTTCCAGTTGAAATCAAGTCTTAATGGTTTATTCTTCATTCAGCATTTAATTTTAAAACTGGGATGTTACAGGGTCCATTTTAGAAACTAGCCAAGTGGTGTGACTCAACATGTATTGCCTTAGGCGCTTAGTGGCCCATGCTAACGCACAACAAGTTCGCTCTAAAGCGGAGTACCTCATTTCACAATCAGTGAACTTCTTGCTTAAGTAGTAGATAGTATGTTCCTTCTTTCCAGTTTCATCATGCTGTCCCAACACACAACCCATGGATTCATTCAATACAGTCAGATACAATATAAGTGGCCTTCCTGAGGTTGGGGGCACCAAAATTGGTGGTTCTTGTAGGTACTGCTTAATCTTTTTGAAAGCTGCTTGACAGTTCTCATCCCATTGCCCCGCTTGATTCTTGCGGAGTAACTTGAAGATGGGTTCACAAGTCGCTGTCAATTGTGAAATAAATCGGGCAATATAATTGAGCCTTCCCAAGAATCCTCGGACTTCTTTTTCTGTACGGGGAGGAGGCATCTCGAGAATCGCCTTGACTTTGTCGGGATCAACCTCTATCCCTCTTTCACTTACTATAAACCCTAGCAACTTGCCTAACCTTGCATCGAACGTGCACTTGGCAGGGTTCAATCTTAGCCTGAACCTTCTCAACTGTTTAAAAAGCTTCCTTAGATCGCTAATGTGCCCTTCATCTGTTCTATATTTGGCAATGATATCATCCACGTAGACTTCTATCTCCTTATGCATCATATGATGGAAAAGAGTCACCATCGCTCTCTGATAAGTTGCTCCAGTATTTTTCAACCCAAAGGACATCACCTTATAACAAAATATGCCCCATAGAGTGATAAGCGTGGTCTTCTCCATGTCTTCAGGTGCCATTTTAATTTGATTATACCCTGAGAAACCATCCATGAATGAGAAAATGGAATGCTAAGCTGTATTATCAACTAAAACATCGATCTGTAGTAGGGGAAAATCATCCTTGGGACTAGCCCTATTCAAATCTCGGTAGTCCACACATATTCGTACCTTTCCATCCTTTTTTGGGACAGGGACAATGTTGGCTACCCACTTAGGGTATTTTGCCACAGCTAGGAACCCAGTATCAAACTGCTTCTTGACCTCCTCTTTGATCTTTAAGAGCATTTCTGGCTTCATTCGACATAGTTTCTGCTTTATTGGAGGGCACTCAGATTTTAAGGGTAGTCTATGCTCGACAATGCTAGCATCGAGCCCAGGCATATCTTGATAAGACCAGGCAAAGACATCACAAAATTCCATCAACAACTTGATTAAATCTTCTCTTTTTTCTCTGCTTAGGGTAGTACCGATCTTGACTTCCTTCTTATTTTCTTTATTCCCCAAATTAATGACCTCAACTATGTCTAGGTAGGGTTGAATCCCTTCATCCTCTTGCTCTAACAACCTTGTCAGCTCGGGCGATGGCTCACAATCCTCCCCACCTTCCTCATCAGCGTAATCAACTGGGTGATCGAAGTCGTGAAACAGAATTGCGACCTCACCCTCCTCAAGAGAGTCATTTTCGAATCTGCAATTTTGTGTGATATGGCCAATAATAAAAAAAAGGAACAAACGAGTAAAAAGAAGGATTCAAAACAAGGATAAGGGATACAAGAAGAGTTTTTTTTGGAATTTCGATACACGTTTATTGATGAAAATGATAAAAATAAGTTTTCTTCGCCCTTATTACATGGAAGAGTCCCAAAGCCTTAGGCAGAGCAGAGGGACGAATAAGTACTTAAAGCATAAACAAATTCCTTTGGTGAAACATTCAAAGTCGTGGGAAACTCGATGGCCTCCCAGTTATGAAGTTCTTGGCCTGGTGGACAAGTAATCATAAAATCAACACTATCACAGGGACTTTCTTTAATGACAGCCCCTTGGTCTGGAGGCATCAGTCCGGCGCTTCGAAAGCTCTGGTAGAGATCACAGATGGGGACTCTTGCAGTATGAGGTTTTCTGCTGGTAAGACGAGCGGCCCTTCTTTCCCTCTTCTCTTCCTTTACCCTTTTTCTGTCGGCAGCCGTGGGCCGGTATCCTAATCCAAAACCATTTCTGTTATCAAGCAGGCGTATAGGTTCTATTTCTCCATTCAAAGCACGTCCTAGCCCTCTTCCAGTTTTATACCCTCCACGCAGCATAATCTTTGCCATCATTAAAGATGCACTTGGCATGTGAGCTTTTACCATCGTGACTTCTTCCCCTACATAAGTAGCGTTTGTTATCTCTAATGCTTGGAAAGAAGTTTCAAGAGCCTCTTCTACTGCCTCGATGTAAGGGGTTGACAGAGGTTTACTGACTAGAAGGTCTTCCTCACCAGAGACAATTATCAGCTTGTTATAAATTATGAATTTTAGTTTTTGGTGTAGGTTAGAGGGCACCACTCCAGCAGAATGGATCCACGACCTACCTAATAAACAGCTATAGGCAGGCGAGATATCCATGACTTGAAAAAGGACCTGGAACATGCACGGCCCAACCTGTATGGGCAGCTCAATCTCACCCATGACCTCCCTCCGAGTTCCATCAAAAGCTCGTACTATCATGACACTTGGCTTCATAAAAGTCCCATCAAATGGTAACTTGGCCAATGTAGACTTTGGCATGACATTGAGGGATGACCCATTGTCAATAAGTACTTTTGCTAAGATGTAATCTTGGTATTTTACGGAGATATGGAGAGCCTTGTTGTGCCCAATCCCCTCTGTTGGTATTTCGTCGTCAGTGAAGGTCAGATAGTTATCTGCAATAATGTGCCCCACTATTCCTTAAAACTTATCAATGGGAATGTCATGACTAACATGGGCCTCATTCAGGACCTTCATCAACATCTTCCGATATGGCTCAGAGTTCATCAACAATGATAACAAAGAGATTTTTGTAGGAGTATGGGTCAGTTGGTCAAGCACTTGATATTCGCTCTGGCGAATAAACTTTAAGAATTCATGGGCCTCTTCATCAGTCACGGCCCTTTTGATTTCACCATTGGCCCCTTCTTTGTCCACCTTGGCATTTTCGGTAACCTGATCCTTCTTTGGCTCTGGAGGGGTGTATACTCTTCCACTTCGGGTTATTCCTCCTACCCCAACAATATTTGTGATGGACGAAGGAGACTGGTCACTCGTTGCTGAGCTTGCAATGACCACATCTGCGTTGTACTTCCAAGGGACAGCCCGAGAATCTTTGAACGCAAACGGGGTGGGTGCTTGAATAGTGATGATTGGTTGTACAGAAACAAGAGCTGCTTGAGGGTTCCTAGTGTAAAAAATTGTCAAGGGCTTAGGGACCCGTACCCCTGTTTGTTCCTCGATCATGTCGACTTTATCTCCATGGCGTTTACAGACCTACACAATATGGCTGTCCATAAGGCTTTGGAGGACCTTATAGAAACCTTGGTGTTCGGTAGTCTGCTCGCAATCATGTTCCACACTCCAGGTCCTTTCAATTAATCCCTTTTCAAGCAAAAGGGAATGAACTACCCTTAATGACATTCTTATGTCAGCAACATTCTTAACGCACTCCTCATCATGTTGACTTCTGAATTTCCATGGTTAGGCAGGGGATTTATGGCCACATTTGGGCTGCCTTCCTTAAAGTTAATCCAGACGGCTTTGATCAAATCTCTTACTTTATATTTCAAAGCCATGCAATTTTCTGTGGAATGTCCTGGTGCCCCAGCATGGTAATCATAATGAGCGTTTGGGTCATATCCCCTTGGGTAAGGAGGTTGCAATGGTCTCATAGGGGATAGAGCTACCAGACCTTTCTGAACGAGGATTGGAAAAAGTTTGGTATAGGTTATGGGAATTGGATCAAACTGTACAGGGGAGCGCTCATTGTTGGAATTCCTTGTGTTCTGATTATAATTGGGTGGTCGAGTCACTTGCTGCGGGTGATGGTATGGCACGGGTTGCGACACTGGTGCTCTTACCATGGGTGGACGGAAGTGGGGAGTATAAGCCGTCGGGCCTTGAGTGGTAGCGGCCACATAAGGATTGGGAGCTTGAATCATAGTAAGAAAGAATGGTCTCGGCGAAGCCGTCTTTTGATTAGAAGAGATGGAATTAGTTTCTCCATCCCTTTTCCAGGCGTCGGTCTTCTTATCATGCTTGCTCCAGATGAGCCCTGAGTGATCTTTCCTGTTCGTATTTTGCTTTCCACCCTTTCCCCAATAGTCACAATGTCGGAGAAGTTGGATGAAACACTACCAATCATTTTGCCGTAGAAAGGTGATGGGAGCGTGTCGATAAACATCACGACTATCTCTTTCTTCGACAGTGGGGGGTCCACTTGCGCTGCTGTCTCCCTCCAGCGTTGGGCATACTCTTTAAATGTTTCATTGTCCCTCTTCACCATATTCTGTAACTGAACCCTATTGGGCGCCATATCCATGTTATACTTGTATTGCCTAAGGAAGGCATCTGCCAGGTCCTTCCAACAACGAATATGATTTCACTCAAGGTGAGCATACCATGTAAGAGAAGCCCCTGCTAGACTATCTTGGAAGCAGTGGATCAACAATTGGTCGTTAGAAGAGTAGGACGCCATCTTCCGACAATACATCGTGAGATGCACTAGTGGAAAAAATGGCTTTAACCACGGTTAAAAAAGGCTTTTAATCACGGTTGAACAACCGTGGTTAAAAATGGGCGTGATTGTATATCAATATATTTAATCACGGGTTTGAACCGTGGTTAAAAGTGGAGTGGATAAAAGTTGTCAAACAACCATGGTTATAGACACTTTTAATCACGGTTGCCTAACAACCGTGATTAAAAGTTTTCCCAAAAATTTCAAAAATGCCATCTCGTTTTGACATATAACCACGGTTGTCAAACAACCGTGATTATAGAGACTTTTAATCACGGTTGCCTAACAACCATGATTAAAAGTTTTCCCAAAAATTTCAAAAATGCCACCGCGTCATTTTTAATCACGGATCCACATTAATCCGTGATTATACCCCCGTGGTTGTATCCATTTTTTCCACTAGTGATGGTTCTTTGGACAAGTCATTCCCCGATACTTGTCAAAGTCAGGCATCTTGAATTTGGGCGGGAGGATAACATTTATGACTAGACATAGCTCAGAAGCATCTATCAGCCTAAAACCTCTAGAGCCTTCCATCATCCTCAAACGCTCCTCTAAGATTTCTATCTTTTCCTTTTGGGGAACTGCAACTGTGCTATGACCGGCTACAGGGTTCATCATGCGGGTTGTATCTTGGAGATTAGTCATATAGGGGGTTGCATATCCGCATGGATAGCCAAGCGGCTGGTTGAAAGGAGGCAGTGCATGGGACTGGTTCATCAGGCTTGTACTTGGTGAGGGACCTTGGGGTTGGGCCATAGTTTGTACAGCATAATTTGGTTGGGTCGTCTGGGCTCGTGTGTTTTGGGCTTGTGCGTTGTGAGTTGGCTGGGCCATCGGGGCTTGGGTGTTTTGGGTCTGATAGGTTTGTGGGTCATGGGCTTGCATGTTTTGGGTTTGGTAAGTTTGTGGGTCATGGGCTTGCGTGTTTTGGGCTTGATGGAGTGATGGTATATTTGGCTAGGTAGGGTATGAAGCGTGAGGATTCATCGCTTGCTGGTCATGGGCGTCTTGTTGGTTAGCGAGCGGGGGATAGTATCCTGGTGGAAGGCCATAAAGTGGAAAAGGTACTGGGTTGCCGTCAGGACCGACAAATGTATGTTGTGCATAAGACTGGCTGTAAGGTAGCTGGGTCTCAACGGTAAGGTTAGGTCTTCCAACATGAATGGTGACAGGGGGTGTCATTGTGTTAGGTACTTGGGTTCTTGCTGGGTCGGAACCAAGGGGGGTGGTACAGTGGCAGGCTGTTTTTGGGTGTTCTCAATACCTACAGAGGAGTCCCCTTCTGTGATTCTCTTTTCCAAAAGCTTGGTCAACTCGGCTACCTGTTCCTTCAGCTGATTGAACTCGTTTTTGAAATCTTCATCCCTGATTTTTGCTTCGGCCATGAGTCTCGTTTGGAGTCGGGTCGGATAAGGATGTTTACCCGTAATGTCTAATGTAAGTCAAAACACAAAATTGTTAAAAAGAAAGCATTTAAATAAAAGTGGTAAAAGAAAAACCAATAGTATGGTGCATGAAGCTATCGCGGAACTCGGCCAGTATCCTCCAACCATTTCTTAGAACGTCATATTCAAGAGTAATAAGTATGTGATAAATAGAAATTAACATAAGATAGTTGTGGAGACAAAAGAATCCTTCTTTCTAAATTTCAAAGTACATTACTGCTGCCAATCTTTTTTTATGCAGGAAAAGTAAATCAGCCATTCCTAGCTCAGGCAATCATGGCCCTTATTTTACAAATCCTTTCTCTACAGTAATCAAGGAAGGTTATAATTTCTTTTGGGGTACTAAGAGGGTTAACCATCCCCTCAGCTTGCTTAAGCAGGAGCGGTAGGTCTTCCAGAACTCCATTAGCCAAATGTGCCAAGTGGCGAAGCGGTTCATCCATGAATGAATAACTTCATCTTGTTGTGTCATTTCAGTTTTCAAAATATGGATAGTGTCACGACATTCTTGCTCAGTATCTATCACGTGCTGTCGCTCGCCGTTTATCTCATACTGGCCAGCTTCTACCACCTCATTAAGCTGATGCTCTAATTGGCTAACTTGCAATTGTAGGAGCTCCTTTTGCACCAAGGCAATTTGCTCATTCTCTTTGGCTTTTTCCAACATGTCTCTCAAGAGTTGCTTGTTAGCCAACATAGTATCCCTTTGCTTGCTCTTCATCCTCAGTTGAGTATTAGCTGTTCGGAGGCATTGACTTTGCTTCCTCAAGTAATCCCTTTCAATTTTCTATTTTTTTCCAATCTCCTTGATGGTTTCCTTGCTTTCTAAGTTCTTCCTTTTCTGAAGGGTGCATTCTTGTTGAGACTTTAGCAAGTCTTTCTCTAGCTTCTTATTTTTTACAATTAACTCCTTTATCTTGGCTTTCATGGCCTCCTCTTCTAGGGTAGGTGAGGGGACAGATGTTCTTGTTGGGAGATAGGAGGGACTTTTGAAAGGCAGCTTGACAATGGAAACCCTATTCAGGATCCATTGGTAGTATTCGTCCTTCACGGCATGGCTTCAAGCTCCTAGTTCTTTTCCTTGCCTGTGGACCATCTTCCATGCGTTTGCTATATCTTGAATAGCAGAGGTACAATCTCCTTTTGAGTAGCAAAGGACAAAAGGAATAAGTGATTCTTCATCGGGTGGCCCAAGCAATGGATAAGCTAGCTGACGTTTGGCTATGACAGGGTTGTAGTTAATGCATCCTTGAGTGCCCATGAGAGGAACGTTCGGGTAGCTTCCACAATGATGAATAATGGTGTCAACCTTCAACCATTGTGGATACCACCTTACTTTGTCAGCTGTGAGCCCCATCAGGTGATTGGCCCATTCATGCCCGTTCTTTGTTACTAACTGGCATAACTTCAGATCAGAAATAGGACATTCAACTTTGCCGACTTGGTGGAAAACATGTGACGTGAGCCATACATACAGAGCAGGTAAACAACAAATGATTCTCTTTCCACTTTGTGTACAGCAGAAGTCCATGGTGTAGTATATATTTGCCAAGATAGCAGTGACAGGATTTTCAGATTTGAATTTGCGGGCAAGGAAAATACCAATGGCAGTATAGTCTATGTAATTGTCAATATTGGGGAACAAGATAACACCATAAATGGTTAGAGCCAAGGTATCCATGAAGGCTTCCCAATCTCCTTTCTCAGCCAGCAAGTGCATGTGCTTCTCAAAATATTCCCGATCAAACCCCAGGACCCGATTTCTATTTAGTTGCTTACTTCTTAAGACTTCCGGGTTAATCCTTAGGATATCAGCGATGGTATCAATATTCGCATGACGTCCAAGGTGGCGGTAAGGCATTTGTCCCTCTAGTGGCATCCCCAAGATCTGTTCGAACTCCTCAACAGACGGAGCCAATTGAAAGTCTCGGAAGGTGAAACAACAAAGAGGTGGGTCATAGAACTGAATCAAAGCAGTAATTGCCTCGACTTGTACCTCCACTTCTAGCAACTTTAGGATCCTCCCATATTTCCTTGAAAAAACCATTTTCTGATTCATATCTAATTTCTTGCCTAATGCTTGCAAACTGGTTGTATCGACTTTCCTAGCCTTAACATGTAGTAATTTTTTCAACCCGGGTATATTTGTACCACAACTATCTGATCTCATGTTAATTTCCATATTTTCACTCAGAGGTACTAGCTAAGCTCTTGATAGCCTCCTGCAAGAACATAAAGAAATGAGAAAATCAATCATTAGAACTGACGTGTTTTGCAAATCGATACTCCCCTAGTAACTTTGAAAATATTTTTGTATTTAGGGAAGTTTTGATTTGACAAAACTTATGACAAATCAAGGGTCATGTGAGTTACGGATTTTCTGATCATTGTCAATAAAAAAAATTGATTTTTTTGATTTTTTTATACCTTTTTTTTTATTCAAAACATCCGTAACTCAAAGCCCAAAGACTTGTGCATAAAAGGAAAGGACTACTTGCCTGTTAAAAGATCACTAGTTAAAAGTATGTCATTTTTTGAAAAAAAGTAATCCACTAAATGGGCAAGTAGTCTTCTATTTTGGATCAGAAAAGAGAAGTGAGAATGAGAAAAGGTATAAGTAAAGTTTGCCTCTTTTGTGCCTTAAGGTGGGTTTTTCTGGAGGTCTCCTAATGGTTCTAAGGTTCATCTATCAGTGATACCTCGTATTAGGTGGCTTGTTCTAAAACTTCTAAAGGTCACTAGAGCCAAGATCCTACTCATGATGTTGACCACAAATAGTAGGAAGTATACTAAGTGTGGGCACCATGAATAAGTCGAACTCTAGCTGAGATTCTCACGGTATCAACCTCCCCTAATCTTAAGTTTTATTTGGGCCCAGGTGTAGGGTCCCACTCAAAAGTGTGTGCAAATTGTGAGTGTAGTGTGTGAAAGAGGCATTCAATACCTGTACCTTACTCATCCTGCACATAGAACAAACACAGAGCAACAAAATAAAGTCGACTACCCTAGGGTTCAATGATCACACAGATATTTACAGAACATAAATGATAGAATATAAACAAAACGGGAACTAAACATTGAAAAGGAAATAAAATAAAAGAAGAAGTTAAATAATTAATATGCTAATTAAAACATGCGCTATCAAATTGACTGGCTTGACTCTCTAAGTCCCTAGTGGAGTCGCCATCTGTCGCGACCGGGATCGCGGCGGCACGGCCGACCCTAGAAACGATTTTAAGATAAACAGGGAGTCGCCACCAATATTTTTTTTAGGATAAAATACTGGAAAAGCCTTTTGTTAAAGCACTGGTTATAAAAATGAAATTCTATGATTCGGGAGTCTGATTACAGGTGAGGAAGGTATTAGCACCTCACAACTGTCCGTTATAAAAACGGTTACCTCAATTTGATAGCGTGCATTATAATTAACCCAATAATTATTTTAACTTCTTCATGAAAAGGAAATATATGAGATGACAAAACATAGAAAAACAAAAAAAATAAACATGAAATATTTACATGAGACTAACAGGACGTGTCGTCCAAATTAGACTCGCTCCGCCCTTTTTTAAAAAAAATGAGATTAACAGGACGTCTCATCCAAATTAAGCTCGCTCCTCCTTTTTTTAAAGAGAGATTAAAAAATATGAGATTAACAGGACGTCTCGTCCAAATTAACCTCGCTCCTCCCTTTTTTTTTAGAGAGATATTTAAAAAATATGAGATTAACAGGACGTCTCGTCCAAATTAACCTCGCTCCTCCTTTTTTTAAAGCAAGACAAAATTGGGAAAAAAAACTCTAAAAATTAAATAAAGAAAATGGGCCCGACAGGAACTATTTCCCGCTCCTACGTATTCTCGAGCTTTCGAGAAATCAGGGTCACGTAGTTCTTTAAAAGTTTTTTTTTTTATTTAGATTTGAAAGAGAAGAAAAAAAAGGAAACATCCATTTCTCTTTATTATTATTTCTTTTAAAGACTACGGAGCAAAAGGGAGAGGGGAGCAGAAGCTACCAGAGAGAAAGAGAAACAATAGATTCGGAGAAAAGAGAAAAAATAAGCGAAAACCGAGTGAGGGAAGAAAATCCGAGTGAAAAAATGAAAAATCCGAGTAAAAATAGGGAAAACCGAGTGAAAATAGTCAAATCCGAGTGGAACAATGAAAGATCCGAGTAAAATAGGAAAAAAAACGAGTGCAAAAATGGGAAAACCGAGTGAAACTGGAAAAATCCGAGTGAAAAATGAAAATCCGAGTAAAAATAGGGAAAATCGAGTAAAAATAGTCAAATCCGAGTGGAACAATGAAAGATCCGAGTAAAAATAGGTAAAACCGAGTAAAAATAGTAAAATCAGAGTGATAAGAGGAATACCGGGTGAAAGTTGAGTAAAACCGAGTGATGGAGCAGGAACACTGGTCCGAGAGGGAATGGGAAGGTGCTGGGATTAGGAAAGAGGATGATTGAGTGAGGGTGTGGACGGATTGGAAATAGGAGAGGACAGTGTGGAGGATTATGGGCAGTATGGTGAGGGTCGATGGAAGGAGAAGAAGAGAGGAGTTGGTGTGAAGGAGAGAGAGAACGGAGGTTTTAGCAGAGTTTTCCCTTAATGAAAAAAATGTGTTCCTCCCTTTGGTGCTTTAAACCTTGCCTATTTATAGGCTTGTCTGAGTGGAAGGCCAGCTCAGGCTTCCACTCAGAGTGGAAAACCAATTCACACTTCCATTCAGAGTGAAGTGGGGGACAACGGCTGGGTGGGAATTTTTAGTGAAGTCCAGGATTTTGGTGATTGATGTGGAGTCACTTTACAACGGAATCATAGGCTGCCCCACACTGAATGCAATAGAGGCTATCGTCTCAACCCCTTATTTGCTCATTAAATTTATTGACAAAGATAACAATGTATCTTTTGTTAGAGGGGATCAGGAGATGGCAAGGTATTGTTACAACCTAAGCCTCAATATGGTAAAGCCCGAAACCTTCAATAAGAAGAGGAAGTTAAACGATGGAGGATCGGCAGCGGGGTCTGTGAGTCTCATTGACTTAGACCCTAGGGCGGAGTTGAAGATTGATCCGCTTAACCCATCGAAGCCTACACCGGACGGAAGTTCCAGGGGCATCATATTGGGAGATTCTCCGGAAAAGGTTACACATATTAATGACAAACTAGAACCAATAATGGAGCAGCGACTATTGACGCTCTTACAGGAGTTCAAAGACCTTTTCACGTGGATAGCAGCGGATATGCCTGGCATGGATCTGAACTTTGTGTTTGAATATGTATACAGGTTCAAGGATGTTCAAAGATTTTGATAATGACAAGCACTCTTGAAGAAATCTGTACAAAAACAAAGATATGGAATCAGGGTCCAAGTAAAAGCGAAGCTAATCGATTAGAGCACTTATGCTAATCGATTAGGAGCTCTCTGTTTTGGAAGAAACTGCATCAGGATTGAAGCTAATCGATTATGGAAATGAAAATAATCGATTACGTAGTCACTGGAATTAAGATAATCGATTATGTACTTGAAGCTAATCGATTACAATCATCAAAAATGAGATTAAATGTATCAGGTATATTGTCTAATCGATTAAGGAAGCCATTCAATCGATTAGTAAGCCACTGGAATTAAGGTAATCGATTACAAGACATGCTAATCGATTAGGGAGCTGCGAAATCAAATTAAATGCATCAGGTATTGATGCTAATCGATTACAGGAATTAAAATAATCGATTAGTTACTCTCTGACTTGAAGCTAATCGATTACCACGCGAGGGTGTAATCGATTACGCTAGTGGAAAAACACACTTAAGTGGGAAACCAGCTCATGTCTCCACCATCCTTCAAATTTCCACTAAGAGCAACGGCTATGAAGAATGAAGGGCACACCTCAACAGCTACTTTGGCTCTATAAATTGAAGAGGAACACAAGCATAAACAACAACAAGAAGCTACAAACTCTTTACTCTATTTTGTGCCTTGTAAGCCCTATTTCTTGTATCTTGAAATACATTTGTATATCCTCTCATCTTGAGAGTTAGAATTGCTCAGAGCTTTCATTTGTATATCTACTCTAAAAAGAGAGTGTATTGATTGTAAACACAACATAAAACACAAGGGATTCACTCTAGGTTGAGTGGTTGTTCACTCTAGGTTGAGTGGTCACAAAGGTTAGGGTTCAACCTTTGGGTATTGAGAGATTGTGAGATTGGGTGGGGTTGCCCTTTGCTTGTGAGAATTGAGTTCTTGAGTGTGGGACACTAGGAAGCTGTAATTGCTCAAAGCTTGTATCTCAAATCTTCAATAGTGAAATCCTCTAAGTGGGTTGCTTAGAGGCGAGACGTACACCGGATTGGGTGGAACTCGTTATATCGGTTTGCAAGCTTCTTTCCTTACTCCTTACTTTCATATACTGCTTGCTAATTGATTGTTGTTGATTGTTTGTGAAGAGCACACTTGAACTTGCTTAATTTGTTACTCTTCAAATACTGCCCACCAGGTGTTTGAGAAATTGCATCAGCAATACTTCTCATTATTGTGCTTTACATATTATCCTCTTCTTAATTTCACCTGCATATTCTCACTTACTTGGTAATAAAAATCAATTTCAAAGGCATTCCAACCAAAAGTTTTGAAACTCAATTCATCCCCCCCTCTTGAGTATTGAGGCCACTTGAACAACAAGTGGTATCAGAGCTTGACTCTTAGTAGATCAAGCTTAACAGCTTCAAGAGACTAGATGGCCTTAAGTTCTCAAAATGTTTTTCCCGAGGGTGGTGCGATAAACTGACCTCCCGCTTTCAATGGGGAAGGGTATACCTTTTGGAAAGAGAGAATGAAAATCTTCATTCAATCAATTGACTTAAGAATTTGGAATGCCATTGAAAATGGCCCTTTTATACCAATGCATGTTGTAGACAGTAAGAATATTGAAAAACCCATAGATGAATGGACAAGCGAGGAAGAAAAGAAATTTCAATGTGGCTACAAGGCCAAAAATCTTATTACTATGGCTTTAGGTCAAGATGAATTTTTTAGAATCATGACTTGCCAAACTGCTAAAGAGATGTGGGATACTCTACGAGTAACTCACGAAGGTACCAACGATGTAAAGGACTCAAAGATTAGTACTCTTACTAGTCAATATGAGTGCTTTAGATTAAACTCTCATGAATCGATTGTTGATATGCAAAAAAGATTTACTCTCATCATTAATCAACTCATTACACTTGGAAAGACTTACACTAACAAAGAGCTCATTCATAAAGTGTTGAAAAGTCTTAACAGAGAATGGCAACAGCTAGTTACCGCCATCAAACAATCTCCTAGCATAAACGAAATGTCTCTTGCCACTCTATTTGGTAAGTTGCAGAAACAGGAACAAGAGCTGAAAGAATTAAAGATGGCGGAAGAGGAAGAAAAATCTTCCAAGAAAAAGGGTCTTGCTCTCAAGGCTACTTCCATAAATGAAGTAGAAGAATCCGAAAGCGAACTTGATGAAGAAGAAGAATTTGGACTATTTATGAAACGCTTCGGGAAATTCATGAAAGGCAAACGCATTCAAAGAAGCTTCAAAAACCCAAGTAAAAAAACTATCACTAAAGAAAATTCTTCCTCACCCAATTGTTTTGAATGTGGCAAGGAAGGGCACTTCAAAGCGGATTGCCCAAATCTTAAGAAGAAGGGAAAAGAGAAAAGAGGAAGAAGAAAAGCATACATTGCTTGGGATGAAAATGAAATAAGCAGCTCGGATGACTCAGAAAATAAAGAAGCAAACCTTTGCCTCATGGCCAATCACCAAGAAGAAGATGATGAGGTAAACTTCCATGACTTAGATAAGGATGAATTACTTGATGCTCTAGAGGAATTGTATGATAAATTTACAAAAGTCTCCAATAGACTTAAGGTATCTAGGAAAACTAGTGACACTCTAGAGATGCACCTTATGGAGATTTGCAAAGAGAATGAATGCTTAAAAGAAGAATTGAAAAACGCTCAAACATGTTCCAATAGTAAACCATGTGATTTTGCAAAGAGGTGCATTGTGCTAGAAACCAAGGTTGAAGACCTAAATAGGACACTAGAGAAGTTCACTAATGGAAGAGATAATTTGAATATCCTACTTGGGCAACAAAAATGCATGTTTAGCAAAACCGGTTTAGGATATAACCAAGAACATAGTAATCATAAAATGGAAAAGCACTATAAAAACTTCTTTGCACCACTAAGCAAATCCTCCTCACCTTTTATGAAATGCAATCATTGTGGTTCCAAAGGACATAGTGCTTATAAGTGTAGTGTTAGGAAACTAGGACCAAAGGTCTTAAGAAAGGTGTGGGTTCCCAAAGGAACATCACCACAAACTAACCTTAAAGGACCCAACATAAAATGGGTACCTAGTTCTCTAAACTGATTTTGTTTTGTAGGTATGCTTCAAGGCAAGCGACACCCATTGGTACTTGGATAGTGGGTGTTCGAAGCATATGACGGGAGACATAAGCAAATTTACATCATTCACTCCCAAACAAAAAGGAAGCGTCACCTATGGAGACAACACTAAAGGAAGAATCCTAGGCATTGGAAATATTGGTAAGAGTTCTTCCACATCCATAAATGATGTATTGTATGTTGAAGGCCTCAAGCATAATCTACTTAGCATAAGCCAATTATGTGACAAAGGATATAGAGTCTTATTTGAATCCAATTGTTGCATAATTGAGAATAAGCTAAATAAAGAGGTCAAATTTGTTGGAAAAAGAATTGATAACATTTACATGATAGATGTGGATAGTTTGTCTACAAATGATGAACAATGCTTTATTTCAAAAGAGGATGAAACTTGGCTATGGCATAGAAGAATAGCTCATATACATGTAGACCACTTGAACAAACTTGTTTCTAAAGATTTAGTAATTGGTTTACCAAAGCTTAAGTTTGAAAATAGATTTTGTGATGCATGCCAAAAGGGAAAACAAGTAAAGGCATCTTTTCAATCCAAAAACATTGTTTCTACTCAAAGGCCTTTACAACTTTTGCACATGGATTTATTTGGACCATCCAAAATCAAAAGCTTTGGAGGAAATTACTATGGTCTAGTTATAGTAGATGACTATTCTAGATATACATGGACATTGTTTCTTGCTCATAAAAATGAAGCATATCATGCATTCAAGAAACTTGCAAAGATTATCCAAAATGAGCAAAACTCAAAAATTGCATCCATTAGAACCGATCATGGGGGAGAGTTTGAAAATCAATCTTTCGAAAAGTTTTGCGAAAAACATGGTATCAATCACAATTTTTCAGCTCCTAGAACTCCACAACAAAATGGAGTGGTTGAAAGGAAAAATAGATCTTTAGTAGAGCTTGCTAGAACCATGCTAAATGAAAACAATATTGCAAAACACTTTTGGGCCGACGCAGTAAACACCGCATGTTATGTTATGAATAGATGTTTAATAAGGCCTATCTTGAGGAAAACTCCCTATGAGCTTTACAAGGGTAGAAAACCCAACATTGCATACTTTCATATTTTTGGATGTAAATGTTTTGTGCTCAACAATGGAAAGGATAATCTAGGAAAGTTTGATGCAAAATCTGATGAGGCAATATTCCTAGGATATTCACAATCAAGTAAATCTTATAGAATTTTCAACAAACAAACAAATACTATTGAAGAATCCATTCATGTTAAGTTTGATGAAAATAGCCATAACCCTCCGAGAAAGGAAGATGTTGATGATCTTGTAGGTACTTTCCAAGAAATGAACTTGGAAGACAAAGAAGAAGTCAAAAATGATGAAGGTGCAACTCAAATTGAGAGACAACAAGATTGAGTAACCTTGAAGGATCATCCCCTGGACAAAATCATTGGAGAAATAACCAAAGGGGTAAGTACTCGAAACGCCATTAGAAATGCATGCAATCACTTGGCTTTTGTATCCCAAATTGAACCCAAAAATATTGATGAAGCCATTATTGATGAGCATTGGATGTTGGCCATGCAAGAAGAGTTAAACCAATTTGAAAGAAATGATGTTTGGGAACTCGTGCCAAGACCCAATGACCATCTAATAATAGGCACCAAATGGGTTTTTAGGAATAAGTTAGATGAAAATGGCATAATAACAAGAAACAAAGCTAGACTAGTTGCAAAGGGATACAATCAAGAAGAGGGAATAGATTATGAAGAGACGTATGCTCCCGTAGCTAGGTTAGAAGCCATTAGGTTATTGCTAGCGTTTGCATGCTGTATGGATTTCAAACTTTATCAAATGGATGTCAAAAGTGCATTTTTAAACGGCTTCATTCAAGAAGAAGTTTATGTAGATCAACCTCCCGGTTTTGAAAATCATAAATTTCCAAACCATGTCTTTAAATTGAGAAAAGCTTTATATGGTTTGAAACAAGCTCCAAGAGCTTGGTATGAAAGACTAAGCAAATTCCTTTTAGAACACAATTTTGAAAGGGGAAAGGTTGATACTACATTGTTTATAAAACGCAAAAATAATGACATTCTTTTAGTACAAATTTATGTTGATGACATAATATTTGGTGCTACTAATGAGAATCTTTGTCAAGAGTTTGCCAAGATTATGCAGAATGAGTTTGAAATGTCCTTGATGGGAGAACTCACTTTCTTCCTTGGACTACAAATAAAACAAGCCATTGATGGAACGTTCATTAGCCAAACTAAGTACTGTAAGGAACTACTTAAAAGGTTTGGAATGGACAAGGCAAATGAGATAGCTACACCCATGAGCACATCCTGCTATCTAGACAAAGATGAAAAGGGTAAGGACATTGAAATAACTAAATATCGAGGTATGATTGGATCCTTATTGTATTTAACTGCTAGTAGACCTGATATTATGTTTGCGGTATGCATGTGTGCTAGATATCAAGCTTGTCCTAAAGAATCACATTTAACTGCCGTAAAAAGAATTTTGAAATATCTTGTGGGTACTCAAAATGTTGGTTTGTGGTATCCCAAAGGCGTTGAATGTAATCTTTTAGGATATTCTGACTCTGACTTTGCTGGCTGTAAACTTGACAGAAAAAGCACTAGTGGCACATGTCATTTACTTGGTAGCTCCCTTGTTTCTTGGCATAGCAAGAAGCAAGCAAGTGTTGCATTATCGACGGCTGAGGCAGAATATGTAGCCGCCGGTAGTTGTTGTGCTCAAATTCTTTGGATGAGACAACAACTTCTTGATTTTGGCATTGTTTTAAACAAAGTACCCATCAAATGTGATAATACTAGTGCCATTAACATCTCAAAGAATCCAGTTATGCACTCTAGAACCAAGCACATTGAGATTAGGCATCACTTTATTAGAGATCATGTGTTAAAAGGGGATTGTGTACTTGAACATGTTGAAACTTCTAGGCAACTAGCTGATATCTTCACAAAACCCTTGGCTAAAGAACAATTCATTCACATTAGAAGAGAATTAGGCATTTTTGATATGTCAAATTGTGTTTGAATGATGGAATTTTTTTTTTATATAAGAACTATGTTGTATGGCATGATGAATGGTATGTGTTATATTTCATGTTTGGAACTTTGCTGTATGAAAAACTTGATGTTTTTGAATCAATAATCGATTACTTTCCTCCTCATAATCGATTACTATGCTTCTGTTTCCTTCATAATCGATTAGGTCCATCCACTAATCGATTACACTGATTCTGTTTCTAAGCTAATCGATTGCCCTTGACCTACAATCGATTACTCAGCCTCTGTTTCAGGTACAAAACGTTTCCTCTTCTCCATAATCGATTATCGTCCTGTTCCAATCGATTAGGACGATTCTGTTTCTCATCTAATCGATTAGTCAAAAGTGATAATCGATTACGCTCTACACGAAACGTTTGGCATTCCCAGAAACAGCTATCTAATTGATTACCCCATGCCTCATAATCGATTAGCCTCGGTTCTGAAGAGTCAAATTGCAACTCCCAAGGTAAACTCGAAGTACTCCCTCTCTTAACTCCCTTCACTCCCTTCCAAACCTATTTTCCTTTCCTAAACCTAATTCTCACCTATAAATATCCCTCCCTTCACCTCTCATCTCACACTACCTCCTTCCTCTTAAACCTCTCTAAAACTCTCAAGCACTCCTCTTTCTTCATCATTTTCTTTGTCCTCTCCACCATGTCTACATCTAGAAATGTCAAGAGAGCAAGGTCCTCTGTAGCTCAAGCCTATAACCCCCTTGATTTTTCAAGGTTCTTTTCTTCTCCTAGAGACCTTCAACATTTTGTGAAAAACTTTTCTGAAAAGGAGATAATGACTCCTCACTTCACAATTACCGACACCTTCAATAACCCCAGCCTAACCTTCACCGAAAGCCTTCACCACTACAACATCTTTCCTTTCCTCTCCCTCAAAGAAGAAGAATACTATCCTGAACTCATGAGGGTATTCTACTGCAACCTCCGACTTGTCAATGGGATGGTTGAATCCAAAGTGAAGAACGCAACCATCAAACTCACCAATGCTCAATTTGCGGAAATCTCCCAGCTACCTCTCAACAATGCTGATTTTGATGGAGGAGAACCGGAAGACGAATGGGGCTTCAATGCTCTAACTGCTCGTCAATCTTTGTGGAAAGCTGACCGCCCTATGAGCAACCATAAACTGGTAGGACATTTAACCATGAACAACCGTCTGCTTCACTTCTTCTTGGTCAAAATGATAGTTCCTCGCGGTGGGAATTATGCTTTGGTTGAAGAGGATGATGTCCTCTTGATGTGGGCCATGCTGAACTCTAAGGAAATCAACTGGGTACAGTTGGTCAAATTCCATATGCGCCATGCGAAGGACCAGCAAAAACTCCCCTATGGCATCCTCCTCACTAAAATTTTTAAATATTATGGAGTTGATTTGGCCGGAGAACTCTCTGAAAAGGTGCCTCCTAGAGCTTGCATTGGCACCCATCACCTCACCAAAATGGGTCTCGTTTTCACGAATGGAGCATGGTACTCACGAATGGAGGGCATTCATGCCAACATTCCCTACGAAGCTCCTGCCCAAGAAGAACCCGCTCCTCCTCCTCCTCAACAACAAGCTGCACCATCCGTACCCCAAGCTGACCCATTTGCATCTCTTTACGCCCATCTTGACCGCCGCTTCGATCGCCTTGAAAACTCCCTTCAAGAGTTTTCCATGACCGAGCAGCAACATTTTGAGATGATGCAACAGCGCTATGAAGAGCTGTCTCACCAAATTGCTGAAATTCGCTTTTTCAATCTGGATAATTAGATCCTTAGTCATACTTTTATTTAGGGTGCTTATGTTATTGTCCTTTTATTTCTGAATATTGTCTCTTGACTTACTTAATGTTGTTTCCATCCGTTTTCAATTCAATAAAATTGTCTTGTTTCTGTTCATACTATATCTCTTTAATTGCACAAATTATTTTTGATGATTACAAAGGGGGAGAAGAATATCTGTTCATATCTTGTTTAAGTTCTTGTTTAAAATAAGGAGAAGAATATCTGCTCTTCTTGTTTAAAATCTGAAACAGATAGGATTAATAAATTCTTCTTGATAGGGGGAGATTTAGCAAGAGATAACAGATAAGAGATAAACAGATAGGATTAATAAATTCTTCTTGATAGGGGGAGATTTAGCAAGAGATAACAGATAAGAGATAAAAAGAGATAAGATATTTGCTGCTAAATGTGATAATGATTCTGACTTTTTGAACTTGGTAAATAGATTTTTGAAAAACTGATAATGCAGCAAAGATGCTTTTGCAAAAGAGATAAAATTAGAGATTAGTTTAAATTGTTTAAACTAACAACCCTCAAGAGATGAACATAGTTGTCATCATCAAAAAGGGGGAGAATGTGTTTGAATATGTATACAGGTTCAAGGATGCTCAAAGATTTTGATAATGACAAGCACTCTTGAAGAAATCTGTACAAAAACAAAGATATGGAATCAGGGTCTAAGTAAAAGCGAAGCTAATCGATTAGAGAACTTATGCTAATCGATTAGGAGCTCTCTATTTTGGAAGAAACTGCATCAGGATTGAAGCTAATCGATTATGGAAATGAAAATAATCGATTACGTAGTCACTGGAATTAAGATAATCGATTATGTACTTGAAGCTAATCGATTACAATTATCAAAAATGAGATTAAATGTATCAGGTATATTGTCTAATCGATTAAGGAAGCCATTCAATCGATTAGTAAGCCACTGGAATTAAGGTAATCGATTACAAGACATTCTAATCGATTAGGGAGCTGCGAAATCAAATTAAATGCATCAGGTATTGATGCTAATCGATTACAGGAATTAAAATAATTGATTAGTTACTCTCTGACTTGAAGCTAATCGATTACCACGCGAGGGTGTAATCGATTACGCTAGTGGAAAAACACACTTAAGTGGGAAACCAGCTCATGTCTCCACCATCCTTCAAATTTCCACTAAGAGCAACGGCTATGAAGAACGAAGGGCACACCTCAACAGCTATTTTGGCTCTATAAATTGAAGAGGAACACAAGCACAAACAACAATAAGAAGCTACAAACTCTTTACTCTATTTTGTGCCTTGTAAGCCCTATTTCTTGTATCTTGAAATACATTTGTATATCCTCTCATCTTGAGAGTTAGAATTGCTCAGAGCTTTCATTTGTATATCTACTCTAAAAAGAGAGTGTATTGATTGTAAACACAACACAAAACATAAGGGATTCACTCTAGGTTGAGTGGTTGTTCACTCTAGGTTGAGTGGTCACAAAGGTTGGGGTTGAACCTTTGGGTATTAAGAGATTGTGAGATTGGGTGGGGTTGCCCTTTGCTTGTGAGAATTGAGTTCTTGAGTATGGGACACTAGGAAGCTGTGATGATGCATGATTTATCTTTAGTTCTTCACTTTAAATGTGTATAATTTGCCATCACTTATTGTCTAATATATTGCATTTTAACACATTTTCATCATATGAGCTTTATTTAATATTTGATTTTAAAAATGAATTAAGGATTAATTTTTAATAAATATTGGTTTTCTCTTGTTTACTTGGGTATTTTATTTTGCAGAAATTAATAAAATTAAGGAACAAGTACAAAGATAATCCAAGGGTCAATAACAAGAGAAAAATGACCATCAAATGATAAAGAAACAAGAAGAACAAGCCCCGGTGAAAAGAAAGCTACAAAAGCATGAAAATTGGCTATTAGTGCGCTATCTATTAGTGCGGTTGTAACAGGAACCGCACTAATAGGGTGGGAATCGATTCCTACACCAAATCAGCCCATGGGAATCGATTCATGCACTTGGGAATCGATTCCCAGCCTACATGAATCGATTCATTTGATGTTTTTCACCTGGGAATCGATTCCCAACCTATAGGAATCGATTCATGAGCCTAGGAATCGATTCCCCTTGCTAGGAATCGATTCATAAGCTGTATTTTACGCAAAAATGAACTGGAGGAATCGATTCATCAGTGAAATCATGCGCCGAATCATTGGAAACAACAAAACGCAACTTGGAAACAACTTGGAAACAACTGGAAATCATCTGCACCGAAAGTTTCCACTTGCAACGCGTTTTCCTTAGCTGGCTTCTCCTTTCATTTGCCTATAAATAGAGAAGAACGAGAGGCTTCAGAAATCATCTTCAGACACTTCACTTCACACTTCTCTCTTAGTTCCTTTTCTTTCTTTTAAGCATTAGAGGAAGGCTTCTGGAGGAATTCTTCCATTCCGGGTTAGGTCTTTCTTATTTTTAGTTTATTTTAATTATGGAGGGCTAAAACCCCTAGATTGATTTTCTTGGAAAATATTGTAATATAATTTTGAGGTTCCTGTTTTTAATATAGTATGCTTGTATTATTGTTATTTCTTCATAATCTTACTCTGCTTATTTAATTCCATTCTGTTTAATTAAATTTGTATGCTTAATCGGTTTAATTATTCAAATGGAATAAAATAAGGTTTCAAATTAAAATGGATTAAGGAAATATGCATGCTTAATGAATATTTTCATAATCACTTTTAATAATTATGGTTTGCTTAATTCCATAATTTGAGAATAGATTATGTATATAGGCGATGTTCTTATGTATGCTCAATAATTCCTAGATTTTACAATCTTGACTCCTTTTGCTTAATTAGGATGCTTGATTAAAATATTCATTTTTAAATAAAAGTAAAGGAATTGTGAATTGAAAAAGACGCTTAGTTGATCAATTCAAATTGAGCTAAGAAATTAACATTAATAAGTATACAAATTATCTTTAGTGAACCAAGGATAAATTTATTTACAATACTCCAAGAAAATCAATCGCTTGTTATTTATTGTTTTAAATCCTGTATTTACTTTGTTTTAATTTTAATTGTGATAACAAAATCAATCAAACCCCCCCCAATTGTATGTTAGTGAACTTATGTTTGTAAAAATTTTTAGTTGTTTAGTTTTTTTTTTAATTGTTAAAAATTAGTTTAAGACTTGATTTTTCCTAAATTTTTGTGTTGATCCTTGAGAGAACGACCTAGGTTGACACCCTAGTACTACGTTAATTAATTTTAATGTACTAATTTGACGGAATCACGACTGTAAGAATATTCACGTCAAATTTTGGCGCCGCAGCCGGGGATCAACGATCTTTAGGAAAAACACTTGTTTTAAATTAATTTTTTTTTAATTGAAAAAAAAAATTAAAAATTTAATAAAAAAAAAAAATTTTTTGTTTGTTTGTTTGTTTATTTTATTTCTTTTGCATGATTTAGGATTCTTATGATTTATTGCTCATCATGATCAAATATCTTGTTGTATGCTATGTATGACTAGAAGAACTTTTGAGCATTTATATTCATTTGATCCTGAAATTGAAAGAACTTTTCATAGGTTAATTAGAGAAGCTAGATTTAATAATAATTTTGTTGATATTGATAGTGATAGTATTTTTTCTGAATCTGTTGAAAGTACTACTGCTAGTTTTTCTGATATGGCTGAACCTCGTGAAAGAACTCTTAGAGAACTAGCTGCTCCTGAATTTACTTACGAAAGTTTGTGTATTCAATATCCTGATGAGGATGTCCCTTTTATTCTTATGACCGGACTTATACACCTGTTGCCTAAGTTTCATGGTCTTGCGGGTGAAGATCCGCATAAACACCTCAAAGAATTCCACATTGTGTGTTCCACAATGAAACCCCAAAACGTTCAAGAAGACCATGTCTATCTTAAAGCATTTCCTCATTCTTTAGAGGGTGTTGCTAAGGATTGGTTGTACTACCTTGCTCCAAGATCAATCACAAGTTGGAATGACTTAAAGAAAATGTTCTTGGAAAAATTCTTTCCTGCCTCTAGAACAACTGCAATCCGTAAGGATATATCTGGCATTAGGCAACTCTCTGAAGAAAGTCTTTATGAGTATTGGGAGAGATTTAAGAAACTCTGTGCAAGTTGCCCTCACCACCAAATTTCTGAACAACTTCTTCTTCAATACTTCTATGAAGGTTTACACCACGTTGATCGCAACATGATTGATGCGGCAAGTGGAGGAGCTTTAGGAGATATGACTGCTGCTGAAGCAAGAAATCTGATTGAGAAGATGGCATCTAACTCTCAACAATTTGGTGTGAGAAATGATTCTTTCAAACCTATATTTGATTCAAATTCTAGTTCATCCGGAATTAAATTAGAAAACAAACTGGATGCTCTCACCACTCTGGTCACACAATTGGCAGTAAATCAAAAATCCATAACTGCTAAAGTATGTGGCATCTGCTCTTCACAAGAGCACCCCACTGATTGTTGTCCTTCTCTACAAGAAAAGGATAATAATAGTCCCCAAGCCTATGCAGCTAACATCTACCATGATAGACCACCACCACAACAACAAAACCATGACCTTTCCACCAACAGATACAATCCAGGTTGGAGGAACCATCCAAATTTGAGATGGGGAAACCAACAACAAAATCCCCATCCCCAACCTCCATTTCAAAACAATGCACCAACCTTCCAAAGACCGACACCTCAACCATCCACAAGTGGCCCTTCTTTGGAGGATCTGGTGAAACAAATGGCTGCACAGAACTTGGAGTATCAACAGAGGAATGATGCTACCATCCAGAGTTTAAGCAACCAAATTGGGCAATTGGCTTCATCATTAAGCCAGTTACAATCTCAAAACTCTGACAAATTACCATCTCAACTAACCGCAAATCCAAGAAATGTGAGTGCAATTCAGTTAAGATCAGGTAAAAACCTTGAAGTACCCATACCCAAGGAAACTGAGAAACAAAAAGATGTGCCCACAACAGTTGAGAATGATGTGCCCTCTTCAAGCACAAGCAAATCTGAGATGCAACCATCCCAAATTCCACCTCATATCCCTCTTCCTTTCCCACCAAAAGCAATTCCAAGCAAGAAGATGGAAGAAGTGGACAAAGAAATTTTGGATACTTTCAGGAAAGTGGAAGTGAATATACCTCTTCTTGATGCAATCAAGCAAATTCCCAAGTATGCTAAATTTCTAAAGGAGTTGTGTACTCACAAAAGGAGACTCAAGGGCAATGAAAGGATAAGTATGGGAAGAAATGTATCTGCACTGCTTGGTAAGGAAAATATCCCTGAGAAATGCAAGGATCCAGGTACGTTTTCTATACCTTGTATCATAGGCAATAATAAATTTGAAAATTGTATGTTAGATTTAGGAGCTTCAATAAATGTTATGCCTATGTCTGTTTTTAAATCTTTGTCTCTTGGAAATTTACAACCTACTGGTGTAGTAATTCAGCTAGCCAATAGGAGCACTGCTTACCCTGCTGGAGTTATAGAAGATGTTTTAGTTCAGGTAGAACAGCTTGTTTTCCCTGCTGACTTTTTTGTACTTGACATGGAAGAAGGTATGCCTCAAATTCCTGTTCCTATCATTTTAGGAAGACCATTTTTGAAAACAGCTTGAACCAAAATAGATGTTCATTCTGGAACTCTCTCTATGGAATTTGGTGACACGAGAGTTCAATTTAATATTCTTGATGCCATGAAATACCCATCTGAAAATCATTCTGTTTTCCAAATTGACATTATTGATGAACTGGTTTTTGAACATTTTTCTAATATTGATTTGGAATACATGGATGATTCAAACAAATGTTTTGCATGCAATGATTCTAGAAGTTGTGATATTTGTGCTGAAATTGATAGATACATAATTTCTGATTCAGAGTCTTTAGATATACCTGTTAACCATAAGGAGCTGAATGCAGGATTTCAAGAAAATTCTAACAAAATTTTTGAGGTGCAAACAGCAGAATCAAAATCTACTTTGTTAGTTCCATCTGTTTTGCAGGCACCCAAGTTAGAATTAAAACCCCTACCTGAGAACCTAAAGTATGTATACTTAGGGGATAATGAACAGCTCCCGGTGATAATTTCCATTTCCCTTGATGAAAATCAAGAAGAAAAATTGTTGCAGGTATTGAAAAGACATAAGAAGGCTATAGGATGGACATTGGCAGACATTCCTGGAATTAGTCCATCCATGTGCATGCATAGAATATTTCTGGAGGAAAATACTAAAGCAGTAAGACAGCCCCAGAGGAGACTCAACCCTGTAATCCTTGATGTGGTTAAGAAGGAGATCACCAAGCTTCTACAAGCAGGAATTATTTATCCTATCTCTGATAGCCAATGGTGAGTCCAATTCAAGTGGTTCCTAAGAAAACAGGGATCACAGTTGTGAAAAATGAAAAGGATGAATTGATCCCAACTAGAGTACAGAATAGTTGGAGAGTTTGTATTGACTACAGGAGACTTAACCAGGCAACAAAGAAGGACCATTTCCCTTTACCCTTCATTGACCAAATGCTTGAGCGTCTCACAGGTAAGTCTCACTACTGTTTTCTTGATGGATTCTCTGGATATTTTCAGATTCACATTGCACCTGAGGATCAAGATAAGACCACATTCACCTGTCCCTTTGGCACATTTGCTTATAGGAGAATGCCATTTGGCCTATGCAATGCTCCTGGAACTTTTTAAAGATGCATGATAAGTATTTTTCATGATTTCATTGAAAATTGCATAGAGGTGTTTATGGATGATTTTACTGTCTATGGATCTTCATTTAATGTATGCCTTGATAGTCTTGATAAAGTTTTAAACAGATGTATTGAAACTAACCTTGTCTTGAACTATGAGAAATGTCATTTTATGGTAAAACAAGGAATAGTTTTAGGGCATGTAATCTCTGAAAAAGGAATTGAGGTAGATCCTGCTAAGGTAGAAGTTATATCACATTTGCCTTACCCCTCTTGTGTTCGAGAGGTTCGTTCTTTTCTTGGCCATGCAGGTTTCTACAGAAGATTCATAAAGGATTTCAGCAAGAAGGCTAGGCCGCTATCCAGTTTGCTTCAAAAGGATGTGGCATTTGAATTCGATGAAAAGTGTAAGGAGGCTTTTAATTGCCTCAAGCAAGCATTGACCACTACCCCAATAATCCAAGCACCTGATTGGACAGCTCCATTTGAGTTGATGTGTGATGCCTCTAATTATGCATTGGGAGCCGTCCTTGGTCAAAAGATTGACAAACAGCCTAGGGTCATCTACTATGCATCTAAAACTTTAGATGCTGCTCAGGTAAATTACACTACCACTGAAAAAGAGCTCTTGGCCATTGTTTTTGCATTAGATAAGTTAAGATCTTACCTACTCGGTTCTCGAGTAGTTGTCTTTACTGACCATGCAGCTCTGAAGTACTTGTTGAAGAAAGGTGAGTCCAAGCCAAGATTAATTCGTTGGATGCTTTTGCTCCAAGAGTTTGACTTGGAAATTCATGACAGAAGTGGAACACAAAACCTTGTGGCAGACCATTTAAGCAGAATTGAGAATGCTCCTGATTCGGCACCTATTCGGGACCATTTTCCCGATGAACACCTCATGAGTATTTCTAACTCTTTTGATTCACCTTGGTTTGCTAACATTGTAAATTATCTTGTTGCTTCTATTTTTCCACCATGTGCATCCAGAAACCAAATTTCAAAATTAAAAAGTGATGCAAAGTATTATATTTGGGATGACCCGTATTTGTGGAAATTGTGTAATGATCAGGTGATTCGAAGATGCATTCCCGATCATGAAATAGAATCAGTTCTTCGATTCTGCCATGCTTCACCAGTTGGTGGACATTTTGGTCCACAAAGAACAGCAAGAAAAGTGTTGGATTCTGGTTTATATTGGCCCACAATTTTTAAGGATGCATGGAGAATTTGTAACACCTGTGAGAAATGCCAAAGAGCTAGTAATGCTACCACATGGAGACAACAGATGCCTCAGCAACCTATGTTGTTTTGTGAAGTATTTGATGTTTGGGGCATTGATTTTATGGGTCCATTTCCTCCATCCTTTGGTTTTACTTACATTTTATTGGCTGTTGATTATGTTTCTAAATGGGTGGAAGCTAAAGCCACCAGAACTAATGATGCTCGAGTTGTTGTAGATTTTGTTAGATCTCAAATCCTTTGCAGGTTTGGCATTCCGAGAGCAATCATTAGTGATCAAGGAACACATTTCTGCAACAGGACCATGCAAGCTATACTCAGGAAGTATGGAGTTGTTCATAGAGTCTCTACTCCATATCACCCCCAAACCAATGGACAAGCAGAAGTCTCTAACAGAGAAATCAAAAGAATCCTGGAGAAGATAGTACAGCCTAACAAAAAGGATTGGAGCAGGAAATTGGATGATGCTCTTTGGGCACATAGAACAACTTTTAAGGCACCTATAGGAATATCTCCCTATAGAATTGTTTTTGGTAAAGCATGTCATCTTCCAGTGGAGATTGAGCATCGTGCTTATTGGGCTGTAAAAGCTTGCAACTTAGCACTTGATCAAGCAGGTGAGGAAAGAAAATTACAACTGAATGAGCTTGATGAGATCTGTTTGGCAGCTTATGAGAACTCGAGGTTCTATAAAGAGAAAACAAAGAAATTCCATGATAGCTCAATAGCTAGAAAGGATTTTACTGCTGGATAGAAAGTGCTACTGTTTAATTCCCGGTTGAAACTGATGGCCGGAAAATTGCGCTCCAAATGGGAAGGACCTTTCATTGTTACGAATGTATTTCCCCATGGAGCTGTGGAAATAAAAAGTGAAAACTCCAACAAAAGCTTCAAGGTTAATGGACAACGTTTGAAGCCATTTCATGAAAATCCTTCACTTGTGGATGTTACAATGGAGGAACATGCTTTGGGGGAACCACTTCTTGATCCCCCTTGAGGGAGTTTTTTCTTACCCATCTCTTTACTTTTTCATTATATTGTCTATTTTGTATGCTCTGTCTTACATTGAGGACAATGTATGATTTAAGTGTGGGGGTGGGATCATTTATGTGTTATTGTGTGTGTTTTTTGTGTGATTAAATTTTGTGTGATTAAAAAAAAAATTAAAAAAATAAATAAATAATGAAATAAAATAAAAGATTTTGTGTGTTTTTGTTTTAAAAAAGGCATGTTTTATTGGAATTTTAAGATATGCATGAGTAACAAGTAAATTCTTTCATGTCTGATATGAGCTTAATGATATGTTATAATTTGAACTCAAGCAATTTTGGTATGATGAGAATGACATGATAATTGATAGATGATCATATATGATAGAATTATACCTTGTGAGATTTTTGAGCCTTTAAATTTGATGGATCACTTTAAACCATCTTAATCCTTTCATGTGTGATTAATTCCTGAAAGCTTACATCTTAATTTTTTGTCTTGTTTCTTGATGATACTTGAAACTCATGTGAATGTATTTAAAATGATACAGGCATTTTGTTCAATTGAGCCACTAAGCCATAGAAGCCTACCATGAATAAATTATCCTTTGCTAGCCACTTTGAGCCTATTTAACCATTTCTTTGTTGCAGCTCAAATAAGCCATGGATGAAAAACCAAAAATATACCTACCCGAAGGAATATATTGGAGCTTTGGAATCAAGTCAAAAACAGGCATTCAAATAATGTGGGGGTGTACAAAAAAAAAAAAGAGTTCCAACTCTTGTTTCAAGTGTTATGCAATCACATAAGAAAAAGATAAAAAAAAATATATTGATGAATTACCCTCACTGTTTGCCAGTTAAATTAATTGCTCCATCATTCTTTTTGGTATTTAAACTTATTTTCCAAAATTTTTTTCCACCTACTTTAACCTTGGCCACATTACAACCTTGGAAAGCCCTGTTGATCTATACATGCATTTGTGTTGATTGTGGAATTGAGAAACTTGCCAAATTTTTGGACTGTCTGTTTTTCAGGAAATGTTTTGAGAGTATACACAAACCCAAAACACTTGAGAGTATGTCTTGTGAGGTTCTGTCACTTATGGTTTTCCCTTCAGTTTGATTTAATTCTCACATGTCTAATTGTTTGAATGATTTTTATACATATCTTGATGCTCTGTATCTTGCATGATGAATAACTCTTGTTTCTCTGTATATTCCTAAAGATTTCATATTGAACATGCTAGTTTTGTGTGTTTACTATTTTTTAACTTGATGTTTTCAATAAACTGTGATACTTGTTTTTATTCTAATTTTGCCCGGGAGTGCAAAAGAATAAGTGTAGGAGTATTTGATGATGCATGATTTATCTTTAGTTCTTCACTTTAAATGTGTATAATTTGCCATCACTTATTGTCTAATATATTGCATTTTAACACATTTTCATCATATGAGCTTTATTTAATATTTGATTTTAAAAATGAATTAAGGATTAATTTTTAATAAATATTGGTTTTCTCTTGTTTACTTGGGTATTTTATTTTGCAGAAATTAATAAAATTAAGGAACAAGTTCAAAGATAATCCAAGGGTCAATAACAAGAGAAAAATGACCATCAAATGATAAAGAAACAAGAAGAACAAGCCCCGGTGAAAAGAAAGCTACAAAAGCATGAAAATTGGCTATTAGTGCGCTATCTATTAGTGCGATTGTAACAGGAACCGCACTAATAGGGTGGGAATCGATTCCTACACCAAATCAGCCCATGGGAATCGATTCATGCACTTGGGAATCGATTCCCAGCCTACATGAATCGATTCATTTGATGTTTTTCACCTGGGAATTGATTCCCAACCTATAGGAATCGATTCATGAGCCTAGGAATCGATTCCCCTTGCTAGGAATCGATTCATAAGCTGTATTTTATGCAAAAATGAACTGGAGGAATCGATTCATCAGTGAAATCATGCGCCGAATCATTGGAAACAACAAAACGCAACTTGGAAACAACTTGGAAATAGCTGGAAATCATCTGCACCGAAAGTTTCCACTTGCAACGCGTTTTCCTTAGCTGGCTTCTCCTTTCATTTGCCTATAAATAGAGAAGAACGAGAGGCTTCAGAAATCATCTTCAGACACTTCACTTCACACTTCTCTCTTAGTTCCTTTTCTTTCTTTTAAGCATTAGAGGAAGGCTTCTGGAGGAATTCTTCCATTCCGGGTTAGGTCTTTCTTATTTTTAGTTTATTTTAATTATGGAGGGCTAAAACCCCTAGATTGATTTTCTTGGAAAATATTGTAATATAATTTTGAGGTTCTTGTTTTTAATATAGTATGCTTGTATTATTGTTATTTCTTCATAATCTTACTTTGCTTATTTAATTCCATTCTATTTAATTAAATTTGTATGCTTAATCGGTTTAATTATTCAAATGGAATAAAATAAGGTTTCAAATTAAAATGGATTAAGGAAATATGCATGCTTAATGAATATTTTCATAATCACTTTTAATAATTATGGTTTGCTTAATTCCATAATTTGAGAATAGATTATGTATATAGGCGATGTTCTTATGTATGCTCAATAATTCCTAGATTTTACAATCTTGACTCCTTTTGCTTAATTAGGATGCTTGATTAAAATATTCATTTTTAAATAAAAGTAAAGGAATTATGAATTGAAAAAGACGCTTAGTTGATCAATTCAAATTGAGCTAAGAAATTAACATTAATAAGTATACAAATTATCTTTAGTGAACCAAGGATAAATTTATTTACAATACTCCAAGAAAATCAATCGCTTGTTATTTATTGTTTTAAATCCTGTATTTACTTTGTTTTAATTTTAATTGTGATAACAAAATCAATCAAACCCCCCCCAATTGTATGTTAGTGAACTTATGTTTGTAAAAATTTTTAGTTGTTTAGTTTTTTTTTAATTGTTAAAAATTAGTTTAAGACTTGATTTTTCCTAAATTTTTGTGTTGATCCTTGAGAGAACGACCTAGGTTGACACCCTAGTACTACGTTAATTAATTTTAATGTACTAATTTGACGGAATCACGACTGTAAGAATATTCACGTCAAGCTGCAATTGCTCAAAGCTTGTATCTCAAATCTTCAATAGTGAAATCCTCTAAGTGGGTTGCTTAGAGGCGAGACGTACACCGGATTGGGTGGAACTCGTTATATCGGTTTGCAAGCTTCTTTCCTTACTACTTACTTTCATATACTGCTTGCTAATTGATTATTGTTGATTGTTTGTGAAGAGCACACTTGAACTTGCTTAATTTGTTACTCTTCAAATACTGCCCACCAGGTGTTTGAGAAATTGCATCAGCAATACTTCTCATTATTGTGCTTTGCATATTATCCTCTTCTTAATTTCACTTGCATATTCTCACTTACTTGGTAATAAAAATCAATTTCAAAGGCATTCCAACCAAAAGTTTTGAAACTCAATTCACCCCCCCCTCTTGAGTATTGAGGCCACTTGAACAACAAACTTTTGTTGTCACAAGCTTGCTGTTTATCCAGAGATGAGGCCGGTTGCCTAGAAAAAACAAAGGTTGGGCCCAAAAAAGTAAAAAACTGCTTGTGAACAGACAGAGGAATTGTTGAAGGGCTGATTTATTAAAGAGATCCACTATTCCTCATGGCTTTCCAACGTTGTCATGGTTCACAAAGCCAATGGTAAGTGGAGAATGTGCACTGATTACATGGATCTGAACCATTGCTGTCTTAAAGATCCGTATCCTCTCCCTAATATAGATAGGATGGTGGATGATTCATCTGGATATCAGTACTTGAGTTTCATGGATGCGTACTCATGATATAACCAAATTCCGATATAGGAGAAAGATCAGGAGAAAATAGCTTTCATCAATGATCGTGGTGTCTTTTGCTACACTGTTATGCCCTTTGGCTTAAAGAACGTTGGGGCCATATACCAGCGTATGATCAATAAGGTATTCGAGGGCTTACACACTCAGATAGTTGAAGTGTACATTGATGACATTATTACCAAGACCTTTGCAGGAAGTGACCACATAGAGGATCTGCGCCAAGTATTTTCATGTCTGAGGCACTACAACATGAGGCTGAACCCTTTGAAATGCACCTTTGCAGTCCCAGTTGGGAAATTCTTGGGTTTCATGTTGACACAGCGTGGAATTAAGGCCAATCCAGAAAAGTGCCAAGCCATCCTGAACATGCAGAGCCCAAAGAATCTGAAGGAGGTTCAATCCCTGAATGGCAAAGTAGCAGCCTTGGCACGATTCATGCCTAAGATGGCTTACAGGTCACTTCCTCTGTACAGGGTCTTGAAGAAAACCAAGAAGTTCGAATAGGGACAGGAGCAGAAACAAGCTTTTCAGGAGCTTAAGGGGGTGCTGTCTAAACCTCCGATATTGGTCAAGCCTGACCCCGGAGAAACACTCATCCTGTACTTATCTATTTTTGATGAAGCATTAGGGGTCACTCTGGTGAAGGAAACCCCGGATGGTCAAAGGCCAATATATTTCACAAGTAAAACGTTGCAAGGTGCTGAGACTAGGTACCAGAAGATTGAAAAGGCCGCTATTGTCATCGTTTTCGCTTCACGACGCCTGCGTCTGTATTTTCATGCCCACCCTATTTTTGTGAGAACGGATTTACCACTCCGATCTGTGTTGAGCAAGCCAGACCTTGCCGAAAGAATGATAAAATGGTCTATAGAACTTTCAGAATTTGAAGTTTCTTATGAGCCGCGAAGTGTAATAAAAGCCCAGATTCTGGCTGATTTCATAGTGGAAATGCTGGGGACAGATCCAGCAACACTTCAACGACACTGGACCATATATGTAGATGGTTCATCTAATAATAAAGGCTATGGAGCTGGCATCATGGTGGAGAGTGACGATGGTGTCCTCTTGGAGATCTCCCTCCGTTTCAATTTCAAGACCTCTAATAACCAAGTTGAATACGAAGCTTGTCTCGCCGGGTTGCGAGCTGTGATCGACATCGGAGCATCCGAAGTCACCCTGTACAGTGACTCGTAATTAGTAATATCACAAATACAAGGTAAGTATCAGGTCTGTGAGCCTCAACTCCAGCTATATCTGAACTGTATGAAAGAGCTAAGTGAAAAATTTTCAACGCTTGAGTTCAAACATGTCCCTCAAGAGGAGAATACAAGGGCGGGTATTATATCAAGGTTAGCAAGTACGAAACAGCCAGGTAGCACCACAACGGTAGTCCAAAGTACGCTGATATCACCTAGCATCCCTCTATTCCCTACTCTAAACGCTATCGCAATTGATTATGGAGACACATGGATGGCCCCCTACATCCGTTATCTGGCTGATGGGTAGTTGCCTATCGATGAGAACGAGAAGAAAAGAATAAAAAGGGAATTGCCATACTTCACTATGATTGATGGTAACCTTTACAGAAGGGCACTCTCAGTACCTTACCTGATCTGTTTGAGGGAAAACGAGGTACAAGGAGTAATGGAAGAAATGCATGAGGGACAATGTGGGCACCATGCAGGAGGAAGGAGTCTGATGAGAAAAATTCTCAGGGCTGGATATTGGTGGCCCACGATTAAACAAGACTCCATTGACTTTGTTAAGAAGTGTGATGCCTGCCAGAAGTTTTCCAACCTTCACCATATACTAGCAGAAGAACTCTTCATATCCGATGTCCCGTGGCCGTTCTTCCAATGGGGGTTGGATATTTTGGGTCCCTTCCCAACAGCACCTGGGGGCATTAAGTACCTCATCGTCGGGGTTGATTATTTCACTAAGTGGATAGAAACGGAGCCAGTGGTACACATCACTTTAGCCCGAACTCGTTGTTTTATGTATGAAAACATTATAACACGATTCAGAGTCCCAGCATGAGTCGTTACAGACAACGGCACTCAATTCACAGACAGGAAGTTCACAAATTTGCTTGAAGGGTTAGGAATAACCCAGATATTCTCATCTGTCGAACACCCACAGACTAACAGTCAAGCTGAAGTGGCTAATAGAGAGGTGCTGAAAGGGCTGAAGAAACGTCTTAGGGAAGCCAAGGATGGATGGACAGACCAGTTGTGCCACGTCCTTTGGGCATACCGGACAACGCCTCACTTATCCACCAACGAATCCCCATATCGCTTGACTTATGGAGTAGAAGCAATGATTCCTGTGGAGTTACAAACTGCTTCTATGAGGGTCAAGTACTTCTCTGAGGAAAGCAACAGCGCCAACTTGGCGTCAGAGATGGATGTAATTTAAGAGCTCAGAGATGAAGCATTCATTAGGGACCAGGCCATCAAAGCCAAAGCCACCCTTCAGTACAACAAACGATTCCAATCCAGGACTTTCAACGTTGGGGATTTGGTTCTGAGGAAAGCAAGTGTGGGAAACAAGTTTGCACACCAGGGTAAGCTCGCTCTGACATGGGAAGGTCCCTATAGAATATCCGATGTCTGTGGAAAAGGCTCGTATCGCCTGGAGAATCTTGATGGCACCTCGATCCGCAACAAGTGGAATATTCAGAACTTACGCATTTATTATAGCTAGTTGGTAAGATGGCGTGTACTCTTTTTACTTACTTGGGTTTTTCCCATTGGGTTTTACCAAGAAGGTTTTAACGAGGCATAACCCCAACCGAGCTCCTCTTGTAATTCATAATTAATGAAATATTTTATGTGTTCACCTATTTCTTTGTGATTTTATTCAAAGCATAACACCGTTGTGACAAAATACTTTCAGGACGGATGATCCTAACTACGTATCTATTGTTAGTGATGAACTTCTTCGAGGGTATAAAAGGGTGAACCATACGGTGAAGGCTTGGGCACAGTAAGCTGGTTCTTTTTCAAGACCACACTGAACCCCAAGTAACGGGCGTAGTAGGTTTAGGATTAGCCCTGTTCTAAACCCCGTGTTGAAGGCTTGGATGGTAGGATTAAAACCGAACTCCAAGTACAATTAGTAGGTTTGGTCGAACACCGGTGAAGGCTTGGGCGCAGTAAGCTAGTTCTTTTTAGAGACCATGTTGAACCCCAAGTAACGGGCGAAGTAGGTTCAGGATTAGCCCTGTCCTAAACCCTGTGTTGAAGTTCTGGAGGGTAAGATTAAAACTAAACTCCAGGTACAACCAGTAGGTTAAAACCGAACTGCCGTTTGAAGGCTTGGAGGGTAGGATGAAAACCGAACTCCAAGTACAGCAAGTAGGCTCGACCAAATACTGCTGAAGACATGACACTGTTCTTCTAGTTAGGAAATTCTCTTGCGGAATGCAGATTCAATAAATACCTTCACGATTGTCTCTTCTCAAGACGAAAGCTCCCAGCCATCCTCATACTGATCACGTGTTTTCTCACAAGGGCAGTCCCCATCGTGATGCTTATAGTCGAAAGCCTAATCATCAAAGGTTAAGGTACTCTCCTTACAAATCTTGTATATGCCAAATGTTATGATTTAAGTGACAACCTCGTCATGCCACAATCTCAATACAATACGAGGTGGATAAGCTCTCTCTTTTCTACCAAATCAAAGGTAACGTTCCATAAAACGAGCCTTTGTTACTAAGGTGCTCACACATGGGGACAGTACTTATGTGTTACTATCCGTTTTACATTCTACTTATGTAAATCTGAACTGATTCATTGCACATATAATGATTCTATTTAAACTATTTTCGCGGAACAACTTAGAAACAATTAGGTGTCAGATGAACGTGATGGACAGACATACAAAGAAAATTGTCATTTCATTAATGAAATCCCAAAGTACATAAATGATTGATTGAAATCCGGAGCTGATCCTGGAACACAGCGATATTAATTCAACAAAAATAATAAGACAAAAAAGTCGCTACTTCTTTTGGCTCGCTCCTTCACTCTTTTCTTTCTAGTTTCCTCCGACCTCACCCCCTTATCACCAGCAGCGTCACCTGCAGCAACATTAGTGCTTATTCCTTCGCCTCCAGGTTGCTTGGTGATAGGGACCAAGAGAGAGGGCCCCATTGATTGGTCCTTGGGAAGGGGAGGCAGCTCGTATGGAGTGTTGGGCGGTTCCTCATGATGATTGTTGACAACTGCAACGAGTTTCCCTCCATGAAACTCATAGAACGGATTAATACCGCTCAAGTTGAGTTTCACTTTAGGATTGCGGTGAAGAATTTGACGTACTGCTAACCCAAAGGAATCTTCGGCTACTTGGACACAGATGTCCACAGCCTCATCCGCTCTGGCATTAGCAGTAGCTAGCTCCACCCTCAAAGCAGTGTCATCATTATCTTGACTTGCCAACTTTAGATTTTCGATCTCTATGAGCGGCTCCTTCTCCCAGTGAGCCCAGTCTTCAACCTGTTTTGAGTAACTGTAAGCTTTCACCTTCAGTTCCTCTCCCAGCTTAGAAGAATTTTCTTTCTCCGTGTAGAGGCTGGCGTTGAGATCAGAGTTCACCTTTTTTTGTTCAGTCAATTGACCCTCCAGGTCCTTTATTACCGATTTCTGTCTGAGGGTCTCCGTGTACATCCGCTCCCTATAGTCCTTGGATATCCTTAATTGATCCTCAAGAACCTTGATGGACACCCTGTGTCGCGACCGGGATCGCAATGGCGCGGCCGACCCTCGAAACGGTTTTAAAAAATAAACAGGGAGTCGCCACCAATATTTTTTAGGATAAAATACTGGAAAAACCTTTTGTTAAAGCACTGGTTATAAAAATGAAATTCCATGATTCGGGAGTCTGATTACAGGTGAGGAAGGTATTAGCACCTCACAACTGTCCGTTAAAAACGGTTACCTCAATTTGATAGCGCGCATTATAATTAACCCAATAATTATTTTAACTTCTTCATAAAAAAGAAAAATGTACGGAACGACAAAATAAACAAAAAAAAATAATAAACAAAGATCAACACAAAATATTTACATGAGATTAACAGGACGTCTCGTCCAAATTAATCTCGCTCCGCCTTTTTAAAGAGATATTAAAAAAAATGAGATTAACAGGACGTCTCGTCCAAATTAACCTCGCTCTTCCTTTTTAAAGAGATATTAAAAATATAAGATTAACAGGACGTCTCGTCCAAATTAATCTCGCTCCTCCTTTTGATAACAAGACAAAAAGGAAACTCTAAAAATTAAATAAAGAAAGGTGGGCCCGACAGGAACTGTTTCCCGCTCCTACGTATTCTCGAGCTTTCGAGAAATCAGGGTCACGTAGTTCTTTAAAATGTTTTTTTTTTTAGGAAAAAGATTAGGAAGATATTGATAGGTATTATTTTAGTGAAGAATCCATACAAGGCGAAGTGCTTCACATGTGCACGGATCTTATAAAAACTGTGTAGACGGAAGTATTTTTCGTACGACACTGATTAAGAAAAATGAATATATATAAAAAAACTGAACGGAAAAGGAAAACGAGTGCAAAAAATGAAAAAAACGAGCGAAGAATAAGAAAACCGAATGAAAAATAAGAAAACCAAGTGAAACTATGACAAATCCGAGTGAAAACAGAGAAAACCGAGTGAAACAGTGACAATATAAGTGAAACAGTGAAAAATCTGAGTGAAACAGTGTAAATCTGAGTGGAAATAAGGGAAAACGAGTGAAACAGTGAAGATGTGAGTGAAACAGTGAAGATCTGAGTGGAATTAGTGAAAATCTGAGTGAAAATGAGGGAAACCGAGTGAAATAGTGAAGATGTGAGTGAAACAGTGAAGATCTGAGTGGAATTAGTGAAAATCTGAGTGAAAATGAGGGAAACCGAGTGAAACAGTGAAGATGTGAGTGAAACAGTGAAGATCTGAGTGGAATTAGTGAAAATCTGAGTGAAGATCAGGGAAACTGAGTGCAACAGTCAGGATCTGTGTGAAAATAAGGGAAACCGAGTGCAACAGCGGGAATCCGAGTGGAATGAGGCTTACCGGGTGAAATTTAACGATTGGGATAAAAATTGCAAGTCCGAGAGGGAAAATGGAGCTGGAAGGAGTGCTGTTGAGTGAGAGTGTAGAGGATGTTGGGGTAAAGAGAGTTTGAAAGGTGAGGGGTGAGTGAAGTAAGAGAGAGAGAAGACTTGGCGTGAGAGAGAGAGAGAACAGAGGTTTGTTTGGGCAGAGCTTTCCCTTCTGAAATCGCCCCTGCTGCCCTCTGCCCATCGTATTTATAGGCTGGTTTGAGTGGAAGGCCAGCTCAGGCTTCCACTTCTGAGTGGAATGCCAGCTCAGGCCTCCACTTCTGAGTGGAATGCCATCTCAGGCCTCCACTCGGTTTGGGTAGTGGGGGACAACGGCTGGTGGGAATTTTTAATTCCCTCCACCTCCGCCGCTGTCTGCCAGCCACCTCCGGGATTCCTGGATCCACTTTGGGGGTGGAATCCAGGTCAGCATGTGAATCCGAGTGAGAAGAGTTGAAATCCGAGAGAAAATAGTGTAATCCGAGTGAGAAGAGTGGAAATCCGAGTGAAAATGGTGGAATTCCGAGTGAGGAGAGTTGAAATCCGAGTTAAAAATGCTGTAATCCGAGTGAGAAGAGTGGAAATCCGAGTGAAAATGGTGGAATTCCGAGTGAGGAGAGTTGAGGAGGTGTAAATCCGAGTGAGAAAATGGGGAATCCGAGTGACTCTCACTCGGATCACCCTCTCAGTCAGCATTAGGAGTCAATTGGGAATCCGAGTGGAAAAAGGTATTCCCCGTAGAAGGCCGAGTGAGAATACTCCTTTCTGAGTGAGACATTCAATTGCAAACGAGTGTAAAAGCCTCGGAACCGACTCTAACGATTGGGAAATGACTTGAAATTGACTCGGAGCTGATTAAAAATTAAGGAGAATGACTCGGAAGTTGGAATGGCTCGGATCTTATTTGAAGAAGCAAACTGACTGAATTGCCAGTCAATTTCGACTGGAAGTTGATGGAAATGGGCTCGGGAAAGGTTTGAAGGAGGACTCGGAACCGAGTGAAATAGCTCAGAAATGGGTAAAGGAGGACTCGGATGAGTGAAGTTCGGAACCGATTGAAATGGCTCGGAAAAGATTTCATCATGGCTCGGAAATTGGTGGAAATGGACTCGGGATGAGAAGAATTAATTGGCTAAAAGGACTCGGGAAAGGTGGCTAACTGACTGAAGTCTCACTCGGAAAACAATTGGAAATTGCCTCGGGTTTGAGTAGGAGTATTCACTCGGTGTTGAGTGAAAATGCTTCAGTTGGTTCTGACTGAAGAACAACACGCGGAATTCCTTCAGCCGGGATTATTCACTCGGAATTCAGTTGAAGGATTTACTCGGATCCTTCCTTTTTTGCACTCAGAAATTGGATTTTTGGCCATTTGCACTCGGAATGGCTTGACAGAGAGCCTTCCACTCGGATTCACCTTCGATAAGGAAGCATTTTACTCAGAATTGACTCATCCTGAGTCATTTCACTCGGATTCTTTTCAACATGGCATAATCCGCTCGGATTTGGTTTTATTCTGAGTCATCCCACTCGGATTCCCCAAACAGGATCCTATTCTACTCGGAAATGCTTCATTTTCACTCGGTTTTGATCATTTCTGAGTAGTTTTACTCGGATTTGCTCCATTCTGAGTAGTTTCACTCGGTTTTGACCATTTCTGAGTCATCTTACTCGGATTTCTCTTCGACAGGGGCATTTTCTACTCGGATTTGATCCTTTTTGAGTAATCTCACTCAGATTTGATCCGTTCTGAGTATTTTCACTCGGACTTGCTAGTTTTTGGGCTATTCCACTCGGATTTTTGTTCAACAGGGGCATTTTCTACTCGGATTTGATCCTTTTTGAGTCATTTCACTCAGATTTGCCTCCAACAGGTCTATATTCCACTCGGAAATGCTTCCCTTATAGTCATCTTGCTCGGATCTGACCATTTTTGAGTTATTCTATTCAAATCTGACCATTCTAAAGTATAAAAAGAATCATTCCACTTGGACCAGACCAAAAGAGGTGTTCACAGATGCCCCTCTTTACTTCTTTTTCACAAAAGAAACACGAAGCTTCTGTGTTTTTGAAGTGAAAAGGAAGTAAAGATATGAACACCGACGTAGGAGGGCCAAGTGGGACCTCTTGATTGGTATGGCACGGGTAGTATGGGCAATCACGAGTCTGTGTGACCTCTGATTCTTAAAACGAGCATTCTCCACTTTTGTTTCTCTTCTTCTCTTCTTCCCTTTTTTTTTTTTGAATGGACAGGGAAAAATTGTCTTTTAGTTAACAGGAGGTAATGAGATCAGGATTGACTCCTAGTAGACTGGAAAGTAAAGGTTGCCCTCGTGGGCGACTGTAAAGTAAAGGGTACCTCGATAGGTGGCTGGGAAATAAAGGATGCCTTGATAGGCGGCTGGAAAGTAAAGGATGCCACGATAGGCGGCTGGAAGATAAAGGATGCCTTGATAGGTGGCTGGAAGATAAAGGATGCCTTGATAGGCGGCTGGAAAGGTAAAGGATGCCTTGATAGGCGGCTGAAAGATAAAGGATGTCTCGATAAGCGGCTGAAAGATAAAGGATGCCTCGATAGGCGGCTAGAAGATAAAGGATGCCTTGATAGGCGGCTGGAAAGATAAAGGATGCCTTTATAGGCGGCTGGAAAGATAAAAGATACCTCGATAGGCGGTTGAAAGATAAAGGATGTCTCGATAGGCGGCTGAAAGATAAAGGATGCCTCGATAGGCGGCTGGAAGATAAAGGATGCCTCGATAGGTGACTGGAAAGGTAAAGGATGCCTTGATAGGCGGCTGGAAAGATAAAAGATGCCTTGATAGGCGGCTGGAAAGATAAAGGATGCCTTGATAGGCGGCTGGAAGGTAAAGGATGCCTCGATAGGTGACTGGAAAGGTAAAGGATGCCTTGACAGGCGGCGGGAAGATAAAGGATGCCTCGATAGGCGACTGGAAAGGTAAAGGATGCCTTGATAGGCGGCTGGAAGATAAAGGATGCCTCGATAGGCGACTGGAAAGGTAAAGGATGCCTTGATAGGCGGCTGGAAGATAAAGGATCGATAGGCGGCTGGAAGATAAAGGATGCCTCGATAGGCGACTGGAAAGATAAAGGATGCCTTGATAGGCGGTTGGAAGATAAAGGATACCTTGATAGGTGGCTGGAAAGATAAAAGATGCCTTGATAGGCGGCTGGAAAGATAAAGGATGCCTTGATAGGTGGCTGGAAGATAAAAGATGCCTCGATAGGCGATTGGAAAGGTAAAGGATGCCTTGATAGGCGGCTGGAAGATAAAGGATGCCTCGATAGGCGGCTGGAAGATAAAGGATGCCTCGATAGGTGACTGGAAAGATAAAGGATGCCTCGATAGGCGGCTGGAAAGGTAAAGGATGCCTTAATAGACGACTGGAAAGGTAAAGGATGCCTTGATAGGCGGCTGGAAAGAAAAGGATGCCTTGATAGGAGGCTGAAAAATAATGGATGCCTTGATAGGCGGCTGGGAAGATAAAGGATGCCTTGATAGGCGGCTGGAAGATAAAGGATGCCTTGATAGGCGGCTGAAAGATAAAAGATGCCTCGATAGGCGGCTGAAAGATAAAGGATGCCTTGATAGGCGGCTGAAAGATAAAGGATGCCTCGATAGGCGGATGAAAGATAAAGGATGCCTCGATAGGCGGCTGGAAAGGTAAAGGATGCCTCGATAGGCGGCTAAAAGATAAAGGATGCCTTGATAGGCGGCTGAAAGATAAAGGATGCCTCGATAGGCGGCTGAAAGGTAAAGGATGCCTCGATAGGCGACTGGAAAGGTAAAGGATGCCTTGACAGGCGGCGGGAAGATAAAGGATGCCTCGATAGGTGACTGGGAAGGTAAAGGATGCCTTGATAGTGATGAGCCATTACTTGGTAAGGGGGTTGTGGTGGTGATGTTTGAGATAGTGGAATGAAGAGTTCACTGAGAGAGAATCAAGTTTGTATAATATGAACTCAATGAAATGGATGTGCCAAGTTTAAACACAGAAGTTGTAATATAGTATAGTTGTTGTTCCACTGAGGAGGTGTGAGAATGAAAATCTTAGTCTTGAATTGATTAGGCAAAAAGTTTTTGTTTAGATTTGCTGTGAATGTTGTTGAACAAGAAACAGTAAATAACAAATAACAGAGAATAGCACTTGCAAAAGATAACAGTAAATGATGTTGGAAAAATCAGTTTTGTAAAACAGGGATTGGCTTCATCACATCTTCACCTCTGTAAGCTGCATAAGTTTTCATATAAGTAAATTGAAAAGATAAGTTCTACGTCATAATCAAAGTCATTTGTATCGATCCCTCGACTACAAAATTCATAAGAATGATTTTCAAACCGCTGATCCCTCAGTCACTTTGGAAATCATTCCAGCATTATCGATCGATTGTTTTGACGTTTATTACGTTAGACACCATCCCTGGCTACCTACTCACAACAAGTATTTCTTTCAGATTCTGCTTTCAAAAGTCACTTCCCAGCATACTTGAGAAAACTTAGAACAAGAAAATAGTGATCAAGTACTTTCAGGCATTAAACGCAGAAGGAAATACAGAAACTTATCAAATCTCATTACTCAATAAAAACTTACAACAGCATTACTTCAGTGTTGAATGGATTACAACCAATCCCATAAGGGAGATTAGTTACTCATGCCTTGCATTTTCACCATCAACAGAGAGAATACAGAAAATGGAAAGTGTGAAATGAAAATGCAGAGGATGATATGATGTATAAGATGTGATAGGAGATGATTCTTTATGATCTTGTTTGCAGCTTGATTTATAGGATTTATGGCTCAGCTTCCCTTGCCCACTTGCATAGAACCCATGCGGTATCTTTGGAAACACAAGAAAGTGGGTGAGGTTGCATGAATAAAGAATTAAGAGACCCATGCTGTCTGAGTCACGCTTGAGCTTGATGGTCGCGCTCAAGCGTGAAGGGTTCTGATGCTTACTGATGGTCGCACGCTCAAGCTGAAATAACCACGCTCAAGCGAGACCTTAATATCCATTCCTCACGCTCAAGCGTGTAAAGCCTACGCTCAAGCGCCCTTCATGTGCCTAGTCATGCTCAAGCTTCCTTTAGTCACGCTCAAGCGTGCCTCATGCGCAGAGTCACGCTCACGCTCACGCTTGATCCTTTTCAGCCGCGCTCAAGCGCTCTTGTGTTCACGCTCGAGCGTCCCCTTCTCACGCTCAAGCGTGGGTAAGTCTGATGCTGCTTGTTGTCCTTCAATCCACGCTCAGGGTCACGCTTGCTCCTCGCTTGGGCGCTTTAGGGCTCACGCTCAAGCGACGCGTTCTCCCGCTTGAGCGTGAGAGGGTCCTGAAGCTTCTCTGTTTTCTTTAGTCCTTCAACAAGGTTGTGCTCAAGTGTGCTCGAGGTTACCCTTAAGCATGGGGTTCTGATGATGCTGAATCCTCTTGAATTTCTTTCAAGCTTTTGGAACCTGTCTTCAATATTTTTCAGAGCAAGCTTATTTACTTAACACATTATTATTTATAATAAAAATCATGCTCAATTTTATCAATCTAGTTAAGTATTTCAGGAAATGGATCCAATTGAGTCATGAATTTAATCACAAAATAAGCACTTATCAAACTCTCCCCAACCTAGATCTTTGCTTGTCCTCAAGTAAAAAGAAGTTTAGGAAAGAGAATCAAGCATTCAAAAATCTAAGTTTCTGTTGCAGACAAAAAGTTTAAAAGACAATAATCTGAGTTGATGTCTAGGCAAATGATTTTCTTAATACTAATTCCTTGAAATGTAATGCACCATTACCTTGTTCATAAAGCATGTAACCCATTGCTGTAAGAATTTAGAACTCTCATCATTTCTTACCATGTGTCTGTCTTACTCTCCCATCATTAGAACTGCTCAGTTAACATTGCCCGTCATTTCCAGTAAAACCAAAATTCAAATGAATAGCAAAGATCAAAAGGTCTTTTGAGGATGTAATGGGGCTGGGCTAACAAGAATCTTTGGTTTTTCTTGGTTTCAAAACGCATGTTTAAAGAAGAGCATAAGTGTTTTTGGTTAATTTATTTAACAAATTAGAAGGCTCCTTCTTTGCATTGAAACTTCAGAGTTTTCTTTTGTTTTCCTCCAGCTCTTTTATACATTTTTGGAGAGCTTACTATTCTTCTTGCATTTTCTTCTACTGCCTCCATTTGTTTCATCTCCTTTTGAGAAAAATATTTTATGCTCTTTTTCAAGATGAACATGCAGGTGAGATAGAATTTTTGCTTTTATGCTTAGCTCAGGGCAGAGAAAAAATTTCATGCTTTTATGGCTCAAAGATGGGCTGCCAAAAAAATCGGATATTTTTATTAGGGTAGCTTTTTGGCTCTTGGCTGACTATGTTTCCAAAATTGCCTTATCATTTCCTTGCTTGTTTCTTAAGAAAAGGTTTAATTAGAAAATCAGTCAATGCCAATTTAACAAATTCAAATGAGGCTCTCAAGTGTTTAGATTTCTCACTTCATAACAAGATATAAGGCTTATTTTCTTCCTTATTCTAACAGAAAAGGGTTCAAGTCATGTAAACAAGCAAAAGTACATGCATTCTAGTTCCTTGGTTCTTAATTAAGTCATTTTACCTAAAAAAAAAGAATCAGTGTTATTGCCTAAAAAAATTCGGCTGCTTAGAAACTTTTCTTATTCACAAAGTAAAATCTTTGGTTGGGGTTTTCAGAAATGTTCAAAGCCTTAATCATCAAAACAGGAATAATCACAAGCAAACAAGAATAATCACACGCAGATAATCAGAAACAATTCTAAAGTGTGCTGTACTAAGATAAAGTAAAGCTATAAATTGTCAAATTAAAATAAAACTAAGTAGCAATTTAATTGTCAAAAACTGAAAGCATTAAAAGGTTTCACTCTTCCTCGGATGAGTCCTCCTCTGTTCCCAAGTCTCTTTCTGGAGGTCCCTGAGTTGAAGTTCCTGGCCTATCCTCCTGTGTAGCTTCACCTCCTCCCACAAAAGGAGGCCTGTCCCCAGGCCAAGCAAGTAAGGCTTCAAACTGGGCTGGTGGCATCCAGGGATTGTGTTGACCTGCAGGAATGCTATGATAAAGGCCATGGTGAACATGTAACAAACCTCTATGCTGAGCGTTCTGCTGGGCCAGGAGATGGCTGTTTTGAATTTTCAGGATGTGGATGCCTTGTAAAATCAGATTTGCTTCTGTGCTGAGAGAGGGGTGGGCAGGTGCAGTGCTGAAGGCTTGCTGTGCTGCTTGTGAGGCAGGTGGAGGAGGTACATCAGTTGTAGGACGTGTTGGATTACTGCAGTAACGCTCAATGAAGTGTTTGTCTATGGAAGGCCTGATTGGTTTGAGGTCTTGTACCTCAACACCATGAGCTGCACAAAAATCAGTGATAAAGGCAGGAAAACCGAGACTCCCTTTTACCTTTTGACCTGCCTGCGAATACTTCTGGTCAGAGATCACAAACTTGTGGATTTCATCCGATAGTACTTGGGCTAGATCAATAGAGATGTCTTCTCTCAGAATGCAGTATAGGAAATAACACCTACTAAAAATCAAATCAGAGACATGAGCGTTAGGTGCTATGTTAGCTAATAGGAAAGAAGTCCAAACTTGAGCAATAGTAGTCATGTCCTTTCTTAAGACTCTCAGTGGTGTCTCTCCTTGCCCCATTTGAAAGTGGTGTCCTGGAACACATATAGCTGCTTCAAGGTCATGTGTGGCAATGAACTGGTTCCTTGTGACCATGGCAGCATATTCGCAGATTTCCCCCTCTCCTAAGGTCATGATGTTCCCCAAGTAGAAATTGATTGTGTCTCTGTCATATGAGAGCCAGGTACCCCGCACATAAGTTTTTCGTTCTCCCTCTCCATCTCTTGTCCAGGCGTTCGCATAGAATTCTCTTACAACTTCAGGGTCATATTTCTCCCTTGGGTAACATACTTTTAACCAATTTCTCCTTCTTATGATCTGCAGGAAGGCATCGCATTCTCCCAAGGCCAAGTCTACTTTCCTTTCTGGTATGAATGTCCAATTTGAGATGTCTTCATACCGCTTGTTGTTGCCTTTCTTCCTGAATCTTGGAGCATCATCTTGTTCATCTGTGCGTGGTCTTTTGCCCTTGTTCCTTCGGGAACTCCTTTTTGGGGAAGTGGTGACAGGGGGATTTGGTGCAGTTTGCTTGGTTCTAGCCATCTGCAAGAAAGTTAAGAACCACTTTACACTTAAAATACTTCCTTTCAGGACTTTTATCAAACATTCAGCATGCATTAAAAGAATGTGAAACAGAAAAGGGACATGCATTACAATGAAAGTGAAATACAAGAGCAAAACTTGAACGTCTTTCTCCAAACAATTCAGAAACAACCAAGCATAGATCATAGCATTCATAAAAAAAAACAGGAAGAAGTTGTTTAAAGGCTTCAATATATTCTCAAAAGAAATGTATCAATTCTCCCTACACAGTAGTCTAATGCTTTGAAATTCAAAAAGAGGATAGTGCAGCAGTTACCTGGAAGGATCCGAGAGTGAAAGAGAGAATGGTTTGCAAAAGAAAAGTGTGACTTATGAGATGAAAAGACAATTATTGGAGAAGAGAGGGCGGTTACAAAATTTAGAGAGTCAGAAGGTTGTTGAACAGTTATGTGAGTGAGAGAGTGGGCAGTTTCAAAATTCTGCATTTATTAGCATCAGGGGCTGTTTTGCATTCTCACGCTTGAGCGCCATGATGTCACGCTTGAGTGTGAGAGTTCCACGCTTGAGCGCAATATAACCACGCTTGAGCGTGATCGGTCTGGATGCAAAGTTTGAGAATGAAAACTTCACGCTTGAGCGTGGTTTCGTCACGCTTGGGGGTAAGAGTTTCGCGCTTGAGCGCAGGGTTATCACGCTTGAGCGTGTGGGCATTGTTCCAAGGTATACTTTCCTCGCTCAGGCTGGTGTTTATCTCGCTTGAGCATGTAACAAATTTTTAATACCTGATGCTCTATTCAATGTCTCGCTTGGGCGCATGTTTGGCACGCTTGAGCGCAGGGATATTGCGCTTGAGTGCCAAAGTATCACGCTTGAGCGTGATCAACCACCTGATGCCTGGTTTAATTCCTCGCTTGGGCGCAGGGGTCTTGCTTTGAGCGTGGTAGCCTCTGATTGCTGTCCAGGTCCTTTCGTTTAAGCAAAGAAGGTCACGCTTAAGCGAGGTCGGGTTTATTTTGTTGAAAATTTCTTTTGCAGAGGTGCCACGCTTAAGCTTGACTCTCACGCTTAAGCTTGATGAGGATGGTTTAGGACTTACCTTGGCTCACTTAAGCTAGATTATCCACGCTTGAGCGTGGTGATGTCCTCATGTCTCTCTGAATTCAACTTCCAGCTCCAGTTTTGTTTGCCTTTGTTTGTTTGAGACTCTTCTACAAGGTAAATAGAAACCTTAAAATGAAATAAAATTTTCAAGGGAAGAAAGCACAAAAGATTGGGTTGCCTCCCAATAAGCGCTTGTTTAACGTCATTAGCTCGACGCCTGAGTTTGATCATGGGTCTTTTAGCAGGATGTCAGTGGCAACCTTCTTCACTTCTCCTCCTAAATAGGGCTTTACTCTTTGTCCATTCACGACCCAAGTTCTTTCAGATTTAGGATCTTGTAATTCAATAGCTCCATAAGGTTTCACCTCCTTCACAATGAAGGGTCCTGACCATTTAGACTTGAGTTTTCCTAGGAATAGTTTCATCCTTGAGTTGAAAAGAAGAACAGATTGTCCCTGGTGAAAACTTTTCTTCATGATGTGTCTATCATGGTAAGTTTTCATTTTCTCTTTATAGATCCTGGATGAGTCACAGGCATGATTCCTCCACTCTTCCAATTTGTGCATTTGAGTCTTCCTTTCTTCAGCTGATGCTTTTGGGTCATAGTTGAGGGTTTTCAGTGCCCAAAATGCTTTGTGTTCAAGTTCCACTGGAAGATGGCAATTTTTACCATATACCAACTGATAAGGTGAAAATCCAGTTGGTGCCTTGTATGCTGTTCTATAGGCCCATAAAGCATCATCTAACTTCAATGACCAATCTTTTCTGCTTTGGCTGATTGTCTTCTCCAGTATCCTTTTAATTTCTCTGTTGGATACTTCCACTTGTCCATTAGCCTGAGGATGGTAAGGGGAAGTTACTTTGTGCTTGACTCTATAATGTTCTAGGCATCTTTGGAGTTGACTGTTGCAGAAGTGAGAGCCTCCATCACTTATCAATACTCTTGGAGTGCCAAACCTGCTGAAAATGTATTTCTTAAAGAATTTGATGACAGTCTTGGCATCAGCTTTAGTACATGCCATGGCTTCCACCCACTTAGAGACATAGTCTACTGCCACAATTATGTACTCATTTGAGAATGACATTGGTAATGGCCCAGTAAAATCTATGCCCCAGCAATCAAAGACTTCTATTTCAAGGATGGTAGTCAATGGCATCTCATGTCTTTTTGATATGTTCCCTGTCTTCTGACATGCTTCACAATGCTGCACAAAAACATTAGCATCTTTAAACAATGAGGGCCAATAAAAACCTGATTGGAGGATCTTTGCTGCTGTCCTTTCCCTATTGAAATATCCTCCATAGGGTGAGCTGTGACAATGCCATAGGATGCTCTCAGCCTCCTCTTGGGACACACATCTCCTCAAGATGTGATCTGATCCAAGTTTGAATAGGTAGGGGTCATCCCATATGAATTGCTTTGCATCCCTTAGAAACTTCTTCTTCTGCTGCCATGAAAGGTCATCAGGCAGTACTCCAGCAGCTTTAAAGTTGGCTATGTCTGCAAACCATGGCCGTTCTTTCATCATCAGTAGCTTTTCATCAGGAAATTCTTCCTTCACTTCAGGTTGGAGCTGTGTGACTTCCTGATTGACAAGTCGGGACAAATGATCTGCAATAAAATTTTCGCTGCCCTTTTTGTCTTTGACTACTAGGTTGAATTCTTGCATTAGCAAGATCCATCTAATTAGTCTGGGCTTAGAATCAGGCTTATTCAACAGATATTTAATGGCAGCATGGTCAGTAAAAATAGTGATCTTGGAACCAATCAAATAAGGTCTAAATTTCTCCAGGCCATACACTATCGCTAAGAGTTCTTTTTCTGTTGTTGCATAATTTGTTTGTGCAGGGTTTAAAACTTTACTAGCATAGTGTATAACATGAAAAATTTTAGCCTTTCTTTGTCCTAATACGGCCCCAACAGCATAATCACTAGCATCACACATCATTTCAAAGTCTAGTCCCCAATCAGGGGCAACTATTACAGGTGCACATGTTAGTTTATGCTTTAGAGTATCAAAGGCATGTAAACAAGAATCATCAAAAATAAAAGGAGTGTCTTTGTTTAAGAGATTACTCAAAGGCTTTGCAATTTTTGAGAAGTCCTTGATGAACCTTCTATAAAATCCTGCATGGCCCAAGAAGCTTCTTACTCCTTTTACGTTTCCTGGTGGTGGTAATTTCTCGATTACTTCCACCTTTGCTTTGTCCACTTCAATGCCTCTTTTAGAGATTTGATGTCCTAACACAATACCTTCAGTCACCATGAAGTGACATTTTTCCCAATTCAAAACCAAATTGGTGTCTACACATCTTTTCAACACAATGGTCAAATTTTTCAAACATTGATCAAATGATGGCCCAAAAATAGAGAAATCATCCATGAAGACCTTTATACATTTTTCCACCAAATCAGAGAAGATAGCAAGCATACATCTTTGAAATTTTGCAGGGGCATTGCATAATCCGAAGGGCATTTTCCTGTATGCAAAGACCCCAAAGGGACATGTGAATGCTGTTTTTTCTTGATCCTCTGGTGCAACTGCTATCTGGTTGTACCCTGAGTAACCATCTAAAAATCAGTAGTATGCTTGACCTGCAAGTCTTTCTAACATTTGATCCATGAAGGGCAGAGGGAAATGATCTTTCCGGGTAGCAGTGTTTAGTTTCCTGTAATTGATACACATCCTCCATCCTGTGACAGTTCTTGTAGGGATCAATTCATGTTTCTCATTCTGTATGACAGTGATTCCTCCTTTCTTTGGAACAACCTGCACAGGGCTAACCCAAGAGCTATCAGAAATAGGATAAATTATACCAGCTTCTAGTAACTTGGTTACCTCCCCTTTTACTACTTCCTTCATAGTTAGGTTCAAGCGTCTCTGTGGCTGAGCAATTGGTTTGAATTCTTGTTCCATGTAAATGTGATGAGTGCAGTAAGCTGGGCTTATTCCCTTCAAATCTTGCAGTCTCCATCCAATTGCTGTTGAATGCTCTTTCAACACTTGAATCAACCTCTTTTCTTCGGTACCTGTCAATTCCCTGTTAATAATAACAGGTTTTTGGTTATCATTATCAAGAAAAACATATTTCAAGTATGGAGGTAAAGCTTTTAACTCCACTTTCGATGGGACAACTTCTTTTGTTTCCTCAGACAGCCTTTCAAAGTGACTTTCTTTTTGAGTATCTTGCTTGTCCTTGTTCTTGTCTTCATCCATTGCTCCAACGTTCAGCTCATCCAGTGGATCTTTGTTGAACCATTCGTTGGTTTGCTCTCTGATGGCTTCTTCATCAACATCAATTTTGAAGCACTGTTGTTTGTCTTTTGGGTATTTCATTGCATCAAACATATTGAAATTTACTTCTTCATCTTGCACTCTCACTTTTAACTTCCCGTCATCCACATCAATGATTACTTTTGCGGTCTTCATGAAGGGTCTCCCCAAAATGAGAGGTACTTCTGCATCTTCTTGTATATCCATTATGACAAAATCTACAGGAAACACAAACTTGTCAACTCTTACCAGTACATCTTCAGCTATGCCATATGGAAATTTCATAGACCTATCCGCCAGCTGGAGGGTCATCCGGGTTGGCTTCACCTCAAGATCTCCAATTTTTTTCACCATTGAGAGAGGCATTAGATTAATGCTTGCTCCCAAATCCAAGAGTGCTTTTCCTACTGGTAGAGTACCAATAGTTACTGGGATTGTGAAACTTCCGGGGTCTTTTGTTTTTTGTGGCAGTGCCTTTTGAATGATGGCACTGCAGCCTGCTGCAAGCTCCACTGTTTCTTCAGAAAATCTCTTCTTCTTTGTTAACAGCTCTGATGATGCTTAGTGCCTTGCCCACCATCCAGAAGCTTGAAAACGTGTTTCTGGGCCAAAATACTTCGTGTGAATCGATTCATCTAGGGAAAGAATCGATTCAATCACTTTAAAACTCAAATGAATCGATTCAAAGCCAATTTTTTTCATGATTCAGACGTATGAATCGATTCAATTGCTTGTGAATCGATTCAATTTGCAAAATTTCACTTCCTGGGTGCATGAAGTCCGTATGAATCGATTCAGGAGGGGGATGAATCGATTCATCCCCCTGATTCTCCATAATTTGCACACTTTTTCACCCTTTTTGAGATCTTTTTGCATATACCTTGATTCCTTTGATCCTTAGGCACTTTGATCTTCATTTTGGATTGGAATTCTTGAGTTTCTTTGATCTATTTTCTTTTGGCACAAATTAACAATCAAATATTACATAAAGATCAAATGATAAAAATGTGTTAAAATGCAATATGTTACACACTAAGTGATGGCAAATTATACACATTTAAAATGGAGAATTAGAGATAAATCATGAAAAACAATTGTGTATACTCTCAAGTGTTTAAAGTTTGTGTATACACTCAAAACAATTCCTGAAAAACAAACAGTCTAAAAATTTGGCAAGTTTCTTAATTCCACAATCAACACAAATGCATGTATAGATCAACAGGGCTTTCACAGGGTTGCAATGTGGCCAAGGTTAAAATGGATGAAATATATATATTTATATATAAATACCAAAAAGAATAATGAAGCAATTAATTTTACTGGCAAATAGTGAGGGTAAAACATTTATTGTACGGTATTTGTTAAATTTTTTTTTTATTAATACTGAAATTGCATAACACTTGGAACAAGAGTTGCAATTCCTTTTTGCACACCCCCACACTTATTTGAATGCCTATTTTGACTTGATTCCAAAACTTCAATATATTTCTTACGGTAGGTATATTTTTGGTTTTTCATCCATGGCTTATTTGAGCTGCAACAAGGAAACAGTTAAATAGGCTCAAAATGGCTAGCAAGAGATAATTTATTCATGGTAGGCTTATCTGGCTTAGTGGCTCAACTGAACAAAATGCCTGTATCAAAATACATTCATATGAGTTTCAAGTATCATCAAGAAACAAGACAAAAATTAAGATGTAAGCTTTCAGGAATTAATCACACATGAAAGGATTAAGATGGTTTAAAGTGATCCATCAAATTTTAAGGCTCAAAAATCTCACAAGGTATAATTCTATCATATATGATCATTTCTCAATTATCATGTCATTCTCAACATACCAAAAATGTTTGAGTTCAAATTACTACCTCCGGTTCTAAATATAAGCAAATATACCTAACTTCACACATATTAAGAATAGTAGTTGGAGGTAGTTATTTGCATTAATGTTACCACATATTTGATTTAATTTTCTAAAATACCCTTAGTATCATTTATTACATAAAGAATTAGTGACCTTGGAAATATATATGATGAGGACATATTTGGTAAACAAGCATTTAATGACATTGGGAAAGTCTAATTTTGCTTATATTAAGGGACCAAAAAATTCCACTAAAATTTGCTTATATTTGGAACCGGAGGTAGTATAACATATCATTAAGCTCATATCAGACATGAAAGAATTTACTTGTTACTCATGCATATCTTAAAATTCCAATAAAACATGCCTTTTTAAAACAAAAACACACACAAAATCTTTTATTTAAATTTTTTTTTATCACACAAAATTTAATCACTCAAAACACACATAAATGATCCCACCCCCACACTTAAATCATACATTGTCCTCAATGTAAGACAGAGCATACAAAATAGACAATAGAATGAAAAAGTAAAGAGATAGGTAAGAAACACTCCCTCAAGGTGGATCAAACTCAAATACCACATCCTTTTGAAGCAGATTGAATAGTGGTCTAGCCTTCTTGTGCCTTTCCAAATTTTGCAGCAATTTTTCTTCTTGATTTTCATCAAGAGAAGTAAAGATTATCACCGGGAGCTCTTCATCATTTCCCAAGTATGAATACTTGAGGTTTTCAAGTAAGAAATTTAGCTCCAGATTAGGTGCCTACAAAGTAGATGGAACTAACAAAACAGATTTGGATTCTTGCACCTTAAAAATTTTGTTAGAGTCTTCTTGAAAATTTGCATTTAGAACAGGTATTTCTATAGACTCTAAATCAGCAGTTATGTATTTGTCAATTTCAGCACAAATATGACAATTCTCAGAATTATTGCATGCAAAACAACTGTATGAATCATCTATGCATTCCAAATCAACATCAGAAAAATGTTCAAAAACTAGTTCATCAATAATGTCAATTTAGAAAACAGAATGATTTTCAGAAGGGTGTTTCATGGCATCTAGAATGTTAAATCTTACCTTAGTGTCACCAAATTCCATGGAAAGGGTTCCAGCATGGACATCAATTATAGTTTTGGCTGTTTTCAAAAATGGTCTTCCCAAAATGATAGGAACAGGAATTTGAGGCATACCTTCTTCCATATCAAGTATGAAAAAGTCAGCAGGGAAAACAAGTTGTTCTACCTGAACCAAAACATCCTCTATAACACCAGCAGGGTAAGCAGTGCTCCTATTGGCTAGCTGAATTACTACACCAGTAGGTTGTAAATTTCCAAGAGACAAAGATTTAAAAACAGACATAGGCATAACATTTATTGAAGCTCCTAAATCTAACATGCAATTTTCAAATTTGTTATTGCCTATGATACAAGGTATAGAAAACGTACCTGGATCCTTACATTTCTCAGGAATATTTGAAACTTCTTTACTAAGCAGTGCAGATACATTTCTTCCCATGCTTATCCTTTCATTCCCTTTGAGTCTCCTTTTATGAGTACATAGTTCCTTTAGAAACTTGGCATACTTGGGGACTTGTTTGATTGCATCAAGAAGAGGTATATTTATTTCTACTTTCCTGAAAGTATCCAAAATTTCTTTGTCTACTTCTTCCATCTTCTTGCTTGGAATTGCTTTTGGTGGGAAAGGAAGAGGGATATGAGGTGGAATTTGGGATGGTTGCATCTCAGATTTGCTTGTGCTTGAAGAGGGTTCATCATTCTCAACTGTTGTGGGCACATCTTTTTGTTTCTCAGGTTCCTTAGGTATGGGTATTTCAAGGTTCTTACCTGATCTTAACTGAATTGCACTCACATTTCTTGGATTTGCAGCTGGTTGAGATGGTAATTTGTCAGAGTTTTGAGATTGTAATTGGTTCAATGATGAAGCCAATTGCCCAATTTGGTTGCTTAAACTCTGGATGGTAGCATTATTCCTCTGTTGATACTCTAAATTCTGTGCTGCCATTTGTTTCACCAGATCCTCCAAAGAAGGGCCACTTGTGGGTGGTTGAGGTGTAGGTCTTTGGAAGGTTGGTGCATTGTTTTGAAATGGAGGTTGGGGATTTTGTTGTTGGTTTCCCCATCTCAAGTTTGGATGGTTCTTCCAACCTGGGTTGTATCTATTGGTGGAAAGGTCATGGTTTTGTGGTGGTGGAGGTCTATCATGGTAGATGTTACTTGCATAGGCTTGGGGACTATTATTATCCTTTTCTTGTAGAGAAGGACAACAATCAGTGGGGTGCTCTTGTGAAGAGCAGATTCCACACACTTTAGCAGTCATGGATTTTTGATTTACTGCTAATTGTGTGACTAGAGTGGTGAGAGCATCAAGTTTGCTCTCCAATTTAATTCCAGATGAACTAGAATTGGAATCAAACATGGGTTTGAAAGAATCATTTCTCACACCAAATTGTTGAGAGTTAGATGCCATCTTCTCAATCAGATTTCTTGCTTCAGTAGCAGTCATATCTCCTAAAGCTCCTCCACTTGCCGCATCAATCATGTTGCGATCAACGTGGTGTAAACCTTCATAGAAGTACTGAAGAAGAAGTTGTTCAGAAATTTGGTGGTGAGGGCAACTTGCACAGAGTTTTTTAAATCTCTCCCAATATTCATAAAGACTTTCTCTAGAGAGTTGCCTAATGCCAGATATGTCTTTACGGATTACAGTTGTTCTAGAGGCAGGAAAGAATTTTTCCAAGAACATTTTCTTTAAGTCATTCCAACTTGTGATTGATCTTGGAGCAAGATAGTACAACCAATCCTTAGCAACACCCTCTAAAGAATGAGGAAACGCTTTAAGATAGACATGGTCTTCTTGAACGTTTTGGGGTTTCATTGTGGAGCACACAATGTGGAATTCTTTGAGGTGTTTGTGCGGATCTTCACCCGCAAGACCATGAAACTTAGGCAACAGGTGTATAAGTCCGGTCTTAAGAATAAAAGGGACATCCTCATCAGGATATTGAATACACAAACTTTCGTAAGTGAATTCAGGAGCAGCTAGTTCTCTAAGAGTTCTTTCACGAGGTTCAGCCATATCAGAAAAACTAGCAGTAGTACTTTCAACAGATTCAGAAAAAAATACTATCACTATCTAAATCAACAAAGTTATTATTAAATCTAGCTTCTCTAATTAACCTATGAAAAGTTCTTTCAATTTCAGGATCAAATGAATATAAATGCTCAAAAGTTCTTCTAGTCATACATAGCATACAACAAGATATTTGATCATGATGAGCAATAAATCATAAGAATCCTAAATCATGCAAGAGAAATAAAATAAACAAACAAACAAACAAAGAAAAAAATTTTTTTTATTAAATTATTATTTTTTTTTCAATTAAAAAAAAATTAATTTAAAACAAGTGTTTTTCCTAAAGATCATTGATCCCCGGCTGCGGCGCCAAAATTTGACGTTGATTATTTTTGCAGTCATTATTCCGTCAAATTAGTACATTAAAATTAATTAACGTAGTACTAGGGTGTCAACCTAGGTCGTTCTCTCAAGGATCAACACAAAAATTTAGGAAAAATCAAGTCTTAAACTAATTTTTAACAATTAAAAATAAAAACTAAACAACTAAAATTTTTTACAAACATAAGTTCACTAACATACAATTGGGGGGGTTTTGATTGATTTTTTGTTGTCACAATTAAAATTAAAACAAGGTAAATAAAGGATTTAAAACAATAAATAACAAGCGATTGATTTTCTTGGAGTATTGTAAATAAATTTATCCTTGGTTCACTAAAAATAATTTGTATACTTATTAATGTTAATTTCTTAGCTCAATTTGAATTGATCAACTAAGCGTCTTTTTCAATTCACAATTCCTTTACTTTCATTTAAAAAATGAATATTTTAATCAAGCATCCTAATTAAGCAAAAGGAGTCAAGATCTTAAAATCTAGGAATTATTGAGCATACATAAGAACATCGCCTATATACATAATCTATTCTCAAATTATGGAATTAAGCAAACCATAATTATTAAAAGTGATTATGAAAATATTCATTAAGCATGCATATTTCCTTAATCCATTCTAATTTGAAATCTTATTTTACTCCATTTGAATAATTAAACCGATTAAGCATACAAATTCAATTAAACAAAATGGAATTAAATAAATAGAGAATGATTATGAAGAAATAACAATAATAAAAGCATACTATATTAAAATTAATGACCTCAAAATTACATTACAACATTCTCCAACAAAATCAATCAAAGGGTTTTAGCCCTCCATAATTACAACTACAAACAAAGAAACTAACCCGGAAATGAAGAAGTTGCTGGAAGAATTCCAACAGATAAGAAGAGAGGCAGAACGTATGAAGGAGGAAAATGAAGAATGGTGTATGGTGTCTTATGACCCTTGCCTTGCTTCCTATTTATAGGAATCAGAAAGCAAAACTAATGCCATAATTAATTCATAATGGAAGATGCACTCTTGAATTTACAATTCCATGGTGCTCCATTATCAATTTAAGTGCTCCATGATCAGCTTGAGTGCTCCATGATTATGCTTAGTGCCTTGCCCACCATCCAGAAGCTTGAAAACGTGTTTCTGGGCCAAAATACTTCGTGTGAATCGATTCATCTAGGGAAAGAATCGATTCAATCACTTTAAAACTCAAATGAATCGATTCAAAGCCAATTTTTTTCATGATTCAGACGTATGAATCGATTCAATTGCTTGTGAATCGATTCAATTTGCAAAATTTCACTTCCTGGGTGCATGAAGTCCGTATGAATCGATTCAGGAGGGGGATGAATCGATTCATCCCCCTGATTCTCCATAATTTGCACACTTTTTCACCCTTTTTGAGATCTTTTTGCATATACCTTGATTCCTTTGATCCTTAGGCACTTTGATCTTCATTTTGGATTGGAATTCTTGAGTTTCTTTGATCTATTTTCTTTTGGCACAAATTAACAATCAAATATTACATAAAGATCAAATGATAAAAATGTGTTAAAATGCAATATGTTACACACTAAGTGATGGCAAATTATACACATTTAAAATGGAGAATTAGAGATAAATCATGCATCATCAAGCTCCTTCATAAATTTAGCGTAAGTTGGCATTTGCTCCATGGCTTCCACAAAAGGTATGTTTATTTGTAACCTTTTGAAGATATCCATAAATCTTGCAAATTGCCTTTCCTTGTCCATTTTTGAAGGGTTCTTTGGATACGGCAAGCTCTTCAGTTGTGGTGTTGGGTCGTCCACCTTCTTCTTCCCTTCTTTTATTTCTTTCTTTTTTTTTTTTCAACCTCCTCCTTCATATTTACATCATTATTCTTCTTTTCACTAACTTCCTCTTTTGTTTCTTTTTCTTCTTCTACTTTTTCTTCCACCTTGTCATTCTCTTTTTGTCCAATGATCTTTCCACTTCTTGTTGTGATTGCTTTGCATTGCTCCTTTGGATTTGGGTGTGTATTGGCTCCAAATTGGGAGTTGTGATGCTCTGCAATTTGGCGAGCCAATTGCCCCACTTGTGTCTCCAGGTTTCTTATCGAAGCATCAGTGTTCTTTTGGTTGGTGATTGAGACCTGCATGAATTTTTCTAGAGTGTCCTCTAGTTTTGATGTCCTTTCTATCAATGAAGGGCCTTGCTGATAAGGTTGCTGTCTGTTGGATGTGCTTGCTTCTTGCTTCCATCCACCACTTTGACTATTCCTCCATCCCTGTGAAAAATTATTGGGATAAGCATTGTTATTGAAGTTACTTTGCTTACCTTGGTTATTCATATAGAGGATAGATTGGTCTCCTTGTTCTCCTTGGCAGTGTCCATTCTGATGCTCTCCTCCACAAAAGTCACATCTCATTTGTGCTTATTGGTTTCCTGTAGAGGACTGTACAGCATGCAGTTGTTGCGGGAGTTTTGCCATTTGCTGTGTCAGAACTTCAATTTGTTGTGTCAAAATTTTGTTTTGAGCCAAGATGGCATCTGTTGTGTTAAGTTCCAACACTCCCTTCTTTTGGATTTGTGTTCTGTCATGCTGAGCCTGGTAATCTGTGGATGATAATGCTTCAATGATCCTTGTAGCTTGTTCTGCATCTACTGTCATCATGGTTCCTCCAGCTGCTACATCTAAAATCATTTTAGTGTCACCCTTTAAACCACTATAAAAGATATTCAATTGGGCAATATCTTCCAGTCCATGGTTTGGGCATCTTCTGAGGAGAGATTTGAAGCGTTCCCATGCTTCACAAAAGGGTTCATCATGGCTTTGTTTAAAAGTTGTGATATCTGATTTAGCCTTGATGAATCTAGATGGTGGGAAGAATCTGTGTAGGAATTTTTCTTCTACTGTCTCCCAACTGTTCAGGCTTTGATTTGGGTGCGACTGGAGCCATTCTTTGGTTTTTCCTGCAAGAGAAAAAGGAAATAATCTTAGATATGCTGCTTCAATGACTTCCTGTTCAAAGCCCATTGTTCCTACCAATTCATAGAATGTTGCCAAGTGAGTGTAAGGATCTTCACTGGACATTCCATGAAATTGATGGGAACTAATTAAACTAAAGAAAGCAGGTTTCATTTCTATAGCCCTGATTGTATTTGGTATAGCAATGCTTGAGTAGTGTCTAGGTCCTTGTTGCAATGTGTAATCACCAAGTTGGATTTTGATTATTGCTATTGTCATCCATCGTAACAGAGGAAGTTTGTCCTTCTTGGAGGTTCTTGTATTTTTATGTTGATGTAGGTTTTGATAATGACACAACAAATGAAGGATCAAGATCAAACATATATATTTATGGACAAATTAATTATGTTTGATTGATGAATTCCAAAGAAATGTTTAAAGGCATTTAAAGAAGCTCAAATTAGGTGAAAATGATCAACAAATGTGCCTAAGGTTCAAAAGAACAAAGCCATAAGCAAGTACATGTCAAAAGGATGAAATAAATGCAAATAAAAGAAGGAACAGGTAGTTGAATCGATTCACACAGCCATGCATAGCCACTTGAATCGATTCATGCGAAGGAAATATGGTCAGGATGCATTTTTAAGTTGATTGAATCGATTCACACCACATTGAATCGATTCATGTGTTCTCAAAGGGCCCAGGAAGCTTAAAATTAAAGCTTGAATCGATTCCTATATTAGTTGAATCGATTCATTCGATTAATTATGTCCAGGATTGCATTTTAAGTAGCTTGAATCAATTCCCACCAAGGCTGAATCGATTCACACGCTGATCAAGGCACAGATAACACTAAATGAATTGATTCATTTAGAGAATGAATAGATTCATTCTATTTGAAATTGAAGCTGAACGCTGGACAACCTGGAATCGCATATGGAAAGCACAAATCGCACTATGTAGACACAAGTCCCATAATTCATGGTGCACTACTTCAAAGAAATTAAATCAATTGGACACTTCATGTTGCACCATCTCACGTTGGAATTAAAAATGCAAATGGGAACAAGCTGAAGATTTTTTAAATGCAAATATTATGCTCATTGAAGGCTATAAATAGGAAGGAGAGCTGCACACTTCAAACTGTCCCAAACCAGTGAAGCATTTCCATTGGTTTTCTCCTCCTCCTTCTCTTAATATTGCAATTCTCTCTTTGATTAATTATTTGGCATATTCCTCTTGATAGTTTACTTAAGAGTTAGAGAGAAAATATTTTGAGTGAGCTAAATTTGTATATCCTCTCTTTGAGAGTTATTATTTTTGAGAAGCTTCAAATTGTAAATCTACTCTAGTGAGAGAGTTATCATTGTAATCACTAAAACACCAAGATTCCTTAGAGGTTTGGGTTGAGGGTTCAACCTTGTAATTGTGAGATTGAGAGATTGGGTGGGGTGCCCTTGTACTTGTGAGGATTGGGTTCTTGAGTGTGGGACACTAGGAAGCCGCGATTGCTCAAAGTTGTATCTCTAATCTCCAATAGTGGAAATCCTTCAAGTGGGTTGCTTGAAGGCGAGACGTACACCGGGGTGGTGGAACTCGTTATATCGGTTTGCAAATTCTCTCTTCCCTAAACTCATTTAATTTGTGCACTTAAATTGCTCACTTGATTCATTATATCATTCGTAATTAAATTGGACTAAGTGCATGCTATAAGTTGCAAACTATATTGGTTAACATTGTTGAAGTTAGATTAAATTAAATCCATGAATCAAATGTCTTAAACATTGTTGGATTTGATTATTGAGGAAGAAGAATATTGATGTTAACAAATTAGTAAACTATCATGCTTAATTAATTTGAGTTATTGAAATTACACTTATATTGGAATTAATTATAGCATGCTAAGAACTTCAAGAATTGCCTAAGCTAATAACTTGCCTTATTTATCAAAATCAATTCTTGAATATTGTACTTTTAACTTAAAGTATTTTACTATGAAATGTGCTTCATAATTATCATATCTTTTATCTTGCATCATTTGTGTACTACTAACCGTTTTGAAAGGGATTCCGCGTAAAAATTTGAAATACTCAATTCACCCCCCCTCTTGAGTATCGAGGCCTTGGCTAACAATTGGTATCAGAGCTTGACTCTTGGAAGATCAAGCTTAACCGCTTCAAGAGATCAAGATGGCCTCTACTTCTTATGATGCATTTCCACAAGGTGAAATAATAAATAGACCACCAATCTTCAATGGTAAAGACTTTGTTATTTGGAAAGAAAGGTTGAAAATCTTTATCCAAGCCTATGACCTCAAGGTATGGAATGCTATTCAATTTGGTCCTTTCATTCCAAAATACATTATTGATAATATAGAATGCATGAAGCCCATGAACTTATGGACTAAGGAAGAAGAAAGAAAGGTACAATTTAATCTTAGAGCTAAAATTCTTATCACATTAGCATTAGAACCTAATGATGTTTCTAGAGTTATTACTTGTAACAATGCTAAAGAAATGTGGGAAACTCTTGAAACAATTTATGGAAATACTAATGATGATAAAGATGCAAGAATTAGTACTCTTTCTAGTCAAGATGAAGAATTCGAAAGAAGCGTTGAAAAAGAGACCAACGAGAAGGAAGAAGAAATTGCATGCCTAATGACAAAGCACTCTCAAGATGATGAGGTATGCTCTTTAAATGCTTTTAGTGATGATAATGATGATGCAATTGATAAGGATGAATTATTAGAAGCATTTGAAGAATTGCATGAAAAATTTGTCTTGTTATCAAAGAAATATGCATGCTCTAAACAAACCATTTTGACTCTTGAAAAAGAATTGCATGATGTTCACATAGAAAAAGAATATCTTAGAGTTCAAAATGATGAATTAGTAGCTTCAAATGTATCTCTTAGAACTTGTAATGATAATAATGATTGTGTGCTTATTGATAAATGTATGCTTCTTGAAAAAGAGAATAAAGAACTAAAAGAAGCACTTAGTAAGCTTACAAGTAGTCAAAAGAATCTAAGTGCACCTCTTGAAGATCAAAAACATACACTTGATAGAAGAAAAATAGTTCATTACAAGAATCCTCTTGCTTCCTACAAAGAAAAATTCAAATCCTCTCTAAGATGCACAAACCATGAAAGAAAAGGAAACTCTATGATTAATTGTTTTAAAAGGAAGCACATAGAACATAATAGGAACCATTATAAATCTACTATGAATTATTCTTTGGATGCAACTTGCTTTTATTGTGGAAATTATGGTCATATATCTTCTAATTGCTTTATAAAGAAATCCCGTCAAAAGTGTACAAGAAAGGTATGGATTCCAAAAGCAAATTTGAAATCCTAAACTAACAAGAAAGGACCCAACTTTTAAAGGGTACCATAAAACTTGACAACTTGTAGGAACACTTTCAATCGGCAATTTCTCATTGACGAATTACCAAGGAATCAAGAATCATAATCTTCACTCAAAGAACAAGGGATGAAAAGGATAAGGACGTAGGCTTCACACATCTACAAGGTACGATCGGATCCTTACTCTAGTTGATCAATTATCATGTTTGCTATGTGTTTGTATGCTTGATTATGTTAAAACATCTATGGACTTGATTGATAAATTTTTTTGAAGTGTCTAAATAATTTTTGTAAAGCCAAATTCCATATTTGTTCATAATGAATTTAGATGTGTGAAAATCAAACTTTGATTTAAATGATTGGTATAAAGTTTGATGAATGATTACTTGGATAATATGTTTGATTCTATGAAAAACAAGAGATATGATTAAAGTTGTTTGCATCCATGTGTGTTAGATTGAAACATGGAAATGTTAAATCTTGATGCTTAAATTCAAAATCTTAAATGATGCATAAACTCTTGATGATATATGATGTATGTATCCTTGATAACGTATAAATGCTTAATGATGCATGAATAAATATGAATTCTTGATGATGTATCATTTATTGAACAAGAAATATGTTGGTTAGCTAGTGGTATCTAAACAACAAACATCTTCCTTTAACAATGGTATCAATTGAATTAGTAAGAGGAAGAGATCATGAGGACATATTCTTGATTATATACTTGTCACTATGCTTTGATGATAAATACATATGTTGTATACAAGTGATATATTATTTTTCCTAACAAGCAAGTATCTTTTCATAACAAGTGGCATTGAACTTCATATCAAGAAAATGTTATGACAAGTTGATTATGACAAACCTTAAAGTTGCTTTGAGTTAGAACTATGTTATGCTTTACAAAGTTGACAAGCTTAGGCAAAATATTTTCAATGCAATTATATGTTGGTTTTGATAATGCCTAAGGAGAAAGTATGTATGCTCTATGCCTAGACTTTAATTTCATGACTAGAAATATGTTAAATGACAATGCATGATATGTGATAATACATGGTACATTAAGATGCATTATAATGACCTTCCTTGGTACACCATGCTTGAGCAAATTGGCATCTATCTTGAGTGACATATATGTTTAATGATGCATGATCTTGAATGTGAAAAGAAATTTGAATACATACATCATTGAGATTGAAAAGAATTTTTGAACAACATTATGATGTATGCTTGAATGTCAACAATCTTGTGATAATATGCTTAAATGTTTATAATTGATATCAAGAGCTTAAATTGGCAAATCTTCAAGTGATATCATGACTAGATACTAGCAACAAATGGCATGAACAATGAATAAGAAATAAATAGTGTTGATCAAGAAAAGAATGTTTGACATAAAAGGGTCATATAGATATATTGGCATGTGTTACAATACAAATGCATGAGTAAGCCAACAAGTTGTATTAATCATTCTACCGTTGCTATGATACCTACATTTGAGTGCATATTGTTGAAAATTCTTCTATGATTACCACTTTGATTGATGATTGACCAATAAATTTTATATACAATTGGTATCTAACTTTTGAGTGATATCTATTCATATTGTTATTTCTATTGGTTGAATAAGTGGCATCTATTGAAAGAAGTTAATCATATGCTTAAGAATTACATCAATTAGCTTAACAATTGGTATTCAATTACAATTGGTATTCAATTACATGTGTTAATAACATTTGGTATTAGACTTGATCAAATTTGTGTAATTGGGTTCATAACAATTGGTATCAATATATGTGAAAAGGGGAGAATATATCATGACATCTTAGTATCTATTAAATGACTAAGGAGGAGATATTATCTTGCATGATACATTATGATCTTCTAACAAATTGGTATTTCCTTCAACAATTAGTATCTATTAAATGCATGACATATGTTCAATAATTGGTATCAAACTTCATCTAGTTGATTTCACATGTTAATAAGTGGTATATGTTTTTATAAAGTGACATCAATTACAATAGTAAGGGGGAGCACACACATGAATGAATATCCATTATTTTACCTCTCTATGATTATGATTATGGAACTTATGCTTACAATTTTATTCACCTATATGCTTACTTGGAAGAATATCCTTGTGTTTGATAATGCCAAAAAGGAGAAGATTATGTGCTTATTTGAAATGATATGTATGCTTATTTGGAAAGAATCATGTGACGCTTACCATACATGAAAGTAATATCAATTACATGTTTGAAAATGAGTTAGTAATCAATTATATGCTTACTTGATGAATGAATTATGTGAGTGATTATTGACTCTAAATGCATCAAATTGGTATATATCCTTGATCATGATATGAACTTTGATTTGAAATCCTTTTCATGAAATATTTGCTCTAAATCTCTCTTATTCAAATAGATGAGTTTATTGATGGCATAGAATATAATTAAGATGATGATCTTTTTGATGATGCCAAAGGGGGAGAGATTAGTGAAAGGATTAGTAAAATGTTATTTATGCCAAAAAGAGGAGAATTACTATGACTAATGTTTTATCATAAGGAAAGTTTTTGATGATGCCAAAGGGGGAGAAGATTATAGGAAGATATATATACACCCTAAATGGAATAAAGTCTTTTACAAAGAGGGAGAGATATAAAGAGAGAAATATATAAGAAAGGGGGAGAAGATATACACTACCACTATGCTCTAAAAATTAGATGAACTATTTTGTGGTATCTATTGTATGATTGGTATCTATTGTATGATTAAGGGGGAAATGATTAAAGAGGAAAGAATATATATTAAGGGGGAAAGACCTTATTAAAGGGGAGAGACCTTTTATCCTTAATATTCTCTTCTTAACTTATGCCTATGATTTCATCAACAATTGGTATCAAATTGTATATGATAGGGCAAGTCCTTCTTGAAATATATTTGAATTATTGTGATACTAACACCCCAAGAGACAAGCATTTGTTGTCATCATCAAAAAGGGGGAGAATGTATTTTTATGTTGATGTAGGTTTTGATAATGACACAACAAATGAAGGATCAAGATCAAACATATATATTTATGGACAAATTAATTATGTTTGATTGATGAATTCCAAAGAAATGTTTAAAGGCATTTAAAGAAGCTCAAATTAGGTGAAAATGATCAACAAATGTGCCTAAGGTTCAAAAGAACAAAGCCATAAGCAAGTACATGTCAAAAGGATGAAATAAATGCAAATAAAAGAAGGAACAGGTAGTTGAATCGATTCACACAGCCATGCATAGCCACTTGAATCGATTCATGCGAAGGAAATATGGTCAGGATGCATTTTTAAGTTGATTGAATCGATTCACACCACATTGAATCGATTCATGTGTTCTCAAAGGGCCCAGGAAGCTTAAAATTAAAGCTTGAATCGATTCCTATATTAGTTGAATCGATTCATTCGATTAATTATGTCCAGGATTGCATTTTAAGTAGCTTGAATCAATTCCCACCAAGGCTGAATCGATTCACACGCTGATCAAGGCACAGATAACACTAAATGAATTGATTCATTTAGAGAATGAATAGATTCATTCTATTTGAAATTGAAGCTGAACGCTGGACAACCTGGAATCGCATATGGAAAGCACAAATCGCACTACGTAGACACAAGTCCCATAATTCATGGTGCACTACTTCAAAGAAATTAAATCAATTGGACACTTCATGTTGCACCATCTCACGTTGGAATTAAAAATGCAAATGGGAACAAGCTGAAGATTTTTTAAATGCAAATATTATGCTCATTGAAGGCTATAAATAGGAAGGAGAGCTGCACACTTCAAACTGTCCCAAACCAGTGAAGCATTTCCATTGGTTTTCTCCTCCTCCTTCTCTTAATATTGCAATTCTCTCTTTGATTAATTATTTGGCATATTCCTCTTGATAGTTTACTTAAGAGTTAGAGAGAAAATATTTTGAGTGAGCTAAATTTGTATATCCTCTCTTTGAGAGTTATTATTTTTGAGAAGCTTCAAATTGTAAATCTACTCTAGTGAGAGAGTTATCATTGTAATCACTAAAACACCAAGATTCCTTAGAGGTTTGGGTTGAGGGTTCAACCTTGTAATTGTGAGATTGAGAGATTGGGTGGGGTGCCCTTGTACTTGTGAGGATTGGGTTCTTGAGTGTGGGACACTAGGAAGCCGCGATTGCTCAAAGTTGTATCTCTAATCTCCAATAGTGGAAATCCTTCAAGTGGGTTGCTTGAAGGCGAGACGTACACCGGGGTGGTGGAACTCGTTATATCGGTTTGCAAATTCTCTCTTCCCTAAACTCATTTAATTTGTGCACTTAAATTGCTCACTTGATTCATTATATCATTCGTAATTAAATTGGACTAAGTGCATGCTATAAGTTGCAAACTATATTGGTTAACATTGTTGAAGTTAGATTAAATTAAATCCATGAATCAAATGTCTTAAACATTGTTGGATTTGATTATTGAGGAAGAAGAATATTGATGTTAACAAATTAGTAAACTATCATGCTTAATTAATTTGAGTTATTGAAATTACACTTATATTGGAATTAATTATAGCATGCTAAGAACTTCAAGAATTGCCTAAGCTAATAACTTGCCTTATTTATCAAAATCAATTCTTGAATATTGTACTTTTAACTTAAAGTATTTTACTATGAAATGTGCTTCATAATTATCATATCTTTTATCTTGCATCATTTGTGTACTACTAACCGTTTTGAAAGGGATTCCGCGTAAAAATTTGAAATACTCAATTCACCCCCCCTCTTGAGTATCGAGGCCTTGGCTAACAGTTCTGCTTTGCTTTCTTGATCTTCTTGAGGAACCTATCTATCTCAGGATCAAATGCAAGCTGTTCTTTTGTGCCTTGTCCTCTCAAGATCATAAATCAAGAACTCACAGTAGCAAGGTTACTAAAAAAAAATAAAAACAAATTGCAAACAAATTTATTTACACTGTCTTGTCAATTCAATGCTAAAGATATTAAAACTCAAATCACCTCCCCGGTAACGGCGCCAAAACTTGATGAGCCATTACTTGGTAAGGGGGTTGTGGTGGTGATGTTTGAGATAGTGGAATGAAGAGTTCACTGAGAGAGAATCAAGTTTGTATAATATGAACTCAATGAAATGGATGTGCCAAGTTTAAACATAGAAGTTGTAATATAGTATAGTTGTCGTTCCACTGAGGAGGTGTGAGAATGAAAATCTTAGTCTTGAATTGATTAGGCAGAAAGTTTTTGTTTAGATTTGCTGTGAATGTTGTTGAACAAGAAATAGTAAATAACAAATAACAGAGAATAGCACTTGCAAAAGATAACAGTAAATGATGTTGGAAAAATCAGTTTTGTAAAACAGGGATTGGCTTCATCACATCTTCACCTATGTAAGCTGCATAAGTTTTCATATAAGTAAATTGAAAAGATAAGTTCTACGTCACAATCAAAGTCATTTGTATCGATCCCTCGACTACAAAATTCATAAGAATGATTTTCAAACCGCTGATCCCTCAGTCACTTTGGAAATCATTCCAGCATTATCGATCGATTGTTTTGACGTTTATTGCGTTAGACACCATCCCTGGCTACCTACTCACAACAAGTATTTCTTTCAGATTCTGCTTTCAAAAGTCACTTCCCAGCATACTTGAGAAAACTTAGAACAAGAAAATAGTGATCAAGTACTTTCAGGCATTAAACGCAGAAGGAAATACAGAAACTTATCAAATCTCATTACTCAATAAAAACTTACAACAGCATTACTTCAGTGTTGAATGGATTACAACCAATCCCATAAGGGAGATTAGTTACTCATGCCTTGCATTTTCACCATCAACAGAGAGAATACAGAAAATGGAAAGTGTGAAATGAAAATACAGAGGATGATATGATGTATAAGATGTGATAGGAGATGATTCTTTATGATCTTGTTTGCAGCTTGATTTATAGGATTTATGGCTCAGCTTCCCTTGCCCACTTGCATAGAACCCATGCGGTATCTTTGGAAACACAAGAAAGTGGGTGAGGTTGCATGAATAAAGAATTAAGAGACCCATGCTGTCTGAGTCACGCTTGAGCTTGATGGTCGCGCTCAAGCGTGAAGGGTTCTGATGCTTACTGATGGTCGCACGCTCAAGCTGAAATAACCACGCTCAAGCGAGACCTTAATATCCATTCCTCACGCTCAAGCGTGTAAAGCCTATGCTCAAGCGCCCTTCATGTGCCTAGTCATGCTTAAGCTTCCTTTAGTCACGCTCAAGCGTGCCTCATGCGCAGAGTCACGCTCACGCTCACGCTTGATCCTTTTCAGCCACGCTCAAGCGCTCTTGTGTTCACGCTCGAGCGTCCCCTTCTCACGCTCAAGCGTGGGTAAGTCTGATGCTGCTTGTTGTCCTTCAATCCATGCTCAGGGTCACGCTTGCTCCTCGCTTAGGCGCTTTAGGGCTCACGCTCAAGCGACGCATTCTCCCGCTTGAGCGTGAGAGGGTCCTGAAGCTTCTCTGTTTTCTTTAGTCCTTCAACAAGGTTGCGCTCAAGCGTGCTCGAGGTTACCCTTAAGCGTGGGGTTCTGATGATGCTGAATCCTCTTGAATTTCTTTCAAGCTTTTGGAACCTGTCTTCAATATTTTTCAGAGCAAGCTTATTTACTTAACACATTATTATTTATAATAAAAATCATGCTCAATTTTATCAATCTAGTTAAGTATTTCAGGAAATGGATCCAATTGAGTCATGAATTTAATCACAAAATAAGCACTTATCAGATAGGCGGCTGGAAGATAAAGGATGCCTCGATAGGCGACTGGAAAGGTAAAGGATGCCTTGATAGGCGGCTGGAAGATAAAGGATCGATAGGCGGCTGGAAGATAAAGGATGCCTCGATAGGCGACTGGAAAGATAAAGGATGCCTTGATAGGCGGCTGGAAGATAAAGGATGCCTCGATAGGCGGCTGGAAGATAAAGGATGCCTCGATAGGCGACTGGAAAGATAAAGGATGCCTTGATAGGCGGCTGAAAAGATAAAGGATGCCTTGATAGGTGGCTGGAAAGATAAAAGATGCCTTGATAGGTGGCTGGAAAGATGAAGGATGCCTTGATAGGCGGCTGGAAGATAAAGGATGCCTCGATAGGCGACTGGAAAGGTAAAGGATGCCTTGATAGGCGGCTGGAAGATAAAGGATGCCTCGATAGGCGGCTGGAAGATAAAGGATGCCTCGATAGGCGACTGGAAAGATAAAGGATGCCTCGATAGGCGGCTGGAAAGGTAAAGGATGCCTTGATAGACGACTGGAAAGGTAAAGGATGCCTTGATAGGCGGCTGGAAAGAAAAGGATGCCTTGATAGGAGGCTAGAAAATAACGGATGCCTTGATAGGCGGCTGGAAAGATAAAGGATGCCTTGATAGGCGGCTAGAAGATAAAGGATGCCTTGATAGGCGGCTGAAAGATAAAAGATGCCTCGATAGGCGGCTGAAAGATAAAGGATGCCTTGATAGGCGGCTGAAAGATAAAGGATGCCTCGATAGGTGGCTGAAAGATAAAGGATGCCTCGATAGGCGGCTGGAAAGGTAAAGGATGCCTCGATAGGCAGCTGAAAGATAAAGGATGCCTCAATAGGCGGCTGAAAGATAAAGGATGCCTCGATAGGCGGCTGAAAGATAAAGGATGCCTCGATAGGCGGCTGAAAGATAAAGGATACCTTGATAGGCGGCTGGAAGATAAAGGATGCCTCGATAGGCGGCTGGAAGATAAAGGATGCCTCGATAGGCGACTGGAAAGATAAAGGATGCCTCGATAGGCGGCTGAAAGATAAAGGATGCCTTGATAGGTGGCTGAAAGATAAAGGATGCCTCGATAGGCGGCTGAAAGATAAAGGATGCCTCGATAGGTGGCTGAAAGATAAAGGATGCCTCGATAGGCGGCTGGAAAGGTAAAGGATGCCTTGATAGGCGGCTGGAAAGGTAAAGGATGCCTCGATAGGCGGCTGAAAAGGTAAAGGATGCCTTGATAGGTGGCTGGAAAGATAAAGGATGCCTTGATAGGCGGCTGGAAAATAAAGGATGCCTTGATAGGCGGCTGGAAAATAAAGGATGCCTCGATAGGCGGCTGGAAAGGTAAAGGATGCCTTGATAGGCGGCTAGAAAGATAAAGGATGCCTTGATAGACGGCTGGAAAATAAAGGATGCCTTGATAGGCGGCTGGAAAGGTAAAGGATACCTTGATAGGCGGCTGAAAGATAAAGGATGCCTTGATAGGCGGCTAAAAGATAAAGGATGCCTCGATAGGTGGCTGAAAGATAAAGGATGCCTTGATAGGCGGCTGAAAGATAAAGGATGCCTCGATAGGCGGCTGAAAGATAAAGGATGCCTCGATAGGCGGCTGAAAGATAAAGGATGCCTCGATAGGCGGCTGAAAGATAAAGGATGCCTTGATAGGCGGCTGAAAGATAAAGGATGCCTCGATAGGCGGCTGAAAGATAAAGGATGCCTTGATAGGCGGCTGGAAAATAAAGGATGGGGTTAACCCGCAATTGATAGAAAATACAAAGATTGGGGGGAGCTAACAGGACGTCTCGTCCAAATTAACTCACTGGTCCTAAAGGCTCGGGGTGATGCCCCAGTTTGACATGACTGAAAGAATTACTCTTTGACCGAAAGAGAGTGATCCTAGGGAGATGCCCTAATTTGACATGATTGAAGGAATCTTGGGGAATTGCTTTCTAAATGAAAGAGGGTAATCCTGGGGTGATGCCCCAGTTTGACATGATTGAAGGAATCTTAGAGAATTGCCTCTTGACTGAAATAGAAGAAATTTGGGGGATATGCCCCAGTTAGGAAGATCGAAGGGATCTCGGGGAACTGCTTCTTGACTGGAAAGAAAAATCTAGGGTCCACTGGGGATGTATAGTGGGCTTACTAAAAGAAAGAAATCTGGGGATGATCCAGTTCAAGCTGTCTTGGATGATTTAGGGAACTGCTCCTTGATCGGAAGGAAAATAAATGGGGGAAAATCTAGTTGAAGGAGCTAGGGATACTGTCCCTCAAACGGAAGGAAGATCTGGGGTGATACCCCAAATTTTGGAAAGATTAGAAGATTTAGGGATACTACCTCAAGGTTGGGGGAAGGATATGGGGTGACGCCCCACTTAGGGCGGTTGAAGAAGCTTGGGGGTACGTTCCCTTTTGACAGAGAGAGACCCGAGGTGATGTCCAGCTCAAACTTCCCGGAAGCATGGGGTACTGCCCTCGGGCTGACAAAAGATAACAACCTGGGGAAGATGCCCCAGTTTGAAATGATCTAAAGAGCTTTGGGGAATCTAGGGAGATGCCCCAGCTTAATTTGTCTAGGAAGTGTAGTTCTACTTAGGGAAGAAATTAAGAGATAGCGACTTTAACAGTTAAGGATGAGACTTTGAAGGCACCTGACGGAAGAAGAAACCTTGAAAGGCACCGGCTTTGGCGAATATGGTTCCATTGAGGAATGGATGGCAGGCCCGTCGGAGGAAAAAAAATCTGATGGATATCCCAGTTTAGGATATTTTAATGAGGGTAACTTCACTGGGGAAAGTGTTTTCCTCTTGTGGAAGGAAGGTATGGCCTTTGATCTCTGTGGTTCCGTCGGAAAGGTAATTCTGTTGGGTATAAACAGATTTTCCTAAATCTGACTAGAAGCCCATTTGGTGGTTTTTTTTTGTTTTTTTTTAAGAAGAATTCTCGGTATGTGTTCCTTTTGGAGATGAATGGTAGGTCCACCAGAGGAGAGAAATCTGGGGGATGCCCCAATTTGAGTCGCTTGGGAGTTTAGAGTATTGTCTCTTTAGGGAAGAGAAACCTGGGGAGATGCCCCGGTTAAAGTATGATTGAAAGGATTTTTGGAGAACTGCCCTTTGGCTGAAAGAAGGGAGACCTAGGGTAATGCCCATATTCAGAAAATTTGCCTGAAGGAATTAGGGGTGCTTCTCCTTGACAGAAAGAGAATAGAGACGTGGGGAGATGCCCCAATTTTGGAAAGATTGGAAGTTTTCAGGTGTACTACCCCTGATCTGAAAGAGAGAAGTCCTGGGTATGTCCCAGTTTGACAAGATTGAAAGAGTCCTAGGGAAAACTACTCCTTGGCTAGGACAGATGAAATCTAGGGGGATGCCTTAGTTCAAACCTTCAGGACACTACCCCGTGGCCAAAAAAAGATCCGGAGGTGAGGAATGACAGACTTGGGAGGTAAAGTCCCAGGTTTGAAAGATTCGGGGGTTAATAGGGCATCCCGTCCAAATTAACCAGGTTCTAGAATATACCAAGTTGATCTCTTGGAGATGTGACCCCTAACATGCCTCATGAACAAGACAGAAACCTTGAGAGGATGTCGGCTTCGACTACAAGGTAATGATAGACTTCATGGAAATCTCAAAGCAAAATAGAAACTCAGAAAGGTGTCATGTTTGGCCATAGAAGGGTGTTTTGTCCAATGATTTGGGTGGGTTACAAGAAGAAACTCATGGATGACCTACTTCAATGAGTAAAGGCAAGAGTGAGCTTCGGAGACTGATGGACATACACCTGGAAAGTGCCAGTTTTGGCGGTTGAAGCTTGACACATCTACTTATTACAACATCCTGCAAGAAAGGTTAGCGGTGCAAAACAAATTGGAACTTGAAAAGACTTACCGCAAAAACACAATCCTTAAAGATCCGAAGTGACTCATGACTGAAACAGAGCAGATGAAGCAACCCTAGCTTTGGAAACATGTCAGGCCCAGTCTTCATAATGATTACTTGAGGCGAAATCAAGTAACAGGAACATCTTGTTCTCATGACTTTAAATTTTCATTACCTTCTCATTTTTATATATTAAGGGAAAACATATGTATTATCAAATCATGGAAAATCATAATAAATACGTGTCAAAAATAGGTGAGATTGTATTTACAAGTCGAGTAAGTGTGGAAAAAGGGAAACCAAAAAGCAAGTGAAGATGTATGGGAAATATTAATAATTGGGTAGAGTGGGAATGATTTTACAGATCTTCCAGTGAACTGTTGAGAACAAAGCCTATCTTAATCCCACATCATGACTCTGAATTCACCACTTGACTCTGCTTCTGAAAAGGTAGTCGGACTACAATTACTTGGCCAAAATCTTGATCCCAATTGATTGCCTGAGCCACCTATTCAGGTTTTCAGCTTACCAGGTTGCTCTAACTTTTGCCTAGGCTGCCCTTCTAGGTTTTTAGCCTAGCGAGCTTCTCTCTCCATGTGATGTCTCTCTTTTTTTTCTTTTTTCCTTTTTTTTTAGGTTGTGTCCCTCACAACAAAGGTTTAAACTGATTGCTAATGAGCTTATTTCAGATGAAAAAAATTTGCCCCTAACACCATGTATCCAAAGAAACAAAGGCGTGCCCTTTTCAGTACCAATGAGGGGGCTCGTTTTGAGTCTTTATTTCCTTGTTCATTTTTCATCTATTTTTTGTTTTTTCTTTTTGCATTTTTTTTCTTTTTTTTTCTTTTTTTTTCTTTTTTTTGTTGTTTTTTTTGAATGACCCCTTTGGTACCTTTGTTATGGTCTAGCTATTTTATCCCCTAACCAATGAGGTAAAGAGAATATGATATTAATGGTATCACAGTAGACCAATCCCTTGGTTACACTGGTGTGGGAATAGTTATACTTCATTAAAGTTGGGGTGTTGATTGCGACACAGATGAAACATTGTTTCTGCCGTGTTCTTAGTTTGATAACATTTATGCCCCCATATGGAAAAGTGATAATTTGATCTATGAATCAGCTCGCCTTAATTGTTATTTACGTAAGGCACCAACCTTGACCTTTTTTTTATATCATTTTTTGTTTTTTTTTTAGAGTATTTCTTGACCATCCACGTTGATCAATGCTAACATTTCTTTGAAGGTAGATACGCCATTTATGGAATCTGGCACTATCTTCGTTTTGAGCTTGTAACGTCTTCAGTTGTTTGTGAATCTTCTTCATCCTGTGTGCTGACCTTGCCTTTGGGTAGAACTAGGTGACTCTTATCCAAACATCCTACACAATTCGGCCAAAGAACTTTCATTTTCGCTACCCTTTTCGTCAGCGTAATCAACTGGGTGGTCAAAGTTATGAAATGGAATCATGATCTCATTGTTCTCAAAAGGATCATTTTTAGTCCTGTATTTTTTGGTTTTTTTCATGGTAAAATGAGAAAAAGAAGTAGATAAAGGGAAAAGGATTCAAGGTGGCAATAAGGAAAGCAAGAAAAGGCATTTTGAAATTTGACACATATTTATTGAGAGAAACTTAAAATGATAAAAACATGTTTTTGCCCTTATTACATAATAATACCCCAAAGCCTTAGGCATAGCGTTTGGGTTGAAACAGAAGTTTAAAGTCATAAGTAACTAAGTGGTCTCCTGGTCATGAACCTCTCCAGTTGGCGTGTGATTCACAAAATCTTGCATGCATCCTCTTTACACCCCTAGTCCCTCTTTATCACACTGACCCCCGAGGTCTCATGGTTAGACCTGGGGTTTATAATTATATTGGGACTCCCTTCCTGGAAATCTAGCCACTTAGCTTTAATCAAATCCCTTACTTTGAATTTCAAGGTATGACAGTCCTCAGTAGAGTGCCCCGAGGCTCTAGCATGGTATTCACATCGGGCATTGGGATTATAGCCTTTGGGGTAAGGAGGAACCACAGGTTTTAGTAGGCAGGCTACTGTAAGGGAATTACGAAAAAGGTGAGGTAGAAGTTCTGTGTAGGTTATGGGAATGGGGTTGAACTGGGCTGGTGTTTGATTATTAATGGGTTTTATTGTGCTTTGGTCTGGATTAGGTGGCTGAGTTTGTACTAGTGGGGGATGATAGGGTTGTGGAAGGGTAGACCTAATAGCAGGCAAATGAGAATAGGAAGGTATTTGAGGGATATACGGACAAAAGTAGAGTTGGAATGGGAAAAAATTAGAAACCTGGTTAGGGGTGGTGGTGGCTATGTAAGGTGCAGGGAGATTGGCAGGTTGAAAGGGAGTATGTCTTATTGATCTGGGTTGGGCCCTTTTTTGGTTACGGGTAGTGGAATTAGCATCCCCTTTTCTCTTCCCCTTATCTCCCGATGCAGACATTCTTGTGATAGGAGCCCCAGGCGACCGGGAGGACTGTGAAATATAGGGATTCATCATTTGTAAATCATGATCCTCTTGTTGATTAGGGAATGGGGGAATTTGGTCTTTTGTCAATCCAGGAAGGTGGAGTGGGGTGGTTGGCAAATGTTGATCATTCTTGACACCCGTATAGGGTTCCTCTTCTATGATCTTCTTCTCTAAAAGTCTGGCCATCTCCGCCATTTGCTTCCTTAGCTGATTAACTTCGTTTCTGAGGTTTTCAATTTCTTGCTCTCTTTCAGCCATAAGTCTCCTTTGAAAGTCTAACAAAGGTGTCTTTCGGTATCGAGTGAAAGAAGAAAAAGAAATGTCAGGTGGAAACAGAAGGAAAGAGGATATCGTGGGAAGCAATCACAGACCTTGACAAACATCCTTTAACCATTCCTTAGAACGTATCGTTCAAAAGTACTAGGTACGGTAAACATGGAAATTAATACGGGATAGTTATGAAGACAGAAAAATCCTTCATTCTGAAATGCAATAAGAGCCTCAAGTTTAGCTATTTCTATCTTGAGGAACCATGATCCGTCTCTTAAAGGTTTGATCCCACATTAATTTCCACGTCTTGGCCAAGGGTACTTGGTTAAGCTCTAAATAGCCTCCGGTGAGAATAAAAAGAAAGGAGAGAAAGAGCCATTGGGAAATGACGTGCTTTGCAAATCGATACTCCCCTAGTGATTTCTTGAAAACATTTTTGTATTTAGGGGGGATACAACTTGCTAAAACTTATGTCAAATCAAGGGTTATGTGAGCTACGGATTTTCTGATCATCGACAATACAAAGAAAATTGATTTTTCTTTTGATTTCTTTTCTTTTTATATGTATTTTCTATGATTCAAAAGATCTGTAACTCAAGGCCCAAAGACTTGTACACAAAGAGAAAGAACTATTTGCCCATTAAAGGATCACTAGTTAAAAGTATGTCATTTTTTTTGAAAAAAAGTAATCCACTAAATGGGAAAGTAATCCTCTATTTTGGATTAGAAGGAAAAGTGAGAATGAGAAAAGGTAGAAGTAAAGTTTGCCCCTTTTGAGCCTTAAGGTGGGTTTCTTTTTCTGGAGGTCTCCTAATGGTTCTTAAGGTTTGTCTAACAGTGATATCTCGTATTAGGTGGCTTGTTCTAAAACTTCTAAAGGTCACTAGAGCCAAGATCCTACTCATGATGTTGACCACAAATAGTAGGAAGTATACTAAGTGTGGGCACCATGAATAAGTCGAACTCTAGCTGAGATTCTCACGGTAACCAGACAGGAAGTACATCCCAAATGGCTCCGCTATCAACCTCCCCTAATCTTAAGTTTTATTTGGGCCCGGATATAGGGTCCCACTCAAAAGTGTGTGCAAATTGTGAGTGTAGTGTGTGAAGAGGCATTCAATACCCGTACCTTACTCACCCTGCACATAGAACGAACACAAAGCAACAAAATAAAGTCGACTACCCTAGGGTTCAATGATCACACAGATATTTACAGAACATAAATAATTGAATACAAACAAAACAGAAACTAAACATTGACAAGAGAATAAAATAAAGGAAGAAGTTAAACAATTAATATGTAAATTAAAACATGCGCTATCAAATTGACTGGCTTGACTCTCTAATTTCCCCAGTGGAGTCCCCATCTGTCGCGACCGGGATCGCGGCGGCGCGGCCGACCCTCGAAACGGTTTTAAAAAATAAACAGGGAGTCACCACCAATATTTTTTAGGATAAAATACTGGAAAAACGTTTTGTTAAAGCACTGGATATAAAAATGAAATTCCATGATTCGGGAGTCTGATTACAGGTGAGGAAGGTATTAGCACCTCACAACTGTCCGTTAAAAACGGTTACCTCAATTTGATAGCGCACATTATAATTAACCCAATAATTATTTTAACTTCTTCATAAAAAAGAAAAATGTATAGAACGACAAAATAAATAAAAAATAATAATAAACAAAGATCAACACAAAATATTTACATGAGATTAACAGGACGTCTCGTCCAAATTAATCTTGCTCCGCCTTTTTAAAGAGATATTAAAAAAAATAAGATTAACAGGACGTCTCGTCCAAATTAACCTCGCTCCTCCTTTTTAAAGAGATATTAAAAATATGAGATTAACAGGACGTCTCGTCCAAATTAATCTCGCTCCTCCTTTTGATAACAAGACAAAAAGGAAACTCTAAAAATTAAATAAAGAAAGGTGGGCCCGACAGGAACTGTTTCCCGCTCCTACGTATTCTCGAGCTTTCGAGAAATCAGGGTCACGTAGTTCTTTAAAATGTTTTTTTTTAGGAAAAAGATTAGGAAGATATTGATAGGTATTATTTTAGTGAAGAATCCATACAAGGCGAAGTGCTTCGCACGTGCACGGATCTTATAAAAACTGTGTAGACGGAAGTATTTTCCGTACGACACTGATTAAGAAAAATGAATATATATAAAAAAACTGAACAGAAAAGGAAAACGAGTGCAAAAAATGAAAAAAACGAGCGAAGAATAAGAAAACCGAATGAAAAATAAGAAAACCGAGTGAAACTATGACAAATCCGAGTGAAAACAGAGAAAACCGAGTGAAACAGTGACAATATAAGTGAAACAGTGAAAAATCTGAGTGAAACAGTGTAAATCTAAGTGGAAATAAGGGAAAACGAGTGAAACAGTGAAGATGTGAGTGAAACAGTGAAGATCTGAGTGGAATTAGTGAAAATCTGAGTGAAAATGAGGGAAACCGAGTGAAACAGTGAAGATGTGAGTGAAACAGTGAAGATCTGAGTGGAATTAGTGAAAATCTGAGTAAAAATAAGGAAAACCGAGTGAAACAGTGAAGATGTGAGTGAAACAGTGAAGATCTGAGTGGAATTAGTGAAAATCTGAGTGAAGATCAGGGAAACCGAGTGCAACAGTCAGGATCTGTGTGAAAATAAGGGAAACCGAGTGCAACAGCGGGAATCCGAGTGGAATGAGGCTTACCGGGTGAAATTTAACGATTGGGACAAAAATTGCAAGTCCGAGAGGGAAAATGGAGCTGGAAGGAGTACTGTTGAGTGAGAGTGTAGAGGATGTTGGGGTAAAGAGAGTTTGAAAGGTGAGGGGTGAGTGAAGTGAGAGGGAGAGAAGACTTGGCGTGAGAGAGAGAGAGAACAGAGGTTTGTTTAGGCAGAGCTTTCCCTTCTAAAATCGCCCCTGTTGCCCTCTGCCCATCGTATTTATAGGCTGGTTTGAGTGGAAGGCCAGCTCAGGCCTCCACTTCCGAGTGGAATGCCAGCTCAGGCCTCCACTCGGTTTGGGTAGTGGGGGACAACGGTTGGTGGGAATTTTTAATTCCCTCCACCTCCGCCGCTGTCTGCCAGCCACCTCCAGGATTCCTGGATCCACTTTGGGGGTGGAATCCAGGTCAGCATGTGAATTCGAGTGAGGAGAGTTGAAATCCGAGAGAAAATAGTGTAATCCGAGTGAGAAGAGTGGAAATCCGAGTGAAAATGGTGGAATTCCGAGTGAGGAGAGTTGAAATCCGAATTAAAAATACTGTAATCCGAGTGATAATAGTGGAAATCTGAGTGAAAATGGTAGAATTCTGAGTGAGGAGAGTTGAGGAGGTGTAAATCCAAGAGAGAAAATGGGGAATCCGAGTGACTCTCACTCGGATCACCCTCTCAGTCAGCATTAGGAGTCAATTGGGAATCCGAGTGGAAAAAGGTATTCCCCGTAGAAGGCCGAGTGAGAATACTCCTTTTCGAGTGAGACATTCAATTGCAAACGAGTGTAAAAGCCTCGGAACCGACTCTAACGATTGGGAAATTTTGAAATTGACACGGAGCCGATTGAAAATTGAGAAGAATGACTCAGAAGTTGGAATGGCTCGGATCTTGTTTGAAGAAGCAAACTGACTAAATTGCCAGTCAATTCCGACTGGAAGTTGATGGAAATGGGCTCGGGAAAGGTTTGAAGGAGGACTCGGAACCGAGTGAAATAGCTCAGAAATGGGTAAAGGAGGACTCGGATGAGTAAAGTTCGGAGCCGATTGAAATGGCTCAGAAAAGATTTCATCATGGCTCAGAAATTGGTGGAAATGGACTCGGGATGAGAAGAATTAATTGGCCAAAAGGACTCGGGAAAGGTGGCTGACTGACTGAAGTCTCACTCAGAAAACGATTGGAAATTGCCTCGGGTTTGAGTGGGAGTATTCACCCGGTGTTGAGTGAAAATGCTTCAGTTGGTTCTGACTGAAGAACAACACGCAGAATTCCTTCAGCCGGGATTATTCACTCAGAATTCAGTTGAAGGATTTACTCGGATCCTTCCTTTTTTGCACTCGAAAATTGGATTTTTGGCCATTTGCACTTGGAATGGCTTGACAGAGAGCCTTCCACTCGGATTCACCTTTGATAAGGAAGCATTTTACTTGGAATTGACTCATCCTGAGTCATTTCACTCGGATTCTTTTCAACATGGCATAATCTGCTCGGATTTGGTTTTATTATGAGTCATCCCACTCGGATTCCCCAAACAGGATCCTATTCTACTCGGAAATGCTTTATTTTTACTCGGTTTTGATCATTTCTGAGTAGTTTTACTCGGATTTGCTCCATTCCGAGTAGTTTCACTCGGTTTTGACCATTTCTGAGTCATCTTACTCGGATTTCTCTTCAACAGGGGCATTTTCTACTCGGATTTGATCCTTTTTGAGTAATCTCACTCGGATTTGATCCGTTCTGAGTATTTTTACTCGGACTTGCTAGTTTTTGGGCCATTCCACTCGGATTTTTGTTCAACAGGGGCATTTTCTACTCGGATTTGATCCTTTTTGAGTCATTTCACTCGGATTTGCCTCTAACAGGTCTATATTCCACTCGGAAATGCTTCCCTCATAGTCATCTTGCTCGGATCTGACCATTTTTGAGTTATTCTATTCAAATTTGACCATTCTGAAGTATAAAAAGAATTATTCCACTTGGACCGGACCAAAAGAGGTGTTCACACCCTGTCCTTGGCAGACTCAACAGTATGGTCATTGACTTTACCCATCAGTCTATCAACTTTTGGGTCGTTGTCATCTAATCTACAGAGCGATCTCAGAAGATGGGACAACTCTTCTAATTACCAGCATCCAGCCTCGTAAGCTTGTTTTATTTCATCAGGCTCAAGGGTGGTCTTCAGCTTGTACCTCGGGTCAGGGATGCATTCAGGCACTGGACCCTCATACACTAGAAACGGAGTGAGGTTTGAATTGTTAGGAGGAGGGCAAGAGACCCTGGGCGCAAAGTAGGTTGTCAATGGCTGAGTGCCGGAAGAAGCAGCCTTATTGGGGGCATCTGGAGTTGGTCCCTTTGTGTTTTTTCCTTTGGAGCCCCCAGAATCGGTCCCTCCTTCAGAAGATTTGGCCTTTTTTGAAGGAGGGGCTTGTGACTCCGCCTGCCTTGAGGGGTCACTCTTTAGTTTCCTCCTCCTCTCTCTGATCTTCTTTTCTTCAACTCGGGAGGTAGGATTTTTAGGTCCGCCCTCGATCAGGGGGACATCATCACTAGCAGAAGAAGTGAAAATAATGGTCTTAGCGGTGGCCTTTTTGGAGTTTCTCTTTGGCTGAACTTGGTTCTCAGCAACCATAAATTTTTCGCCAACCTTTAGAGATTCTAACTTGTATATATCTTTAGATTCTGTTTCAATCTCAACTGCATAATCAAAACAGGAAGATGGTAAGTATTAGAAAATTTCAAGACATGTAAAGAAAAATAACAGCAAAGAGAATGATCAAAAAGTACGTAAATATTCCTCGCGGGTGGTTTGTGATCCTAACAAACGCCTGCAAGAGAAGAATTTATGCGAGGCGGTGTATGCTTTAAGAGCAAAGAGAACGGAGGCGGAAGTAGGGGATAACTCATCCTCATCAGTGAAATAGGCCTGGGAGGTTAGCAGAAAATGCTCATGAGACCAGCACACCGGGAATTTGTTAATTCCTTCTTTATTCACCCAGAAGATTGGGTCCTCAGGCTGAATCCGTATTCTGGTGAAGTATGACTTAAAGGAGCGACCATCAACCTTAGCTGAATCTGTGTAAGACTCGAAGTTGAAAAATTTTGACAGAGTCCGGAGGGTGATCAGGCTTACTCCTCCGCTCTTCTTGTTGGCACGACGGACCACCTGCGTGAAATAGAAAAGCATGGCGACCGTTGAGTGAAGTTGAAGTGCTCCCCAAGCACTTCCAGAGAACGGACTAACCCTCATCCGTTAGGGTGAAGCTGAGAGGGGGCGTAGTCCAGAAATCTTAAGACCCCCATCTGGAACTCTGTCAGGGGGAAGCGTACTCCCAGATTCAAGAAGAGGAAATCGTACATGTAGATCGCTCTCTCATCCGGGATGATGTGACATATCCATTCTGAGGGAAAGAGCGCCAACACCATAGATCGTTTTTTATGTTTCTCCTTTTTATAAACTACAAAGCGAGGTTCCATCCTTGCCCCGTCGTCCATGGCGTGGCAAGACAGTGTATCCCTAAATTCATCAGCCACCCAGCAATAGGGATGTCTTTGTTGGAGTTTCACCCAGTCGATCCGATGTGTAACAACATTGCATAAACCTAAAGCAGTTTTGAGAATATATTACTCCGCCGCCCCCTCAGTGGATGTTCCTTCGCCAGCCATCTTACGGAGAGCTAAATTGAAAACCTTTGCGCTGCGATAAAAGCCCACATCGTCAGAGAGGTATAAATCAGCGCTCTCCTCACTCTCACTAGAAGAGGATTCTGAAGAGGGTATTATCACCCTCCGCCGTGAGATAGGCAACGTTTCCCTCTTTCAATGAAGTGGCCAGGTGCTAGAGGGAATCACAGGGATCCTCCCACCACGACATGCAGGAGTTCGAGACGAAGTTCTTCCTCCTCTAATCCTAGGACCAACACGGCTTGAACCAGTATAACCTCTCCTAGACATTCAGAAAACTTAAGGAAAATACGAGGAGATGAAGGAGATGGTTACCTAAGGAAGGAGAAGATAGTGGAGCAAACTTCATAAAAGCAAGCACAAACGTCTTCTCGAAATTTTTGCAGAGTTTCGTCAGGAAGGTAAGAGTAAGTGATTTCTGAATTCACTAAGTGCTCCTTTTATAAGGGGTGAAGAGTCTCAATTACCGGTTCAAGGGTTATGTCATTTACCACCAAACGACACCCTTTCGTAAAAACAAGGCTGTCATTTCAAACCCTAAGGCGTAAAAACAACGTCGATTCATCAAAAGGCCTCTCAAATGGGCCTTAAAATTTGAATTTCAGGCCCATAAAGCCCCTGAGTGGCTGTTACAGAGACACACCTGATTAAAACAATAATGGCTTGCCCACGTGCTTAAAGGCATTAAATGACTAATCATGAGAAACGTTGCAGCTGTTACTCGAATACCAAGAGTTTCAAGTTTCAAAAATTTTTGGGATTCTCACACAACAGATCTTTGTCCGGATCCGTCGTAAAGAACGTTGCGACAATGGAGCCTTCGTTCCCATGACGGCTCCTCACGTGACAACATAATGTTGAATCCCAACATACGTTAAATAAATATTTTGCATACATAAATGAACCGGTATCCAGACCAAGTGCAAGTAGTGTAGCTTATATGAGCAACTTCACTAGTCCCTCACACATGCTAGGGGACAAATGATCCGGTCTTGATACCGGCCCTAAGACAATGGTGACGTGTCATCCAATCTGGTTGTGCTACCGATTCCACAGGTAAGACGTCAGACTAATAGAACCATCTGGGCATTCTCCCAAGACCGGCGAGTCCATGCTGATACCTTCCACATCGAATTAAGCATGCCCTCTACATCAGATCACTAACAACAATTGTAAGTGGCTTTGGGAACCGTGTAGGGATTTCAGTCTCCCTTGACAAATACCCCATCAGGGGGCACGCGCTTTGCCATCTAGCCCATACTTGTCTCCCACGATAGATTAAATAAATATATTTTCTCATGCTCCGACAAAATAGAATGGGCATTATTCTTTCCTCGAGCCACCATGACCGAGGAACAGTGCCTAGTCCCCTGGCCTAATCAGGCCTATATTCATGAGAATCTATAAATACTTGAATTGTGCATGCTATTACGTGGGGGGGAATCTTCTACTCTTCTAGACTTTTGATGCTTCTTGCTTTCCTGCTTACATTATTATATACATGCTTCTTGTAACATCCCTGTTTTTAGAAACAATTTTATCCTTGTAAATTTTAATTATGGAGGGTTTGTAAGCAAGAATAAGTCAATATATACCTTGTTGATGGTCTGTAGTACCTCAAAAATGTCATTTTTGCACGTAATAATAGAGTTTATATGGAATATTAGTGAAATTATGCAAAAACCGAGTGAAAAGGGCTCTTTTCCGAGTGACAGAGAAGAATTCCGAGTGAAAGATTAGAAATTCCGAGTGAAGGAGAGAATTCCGAGTCAGTATCATGTTTTCCGAGTAAAACATGACTGAGAAGGCTACCACCGAGTGGAGTCCTGACTTGAGAAGCAATTCTGAGTGAAGAGTGGTCAAAAGAATCAATTCTGGGTGAAAATCCGAGTCAAAACACCCTAGAAAGGCTTGGTTCCGAGTTGAATGCTTCCTTTTCTGAAGGAGACTACTCCAATTGAAGTATTCCGAGTGAAAGAATGTATAAACACTCATGTTTATGTTGATTTGATGCTTCCTACCGATTGAAGTGCGTTGTAGAATCAATTGGGAAGGATTCCGAACGGTTTCCTATGAATTTACTTAGGAAACCGAGTGGAAATGGTGGAGGGAGCTAATTCCGAGTGAGATACACTCCACTGGACCAAAACCGAGTGAGAGAAGTATGTGTGAGTCTTGGTCCAAGAGGAAATGGCCTAAACCGAGTGAATTGAGTGAAGGAAGACTCGGATTTCCGAGTGAAGATTCACTGAGAAAGAGAGGACTCGGTCTGAAGAGGTATTACCGAGTGAGAAACCGAGTACCTGAGTCGGTTTCGAAGAAAAACCGAGTGAAGAATTGCAATTGAGACTCGGAAGTGGGAATTCCAGTCGGAATTCACTGACAGAAGTGTTAACCGAGTGTAATTTCACTCGGTATTCAAATATTCTAGTCGGAATTCACTGACAGAAGTGCGTTTTGACTTCAATTTTGTCTTTTAATGATATTTAAATCCAATCGTGCGCATTATGGATGGTGGACAACCAGAAATGGACACTGACTCAGCATATATATTTGTTTAATCCCTAGTGACCCTTCCATTATCACTGACTCAGCATACCACTCAGAAATGGGCACTGACTCAGCATACCACTCGGAAATGGGCACTGACTCAGCATACCACTCAGAAAAGTTGTCTCCCACTTGTCTTCCCACTCACTTCTCTCCCTATTTAAACGAGTTCAAGGTCCCCAGAACTCACACCACACACATGACCCAACACTCTTCATCACTCTCTTTTCCAGCAAGTTCTTTCCCTCTCCTTTCCCCTCTGTTTCACTCAGATTCGAAGCAGGACAGTGAAGGGAGCCTCTTTCTTCTCCTCCAGGAACTTCATAGAGGTAAGGTGGTATATTCTTGGGTGCCTTGTGGGAAAACCGAGTGGAGGACAGATTCAGTGTGTATGAATTAAATGCTTTATATTGATATCTGTATATGCATGTATATATATATATATATATATATCTGTTACCGAGTGATGAATTGTGATATGACATGTATTTATTGGACTGAAAATGCTAAGAATCATGGGTACCATGTGATTTCCAGTGAAAAACTATGAGTTTAATGATAACAGGTTCTGTTTTAGGCCAATCCGATCGGTTTTGGTATCATTTCAATCGGTTTTAGGCCCTTTCAATCGGTTTTGGTATCATTTCAATCGGATTCTTTAATTACCAACTCATTTTCATTCGGATATAACATATTTCACTCGAAAAACACTCTTTTTCTCTCGAACAGCATCTCCCAAGTCTTATTTTACTCGGAAATCTATTTCCTAAATTATTTCACTCGGAATTCGACTTAATTTCACTCAAAAAAATATAGTTATCTTTTACTCAGAACTCTTTTCAATAAATTCACTCGGAAAACACTCTATTGCTCTCGGTTAGTAGCTTCCCAGTCTTATTTCACTCGGCAAACACTATATTTTACTCAGCAAGCAATTATTCTACTCGGATTTATATTATTTCATTCAGACAGAACTCTTTTCAACTAATTTCACTCGGTAAACTCATGTTTCACTCGGAACTTACTTTATTTTTACTCAGAAACTCTTTTCCCATTGATTCCACTCGGAATCATACTTGAGTTCACTCAGGAACTCATTTTCACTCAGAATTTAAGGAGCTTAACTCAAGAAAATCTTTTCCAGTTGATTTCACTCGGAAAACACCTTATTTCACTCAGAAATCATTTTATTCTCACTCAGAAAACCCGTTCAGTGATTTTACTCGGAAAATAATTCATTTTACTCAGTAAACAGTTATTTTCACTCGGAGAATCCCTTTTAATTTAATTTCACTCAGAATAAGTAGTCAATTTCACTCAGAAAACTTGTATCAACCTGATTCCACTCGGAATCAGGAATTATTTCACTCGGATTTACTTTACTCGAAGGTATTCCAGTCAGCAGAATGATTTTCACTCGGATTTACAAACAATGCTACTCAGGAAACCATTTTCCTACTGACTTCACACGGATTTATACTTTAATTCACTCAGAAATTAATTTCACTCTGAATTCCAGATATTTAGTTAAGAAAATTATTTTACAGCTTCTGTTTCACTCGGATTACTTATTAATTTCAGTTAGAAAACTCTGCTCAGTTTATTTCACTCGGATTCATAGCTATCTCATGCGGAAAAATTCATTTTTCACTCAGAACAGATTTATTTTACTCGGATGATTCAGTTCCACTCGGTATTCGACTCATCTCACTCGGCAAACTCAATTTTTCACTCAGTATTAAACCTATTTTTCTCAAAAAGTTTGGAAATCAACATTTCTACTCGGATATAATTTATTCCACTCGGAATCAGACCTGTTCCAGTCGGAAAACAGCATTCCACTTCATTTCACTCGGATCCAGACTTATTTCAGTCGGAAAACAGCTTTTCCAGTGTCATTTCACTCGGATTTTTAGCCAGAACGCTTGGAGAACCCTTCTCTGTATGATTCCACTCGGAATCATACTCATTTCACTCGGATTTTCCTCTGTTCCACTCGGAAAACTCTATTTTTAGTGTTTTTCACTTGAATTTTTAATTGGAAATTAATCTTTACTACTATTTAAGTTATTAGTAAGTTATAATTATCATTCTTATTCTATTTATTGTCAAAATTAGTATTGTTATCATTATTACTAGTTTATTTATTATTATACATTGTTAACATATAAATTATGCGTAAATACATAAAGGATATATATATTATTTTACTCTTTATGAAAGAATATATATATGATAGATATATTTAAAACGAATATCTTACAAGGATTAAATGATATAATGATACTGGAAACACATAAGATACCCAGGGATCTAATGATAAGAATAATGCATTTCGCATCATGAAAACGTGTTTTGAAGAAGAAAAACTAGAGCATACTGATAAGTGCTTTTTAATATAATAAATAAGATCTAGTTTGCTTAGGATTTTAGTCATTGTCCACTGTATTTCCTTTATTTATTGCGATTTTTGCTCTCTTTCCACTCTATTCTACTTGGGTATGTTATTTTGCAGGAATTAAGGTAATAAAGGGTCAAAAACAAGAGAAAAACGACCATAAAATGATAAAGAAACAAGAAGAACAAGCCCAAAATGGAAAGAATTCTCTTTTTAAAGCTGAAATTCAACCCAGAAAGCAAAAATCTGACTCAGAGCACTGAAATCCGACTCAAAATGGCCAAATCCGAGTGGGATAACTCAGAAATGACCAAATCCGAGTGGAAGGACTCAGAATAGAGTATTGCCGAGTGGAATACTGCACTGCTGGAGGAAAATCCGAGTGAAATGTTCCCTGACAAAGCCATTCTGAGTGATAAATAGCTGACTGGAGTGAAGGACCAATGCTGAAATGGAATAAGTCTCGGTTAAAGGTGATTCCGAGTGGAAACTCCCCGACTGCATCTAATCCGAGTGACAAAAGGAGACTGACCTCCAATAAAAATGTCCAAAGCTATTTTCCGAGTGAAAAAGCTTGCTGATTGAAGTGAATCCTAGTGGGAGCTTTCTGATTGCAACTAATCCAAGTAGAAGAGGCCACTGAAATGAATAAATGCTGATAAGGAGAATCTGAGTAGTTTCATTCAGAGAACAAGGCAGTTCCGAGTGGTGTCTTAAATTGGACAAGGAAAAATCTGACCAGAAATGAATCACACTCAGGCAGACTCTCAAGTTTCACACTGAGCCCGAGTGAGAAGTCTCTAAGGAAAGGAATTCCGAGTGAGTTGGGTCAGAAAAATGCATTTCCGAGCAAAGCAAAGCTCGGACATAAGAAGAAATTCAATCAGTCAAATTCCAACTCTTCAAGTACAAGTTCCTGAGTAAAAGAGAAGGCCATTCCGAGTGAATTGATTGATGACTGAAGGCCATTCTGAGTAAAAAGCATGAAGGCCGACTGAAGAATTCCAATACAAAATCCGAGCAGAGTTTTAACCGAGTGGTTCAGATTACAGCCGAGTGAAAATAATTGAGAACCGATTGAATAAATTCTGATTCCGAGTAAGTCTTCAATCAGTGCCGAATAAACTTCATGAATTTAAGCCGAGTGAATGGATTCAATTAATTCCAAGTAAGTCACTTTGCCCGTCCAACTCTCAAACACCGAGTGAAACAAGACCTCTCGCTTAAGCGAACCTTTCTCCGCTTGAGCGAGACGGTCTCCTTCAACAAACACTCAACCAAACACCGACCCAATTCTTCATGCAACACCGGATCACTACCTCCATCAACTCCGCCTCCTTCTACTTTCCTTCAAGCCACAACACCGTCCCTTCTCCTTTCAAAACCGACCTATACTCCACAAACTCCAAACATCGGATAACTCTCTACACCGTCCTCAACCCAAAAATCCAACCCACATTCCTCTCTTCTATCCGTTGTCCCCTCCTAATCCATACCGCCCAGACTCCTAATCTATACCACACACCGTCCCACCTTTCCTTTCCATCCATACCACCCAAACTCTTCTCCTTTCTATCCACACCGCCCATACTCCTTTCCTTTCCCTCACTCTCAACACCGTCCAACCGTCCTCTCCTTTCCAATACTCCATACCGCCCAATAATCCTCTACAACACTAACACTGCCCAACCGTCCTCACCTCAACACACTGCCCAACCATCCTCATTTCCCAACACCGCTCCCTTTCTTCTTCTAATACATGATACCGCCCAGCAACTCATCTCCACGCTGTCCAGTTCACTCCCTATACCGTCCAGCAAGCTTTCACCCGGATTTGTGGGAAAATAACGTTTTTCCACTCTGAATTTCATCATTCTGCACCAATCTTGACTAAAATCCAAGCACTGAATTATTGGATATATTAAAATATGCAAATTGGAAACAAGTTGGCACAGCTGGAATTCACATGCACCGAAAGTTTCTTCCACTTGTAAATTGAACGCGTTTTCATTGCTGGAATCCTCAATCCATTTGCCTATAAAAGCAGCAGCAACCCATCAGCAAACAACAACTTCTTCCCAGTCAAAAATCACTTAAGCTTCATTTTCGTTCTTTTTTCTCTCTTTCTTTAGTTTTCTTCTTTTCCATTTTTCTTTCTCTGTCCGTTTTTCTTCTCTTTCTTTTTATTTTCTTTTCTTTCTTTTATTTTGTAAGAGTGTGAGGGCTGTAAAAGTGAGATTTTAAATTTGTAATTGGTGGAGAAATTATTTCAACAAGGAATTACAGTGGTAAATTATTCTGAGCTTTTGGAGAAACCCGTAAGTCTTTATTTTTACCATGTCTTGTATGTTTTATTTTTCCATTATTTACATGAATTTAAATTATTTCATGAGTAGCTAAATTAATTATCTTGGGATAAAGGGGGTATGATAATATTTTATTTTAATGTTATTTTGACTTGAAATTAAATAAATTTCTATTTTCCATTTAGTTCAATTATGCTTAATGCTTTTAGTAATTCCCAACAAGAACCTAAATGATAAAACTGTATACTTACGGGTATATTAGTAAGTTTAGGTAATAAATAGAATCGAGAGATTTATTTTTACCGGAAAGCTTTGAACTAAACCTAAGATTTTTGAAATGCTTTTTGTGACCTCGGTAAAACCGTGAAAGTAATCAAAATTCTTTTGAGGAAATAAAAGGGATTTTCATAAAACGATAATGGGCCTTTCTGAGGATTAAGCAGCGCTTTCCATAGGTTAGGTACATTAATAGGATTCCGAAAGGAACATATTAATTAGCTTTTGGAAAATTCGCCTTGGAAAACTTAATTCGATTCTTATTTATGAAAAGTTAAAATTCATTAAACATAAAATAGAGTCTTAATCCCCTGAAATCCCAAGATACTCTCAACTCTGAATTTTTTTAGTGTCAAGTAAATTTTATTTTTATTTATATTCTGTGTAACTTTAATTTGTACTTTATTTTATAAAAATCTTAAAAATTAATTGTGTGGATAATTAAATTTCAATATGCTGGTACTTTGAACACAGTCCCTGTGGAGAACGATAATCTTTTATATTACGCGACATAACCCATGCGCTTGCGGGCCCTGTCAAGTTTTTGGCGCCGTTGCCGGGGACTGTTGTCCCTCAAATATCGGCAATATTGAAATTCGATTAGATCATACTTGTTAATATTTTTATTGTTATTTTTATTTTTATTTTCTTTGTAATTTTGTATTTTGTTCTATATTCTGTATATCTGTTTTATTTTTGTAATTGTTTGTTTTATTTGTCATTTATTTTCTATTTATGCGACGAAGCCGTAGTGTCGATCTAAACTTAGGATTTGACCCTGAGATAGAACGTACCCTTAGAGCTTTGAGAAAACAACAAAAACAACAAAAAGAACAAAAAGAAAAACAAATGGCAGACCAACACAGACCCTTAAGAGATTTTGCCGCTCCAAGCACTAATGGGAGAGGATCTAGCATCCTTAGACCCACAGTGGAGGCTAACAATTTTGAATTGAAGCCTTCACTACTCTCAATGGTTCAACAGAACCAATTCGGGGGTTTACCCTCTGAAGATCCAAACCTTCACCTTCAAATCTTTCTTGAATACTGTGACACCCTGAAGATGAACGGATCCACCAATGATGCCATTCGCTTAAGACTTTTCCCTTTCTCCTTAAGAGATAAAGCAAGGGCATGGTTATACTCTCTTCCTGAAGGATCCATCACGACTTGGGAACAATTGTCCAGTGCTTTTATCAATAAATAGTACCCAAGGAACAAGACTGATGTTCTGAGAAAACAAATCATCAATTTTTCACAAAAAGATGATGAATCCTTGTATGAAGCCTGGGAAAGATACAGGGAGTTTCTAAGAGAATGTCCTCACCATGGGATAGAAAGGTGGTTGACGATCCATATTTTCTATAATGGACTAATTTCCACACAAAAGATTTCTTTAGATGCTGCAGCTGGAGGAGCCTTCATGAGTAAAAATGTTGATGAAGCTGAGAACCTTATCGAGGAAATAGCTTAAAACACTCACCAATGGAACTCTGAGAGAGGATTACCTTCTAAAACACCAGGTAAGTACTCTGTTGATGCTCTTTCCCTACTTTCTGCCAAAGTTGAAGCATTAACATTAAAACTTGATAAAATAGGGTCAACAGGTGCTACTAATATTGTTTGTGAAGTTTGTGGTGTTTCAGGACATGGAGCTACAAATTGTAACTTAGCCATGACCCCTAATCAAGAACAAGAAATGCATCAGGTGGACGCTATTGGAAACTATGGTGGAAACTATCAAGGTAACTATAGACCTCCACAAGGTCCACCTGGCTTCCAAAATAGGCCACCTCAATTCCAAAGTAACTACAAACCTCAACAAGGAACCTATATTCCACAAAAATCAAAGCTAGAATCCTTGATGGAAACATTTGTAGCTACTCAACTTAAACAAAATGATGAATTCTCTGATGCAATAAAAAACTTGGCTTCAAAAGTGGACTCTCTTGCCACTCACAACAAAATACTGGAAAATCAAATTGCCCAACAAGCCTCTTATTCTCAAAGAGCACCGAGAACATTTCCTGGGAAACCAGAGGCTGGACCGTCTAACCAAACCATGGCTGTCACTCTTAGGAGTGGTACTCAATACGATGGGCCAGTTGACAAGACAGCAAAGGAGGAAAAGAAAGTCGATGAATCTTCATCTCATCCAGTAATTGAAGAAGAGAAACCACAAGAAAAGAAGGAGAAAGTTAAGCCATATCAACCTTCCATTCTATTTCCTCAGCGCTTAACCAAAGCAAAGTTGGACAAATAATTTGGTAAGTTCCTTGATATTTTAAAGAAATTGTATATTAATATTCCTTTTACAGATGCTTTGCAGCAAATGCCTACATATGCAAAGTTCTTGAAGGATATTCTGTCCAACAAAAGAAGACTGGAGGAAGATGGTACAGTTGTACTAACTGAAGAGTGCAGTGCTCTAATTCAAAAGAAACTTCCACCCAAGCTCTAAGATCCAGGTAGTTTCTCTATTCCTTGCATGATTGGTGACATGAATATAGATAAAGCATTGTGTGATTTAGGAGCGAGTGTGAGTTTAATGCCATTATCTGTTGCTGAAAAGTTAGGATTGGGTGAACTAAAACCTACTAGGATGTCTTTACAATTGGCTGATAGATCTGTAAAATATCCTGTAGGAATTTTAGAGGATGTTCCTATTAAGATAGGAAAATTTTTTATACCTGCTGACTTTGTTGTGCTTGAAATGGACGAAGATTCTTTGATTCCTATTATTTTAGGCAGACCATTTTTAGCAACTACAGGTGTTGTGATTGATGTCAAGAATGGTAAGTTGTCTCTAACTGTTGGAGACCAAAAGGTTGATTTCAACTTGAAAAATGTTTTAGAAAAACCTTATAATGATGTTTGCTGTACTGTGGATTTTGTCGAACAAGTGGTAAAGGAAGCAACCTTTCCTAATGACCCACTTGAAACTATTTTCATGATTGAATCGACAGAAACATCTGATTGCTCTAAGGCCCCACATGATACTGAGGTCATGTGTGACAAAGTGGTAAGCCCCAATATGGAATTAAAACCTTTACCAGCTTCATTAAGGTATGAATTTCTTGGTCCTAATTCCACATATCCTGTGATTATCAATGCTGAATTGAATCCATCTGAAACTGAAAAACTTTTGAAACAACTTAGGTTGTATAGAAAGGTAATAGGTTATACAATGGATGATATCAAAGGGATTAGCCCTTCTCTTTGTATGCACAGGATTACTATAGAAGATGAAAGTAGGCCCACAGTAGAACCACTTAGGAGATTAAATCCTAAAATGCAAGAAATGGTTAAAAAAGAAATTTTGAAATTGCTTGATGCTGGAGTAATATATCCTGTTGATAGTAGTAAATGGGTAAGTCCTGTCCATGTGGTGCCTAAAAAGGGGGGAATAACTGTGATTGAAAATGATAAACATAACTTGATTCCTACTAGGATTGTCTCTGGTTGGCGCATGTGCATTGATTATAGGAAGTTAAATAGCGCCACGAAAAAAGATCATTTTCCCCTCCCTTTTATTGATCAGATGCTTGAAAGACTTGCGAAACACTCTTATTTCTGTTATTTGGATGGGTATTCAGGTTTTCATCAAATTCCCATTCATCCATCTGATCAAGAAAAAACTACCTTCACTTGCCCTTATGGGACTTATGCTTACAGACGTATGCCTTTTGGTTTATGTAATGCACCTGCGACTTTTCAAAGGTGTATGCAAGCAATTTTTTTTGATCTTATTGAAAATGTGATGGAAGTCTTTATGGATGATTTTTCAGTGCATGGTTTGGATTTTGATAATTGTTTAACAAATTTATGCCAAGTCTTGCAGCGTTGTAAAGAAACCAATTTAGTTCTAAATTGGGGAAAATGCCATTTCATGGTAAGAGAAGGCATAGTTCTTGGACACCTGGTGTCTGAGAGAGGTATAGAAGTTGATAAGGCTAAAGTGGAAGTGATTGAAAAATTGCCTCCACCCACAAATGTGAAAGGTATTCGGAGTTTTCTTGGACATGCAGGGTCTTATCGCAGATTCATTAAAGATTTTTCCAAGATCACAAAGCCTCTTACAACTCTTCTGGGTAAGGATATGCCTTTCAATTTTGATTCATCTTGTATAGAAGCTTTTTGCAGGATTAAAAAAGCTCTAATCTCTGCCCCCATCGTACAACCACCTGATTGGAAACTCCCATTTGAGCTGATGTACGATGCGAGTGATTACGCAGTAGGAGCTGTGTTGGGGCAAAGAAAGGATAAAAAGCTCCATGTAATTCATTATGCCAGTCGGACGCTAGATGATGCTCAGGTAAATTATGCCACAACTGAAAAAGAACTGTTAGCTATTGTCTTTGCTTTTGATAAATTTAGGTCTTATTTGGTAGGTTCACATGTTACTATTTACACTGACCACTCTACCATTAAGTATCTATTGAATAAAAAGGAAGCAAAGCCTAGATTAATTAGGTGGATTCTAATATTGCAAGAATTTGACTTGGAAATTAAGGACAAGAAGGGTACCGAGAACTTGGTCGTTGACCACCTATCTAGGTTGACATCTGAAAAAGAAGAAACAGATAATATACCCATCAATGAATCTTTTCCAGATGAACAACTCTTGAACCTTAGTATCCAACGTGTTCCTTGGTATGCTGATTTTGTAAATTTTCTTGCATGTGGTATCTTACCTCCTGATCTTAGCTTTCAGCAAAGGAAAAAGTTTTATGCAAATGTCAAGCATTATTATTGGGATGAACCACTCCTTTTCAAGCAATGTGCAGATGGTATGATTCGGAGATGTGTTTCACAAGATGATGTCCATGCTATCTTGGATCATTGCCATTCTCTTTCCTGTGGAGGGCACATGAGCACCTCCAAGACAGCTGCTAAAATATTGCAAGCTGGGTTCTATTGGCCAAATATTTTTAAGGATATACGTAAGTATGTTCTAACTTGTGATGCTTGCCAGAGAACAGGTAACATTGGTAAGAGACAAGAAATGCCATTGAATACAATTTTAGAAGTTGAATTGTTTGATGTATGGGGTGTTGATTTTATGGGTCCCTTTCCCTCTTCTTTTGGAAATCAGTTCATATTAGTGGCAGTTGACTATGTGTCAAAATGGGTGGAAGCCATTGCTTCACCTCATTCTGATGCTAAGACTATTATTAAACTTTTCAAGAAAATAATGTATTTGAATGTTGATGTAGGTTTTGATAATGACACAACAAATGAAGAAGTATCAAAGATATTATCAAGCAATTAATTATGTTTGATGTGGAATTTAAAATGGTTGATGTTTAATTTTGATGATCAATCAAGGACTTATGTTAAAGGCATTTAAGGAAGTTTTAATCAAATACAAGTGATCAACAAATGTGCCAAGAATCAAAGGATTGGAGCCAAGACTCATCAAATATCAAAAAGGGTGAAACAAAGTGCCAAAATACATGAATCAGGTAATTGAATCGATTCACACAGCAAAGCATAACCACATGAATCGATTCCTACGTTTGGAAAGGCCCAGGAAGTAAAAATTTAAGGTTTGAATCGATTCCTCCTTGCATTGAATCGATTCACACGGGTTCAAATTGGTCCAGGATGTGTTTTTACCATAATGAATCGATTCCCTTCTCTTTTGAATCGATTCACGCGTGAATGTTTGCCCAGTAACTCTAATTTAATGACTTGAATCGATTCATATGCTATAAGAATCGATTCATGAGGCTGTCAGAAGGTAGAAACATGCGCAGACTCTAAATTCCCTTCGGTTGGATCAAATTGGAAGACCCTAGGCAATGTTCCATGACTTGTCCCTCTCCACATGCATGTGTTACATTGAAAAAGCAATTAAATTAGATATTATACAAACATGCTTCTTGATGCACATGCAATATTCTCTTAGAGACACTAAAAGGTTTATTGGAATTGCAATGCCAAGTTGAATGGAGACACACATGCCTAACACTTCAAGCTCCCAAGGAATTAAATATTACACATGCCATGCCTCATGGAGCCTATAAATAGAGAAGGAGTTGAAGGCAAAACTTGCACCAAGCATTTGAAGCATTTCCATTTGCTTTCTTCCTCCTCCATTCTCTTGCTCTTCTACTTACTCTCTTTATTCTTTGATTGGTATAATTCTTGAGAGTTAATTTGTGGGAAGATTATATTTGTGTACTTAACTTGCATATCCTCTCTTTGAGAGTTATTATCTTGTGTAAGCTTTTAACTTGTATATCCACTCTAGTGAGAGAGTTTCCTTGTATGCTCAAACATCAAACATCTTAGAAATTTTGGGTTGGGTTTCAACCTTGTAATTGTGAGATTGAGAGATTGGGTGGGGTGCCCTTGTACTTGTGAGGATTGGATTCTTGAGTGTGGGACACTAGGAAGTCGCAATTGCTCAAAGTGTATCTCTAATCTACAATAGTGGAAATCCTCTAAGTGGGTTGCTTAGAGGCGAGACGTACACCGGCGTGGTGGAACTCGTTACATCGGTTTGCAAAGCTTCTCTTCCCTTAAACTCATTTATTATTGAGAACTTCACTTGCATGCTAAAACATCTACATTAATTTGGTGTGGTTTAAACCCTTGAATTAATTGTCTCAAATATTGTTGAACTTGAACATTGTTCTATTGAGTTAAATAATCTTGTTAACAACTTGATAAATCTATTGGACATTATCTAGTTAATTTTAATATTGGAATTAAGTGTTAAATACTAAGTGTCTCAAGAATTGAATAAACCAATAGTGGGTCTTAATTATTAAAATCAATTCTTGAACATAGCATCTTTAACTCAATCCTTTATTATGATATGTGTTTCATAATTGTCTCATCTCTTGCATTGTATTATTTGTGTATCACTAATCATTTTGAAGGGGTTTCCAAGCAAAAATTTGAAATACTCAATTCACCCCCCCTCTTGAGTATCGAGGCCTTGGCTAACAAGTGGTATCAGAGCTTGACTCTTGGTAGATCAAGCTTAACGGCTTCAAGAGATCAAGATGGCCTCTACTTCTTATGATACACTTCCAATAAATAGACCACCAATCTTCAATGGTAAGGACTATGTCATTTGGAAAGAAAGGATGAAAATCTTCATCCAAGCCTATGATATCAAGGTATGGAATGCTATTCAATGTGGTCCTTTTATTCCTAAATACATAGTTAATAATATAGAATGTATGAAGCCCATGAACCTATGGACTAAGGAAGAAGAAAGGAAAGTACAATTTAATCTAAGAGCAAAAATCATTATCACATTAGCATTAGAATCTAATGATGTTGCTAGAATTAAAATGTGTAATAATGCTAAAGAAATGTGGGAGACTCTTGGAACAATCTATGGAAATACTAACGTTGATAAAGATGCAAGGATTAGTTCCGTTTCTTGTCAAGATGGAGAGCTCAAAATAAGTCAAGAAGAAGAGTTCAACAAACCGGGAGAAGAAATTACATGCCTAATGACAAAGCACTCCCAAGATGATGAGGTATACTCTTTAAATGCTTTTAGTGATGATAGTGATGATGAAATTGATAAAGATGAATTGCTAGAAGCTTTTAAAGAGTTGCATGAAAAATTTGTTTTGTTATCAAAGAAATATGCATGCTCAAAACAAACCATTTTGAAGCTTGAAAATGAATTGCATAATGTGCACATTGAAAAGGAAACTCTTAGAATTCAAAATGATGAATTAGAAGCTTCAAATGCATCTCCTAGGACTTGTAATGGAAATGATGATTGTATGCTTATTGATAAATGTATGCTTCTTGAAAATGAGAATAAAGAATTAAAAGAAGCACTTAGTAAGCTTACAAGTAGTGAAAAGAATTTAAGTGCATCTCTTAAAAATCAAAAGCATACAAGGAAAATAAGTCACTACAAGAATCCCTTAGTGCTCTATAAAGAAAAATCTAAATCTATTCTTAGATATACTAATCATGAAAGAAAAAGGAACACTATGACAAATAGTTTTAAAAGGAAGCACATGGAACACAATAGGAACCATTGCCATCATACTATAAATTACTCCTTGAATGCAACTTGCGCTTATTGTGAAATATATGATCATATACCTTCAAATTGTTTTATAAAGAAATCACGTCAAAAATGCATGAGAAAAGTATGGATTCCTAAAACAATTTTTGAAATCCCATACTAACAAAGAAGGACCCAACTCTCAAAGGGTACCATGAAACTTGATACTTTGTAGGCTTATTCTAAATCGACAATCTCTCATTGACGAATGAAGAATCAAGACTCACAACCAAAGAACAAAGGATGAAAAAGACAAGGACACACATCTTACAAAATTCAAAGGTACAATTGGATCCTTAACTCATTTGAACAAATGACATGGTTGTTACGATTAGTTGATTATGAATTTGATTGATAACTTATCAAAGTTTGTTTAGAAGTGATATCCTATAAAATCAAATTCCATACTTGTTCACAATAAAATTTTGATTTGATATTTATGTTTGAACAAGAAAGGTGTGAAATCTTGAAAGGGATAAATAAATAACTATTTAGGATTAATGATGTATACCCTTATGTTTTTGATGACCTATATGAATAGTGATAAGGTTGATAAATGACTACTTTGATGACATGTCTTAGCACCATGAAAAACTTGATTAAAGTTGTTTGCATCCATATATGTTAAGAAAAATCAAATTATTGAAACAACAAATCTTAGTTGTTGTATGATGGATTCTAAATGATGCATGAGATCTTGATTGAACATGAATACTTGATGATGCATCATTCATTAAACAAGAGATATGTGCTTAAACTAGTGGTATCTAAATGACTAAACTTCATCAATTGAAAGGATGAGAACATGGGGACATACATTGTTTGATATGAAGTTTGTTGATAATTCTCAAGTGGGTAAATATTTTATAAAAACAATACTTCATACTTATTGATATATGCTTGAAAGGTATGACAAAATTTTTGGTATCAAAGTACTTAAATTGGCAAATCTATCTAGATATTTCACAAATAGCATCTAGGTAGTTATCTTGTTTCTACACTTCTAAGTGTTTACTTGAAAGGATATTCTTGTATATTTTGATAATGCCAAATGAAGAAATATTTTTATTTTTTTTTTTGTAATTGAAAATAATTGTGCATTTATTTCTCTTTTACTTGCCTTATCAACAAATAAGCAAGTGGAACCATAGATATACATATACATATATGTAGTATGAAATAAAAAGGATATTATTATTACCCTTAAGTTCTTGCTTAGTATCTACTTACTTCAATATTTTTTGTCTCAACAAATCATTGGCAATTTGATAAAATTCTTACAAAATTTGTATTTCATAAAGTTTGTCTAGATTTAATTCTTGATCAATGATTCTTTAAATCTCCATGTAGCATTATTTGGATCATTTTATAAAAAGACTTGAAACTTTGAATTCAAAATTTCAAATTCAAAATCATTTGAATTCAAAATTCAAATTGCATCAAATGACAAGGGCATGTGCTACTCTTTCCCATGAATCCTTCCTCGTAACTCTAAGTGCAAAGCTTTGATAAGGCTAAATGACAAAAGTTGATTCCCTAAGTGCATGATTCCATTTCACGTGACATTAAGCTTCAAATCTGCGCAAAATACAAAGCTTGAATCGATTCATCCAAGGAGTGAATCGATTCACACGTGAATCAGTGGGCAAATTCAGTGGTTCCAGTACATTGAATCGATTCAAATATGGCAGAATTGATTCACACGGATTCTGTTGGCCTATCTCATGTGTTTTACTATAAATTCAAGTCACCTCTTCTCACTTTCTTCACCCATTCTTCACTCTTGAGTTATAGTTCCCTTGCCTTCTTTCTAAACACTTGAACACTTCTCCTTCATCATTTCTAAAAATCCAATGGCATCCTCTTCAAATCCAAGAAGAAAAAGGAGAGCAAATATTATCGAGACCTCCACTCCTCAAATGTCCGATGTTTCTCGACTCTTTAATACTCAAAAGGAGCTTCAAAGGTATCTAGAAAATTTTTCTGAAAAAGCTCTTATACCTCCTCATTGGCTTGATTTTGAACTTTTTAATCAACATGAGTTTGACTTCTTTGAAAATCTTAAAGAGTTACGTCTTGTTGAGTTTACTACTCTTCAAGAACCCTTCATATATCCCGAACTCATAAGAGCCTTTTATTCTACTCTTCAAATTGCAAACAACCGTCTAATAGCAAAAGTAAAAGGGGTCACCATTCCTCTTGATGACCATGTTCTTCATGTAGTTGGTCATCTTCCACTCAGCCATACAAACTTCAATGGAAAGAAACCGGTTCCCGAATGGAACTATAATCCCTTGGAAGCTAGAACCTTTCTTAGCCTTTCCTCCTCTTCAAGCACCGTTGGTCACATGGATATTGAACATCGTCTCCTCCACTATTGTTTAGTGAAAATCCTCCTTCCCAAAGGAAGCAACAATGCGCGAGTGAGTGAAAGTCAAGTGCTCATCATTTGGGCAATGTTGCATCAAAAAGAAATAAATTGGATAGCTCTTGTTAAACAACACATGATTGATGCACAAAAGATGACACGACTTCCATATGCGGTATTAATCACTAAACTTCTTCGACATTTCCAAGTTGATCTTTCAAATGAGGTAAAGGAGCTAGTTGGCGCTAAAGGGAAGATTGGTAGTCAACATCTCACAAAAATGGGATGGGTCTATCAAGATAATCTATGGCACTATTCTCCCAAATATAGCTCCAACGAAGATGAGGAACCTCTTGAACAAGAGGAACAAGCACAACAAGCACCATCTCAAGTTGCTCTATCTAATGAAGAACTCCTCACAAGGCTCACTAATCACTTTGATGAACGTTTTGATCGCTTGGAGAATAATATGAATAACCACTTCAACCAAATGGAGGATACTATGACCACTCGTTATAATGAAATAAATCAAAAATTTTCTGAGTTTAGATTTTTCAATCCATAAGCAAAAACGTGTAACTTTTCTTGTATTATGTTCACTTTTTAAAATTGCTTCCAAAGTTCCTAAAGATTCATGAGTGTTTGTTCATCTTTATCAAATTTGTATGGTTATTATTTATGGCACAAACTACATATGCATATATGTTACATTGTCATCCTACTTCAAAATGTATGCATCTACCTTTAAGTTGTATATGTTTATAAGGAAATCCTTTTGATGATGCCAAAGGGGGAGAGAAATACATATTCTTAAAGGGGGAGAGATATATCTATAAGAAAGGGGAAGAATTTATAAAAATATCTTTGTAAAAGGTGAGAGATATTGTATGATTAAAGGGAGATGACTAAGAATGAGAGAACATATATTAAGGGGGAGAAACCATATATTAAGGGGGAGAGACCTTTGTTTCTTAAACACTTTCTTGATTTCTTGTGTCTATGATTTCATCAACATGTGGTATCAAACTATATATGATAGGGGGAGTCTTTATTACAATATATATGAATTGTTATGATACTAACACCCCAAGAGACAAACATTTGTTGTCATCATCAAAAAGGGGGAGAATGTATTTGAATGTTGATGTAGGTTTTGATAATGACACAACAAATGAAGAAGTATCAAAGATATTATCAAGCAATTAATTATGTTTGATGTGGAATTTAAAATGGTTGATGTTTAATTTTGATGATCAATCAAGGACTTATGTTAAAGGCATTTAAGGAAGTTTTAATCAAATACAAGTGATCAACAAATGTGCCAAGAATCAAAGGATTGGAGCCAAGACTCATCAAATATCAAAAAGGGTGAAACAAAGTGCCAAAATACATGAATCAGGTAATTGAATCGATTCACACAGCAAAGCATAACCACATGAATCGATTCCTACGTTTGGAAAGGCCCAGGAAGTAAAAATTTAAGGTTTGAATCGATTCCTCCTTGCATTGAATCGATTCACACGGGTTCAAATTGGTCCAGGATGTGTTTTTACCATAATGAATCGATTCCCTTCTCTTTTGAATCGATTCACGCGTGAATGTTTGCCCAGTAACTCTAATTTAATGACTTGAATCGATTCATATGCTATAAGAATCGATTCATGAGGCTGTCAGAAGGTAGAAACATGCGCAGACTCTAAATTCCCTTCGGTTGGATCAAATTGGAAGACCCTAGGCAATGTTCCATGACTTGTCCCTCTCCACATGCATGTGTTACGTTGAAAAAGCAATTAAATTAGATATTATACAAACATGCTTCTTGATGCACATGCAATATTCTCTTAGAGACACTAAAAGGTTTATTGGAATTGCAATGCCAAGTTGAATGGAGACACACATGCCTAACACTTCAAGCTCCCAAGGAATTAAATATTACACATTCCATGCCTCATGGAGCCTATAAATAGAGAAGGAGTTGAAGGCAAAACTTGCACCAAGCATTTGAAGCATTTCCATTTGCTTTCTTCCTCCTCCATTCTCTTGCTCTTCTACTTACTCTCTTTATTCTTTGATTGGTATAATTCTTGAGAGTTAATTTGTGGGAAGATTATATTTGTGTACTTAACTTGCATATCCTCTCTTTGAGAGTTATTATCTTGTGTAAGCTTTTAACTTGTATATCCACTCTAGTGAGAGAGTTTCCTTGTATACTCAAACATCAAACATCTTAGAAATTTTGGGTTGGGTTTCAACCTTGTAATTGTGAGATTGAGAGATTGGGTGGGGTGCCCTTGTACTTGTGAGGATTGGATTCTTGAGTGTGGGACACTAGGAAGTCGCAATTGCTCAAAGTGTATCTCTAATCTACAATAGTGGAAATCCTCTAAGTGGGTTGCTTAGAGGCGAGACGTACACCGGCGTGGTGGAACTCGTTACATCGGTTTGCAAAGCTTCTCTTCCCTTAAACTCATTTATTATTGAGAACTTCACTTGCATGCTAAAACATCTACATTAATTTGGTGTGGTTTAAACCCTTGAATTAATTGTCTCAAATATTGTTGAACTTGAACATTGTTCTATTGAGTTAAATAATCTTGTTAACAACTTGATAAATCTATTGGACATTATCTAGTTAATTTTAATATTGGAATTAAGTGTTAAATACTAAGTGTCTCAAGAATTGAATAAACCAATAGTGGGTCTTAATTATTAAAATCAATTCTTGAACATAGCATCTTTAACTCAATCCTTTATTATGATATGTGTTTCATAATTGTCTCATCTCTTGCATTGTATTATTTGTGTATCACTAATCATTTTGAAGGGGTTTCCAAGCAAAAATTTGAAATACTCAATTCACCCCCCCTCTTGAGTATCGAGGCCTTGGCTAACAAATAATATTTCCAAGGTTTGGGGTCCCAAAATGTGTTATAAGTGATGGAGGGTCTCATTTTATTGAGAAAACTTTTCAGACCCTTCTAAAGAAATATGGAGTTAAGCATAAGGTTGCTACACCTTATCACCAACAAACTAGTGGACAAGTTGAGGTATCCAATCGGGAAATTAAAAATATTCTTCAAAAAGTGGTGAATACATCACGTAAGGATTGGTCTATTAAGTTAGATGATTCCTTATGGGCGTATCGAACCGCATATAAAACTTCCATCGGAACCACACCTTTTAAGCTAGTATATGGGAAGCCCTGTCATTTACCTGTTGAGCTAGAATATAAATCTTTTTGGGCTGTTAAAACTCTTAACTTTGATCATAAGGCTGCAGGTGAACAAAGATTGTTGGAATTAAATGAGCTTGAAGAACTCCGTCTAGATGCATACGAAAATGCCAGAATTTATAAAGAAAAAACCCAACAATGGCATGATCGTCACATCCAACGTAGAACATTTAATCCAGGTGATATGGTTTTATTGTTTAATTCCAGACTGAAGCTTTTTCCAGGTAAACTGAGATCCTGGTGGTCGGGACCATTCAAGGTGACAAAAGTCTTTCCCTTTGGAGCTGTCGAACTATGGAGCGAGAAATCTGGTACATTTAGGGTAAATGGACAGAGAGTAAAGCATTACTTCACCGGTCAACCAATACAACAAGCAAGTGACTTAGACTTGTTTGATGCTCCTGATGAGTAAATCCAAACGGTGAGAAGTCTGGCTGAAGACTTAAAACTTAGCACTTATAGGGAGGTAACCCTATAAAAAGTTGTTGTTTTATTTTAAGCTTTTATTCTAAAAAAAAAACCCAACTATGTCAAATGCTGGTTTGGGGTTATTATAGGTAAGTTTTCTTATTCTTTTATCATCCATTTTAACATTGAGGACAATGTCAAATTCTGGTTTGGGGTGGTAGGTAAGAAAACTTAACTGTTTTGTTTACGTTGTGTGATTGTTATTTTATTTTGCATGTGTTTTCCTTGCTTTGTTTGTAATCTTGTAATTTACCATGATTGCATGATAAATTTACTTTGAACACAAAGCCAGTATCTAAGGATCCCAAAATTTTGAGTAAAATTTTCAAAATTTGATTGTTTAAATGCCAAATCAATGTCTAAATGAATCTTATGTGATTAAAATTTTCTTTGAAAAGACTTTCCATGGTTAGACTTGAGCCAAAATGGGTAATTTATCAAACAAATTTTCAAAACCCATATTTTCTTGATTGAGTGAATCTCATAGTCATTAATATTCTAGAACTTGTTTTTCAACCGATTCAAAATGGTTTTTGATTATATGACTTAGGATGATAAAGGCACAATTAGGTCTTATTCTTAAGCCTCAGAATTTTGTATAATTTGACCCCTAGTTGTCCCTTTTGAGCCTGAAAGTGAAAATTTTTCTTTAAAACCTTTCATTGACTAATATTCTCTATAATGGTGAAAAAGTTGGAAATTTAGTGGAGCAAAGAAATAAAAAAGGACTTAAGAAAAATATGGTATTGGATGCAAAGAAAAGCAAGAAAAAGAAAAAGAAAATCAAAAGGATGATATTGAATGAATTCCAAAAAGTCCATAAAAGTTCAAAAATTTGCTCTGTTAAATTTATAATGGTGATTTGAATCATTCATGACTATTAAAGCCCTTTTGTATTCCATTTTTCTTGAAATTCCTACCTTGACAATACAACCCAAGGCCACATTACAACCTTTGAAAGACCTTTAGACTTTGACATATTTTCTATTTAAACTGTGGAGTTTCTAGTTTATTAACAAGCTTATGGTAATATTTTTTGACTATGATGATTTGAGAGAAACACAAACCTTGAAAAACTTGAGTGAAAATTGTGAGAAGAGTATCTCAAGTCTTGATATTGAAAATTGATTCACATAAGAAAAATAAAACTGGCATTTGAATAAATCTGTTTCTCTATTTTGGATTCCTTAGTCTATTAAGCTTAGTGTTTTCTGTATTTTATCTTGTAAATATGGTGATTGCTTGAGGACAAGCAATGTCTTGGTTTGGGGTATTTTGATAAGTGCTTTTTAATATAATAAATAAGATCTAGTTTGCTTAGGATTTTAGTCATTGTCCACTGTATTTCCTTTATTTATTGTGATTTTTGCTCTCTTTCCACTCTATTCTACTTGGGTATGTTATTTTGCAGGAATTAAGGTTATAAAGGGTCAAAAACAAGAGAAAAACGACCATAAAATGATAAAGAAACAAGAAGAACAAGCCCAAAATGGAAAGAATTCTCTTTTTAAAGCTGAAATTCGACCCAGAAAGCAAAAATCCGACTCAGAGCACTGAAATCCGACTCAAAATGGCCAAATCCGAGTGGGATAACTCAGAAATGACCAAATCCGAGTGGAAGGACTCAGAATAGAGCATTGCTGAGTGGAATACTGCACTGCTGGAGGAAAATCCGAGTGAAATGTTCCCTGACAAAGCCATTCCGAGTGATAAATAGCTGACTGGAGTGAAGGACCAATGCTGAAATGGAATAAGTCTCGGTTAAAGGTGATTCCGAGTGGAAACTCCCCGACTGCATCTAATCCGAGTGACAAAAGGAGACTGACCTCCAATAAAAATGTCCAAAGCTATTTTCCGAGTGAAAAAGCTTGCTGATTGAAGTGAATCCTAGTGGGAGCTTTCTGATTGCAACTAATTCGAGTAGAAGAGGCCACTGAAATGAATAAATACTGATAAGGAGAATCCGAGTAGTTTCATTCAGAGAACAAGGCAGTTCCGAGTGGTGTCTTAAATCGGACAAGGAAAAATCTGACCAGAAATGAATCACACTCGGGCAGACTCTCAAGTTTCACACTGAGCCCGAGTGAGAAGTCTCCAAGGAAAGGAATTTCGAGTGAGTTGGGTCAGAAAAATGCATTTCCGAGCAAAGCAAAGCTCGGACATAAGAAGAAATTCAATCAGTCAAATTCCAACTCTTCAAGTACAAGTTCCTGAGTAAAAGAGAAGGCCATTCCGAGTGAATTGATTGACGACTGAAGGCCATTCTGAGTAAAAAGCATGAAGGCCGACTGAAGAATTCCAATGCAAAATCCGAGCAGAGTTTTAACCGAGTGGTTCAGATTACAGCCGAGTGAAAATGATTGAGAACCGATTGAATAAATTCTGATTCCGAGTAAGTCTTCAATCAGTGCCGAATGAACTTCATGAATTTAGGCCGAGTGAATGGATTCAATCAATTCCGAGTAAGTCACTTTGCCCGTCCAACTCTCAAACACCGAGTGAAACAAGACCTCTCGCTTAAGCGAACCTTTCTCCGCTTGAGCGAGACGGTCTCCTTCAACAAACACTCAACCAAACACCGACCCAATTCTTCATGCAACACCGGATCACTACCTCCATCAACTCCGCCTCCTTCTACTTTCCTTCAAGCCACAACACCGTCCCTTCTCCTTTCAAAACCGACCTATACTCCACAAACTCCAAACATCGGATAACTCTCTACACCGTCCTCAACCCAGAAATCCGACCCACATTCCTCTCTTCTATCCGCTGTCCCCTCCTAATCCATACCGCCCAGACTCCTAATCCATACCACACACCATCCCACCTTTCCTTTCCATCCAAACCGTCCAAACTCTTCTCCTTTCTATCCACACCGCCCATACTCCTTTCCTTTCCCTCACTCTCAACACCGTCCAACCGTCCTCTCCTTTCCAATACTCCACACCGCCCAACAATCCTCTACAACACCAACACTGCCCAACCGTCCTCACCTCAACACACCGCCCAACCATCCTCATTTCCCAACACCGTCTCCCTTTCTTCTTCTAATACATGATACCGCCCAGCAACTTCTCTCCACGCTGTCCAGTTCACTCCCTATACCGTCCAGCAAGCTTTCACCCGGATTTGTGGGAAAATAACATTTTTTCACTCTGAATTTCATCATTCTGCACTAATCTTCACTAAAATCCAAGCACCGAATTATTGGATATATTAAAATATGCAAATTGGAAACAAGTTGGCACAGCTGGAATTCACATGCACCGAAAGTTTCTTCCACTTGCAAATTGAACGCGTTTTCATTGCTGGAATCCTCAATCCATTTGCCTATAAAAGCAGCAGCAACCCATCAGCAAACAACAACTTCTTCCCAGTCAAAAATCACTCAAGCTTCATTTTCGTTCTTTTTTCTCTCTTTCTTTAGTTTTCTTCTTTTCCATTTTTCTTTCTCTGTCCGTTTTTCTTCTCTTTCTTTTTATTTTCTTTTCTTTCTTTTATCTTGTGAGAGTGTGAGGGCTGTAAAAGTGAGATTTTAAATTTGTAATTGGTGGAGAAATTATTTCAACAAGGAATTACAGTGGTAAATTATTCTGAGCTTTTAGAGAAACCCGTAAGTCTTTATTTTTACCATGTCTTGTATGTTTTATTTTTCCATTATTTACATGAATTTAAATTATTTCATGAGTAGCTAAATTAATTATCTTGGGATAAAGGGGGTATGATAATATTTTATTTTAATGTTATTTTGACTTGAAATTAAATAAATTTCTGTTTTCCATTTAGTTCAATTATGCTTAATGCTTTTAGTAATTCCCAACAAGAACCTAAATGATAAAACTGTATACTTACGGGTATATTAGTAAGTTTAGGTAATAAATAGAATCGAGAGATTTATTTTTACCGGAAAGCTTTGAACTAAACCTAAGATTTTTGAAATGCTTTTTGTGACCTCGGTAAAACCGTGAAAGTAATCAAAATTCTTTTGAGGAAATAAAAGGGATTTTCATAAAACGATAATGGGCCTTTCTGAGGATTAAGCAGCGCTTTCCATAGGTTAGGTACATTAATAGGATTCCGAAAGGAACATATTAATTAGCTTTTAGAAAATTCGCCTTGGAAAACTTAATTCGATTCTTATTTATAAAAAGTTAAAATTCATTAAACATAAAATAGAGTCTTAATCCCCTGAAATCCCAAGATACTCTCAACTTTGAATTTTTTTAGTGTCAAGTAAATTTTATTTTTATTCATATTCTGTGCAACTTTAATTTGTACTTTATTTTATAAAAATCTTAAAAATTAATTGTGTGGATAATTAAATTTCAATATACTGGTACTTTGAACATAGTCCCTGTGGAGAACGATAATCTTTTATATTACGCGACATAACTCGTGCGCTTGCGGGCCCTGTCACATACACCTGGTATGCTGGAGGACATTCACGTTCGATCTCAGTAGAAGAATCTTGGGAGTACAACTGGAACGGCAACCCAATGGCATCAGAGTCGCGCCTGATAGCCGGGTGAGACGATGCAATTCTAGTGTACTTCGACTAAATGATGGGATGTATCTATGATCGTGAAGAGCCAAGTCCCAAGATGAAATGATATATATAATGATGAGAACCTGTGAGTTCATTCGTACCATATGATAAAAGAAAGGGGACTTGGTGAGCTCCGATCGCTCTAGAATGGAAACGTTATGCCCAAGAAATAACTTGAGCAGGATGGAATCCAAAGAATGAAAGGATGATGATGGATTGATTTATTGGGCCCACATGCATCATGAGACTTAACCAAAGATAAATCATAATAAATCCGAACTCATGCATTCATTACAGCATATTTGATTGTTATAATTGTGAATATGTTATATGTACGATTTATTTCATGATAATATGCTTGATTGTTATAATTATGAACATGCTAAATATACGATTATGTGATGACAACATGCTTGATTGTTATAAATATGCTAAATGTATGATCTATGTGACATTGTATGTTAACTAGATTATGTCCGCATCGGATGAACCAATCAGGGTCTTGGGTTATACTCCTCCTTACTGTTGAACATTTTTCAAAGGAATTAGAAACTCAAGAACCCGAGTGTAAAGATCAGCAATACCCTGAACCTATTGAGAATAATCATTAAGGATAGAATATTTATAATCAGACACCGGATGACTGTATAATATTTAAGGGTGCCTGCGTGCCCCATTCTGTTAAGAGTATAATTATTTACAGTTTGTGAATGACTATGTGATATATACAATATTACTTCCGCTGATCTGCCACGTATTTATTTATTTTAAAAAAAATATTCACTTTTTCTAAAACTGTTAACACTCTCAGTTAAATGGGATGAACCTATAGAAGGATTTGTCTTATCTAACCAAGGGTGTTACAAAAGGTGGTATCAGAGCATAGTCGATTCATTAAGCTTGTGGAGTGGACCATTAGGTTTCCACGTACTCTGATAGAAATATTGAATAGTCCATAACACTCCTAAGACTAAATATCCTATGTGGAATACTCCACATAACACATACCCTGAATCTATTTGTTGATATTCTTTCAGCAAATTCCTAATGGCGCGCCAAAATAACAATCAGGTGATGGAGAATCTTCTTACCAGAATTGTGGAGGTAATAGAAAGACAAGAGTTACCTCATGCTTCTGCCAGACAAGGATTAGCTGATTTTCAAAGGAACAATCCTACGTAGTTCAAAGGAGGCTTCAATCCAGAAGGAGCACAACTATGGATTGAACACCTTGAAAAGATCTTTGTCGCTATGCGATGTTCTGATGAGGATTATGTAACCTTTGCTGTCTTCATGCTGGTTGGAGAATGTAACACCCTCGGTTAGATAAGACAAATCCTTTTACGGACATAATCCAGTTAACATACAATGTCACATAGATCATACATTTAGCATATTTATAACAATCAAGCATGTTATCATGAAATAAATCGTACATATAACATATTCACAATTATAACAATCAAATATGTTGTAATGAATGCATGAGTTCAGATTTATTATGATTTATCTTTGGTTAAGTCTCATGATGCATATGGGCCCAATAAATCAATCCATCATCATCCTTTCATTCTTTGGATTCCATCCTGCTCAAGTTATTTCTTGGGCACAACGTTTCCATTCTAGAGCGATCGGAGTTCACCAAGTCCCCTTTCTTTTATCATATGGTACGAATGAACTCACAGGTTCTCATCATTATATATATCATTTCATCTTGGGACTTGGCTCTTCACGATCATAGATACATCCCGTCATTTAGTCGAAGTACACCAAAATTACTCGTCTCACCCGGCTATCAGGGCGCGACTCTGATGCCATTGGGTTGCCGTTCCAGTTGTACTCCCAAGATTCTTCTACTGAGATCGAACGTGAATGTCCTCCAGCGTACCAGGTGTATGCTCTAGTTTTTCTTCTTCAAAACATATTTTCATGATGCGAAATGCATTCTCTTTCATCTTTTGAGTCATGGGTTTTTATGTGATTCCAGCCTCATCATATTCATTCACAAGCTTTTGATTTAATGGATCAAACGTTGCAGGTTATTTTGATAAAATACATCGTTCATAACTTAGTTGAAATTATACTTGTATAAATAATAAAATATAATTCATATTTATTTACTCATAGTTAATAAAATAAGATATTTATAGCAATAATACTAATTATAATAATAAGAATAACAATAATAAAAATAATAATGTAAATAATAATAATAATATTAAGAATAATAATAGGTAAAAGACCAATAATGATATTTTTAACATTTTAATAATTTAGTAAGGAGTATAGAAGGGATTCTGATTGAAAAATCCAAGTATGAAACGTTAAGACTGCTTTTCCGAGGAGAAGGAGTTAAATACCGAGTGACAAATAGGTTTTTCCGAGTGAAATCAATTAAATACCGAGTGAAATATAATTAACCGAGTAAAAGAAGTCTGTTTCCGAATGAAAAATGAATTTTTCCGAGTAGAAATAGATTGTTACCGAGTAGAAATAAGTTTTCCGATTAAAACACAAGTTATGTCCAAGTGGAAATGTTGATAACCAGACTTTCTGAGTAAAACTTGGATAAATACCGAGTGCAAAAGTTAAGATTCCGAGTGAAAATAAGGTGTTTATCAAATGTAATATAATCCTATTTGAAAGTTTTAAATAAGAAACTTGTATTCTTCAGATAACCAATCGGATTAATATATAACTGGTCATATCACTGTAATTTCTGAGTGAATTTGTGTATTCTTAACTGCTCTGGTTGATTGGTACAATACCGAGCTTAATATCATAGTATCCGATGTCAGTTCATATCTCTTCACTGGAGTCCTCATAAATACCCATGATACTTTTAATATTTTTACAGTCCAGCATCAAACATATACACTTATTCATTCGTATTAATCAATAAAATCAATAGGTTCACTGAATTCTCATGGTCAATAATAAACAACGCTGTAATTAAACATGTTCAATACATTATATATATAACAAACAATTAAATCACAACAAACCAGATCTGTCCTGGAGAGGTAAGGAAACACATTCCTTAACCCTTTCCTTTCACTCAGATTCCCCCAGAATACCCGAGAATATACCCCCCTTACCTCAATGAAGTTCTTGGATAAGGAGAAAAAGGGTTCCTTTCACTGTCCTACTTCAAGTCCGCGTGAGAGAGGAAAAGAATTGAGAGAAAGAAAGCTGGCAAGAAGAGGTTATGTTTCGTATGTATGTGAGTTCTAAGAGTGATAATAATGTATTAATAATGAGGGAAACAAGTGGAAGACAACATTTCCGTGAGTGATGGTTAGGTGAAGATAATGGCAACTTTTGACTCATTTCACTGTCAGCGTAGCATTTGATTGGAATAAAATATATAAAGGTATTATAAAGGATGCAACTTTCCCCTGTGATTGGTTCGTTGTGCCACTTATTTTTGGATTTATGTAATTAAGTGGGCTGATCACTAATTGGAGTGGAATTAAAAAAAATGTTCAGTGCTGGAAAAGAGGTCGGTATTGGGTGTGTGAAGGCGGAGTGCAGTGTGAGGGCGGTGTGGAGTGTGAGGCGGTATGGAGTGTTAGAGCGTTATTGAATGTGAGGCGGTATGGAGTGTTAGGGCGGTGTGGAATGTGAGGCGGTATAGAGTGTTAGGGCGGTGTGGAATGTGAGGCGGTATAGAGTGTTAGGGCAGTGTGGAATGTGAGGCGGTATAGAGTGTTAGGGCGGTGTGGAATGTGAGGCGGTATAGAGTGTTAGGGCGGTGTGGAATGTGAGGCGGTATGGAGTGTTAGGGCGGTGTGGAATGTGAGGCGGTGTGAAGTGGGCGGTGTTGAGTGTGAAGTAAGGAAGGACGGTGTGTGTGAAGGAGTTAAGGACTCCGTCTGTGTAAAGAGGGCGGTGTTGTGATGAACACTGGCTCAAAGCTATCCAGTGTGAACTCCTGCTCTAAGGACGACCTATTTTAGCTAACTGGTGTGGAGTGCTGACATCGGATCGCTTAAGCGAAATCCGATTCGCTTGAGCGAGTCCGCCCTTCATGGCTCGGAAATCTTCAAAAACTGATTCGTTTCTCTTGGTCCTCACTCTTGATTATTTCTTCTTAAAACATCTAGTCGGATTTCTCCTCTCTAGGTCAGATTTCTTCTGGATTCAATCGGATTCTTTTTACTCAGGATTTCCATTCGGTAAACAACCTATTCTTATTTATTTCATACTTAACTAAATCATTCCTTAGCCAACTCAACATCAAATCACTTTTTACTCGGATTTCATAACACCTTAGGCTCACTCGGAAAAGGGTATCCATATTCATTCAGTTTCCACTCAGAATTATAACATCCTTTATTTCAGAAGTCAACACTTTCTCCACTCGGTCCACTCATATTTCTCCCTCGGTTTGAACCAAATTCTTCAACTACAATTTCAATCGAAGCCTATTAAGGTCATTACCTCTCGGAAAAGACATACACGTATGAGTCTCACCCGGACTTGGTCCAGTAGAGTACTTCTCACTCGGAAGAGGAGTCATACTCATAGACTTACTTGGAAATGGCCCTGCCTACTACAATTCACTCGGAATGGGCTCCCAAACACCATTTTCCGCTCGGTATCTACTCAATTATCATTATTCATTCATCACCACTCATATTCAAGCCAAGTAATGCTTTAACCATACAATATATATATATATAACCACTCGGAATCCATCACTATTTCTTCCATTAACACCTCCCAAATAATTTTAATAACTCATTTCAGTCGGTAGAAGCATCAACTTAATATAAAACACTTATGCATTCATTCACTCGGAACTCCTCATCATTCACTCGGGTTTATTTCATGCTTAACCACTCAGGTAAAACTTATTAAGTTAGGTTCCTCTCGGACTCACTTCATACTTAGACCCTCTAATTACACATTATTTAATCTACTCGGAAATATCATCACATTAAGTTCAACTCAGGCTTGTTCTAATCCCATCCACTCGGATTTATATATGGATCATTCATTCGGTTTATCATATACTTAGAAATTTTCCAATCTAAGCCATTATAACCAATCTTCCCTCGGATTTTATACTCGGGAATATCCAAATTCATTCTTATACACACATTTCACTCAGTATTATTTTCCACTCGAGCATATCTTACTCGGAAATATTCAAACCCATTCACTCGGAAAGGCTACATATTAAGTCCTACTCAAAATAGTTTTCAACCTACTCGGATTGCTATATTCTATCTTATTAGGGAGGTCTGACTTGGACAACTTCACTCGGATTGCATCAGTTATATCCCTGACTGAGTCTATTCATTCGGTATCGTAGAAATCGTCACTCAAGAAAGAAGCAATTGGCAAGGTTTGACTCGAAAATGAGTCTCTCAAGGGTATTTTCACTCGGAATATTCACTCAGAAGTGGTTCCCTTGAACCCACTTCACTCCAGCTATCTCTAAGACCAATATTTCACTTGGTAGTATCCTTTTTAGTAATGTTTTATTCGGTCAACCTAACTTTACACTCGGAATTTCATTCCTCACTCGGATTTTCTTTCTATCACTCGGAATTGCTTCCTGTCACTCGGAACAGAGTCTTTTTCACTCGGAATGTCACTCTGTCACGCGGATCAAAGCCTTTTTCTCTCGGAATTTGAATAATATCCTCAAAGGTCTGTAAAAATTCCATAATTATACCCAAAAATATAATTTTTAGAGTATTACTGACCCTATACAAGGTATTTACTCACTTATTCTTACTTTCTGACCTTCCACACTTCAAAATTTACCAAATAAAACTGCTACTAAAAATAGGGATGTTACAGAGAAGCAGAACACTGGTGGACTCATGCTAGAGTCAGACTAGCTACTGATGGGCTTATCATTACTTGGGGACGATTTAAGATAGAATTTCTCGCTAAATATTTCCCCGAAGACATAAGGAGGCAAAAGGAGCAGGAATTCTTCAATCTGAAACAAGGCAATATGACTGTTGGGGAGTACGCTGCTAAGTTTGATGAACTGGCAAAATGTTGTCCCTACTACACTCATATGGGAGAAGCGTCAAGATGTGCAAAGTTCAAAACAGGGCTACGACATGAGATTCGTCAAGCCATATGTTGTCAACAAATTACACAATTCACTACTTTAGTTGACAGATGCCGCATATTTGAGAACACCTCTAATCTTCGACGACCTGGAACGTCCAGTCATGGTCCCGAGCGACGGATGCCAGACCAACAACAAAGAAGGGATTTTCGAGGAGATCGACCATATTCCCGACCACCTTACTCAGCCAACCGAAATCCTTCAAAAGATCAAGGGAATAATCGGAACCTGAAATGCTATATTTGCGGAGGACCACATATGGCAGTAAATTGTAGAGCCTGCACAATTTGTGGACGGACTGGACATCGTGATGCTGACTGTTGGTTTAAAAATACTAACAACCAGCAACAGATGACTCAAAGACAGGTAGTGCGACCAACAGGCCAAGGGAATATAGAGGACCTGCTACAAATACCCCTGCAAATTAGGCATGGCAACGGGGCGGTTCGGGGACGGGTTTGACTCCTACCATCCCCATCCCCGTTATCCAAGACCCTAACCATGCCCGTCCCCGATACCCGTCGGGCGGGATAAAATGACTACCGTCCCCGTCCCCAGTCAGGATCGGGGAAACCCGTCCCCGTCCCCTTCCCCGCTTTTATAAAAAAAATTTCCTTATCAAGTATTTTAAAATTTTTTGTTGTATCTATACAAGTATGAAATCTTTTACATACAATAATAAAAATAGTAATAAATCATCTTGGATACAATTATTAAACATTCTCTAATAAATCATCTTTTGTAATATATATATAGTAAGAGTATTAAGTAATTTAAGTATGTCGGGGCGGGTACGGGGATGGGGGCGGGGCGGATACTAGTTTTGCCATCCCCGTCCCCGTCCCCGACTTTTTCCTACCGGGTAAAAACCATCCCCGTCCCCGAAACCAACAAAACGGGGAAAACCCACTCAAACGGGGGCGGTGCGGTGGGGTTACCCACGGGGATGGATTTTTTTGCCATGCCTACTGCAAATAATGCCCCAAGAGTACAGAATGTTCCCCGTAACAACAAATTCAGATAGAACAATAATACTGGAAGGCCCGAAAATAACTCAACCGGAAGGCCAGGGGGAAATGCCAGAGTTTTTACCATGAATGGTGCAGAAGTATCACAAGAGAACGATCTTGTGCAAGGTACATGCTTTATAGGAAGTACTCTATTAAATGTATTATATGATTTTGGAGCCACTCATTCTTTCATATCTGAGAATTGTGTAAAACATTTAAAGCTTCCTATAACCTCTCTGCCCTATCAAATGATTGTCACAATTGCTGCCAATAAGCCCATTTGCTCTACTCACATATGTCTAGAATGTCCTCTTAATATCGAAGGGAAAGCTTATCAGGTAGATCTGATATGTTTACCTTTGATTGATCTAGACATTGTTCTAGGGATGAATTGGCTTGCTGCCAATCATATTCTAATTGACTGTCATAATAGATCCATCTCTCATTGGTCTACTACATCTGAATGTGATCAAGTCACAAATTCTTGCCTTATTAGCTCAGAAAAGGTAATCTCAAAAGAAGTCCAACTATACATGATCCTTACTGAAACTAAAAGTAAGGCCACTTCTCAACTTGAACAGATTCCTGTTGTTCAAGAATTTCCAGAAGTATTCCCTGAGGACATACGAGAGCTACCTCCAGAGCGAGAAGTCGAATTCAGCATTGATATTATACCGGGCGTGGGACCAATCTCTATAGCTCCTTACCGGATGTCACCCAAGGAACTCAGTGAGCTCAAAGAGCAGTTAGAAGAACTTCTAGAGAAAGGAATGATTAGACCCAGTGTCTCACCTTGGGGAGCACCAGTTCTTCTAGTCAAAAAGAAGGATGGCAGTATGCAGTTATGTGTTGACTATCGTCAGTTGAATAAAGCTACAATCAAGAACCGTTACCCTCTTCCAAGGATTGATGATTTGATGGACTAATTACGAGGAGCCACTATCTTCTCGAAGATTGATCTGCGATCAGGCTATCATCAAATCAGGGTAAAGAAAGACGATGTACCCAAAACGGCATTCAGAACACGATATGGTCACTATGAGTATCTTGTTATGCCTTTTGGAGTCACAAATGCACCTGCAGTCTTTATAGGATACATGAATCGAATCTTCCATGAGTACTTGGACAAATTCGTGGTTGTATTCATTGACGATATTCTCGTCTACTCCAAGAGCCATGAGGAACACGAAGAGCATCTTCGAATTGTTCTAAACACTTTGCGTGCAAGGTAATTGTACGCTAAGTTTTCAAAATGTGAATTCTGGTTGACAAAAGTGAAATTCTTAGGACATGTCATCTCTAAGGAAGGAATTGTTGTGGATCCTACAAAGGTAGAAGCTGTACTAAATTGGGAACAACCCAAGAATGTGACGGAAATCCGTAGTTTCCTTGGACTGGCTGGATATTATCGTCGATTCATCGAGAATTTCTCTCGAATTGCAGCACCTTTAACTAAGCTAACTCGTAAAGATCAACCATTCGAATGGACTGACAAATGCGAAAGCAGTTTTACGGAGTTACGCCAACGACTCACTAGTGCGCCTGTCTTGATTTTGCCAGATCCTGCCAAGCCATATGAAGTGTACTGTGATGCGTCAAAACAAGGACTAGGATGTGTCCTAATGTAAGAAACAAAAGTTGTTGCTTATGCTTTAAGACAGCTAAGAACCCATGAAGTTAATTATCCCACACATGACTTGGAATTAGCTACACTTGTGTTTGCCTTTAAAATCTGGAGACACTCCTTGTATGGTACATACTTCGAAGTCTTCAGTGATCATAAGAGCTTGAAGTATCTATTCGACCAGAAGGAGTTGAATATGTGACAACGTAGGTGGATGGAATTTATCAAAGATTATGATTTTGAACTTCGGTACCATCCTGGAAAAGCTAATGTTGTGGCTGATGCACTCAGTAGAAAGGCCCTACGTCTATCATATATGATGACAAAGGAGTTAGAACTGATTGAACAGTTTTACAATTTGAACCTAGCAGTAACACCAAAAAGGGGAAGCCTTATGGTTGGAATGCTAAGGATTTCCAATGATTTCTTGGAACAAATCAAAGAAGCTCAAGCCAATGACCAGGAATTACAAGATCTAGCAGAAAAGACAAAAGAAGGAGTCTCAGAGTTTAGCAAAGATAGTGATCAAGTATCAACAGAGGCTCTGTATTCCAGTTAACACAGATCTTAAGAGATCTATCCTGGATGAAGCACACAAAAGTAAGTACAGTATCCACCCAGGATCAACCAAGATGTACCAGGACTTGAAGAAATTATTCTGGTGGCAAGGAATAAAAAGGGATATCGCTGAGTACGTAACAGCTTGCCTGATGTGTCAGAAGGTAAAAGTGGAACAACAACGACCAAGTGGGACCCTTCGTCCTTTGGATATTCCAGAATGGAAATGGGATGAGATTGCTATGGACTTCGTGAGTGGATTTCCCAGAACATCGGCTGGATGTGATGCTATTTGGGTAATCGTGGATCGATTAACAAAGACCGCTCACTTCATTCCTGTTAATATGAAGTATTCCCTAGAAAAACTCACCCAGATCTATATCAAGGAGATTGTACGATTACATGGAACTCCCACTGCGATTGTGTCCGATCGAGATCCTCGTTTCACATCACAGTTTTGGAAGAGCCTGCAACAAGCTCTAGGAACTCGTCTGAAGTTAAGTTCCGCATATCATCCACAGACAGACGGACAATCAGAAAGAACAATCAAGACTCTTGAAGATTTGTTACGTCTTTGTGTCTTGGAACATGGTGGAAGTTGGCAAGAATACCTTCCACTCATAGAGTTCACTTACAACAACAGCTATCATGCTAGCATCGGAATGGCCCCTTATGAAGCTTTGTATGGAAGAAAGTGCCATACACCTTTATGTTGGTATAAAACTGGTGAAAAGACAATAATTGGACCAGAGATTGTTCAGAAAACAACAGAACAAGTTCAGAGGATTCAAATGGCAATGAAGGCTTTGCAAGATAGACAAAAGAGTTATTATGACAAGCGACGGAAGCCATTAGAATTTGAAGAAGGTGACCATGTATTTCTCAAAGTTACCCCTACCACTGGAGTAGGAAGAGCTTTGAAGGCCAAGAAGTTAAGCCCCAGATACATAGGACCGTATCAGATTCTGCAAAAGATAGGAACTCATGCGTACCGCATTGCTCTGCCACCCGAGCTGACAAACCTTCACAATGTATTTCATGTCTCTCAACTCCGCAAATATGTACCAAGCCCTGATCATGTTCTAAGTCCCGATCAATTTGTTCTGAAAGAAAACCTTACCTTTGAAGCATCGCCAGTTAAGATTACTGACCGACGTCTCAAACAGCTAAGAGGCAAAGAAATCCCTTTGGTCAAGGTAGTTTGGAGTCAGACAGATGATGGGGATGCTACTTGGGAAATTGAGGAGAAAATAAGAGAATTGTACCCTCAATTGTTTTAACTTTAAATTTCGGGACGAAATTTCTAAAAGGAGGGGAGAATGTAACATCCCTGTTTTTAGAAACAATTTTATCCTTGTAAATTTTAATTATGGAGGGTTTGTAAGCAAGAATAAGTCAATATATACCTTGTTGATGGTCTGTAGTACCTCAAAAATGTCATTTTTGCACGTAATAATAGAGTTTATATGGAATATTAGTGAAATTATGCAAAAACCGAGTGAAAAGGGCTCTTTTCCGAGTGACAGAGAAGAATTCCGAGTGAAAGATTAGAAATTCCGAGTGAAGGAGAGAATTCCGAGTCAGTATCATGTTTTCCGAGTAAAACATGACTGAGAGGGCTACCACCGAGTGGAGTCCTGACTTGAGAAGCAATTCTGAGTGAAGAGTGGTCAAAAGAATCAATTCTGGGTGAAAATCCGAGTCAAAACACCCTAGAAAGGCTCGGTTCCGAGTTGAATGCTTCCTTTTCTGAAGGAGACTACTCCAATTAAAGTATTCCGAGTGAAAGAATATATAAACACTCATGTTTATGTTGATTTGATGTTTCCTACCGATTGAAGTGCGTTGTAGAATCAATTGGGAAGGATTCCGAATGGTTTCCTATGAATTTACTTAGGAAACCGAGTGGAAATGGTGGAGGGAGCTAATTCCGAGTGAGATACACTCCACTGGACCAAAACCGAGTGAGAGAAGTATGTGTGAGTCTTGGTCCGAGAGGAAATGGCCTAAACCGAGTGAATTAAGTGAAGGAAGACTCGGATTTCCGAGTGAAGATTCACTGAGAAAGAGAGGACTCGGTCTGAAGAGGTATTACCGAGTGAGAAACCGAGTACCTGAGTCGGTTTCGAAGAAAAACCGAGTGAAGAATTGCAATTGAGACTCGGAAGTGGGAATTCCAGTCGGAATTCACTGACAGAAGTGTTAACCGAGTGTAATTTCACTCGGTATTCAAATATTCCAGTCGGAATTCACTGACAAAAGTGCATTTTGACTTCAATTTTGTCTTTTAATGATATTTAAATCCAATCGTGCGCATTATGGATGGTGGACGACCAGAAATGGACACTGACTCAGCATATATATTTGTTTAATCCCTAGTGACCCTTCCATTATCACTGACTCAGCATACCACTCAGAAATGGGCACTGACTCAGCATACCACTTGGAAATGGGCACTGACTCAGCATACCACTCAGAAAAGCTGTCTCCCACTTGTCTTCCCACTCACTTCTCTCCCTATTTAAACGAGTTCAAGGTCCCCAGAACTCACACCACACACACGACCCAACACTCTTCATCACTCTCTTTTCCAGCAAGTTCTTTCCCTCTCCTTTCCCCTCTGTTTCACTCGAATTCGAAGCAGGACAGTGAAGGGAGCCTCTTTCTTCTCCTCCAGGAACTTCATAGAGGTAAGGGGGTATATTCTTGGGTGCCTTGTGGGAAAACCAAGTGAAGGACAGATTCAGTGTGTATGAATTAAATGCTTTATATTGATATCTGTATATGCATGTATATATATATATATCTGTTACCGAGTGATGAATTGTGATATGACATGTATTTATTGGACTGAAAATGCTAAGAATCATGGGTACCGTGTGATTTCCAGTGAAAAACTATGAGTTTAATGATAACAGGTTCTGTTTTAGGCCAATCCGATCGGTTTTGGTATCATTTCAATCGGTTTTAGGCCCTTTCAATCGGTTTTGGTATCATTTCAATCGGATTCTTTAATTACTAACTCATTTTCATTCGGATATAACATATTTCACTCAGAAAACACTCTTTTTCTCTCGGACAGCATCTCCCAAGTCTTATTTTACTCGGAAATCTATTTCCTAAATTATTTCACTTGGAATTCGACTTAATTTCACTCAGAAAAATATAGTTATCTTTTACTCAGAACCCTTTTCAATAAATTCACTCGGAAAACACTCTATTGCTCTCGGTCAGTAGCTTCCCAGTCTTATTTCACTCGACAAACACTATATTTTACTCAGCAAGCAATTATTCTACTCGGATTTATATTATTTCATTCAGACAGAACTCTTTTTAACTAATTTCACTCGGTAAACTCATGTTTCACTCGGAACTTACTTTATTTTTACTCAGAAACTCTTTTCTTATTGATTCCACTCGGAATCATACTTGAGTTCACTCAGGAACTCATTTTCACTCAGAATTTAAGGAGCTTAACTCAAGAAAATCTTTTCCAGTTGATTTCACTCGGAAAACACCTTATTTCACTCAGAAATCATTTTATTCTCACTCAGAAAACCTGTTCAGTGATTTTACTCGGAAAATAATTTATTTTACTCAGTAAATAGTTATTTTTACTCGGAGAATCCCTTTTAATTTAATTTCACTCAGAATAAGTAGTCAATTTCACTCAGAAAACTTGTATCAACCTGATTCCACTCGGAATCAGGAATTATTTCACTCGGATTTACTTTACTCAAAGGTATTCCAGTCAGCAGAATGATTTTCACTCGGATTTACAAACAATGCTACTCAGGAAACCATTTTCCTACTGACTTCACACGGATTTATACTTTAATTCACTCAGAAATTAATTTCACTCTGAATTCCAGATATTTAGTTAAGAAAATTATTTTACAGCTTCTGTTTCACTCGGATTACTTATTAATTTCAGTTAGAAAACTCTGCTCAGTTTATTTCACTCGGATTCATAGCTATCTCATGCGGAAAAATTCATTTTTCACTCGGAACAGATTTATTTTACTCGGATGATTCAGTTCCACTCGGTATTCGACTCATCTCACTCGGTAAACTCAATTTTTCACTCAGTATTAAACCTATTTTTCTCAAAAAGTTTGGAAATCAACATTTCTACTTGGATATAATTTATTCCACTCGGAATCAGACCTATTCCAGTCGGAAAACAGCATTCCACTTCATTTCACTCGGATCCAGACTTATTTCAGTCGGAAAACAGCTTTTCCAGTGTCATTTCACTCGGATTTTTAGCCAGAACGCTTGGAGAACCCTTCTCTGTATGATTCCACTCGGAATCATACTCATTTCACTCGGATTTTCCTCTGTTCCACTTGGAAAACTCTATTTTTAGTGTTTTTCACTTGAATTTTTAATTAGAAACTAATCTTTACTACTATTTAAGTTATTAGTAAGTTATAATTATCATTCTTATTCTATTTATTGTCAAAATTAGTATTGTTATCATTATTACTAGTTTATTTATTATTATACATTGTTAACATATAAATTATGCGTAAATACATAAAGGATATATATATTATTTTACTCTTTATGAAAGAATATATATATATGATAGATATATTTAAAATGAATATCTTACAAGGATTAAATGATATAATGATACTGGAAACACATAAGATACCCAGGGATCTAATGATAAGAATAATGCATTTCGTATCATGAAAATGTGTTTTGAAGAAGAAAAACTAGAGCATACACCTGGTACGCTGGAGGACATTCACGTTCGATCTCAGTAGAAGAATCTTGGGAGTACAACTGGAACGACAACCCAATGGCATCAGAGTCGCGCCTGATAGCCGGGTGAGACGATGCAATTCTAGTGTACTTCGACTAAATAACGGGATGTATCTATGATCGTGAAGAGCCAAGTCCCAAGATGAAATGATATATATAATGATGAGAACCTGTGAGTTCATTCGTACCATATGATAAAAGAAAGGGGACTTGGTGAGCTCCGATCGCTCTAGAATGGAAATGTTGTGCCCAAGAAATAACTTGAGCAGGATGGAATCCAAAGAATGAAAGGATGATAATGGATTGATTTATTGGGCCCACATGCATCATGAGACTTAACCAAAGATAAATCATAATAAATCCGAACTCATGCATTCATTACAGCATATTTGATTGTTATAATTGTGAATATGTTATATGTACAATTTATTTCATGATAATATGCTTGATTGTTATAATTATGAACATGCTAAATATACGATTATGTGATGACAACATGCTTGATTATTATAAATATGCTAAATGTATGATCTATGTGACATTGTATGTTAACTGGATTATGTCCGCATCGGATGAACCAATCAGGGTCTTGGGTTATACTCACCCTTACTGTTGAACAATTTTCAGAGGAATTAGAAACTCAAGAACCCGAGTGTGAAGATCAGCAATACGCTGAACCTATTGAGAATAATCATTAAGGATAGAATATTTATAATCAGACATCGGATGACTGTATAATATTTAAGGGTGCCTGCGTGCCCCATTCTGTTAAGAGTACAATTATTTACAGTTTGTGAATGACTATGTGATATATACAATATTACTTCCGCTGATCTGCCACATATTTATTTATTTTAAAAAAAAATATTTACTTTTTCTAAAACTGTTAACACTCTCGGTTAAATGGGATGAACCTATAGAAGGATTTGTCTTATCTAACCGAGGGTGTTACACTTCTTACACACTGCCACTAACTTGATCATCGGAGTCTCTTTGCAGGTGGTACCCCCTTCGCCTCCATCCAACGTGAAAGTTCGGTGTGTAGGACCTCTGGTGTGTAGAATCTCTAGGACAGCAAGACCGATCTTCTCCCACTGAGAGATTGGATTATAATACCAGATACCCACCGTACCGGTGTATAAATACTAAATTATTGACTCTTTTGAGACTGGCCCCCACACCGGATCTGTTGCCCCTGGTGCAGGACAGTTCAAGTAAAATAAAATTTTCAAAAGTAAATTATTTTGTTTTTTCCATTTGAGATTTCTAAATTCGATCTTGTTAAGATTCAATTTGAGAAAGATTATGTAAATATGAGAAAGTTTTGAGATATTTAAGGCTTGGAAACTCAATTTTTATGGAATTTGAATTTGAAGACTGTACCAAATTTATTTCTGTATGATAAAAATTCAGAGAATTGAGGAAATGTACAGTTTATTGAAATGATGTTTTAATAATTGAGTTTCCAAAAGCCTTAACCTACTAAATACGTGAGTAGTTCATGCATCATGAATCATTAAAGTGAAACAAAATAATATTGTTTGGGGATGGATTGTAGAAACCGAGGATACATTAGAGGAGACTTAATTACGAGCCTTAGGATGAGAGGGTGTGAAAGGGTACTTCAGGGGACCTGGGGTAGTTCCTTAATGTCGGGTACTTTCACAATAAAAACCTTCTCAATCTAACTAGTCTCTAAGTGTTTCCATGTTAGTTGAGTTGTTCATGTTATTATTTTCTGAAATTATGGAACAATGTAAACTCCTGGTTGGCCCAGTGCAAATTAAAATTTAAGGGCCCATATATATAGGTAAGTTATGATAAAGATGTTACATAATATTCATGCATTCATAATTGATTGTGTATGTGATTGTGATTGATATTATTATATATTTGATCTGTCCTGGACCGGGGTCAAGAGATCCGATCTCAAGCCAGTCATGAATAGTATGTCAATACCGTATAATAGACCGGATGTATGTGTATCCGGTGTAGGTATCCGTTGTCCTTGAATGAGGAGAGCGGATTGGGCGTTCTGGAGATCTTTCACACCGACCTAACGCGTTGAAGTGGGCGAATGGTGGTGTCACCTGCAAAGATTCTCCGACGCTCAAGTCAGTGATTATATTCCAAGTAAGGAATGTATTCAGAGAATAATCAGTCGTAAAAGAGCTGAAGAAGCCCCCCACTTCAATCATGAAGTTAGTTTATATACCTGATTGGCTCGATTAACGAGGACACGTTGGTGGGGAACCACCAACTCCCATTAGCATTATTATATTGCGCACTTACCTGCATGATTGGGTCAAGTGGCTATTTTATATTGAGCATAGAGAATGTAGACTAGGATTAGGGAACAAGTTGACCATTCCCGTGAGTAGAATTTGGCTCGTAGTGTAGGGAATTATTGATCGATCCCTGTAGCAACAATCCTTGTCTTTTGCACAGTGACGTGTGTATTATCCGATGTCATGGTGTTATCCTGAACAACCGGTATAGGGAGAACGCCTGATACGGAATTACAGTCCGGATGTATACCGATGACACCGGTTACACGTAGATGTCTTATCAAAGACGTTGAAATATGTATAGCAGATCGGATACCGGTATTGAGACCGGATCATATGTCCCCTAGCTTGTGTGAGGGACTGAATAGTTGTTCACATAAGCTACTCAACCTGTGAGAGGTCTTAATATCGGTAAGCTTACGTGTGTAACAGTTCCTTAGCGTCTGCTGTCATTCGTAAAGAACCGTTCTAAATTTAATAGATACGACCTTTCGGTGCGGTCACAACGGATTCAGACAAAGATTCGTTGTGTGAGAATTTCAAGAGTTTATTGGAATTGAAAGCTTTTGAAGTTCGTGTAACGGCTGTAAAGCGTGAATTGCGTTGCATGATTAGACATTAATGCTTTTAATCACGTGGGCAAGCAATTATTGCGTCTGAGATGAAAATCTCATTAACCGTCGTTTTGGGCTTAATGGGCCTGAAGTTTTCGAAACTTATGGGCCTAGTGGATGGCCTTTCACTGAGTCGCTATCGTTTTGGCGCCCAAGAATTTGGAACGGTTGTGTCGTTTCGTTTGTGAACGAATACGTTTTATCGAGAACGACACAACTTCAAGAGGGGGTAACCGATCCTCTTCGTTTCCTATAAAAGGAATACTTAGTGGATTCTGGGTTCCACTTGCTTTTGCTTTCTCAACGAAACTCTGCAGAAATTTTGCAAGGAAGTTTATTGCCTACATTGCGAGGGTTTCTTCGTTCCTCAAATTCATCACTGTCATCTGAGGTAACTATCTCTTCCTTGTCGCTTTAGTTTCGCTTTGATTTGCTACTCTTAGTTATAGAAAGTAGGCTTCATCTAAAGGGGGGGAATCAGTTTCCCTCAACCCTAATAGTCGTGGGGAAGAATCCTTGTGATTCCTCCTAAGACTGAATCGCGTCGCTCAGAAAGGGGATCTTACTCACTGCGGGAAGTGGCCTTTCCCTTCTCAGAGTCGCCCTCTGATTGTAATTGCTTTTAAAATACAGTGAGTAATGATTACAGCTTTCTGACGACATTTTATTTCTTATCGTAGATTAAGGAGTTCGGTCTAGATATTTCCAATGGCAACTGGAGAAGGATCTTCTGGAGATAGTGCCATTTCGAAGACAGCTGAAGGTCTCTACAGCGTAGTTGCTTCGAGGCTGAATTGGGAGGAGGTTCAGGCTAAATGGCCTTTCTGTTGGGTGTCCAGCGAGTTTAAGGACTTGGCCTCTCGTCATGCGGATGAGGAGGGATCCCGGATTCAACCGAGGTTCACGCTGAGTACGGATGAAGAGACAAAAAAGTGGTATAGGGTTTACGCACCACTTCCAACAAAGCGGATATGCCATGTCGTCCCCAACGATCGTTCAGTGTACATGTACAACTTCATCTTTCATTATTTGGGTGTCCGCTTCCCATTAACCGAACTCCAGATGGGTGTTTTGAGGTTTCTGAACTGTGCACCCTCCCAACTTCATCCCAACGGTTGGGGCCTCATCCGAGCTCTCGAAGTGCTTGGGGAGCACTTCAATTTCACGCCAACTGTAGCGATGCTGTTCTACTACACTCAGGTAGTTCGAAGGGCGAATAAGCAGGGCGGAGTTGGTTTGGTGACACTCCGGACTCTCTGTTCTTTTGTGAACTTTGAGTCTTATACTGATTCGGCCAAGGTTGATGGGAAGTCATTTAAGACCTACTTCACTCGCATCTCCATTAAGAAGGGCAAACCAAAATTTTGGAAGGACGAAGAGGATGTTGACAAATTTCCCCTGAGTTGGACACACAAACATTTCCTCTTGAGCTCACACGCGTACTACACTGATCAATCCGATCTGTCTCGTGAGACGTCGAGAGTGTTGTTCGCACTTGAATCGCACACTACAGGTCGTCACGTCTTCTCGTGTAGGCGTTTGCTAAGTAGCTCAAGCGGAGTCCGGGAGGAATATTTGCGTACTTCTCGTTTTATTTCATCTTTCCTCCTTTACCAAATATATATAGAATATTTGTAGTTGCTGACATCTTGTGTTTGTTCATGTAGGTGAAATAGAACAAGAGACTCCGGAGATGGACAAATTGAAGAAATTCAAGGCGGCTGGTAAATCCGTTACCCGTGAGAATGAAGTGAAGCCCAGGCCCTCAACCAAGGATCGTCCTGAGTTAATAATACTGACCTCGGATGCTGAAGGGGACGTTCCGTTGGTTGAGGGCGGTTCTTCTGCCGCTGATGAATCCACGGGCCATCCTCCAGTTTCTGAGAGGAGAAGAAAAATCAAGAATGACTCAGTGGGAGGCCTGTCCAAAAAGCGCAAAACTCCGAAGGATAAGCTTGTTGAAACCTCGGAAGCAGCTGGTGCTCCCTCTAGTCTTAATAAAGAAACTGCTGCTGGGGCTTCTGGGTCAAATCCGACCTCCTTCCCAACGACCTCGTTTCTCACCCCCTTCCTCTCCTACGAAGGTTCTACTCCTGCCACTCTTCCACCACCAATGTACAAACTCCGGCCTACGCTTAGCGTTAAAGAAATTGAAGAAGCGTGTGAGGCCGGAAGGTGGCAGCTAGCCGAACTTGCTGGAATGCTATCTTCCGTCAGCGAGTTGGCTAAGAACGTCAACAAGGTTGAGGAGCTGAGTGACAAATTAGAAGAGCTCAACCTTTCCTCAGAAAAAGACAAAGCCGCCATGAAGTTAATGGAAGATCGTCTTAATAAGTCTAAGGAGTTTGGGGATCTCATAACTAAAGAGAATCTCAAGCTCAAAGGCGATCTTAAAAATTGGAAGGCAAGGTGGCAGAGAAGGAGGAAGAACTCCGTAGCAGCCAGGATAAAAATAAGGCTGACGCTGAGGAGTGGTCTCAAAGGGAGAAGAAGCTCCTTCTTGAAATAGAGGGACTGAAGGCTAGGAAAGCGGAGTCCGAAGTATCTAGTGAGGAGCTGTCCAAGTTGCGGGGAGAATTGGCTACAGCAAAAGCTGAGAGAGAAGAAGCTGTTGACATATGCAGCCGGGCTGTTGAAGAGTCCTTCGGCCTAGCCATACGCCAAGTCTTCTACCGCAACCCCACTGCGAAACTTAACCTTTATGGGATGGATCCATACTATGAATTCCATGGGGGAAAGTTAGTCGCAGTGGTGGATGGTCGTCACGAAGATCCACTAACGTCCTTGTATGGTTTGGCTCCTCTTCCTGAGGGTCAATCCATGGGACCTGATTACGTCTTTCCTGTGTCCGAGGTTCCCTCTTCTGAAGAAAGGGGCTGAGGCTCCTGGAGGCGAGACTCCTGCGGAGGTTCTAAAGGAAGGAGCACAAGAGCCCAGTGCTGAGGAGGCACAAAAAACTGAAGAACAGATTCCTCCTCAGTAGTTTTGTTTTCATTTACATGTATAGTTGTGTACCGGGATCAACTCCGGATTTTAAACTATTGTATGTAATTTCATTTCAATGAATGAGTTTTGATTGAAGAAATTTGTCTTCGTCGTTTCATGTATATATAAATCGTTTCTAATCCGTTCTGTATAATTAATCTTAAGGCCGGATTGAAATAATAGCCTCGGAAGATTAAATAACAAATAAAATTTAGAACGGATAAATATATACATGTCCCCAAGTGCGTATTAAGAAGAAGGTGCCTGTCTCTGGGGCATGATCCTTAATTCTTTTGGGGAAAGATGGGTCGATCCGCTGTTTAGCAAAGTAGTGTAACAGGACGGATGACAGCTTCTAATCCGTAATACTCTTACAGGAGATGATAATATTGTTCCAAGTTTAGGGAACTGCAAGGAAGTGGTGTTTGAGTCCTTTATCATAAGGATGATGATGGGAGTTTTTTCTACGCCAGGAGTTACGTCGTTGTATCACAGAATAGGTGATAAAGAGTATCCGTCCTGGGAGAATACCACTTGAAAGCGAAAGTGCGGACTGACTTTCAGAATTTTCCATCATAAAGATGATTATGAGTATTGATCATGCCAGGTGTTTTATCATTAAATCACTTCATAAGTGATTGAGATCATCCGTCCTGGGGAGGTGTACAGCACCAGAAGTTATAACATCGGATCACATAACAGGTGATTGAGATCATCCGTCCTTGAGGTGTGTACGGCGCCAGGAGTTACATCGTCATATCACAGAATAGGTGATTGAGATCATCCGTCCTGGGCAGGTATACCATGTCAAAGAGTTACATCGTCATATCACGTAATGGGTGATTGAGATTATCCGTTCTGGAAAAGTACACAACACCAAGAGTTACATCGTCAGATCACAGATTAAGTGATTTAGATAATCCGTCCTGGAGACATTTTTCAATTGTAGGAGTACGGATTTAGTGAATACTTCTCAGAATGATGATGAGAATTGTTCATACCAGGAGTTACATCATCGAATCACTGAATAGGTGATTGAGATCATCCGTCCTGGAATGATTATTGGAGTTCTTCGTACCAGGAGTTACATCATCGAATCACTGAATAAGTGATTGAGACCATCCGTCCTGGTGAATTTTTTCCAATCATGGGAGTGCGGATTAGGCAATTTTCGCATCCATCCGAAATCCGAGTATTACCTCTACTAGCCCCCTAGCTGATGTGAGGAAGCAGTTGTCTTGCTCATATGAGCTATATTGATCATAGCACATTTGGATTTCGTAATTGTACCGAAGTGTAAATATCCGCTCTGGGAACTATGTTCCGTAGTGATGAAATTTTTAAGGGCGGATTCGACAATGGGAATATCAGAAGTTTATCGAATTTCGCAACCCTTGGTATTCGAGTAATGGTGGCCACGTTTCTAATGATTGGACATTTAATGCCTTAATTCACGTGGGCGCGCCATTATTGCGTTAAGTGCGCATGTCTTAGTAACTGTCACGCATAGTCTTATTGGGCCTAGTATTTGGTTTTAATAGGCCCATTTCGATGGCTCCGTGACAAAACGATGGCATTTTCGCGCCTTGATGTACTAAACGACAATTTTGGTCCACTAAACGGGGAGTCGTTTAGGGGTAAACGACAGGTTGTGTTTAGTGGGTATTTGAAAAATTTCTGTGCCCTGATATAGGCATATTTGGCAATCTCAGTTACCATTTCTTCTTGCTTCCTTGACGAACCTCTGTAAAAGTTCCAAGAAGTTCTTCGTGTCCGCCTCTGTGAATTTCAATTCACTATCCTTAGGTAACCACTTTCCCTTCGTTTTTTGTATCTCTTTTCAATATTTGAGAATGGCTAGGAAGGGTGTTAGCTTCAGTGGCGTTAGCCCTAGAGGAAGAGGAGGAAGGGCTTTGGCTCAAAACCCTAATGTTCATGGCGGGAGGATCCCAGTGATCTTCCAGTCGAGGCCACAGTATACAGGGGGGGAGGAGTCGCAATATCAAAGGCGAAGGGTGATTATACCCTCTTCAGAGTCTTCCTCCTCCAGTGAGAGCGTCGAAAGTGGGGATTTGTATCTCTCTGATGATGTGAAATTTTATCGCAGCATCAAAGCTTTCACAATGGTGACAAAGAAAGCTACTGGGAGGAAATCGTCCGAAGGGGAATCTCCTTCTGAAAAGTATATCTTGAAGACCCAATCCGGCCTATGCAATGTGGTTGCACACCGGATAGACTGGGTGAAATTCCAACAGAAACGCCCATTCAGCTGGGTGGCTGAGGAGTTTCGTGAAACACCGTCCGTCCACGCTCGGGAGGATGAAGGGGAGCTGGAGCCGCGGTTTACGATTTGGAAGAAGGACAAATACAAATGGTGTTTTAAGGTGCTCGCTCCCCTTCCATCAGAACGGATATGTCATACACCGGATGAGAGGTCCTTGTTCATGTATGATTTTTTATTTTTTGAACTTGGGCGTGCGTTTCCCCTTGACGAAGTTTGAGATGGGAGTCCTGAGATTCCTGGATTGTGCCCTCTCGCAACTTCACCCTAACGGATGGGGATTGGTCCGCTCTCTTGAAGTGCTTGGGGAGCACTTCAACTTTAAACCGACGATGGCCATGCTTTTCTACTTCACTCAAGTGGTCCGTCGTGCGAATAAGGAGAAAGGAGGAGTGAGCTTGATATCCCTCCGGACTATCTCCAAGATCATCAACTTCGAGGCGTACACTGATTCCGCCAAAGTTGATGGGCGTTCGTTCAAATCTTATTATACGAAGATCAACGTCCATCCGAATGAACCAATTTTTTGGTTAACAGAAGATGGGATTCCAAAATTCCCAGTGACTTGGACGCATGAGCATTTCTTGCTAACCTCCCAAGCGTACTACACTGAGGAGGACGAACTGAGCCCATCTTCCATCTCCGTTCTTTCGGCTCTTCAGTCCTACACAGCCTCGCACCAATTTTTCTCCTGCAGGCGTTTGTTAGGACCAAAGTCTACTTGCGAGGAATATTTACGTAATTTCCCTGCCATTCTTCATGCGTTATTATGTCATTTGCCTTGAAAATTTTACATCTCTGATTGTGTCTTTTGACTGTGCAGGTGAAATTCAGAGCGAGTCACCATAGATGAATAGGCTAAAAGGACTCAAGGCCAGAGAGACTTCCGTTGCGGCTGAAAATGACATTCAGGCAAAGCGGAATTCAAAGAAGGCCACTGCTGAGACAATAATATTAACTTTATCTGCTGGTGACGACATTCCTCTGATCGAGGGCGGATCGGAGAAGGTTGTTGAGAAGAAAAAGAAGAGGGCAAAGCGTGACCCCTCAAAGATCTTAGACTGCCAATCCTCGCCCAAAAAACCAAAAACTTCAAGAGGGGTTACTGAACCAGAGCCCTCTAAGGAGAAGAGAGCGGAAGAACCCACTCCGGATGCCCCCGGTAGTGTAGTCACTTATGGGGTGAAGCCAATAACGACTTATTTCGCGCCCAAAGTCCCTTGCCCTCTTGAAGGTGGTTCCGGTCTTGTTCAACATCCGGTGTATGAGGGCTCTGTTCCTGAGGGCGTTCCTGAACCTTCACCCAAGGGGAAGCCCTCGTTGAAGAGTGATGAAATGATCAGAGCTTGCGACGACGGACAGAAGCACTTGGCTGAGTTATCCGGGCTCCTCAAGTCGGTTCGTGAGCTCACAGAAGAGAACGAGAGGCTCACCTCAATGGTTGGCAAGGACAAGGCAATCATCCTCCAATTAGAAGGAAAATTAGAAGCTTCCAGAGAAGAAATTCAGAAGAAGGATGAAGAAATTGCCAAGCTGAAGAACCTTGCCAAGGAGCTGGAGGGTCAGGTTCTTGATCAAAAGAAAATCAACACTGACCTCCATGCCAACCTTTGTGTTGAAAAGGAACGCTCTTCGAAGCTAGAAGAGGGGTTGAAGGAAGCTAAGGTCGTCCATTCTCGGGGAGTGGATGATTGGTCACGTAAGGAAAAGGAGCTGTTCTTAAAGTTGGCGGATTCGACCGACGAAGTCAAAACCCTGAAAGCAGACTTAGACGATGCTGTAAATATGTGTGATCAAGTAGTCAAGGAGGCTTTCGGGTTGGCAGTTCGTCAAGTGCTATACCGGAATCCCAAGGTGTCAATTAATCTGAACGGCATTAATCCGTTCTATGAGTTTTACCAAGGGAAACTGGTGGCCATCGTTGATAACCGTCATGAGAATCTGCCTAATACTCCTTATAAATTTGCTCCTTTACCTAAAGGTCAATCAATGGGACCTTCCCTCCTGAAGCCCATAAGTACAGGATCAAGCTCTCGCACCGAAGAAGGCAAGACTGGAGGCAAAGGCGAAGGGAAGGAAGGAGACTCAAGCCAGAGAAAGTAGGGCCTTCCTTGTTTTCCCTTTTTCATTTTATTGATTCAAATTCGCTGTGTTCCGGGATCAGCTCCGGATTATTACACGAATTGTAATTCTCATTAAATCAATAAAAGAGTTTTTTACCTCCATTCTTGTTTAGTGAAAAACAACTTTAATAGAGGGATTGCATGTGTATTGAGTCATTCCGGATTTAAGTAATGAAGATCGGATTGTGAAACAAAATCTCCATACCGGACTTATACATGCGAGATGAATTTCTCAATAAGATCACCGCTTGTGAGGGAACACATCATCGTCACAAGAACGGCTTAAGGGGAATGATTGTGAGATCGTTTAGACGAGAGTTCATTCCTCAAGATATTCGTTAAATCGTTGATGCTGTCCCCCAGTTTCATTGGGTGATTATCACTTTGAATAAACTCTGAGTGAGATTTTCTCGTGAGAGCTTTTAAGAGTGAGGATTTAAAATAGAAATTCCTCTTCAAATATTTCCGACTGAGAGATTTCGGGTGAATATGCCTTAGATTGTGGCGTACCTGAGTGAATTGTTTGTGTCGGAGTTTATGAGTCAGGTCTCAATTGAAGAATTGATGACTCAGAATTATAAGCTATAAAACTTCCAAATAAAGAACTTCATAAGAGAGTATTAATCTGGAGTTCATTATAACTTACTTGTTGTGTTTGGAGTTCGGTTTGATCCTACTGTCCATGTCATATTTGGCGTTCGGTTTAATCCTACTAGCCGTTCTTTAATTGGTCTTCACCGACGTTCGGTTAATCCTACTAGTCGTACTCAGAGTTTGGTTTAATCCTACAATCCGAGCCTTCGATACGGGGTTCAGATTAGGGCTAATCCTGAACCTACTGCGCCCGTCACTTGGGGTTCAGCGTGATCTTAAAGAAGAACCAGCTTACTGCGCCCAAGCCTTCGCATGGGGTTCGGTTTGTGGCGTTGAAAGAGGACCAGCCCTACAACCCATGTAGTCTTCGAATGGGGTTCGGTTTGTGGCCTTGAAAAAGGACCAGCCCTACAACCCATGCCCTGAGGTTCGGTTTAATCCTACAACTCAGGTCTTCACCGACGTTCGGTTAATCCTACTAGTCGTACACGGAGTTCGGTTTAATCCTACAATCCGAGCCTTCACCGGTGTTCAGCCAAACTTACTAACCGTACCCAGAGTTCGGTTTAATCCTACAGTCTGGGCCTTCAATACTTAGACACACTCGAGGAGTTACATCGTCAATTACAGAATGGGTAATTGAGATCATCCGTCCTGAGTATGTTCTTGTGCGTTGCGCATATTCGAGGAGTTACATCGTCAACTACAAAATAAGTAGCTGAGATCATCCGTCCTGAATAAGCTTCTGTACACCGGATAAGCTGAAAATCACAGCATAAGAAAAAACTCGAAAGAGTTAAATTGTTGTGAGAGGTTCTTATTAAATCAAAAATAAGAATTACAATGAGAGCGTAGCTGTGAAAATAAATTCTCCAGTATTCAATCCAAGATAAGGATAGGAGAGTGTAGATGGTTCCAACAGCTAGCTATAGTAGATGCGTAAGTTTTGGGTGTTCCATTTATTTCGGATTGGAGTGCCATCAAGGTTTTCAAGGCGGTAAGAGCCTTTGCCAGTGACCTCGGATACCCTGTATGGGCCTTCCCAGTTCGGGGCTAATTTGCCTTGATGAGCGAATTTGTTCCCTATACTTGCTTTCCTCAAAACCAAATCTCCAACGTTGAAAATCCTTGATTGGACTCGTTTGTTGTACCGGAGAGCAACTTTGGCTTTGATGGCTTGATCTCTGATGAAAGCGTCTTCTCTGAGTTCTTGTATGACATCCATTTCGGATGCCAAGTTAGCATTGTTGGTTTCTTCAGAGAAGTACTTAACCCTCGTGGAAGCAATTTGCAGTTCCACAGGTATCATTGCCTCGACCCCGTATGTTAGGCGATATGGGGATTCATTGGTGGATGAATGAGGCGTTGTCTGATATGCCCATAGGACATGACACAGCTGGTCTGTCCATCCGCCCTTGGCTTCACCAAGGCGTTTCTTTAGTCCCTTCAGCACCTCCCTGTTGGCCACTTCAGCTTGACCGTTAGTTTGGGGATGTTCGACGGATGAGAATATTTGGGTTATTCCTAACCCTTCAAGCAAATCTGTGAATTTTCTATCCGTGAACTGGGTACCATTATCTGTGACAATCCGTGCTGGGACCCCGAACCGTGTTATGATGTTTTCATACATGAAACGACGAGTTCGGGCTGAAGTAATATGCACCACCAGCTCTGCTTCTATCCACTTAGTGAAATAATCGACCCCTACAATGAGATATTTGATGCCCCCAGGAGCAGTTGGAAAGGGGCCCAGAATATCCAATCCCCATTGGTAGAAGGGCCATGGAACGGCGGATGTGAAGAGTTCTTCCGCCGGTGTGTGGTGAAGGTTAGAGAATTTTTGGCAAGCATCATATTTTTTGACGAAGTCAATGGAGTCTTGTTTTATTGTGGGCCACCAGTATCCAGCTCTGAGGATTTTTCGCATTAAGCTTCTTCCTCCGACGTGGTGTCCACATTGTCCCCCATGCACTTCCTCCATTACGTCTTGCACTTCACTCTCTTTGAGACAAATCAAATAGGGCACAGAGAGTGCCCTTCTGTAGAGATTACCATCAATCATAGTGAAATATGGTAATTCTCTCCTTATCCTCGTTTTTTCCTTCTCATCCGTAGGTAGTTGTCCATCAGCCAAGTAACGGATGTAAGGAGCCATCCATGTATCTCCGTAAATGGAGTTAGTCATTATGGCGTTTAGAGAAGGGAAAAGAGGAATGTTGGGCGACGTTAGCGTGCTTTGAACCAACGTAGTGGTACTACCTGGTCGTTTAGTGCTTGCTAACCTGGAGAGTATATCCGCTCTCGTATTCTCTTCACGTGGAACATGTTTGAATTCCACCTTTGAGAATTTCTCAGTCAACTCCTTGACACAGTTCAAGTATAATTGGAGTTGAGGTTCGCGAGCTTGATAATCTCCTAAGATCTGCGAAATCACCAGCTGTGAATCGCTGCAGAGTGTCACCTCAGAAGCTCCAATGTCAATCGCAGCTCTTAGCCCGGCCAAACAAGCTTCGTATTCGGCTTGGTTGTTGGATGTTTTGAAATTGAAACGAAGGGAGATCTCCAGGTGTACTCCGTCGTCACTTTCTAGAACTACACCTGCTCCAGAGCCTCTTTGGTTTGATGAACCATCAACGTAAATGGTCCAATGGACTCGAGGGTAATCTGGATCAGTCCCTGTCATTTCCACAATAAAATCAGCCAGGACTTGAGCTTTAATAGCGCTGCGGGGTTCGTAGGATATATTAAACTCAGAGAGTTCAATAGACCATTTGATCATTCTCCCAGCGAGATCGGGCTTGATTAAGACAGAACGGAGTGGCAAATCCGTTCTTACTATGATTGGATGGGCATGAAAGTACGGACGCAACCGTCGTGAGGCCCAAACAACAGCGAGGGCGGCCTTTTCAATTTTCTGATACCGGATCTCAGCACCTTGCAAGGTCTTGCTAGTGAAATAGACCGGTCTTTGTCCATCAGGAGTTTCTTTTATCAAGGCAACGCCCAAAGCTTCATCTGAAATAGCCAAGTACAGAATGAGTGTGTCTTCGGGGTCAGGCTTTGTGAGAATGAGAGGTTTGGACAACACCTCCTTAAGCTCTTGGAAAGGTTTTTCTTGTTCCTGTCCCCACTCGAATTTCTTGGACTTTTTCAGTATTTTGTACAGGGGGAGCGACCTGTGAGCCATCTTCAGCATGAATCGTGCCAAAGCTGCTACTTTGCCATTCAGGGATTGGACTTCTTTGAGATTCTTAGGACTCTGCATGTCTAGAATCGTTTGGCACTTCCCTGGATTGGCTTCAATACCACGTTGAGTTAACATGAAACCCAAAAACTTTCCAGCAGGGACAGCAAATGTGCACTTCATTGGGTTCAGCCTCATGTTAAATTGTCTCAAACGGGTGAATACTTGGCGTAGGTCCTCAATATGATCGCCACCAACCGGTGTCTTTGCTATTATGTCGTCAATGTATACTTCAACAAGTTTGGTGTGCATACCTTCGAAAACCTTGTTGATCATGCGCTGATATGTCGCCCCAGCGTTTTTCAGGCCAAAGGGCATGACTGTATAGCAAAAGACACCACGATCATTTATGAAAGCTGTCTTCTCTTGATCCTCTTCGCACATCGGAATTTGGTTGTAACCAGAATAAGCGTCCATGAAGCTCAGGTATTGATAACCAGAGGAATCATCCACCATCCGATCTATATTAGGAAGAGGATAAGGATCTTTTGGACAGCAGCGGTTGAGGTCCACGTAGTCAATACACATTCTCCATTTACCATTGGATTTAGGGACCATCACCACATTCGAAAGCCAAGAGGAATATCGGATTTCCCTGATAAATCCGGCCTTCAGCAACTCCTCAGTTTGCTGGCAAGCTACCTTCTGTTTCTCTATGCCCAATCGTCTTTTCTTTTGGGCCACAGGTTTCGTCTCTGGATAGACGGAAAGTTTATGACAGCAGAATTCAGGGTCTATGCCTGGCATATCGGCTGCAGTCCATGCGAAGAGGTCTTTGAACTCTTGCAAGAGAGCCAGCAGTCGCTGCTCTATTTCAGTATCTAGCTTGTCATTGATATGGGTGATCTTTTCTGGAGAATCTCCCAAGACGATGTCCCTGGAACTTCCATCCGGTGTGGGCTTTGATGGGTTGAACGGATCAATGTTCAAATCCGCTCTAGGGTCCAGGTCGACAAGGCTTATAGATCCAGCCGATGTTCCAGCATCATTAAGTTTCCTCTTTTTATTGGAGGTGTCCAGCTTTGTCATGTTGAGGCTAAGGTTATAGCAGTACCTAGCCATCTCTTGATCACCCCGGACAGATGACACAGCATTATCCTTGTCAATGAATTTGATAAGGAGATGTGGGGTTGATACAACTGCCTCCATTGCGTTCAGAGTGGGACGGCCTATGATGCCATTAAATGGTGATTTGACATCAATCACTAGCACCCGAGACCTAACCGTCCTGGCTCCTGGCTCACCTTCAAACGAGATAAGGGTGTCAAGGTACCCTTTAGTTAGTTGCTTTGCACCATTGAAAGTTGTTAGTTCCTGCGTGTAAGGCTGTAAGTCTGAGTCTTTAAAACCCATTCTTTCAAAGCAATTATAGAAAATAACATCGCAGGAACTTCCCTGGTCAACAAGGATTCTTCGGACGTCCTTGTTGGCGATCACAGCAGTGATAACTACAGCATCGTCACCACCAGGAATGGTTGGGCCAAAATCCTCGTCAGAGAAAGAGATTGTGGGAGCTTCCAACCCACCTCTATAAGGGCGATTGTCTTTGACTTTCCCTTGCACAGATAGAATCATTCTGTGATGATTCTTACGGGCTGTAATTGAAGCTCCTCCTCTAGCGAACCCTCCAGCAATCATGTCGATGACTTCACGTCGGCCTTGACGTTGCTGCTGGGGCATGCTGTCTTTCTGTGCTGCATTATCAGTCATCACACCTTTTTGCTTCTCCGCAGCAGAGAACTTTCGAACCGAACTGGGGTTATTGTCATCCCCATCGTCTGGATCTCTTTCTCTTTTCTCATTCCGTTCTGCCCTGTCAAAGGATTTTTCTTTGAACAGGTATTGCTTCAACTTGCCTTCTCTAATTAGCGTCTCAACCGCGTTCTTTAGAGCTTGGCATTCATCAGTTGAATGACCATTTTGTTCATGAAAATCACAGTACTTACGTGAATTTCCTGGTCTTTTCATAGGGGCTGGTCTTCTGATGCCATATGTGCTGAGCATTGGCCATCCGACCTCTCTTAGAATCTGAGACGGCCTGGCAGACAATTGTGCATAATGGCTGAAGGAATTGATGTGCCTTTCTCGAGGTCGAGGAGGGTGGTTATTATCCTTAGGATTTGTGAATGGCCTCTCCATGCGTTCTGACCTCGTCTTCTCCTTACCCTTCTGGGTTTGAGGAAGTGGTGCTGGGGGCTTTTTCTTTGCAGCTATTGCCTCCAAATGCATCTCTATACTCACGTATTTTGAGGCTTTCTTTCTGAACTCCTCAAAAGTTGTTGGAGGGCTCTTTGCTAATGAAAGAGCGAAAGCTGAACTCGGCTGCAATGCCTCAATAACGATATGCAGCTTGATAGATTCTGTGAGGTTAGGAACCAGGGCTGCTTCCTTGTAAAACCTCTTCAAAAAATCTTTTAAGCCCTCTGTTTCACCTTGCTTAATCTGAGCTAAGGTATGGGACGTTTTGGGCACGTCTCTGGAGATGACAAAGTGGGTTTCAAAGGCAGCTGCCATTTCCGTCCAAGAATCTATGGATCCAGAAGGCAGGCCTTTAAACCACCCGAGGGCCTCCTCAGACAATGTACGAGGGAACATTTGGCACATCACGTCTTCATCAGCCCCCAAGTACATGGCTTCAAACACATAAGCATCAAGGTGCTTAGTTGGATCAGTTTCACCATCATACTTTCCAATGGAAAGTGGTTGAGTAGTTTGAAGGTGCTTGGGGATGCTGATGCTCATAAGTCTCCTTGAAAAAGGAACTTTCAGATTGTAAGACAATGGGGGTACTGTTGTTGAATCTCTCTTCCTTCGGGAAGCTGCATCCTCAGAATCGTGAGTCTGTTCTCCCCCCTCAAACGTAGGGATATTTGAGTACTGAAGAGTAGCGGACTTTTCACCATCAGTTGTGTGGGGAGTATTTCGCGTGTGAGATGATTCTTTATCCTCGCTTTGCCTTTTTTCTCTTCGTAATTCAGTGAGTTCCCTCTGAAGTTGTTTGATCAACTCATCGCGAGGATCAGGATCAGACACAGTTACTATCTTCTTTGAGCTGCCCCCATGAGAATCAAAGTTGAGTTTTCTGAAGGCATTAGGATTGGTTCTGCCTTCAGCTTGATTCTCCATGAAGTCTTGTGCTTCGCCTTCCATTGTGGATTACCTACTCTGTCAAAGGATATGGGAATAACTTTATCGGGTCCCACCGGGCGTGCCAATGATCTGTCCTGGACCGGGGTCAAGAGATCCGATCTCAAGCCAGTCACGAATAGTATGTCAATACCGTATAATAGACCGGATGTATGTGTATCCGGTGTAGGTATCCGTTGTCCTTGAATGAGGAGAGCGGATTGGGCGTTCTGGAGATCCTTCACACCGACCTAACGCGTTGAAGTGGGCGAATGGTGGTGTCACCTGCAAAGATTCTCCGACGCTCAAGTCAGTGATTATATTCCAAGTAAGGAATGTATTCAGAGAATAATCAGTCGTAAAAGAGCTGAAGAAGCCCCCCACTTCAATCATGAAGTTAGTTCATATACCTGATTGGCTCGATTAACGAGGACACGTTGGTGGGGAACCACCAACTCCCATTAGCATTATTATATTGCGCACTTACCTGCATGATTGGGTCAAGTGGCTATTTTATATTGAGCATAGAGAATGTAGACTAGGATTAGGGAACAAGTTGACCATTCCCGTGAGCAGAATTTGGCTCGTAGTGCAGGGAATTATTGATCGATCCCTGTAGCAACAATCCTTGTCTTTTGCACAGTGACGTGTGTATTATCCGATGTCATGGTGTTATCCTGAACAACCGGTATAGGGAGAACGCCTGATACGGAATTACAGTCCGGATGTATACCGATGACACCGGTTACACGTAGATGTCTTATCAAAGACGTTGAAATATGTATAGCAGATCGGATACCGGTATTGAGACCGGATCAATATTAGTTTGTGAAAACCCTTTATTGCTTATGCCCCATTTAGGAATATTATATTCTGTTTCTCACTCCTTTCTCCATGTTTTTATTTTATATGTTTTAAATTGATGGTTCAGAGGGAAGGATCGAAAAATCTCGGCAGTAAATATAGCACGTACTAGAAAGGGAGCTCGGTACCGTGGTCCAATGAATAAATAAAGTCATTGAGTAACTGCTCTTGGGCCATGGAGTTTCCTCTCTTTTTAATAATGTTTAATATTTATTTTCTTTATAGGATTGTAAAATTACTTTATAAATTTTTAATGATATTTATAAGGTATTTCAGAAATATTGTATATAAATTATTCCAATAGTTTCTTTTTAAAAATCATATTTAAAAAAAATTATGAATTTGTCTAGAATTTATTAAGATGTAACAGAGGGCATTATAGGAAGTAGTTAGTTGTTAAAGTTATGGTTGATTTGTTAATCGTGTGTGGATTGGATATTGTTTCTCTTGGATTAGAGCTAATTCTAAGAGGAGCTCACAACCTCATAATTTTCTTCCTAAAGGTAATAAAGAGGGGACTATGTTGTGAATGGGTATAAAATCGATAGGATTACATGTTTGAATTTAGGAAATTGATAGAATGTAAATTGATACATGTTGAAACCTTATAATGCTTATAATGTGATAATAGGTAAATTGAAAGTATGTATGTATGGAAATATTGCTTAGTGTCGCGACCGGGATCGCGGCGGCGCGGCCGACCCTCGAAACGGTTTTAAATAATAAACAGGGAGTCGCCACCAATATTTTTTTTAGGATAAAATAGTGGAAAAACCTTTTGTTAAAGCACCGGTTATAAAAATGAGATTCCATGATTCGGGAGTCTGATTACAGGTGAGGAAGGTATCAGCACCTCATAACTGTCCGTTATAAAAAACGGTTACCTCAATTTGATAGCGCGCATTATAATTAACCCAATAAATATTTTAACTTCTTCATAAGAAGAAAAATGTACGGAACGACAAAATAAACAAAAAAATAAACAAAGATCAACACAAAATATTTACATGAGATTAACAGGACGTCTCGTCCAAATTAATCTCGCTCCGCCTTTTTAAAGAGATAAAAAAAATGAGATTAACAGGACGTCTCGTCCAAATTAACCTCGCTCCTCCTTTTTAAAGAAATATTTTAAAAAATGAAATTAACAGGACGTCTCGTCCAAATTAACCTCGCTCGTCCTTTTTAAAGAAATATTTTAAAAAATGAGATTAACAGGACGTCTCGTCCAAATTAACCTCGCTCCTCCTTTTTTTCTTTAAAGAGATATTCAAAAATATGAGATTAACAGGACGTCTCGTCCAAATTAATCTCGCTCCTCCTTTTTGATAGCAAGACAAAAAGAAAACTCTAAAAATTAAATAAAGAAAGGTGGGCCCAACAGGAACTGTTTCCCGCTCCTACGTATTCTCGAGCTTTTGAGAAATCAGGGTCACGTAGTTCTATAAAAAAAAATCTTTTTTGACTCGGAACATGATGATGGAAGTTATTGAGATGGGGAACTCATACAAAACGAAGTTCTTCGCACGTGTACGAATCCTAAGGAGATTGTGTAGACGGAAGTATTTCCGTACGACACTGTTAAAAAATGGAAATTTTTAGGGTAGAAAATAAAACATGTGCAAAACTTATTACTTATTATTTATTATTATTTTATTATATTTTTTTTTATTATTTATTTTTTTATTTTTTAGGGGTAAAGGGTAAGTATTGACAATATAAGCTATACTACACAGAAAACCATAATCAACAGGCAGAAATTTGGCAGGAAAATAAATGATGAAAACAAGGGAAATAAGGAACAGAAAGGAACCGGTGTGGAGGGCTATGAGCCGGTGTTGTAGTTGGATGTTGGAAACAGTGGCGGTGTTGTAGCGGTGCTGGAATTGAAATCTATGGCAAACGCGCTGAGCCGGAAATGAAGAACCAAAAGAAAAAGAAGAACAGAGAAGGCAACCAATGAAGAAGGAATTTTTTCTTGAATCCAGAATCCTCCTCGTGCCCCTTCACTTGCTTCCTATTTATAGGAGTCCAAATGCAAAGCCATTGCCATAAACAATTAGAATTGGAGGGTGCACTCATCAATTAACAAATCATGGTGCTCCATTATCAGTTTTGAGTGCTCCATTATGATGCTTCAGTGCTCCATTATGATCCTTAGTGCATTACCCACCATCCAGAAGCTTGAAAACGTGTTTCTGGGCCAATAATTCACTCATGAATCGATTCAATGGTGAAATGAATCGATTCATGCGTTCCAAATGCAATTCTGGGCTAAAATTAAACGTGTGAATCGATTCAATTGATGGAAGAATCGATTCAACCCCTTTGAAACCCGAAAGAATCGATTCAAATGCTGATGAATCGATTCAAAGGCTGATGAATCGATTCAAACCTCAAAAAATTCACATCCTGGGTGCTTTTAATTCGTGTGAATCGATTTAAGAGGGCTATGAATCGATTCAAACCACTTGAAATTGATTTTTTGGGGCTGTTTCACGCATGAATCGATTCATGCATGTGTTGAATCGATTCATGATGTTGTTTGGTACTTTTTCATTCTCCTTTTTACGCATTACAAACTTGTTCGTGTATTTGAGGGCTTATGCGTGCCAAATTTGAAAAAGAGTCCAACATGAAAGTTGTAGATCTTTCTCTTAGCTTTAATTTGATATATGGCACAAAAATTTCCATCAAAAAACGAGGGAGATATGGCCCATCTACGAAAACTGCTCCAGAGTGTGACGGAAATACATTTGCAAGCAAAATAAATTCACTGGGCAAAATGGGTGGAGAATTAGCTTTTGTGACCTTCATGAAGTTTGTATATCTCTTTGATTTGGAGCCATAGAAAAAAGAATGGGGTCATTTCAGTATAATATGAGGGAGATATGAATTTTTTCTTAAAGATGTGTAGAGCAGTCATGAAACTGGAGCAAGTCTAGGAAGATTATTAAAACTGTACCAATTGGTAAGGATTCAGCCTTCAAGGTCTTCATAAAAGTCGTAGACAATTTTGTTACGAAAATTTAGAGACCGGGTTTGCACAAATCAAAGATCGTATGAAGGAGTTATGAATTTTCAAATGAACCATGCGCATGAAAGAGTGCTCAAAAGATGGAACTGTACCAATTGGCCGGACAAAAAGAGGTGTTCACAGATGCCCCTCTTTACTTCTTTTTCACAAAAGAAACACGAAGCTTCTGTGTTTTTGAAGTGAAAAGGAAGTAAAGATATGAACACCGACGTAGGGGGGCCAAGTGGGACCTCTTGATTGGTATGGCAGCTGATGGTATGGGCAATCACAAGTCTGTGTGACCTCTGATTCTTAAAACGAGCATTCTCCACTTCTGTTTCTCTTCTTCTCTTCTTCTTCTTTTTTTTGTTGTTTTTTTTTCTTTTTTTTTTGAATGGACAGGGAGAAATTGTCTTCTAGTTAACAGGAGGTAATGAGATCAGGATTGACTCCCACTAGACTGGAAAGTAAAGGTTGCCCTCGTGGATGACTGAAAAGTAAAGGGTACCTCGATAGGTGGCTGGGAAATAAAAGATGCCTTGATAGGCGGCTGGAGAGTAAAGGATGCCATGATAGCAGCTAGAAGATAAAGGATGCCTCGATAGGCGACTGGAAAGGTAAAGGATGCCTCGATAGGCGACTGGAAAGGTAAAGGATGCCTTGATAGGTGGCTGGAAGATAAAGGATGCCTTGATAGGCGGCTGGAAAGGTAAAGGATGCCTTGATAGACGGCTGGAAAGATAAAGGATGCCTTGATAGGCGGCTGGAAAGATAAAGGATGCCTTGATAGGCGGCTGGAAGATAAAGGATGCCTTGATAGGCAGCTGGAAGATAAAGGATGCCTCGATAGGCGGCTGAAAGATAAAGGATGCCTCGATAGGCGGCTGAAAGATAAAGGATGCCTCGATAGGTGGCTGAAAGATAAAGGATGCCTCGATAGGCGGTTGAAAGATAAAGGATGCCTCGATAGGCGGTTGAAAGATAAAGGATGCCTCGATAGGCGGCTGAAAAGATAAAGGATGGCTTGATAGGCGACTGGAAAGGTAAAGGATGCCTCGATAGGCGACTGGAAAGGTAAAGGATGCCTCGATAGGCGGCTGGAAAGATAAAGGATGCCTTGATAGGCGGCTGGAAGATAAAGGATGCCTTGATAGGCGGCTGGAAAGGTAAAGGATGCCTTGATAGGCGGCTGGAAAGATAAAAGATGCCTTGATAGGTGGCTGGAAAGATAAAGGATGCCTTGATAGGCGGCTGGAAAGATAAAGGATGCCTTGATAGGCGGCTGGAAGATAAAGGATGCCTTGATAGGCGGCTGGAAAGGTAAAGGATGCCTTGATAGGCGGCTGGAAAGATAAAGGATGCCTTGATAGGTGGCTGGAAAGATAAAGGATGCCTTGATAGGCGGCTGAAAAGGTAAAGGATGCCTCGATAGACGGCTGGAAGATAAAGGATGCCTTGATAGGCGGCTGGAAGATAAAGGATGCCTTGATAGGCAGCTGGAAGATAAAGGATGCCTCGATAGGCGGCTGAAAGATAAAGGATGCCTCGATAGGCGACTGGAAAGGTAAAGGATGCCTTGATAGGCGGCTGGAAACGTAAAGGATGCCTCGATAGGCGGCTGGAAAGGTAAAGGATCTGTGGGGAACTGCTCTCTAAATGAAAGAGGGTGATTCTGGGGTGATGCCCCAGTTTGACATGATTGAAGGAATCTTGGGGAATTGCCTCTTGACTGAAAGGAAAAATCTGGGGGAGATGCCCCAGTTAGGAAGATTGAAGGGATCTCGGGGAACTGCTTCTTGACTGGAAGGAAAAATCTGGGGTCCACTAGGGATGTATAGTAGGCTTACTAAAAGAAAGAAGTCTGGGGATGATCCAGTTCAAGCTGTCTTGGATGATTCAGGGAACTGCTTTTTGATTGGGAGAGAGAAGAAATAGAGAAAAGGTCTGGGACGAATACTCTAATTTTTGGAAAGATTAGAAGATTTAGGGGTACTCCCTCAAGGCCGGGAGAAGAATCTGGGGTGATGTCCCAGTTAGAGCGGTTGAAGAGGCTTGGGGTGCATTTCCTTTTGACGAAGTGAGACCCGAGGTAATGTCCCATTTCAAACTTTCCAGGAGCATGGGGTACCGCCCTTGGGTTGACAAAAGATAATAACCTAGGGAAGATGCCCCAGTTTGACATGATCTAAAGAGCTTTGGGGAAATCTAGGGAGATGCCTCAGTTTGACAAGTTGGAAAAAGTTTGGAGAAACGCCTCATGACTGGAAAGGAAGAAATCTGGGGAGATGCCCCAGTTGGACATGATTGAAGGATTATTGGAGAATGGTTATAACAAAAGGAATTCGGGAAGATGTCCCAGTTGAGTCTATTTAGGAAGCGTAGTATCACTGGGGAAGAATTTGGTGGTTCAGGTACTGCCTCTTGATGGAAAGTTTAGGATTCATTGGGGAGAGAGATCCTAAGGAGAGTCATCTTTGGCGAATGATTCCACTGGGGAGGATATTTCAAGAGGCACAGACTTTAGTAATTGAGGATGAGAGTTTGAAGGGGCCTGATGAAAGAGTAAAACATTCAAAGGTGTCAACCTTGGTGTTTTAAGGAAGGAATTTTGAGAAGTGCCAACTCAGGCGATTCAAGGAAGAGATTTGAAGGGCTTGATTGGGGTGTTAGTGCCTGGCATGACTATGTGTGAGATAACCTGCAGAAAAATGGTAAGTAATGCAAAGATAAGTTTCAAAATCGGGTAAGTCCTGTGAAACCGCGACTCTTACGAGAACTCATGGACGAAGTAGAATAAATGAGGCCTATAGCTTGAAAGCGCGTGTCTGGGCAAGTCCCTGCGATGATCACCTATGATGAGGTCGAGTAGCAGGAGCATCTTGTCCCTTGCGACTTTAAATGTTTACCAATCTTCCATTTTACTTTGTTAAAATACATGTTTTTATCAGATCAACCAAATTCATAACACGTATCGAAGAGGGTGAACTTTATTCATGCACGTTAAACAAGTACAGAGAAAGAAAAATAAAGAAGGTAAATGAAATGAATGAGGTCATATAGGTCCAGAATAAATGAAAACGGGGAAGATTCATGGATCATCCAGTGAATCTCTGAGACTGATGAGAGCCTTAACCCCTATCACGACTTCATGTTCACCCTTCGACCTTGCTTTTGGAAAGGTAAGTTCGACAGTGATTCACGTGCAAAAGCTTGGACTCATACTTCTTTGGGCCAGAGGATCATGGCCAGAGGATCATTTGCATTGCCAGAAATTTGACCCTAACTTTTGCCTGAGCCACCTTTTTTGGGTTTTCGACTCACCGGGTCACTCTAACTTTTGCCTAAGCCGCCTTTTCAGGTTTTCAGCTTAGCGAGCATTAATTTTCTTTTCTTCTCTTTTTTCCGTTTTTTTTTGTTTTTTTATATTTTATTTTTTTGTTTTTTTTTTGTTTTTTATTTGTTTTTTTTGTTTTTTTTTTATTTGCTCTGGCATCTCCTCCTTAAGCATAGTATTTTTTCACTGCATCTGTGTTTACAGGCATTAACAAATCCTGGCCATCCATATTAGTGAGTATTAAGGCTCCTCCAGAAAAAGCCTTCTTCACAACATATGGTCCTTCATAATTAGGAGTCCATTTGCCTCGATTGTCCTTTTGAATTGGTAAAATTTTCTTGAGTACAAGGTCTCCTTCTTGAAACTGTTGAGGCCGTACTTTCTTCTCGAATGCTCGTTTCATACGCCTCTGATACAACTGACTGTGACAGAGGGCAGTCAATCGTTTTCCATCAATTAAGTTTAATTGGTCATGTCGAGCTTGAACCCACTCAGCTTCTTCTAATTTTGCATCCATCATTACCCGAAGGGACGGGATTTCTACCTCAAAAGGCAAAACTGCTTCCATTCCATATACGAGGGAGAACGGGGTTGCCCCTGTTGAGGTTCGAACCGAGGTGCGATACCCATGCAGAGCGAAAGGGAGCATCTCGCTCCAATCTCTGTAGGTGACTACCATTTTCTGCACTATCTTCTTGATGTTCTTATTGGCCGCCTCAACCGCCCCATTCATTTTAGGTCGATAAGGAGAGGAATTGTAATGGTGAATCTTGAAGCTTTCGCAGAGTTCCTTCATCATTTTGTTATTCAAATTCGTACCATTGTCAGTAATGATCTGACTTGGTAGGCCATATCGGCATATCAGTTCTCGCTTGATGAATTTGACCACAATACTCCTTGTTACACTGGTATATGATGCTGCTTCTACCCATTTGGTGAAATAGTCGATGGCGACCAAGATGAAACGATGACCGTTTGAAGCTTTTGGCTCAATGGGTCCAATGACATCCATGCCCCACATTGAGAAGGGCCATGGTGCCGTCAAGACATTTAGGGATAACGGGGGTGCATGAATATGGTCAGCGTATATCTGACATTTGTGACATTTTCGGACATACTTGAAGTAATCTGCTTCCATAGTCATCCAGTAATAACCAGCCCTCAAAATCTTTCTAGACATGGCATGTCCATTAGCGTGAGTCCCAAAAGATCCTTCATGAACATCTTTCATGATTTCATTTGCCTCATCAGCATCAACACAACGAAGAAGGATAGAGTCATAGTTTCTTTTGTAAAGCATATCCCTATTTAAGAAGAAACCCATGGCGAGTCGCCTTAGGGTCTTCTTATCATTTTCTATAGCACCCTCGGGGTATTCTTGACTCTGGATATATCTCTTAACATCATAGTACCAAGGTTTCCCATCAGACTCCTTTTCCATCATTTGACAGTATGCAGGCTCACAGTGCTTCTTTACTTCGATGAGAGGCATATCGTAGTCACTACTTACTTTGAACATTGAGGCAAGGGTAGCTAAAGCATCAGCCATTTGATTGTCATCCCGGAGAACGTGATGAAAAGAGATCTCGTCAAACTCCTTGATCATTTCCTTGATGTGATCATAATAAGGAATCAATTTACTGTCCCTAGTCTCCTACTCGCCTTTCAATTGGTGAATAACCAAAGCAGAGTCCCCATAAACTTCTAACAACTTTACTTTTGCATCCAACGCTGCTTGGATTCCTAATGAGCATGCCTCGTATTCAGCAATATTGTTGGTACAGTCAAAACACAATCTGGCGCAGATAGGGATAAATTCCTTATCGGGTGAAATCAAGATAGCCCCAATTCCGTGCCCCAATGCATTAGAAGCTCCGTCGAATCTCAGGGTCCATTTCTCCTTTTGACCACCTTCTTCATTGAATAATGCCATGATATCTTCATCTGGAAAGTTAAATTGCATCGGCTGATAATCATTAATGGGTTGGTGTGCCAAGTAATCAGCCAGGGCACTTCCTCTTATAGCTTTTTGAGTGACATATATTATGTCGTACTCAGTTAACAGCACTTGCCAGCGAGCGATCCTTCCAGTTAGAGCAGGTTTTTCAAAAATGTACTTAACGGGGTCCATCTTAGAAATTAGCCAAGTGGTGTGACTCAACATGTACTGCCTTAGGCGCTTAGCGGCCCATGCTAACGCACAACAAGTCCGCTCTAAAACGGAGTACCTCATTTCACAATCAGTGAACTTCTTGCTCAAGTAGTAGATAGCATGTTCCTTCTTTCCAGTTTCATCGTGTTGTCCCAATACGCAGCCCATGGATTCATTCAATACAGTAAGATACAATATAAGTGGCCTTCCTGGGGCTGGTGGCACCAAAATTGGTGGTTCTTGTAGGTACTGCTTAATCTTTTCGAAAGCTGCTTGACAGTTCTCATCCCATCGCCCTGGTTGATTCTTGCGGAGTAACTTGAAGATGGGTTCACAAGTTGCCGTCAATTGTGAAATAAATCTGGCGATATAATTGAGCCTTCCCAAAAATCCTCGGACCTCTCTTTCTGTACGGGGAGGAGGCATCTCGAGAATCACCTTAACTTTGTCAGGATCAACCTCTATCCCCCTTTCACTTACTATAAATCCTAGCAGCTTGCCCGACCTTGCACCGAAAGTGTACTTGGCGGGGTTTAATCTTAGCTTGAACTTTCTCAAACGTTCAAAAAGCTTCCTTAGATTGCTAATGTGCTCTTCATCTGTTCTAGACTTGGCAATGATGTCATCCACATAGACTTCTATTTCCTTGTACATCATATCATGGAAAAGAGTCACCATTGCTCTCTGATAAGTTGCCCCAGCATTTTTTAACCCAAAGGACATCACCTTATAACAAAATGTACCCCATAGAGTGATAAACGTGGTCTTCTCCATGTCTTCAGGTGCCATCTTAATTTGATTATACCCCGAGAAACCATCCATGAAGGAGAAAATGGAATGCCGGGCTGTATTATCAACCAAAACACCGATCTGTGGTAGGGGAAAATCATCTTTGGGACTAGCCCTATTCAAATCTCGGTAGTCCACACACATCCGTACCTTTCCATCCTTTTTAGGGACAGGGACAATGTTGGCTACCCACTGAGGGTATTTTGCCACAGCTAGAAAGCCAGCATCAAATTGCTTCTTAACCTCCTCTTTGATCTTTAAAAGCATTTCTGGCTTCATTCGGCGTAATTTCTGCTTTATTGGTGGGCATTCAGGTTTCAAGGGTAGTTTATGCTCGACAATGCTAGCATCGAGCCCAGGCATATCTTGATAAGACCAGGCAAAGACATCACAAAATTCCCTTAACAACTTGATTAAATCTTCTCTTTGTTCTCTGTTTAGGGTAGTGCCGATCTTGACTTCCTTCTTATTTTCTTCATTCCCCAAATTAATGACCTCGACTATGTCTAGGTAGGGTTGAATCCCTTCATCCTCTTGCTCTAACAACCTTGTCATTTCAGGCAGTGGTTCACAATCTTCCTCACCTTCCTCATCAGCGTAATCAACTGGGTGATCGAAGTCGGGAAACGGGGTTGCGACCTCACTTTCCTCAAGGGAGTCACTTTCGGATCTGCAATTTAGTGTGATATGGCAAATAAAAAGAAAGAACAAGCGAGTAAAAAGAAGGGCTTAAAACAAGGATAAGGGGTACACGAAGAGTTTTTTTTTTGAATTACGATACGCGTTTATTGATGAAAATGATAAAAACAAGTTTCTTTCGCCTTTATTACATGGAAGGGTCCCAAAGCTTTAGGCAGAGTAGAGGGACGAATAAGTACTTAAAGCATAAACAAATTACTTTGGCAAAACATTCAAAGTCGTGGGGAACTCGATGGCCTCCCAGTTATCAAGCTCTTGGCCTGGTGGACAAGCAATCACAAAATCAACGCTATCACAAGGGTTTTCTTCAATGACAGCGACTTGGTCTGGAGGCATTAGTCCGACACTCTGAAAGCTCTGGTAGAGATCACAGATGGGGACTCTTGCGGTATGAGGATCTCTGCCGGTAAGACGAGCAGCCCTTTTTTCCCTCTTCGCTTCTTCTACCCTTTTTCTATCGGTAGCCGTGGGCCGGTATCCTAACCCAAAACCATTTCTGTTATCAAGCAGGCGTATTGGTTCTATTTCTCCATTCAAAGCACGTCCTAGCCCTCTTCCAGGTTCGTACCCTCCACGTAGCATAATCTTTGCCATCATTAAATATGCACTTGGCATGCAAGCTTTTGCTATTGTGGCTCCTTCCCCCACATAGGTAGCGTTTGCTATCTCTAATGCTTGGAAAGAAGTTTCAAGGGCCTCTTCTGCTGCCTCGATGTAAGGGGTTGACAGAGGTTTGCTGACCAGAAGGTCTTCCTCACCAGAAACAATTATCAGTTTGTTGTCAACTATGAATTTTAATTTTTGGTGCAGGGTAGAAGGCACCACTCCAGCAGAATGGATCCACGGCCTGCCTAACAAACAACTATAGGTAGGAGAGATATCCATGACTTGAAAAAGGACCTGGAACGTGCACGGCCCAACCTGTATGGGCAGCTCAATCTCACCCATAACCTCCCTCCGAGTTCCATCAAAAGCTCGTACTATCGTGGCACTTGGCTTCATAAAAGTCCCATCAAATGGTAATTTGGCCAATGTAGACTTTGGCATGACATTGAGGGACGACCCATTGTCAATAAGTACTTTTGCTAAGATGTAATCTCGGCATTTTACGGAGATATGGAGAGCCTTGTTATGCCCAATCCCCTCTGTTGGTATTTCGTCATTAGTGAAGGTCAAATAGTTATCTGCAACAATGTGCCCTACTATTCCTTGAAACTTATCAACGGGAATGTCATGACTGACATGAGCCTTATTCAGGACCTTCATCAACATCTTCCTATGTGGCTCAGAGTTCATCAGCAATGATAACAAAGAGATTTTTGCAGGAGTATGGGTCAGTTGGTCAAGCACTTGATATTCGCTCTGGCGAATAAACCTTAAGAATTCATGGGCTTCTTCATCAGTCACGGCCCTTTTGATCTCGCCATTGGCCCCTTCTTTGTCCACCTTGGCATTTCTGGTAACCTGATCCCTCTTCGGCTCTGGAGGGGTGTATACTCTTCCACTTCGGGTTATACCTCCTACCCCTACAATATTTGTGACGGACGAAGGAGACGGGTCACCTGTTGCCGGGCTTGTAACGATCACATCTGCGTTGTACTTCCAAGGGACAGCCCGAGAATCTTTGAATGCAAACGGGGTGGGTGCTTGAATAGTGATGGTTGGTTGTACAGAAACAGGAGCTACTTGGGGATTTCTGGTGTAAAAAATTGTCAAGGGCTTAGGGATCCGTGCCCCTGTTTGTTCCTCGATCATGTTGACCTCATCTCCATGGCGTTTACAGACCTGCACAATATAGCTGTCCATAAGGCTTTGAAGGATCTCACAGAAACCTTGATGTTCGGCAGTCTGTTCGCAATCATGTTTCTCACTCCAGGTTCCTTCAATTAACCCCCTTTCAAGCAAAAGGGAATGAACTACCCTCAATGGCATTCTTATATCAGCAACATTCTTAACGCACTCCTCATCATTTTCTAAAGCGTTGACCTCTGAATTTCCATGGTTGGGTAGGGGATTTGTGGCAACATTTGGGCTACCTTCCTTAAAGTTAATCCAGTCGGCTTTGATCAAATCCCTTACTTTATACTTCAAAGCCAGGCAATTTTCTGTGGAATGCCCTGGTGCCCCAGCATGGTAATCATAATGAGCGTTTGGGTCATATCCCCTTGGGTAAGGAGGTTGCAACGGCCTCATAGGGGATGGAGCTACCAGACCTTTCTGAACGAGGATTGGAAAAAGTTCGGTGTATGTTATAGGAATTGGATCGAACTGCACAGGGGAGCGTTCATTGATGGAATTTCTTGTGTTTGGATTATGATTGGGTGGTCGAGTCATTTGTTGTGGGTGATGGTATGGCACGGGTTGTGGTACTGGTGCTCTTACCATGGGTGGACGGAAGTGGGGAGTATAAGCTGTCGGGCTCTGAGTGGTAGCGGCCACATAAGGATTGGGAGCTTGAATCATAGTAGGAAAGAATGGTCTTGGCGAAGGTGTCTTTTGATTAGAAGAGATGGAATTAGTTTCTCCATCCCTTTTCCCAGGCACCAGCCTTCTTGTCATGCTTGCCCCAGATGAGCCCTGAATGATCTTTCCTGTTCGTATTCCGCTTTCCACTCTTTCCCCGATAGTCACAATGTCGGAGAAGTTGGATGAAACACTACCAATCATCTTGCCGTAGAAAGGTGATGGGAGCGTATCAATAAACATCGCGACTATTTCTTTTTCTGACAATGGGGGATCCACTTGTGCCGCTATCTCTCTCCATCGTTGGGCATATTCCTTGAATGTTTCACTGTCCTTTTTCATCATGTTTTGTAAATGAACCCTGTTGGGTGCCATATCCATGTTATACTTGTATTGTCTAAGGAAGGCATCTGCCAGGTCCTTCCAACAACGGATATGGTTCCGATCAAGGTGAGCATACCATGTAAGAGCGGCCCCTGCTAGACTATCCTGGAAGCAATGGATCAAGAGTTAGTCATTAGAAGAATAAGACGCCATCTTTCGACAGTACATCGTGAGATGGTTCTTTGGACAAGTCATTCCCCGATACTTATCAAAGTCTGGCATCTTGAATTTGGGTGGGAGGACAACATCTGTGACTAAACATAGCTCTGAAGCATCTATTAGTCCAAAACCTCCAGAGCCTTCCATCATCCTCAAACGCTCTTCTAAGATTTCTATCTTTTCCTTTCGAGGAGCTGCGACCATACGGGTTGCATCTTGGAAATTGGTCCCATCGGGGGTTCCATATCCATATGGATAACCGAGTGGCTGGTTGAACTGAGGCAAAGCATGGGACTGGTTTGTTAGGCTTATATTTGGTGAAGGGCCTTGGGGTTGGGCCATAGTCTGTGCAATATAACTCGGTTGAGTCACCTGGGCTCGTGTATTTTGGGCTTGTGTGTTGTAGGTCAGCTGGGTCATCGGGGCTTGTATATTCTGAGTTTGGTGAATTTGTGGGTCATGGGATTGCGTGTTTTGGGCTTGGTAAATTTGTGGGTCAGGGGCTTGTGTGTTTTGGGTTTGGTGGAGTGATGGTATATTTGGCTGGGTAGGGTATGAAGTGTGAGGATTCATGGCTTGCTGGTCATGGGCGTCTTGGTTAGCGAGCGGGGGATAGTATCCTGGTGGAAGGCCATAAAGTGGAAAAGGTACTGGGTTGCCGTCAGGGCCGACAAATGTATGCTGTGCATAAGACTGGCCGTAAGGTGACTGGGTCTCAATGACAGGGTTAGATCTTCCAACATGAATGGTGACAGGGGGTGTCATTGTGTTTGGTACTTGGGTTCTTGCTGGGTCGGAACCAAGGGGGAGTGGTACAGTGGCAGGCTGCTGTTGATTGTTCTCAATACCTGCAGAGGAAACCCCTTCTGTGATTCTCTTTTCCAGAAGCTTGGTCAATTCGGCTACTTGTTCTTTCAGCTGATTGAACTCGTTTCTGAAATCTTCATCCCTGATTTCTGCTTCAGCCATGAGTCTCGTTTGGAGTCTAGTCGAATAAGGATGTTTACCCGTAATGTCTATTGTAAGTGAAAACACGAAATTGTTAAAAAAGAAAGCATTAAATAAAAATGGTAAACGAAAAATAAACAGTATGGTGCACAAAGTTATCGCGGAACTCGGCCATTAACCTCCAACCATTCCTCAGAACGTCACATTCAAGAGTAATAAGTATGTGATAAATGGAAATTAACATGAGATGGTTGTGGAGACAAAAGAATCCTTCTTTCTGAATTTCAAAGTACATTACTGCTGCCAATTTTTATGCAAGAAAAGTAAATCAGCCATTCCTAGCTCGGGCAATCATGTCCCTCATTTTACAAATCCTTTCCTTACAGTAATCAAGGAAGTTTACAATTTCTTTTGGGGTACTAAGAAGGTTAACCATCCCCTCAGCTTGCTTAAGTAGGAGTGGGAGGTCTTCGAGGACTCCATTAGCCAAATGTGCCAAGTGGGCGAAGCGATTCATCCATGAATGAATAACTTCATCTTGTTGTGTTATTTCAGCTTTCAAAACATGGATAGCTTCACGACATTCTTGCTCAGTATCCATCGCGTGCTGTCGCTCGCCGTTTATCTCTCGCTGGCAAGCTTCTACCACCTCATTAAGCTGATGCTCTAATTGACCAACTTGCAATTGTAGGAGCTCTTTTTGTACCAAGGAAATTTGCTCATTCTCTTTGGCTTTTTCCAACATATCCCTCAAGAGTTGCTTGTCAGCCAACATAGTATCCCTTTGCTTGATCTTCATCCTCAGTTGAGTATTAGCTGTTCGGAGGCATTGACTTTGCTTCCTCAGGTAATCTCTTTCAACTTTCCGCTTCTTTCCAATCTCTTTGATGGTTCGCTTACTTTCTGAGTTCTCCCTTTTTTGAAGGGCACATTCTTGTTGAGATTTTAGCAAGTCTTCCTCCAGCTTCTTATTTTTTACAATTAACTCTTCTATCTTGGCTTTCAAGGCTTCCTCTTCAAGAGTAGGTGAGGGAACAGGTATTCTTGTCGGGAGATAGGAGGGACTTTTGAAAGGCAGCTTAACAATGGAAACTCTATTCAGGATCCATCGGTAGTATTCGTCCTTCACGGCATGGCTTCGAGCTCCTAGTTCCTTTCCTTGCCTATGGACCATCTTCCACGCATTTGCTATATCCCGAATAGTAGAGGTACAATCTCCTTTTGAGTAGCGAAGGATAAAAGGAATGACTGATTCTTCATCAGGTGGCCCAAGCAATGGATAAGCTAACTGCCGTTTGGCTATGACAGGGTTGTAGTTAATGCATCCTTGTGTGCCCATAAGAGGAACATTCGGGTAGCTTCCACAATGATGAATAATGGTGTCAACCTTCAACCATTGTGGATACCACCTTACTTTGTCAGCTGTGAGCCCCGTCAAGTGATTGGCCCATTCACGCCCGTTTTTTGTTACTAACTGGCATAATTTCAAATCAGAAATAGGACATTCAACTTTGCCGACTTGGTGGAAAACATGTGACGTGAGCCACACATACAAAGCTGGTAGACAACAAATGATTCTTTTTCCACCTTGTGTAGAACAGAAGTCCATGGTGTAATATATATTTGCCAAGATAGTAGTGACGGGATTTTCAGACTTGAATTTACGGGCAAGGAAAATGCCAATGGCATCATAATCTATGTAATTATCAATGTTGGGGAACAAGATAACACCATAAATGGTTAAAGCCAAAGTATCCATGAAGGCTTCCCAATCTCCCTTCTCTGCCAGCAAATGCATGTGCCTCTCAAAATATTCCCGATCAAACCCCAGGACTTGATTTCTATTTAGCTACTTACTTCTTAAGACTTCCGAATTAATCCTTAGGATATCAGCAATGGTAAGAACATTCGCATGGCGTCCAAGGTGGCGGTAAGGCATTTGTCCCTCTAGTGGCATACCCAGAATCTGTTCGAACTCCTCAACAGACGGAGCTAATTGAAAGTCTTGGAAAGTGAAACAACGAAGAGGTGAGTCATAAAACTGAATCAAAGCAGTAATTGCTTCGACTTGTACTTCCACTTCTAGCAACTTTAGGATCCTCCCATATCTCCTTGAAAAAAACATTTTCTGATTCATATCCAATTTCTTGCCTAATGCTTGCAGACTGGTTGTATCGACCTTCCTAGCCTTGACATGCAGTAATTTTTTCAACTCAGGTATATTTGTACCACAACTATCCGATCTCATGTTAATTTCCATACTTTCACTCAGAGGTGCTGGCTAAGCTCTTGATAGCTTCCTGCGAGAACATGAAAATGAGAAAATCAGTCACTAGTACTGACATGTTGTGCAAATCGATACTCCCCTAGTAACTTTGAAAATATTTTTGTATTCAGGGAAGTTTCGATTTGACAAAACTTATGACAAATCAAAGGTCATGTGAGCTACGGATTTTCTGATCATTGTCAATAAAAAATTTGATTTTTTTTTTATTTTTTTTACCCCTTTTTTGATTCAAAACTTCCGTAACTCAAATCCCAAAGACTTGTGCACAAAGAGAAAGAACTATTTGCCCCTTAAAGAATCACTAGTTAAAAGTATGTCATTTTTTTGAAAAAAAGTAATTCACTAAACGGGCAAGTAATCCTCTATTTTGGATTAGAAGGAAAAGTGAGAATGAGAAAAGGTAGAAGTAAAGTTTGCCCCTTTGTGCCTTAAGGTGGGTTTTTCTGGAGGTCTCCTAATGGTTCTAAGGTTCATCTATCAGTGATACCTCGCATTAGGTGGCTTGTTCTAAAACTTCTAAAGGTCACTAGAGCCAAGATCCTATTCATGATATTGATCACAAATAGTAAAAAGTATACTAAGTGTGAGCACCATGAATAAGTCGAACTCTAGTTGAGATTCTCACGGTAACCAGACAGGAAGTACATCCCAAATGGCTCCGCTATCAACCTCCCCTAATCTTAAGTTTTATTTGGGCCCGGGTATAGGGTCCCACTCAAAAGTGTGTGCAAATTGTGAGTGTAGTGTGTGAAAGAGGCATTCAATACCCGTACCTTACTCACCCTGCACATAGAACGAACACAGAGCAACAAAATAAAGTCGACTACCCTAGGGTTCAATGATCACACAGATATTTACAGAACATAAATAATTGAATACAAACAAAATAGAAACTAAACATTGACAAGGGAATAAAATAAAGGAAGAAGTTAAATAATTAATATGCAAATTAAAACATGCGCTATCAAATTGACTGGCTTGACTCTCTAAGTCCCCAGCGGAGTCGCCATCTGTCGCGACCGGGATCGCGGCGGCGCGGCCGACCCTCGAAACGGTTTTAAATAATAAACAGGGAGTCGCCACCAATATTTTTTTTAGGATAAAATAGTGGAAAAACCTTTTGTTAAAGCACCGGTTATAAAAATGAGATTCCATGATTCGGGAGTCTGATTACAGGTGAGGAAGGTATCAGCACCTCACAACTGTCCGTTATAAAAAACGGTTACCTCAATTTGATAGCGCGCATTATAATTAACCCAATAAATATTTTAACTTCTTCATAAGAAGAAAAATGTACGGAACGACAAAATAAACAAAAAAATAAACAAAGATCAACACAAAATATTTACATGAGATTAACAGGACGTCTCGTCCAAATTAATCTCGCTCCGCCTTTTTAAAGAGATAAAAAAAATGAGATTAACAGGACGTCTCGTCCAAATTAACCTCGCTCCTCCTTTTTAAAGAAATATTTTAAAAAATGAAATTAACAGGACGTCTCGTCCAAATTAACCTCGCTCGTCCTTTTTAAAGAAATATTTTAAAAAATGAGATTAACAGGACGTCTCGTCCAAATTAACCTCGCTCCTCCTTTTTTCTTTAAAGAGATATTCAAAAATATGAGATTAACAGGACGTCTCGTCCAAATTAATCTCGCTCCTCCTTTTTGATAGCAAGACAAAAAGAAAACTCTAAAAATTAAATAAAGAAAGGTGGGCCCGATAGGAACTGTTTCCCGCTCCTACATATTCTCGAGCTTTCGAGAAATCAGGGTCACGTAGTTCTATAAAAAAAAATCTTTTTTGACTCGGAACATGATGATGGAAGTTATTGAGATGAGGAACTCATACAAAACGAAGTTCTTCGCACGTGTACGAATCCTAAGGAGATTGTGTAGACGGAAGTATTTCCGTGCGACACTGTTAAAAAATGGAAATTTTTAGGCTAGAAAATAAAACATGTGCAAAACTTATTACTTATTATTTATTATTATTTTATTATATTTTTTTATTATTTATTTTTTTATTTTTTAGGGGTAAAGGGTAAGTATTGACAATATAAGCTATACTACACAGAAAACCATAATCAACAGGCAGAAATTTGGCAGGAAAATAAATGATGAAAACAAGGGAAATAAGGAACAGAAAGGAACCGGTGTGGAGGGCTATGAGCCGGTGTTGTAGTTGGATGTTGGAAACAGTGGCGGTGTTGTAGCGGTGCTGGAATTGAAATCTATGGCAAACGCGCTGAGCCGGAAATGAAGAACCAAAAGAAAAAGAAGAACAGAGAAGGCAACCAATGAAGAAGGAATTTTTTCTTGAATCCAGAATCCTCCTCGTGCCCCTTCACTTGCTTCCTATTTATAGGAGTCCAAATGCAAAGCCATTGCCATAAACAATTAGAATTGGAGGGTGCACTCATCAATTAACAAATCATGGTGCTCCATTATCAGTTTTGAGTGCTCCATTATGATGCTTCAGTGCTCCATTATGATCCTTAGTGCATTGCCCACCATCCAGAAGCTTGAAAAACGTGTTTCTGGGCCAATAATTCACTCATGAATCGATTCAATGGTGAAATGAATCGATTCATGCGTTCCAAATGCAATTCTGGGCTAAAATTAAACGTGTGAATCGATTCAATTGATGGAAGAATCGATTCAACCCCTTTGAAACCCGAAAGAATCGATTCAAATGCTGATGAATCGATTCAAAGGCTGATGAATCGATTCAAACCTCAAAAAATTCACATCCTGGGTGCTTTTAATTCGTGTGAATCGATTCAAGAGGGCTATGAATCGATTCAAACCACTTGAAATTGATTTTTTGGGGCTGTTTCACGCATGAATCGATTCATGCATGTGTTGAATCGATTCATGATGCTGTTTGGTACTTTTTCATTCTCCTTTTTACGCATTACAAACTTGTTCGCGTATTTGAGGGCTGATGCGTGCCAAATTTGAAAAAGAGTCCAACATGAAAGTTGTAGATCTTTCTCTTAGCTTTAATTTGATATATGGCACAAAAATGTCCATCAAGAAACGAGGGAGATATGGCCCATCTACGAAAACTGCTCCAGAGTGTGACGGAAATACATTTGCAAGCAAAATAAATTCACTGGGCAAAATGGGTGGAGAATTAGCTTTTGTGGCCTTCATGAAGTTTGTATATCTCTTTGATTTGGAGCCATAGAAAAAAGAATGGGGTCATTTCAGTATCATATGAGGGAGATATGAATTTTTTCTTAAAGATGTGCAGAGCAGTCATGAAACTGGAGCAAGTCTAGGAAGATTATTAAAACTGTACCAATTGGTAAGGATTCAGCCTTCAAGGTCTTCATAAAAGTCGTAGACAATTTTGTTACGAAAATTTAGAGACCGGGTTTGCACAAATCAAAGATCGTATGAAGGAGTTATGAATTTTCAAATGAACCATGCGCATGAAAGAGTGCTCAAAAGATGGAACTGTACCAATTGGCCGGACAAAAAGAGGTGTTCACACTTAGTATTAAATTGAGGAATTAAATGCAATTACATGTAGGATTATTAAAAATATGGTTTAATTATTGAAATAATGAGTTGGAAAGATATTTATATGTGAATCATTAGGAGGTACTGGTATATTGAAATGGTAGAATGTGATTCTATTAGAATTATAGAAATGGCCTTGAGTTGAATTTGGGGAATGTGAAATTGTGATAGAAATAATTGATTGAATTGAATTATATTCCAAGTATTGGTATCTGGAGTATATAGTGAGTTGTGGATTTAGTGGATAGAAATGTGGTGTAATGGAATAAATGAATTGATGGTTGATTTTGTTGAATATATGAATTGGATAGCCAAAATTAAAATATGTAATGATTGAATAGAAATACTAACTGGAATATGTATTTGTGTTGAAAATCATAGGGATGGTAATTATGCAATGAAACATGAATTGATTGGAATGATTATCTAGGAAAGTTGAAAGAAAATGCATGTCAATTTGTATGGGATTTGTGAGTTGGATGGATTGATTAAGATTGTATAATAAGTTTCTAATGATTAAGATGAATGTGTGATAGTTTAAATGGTTGAAATTGGTAAAATTTATATTTTATATTATTATAAGTCTGTTTATGCATGAAGTAACCAATTACCATACTAGTGGTAATCGATTACTAAATCCTTGTTTGTCTAATAATCAATTACTCCAGTACGGTAACTGATTACTTAGAACCTAAAAGTCAATTACTTGACTTGATTGCTTGAAATGAGATTTTATGCTCCTATAATTGATTATACTATACTTGATAATCAATTACCCTGTCTTATATTGCATGAAAATACTTTTTCAACCATAGTAAAAGATATTGGTGATATGTTGATATAAGATGAGAATAATATTCAGGTTAGATTGGGGTAAATATCTCTAGTAGATTGTAAATAACTATGTGATTGTAGAAATTATTAGATTAAGATTCAAAATACGAGATAATGATAACTAATGAATCATGCATCATATGCACAAAGGACACATATTGGGATGTAGAGGTTCCTTGATTGTCGTATCGATTAGGGGACGACTCTATTACGAGCAAAGACCCTACAATATGAAACTTATGGTTTCTTGTACGCTTTAGACAAGATGCTCTAGAACTAGCCTGCAACAATATGTCTATCCGAGTCACAATGTTTAGCAATGTTGCAAGAGGGCATTTAGTTTGATATCAGTAAAAAGATTTGTGTTATGAGAATCTACACTACAGTGAATGCCTACCATTAGATTTGATCCATCATACCATCATTGACTAAATCAGAAGATTATTTGAATGAATCAATGTTACTTTGTATATGCATAACATTGCATCTTCCTTGTGTTTGAATCTAAATGAATTTGTGTCATAACTATGTGCTCGAGTGATTTTTATTTATTTTGTACTCATTCTATTCATAATCTTACTCTTCCAAACTTGTGACCTAGTGAATGTGAAACAGGACAATACATGGTGATTAGTTGGAAGTGTGGCTAATAATGCAAGGGAGCAATTTGATGTATATACTTATATGTTAGTGTGTGTATATGATTGTATATGATATTTAGGTAGCATAGTTTGACCAGTGATAATTTATCTTTTGGTCTCTAAGTAATATAGACTTTGGTTAAATTAACATATCGATGTACTGAATTGATAATTAGTATCATATATGTTGATAGGCATGCGAGACCTTAATGGCGAGGTTTAACATAATGTAGCGTTATCTTACTAGTGATACACAAACGAGTTAGAATTGATTTAAGATAGTTAACATATGCTTACATGTGACCTAAACTAGGTTATGAATCTTAGGTTAATTGTGAGAAAAGAAAAATCTTACTCTAATCTTCGTTGCCCCGAAACAATTACCTTGTCATTCAGGATCTTAGTTTAGAGATTCACATACGATGTACGAATTAAAAATTTAAATAACATTAATTACTTCCTCATATTCTTTTTATTAGTTTTTAAAGAAAAAACACACATCATATGAAATACAATAAATATTGTTAATTTCTTTTTGTGTGTATATTAAATGCTTTTATATATTTAGATTATTTAATTTGTTAAATTTTATTTAAAGTAAAAGGTTGAATACTATTTTTAATAAGGGATGCATGTTTAAATATATTTATTTGGTATCTCTTTTAGTATACTTTCCTTCTTCATTTATTAAATATTAATTTATTACATGACATCTTTTCGTGATATTATTAAATACAATTTGCCCACAATTTACTATGGTGGATCTTATATGGACAACAATTTTTTACTTATTATTTAACAATAAAAAGTGTATGTGATTGAAATTATTAAAAATATTTTCACTATAATTATTTAACGAAAAAATTTGTTACGTGATTAGTTAAATATCACCATTGAAATATAATAAAATATATATTAAATGTTTTTATTTTAACAATTTGAAGTTATTAATTTACACTTTATATTCTCTTAATATATAAAAACATTGAATTTTAATTATTTCAAAATCTCAAAAAATTTATAATTTTTTTTCACTGAAATATTTAATTTGAATTACATTAAATCTTTAGCTACATATAAATTGATAAAATTTATTATGTAAGATTAAAATTCTCACGAATTAAACTTAATAAAAATGATATTTTACTTCTATATATATTTATCGCATATATATATATATATATACATATTTAATTAGATTATTTAATTTGTTAAGTTTAAATTATATATAATATAATTTAAAATTTTCATTCAATTTAATTCTTTTTAATAGCATTATAGTTTATATATTTCGACCAAACTTACATTTGTATAAGATAATACTCTTGGGTAAAATTTAATTATGTTTTCAAGAGTTTAAATCTTAAAGTAAATTTGAATTTTTTTTATCTAATTATTTTATATTAGTACAAATTTTAATGTCTTAATTCTTCGAGAAGATTTAAAATAATAAATTAAAAGTATCATATAAATAAAAAGAAAAGTATTTTACGTTAAACACATAATTTAGGCATTTTTATTCAAATATTAAAAATTTAAAACATTTTAAAAATTTATAATAAAAAATGAATAAATAACATTTGATTATTTCTTGAATTACCGCCGGATACTTTTTGTGTTTTTTGGGTCAATAAATAGTGTTCGTTAGAACAAAATATTGGTAACGAAGGTGAAAATAAGAAGGCTTTAGAGAAACAAAATAATAAGAATAATAAAAAATAGGCGCAGAGAGAAAAGGAGTGGGAAGAGAGCAAGAAGGGGTTTTCGCTTTTTGGTTTCGAAGCAACCCAGTAAGAAGTTGGTTCTTTCTCGTTGTTGGCGCGGCGGAACCCTAGCTACGCCGGTTAGGGTGCGAGAGCGACTGGTATAGATACATAAATACGATGAGCGGCAAGGGCGGTGGTGGCCACAACAATGGCGGCGGAAAGGCCTTGTCGGCCACGATTCCCGCGTCGTCGAGAAAGATGGTTCAAAGTTTGAAGGAGATTGTGTCCAATTTCCCCGACCACGAGATCTACGCCATGCTTAAGGACTGTAACATGGACCCTAACGAAGCTGTCAGTCGCCTCCTCTCCCAAGGTTCCTTTCTCTCTCTCTTTTTCTCTTGTTTTCCGTTTGTCGTGTTTAGGGTTACGTTGTTGTTACTTTGCTTGGTCTCTCGGTAAACTCAATGGAAACGAGATAAACGACTAAGCGAGTGTAATTTACGTGTTGTTGTTAACTGTGGATTGTGATTTTGTAGTGAGGGGTGATGCTATTATTAGTGGTGCTGTTACATCGAATATGCATAAGTTAGATAGAACTTGGATTTGAGTTGTTTCTAATGTTAGGTTTGTTAAATTGTGTAGATCCTTTTCATGAGGTGAAGAGCAAGCGAGAAAAGAAAAAAGAGGTACACATTTTGTGGTTCATTACATATTCTGTTTATTCTTCTCCTAGTGTGTTCTGCTGCTGTGTTTGTATCTTTTGTGTTCCTAGGTTCATAAGTTGACATTTGATGAATCTATGTGCTAATGTTGTATTTGGATGTGATTGTTCCCATCCTTGTTTTTGTTTTTGATAGTTTGTTTGTCTATCCCTTTTGTTACCTGCTCTTGCCCTTGTTGATTCAGAGTAAGGATCCAACAGATTCCAGGTCTCGTGGGAGTGGGGCAAATAATACATCTAGTCGTGGTGGTGGCAGTCGGGTTGGCACAGATCGTCATGGTGGACGTGGTGGCACCAACCAATACAGCAGCAATGGTATGCAGATGATGAGTGTTTGAACTGTTATCATTTGAGTCTTATTGCTCTGGACTTTTCAAAACTTATTATTGTTGTCAGTACTATTGAGTTCTTCCCTGTTTTTGGAGGCCAGATTCTGGTCTGCAGGGGAAACCTGTATACAAGAAGGAAAATGGAGCACTGGCTTATGGTGGTTATACACCCTCTGCGTCTAGTGTGCTGGAAAATAACGTGAACAGGAGACTGCCATCGCACAGGTTTATTTTCCTTCATACATTACACTCAAATTATTTGATTGGAGTGGAAAAAGATGTATCAAGAGAAACGGGTTTCTTGTGGTTATGTTATAATACATTTGCAAATTTGGTTTAATTATAAGATGAAAACCAAGCCTACCAATGACCACCCACAGTGGTAAAATACAAATTTGAAAAGTAGGCTGTCTCTAGGCATCCAACTCGTGCAATCTGTTTTCATTTTATGTTCCATTTATATATTTCTCAAATATCTAAGGTGGAGTTCCCACTTCTCATACCTCTCATTCATGTTTAAATTTTGCAGTGATTCTGGGGTTACTGAAAGAACATTTGCATTAGGCATTGGTGATGGACTATCTTCATCATCACAGCATAGTGGATTACAATCTGCATGGGTGGGGAACGCAGGTCAAATATCAATGGCTGACATTGTCAGAATGGGTAGGCCACAGGCCAAGGCATCCATGCATAACTCTTCCATCCAGAGCGGTAATCATCAGAATATTATGATGCCTCCACCAGCATCAGATTACAATCTGCATTCATTGCAAGGTCATGTTTCCAATGTTTCAGAGTCAAATTCTAATCAAGGCCATGCTGTTAGCCACAATGTTCCTCCGAATGATGAATGGCCTTGTATTGAAAACCAACATGATGCTAGAGTATATGCAAGTGTTGATACACACACAAATTCTGAGTACTATGTGAACTCATCAAGCTTTACTGAAGCTGATTGGAAGCAGACTACTCACTTAGATGAGCATGGAGCTGAAGATGGTTCTGTTGAGAATGCAGCCAGTGTTGAATCAGCTTCTGTATCTGATAAAAGTACATCATCAGAAGATAACGCTGGAGGTACATCTTTTTTTTTATATGGTATTCATATACATAAATTCCTACAGACCCCGGACATCTTTTGATAATAATGTTGATGGTGATTAGGATGATTTTCACTCACTGTTCATAATTTTATCTTAGAGACATGTGCCTGTGTACATTTGTAAGTGTTAATTTCTAACTTTCAGCTGAAGATGACATTTCACCTGTGGCTGCAAACTTAGAGCGGCTTAATGTACAAAGAGATGATCAGGGGACAGAGCCAGAAGACGACAATCCTTCTGTAGTAATCCCAAATCATCTGCAATTCCATAGTCCAGAATGCTTGAATCTGAGTTTTGGAAGTTTTGGATCTGGAATCCCCCTTTCTGGGTCTGGGCCATATACATCTAGGCCTTTGAAAAGTAACTTGGAAGATACATCTGGAACAACAGAAGTTTCAAATTTGACAATTGGAAACTCAGATGCTAGGTTTGTTGCCTATATACTTGAGTACTTCATTCCAAATTTGCAATATGATGATGAGCATCTTTCCTTATATATGTATCTTGCAGAAATCCCGACTATTATGGGGATGAGCATCTTGCTACTACTACCTCAGACGGGAATTTAGTTCATGAAACTGGTGTGAGTGCTGGGACTTATGAACATACTTCTATTTCACAACAAGAGGCTCTAAAACAGGAGCAATCTGTAACTGCTCAAGAAAATCAATATTCATTTCCATCAACTTCTCATGGGTTTACATATGAAAATTCCCAACAATCAGAGGTCATGTATCCTCATTCACAGACCAGTTCGCAGATGCAGAATCTTCCTCCCTTCCCTAGTGTGATGGTAATGCATTTTTTATGTCTTGGTTCATATTGTGAATCTTCAGTGAATTAGAGTTAATTCAGAATGATTTACTGCCTGTTAATTTTAGATTTTCATGAAGGGAAACGTAGAAAATTGAAAATGTTGTGTTCTGAGGCAATTATTTTTGAAGGAACATTTGTTCCTTGACTTCCTTCAGCAAAGCAGTTGATTGCAAGGTTGTGGACTGCTAAAAAAAAAGAAGCCTAATTATATGTCTTTTAAGTGTAAAATTTAGGGATGTCCAGTTTTGTATAGTTAACCAACTATTCTACTCCTATCTGAGATCAACAAAGTTGATTAACCCTGTAAGGATTAAGGAATGGACTAATGCTGTCTTTAAGTGTAAAAGTTTAGGGATGTCCCGTTTTGTGCATTTGTCCATTCCTTAATCCTTACAGGGTTAATCAACTTTGTTGATCTCAGATAGGAGTAGAATAGTTGGTTAACTATACAAAATAAATAAAATTTTGCAAAATCAAATTTAAGCTTTCTATATTGTTCAATAAATAGTAGTGGAGGAAAAACAAGAAACCATTAAAAAGGTACAAAAATTAAATGACCATTCTGAACACTAATTTTTTGGCTTAAATAGGTTTTAGTCCCTATCCCTATAAATACACTCATTTTTTGTTTTTGTCCCTACAATTTTTTTTGTTGATCTTGGTCCCTATAAATTAAGATGTGTTGAGAATAGCCTCAATTCTCATTAATTGATGATTGGTGATGTGTCATGCATTTAGACATGCCCACATTAACAATTATCATGAGGTGGCAAGTGATGTGTCATGAATTTTATAGGGACAAAAATCAACAATTTTTTAGGGACTAAAAACATATTTAAGCCCCTTTTTGAGGGAACACATGGTGACATTTAGTATGACAGTTTTTGTTGTTGTATTCAATGAGGGAATTGGGATCTTGCTATACAAACGCCTTCTCTTGGACATCCCAGTCTTGCAGGGAAATATGCAATTTTGTATTCTTCTCTGGTGCTTTACTTAAAGAACTTGTTTGAAACCTTGCTATGATATAGTTAGTTTTTTCCCCATGAAGCTATTATCATGCATACTATAGTATCTTCTGTTTCTTTATTGTAGTGATAACAGCTGATATTGATTTAGTTTCTGCATTGTACCTTGTAATTCTATCAAGCAATCCTGTTATATACATCTTTATTCTTAATTTTACTGTTAATTTAGCAGGCCTATACGAATTCTTTGCCCAATGCTCTGTTGCCTTCGACAGTTCAAACAGCTAGAGAGGATATCTCATACTCACCTTTCCCTGCAACACAATCAATGGCTGCAAAATATAGTAACATTACTTCAATTGGTGGTTCTACCATATCTATGTCAGAGGTATGCTTCTGCTCTGCCTATTCAAGTTTTGCTATTTACAGAATATTTGGAGATGTTGATATGTTTAAATGAAACATTATGGTTTGTTTGAAGTTTAGATATTTTAGCCTAAAATGCATAATGGAATCAAGACTTCTGGTTTATATATTACAATCACATTGAAGTGCTGCAGTGTGTTCCAAGACATTGTTTTTAACATAATATTCATTAAGATTTATCACAAATTTTGTTCTGGTTATTATATTAATGGATGAATGTTTATATAACACATCAACTGTAAACTTGACTACTTTGTACATGAGTAAAAGCTGACATACATCCTGTGATATCTCAAATCAGAAGATGAATGTGTTAGTACTCAGCATTACTTGTCAAATCAGTTGATTTGATGTTGGAGGTATTTGGTACATGGAATCTTTTATACTCTGGGAAGTTACTTTCTCAAAAATGAGATTTCAAGGAACAAAATTTCTAACGAGGTCTTAGAAGTTTGTTTGGTTATCACTTAACTGTCCCAGTAATATGTTTATTCTCACCAGGATTTTGTTCCTATGTAATTTTCTTTTAGATTTCTGTGGGAAATTTTCTATATCAAATTTTTGTAGGAAGTTTTACTCTACACGGGTATGTAAAAATATTCTGTGTACCAAATGCCCCTCAGGAGAAATGTTTGTAGAGCTGGCCATGGGTATATTCTGGATTACATATTTAGCATTGTTTAGTAGTTATTACATTTACATCTGCAAGATTAATTGTTGCATGTGCATCCTGAAATTGTTACAAGTAGGAAGATAAAAAATTAGGGAATTCAGTTATTTGATAAACATTCTTGTCAATGTGCAGGCTCTAAGAGCTAACAGTATGTCTACACCTCAACCTAACGTACAAAGCCTGCCTGGTGCAAATGTTGCCACTGGACCGGCACTTCCTCAACACATGCCTGTGCACCCCTACTCCCAACCTACTCTTCCTCTTGGACATTTTGCTAATATGATTAGCTATCCATTCTTGCCTCAGAGCTATACCTATATGCCGCCATCAGCTTTTCAGCAGACTTTTACTGGAAATAGCACATACCACCAATCTCTGGCAGCAGTGCTTCCACAGTATAAAAATAGTGTTTCTGTCAGCAGCTTACCTTCTACTGCTATTCCATCTGGATATGGCTTTGGCAGTTCAACAAGCATTCCTGGAGGAAATTTTTCTTTGAATCCGCCTTCTGCTCCTACTGGGACAACCATGGGATATGATGATATTCTTAACTCCCAGTTTAAGGACAACAATCATATGATTTCACTGCAGCAGGTACGGAGATTGAAAAATTATTTACATTTGACAGCTTTTATTTTTCCTGTTACAGCAATTTGAAGTTGTAAAATCTGGGACCACCATGATGATTCTATTTCAAGTTGAAGTGACCTGTTGAGCTATTTCATTTATGCTTGTTAAGAACCACGATCATTTTAAATGCTTGTTAAAAAATGTTCCAAGATGTAGTTCATTTTGTTGGAGTAAGTAACTTCAAATTGTTGATTTTTGGGAGGTAGGGGCAAGGAAGGAGTATAACAAGAATCCTGTTTACTTTTTTCAATGTAGCTTATATTTAAAGCTGAAATGGGGTTTGTGTTTTCTGCCAGAATGAAAATTCTCCAATGTGGATTCAAGGCCCTGGCTCTCGAACGATGTCTACAGTCCCTCCCAACAACTACTATAATTTACAGGGACAGAATCAGCAACCAAGTGGATTTCGTCAAAGGCAGCAGCAGCAGCAGCCTTCACAGCATTTTGGAGCCCCTGGGTATCCAAATTTCTACCAATCTCAGGCCAGCATGTCTCTGGAACATCAGCAACAAAATCCTCGAGAAGTGTCCCTCGGTGGTTCACAAAGCCAACCATCGAAGCAGTCCCAACAAATATGGCAAAACAGCTACTAATCCTATTCACCTCCCGGTTTTTCAGGGTCTTGATGTGAGTTTGAGAGTGGCTGAACAGAGGCATTGCGGTCTAGTAACTTAATGTATCATTGTTTGGTCTGTAGAGACCATGAGTCCATTGCCACTAGGTTGTATCTTACATGATTATGTTCGTCATGTTTAACGTAGGTACTAAGTGTGCTAATTTGGTTTACTCGGTACACTTTTTTTCTTTTCTAATATTGTCCTCTGGTTATAGTGGAAAATCTCTTTTGGATAATGTTCTCATTTGTTAACCGATTGTCACTCGTTTTGTGATATATACACTGGACAGTTGGCCTTTAACAACCAAGCACTATTACATTAATTAGTTTAAGTATCTATTTGTGGCTCAAGTATACGGAACTAGCGACAATTTGTGATGCTCCTTCACCGATGCGACTTTCTAAAGTTGCAATACTTATATTTTATGAGTTATATTAACTCGTTTGGTAATCTTAGGTAGATTGTACTTGTTCTAGTGAGTTTACAACCATAAAAGGGTTATCTCTCTACAAGATTTTGAAAGGGTGAGATAGCCATTTTTCTGATTAGACATTGAAAGTTGTAAACATGTAAGAGGTTGCCATATATAAAGGGTTTATTTCTTTAAGTTTATTTTAAGATATAAGTATTTTTTTAATTAAAAAAATATTTATTTTAAATTTTGATGTTTTTGTTTAAAGTTTTAAAAATAAGTAGAAACTGAAAAATAAGTTGATTTCTGTTTATTTTAAAAAACGATTGTAATATAATTATTAAAAAAGTATTTATAAAAAATGTTTTTTTTAAAATTACTTAAAAATAAAAACAAACGGATTTAAAATATTAAATTTGGATCGAGCCATTGGTTAAATTCTAGATAGGATATATATCATTGATTTTAGTCATTTTTTTTTTGTTATCTATTAGTTCAACTGTAGTTTAATATTTAGTTTAATCCTAATTTACCTGAATCAATATTTTTATTGGTGACCGATTTTGGTTTAGAAACATGAAAGAATTGTAACTTGGACAATGAATGGCAAAAGCATTGTAATTGTAATGGAAAACAAAGGTAAGAAGATTTACCATTGGTTCGATTGGCGCGGGTTGAGAAACCAAGACTCTTGGATCTGTAGATTCGTAGGCTACGTTGGAATCTCAAGTCTCCACTTTGAACGTTCAGCCATACCGTGGTCTTGCTGCCTTGCCAAAGTTGATCCTGGAATGCGAGAAAATGACAGGCTCCTTAACATCTCTGTAAAGTTTAGGTCGTATTAGGTTTATGTTAATTTGTCAAATGAATTAGACTTAAATTTTTTAAAATGTTACTTCACATCTTTTAAAAAATAAAAAAAGTTAATACTATTATCTAATGTCATTGATTTTATTTACAATTTTCTTTTTAATGTCATTCATTGAAACTTGTTAAAAGCATACCGGTAAAAACAAGACTATACTGACCTAATTAGGGTACTAGTCCAGACAAGTAGAAAAATTAGAAGATTTTAGAACTGGTAAAGAACCGGCCAAAACTAGTAAACTCGTTTGGAAATCGAAATTAAACCAGTCAAATTTTAAAAATTATTTTTTCTCTTTCTCTATTTCTTTAAATATATTATAAAATATTTTTAAAATAAATTAAAGCTCATATATAATATTTATATATTTATTAATTATTATGATTTTTATCAATAAAATATATAATATGATCTATAGTTAAATTAATTTTTATATGATTTATCGTTAAAATGTCATGAATTATATTATATTATATTAAAAAAATATTTTATCATCATCCAATTGACCGTGGTTCAATTGTGGTTGACCGCGGTAAAACTAATGGATAATGAACTAATGTATTTATTGATTCGATCATCGGTTAATGTTTAAAACATTTGTTAATAGAATTTTAGTCTCTTTTTATTTGAAATTAAAATGTGTATTAAATAAAAAAATTCAAGAATACTTCTATATTTAATAAATTAAAGTTGGTTAAATTTATTTATATTTTAAGATAAAAATATATTTTTTTATTATTTATATTCAAAGAGAAAAAATCATAAACTATAAACCAGAACTACAAATTATAAATTCATCCTGTCAACCTAACATTTCTCAGCTATCATAACCATACATAAAATCATTACTCAATAAATCCGTTACACACACAAGAAAGGAGGGAGATATTGATTATTTTTAATAATAGAAGAATAGAAATGGACACTAATGTTGTTAACTTTTAAATTGTATACAAAATAACTCCTGGGAAATCTTTTAAATATTAGCCAGATAACGAAGTTGTAAATGAAAGAGTAGATTCTTGACTTGAGGTTGTAAAGAGTTAATTAAACTATAGTGATTAATGAAAGCGTGGAATCTGAAAGATATTTAAGTAAAGCATGAATAGCGAGTGTGTGGCGCACGTCATTGTCTTCGATTGTGAGTGATTATGCGCGCGCACAGTGTGCTTTTTCTCTTATATTCTGTTCCCTCCGCTACTTTCGATTTTCGATAGAGTCATCCACTCGCTTCTGGTAATTTCCTATTCTTTCTCTAAATTCCATTCTATTAAATTTGTTGCTGTTGAATCTTCAATCTCCTTCAGCGCTTCTGTAAATGTATTTATGTAAACGATTGTGGAGACACGTGATCAATGCGATAGTGTTCAGAATCAAATGCAATTTACGACGCTTTCTGTGCTGAAATCTAACTTCAAACATTATCTGATCCCTAATATGCTTCTTCTCGTTACACTCTTAATCGTAAGGAACACGGGAAACTGATTGGTTAGGTTTAGAGCATTGCCGTAAAATTTTCTTACATAATCTCATACCTTAATTTGTGATTAGTCAGGGAAACACTACAGCAGTGTAATTTTCAGTTTAGGAGTGGCTTTTCCCATGAAGGTCTTGCTTAAAACCTCCATGCTGGCGTAGAGAAAAGCAGAGAATGAGTGATACAGAGGATCAATCACATTCCTTGGGAACAAAGAAGAAACCGGATAGCCATAGAAGTCATCATCATGGTAGAGATCCCAATCCTGGAAATGACCTTTGGACAGATGGACTTATTTGTGCTTTTGAATTTGTTCGAGGAGAAACCAGATCAGTTAAAACGAGGTCGTCATCGGGTAGAGTTCATGTTAATGGTCGATGTTCGAAGATGCCTGTTCCTTCAGATTGTTTGAAGGAGGCTTCTTCCATGAGACAAGATAAGGAGAAATTGTCACATCCTTTGTCTGTGAATGTCCTGAGGGACATTTCTCTTGCTGCCTCTGACAATGACCGGGAGAGCCAGGTCCTTCTGGCTGGCCAATCTAGGAAGTATGAGGGACAGGGTAGCCATTGGGTACCAATTGGATGGGAAAGGATTTCAGAACTTGTCCAGGAAGTTCAGGTTGATGCTGTCTGGTCTTCTCATCAATTTGAATTTGACGATTCTGAAGATGATTTTACTGTAGCAGATCTGGCAGCTCCCTATTGGGAGCGTCCAACTGGGCCTATATGGTGGTGCCATGTTTCTGCCGGTCACCCCACTGTTGAATCTTGGCTCAGCAATGCTCAATGGCTGCATCCTGCTGTTAGTTTAGCTTTGAGAGATGAAAATAGACTTATCAGTGAGCGGATGAAACACCTTCTCTATGAGGTATGTTGTATTTTCAGCATTTATACTTGCTAGTCTTAACAAATTCAATCATTTGGAAATCTACATTTGGATCTAAGTTTCCTAAAATGCATTTACATGCACCACATCAAGCATACATATGAGGCTGTCTATATACAATAAAATTGAAATTGAATTTTTTTAATTGTATTATGCTTTTGTTGATGGCTTTAATACTCATAATACATGGTGGCTTGTGGATGCTTTGTCAAGCAATCACTCAGATAAGTAAGTGAGGTGTTGGATTTGGTCTTACATTCCTTAGTTTGCTGGTCTTAATAAGAATACAGCTGAAGATATGGAATTCAATTCAACACATTTAGATTTTGGGTTTCTAGGGGTAAACTAAGTGTTAAAAGAAAACAGGTGGAAATCTGGATTTCTAATTGATGGGTTTTAGTACAAAGTATAGTAGTAAGAATCTTAGGGTCGTGACTAGGTGAATTTTTGAGGAGTTTGCCAAGAAAATAAGATCTGTGTAAGCTTTGTAAATCAAACAATAAACTTAGTTCTTTGGGTCACACCTTGAGCTTGATTGTGTCAGTGTTACACAACCAGAAGATAGCACATAAAACTAGTTGTTTGTGTCTCAGAAAGGATTACAGCAATTGAAATAGACCTCCAATGACTTGTTCCACACACACAAAAAAACTCCAATGACTTACCCTGCAGTGACTTTTCCCCAGAAACCAGTCTTACTCAAAAACCAGTCTAATCTAAATTACTGATTTGAATTTACTCTTATTTGTAGGTCCCAGTTAGAGTTGCTGGAGGGCTGCTATTTGAGCTCTTGGGACAATCAGCAGGTGATCCTCTTGTTGAAGAAGACGACATTCCAATTGTACTTAGATCTTGGCAAGCACAAAACTTCCTAGTAACTGTAATGCATATAAAAGGATCAGTGTCGAGGATAAATGTTCTGGGCATAACAGAAGTTCAGGTTGTTCTTGTGCTCTGGCCTCTAGTCACACATTAATATTCTTTATAGAAAATTGTAATTCATTCAGTGCTCTGCTATGATAGGAGCTTCTTTCTGCTGGAGGGTATAATGTGCCAAAAACTGTACATGAAGTTATAGCACAGCTTGCTTGCCGTCTCTCACGGTGGGATGATAGGTAATAACAACAGTTTCTTTCATATTTGATGTGGGGAATAATTCATTTGGTCACATATGAAACATTATAGGTGTGGATCTCTTGTCTCATTATGTGTTTCTGTTCTTCAGTATACACCTGTTAATTAAGTTTTTCTGTATTTACTTTGCTGGAGATTAAACTGACCTTTTTTCTCATGATTTGGAAAATATATATACACACTAAATATCATATTTGGCATCATATCGTGTTTGCATTTCTCCTTTGTAAATAATTTCTAGCATGTATGCCTTAAGTACATACAGATAAGCGAAACTTAGTTACAATGATTAATTTCTTCTGAATTTAATGCAATGGTTTCCTAGAATTTTGGATGATCCAAATTTCATTTGATGTGTACAAGTATATCTTTTATTTATCAATAGGTAATAGGTAATGATCAGTCGTAGAAAGAAGACACCCTTGGAAGGAAAATTCTCTCCTTAGATCTCTATTGTAATTCGATAAATGCTGGGGAAGTATTCAGTCTCTTTTCCTTTTTGTTTTTCCCATCTCTTCAACTCAATCTGTTTCTGGGCTCCTAAAAGTGTGTTTATATGTCTTGGCAGCGTTGAATTACTCTCACTGTCACACACCCAAAACTGAATCTTTATTTATTTTGAGTTGTTTGGACTGGAACTCAGGATTTTCATATTCTAGCTCTGGAAAAGAAAATTCAGTCAAAATTAGATCAAGTTTTGTTTATAATTATATAAATTAAGATGTGTGAGGGTGAGTTAAGCTTGTAAATATTAAAATATTACATGTTCTGAAGGTGGACCTATCAAGCATATAAAAAACAATTGACTTGGTTTCTGGTAAATGGAAGTAATATTTTGTGTTGTCTATCACTTCTATTTCTGTTATCCACAACAGAGGAAAATATGAATTGTCAGGTTAGATTTTGTTGAGTTCTGTTGTTAATTTGTAACTCTGTATACTCTGGAGTTATTTACTTCTGTATCTCTTGATTGTATAGGCATACTGGTTCCTTAGGAATGTTCCTTAGTTGAGTAGCTTGCAAAGATGGACAATATACCTCATGCTTGAATTGATCTTCTAGTGCACTTATTTCCAACTGTATTTGATATAAACTTAAAGACAGGTTTCTTCGGTTTAACATTTTTTTTAGATTTTCAGGTTATTCCGTAAATCTATATTTGGGGCAGCAGATGAGATTGAATTGAAGTTTATGAACAGGTTCTTAAATGTACAATGTGTGAATTCAAGGCATTCTATTTTTGTAAATTGTCCTGCACTAAATTTGACAGTTTTCCCTTTAACTAGGAGAAACCATGAAGATTTGAATCTTTTTATTATAATTTTAAATCAAGAAATCAGGAAGTTATCAACACAGGTATGTACATTCTTGCTAATCAGAAAATATATGTTTAAATGACTTACTGATTTTATGATTGGATAGATATGCATTTTCATATGAATGTTTTCATTCTGTAAAGAGGACAAAATAAGGGTTGAGATTTTCAAATGGTTGGATGGTTGCAAGTTACAGGTTGATCTTTCCATTGCAGGTTAAATAGCGCACTTCATCTAAAATTGCATTTCATATTATAGAGTAAACTAGACAACACAAGGGTATATTTATACTATTCAGTTTTTTTCATTTACAATGATAATTACAAGTAATTTGAGACGGGCTATGAACCAAAAAAGCTTGAGAGTAGTTTGAGACTTGTCTTGTTAATTTTATTTTTCAATTAAGCTGAACTCAAACCTGATACTGATAGAATCTTTAGGTTCTAAATTTAACCCAAAAGTTTGAGAACTGGGTTCGAGCCAAATTTGAGATAGAAAAAATGGTTCATGTGGAACTCAAGTTTAGTATCGTGTGGAAGTGGAATCATTTCTTATGTCAACCTGAACTAAACTCTAAATCTTTCCGAGCTTGTGTCGACTTATCTATAAACTTCATGTAAAAATGTAAAACAATTAATGTTATACAAATATAGCATGTCTTTAATAGACGCCTATCTTGAGTCACAGTCTTCCAACTAGAATACTTGTGATATTATTACAATTTCTCTCACACGAGGCTTTATTGCATTTCCTTTCCTGTAGCTGGATTCGAAAGTCAATGAGTTAAGGGATGCTACTTGACAGCTTAAGCTTATAAGACTTTTGGTTGTCAACAATGTCGATAGAATTTGTTTGTTTGTTTTCTCCTTCAAACATGGAAAGATACATTTTAATCATAATAACATTCCATATCCTATTTATTTGCGTAATTTTAATCTCTCACTCTGTTCTGAAAAGCACAAGCAATCCAAAGTGAGTTAAATTCTCCACCTTAGGTTAATTTTTAGTAGTTTCAATAACAATTCATTCTGGCCAAATGCATTGCAGGTTATCAGAGTGAAGTGGTCACTCCATGCAAGAGATGAGATTGTCTTTGAGCTTCTCCAACATCTGAAAGGAAATGGAGCAAGAAGCTTGTTAGAGGGAATAAAAAAGAGCACAAGAGAAATGATTGAGGAGCAAGAAGCAGTTCGCGGACGCTTGTTTACCATCCAAGATGTTATGCAGAGCACTGTTCGAGCTTGGTTGCAGGTATTGAAACCCCAGAACTTTCATTTTGAACTTTTTTATGCTCAGATAGTAGCTAGAACAGTTTTATATTTGCTCACCTGGATTAACATGCCAGTTGTCTTGCATCTCTTGTATTATCAGGATAGAAGCCTTCGGGTGACTCATAATTTAGCTGTATTTGGTGGTTGTGGTGTTGTCCTCACCATCATTACTGGGTTATTTGGGATCAACGTTGATGGAATACCAGGAGCAGAAAATACACCATATGCATTTGGTGTCTTTACTGCCATTATTGTCTTTTTAGGAGTAGTGCTGATTATAGTTGGCCTGATTTACCTTGGGCTGAAAAACCCCATTCCTGAGGAACAGGTTGAAGTTAGGAAGCTTGAACTGCAAGAACTGGTGAAGATGTTTCAGCATGAAGCTGAGACTCATGCCCAAGTCCGAAAAAATAACATCTTACCTCCTACAGCTGGTGATGCTTTCCGTAGTGATCCAGACTATTTTGTCATTCAATAGAGAAGAGATAGTATGATTGTCCAAGTAACGGGTTGTTGTTGCAAGTATGAAGTTAAAAGCATGAATTGATAAAAGCATTGTTTTTATTTCCGAGCTTTGGTCAAAATGGGAGAATCCGCAACGGTGGCTGGATGGCTACTTCTGGACATTCACTTAAGATCTCAAACTATGTACAATTTCTTAACTAAATAAATAGAAGCTCTGTATTTTAGATATTTAGAAACAATTTTGTCCTTTGATTTAATACTTTCAGAACTACAGTTTTTTTTTGGTATGAATTGAGTATTTTACGTCTCATTTGCTAGCCTAGTTATGCCAATCAAGAGTGAAAAACGTGATACTAGCGGGACTCCCTTTCTAATTCTACTGCAGTTTAAACGGGATTAATAGTTTTTTGCTACCTTCATTTTTAACAGAGGAAAAATACATCACAGTAAAGTAACGCTTTTAGTTTAATTCAAGCTCAATATCAGGATTGAATATTTCGTTCTCAATAACTTTCGTGAGCTTTCTCGTTCAGTATTAGAAGTTACGACTGTACAAGACTGATATTCCGTGAGGCTTTTGTTTTTTGGAAATTCTCTGAAACGGCAAATAGCCTTCGTATTTTGAATAATAGCAGAATCTCTGATTTTCAATTGAGCGCTTTTGAATTTTGAAACTACCTGCTAGAGGGTGTATAAAAATTTGGGATTAGTATGTAACCATAAATTGATTCTTATGGCATTCAGTCTATACGCTATATGCTACCATCCTGAAATTTAATAGGTGACTAAATAAATATCACAAGAAATGTAGTGCCTGTATTCGCATGTCAAAATTAACTTTCATAGCGTAAGTAACATCATCCAGGTTCGATTGTTCAAGAAAGCAAGCAATGAGACGTTTCTAGGAAAAGCCAAAAAGATCCGTTTCCTCCGTTGCTAAATGCCATTGGGATCATTTAAGAAGGGACCTTGTAAGATGTTCCCTGGCTGTGGCCAATGCCTGACTAATTGTCTGCAATGGAAAGAAATAAAGTTATTCCTCGAATAATAATTTTAATTTTAATTTTCCTTTCCGGTATTAAAGTAATGTAATATACCTGTTCAGATAAAGGAGCTCCAGAGTCTATGCTATTACTTGCAACTTTCCCAGCTATAACATTCGGATCAGTTTCAAGAATGATACTGTACAAAATATCAAGACATGAAACTTTAGTGAGATTGGGATGGAGTCAAAACAATGGTAAGGGAGAGAGACAAGAGTTAGACAAGGAAATAAGGGAATGACTGAATGAAAGAAGATACACACAAAAGAGGAAAGGTCAGAGGCATATGCCTTTTAAAATTTCAAGACAAATGTGATTTATCACAATGGTAGCCGCAAGACTCATTAACAATGGGTGTACTGCGCAATTAAGGAGTAACAACACAATTAAGTTGTTCCTCTTAAGATAGAGCAAAAACATGGTACACATTTATCCAAACTTCCAAAGAAACACGCATTTAACCTAGCGCTTCATCCAAAACTTTTGTTATGATCTAAATGACATCTTTTCATTCAAGAACATCGGCAAACAATGAGATCACAGGTTGAAACCAACCAGGGGCATGGGGTTCGCTTAATAAAGAGAAGAATATTATTCAAATTCTACTCTAGCTGATGATATTGAATAAGACTCATGAAAGTGATCTATGTCAAATTTCACTGATCACACTAAATAAGGCTGATGGGACACGATTACTCTAGTCTAGAGCTAATGTAAGCTTTGCTTATTTCTTGAGCCTTTGAATGTTTTTACAACACAAAAGTATCATGAACTTAGAAGGCTCCGAACTTTGTACAAGTTCCTCCAAGCAGAATTACGGCTTAAATGTCTTTTTTTATGACAATAAAATTCCAATTCCAATCATTCAATTGCAGAAAAGAATTTATCTCTAATATATCAAATATCAAATAGCTCCTACAATTTGTAGTTTTGGAAGAAGATGGAAGATCCAGAAGAGTTTTAAAGAAGCTAACAAACAAATGACTGAAGATATGTTTCATATAAATCGCATAGAGCATACCCGCCATCAACAATTTCATCAATGCAAAGTAGAATGAGATCCAAGTTCTCAAGTGCTTCCCTCTTGTCCACATTGCCTCTAGAGGGGAAAGGGGAGAAGACAGTAACATCACCAAGGACCAACATATCAGTAGCAATAGATTGATAATACTGATGAATATGACATGAAAAATAGTTAAGCACGAGACAACAACCTGAGCAGGAGCCCCACAGAATCAAAAAATGCCTGCAAAACTGTGGCTATGATAAGCTCGTTTTCATTATCACCACCGGTAACAAAGAAGTGAAGATCTTGGACAAACTTGTAAACAACAATGTTATTCTCAAACATTGCTATTTCCGCTGTCAATCCAATGATAAAAATGAGGTCAATATGATTACAAATTTAAGTCATAAACTGATCAACAATTAGCAAATCAATCCCAACATGGACAGATTTTGACCAAACATGAACATGATCCTTCATGATGCATTATGATATGGTCATTCCCCATATCACACAAAGGACCTCTCAAGAGGAAAGTACACACCTTCTGTGCGGGCATTGGTTTTCTGAGTCTTCGTGAACACAATTTTCTCAAAAGTTTCCTTTGCAGCATTCGTCGGCCATTCATCCGTGAAATATTTGACCGCCACACGTTTCCCATCAGAATCCAACAGAAAGATGTTCTTTACAGAAGGGCATGCCTCCTAAGAAAAAACACAGGGTACGAGATCAGAACATTCCTTCATTAAAACTATCTCATGTTTCACAGTAATGTACAGGATCAGAACACTCCATAATTAAAGGTACCACTACCTCATGTTTCAAACTTTCACAGTGATTAAATTTGTTTCAATTAAGGTGTAAAACCCATCAATGTTTCATGAGAAAAAAAACCCTAAAATCATGTTCTCCGAGTCTCAGAATAAGCAAGACAAATAACATAACAAATCAACAAATCCCAATTACAACCTAAAATCCTATGGGTTCAGATCAGATGGATGGTAGAAAGTGGCATGGTTCAGCAATAAATCAGAAATCCCACAAAGGGAACAAATAAATAGTTCAACGAACATGATTATATGTTAAACTAAATTATACTCGAAACGAAGAGTAACACATGCATTCACATTAGATCATAGATTAGGTATGATGGGTGAATCTGATCTGAATAATAAGCAGAGAAATAATTATGCAAAACGGGATCTGGATTTGTGAGAAGTGATAGAGATTAGAAATGGGTAACGAAAAAGGAGTGAAATTGAAGTCCAGAGAGGAAAGAGAGACTTACTGGTGACATGGTCGGAGAAGGAGACGCCTATTCTCACCCGAAATTTTCAACCCCTGTCAACTGAACTACTCTCCTTTTTTCCTCTCTCACTTTTGTTGTACTCGAGACAAGAGTTAGATCAAATATTTTGAGCATTTTTAATACAATTTAAAGGTACAAATTAAGTAAAATTATTATTGTATTATGAATATTAAAATAAAGGTGGATGTCCACCTTAGGCTATAAAAGGGCTCATAACCCTTCATAATATTTTACAAGAGTGAAAGGAATTCATACACAATTTTCATACTTCAACTCTCATCTATGCTCTCTTCCATTCTTCTTTCTCCATAATTTAGTTTATTTTATAACATGTTATCAGCACGAGGTTCTGACCAACTAGTCAAGACTATAAGAGAGGTAATATATGATTATTATTATTATTATTCTTTATGATTTTAATTTATATTATTTATATTTTATAAAAGTTCCTGAAGAACTTATATTCTAAACATCCCAGAAGGATGTATAAGATTACATCTATATTATATAAAATAAAAAAAATATAGGTTCCTGAAGAACTTATTCATAAACATCCCTGTAGGATGTATAAAATTAATAGTCAAATAATTTAGAATTCTTGAAGAATTCTTAAAAAATGTTTATTGATAGTTCCTGAAGAACTATATCAATTTATATATATATATATATATATATATATATATATATATATATTATATCTTTATGTGCATTTTATTATAGCTTTATGTTAATAATTTATTGCTTTATGTTTTATATGCTATACTTCACACGTGAATTGGCTCCTGTAACCAATTGCTCCAATTGCTGATTGTTTTCCAATTGCTAATTGCTTTATGTTTTATATTATAATCATGTGAATGTTTTATATATTGCATTATGTATTCACGTGAAGCACACATAGTGAAGCAATCAGGCGCACTAAAGCTATAAACTATTATATATTAAAATGATTTAAAATGCTATATAAGCTATATGCTATGCAAATTAGGCGTAGTGAAGCCATCAGACCATCAATAATTATAAAGCAAAAATCACTAGCTATAACATAGTAAAAAAAATCATTTTATATGATTGTTTTGTTTTATAACATATAATTATTTTATATTACCTAATTTCTTTTCCATGTAGTGTAACTTTTGCTAACGGGAAATATTTATCTCAATTGTTATACACACATCCTTTACATTTTTTTAAAAAAAGAAACTATTTTATTTGCTCCAGCAGTATCCTTTTAACATTGATAATATGCATGATTACTACCTAACCAATAGCGAATGTTATTTTAATATTACCTTTTAACATTGCTAATGTGCATCCATTCATTAATGTTATTAAAGCTCGCATTGCTACCTTTGTTTTATATTATTAAATTATTAAAACATGATCTGATTTCAATTGTCATGTTCCATTCCTACTGTAACTTCACGCGGATAGGTTCTGTAGCATGACTTTTATTAAATGTTTCTATTAATTCATTTTAACAAAGTTGAATGCATACTATTACCTCATGATAAGAGTTAATATAATATATTTTATAATTTTTATTATAAAAGAGATAATAATAGAGATATTCATTGATAAGGAATCGAACCCAGGATTTATAACATGATAAGTTATCATCCTACCACTAGACCACTAATATTTGAATAATATTTTATGAAAATTTTAAATTTTATTACCGGATCATTTATTGAAATTTATAAGTTAAGTTATTCTATTTTTTTTAACAAAAATAAAAAATAATATATATATATATATATATATATATATATTTATAATCATCATTGACTTGTTATGATTACCATCATAATAATTATAGTTAATATATTTATTGAAGTATTATCTAACTTATTTATAATTTCTTGTATAGAAATAAATATGTCAAATATTACCAACCTTGAGTTTGTGGCTCTTGACATATCTGGAAAAAACTATCTATCATGGACATTGGATGCTGAAATCCATTTAGAGCTAAAGGTCTCGGAGACACCACTGAAAATGGAAATCAGGCATCTAGTCAAAATAAAGCTAAAGCCATGATTTTCTTACGTCACCATATCCATGAAGGGTTAAAAAATGAATATTTAACAGTTAAAGACTCTCTCGTTTTATGGAATAATCTAAAAGAGCGATACAACCATCAAAAGGATATAATTCTTCCGAAAGCCCGATATGAATGGATGCATTTGCGCTTTTAAAATTTTAAAACTGTAAATGAATATAATTCTGCGCTATTTAGAATTACTTCAAAATTGGAGTTATGTGGAGAAAAGATCACTGAAAGTGATATGTTAGAAAAGACATTCTCTACTTTTCATGCATCTAATATGCTCCTACAGCAACAATATCGCCAAAAGGGCTTTACCAAATACTCAGAATTGATTACTTGTCTCCTTGTGGCTGAGTAAAATAATGAATTGCTTATGTAAAATCATGAATCCCGTCCAACTGGAACTGCTCCATTCCCAGAAGTGAATGTAGCAACACACGATCATAATACTCATGGTCGTGGTCGTGGTCGTGGCCGTAGCCGCGGTCGTGGACGAGGTAATGCTCGGGGACATGGTATTGGTCGTGGATATGGTTATGGCCGTGGTCATGGTCGAAATGATAAGAGATCATCATTCACATGGAAAAATAAAGAACATATGAAAAAAGGGACAGATGCTCAAAATAGCGAACAAACTAAAAACGTCTGCTATCGTTGTGGTAGCAAGGGACACTAGTCTCGAGTTTATCACACACCAAAGCATCTCGTAGATCTATACCAAAAATCCCTTAAAAATAAAGGGAAAATAATAGAGACAAATTTTACTGGTATAGATGATGATTTCTCTGATTTTAGTGTTGATGATTTTCTTACTCTTCCTGAAGAAGAAATTGACCACTCAGTTGGAGAAGGGAGTGCCCCTAAATAAATTATTTTAATATTTTATGTAATTTGTTTTGTTGTAAATTTTGTCTTTATCAATAAAATTTTGTTAAATATTATTCTTAATTATATTTTTACTCATGATTTATTTTATTTATTTAATGAAGAATGAATGCTCATGTGAATGACAAAGATATATGTCTCGCAGACAGTGCAACAACTCATACCATTCTCAAGAATGAGAAATATTTTTACCATATAGTAAAACAAGAAGCCAATGTTAATACTATATCTGATAGTATAAATATAATTGAAGGCTCCGGTAGAGCCAGTATTTTGTTACCTGGAGGAACAAAATTGCACATTGAAAGTGCATTATATTCTAAGAAGTCTCAAAGAAATTTGTTGAGTTTTAAGGATATCCGCAGAAATGGATATCATATTGAGACCATAAATGAAGGAAAAAATGAATATCTTTACATCAAAAAGTTAATTTCTGATAAGAAATGTATATTGGAAAAATTACCTTCATTTTCCTCTGGTTTGTACTATACTTATATTAGTACAGTTGAAACAAATGTTATTGTAAACCAGAAGTTTACAAATAAGAATGACTTTGTTATCTAGCATGAATGATTAGGCCATCCTAGATCAATTATGATACGAAAAATAGTTGAGAATTCAAGTGGTCATTGTTTGTCCAACAGACAAATTATGCAAACTAAGAATTTTTTATGTGCTGCTTGTTCTCAAGGAAAATTGATCATTCGGCCATCACCAATGAAAATTGGGAATGAATCACTCATATTTTTAGAGCGTATACAAGGTGATATTTGTGGACCAATACACCCTTCATGTGGACCATTTAGATATTTTTATGGTTTTAATTGATGCATCAACTAGATGGTCACATGTTTGCTTATTATCAACTCACAACCAGGCGTTTGCGAGATTACTAGCTCAATTAATTCGTTTAAGAGCTCATTTTCCTGATTATCCAATTAAGAAAATACGCCTTGATAACACTGGTGAATTTACATCTTAATCATTTAATGATTATTGTATGTCCATTGGAATTGATGTTGAACATCCTGTAGCACATGTTCATACATAAAATGGACTTGCTGAATCATTGATTAAACGTTTAAAATTGATAGCAAGACTATTGTTAATGAGATCAAAACTTCCAATTTCAACTTGGGGACATGCAATCTTGCATGCGGCAGCACTTATTCGCATCAGGCCAATAAGTAATCATGAATATTCCCCTCTACAATTGGTTCATGGTAAAGAACTAAATATTTCCCATCTAAGAATCTTTGGAAGTACGGTATATGTTCCTATCTCTCCTCTACAATGCACTAAGATGGGACCTCAAAGAAGGTTGGGAATATATGTTGGATATGAAAGTCCATCAATAATAAAATATCTTGAACCTTTAACAGGTGATTTATTTACAGCTCGTTTTGTTGATTGTCATTTTGATGAATCTGTTTTCCCACCATTAGGGGGAGAAAATAAACAGTTGGATAAAAGGATCAGTTGGAATGAGATATCTCTCTCACATCTTGATCCTCGAACAAAGCAATCTGAACTAGAAGTTCAGAAAATAATTAGTTTGCAAAATTTTGCAAACTAATTACCTAATGCATTTGTTGATCCAAAAAGAGTGACTAAGTCACACATACCAGCTGTTAATACTCCAATAAAGATTGATATCCCTGAAGGACAATCTAAATTTGCAAATGAGTCTGAAGCCAAAATAAAACGTGGTAGAACTGTTGGTTCTAAAGATAAAAATCCTCGGAAAAGAAAAGTAAATAAAGAGGATGGTCGAATTGAGGATATAAAGACTCCAGTAGAGTCTCCTGACATAATCAAAGTTTCAAATCCAGAAGAAACTAAGGTACCTGAAATTGATACAAACAAAGAGATCTCGATAAATTATATCATGGATGGTATACAATGGAATCGACCTGAAGTCGATGTTGATGAAATTTTTACATTCAAAGTAGCTCTTGATATTATAAATGATGATAAAAATCATAAGCCAAAATCTGTTAAAGAATGTTCACAGAGAAATGATTGGCCAAAGTGGAAAGATGCAATGCAAGAAGAGTTAAACTCACTTGCAAAACGTAAAGTTTTTGGGCCTGTAGTCCAAACACCCAAAGGTGTAAAACCAGTTGGGTACAAATGGGTCTTTACGAGAAAAAGAAATGAAAATGGAGAAATTGTGTGATACGAAGCAAGACTTGTTGCACAAGGATTCTCACAAAGACCTGGTATTGATTTCGAAGAAACATATTCACCAGTGATGGATGCCACTACTTTTCGATACTTGATAAGTTTGGCAATCCGTGAAAGGCTTGACTTACGCTTTATGGATGTTGTTGCAGCATATTTATATGGATCACTTAAAAATGACATATATATGAAACTCCCTGAAGGATTTAATTTTTCTGAAGCATACAAGATAAATCCTCGAGAAAATTATTCAATTAAATTGAATAAATCTCTTTACGGACTGAAACAATCTGGACGTATGTGGTATAATTGTCTCAGTGAATATTTATTGAAAGAAGGGTATAAAAATGACCCAATTTGTCCATGTGTTTTTATGAAAAGATTGGGAAAAGAGTTTGTTATAATTGTAATTTATGTAGATGATTTAAACATTATCGGAACTCCTGAAGAGCTCTCAAAGGCTGTAAATTGCTTAAAAAAGGAATTCGAGATGAAAGACTTGGGAAAAACAAAGTTTTGTCTCAGATTACAATTAGAATATTTAAAGGAAGGAATCTTAATGCACCAGAAGACTTATACTGAAAAGGTGCTAAAGCGATTCTATATGGATAAATCACACCCATTGAGTAGTCCAATGGTTGTAAGGTCACTCTAAGTAAGCAAAGATCCTTTTCGACCTCAAGAGAAAAATGAAGAACTACTTAGTCCTTAAGTACCATATCTCAGTGCAATTGGTGCACTGATGTATCTTGCTAGTCATACACGACCTGATATATCATTTGCTGTCAATTTGTTAGCAAGACATAGGTCTTTACCCACAAAAGGCATTGGAATGAGATTAAACACATATTTTGATACCTTAGAGGTACAATGGACATGGGTTTATTTTTCCCATATGTATCTAAGGCAAACCTAATTGGTTATACAGATACAGGGTATTTGTATGATCCTCATAATGGTCGATCACAAATAGGATATTTGTTCACATGTGGTGGTACAGCAATTTCATGGAGATTCATAAAGCAAACGATTACAGCAACATCATCTAATCATGCTGAAATTCTAGCATTACATGAAGCAAGTCGAGAATGTGTTTGGTTGGGATCCATGATTCAACATATTCAAGAAGCTTATGGCTTGCATGTTGGAAAATTACCACCAACAATCTTATGTGAGGACAATACAGCTTGTATCTCCCAGTTAAAGGAAGGTTATATTAAAGGAGATAAGACAAAACATATTTCATTAAAATTTTTCTTTACTCGTGATCTTATAAAGAATATATAAATGTCCAGCAAGTCCGATCATGTGAGAATCTAGCAGATATCTTCACAAAATCCTTACCCACCAAAATCTTTGAGCAACTAGTACAGAAGATTGGTCTTCGATGCTTACATAAGTGTTCTGATGAGGGGGAGAATTAAATAATTGTACATTTAAATTATTTATTTTGTAAAGAATGTTGTACTATTTTTCCTTCACTAGGTTTTTATCCCACTGGGTTTTTCCTAGTAAGGTTTTAACGAGGCACATTCTAAAATATGGACATCCAAGGGGGAGTATTATGAATATTAAAATAAAGGTGGATGTCCACCTTAGGCTATAAAAGGGCTCATAACCCTTCATAATATTTTGCAAGAGTGAAAGGAATTCATACACAATTTCCATACTTCAACTCTCATCTATGCTCTCTTCTATTCTTCTTTCTCCATAATTTAGTTTATTTTATAACAGATTGCAATATGTATAATTATTTCGTCTATTTTTTAAAATTGCCAAATAATCAATGTCAGAGTTTGAGTGATAGACTGATTAACATACCTCAAGCTGTAGTAAATAAGTGATATTTATAAGAATTGAGTGTGTTGTATTTGGTGTCATTGACAGGAAAAACTAACTAATACACAGTTATTTTTGACACACATACAAGTTTTTTGACCGGTATGCCTCAACATGTGCGCAACCTTTACCTGATATCAAATCATTCTAATCCTGGAATTAGGGACTGTGTAACATCCTATTTTTAATAATAGTTTCATTTTGTAAAATATGAGGTATAGAAGGTCTATAAGTGTTAATCAATGAATAAAAAACTCTATGGATGGTATATAATACTCCAAAAAATTTTATTTTTGGGTATAATTATAGGATTTACATAGACCTTTAATGATAAGATTCATTTTTCGAGTGAACATGCCTTAGAAAGGACTGTCCGAGTGAAAAAGGCACCCTGTTCCGAGTGAAGAATGAAAATTCCGAGTGACAAAGAAGAATTCCGAGTGAAAAAGGAAAATTCTGACTGACTAAGAGAAATTCCGAGTGAAGGTTGTGTTTTTCGAGTGGAACATGGCCGAGAGTGATACTACCGAGTGGAATCTTGGTATCAGAGACGATTGGAGTGAAGTGTGTGAAAATTCCGAGTCAAAACACCCTTGAATAACTTGTTCCGAGTCAAACCATACCGAATGCTACCTTTTCCGAGTGACAATTTCTCTCATTACAGTATTCCGAGTGAAGAGACTCAGTCAGGGATATAACCAATGCAATCCGAGTAAGTTAGTCCAAGTCAAACCTTCCCAGTGAGGAAGGGGATAGAATTCCGAGTAGGATATATATGAGGTTTAGAGCCATTGAGTGAGGCTAAATATGTAGCCTTTCCGAGTGAATAGGCTTGGATGATCCCAAGTAAGATATACTCGAGTGGGAAATAATACCGAGTGCAAATGATGTGTGTAGGAATGGATTTGGATATTCCCGAGTGGAAATCCGAGGGAAGATTTGTTGTAATGGATTAGATTGGAAAATTTCTAAGTATATGATGATAATCCGAGTGGATTGGGTTAGAACAAGTCCGAGTTGGACTTAGCGTAATGGTTTCCCCGAGTGAATAAAATGAGGTATACCGAGTGGTATTTGATTAGTGATAAACCGAGTGAAGAAGTTTATGGATTCCGAGTAAGAAAACCCTTATTACCGAGTAGATCTTACGTGTGACTTTCCTGAGTGGAAGTATGGAACTGAGTAAACTTCCAAGGGAAGGAAAGTGTATTCTCTGAGTGAGAAATATAAGTCTATGCCGAGTGATGAATGTGAAGTACATTCCCGATTGTGTTGAAGTTAAATACACCGAGTAGTATGAGAAGTATTCCGAGTGAGTGGATGAGTTTTACCGAGTGGAATAGTGTGAGTAAAGTTCGGATTTGGAATGAAAATTCTGAGTAGAAGGATGAATGATAGGAAAGAAATAAAAGGGAGTCGGTTTTTGAAGTACATTACTGAGTGAGAAAGGACTAGGCTTGGAATGATTTAACCGAGTGAAAACCATCAGAAATGACTCGGATTTGGGATATAATACTAAGTGAAAGGCCAAGCAAGATAGGAGTCGGTGTGGGTATGAATTACCGAGTGAATGATGGGAAAGATGAGTCGGTTTCATGGGAATGCCGAGTGAGAACTGGATGACTCGCTCAAGCGAGTCGGAATTCGCTTGAGCGAGGAGGAATTTTTGCCTTGCTGACCCTCCTTTCTTCACTTCGCTTAGGCCATCATTGTGCCTTGCTCAAGCGACTCGGATTTCGCTTGAGCGAGATGACCACTGCAGCCACTTTCCTTTCATTCCTAATGCTGACTGGTCCACCTGTCCCAAATAAATCCAAGAAGAATTGTCACAGACAAGTCAACCGCAGGGAAAGTGGAACCTTTTCACTTCACTCGAAGCACCCTTTATATATATTAATATATCCTTTCTATTCATGCAAAGCTGACGGTGGAAAGGGGTCAAAAGGTTCCATTATCCTCACCTAATTCTTTAAATAACAAAAAGGCTTGTCTCCCACTTGTTTTCCCCATTATTAACCTACTACTCTCAGAACACACATGCATACGAACCACTTAGCAAATCACACACCCTTCTTCTCCTCATTTTATACGTTCAAAGGATTTTCTTTCCATTTTCATTTCTTCCATTGTGAACTGGAACGAGGAAACTACAAGACATACCTTGCTAATCAAATGACTCCATCAAGGTAAGAGGGGACAGGGTTGTGAATAACTATGAAATGGGTAGAGTTGTATGCTGTTCTAGGATTCCAGTTTTAATTTCGTATCATGTTACTTAATTTTGAAGCTGAAAACGTATGAATTTGACTCTGACTTCTTCATGAAAGTTGTAGATATTTTTATTATGTGAATTTTAATACCTGAACCGACTGATTTGAGTTTGTGTAGCAAAAATTATAGCCAAAATACTACAGCATGTCTGAGTGGAATATATATCCCATGTTTTGTGTATATATTAATATGCTGGGAGTTATACGTACCTAATCAGCCTTTGATGTCTCCATGAAAGTTGTAGGTATTTATGTTATGGATCTATATAAAGTGGTTTTAAGTCAAAATAATTTTTTTAGCTTGATTTATGCCTAAAATACTGAAGTATGTACAAGCTGTAAATCTGTTAACTTTGAAATCCGAATCTTATTTTTAAAACTGGGAATTTTGTGGTGTGAATTAGTGATTGGTGTCTTCATGAAAGTTGTAGATAATTATATTAAGAGTAATTTAGGACTAGTCTCATGTCAAAAATATTTTTGTAACTCCAGAAATGTTGAAAATACTAATATATGTACATTTTGAAAGCTCATCTGGAGGCAGTGTTGTATTTTGTGGATAAATGATATTTCTGCTTAGAATTTGAATTTATGATCTTCATGAAAGTTGTATATATTTGTGTTAAGAATAATTTAGAACTGGTTTCATGCCAAAATTGTTTTTGTAGCTCCCGAAACATTAAAAATACTAATCTGTGTATGTTTTAAAAATCCTCTTTGAGGCAGTTTTGTATTCTATGAATAAGTGATAGTTCTATTTAGAATTTGAATTTATGGTCTTCATGAAAGTTGTATATATTTATGTTATTGAGCTATAGAAAGTGGAATCACTTAAAAAGGATTTGATTTACTCAAGTTATGGTTGTTTTAATAACGTGTGTTGCTGTTGGAAATGTTGAAACTTTCTTATAATGGTTATTATGAATGAAAATGATATTTTCTCTATGGGTAACAATTTATTATTGAATTCTTGAGGGACTATGGATTATTATTGATATTGTTGAGTGTCTAATGAGTATCATACAGATGTATATTTTGGTGATGAATAATTATGAGTGACAAAATTAATTTATATACACATGAATACTTTGTGGTTATTGACATATGTGGTTGAAACAGTAAATCCATGATTTTGGGAATTATTATGTGTGTTGTGTCCCTTTGAGGACTTGTATATTTATCCAAGTGGTTTTGGAAATGTTGATATCATGGTTTGTTAAATGGTAAAAAGAGTTAAAGGCATTCATGCATCATAGGTACTTGTGTGCCATGAAGAGTAGGGATTCATGGTTTATGCAAAGTCCTACTTGTGATACTTGTGTACTTTGGTACTTGGGCACCATGAAGAGTAGGGATTCATGGTATATGCTAAGTCCTACTTGTGTCTCTATGAGACTTTTTACTGTGGTAATTCCACCAAACTAAATGGATTCAACAGGACATTATTCGACTAAGATAAGGATTATTAAATATAAATGGACTTGTTTGGCATATTCATCATAACATTATGTATTATTGATTGTGTTTGTGCAATTCTATATATTTTATATTTATTCTATATTCTGTCTCACTCTTACAATAATTTTTACAGTGAATGCCACCCAGAATGAAGAGTGATGCTATGGTTGATGTCTATGTGAACTATTGCTTGGATTTCAAATTTATTCTAATCTTATGATTTGTAATAAATACAACGTGTTATGTACTGTTATTTATAAATCGTTTCCGCTATGCAAATATTTCATGAATTTTATTATTCACGACTAGTATGCATGATAATATTTCGCTATTATCGACCTTTATGTGAACTCTGCTTTTAATTTATGAACTTTAAAAAGATCTTTTAAAAACGCGAAAAATTTATTCAGAAAATTTAATTAATATTTCGGGGCGTTACAGACTGTCTCCATGGATGGTTCCATACCGATTTACTTTATGGTTCACAATATGAGATATATTAGATGTGCCTCTCCTACATACTGGATTACTTTATGGTTCATAGACATTGTTTAAAAAAATAAAAGAAGAATTTTTTTTATTAAAAATTATGTGAGAATTGTTTAGAAATTAGAGAGATGAGTTTTAATAATGTTTTTAAATGGAAATATTCAACTTTGACTCCTTTAACCAATATTTTTAGAGCACTAGTTAGCATTATAATTATAAAAATGTTGTTAATTTATAAAACAATTGATTTTTTTTATTTTATTCTTATTTATTATTTATTATTCTTAAAATCCTTTCAATATTTAATAGTAATAAAAATATTATTGAAAGAATAAAAATTAATATTGCTCAGTCTCTTCAAACTTGAAGGATTTCCACTATTGTAAAAAGTTATTTACAATTTTAGCACTAAAACGTGCCACAAGTATTCTTGACTCCAGTCACTTTTGTCTTAAACCTAAGTATTATTTCAACAAGCTACTCCTGACTCAATCCCAAGTAGCCTTTCAAAATCCTTTTCAGGCCACAAATTGTTTCCCAATAAAAACTAAAGACAGACAACACATCATACTTTTACATAAATACTAATTTAAATGAAAGGTTGTGTTTGGTGTTTATGAGAATTTAGTGTATGAGAAGATACAATGATATAAACAGATACGATAAGTAAGAAAACAAAAGACCAATGTCTGTTGGATGCAGAACTACAAAGAAAGTCTTTGCTTTTGAGACAAAAGCTAAGAATGAAGAAGAGAGTTTTGATAACTGATTGCAAATGATTTCTTCAAGAGTCTTAGAAGTTCTTTTTTCTAATCTTTAAATCTCTTCATATTCATAGATCACTCAAAGTGACCGTTTGATAAACTGGTGAAAAGATATAGTTGTTGTGAATTCATTGAAGAAGTTTTAGTCGTTAAGAGCACTGGACCTTAAGGAGTATGATGGTTCAGAGTCAGACTTAAAAGGGGGTTGAATAAGTCAGAAACTCTTTTTGTAGAAATCAAAAACCAAATAACACAAGTAAACAAGCAAATAGAAATATAGAAGAAATCAACACAAAGAATTTATACTGGTTCACTTCCAATACAGAAGCTACGTCCAGTCCCTTCTAACTTGAAGGATTTCCACTTTGTAAAATCTCCTTTACAATAACAACACCATACCTGTGCCATAAGTATTCTTGACTCCAGCCACTTTTGGCTTAACCCAAGTATTCTTTCAACGAGCCACTCCTGGCTCAACCCAAGTATTCTTTTGAAAGCCTCTTCAGGCTACAATGTTTCCCACACAAACTAGTTCTAGTAACACACTACACTTTTACACAGTGTTTGAATGAAAAGAATGTTTTGGAACTTAGCGTACAAGAGATAAATAATTGAAGTTGTATACTAAGTTTTTGACACAAGACTAGGGTCTGCTAGAGGCAGAACAAAACTGAGAGAGTCTTTGTCTTAGAAGAAATAAATGAACAAGAGGCTTTTTGAACTTGAATGAGATTGAATAATAACTTAAAGAAATTCTCTCTATATATTTTGATGTTTAATCTTCCTTGGTATTTATAGAAGCTGGAGGATATGGCCATTACTACTTCTTAAAAGGAGATATAGACGTTGGAAATCCTTTAAAGGTATTTTGCCTTAAGCTACTTGTTACCATACCTTGAGGATGAAATTGACTCAAAAGTGCCGGTACAAGACTTCTTCAGCGTTTTCATGAAAAAGGTTTCTCATGCATTTCCATGCACAAACCATTTAAAAACTAATTCTTGATTCAATGTCAAGAGGAATGCCAGAGCTTTCTGAAATATTTTGACACCGTCTTTGAACTTGATCAGTATGCACAAAGGTAGGTACACTGACAGTTACTGCTCATTTTGATCTTGTTCCTTGTGTTCTTTGATGATAAGCACGCAAATATGATAAGAGCATGAATCCCAATGCATCGCAAAAATAGAGTTTTAGAACATTAAAAATGGTTCTTCAAACAGAATGCTTCTATCAGACTTTGGATAACCTGCCAGACTTTTAGAATGTTTAAACTTCCCCCTTTGTTTTCATAACCCATTACTCGTATCCTGGAAAATACTTAGACGTACAAATAAATTATAAACAGTACAGACTTTACTTCCAAGCAAAAAACACTTGATGGGTGATATTAACAAATTTAGGGATATAAAATTTGGGGTTTGGTTCAATAATACTTATGTTGAAGAAAAGTCTGGTAAATGTCAAATCATTTAAACCAGAACTTCATGAGATTTGTTGATAATCAACGTTGCGTATTCTAATTTAAATAAAGTTATATCATGTTATTATTTAATATGTGAGTTTAAGTGTTTCAGGAAAACATAAGGATTATGTTAGGAAAGATAGAGGGAGTAGTATGCCAAAAGAATCTTTAAAAGTCTGGTCTCGTCAATAAACCCTCTTTGATCCAAAACAAGGAAAGTCTTGAAGTTTGGAAAATCGTTCTCAAAGAAAAAGACCATTGCATCTGAATACCTACCAGACTTAGCTTAGAATAGTTTATCTCATACTACAAAGTCTGAACATCAGATCTTGTCTTTCTCATAAAAGCTCCCAGACTCATCAAAGGCGTCCGAATATCTTGTGAATCATTGGATCTAGAATTCACTTTAAAGGAAGTTCCTATTCAAGTCTAGCTTAAGGATCTCAAGGGTCAAGAAAACATTCTTGTAAGCACGCTTAACCAAAGACCTATAAAAAGAAGAATGATAAAGTAAAGCAGTCTATGCTATATCCAAAATAACGTCAAGTCTTTCACTTGTGTCTTATGGATAAGAGATTCTCTAAATAAAAGTTTCCTCCTTTTTAAAATACTATGCCATTCACACTCTGCCTATGTTTGCACATATCTCAAAATTCACTATCCTACCATTACGTGCTCAGAATGTCTCTCTTTGACAGAGGAAGTCTTTTGTCTATTGTGCAACATTCTCCTCCTCAAGTATATCATCTATCAATGGACTTACCTCTATTAACCCCTCCTTGGGCTCTTTAGAATAATCCTCTATATATTGAACTAATCTCTTCAGTGGAAGGATGCTGAAACAGATCATAAGAGCAGACTCTAAACAAGAGCAAAAATTACAGAGAGAGGGCATGAAATAAAAAAAAAGAGATCATGTTAAAGAAAAAGAAGATGGGAAAGACACATTAAGAAAAGTGCGGGTAAGGAAGAAGAAATATGAACGAGCACCATCCGTTCATACATAACAGCCCAGGAAGAAGAATAAGATGACAGTCTGCTCGTAGAACAAAAGATCATATCCAGAAGAACTTTCATGAAATTAAAGAAAGCTTGCTGTATGCATTCTTTTTTCTCCTAGAAGCCATAACAACAAGAGATATGCCACCAATTTATATCTCTTTGCTCTTTTAAGAGCATATCATCTCTTGTCATGCTTTTAGAGTCAATACCTCCTGTACCCATCTCTTATACTACACAGGCACTGAGTCTACTTAATGAATAATACTTTTCTCATGTAATTGATCACTTAGCTCTGCTAAGTTAAAAAGGCTTATTCATTTGAAATAATTCTTCCGACTCTCTTATAGTGCAGGTCTAGCGTGTTACCAGACTCTGTTAGGTTGGGAAACATTGTTGGCCTAGAAAGGCTTTTGAAAGAATACTCTGAGTTTGAGCCAGGAGTGGCTTGTGAAAGAATACTTGGGTATGCCCCAAGAGTGGGTGCTTGCAAAATAATACTCATAGGAATTAAGAGAGGTCTGGTGTGTTGAAGCACGAACTGTGTTTAGGCCAGGAGTGGTCGGAGTCAAAAATACTCAGAGCATGAGTTATGCTTAGGCCAGGAGTGGCCGGAGTCAAGAATACTTGGGTCTGCCCCAAGAGTGGGTGCTTGCAAAAGAATACTCAAAAGTACTGGCTTGTGCTTAAGCTAGGAGTGGTTGGATTCAAGAATACTCAGAAGCACTGAGTTGTGCTTAAGCTAAGAGTGACTGGAGTCAATAATACTCTGATGTAAAATATTTTTACATAGTGGAAATCCTTCAGATTTGAAGGTACTATATGTAGTCTTTATGTTGGAGGTGAACCAGTATAAATCACTTGTTTGTTGTCTCTCTCTCTCTCTCTCTCTTACTTTTTATTATCAAAAGTTTGGTGCATTATCATTTTTATACTCGATAGTAAAAGTCTAGCAAAAATACGCTTGCTTAATCAAACAATCACGTTCTTCGTATAAGTGAAAGTCTGGTCCGCTGTGCATAACGCATTAACGCTTAAATATCACTTTTTGGTTTGAAAAAGTGAACAGACTTATTCAACCCCCCTTCTAAGTCTGTTCTCCAAACCATCAATTGGTATTAAAGCATGGCCTCTTAGGGTTGAACACTCTAACGAGGGTAGAGGAAGATAATCCATGAAGAAATTCTCTCTGGTGAAGAATCAAGAAGAAGAAGCTGCTTAAAAATTAAAGAATTCAAGTCTGAAATTGATCAAGTGCTCTCAAGAATATCACAAAGAAGAAAGTGCAAAATCATGCCCTCGGGATCTAATCCAAGCATGAAGAAGTGAAGAAGTCAAATGCATCAACAGAATTCTCCATATTAGACGATCGCAAGAATCTAAAAGTTTGGTGAATGAAGATCAAATCTCAAGATAATTGACAGACTGACAAAGAAAAGTAAAAATCAAATAGCTTTTGATTATCTCTCTCCCTATCTCAAAATTATTTTTATTGTCTCTTTAAAACTCGCTTATAAATTATATCTTATTAAAAAGTTTGACAAAACTGATATAGCCTTTTTCAAAATATTTTTAATAGAGAATAAAACTAATTGCCTCTTTGTACAAATTTATTTCGAATAATTATTTCAAATCTCTAGAAAAGTCTAGCAAAAATACGTTTGCTCAATCAAACAATTATGCTCTCTGTAAAAGTGAAAGTATGGTCCGCTATGCATAGCGCATTAACGCTTAAATATCACTTTTTGGTTTGAAAAAATGAACAGACTTATTCAACCCCCCTTCTAAGTCTGTTGTCTAAACCATCAACTTAAAATTCTTTTTTATCCAGCCTTTTTGTCAACAGAGTAAAGAGAGAACAAAGGTCTGGTGTAAAGGAACATCAGAGCTTTGCACTGAAATGATGTTCCTTGAGAATCTCATAACAAAAGTCCTTCTGTAGGCTTTCTTCTTTCAACATAAAACTATGCAGAGCAAAAAGAGTTAACTTTGTGAAAGTATCCTGACACGTGTATTGAAATTTTGAAATACGCAGAACTGCTTCTTGATTTCTTCCCATAAAAGGCTTTGACCTTTGCACTATTTTGTCTCCTTTCTTCTTTTGATGATAAGTACAGTTTTTTTTATATGCATATAGTTTAGAGCATCATCAAAATAAACATGATCTTTTTGTTGTATGCTTAGGATATTGAGCAAATTCTTGTCTTCTTATCTCCTTTTGCGATACAACAGTCTTTAGAGAAAAAAGATCAACTCTAAAGCATCTTTAGAAGGGATTTGTCAGGTTTTGATATTTAAACGAAAGCGAGATTTGCACAGTGGAATAAACTTTTGCGAGTTAGTAAAGGTACGAGAGAGAGTAACAGACTTGTGTAAGAGATAGGGAAAGAAATAGCACACAAAATCTTTATATTGGTTCACTTCCAACTCAAGCTACATCCAGTATCTTCAAACTTGAAGGGTTTTTCACTATGTAAAATATCTTTTTTACATAATCAGCACAGATTGTGCCCTTGAGTATTATTGAATATAGTCACTCCTTGCTTAAGCACAGACCGTGCTTCTGAATATTCTTGACACCAGCCACTCCTAACTCACTGAGTATTCTTTTGCAGCACCCATTACTGGGGCAGACCCAAGTATTCTTTTACAAGTCACTCATGACTTAAACCCAAGTATTTTTTCACAAGTCACTCCTGGCTTAAACCCAAGTATTCTCCTCTTTAGGCCATAGTGTTTCCCAACAGGTCTACCAGACCCGTGTTTACAATAAATTGAAAGAATTAAAACAAACAAAATAAGCCTTTTAACTTAGCAGAGCTAAGTGTTAACCTAACAAACAAGTTTATGAAGAAAGAGAAGGACTTATTTTTGAATAAGGCATAGTGCACGTACAAGATGAGATGTAAGCACTAACTACACTAAGCCTGAAAGCTTGATCAGAAATTATATGCTCACAAAAGGTGCTGAGATGTGTAAAGTATATTTCTGACTTGGATTTCTAGTGCTTCTAAAATGGAAATGGATTGCATATGGCGAGCTTTCATTTTCTTCATGGCAATATTCCTTGGTCTTGAATCTTCTTCTTGAGCAGATTGTCATTTCTTCTTTTTCTTGGGTTTTTGCATACAAACGTCTGAAGCTTGTTTGTATTTTTCTTTTTCTTGTTCACACTACTTTTTATGTGTTTTGCCTATCTTTATTTTTCTTTTTCTCTTTTACAAGCTCTTTCTCTTTCTCTTTCTTTTATCTCATATTCTTAGTGTTTCTTGCTCTCCTATTTTTTTTTCTTCTTTTCATACTTCTTCATCTTTTTCTAATCCGAATGGAAATGATGATTCTATATATATATATATATATAAGATTTCCTTGTTAAGCACAGAGAGAGGATAACAGTTAAGTGACTGTTGAGAGGAGATACAATCATTGAGAGGGTTGTTTGCACAAAGAACAAAAGCTTTCTGGTCAAAAAGAGACGTTCTGAATAAGTAATATAGGTAATAGGCTTTGAGACTTGTGTAATCATAGGCAAAGTAGGAGTAGCATAAGCTTTCACTTAATAAAAGGTTTTTGTACATATGTCCTTCGAATATATAAGGTATAGATGAAAACTTAATGCTTTTAGGATGAATCAAGGTCTGTCTTGCTTGGTCAGTCTTCTCGTAAATCTTTGTTATGACTTGATCCAGACTGACAATGTTCTTTGTACCAGATTCGTACGAGGACGTCCTTTGAAAGTGATTTAGGGTCTGGTGATCCATAAGGTGTTGATGATGAGACTCGTAAAGAGCAATCAGATTCTTGTTGGAGGATTTGCAAGATATCTGTAGCAGCTTCTGATAGTAGAATCTGGTTGTTGAAGGTTGCCTAAAGTGAGAGACTCTTCCATATTCTTGAGGCTTGCAGTACGGCTTGACGAGTCTGGGTCTGGTACGAGTCTAGATTAACTTTTTACGTTGAAGATTATTTCCCAGATCTTGATTTCTTCTTTACTTTGTCTTACAGACTTGTGTTGTGTAGAAGCTTCCCTTTGTTTTATAGCCTATGTTTCATATTCAAAAACACTTAGACAAACTATCAAATATTAACAAATTACTTTGATTAAATTAGAGTACTTAATGTTGGTTATTAATAAATCTAAGATTTCTTTAGAAGTCTTCTTGGTTCTAACAGGAGACATATTTGTTTGAGCATGAGACATTCTACACTCTAAAATGACATGAGTTTTAATATTTCATGTCCAATTTAACATGAGACATTAGTTTGAGAGGATATAAAAAGTTATGTCTCACGTCATTTATCTTTAGTGTGGGAACTCCTAACTTTAGTCCCATACTAAATCACATTTTTCTTTTTCTTGAAGTGAGGCTCATCTATAAATAAGAAAATTATAATTATTGTACGTACAGAATAATAATTTATGTGGCAAGAACTAATTATCAGGTTTAGATTTGATGATCTCACATAGAAAGAGACCAATTACAAGAATTTTTTGCAAGTCATAAAATAGAAGTTATAGTTTAAATAAGTTCAATCCCATTGGTTGGTTTAAATCTGACCAATTATGTGAATTCAATAATTCTTCTACGAATTCTAGAATTTTTATGGAATTGCCTTTTTTGGAGACTATGAAGTTGGACTCTCTTTTTTCTTAAGGATGAGAATTAAATGCTTTCCAAGTATGAAGATCACACCCCCTCTCTAACTGTATTAACAATTATTAACATCGTAAATCATTATTTTAGATGATATAGTTTTACCAATGTCATACTTTCTTTTAATTAAAATAACATGTTTCACTCACAAAAATTGATTTGTAAATTAACTTTTTAGAACTTGTATTCAACCATTATTAGGTGTAAAGTTTAAAATTAAGTTTTACCGCATATCTTTAGTTTTTTTTTAAGATAAGTTAAAAGGAACACATATCTTTAGTTATGTTTTCATTTATCCTTACAGATAATTTAGCTCCTGAGATTTGACTTTCTTAGTTTTATCAATTTTAGAAAATTATATAATTTATTGATATATGTTTTCCTTATATATATATATTTGCGGCATAGTAACAACAACAAAATGTAAATATTATTTTGATACTGTCTGAAACATCCCGACTTATTAAAAGCAAGTCTGAGACTCGGGGAAAATTTTTCACGCTCAGATTACTGAATCAGGAAGGAAAATGGAGTCGGGAAACAGAAAACGGGGTCGGAGTGCCACTCGCTGGGTGAATCTTGACTCTGGTGAATGAAACAATAAAAGTTGCTTCAGCGAGCTCCTACTCGCTGGAGCGAATCCCACCCTTGGTGTGTTCCCTCATTCGTAATCGGGACTTTCGTTCACTCGGGAACGGTCCCCACCAGGTTATACCTCACTCGGAATTCTCACTTAAAGTCAGACCCTTATTCTTATTCTGGAAGGTCTCATCACAGACATGGTTCACTCGGAAGCGTTTTAATCTTCACTTGGAAAATGATTCTCTCAGTTATTTCTACTCGGAATCTTTAAACCTTCCTTCACCCGGAAGTATTTCCCCTTCGGTTATGTTTCACTCAGAATTATTTTAATCTCTCTTCACTCGGAAGCGGTTCTATCGGTTATGACTTACTCGGAAAACACCTTGACTTTCCTTCCCTCGAAAGTGATCCCCTTGGTCAAATTTCACTTGGAAATACTCTAACCTTTCTTCACTCGGAAGAGTTTCCTAGATTAAGTCTTTCTCGAAAATATTTGAACCTTATCCACTCGGAATAGGTTTACTAAGATGGGTTTCACTCAGAAACATTTTGACCATTCTTCCCTCGGAAGAAATTCTCTCGGTCAATTCTCACTCGGGAGTATTTAAGCCTTCCTTCCTTCGGAAGAGGTTCTCCCAGCTATGTCTCACTCGGAAACGTCTAGACTATTCTTCCCTCGGGAGTAGTCCACTCGAATACATCCCTCTCGGAATTATTTTAAGCTTCATTCAATCGGAAAAGGCTCTCTCAATTATATCTCACACGGAACCATTTAGTCTTTGACATTTCTCCTATAACAATACTTCCTAGATAATTCAACAATCCTCATAACATTATATATATACATATGTTCATAATACTGGGTAATTCAAATTCATATGTATAAATATGTTCAACAAAACAGTGGTCATAAGAGCCGGCCAAGGCTACATCAAAACTATACACAATATGTACACTACAACTGTACAATACTCTTCACACAGCTGATGTTCACTCGTCATTCTCCATCCCGACCAATATCCACTGAAAATATAGCCACAATAGGGGTGAGCATTTTACATATTAAATGACAGTTATTGACTCGGATTAATCCTCCACTTCTCAACTATACAATATGATATCTCAAATAAATAACAACATACACTGTCATTCAACATCATTACTCACACGGCATCATCTAGTCGGAATTTACTCAATTCATTCAAGGCTATATTATTCATGCTATTCTCAATAACATATACACAGACATACAAGTCACATTGCACTCGGCACAGTTATCAGTGTACACACATTTACTCATTTTTAAGTTTTGTGTTGCAACATAGGCTCTCAGCCTTTTATTCAGCTCTCAGCTGATCCGGCCGTTTTACTGGTACCAAACCGCTTGCCCTCTCATGTAACACAATCACTCTCAGCGACAACGGCAGTGTTACAGGCAGCCCTGAGTCCCACTCAGTCGGCTTGCCTTGAGTCCCACCCAAGGTCTTTCATAGAATCTCATGCATATATATATATATATATATATATATATATACTTAATTACTGATTCAATAATAAGCGTCTCACGCTAAATGCTCTCAATATTTTCAATGGTGCATCTCATGCATATTATTATTATTAAGTCATGAACGGAATCGGTATAATAATTTCACACCACATGCACTCGGCATTCACATTGTCACCAACATGCATCTCATGCAATTCAATATAAATTCACAAACGGAGATCAACCCAACTGTCTCACAGCACATGCACTCGGCATTCACATTTCATCAACATGCATCTCATACAATTCCATATAAACTTACAAACGAGAATTAACATAACAGTCCCACACGTATACACTCGACATTCACAATAAAATCAACATGCATCTCATGCAATTCAATATAAAATCCCAAACAGGAATCAACATAACAGACTCACATCTCATGCACTCGGTATTCTCAATAAAATCAACATGCATCTCATGCACTTTAACATGCACTCATGGACGGAAATCGACACAACACTACACGACTCAGCTATCACATATCTGGGTATTCGAAAGCTATCACTCAAACAAAACACACAATCATCAGATTTCAAAGTTATAAAACACACAGTATAGCACTTTTACCCGGAATCCATCCATAAACCATGCATTTGAAATGTAAAGCACCCCCTACCTACTTGAAGTTCCTCGAACTTTCAACGTCAATCGATTGCTCTCCGATCGCTCCTTCAGTCACTCTTTCTCAACTGAACGACCTTCAAGTCCAGTCGTTAACCTCTGCACTCAGCTTTAGAGAAACTGAAAACTGTTCTCACACTCTCGAACAGTCCGACCCTCGTTAACATTGGAGGACTTTGAGCCTCCAAGACACCACAACATCGCTGATGAAGAAGAAGGAGAAGACGAAGAAGAAGAAGAAGAAGCTCGGTTGACTTCAAAAGAAAATAGGAATGGTGTGCTTCTGCATGCACGAAGGAAAGTGCTCAACTCTCACTCTTTCTTTTCCCAGCTCAATCGTGAGTGGAATAGTAAAACAGGAAGTTATTTATACTATCAAGCGGGCACATGCGTCATTTCCGTGCCACACTCAGTTAGTCAGCCATTAGTCTTAATCTGCCTCGGTAATGCATAATCAGGATGTTACAATTCTCCCCTCCATCAAAGAATTTCGTCCTCAAAATTCAAATATAAACTTACCTCAACAAAACAGCCCGGGATATTGCTACCTCATGGCATCTTCACGCTCCCACGTGTAAGAAGTACGTTGATTCTGCTGCCATGCTACCTTAACCAATTACACATCCTTACTTTTTAAACGTTTCACTGACCGGTCCATAATTACAGTCGGCATAGCCACTGTGGTCAGATTCTCTCTGATCTCAACCTCGTCATCAGGCATTTCATGAGTGGAGTCGGGTAAGTATTTCCTCAATTGAGACACATGGAATACACTGTGTAGATTTGATAGATGAGTCGGCAATGCAATCTGATATGCTACAGAACCGACCCGTTCTAGCACTTCATAAGGTCCAATATACCTGGGGTTCAATTTCCCACTCTTTAAGGCTCGTCCAACACCTTTATTAGGTGAAACCTTCAGGAACACCTTATCACCGACTAGAAATTCAAGCGGTTTCGTCCGCTTATCGTGATAGCTCTTCTGTCGGTCTTGGGATGCCTTCATATTTTCCTTAATCATCTGAATCTGCTCGGAGGTTTACTGCATAATTTTAGGCCCCAATATTAAAGTTTTCCGGTCTCTAACCAATACAGAGGCGTTCGGCACTTCCTGCCATACAAAGCCTCATACGGTGCCATACCGATGCTACTATGGTAGCTATTATTATAGGTAAATTCAATCAGAGGGAGGTACTGCTCCCAGCTACCACCGTGTTCCAGCACACAGGACCTCAACAAGTCCTCCAAACTCTGTATAGTCTGCTCGGACTGCCCATCCGACTGGGGATGATAGACTGAACTTAACCGGAGTTTTGAGCCTAACTCCCGGTGCAAGCTTCCCCAAAACCAGAAAGTGAATCTCAGATCCCTATCCGACACAATGCTAGATAGAACACCGTGTAGTCGAACGATCTCTCGAATATAAATCTGTGCTAGTCTCGATAATGAATATCTCATATTAATCAGTAAGAAATGTGCAGACTTCGTCAATCAATCCACAATGACCCAGATAGCATCATGACCTGCTCAGGTTCTGGGAAATCCCATCACAAAATCCATGGCGATTGCATCCCATTTCCACAAGGGAATTTCGAGAGGTTGCAAACCACCGAACGGTTTCTGGTGCTCAACCTTCGCCTTTTGACAAATAATGCAATGAGCCACATAATCAACCACATCTTTCTTCAATCCGGGCCACTAGAAGTGCAATCTTAAATCATGGTACATTTTTGTAGTGCCCGGGTAGATGCTCAACATACTTCTGTGGGCTTCATCAAGCACCATCTTTCTCAAACCACTAGTACTCGGTACATAGATTCTGCCTTTCACTCGGTAAATGCCATCCGAGCCCTCGGTTAAGGACAGGTCCTTACCTTTAGCCTGAGTTTCCTTCATCTTGGCCAAATAGGAATCTGACATCTGCTGCTCATACACAAGCTTCAAGAACTCATTGGCTATTTTTAACATACCGAGAGTTACTTTCCGAGACGAAGAGACATCCACATGTAAGTTCATGTCTCGAAATTGCTCAAATAACTTTATCTCCTTCACCATCATTACAGCCACATGAATGGATTTCTGACTCAAGGCATCAGCCACAACATTCGCCTTGCCCGGGTGATATCTCAACTCGAAGTCGTAATCTTTCAAGAACTCGGTCCATCTCCTTTGCCTCATATTCAGCTCCTTTTGATCAAATAAATAATTCAAACTTTTATGATCGCTATACACTTCAAATTTAGATCCATACAGGTAACGTCTCCAAATCTTTAGTGCAAAGACCACAGCTGCTAATTCCAAATCATGAGTCGGATAGTTTTGTTCGTGTGGTCGCAATTGACACGAGGCATAAGCAATTACTCGGCCATTCTGCATCAACACACATCCTAGACCGAGTCCGGATGCATCATAATAAACTACAAAGCTTTCTTGTAGGTTCGGTAATGCCAACACAAGAGCTGTAGTCAGCCTCGTCTTCAACTCTTGGAAGCTCCTTTCACACTCAGGAGACCAGACAAAAGGGACGTTCTTCCGAGTCAGCTTGGTCAATGGCAGTGCAATCTTAGAGAATCTTTCAATAAATCTCCGATAGTAACCGACTAAACCCATAAAACTCTTAATCTCCGAGACCGACTTAGGTCTCTCCCACGCCATAACAGCTTCCACTTTGGAAGGATCAACCGAGACACCATCCATGGAGATCACATGCCCCAGAAAATGGATTCTATCCATCCAAAAGTCACACTTCGAAAGCTTAGCAAACAATTGCTTTTCCCTCAGTATTTGGAGCACCGATCAGAGATGTTCCTCATGCTCCTCGGAAGATTTGGAATAAACCAAGATGTTATCGATAAAGACAACCACGAATCGGTCTAAGTATGAGTGGAAGATGCTATTCATATAGTTCATGAATACAGCAGGGGCATTGGTTACACCGAATGAGATTACTACATACTCATAGTGACCATACCGGGTCCTAAACGCCATCTTAGGAATATCAGAATCCTTCACTTAGATCTGGTGGTATCCCGATCGTAAATCGATTTTAGAAAAGACCGATGCACCACATAACTTATCAATTAGGTCGTTAATCCTAGGCAATGGATACCGATTCTTGATGATCAGCTTATTTAACTGGAGGTAATCCACACACAACCTCATGCTTCCATCTTTCTTCTTGACGAGTAACACCGGAGCACCCCAAGGTGATATACTAGGTCAGATAAACTGTTTACTGAGTAACTCATCGACTTACTTCTTCAACTCGGCTAACTCAATCGGGGACATCCTATAGGGAACACTGGAGACCAGCTCGGCTCCAGGAATCAGATCAATAGAGAACTCAATTTCTCTATTAGGAGGGACACCCGGCACATCCTCTAGAAACACCTCAGGGAAGTCACAAACTACAGGAATGTGGTGCACTCGGGATCTACTCTCTCCCTCAGCCAAATAAAGCATCACAAGTAATTGGGTTATACCTTGGGCCGTGTAGTTGTTGGCAGTCGGCTTCAGAAAAATCACCCATCGGTTTTGACAATCGACCATCACTTTATTGGCTGATAGCCAATCCATGCCAAGCACGATGTCCAGGCCTTTCAAGGGTAAGCATATCAAGTGGACAGTAAAACTCCGATCGTCCAACGTAAAAGATACATCTTTGCACATCATCGATGTCCATAGCCTAATACCGGTCGGATTGGATACATCCAAAGTTTGATCCATGTCAACAGCAAGCAGCCTCAGACGCCTCACACAATCATCAGCAATAAAAGAGTGTGTAGCTCCAGAATCAAAAACAATATCAAGTGTGTGTCTACCGAGTGAACACTTACTTTGCACCAAGTCATTTGCCTGAGCATTATCCTCAGCATTGATAGCATAGACTCTGCCTGCAGCCAGTTGGTTAACATTTCCACCACGATTATTCTGACTAAACATCATATTACCCTGAGCACCATTTCCTCGGCCACCACGAGTACCGTTTCCACGGCCTCTCCCCCGGAAGCCTCCACGGTTTGCATTAGCATTGGCTTGCTGTAATTGAGGGCAGTCAGGGCGAATATGCCCTTTTTCATTACAGTGATAGCACACAATATTATCTTCATTATCACAATCCCGAGCAAAGTGGTCTCCACCACATTTAAAGCATTTGCCGTCCCTTGGACGACCGACTGGACGACCACCACGTGCTCCCCGACCTCTGAATCTGGAGGAGGGTCCACCTCTACTAGAATTGCCCTACTTCTTGAAGCTAGGCTGCTGTGGCTTTAAGGAAGAATCGGTCTTGCTACTTGGGCCTAGGTGAGCCTTAAACCACTCTCAAACTTTATGCATTTGGAACCCTCGGTTCCCGGCTGCTGAAAGGGAGGATAGAATAGACACAGTTCCTTGAACTTGGCAGCGTACTCTTCCACAGACATAGAACCTTGTTTTAGTTCCATGAACTCCAATTCTTTCCTACTCCGCACGGTATCAAGAAAATACTTTTCTAGGAAGCATAACTTGAAATTCTCCCAGATTAATTGGGTACCAGCATCTATCATTCGGGTTTTGGTGATCTTCCACCAATTCTCAGCTTCCCCATGAAGCATATACACAGCGTACTCTACTTTCTGGGTCTCGATGCAGCGAAGGCCACCAAAGATCCGTTCTAGATCCTGAATCCACGTGTAGGCTGACTCAGAATTGAATCCACCTTGGACTTCACTCGGCTTCCACTTCAGGAAGCAATCCAAACCCTGATCATCATCGACTCGAGGCTGGTTCTGCCTCTCAAAGATATCAGCAAAATGTTGAAACGCCGCCGCCATAGCATCCATGCCGTGTTGGTTAGCCATGTCTTATCCTGAAATCAACACCCCTTCAAGGATAAGAATACCGACTGTTTTCAGCCGATCACATTATAATTCTGACACTTATCAATTTATCACACAATATCATATAATTCTATAGCATATAGTCAGTATCCCTTGGCCTTGGACCTTTTAAGTCTGCTCTGATACCAAAATGAAACATCCTGACTTAATAAAAGCAAGTCCGAGACTCGGGGAAAATTTTTCGCGTTCAGATTACTGAATCAGGAAGGAAAATGGAGTCGGGAAATAGAAAACAGGGTCGGAGTGCCACTCGCTGGGTGAATCTTGACTCTGGTGAACGAAACAATAAAAGTTGCTTGAACGAGCTCCTACTCGCTGGAGCGAATCCCACCCTCGGTGTGTTCCCTCATTCGTAATCGGGACTTTCGTTCACTCGGGAACGGTCCCCACCAGGTCATACCTCACTCAGAATTCTCACTTAAAGTCAGACCCTTATTCTTATTCTGGAAGGTCTCATCACAGACATGGTTCACTCGGAAGCGTTTTAATCTTCACTTGGAAAATGATTCTCTCAGTTATTTCCACTCGGAATCTTTAAACCTTCCTTCACCCGAAAGTATTTCCCCTTCGGTTATGTTTCACTCAGAATTATTTTAATCTCTCTTCACTCAGAAGCGGTTCTATCGGTTATGACTTACTCGGAAAACACCTTGACCTTCCTTCCCTCGAAAGTGATCCCCTTGGTCAAATTTCACTCGGAAATACTCTAACCTTTCTTTACTCGAAAGAGTTTCCTAGATTAAGTCTTGCTCGAAAATATTTGAACCTTATCCACTCGGAATAGGTTTACTAAGATAGGTTTCACTCAGAAACATTTTGACCATTCTTCCCTCGGAAGAAATTCTCTCGGTCAATTCTCACTCGGGAGTATTTAAGCCTTCCTTCCCTCGAAAGAGGTTCTCCCAGCTATGTCTCACTCGAAAACGTCTAGACTATTCTTCCCTCGGGAGTAGTCCACTCAAATACATCCCTCTCAGAATTATTTTAAGCTTCATTCACTCGGAAAAGGCTCTCTCAACTATATCTCACACGGAACCATTTAGTCTTTGACATTTCTCCTATAACAATACTTCCTAGATAATTCAACAATCCTCATAACATTATATATATACATATGTTCATAATACTGGGTAATTCAAATTCATATGTATAAATATGTTCAACAAAACAGTGGTCATAAGAGCTGGCCAAGGCTACATCAAAACTATACATAATATGTACACTACAACTGTACAATACTCTTCACACAGCTGATGTTCACTCGTCATTCTCCATCCCGACCAATATCCACTGAAAATATAGCCACAATAGGGGTGAGTATTTTACATATTAAATGACAGTTATTGACTCGGATTAATCCTCCACTTCTCAACTATACAATATGATATCTCAAATAAATAACAACATACACTGTCATTCAACATCATTACTCACACGACATCATCTAGTCGGAATTTACTCAATTCATTCAAGGCTATATTATTCATGCTATTCTCAATAACATATACACAGACATACAAGTCACATTGCACTCGGCACAGTTATCAGTGTACACACATTTACTCATTTTTAAGTTTTATGTTGCAACATAGGCTCTCAGCCTTTTATTCAGCTCTCAGCTGATCCGGCCGTTTTACTGGTACCAAACCGCTTGCCCTCTCATGTAACACAATCACTCTCAGCGACAACGGCAGTGTTACAGGCAGCCCTGAGTCCCACTCAGTCGGCTTGCCTTGAGTCCCACCCAAGGTCTTTCATAGAATCTCATGCATATATATATATATATATATATATACACTTAATTACCGATTCAATAATAAGCGTCTCACGCTAAATGCTCTCAACATTTTCAATGGTGCATCTCATGCATATTATTATTATTAAGTCATGAACGGAATCGGTATAACAATTTCACACCACAAGCACTCGGCATTCACATTGTCACCAACATGCATCTCATGCAATTCAATATAAATTCACAAATGGAGATCAACCCAACTGTCTCACAGCACATGCACTCGACATTCACATTTTATCAACATGCATCTCATGCAATTCCATATAAACTTACAAACGGGAATTAACATAACAGTCCCACACATATGCACTCGACATTCACAATAAAATCAACATGCATCTCATGCAATTCAATATAAAATCCCAAACGGGAATCAGCATAACAGACTCACATCTCATGCACTCGGTATTCTTAATAAAATCAACATGCATCTCATGCACTTCAACATGCACTCATGGACGGAAATCGACACAACACTACACGACTCAGCTATCACATATCTGGGTATTCGAAAGCTATCACTCAAACAAAACACACAATCATCACATTTCAAAGTTATAAAACACATAGTATAGCACTTTCACCTGGAACCCGTCCATAAACCATGCATTTGAAATGTAAAGCACCCCCTACCTACTTGAAGTTCCTCGAACTTTCAACGTTGATCGGTTGCTCTTCGATCGCTCCTTCAGTCACTCTTTCTCAACTGAACGACCTTTGAGTCCAGTCGTTAACCTCTGCACTCAGCTTTGGAGAAACCGAAAGCTGTTCTCACACTCTCGAACAGTCCGACCCTCACTAACATTGGAGGACTTTGAGCCTCCAAGACACCAGAACATTGCTAATGAAGAAGAAGGAGAAGACGGAGAAGAAGAAGAAGACGCTCGGTTGACTTTAAAAGAAAACGAGAATGGTGTGCTTCTGCATGCACGAAGGAAAGTGCTCAACTCTCACTCTTTCTTTTCCCAGCTCAATCGTGAGTGGAATAGTGAAACAGGAAGTTATTTATACTATCAAGAGGGCACATGCGTCATTTCCGTGCCACACTCAGTTAGTCAGCCGTTAGTCTTAATCTGCCTCAGTAATGCATAATCAGGATGTTACACTGTCTGAAAGATATAGTTAGAAATCACGAAAAGAAAAAAAATAGCACGTAGAACGCTACGTACCAGAAAGAAAAAGCAAGAAGACAAGAGTAAAAGGATGTTTGGTTTGCAGTTGAGAAAACGAAGTTGAGTTGAAGTGAAAATATTAAGGGTTGATATTAATTCTTTACGTTGTTCGAAATAATCAAAACTCTGTTGACCTGTAAGATCAAAAAAGTCCCCCAGGCCAACGGAACCCAACGGAAAAAATCTTCGTTCACACATGTTACCGAACACGGTCTAAGAGGAACAAGCCTAACAGTAACACAAGCCATTATGTGACCCTACTTGATCTAGGTTTGCTCTGTGGTAGTCCCTTCAGGTGTGCAGCAATTTATAGGAAAAAACGAATCTCTCGGTAATTATTTAGTCCACTTAAAGCATGTGCTTCTCATGCACCAAAAGGGATTGCTTACCATAAATTATAAATATATGTACCATTAGATTCATTTAAGGATTCATGTTGTGACACATCTTTTGAAAATATTTTGTTTCTAATTTTTAATTTTTAATTTTATTATTAATTACTAAAATTTTATCTTAATTTTAATTACAAAATTATATATATATATGTTATTTTTTTAATTTTAAAAGTTTGTGTTGAACATATTGAAAATAGTATATTTTTTATTTTTATTAATTTCTATACAAATTTTTAAAAAAGATTTAACCAATCTGTCTCACTATTGAAACTTGAAAGCCATTGTCTCGGGTAATAGGAGGCAACCAAAATTGTTTCTGAACCACCAGCATATGCATTCCCTCGTTTATCCTTTTTTAGGCATCACAAGTGTTAGTTTATTGCGCAGCAGCAGTGTTATTCACGGGATGTGAGTCCTCAGTTTTCATCGATACTAAACTAATTGAACCCAGGTTTGATTAATAAAAAAAGGTTAATTCAACAAAATTTTAACTATTTAAAATAGTATGAATAATCAATATTAACTATTTGTTTTTTTTATTTTTATAATTGTATCTCCCTGTTGGGAAAAACCAGTACAGATTAACTAATATTTTCCCCGGCGCAGCGGAATAGCGGACCAATAAAATAATTGGTTACAAAATAAATTAAATACGACCAAATTAAATAAATAATGGCACCAGCAATTTAATGTGGTTCACCCTTTTGATTTGGGCTACGTCCACGGGATAAACTCCAAAATTTCTTCTACTAATAAAATTAGTAGGCCTACAAGAGAGACTTTTCTAATAAAATATTAGTGGCATAAACCCGAGATTAACCCAAAATAGTGACACTCAAGTATTTCCCAAAACACCTCAATTAACCTCACTATTTTGTCACTCACTAATTATTTTTCCCTCACTCAACAACTCATCAAAGCAATTAACTAATTTCTTTGGCCTCACAAAACACTCTCTCTAAGTGTTTTCTTACAATTGCCCTCAATTGTATTGCAATTGTTTTCGATGCCTTATGCTGAAACTTGCAATGCCTATTTATAGGCTTTTGGAAGCAATGTGCACCACATGCAAATGTATGGTTTTCCTTTGTCCATGCTACCTTATTTATTGTCCACAAATTAATTATTATTTTATCCTTCCATTATGAGGGAACACGCAACAATCTCCCCTTCCCGATTAAATGGAGGGCTATACCAATCCTGCTGCTTGTCGACATTACTCTAACTTCTCCTTTGGAAGAGTCTTTATCATCATGTACGATCCATTTTCATCTGTATGGATCTTCTCAAGTTGTAGTAACTTCTTCTCCAATACATCCCTAATCCAGTGATATCTCACATCAATGTGTTTTGATCTGGAATGAAAAGAGGAATTCTTCCCAAGGTGAATTGCGCTCTGACTGTCATAAAATAGCTCATACTTTTCTTGGTGCAAGCCAAGTTCTTCCAAGAACTTCTTCATCCATATCATCTCTTTACAAGCTTCAGTGGCTGTAATAAATTCTGCTTTAGTTATTGAGAGAGCAACACACTTCTGTAGTCTTGATTGCCATGACACAGCTCCCCTTGTAAAGGTAATCAGATATCCTGATGTAGACTTTCTTAAGTCAACATCTCCAGCCATATCAGCATCTGTATAACCTACCAACATAGGTTTTCCATCTCTAAAACACAAACACATTTTGGAGGTACCACGTAGATACCTGAAAATCCACTTTACTGCAGCCCAGTGTTCCTTTCCAGGATTTGAAAGGAAACGACTCACTACTCCCACGGAGTGAGCGATATCTGGTCGTGTACATACCATGGCATACATCAAACTCCCAACTGCTGAAGCATATGGAACTCTATCCTTCTCATCCTCTATGGAAGGGCACTGCTTGGTACTTAGTCTAAAGTGATTAGCAAGAGGACAACTAACCGCTTTAGCCTTGTCCATATTGAATCGTTGAAGTACCTTCTCGATATACTTCTCCTGTAACAACCATAATTTCTTGGCGTTCCTGTCTCTAGTTATTTTCATGCCAAGAATTTGTCTTGCTGGCGCTAAGTCTTTCATAGCAAAAGACTTACTCAATTGCTTCTTTAACATGTCATCTACATAGAGCAAAAGAATAATAAAATCATCATTAGAGAATTTCTGTACAAACACACAATGGTCTGAAGTGGTCTTCTTGTAGCCTTGCTCCCTCATCACAGACTCAAACTTCTTGTACCATTGTCTTGATGCCTGCTTCAAGCCATACAAGCTTTTATTAAGCTTACAAACATAGTCCTCTTTCCCTTTTACTTTGAAACCCTCTGTCTGCTCCATGTATATCTCTTCCTCCAAGTCACCATGAAGGAAGGCCGTCTTTAGATCCATCTGCTCAATTTCAAGGTCGAGACTTGCTGCTAACCCTAGCACTGTTCTGATGGATGTCATCTTCACCACTGGTGAGAAAATCTCATCAAAGTTAATCCCCTTTCTTTGACTAAATCCTTTGACAACCAATCTAGCTTTGACTCATTGCTGGGGACTGTGTTCTTCATGCTTGATTCTGAACACCCACTTATTCTTCAAAGCCTTCTTACCTTTTGGCAGCTTCACTAGCTCAAATGTCTTGTTCTTATGCAATGAATTCATCTCATCTTACATGGCTTCAACCCATCTTTTATAGTGTTCATCATTCATAGCTTCTTGGAAGCTTTTCGGTTTTCCCTCATCAGTCAATAACATATACTGTTCTTCAAGATATCTTATAGAGCATTGTCTGACTCTATCAGATCTCCTTAGATTTGGAGAACCCACTGGAGCTAGTGGTTGATCATGAACACTTTCATCATCAGAATTATCTGATGGTATCTCAAAGGGAGCAATCGGATCACCTACCTCAAGTTGATTATTCGGAGCTTTATTTTCAACTTCTCTTGGCACCATCATTGAAGGAACTAGCTCTATGTTTGTTGAACCATTATTAGATTTGGAAGCATTTTCCTGGGATTTTTCTATATCTTTAATGGTCTCATCTTCAACAAACACTACATCACAGCTTCTGACAAGCTTCTTATGGATTGGATCGTAAAATCTATAGCCAAGCTGATCTTGACCATAGCCAACAAACACGCATTATCGTGTCTTGACATCAAGTTTGGATCTTTCATCCTTCGTGATATGCACGAAGGCCTTATAGCCAAACACCCGCAAATGATCATAGGAAACATCCTTTCCTGACCATACCTTCTCTGGAGTGTCATACTGAAGAGGAACACAAGGTGAACGATTCAATACATGAGGGACTGCTTGTATAGCCTCACCCCAAAATATCTTTGGCAACTTTGCATGTGAAAGTATACATCTAACTCTCTCCATCAAAGTTCTGTTCATCCTCTTAGCTAAACCATTCAATTGCGGCATCTTTAGCGATGTCGTTTGATATCAAATATCATGCTCTTCACAGTAAGCATGAAATGATCCTGTGTACTCTCCACCATTGTCTGTATGAATACACTTAAGCTTCTTGCCAGTTTCCCTCTTCACCATAGATAAGAACTGTTTATAGACATCCAACACTTGGTCTTTAGTCTTTAAAAGATACACCCAAGTCTTTCGAAAATGATCATCAATGAAAGTCACAAAATACTAAGCATTACTGAGTGACTTTGGCATTGGCCCACACAAACCTGAATGTATTAGGTCCAATACATTCTTCATTCTGGAAGGGGGGAAACTCTTGAAAGCAACTCTGTTTTGCTTTCCCGCCAGACAATCAGCATACTTCTTCAAATGGACTTGATCCAATCCAGGCAATATATTCTTTTTGGTTAAAAGGGTCATACTTTTATCATTCATATGACTAAGCCACTTGTGCCATAATTCAACTATACCGACATTCTTCACTGTATTAACAGCATCCTGCAAAATCTTTGCCTGCATCATGTACAGTCTTAAGCACTTGTCTCCTTTGGCCACCACCAACGATCCTTTGGTGAGCTTCCACTGGCCGTTGTAGAAGGTGTTGCAGTAATCTTCATCATCCAACCTTTTGGCTGAGATCAAGTTCAGGCGCATGTCTGAAATATGCCTGACGTCCTTGAGGACTAACCGCGTACCATTCTGTGTCTCCAAACAAACATATCTTTTCCTGTAACTTTTGAGTAATTTTTATTTCCTATTCTAACAACACCAAAATCACCTGGTGTGTAAGAAGAGAAGAATTCCCTCTGAGATGTCATATGAATAGTAGCTTCACTGTCAACCACCCAACTGGTCTCATGGGTTGCAAGGTTGACAATGTTTTCTTCATAGATAATGTAACACCCTTATTTTTATTTTTATATTAAAATTTTAAAGGAATTAGATTGTGATTCTTTAGAACTTTTTAATCTACGTACTATTTATGATTTTATGGAATTTTGTGGAATTTTGAAAATATTTTAATTAAATAATATATTTTAAATAATTTTAAATTCATATAAAGTGACTTAAAATTAAAAATATTTATAAGAAAGTGAAGTTAAATTTTTAAAAAAAATTCTAAAATCTATTTCAAGTAGAATTATCTAAAAATGATCGGTTTGAGAAAAATCTTAATTTTTACCAATCGTAAAAAAATAGGAACGTATCAATAAATTTTTATTAACAAAAAATTTAGATTTTTAAAATTTAAACTTTATATTACTTATTATAAAATTAGTAAGGACTGATATAATATCACTAAATTTCAAAAAGGATTGATTTTGAATATTTAAAATATATCAAGTGAAAGGTTACTATTTGGCTTAATAATTCAATCGACATTTACTATGCAAAATATTGTACATGAATAAAAATTTCAAAGGTTGCACAGTAACCAGTGTGAACACCTATTTCAGCCCATCCACAAATGAAGAAGATTCCAAAAAAAAAGAAAAAAAAAGGGACTCGGAAATGATCATTTCTGAGTGAAAGGACTCAGAATGGATCCATTCCGAGTGGAATATGCTCCTGTTGGAGTAAATCCGAATGGAATGACTCAAAAGGGATCAAATCCGAGTAGAATTACTCACAATGAGACAGTTCCGAGTGAAATGCTTCCCTGTTGAAGGTGAATCCGAGTGGAAGGCTCCCTGTCAAAGCCCTTTCCGAGTGAAAATGCTAAGTTCCAACCGATCTGTGCCGAATGATTAATCTTCAATCGGTTTCCGAGTGACAACAACCGAATGGAAGGATTTCCAAGCCAATCTTCACTCATCCTTCACCCAGATTCTGAGTCATCCTTTACCCATTCCCGAGTCAATTTTTACCAATTTCCGAGCCAGACTTAAACCTTTCCCGACCCTTTTAGCCAACATCACCAAGCCTATTTTCACCAAATCTGAGTCACCATTTTCCCCCAAATTTCACTCATCACTCTCACCCAGATTCCGAGTCACTCTTTTAACCATTTCTGAGACCCTTTTCACTCAACCTCCGAGTCATCCTTTACATTCAACCTCCGAGTCGTTCGCTTCGATTTTCAATCGATTCCGAGTCATCTTTTACACATTTCTGAGTCAATTTTTACCAATTTTCGGGTCATCATTCTCACCTAATTCTGAGTCAATCTTCTAGTCAGTTCTTGTTCAGTCTTCAATCATTTTTACCAATTCCGTGTCATCCCTCATCAAGTCAATTCCGAGTGACATTTTTCACCTATTCCCGAGCCAGTCTTCAGTCGGTCAGCCCTCTTCAAACCAATTCCGTGTCATACTTCCTCAAACAAATTCCAAGTCACCATTTTCACCCAAATCCAAGTTATCCTTTCACCCATTCAAAAGCCAATTTTCAGTCAGAACCGAGTGACACTTCAAACCAAGTCTGAGCCCCCATTTTCCCCAATTTTGAGTGACACTTTTCAATCAGCACTGAGTCCTCTTCAACCAGTTCTGAGTCAATTTTCACTCGGTCTGTTTGATTGTTCCAATCAGAATTACCTCGTTTGTCCCCTCAATTCAATTGCACACTTTTTCACTCGGTTTTCTATTGGAAATGCTTCATTCCACTCGGAATTGACTCCCAATGTGGATGAATGTCGACTGAGAGGCTGATCCGAGTCATTTTCACTCGGAATTCTACCATTTTCACTCGGAATTCTACCATTCTCACTCGAATTTCTACCATTCTCACTCGAATTTCCATCATTCTCTCTCAGATTTTCACCATCCTCTCTCGGATTTCCACCCGGCTCCCCCTATTCGCCCGTGCTAACTTGGATTCCACCACCCCAGTGGATCCAGGAATCTTGGGGATGGCAGACAGGGGCAGAAGTGGGGGGAATTAAAAATTCCCACCCAGCCGTTGTCCCCCACTTCACTCTGAATGGAAGTGTGAGTTGGTTTTCCACTCTGAGTGGAAGCCTGAGCTGGCCTTCCACTTAGACAAGCCTATAAATAGGCAAGGGTTGAAGCACCAAGGGGATACATTTTCATTAAGGGAAAACTCTGCTAAAACCTCCGTTCTCTCTCTCCTTCACACCAACTCCTCTCTTCTTCTCCTTCCATCGTCCCTCACCATACTGCCCACAATCCTCCACACCATCCTCTCCTATTCCAATCCGTCCACACCCTCACTCAATCATCCTCATTCCTAATTCCAGCACCTTCCCATTCCTTCTAACCCCTCTTTCCCTCTCGGACCAGTGTTCCTGCTCCATCACTCGATTTTGCTCAACTTTCACCCGGTATTCCTCTTATCACTCTGATTTTACTATTTTTACTTGGTTTTCCTTATTTTTTACTCGGATCTTTCATTGTTCCACTCAGATTTAACTATTTTTACTCGGTTTTCCCTATTTTTACTCGGATTTTTCATTTTTCTCACTCGGATTTTCTTCCCTCACTCGGTTTTCGCCCATTTTTTTTCTCTTTTCTCCGAATCTATTGTTTCTCTTTCTCTCTGGTAGCTTCTGCTCCCCTCTCCCTTTTGTTCCGTAGTCTTTAAAAGAAATAATAATAAAGAGAAATGGATGTTTCCTCTTTTTTTTCTTCTCTTTCAAATCTAAATAAAAATAAAAAAAAGGAACTTTTAAAGAACTACATGACCCTGATTTCTCGAAAGCTTGAGAATACGTAGGAGCGGGAAATAGTTCCTGTCGGGCCCATTTTTCTTTATTTAATTTTTAGAGTTTTTCCATTTTTTGTCTTGCTGTTAAAAGAATGAGCGAGGTTAATTTGGACGAGACATCCTGTTAATCTTATATTTTTTAATATCTCTTTAAAAAAGAAGGAGCGAGGTTAATTTGGACGAGACGTCCTGTTAATCTCATATTTTTTAAATATCTCTTAAAAAAAGGAGGAGCGAGGTTAATTTGGATGAGACGTCCTGTTAATCTCATATTTTTTAGTCTCTCTTTTAAAAAAGGAGGAGCGAGCTTAATTTGGATGAGACGTCCTGTTAATCTTATTTTTTTTTAAAAAGGCGGAGCGAGTCTAATTTGGACGAGACGTCCTGTTAGTCTCATGTAAATTTTCTATGTTTAATTTCTTTTTGTTTATTTTTGTATATTTTGTCACCTCGTATATTTTCTTTTCATGAAGAAGTTAAAATAATTAATGGGTTAATTATAATGCGCGCTATCAAATTGAGGTAACCGTTTTTATAATGGACAGTTGTGAGGTGCTAATACCTTCCTCACCTGTAATCAGACTCCCGAATCATGGAATTTCATTTTTATAACCAGTGCTTTAATGAAAGGTTTTTCCAGTATTTTATCTTAAAAAATATTAGTGGCGACTCCCTGTTTATCTTTCAAATCGTTTCGACGGTCGACCGTGCCGCCGCGATCCTGGTCACGACAGATGGCGACTCCACTGGGGACTTAGAGAGTCAAGCCAGTCAATTTGATAGCGCATGTTTTAATTAGCATATTAATTATTTAACTTCTTCTTTTATTTTATTTCCTTGTCAATGTTTAGTTTCTGTTTTGTTTATATTCTATCATTTATGTTCTGTAAATATCTGTGTGATCATTGAACCCTAGGGTAGTCGACTTTATTTTGTTGCTCTGTGTTTGTTCTATGTGCAGGATGAGTAAGGTACAGGTATTGAATGCCTCTTTCACACACTACACTCATAATTTGCACACACTTTTGAATGAGACCCTATACCCGTGCCCAAATAAAACTTAAGATTAGGGGAGGTTGATAGTGGAGCCATTTGGGATGTACTTCCTGTCTAGTTACCGTGAGAATCTTAGCTAGAGTTCGACTTATTCATGGTGCCCACACTTAGTATACTTCCTACTATTTGTGGTCAACATTATGAGTAGGATCTTGGCTCTAGTGACCTTTAGAAGTTTTAGAACAAGCCACCTAATGCGAGGTATCACTGATAGATGAACCTTAGAACCATTAGGAGACCTCCAGAAAAAACCACCTTAAGGCACAAAAGAGGCAAACTTTACTTATACCTTTTCTCATTCTCACTTCTCTTTTCTGATCCAAAATAGAGGACTACTTGCCCATTTAGTGGATTACTTTTTTTTTTCAAAAAAATGACGTACTTTTAACTAGTGATCTCTTAACGGGCAAGTAGTCCTTTCCTTTTATGCACAAGTCTTTGGGCCTTGAGTTACAGATGTTTTGAATAAAAAAAAGGTATAAAAAAATAAAAAAAAATCAATTTTTTTTTGTATTGAAAATGATCAGAAAATCTGTAGCTCGCATGACCCTTGATTTGTCATAAGTTTTGTCAAATCGAAACTTCCCTAAATACAAAATTTTTTTCAAAGTTACTAGGGGAGTATCGATTTGCAAAACACGTCAGTTCTAATGATTGATTTTCTCATTTCTTTATGTTCTTGCAGGAAGCTATCAAGAGCTTAGCCAGTACCTCTGAGTGAAAATATGGAAATTGACATGAGATCAGATAGTTGTGGTACAAATATACCCGAGTTGAAAAAATTACTGCATGTTAAGGCTAGGAAAGTCGATACAACCAGTTTGCAAGCATTGGGCAAGAAATTGGATATGAATCAGAAGATGGGTTTTTCAAGGAAATATGGGAGGATCCTAAAGTTGCTAGAAGTGAAGGTACAAGTCGAGGCAACTACTGCTTTGATTCAGTTCTATGACCCACCTCTCCGTTGTTTCACCTTCCGAGACTTTCAATTGGCTCTGTCTGTTGAGGAGTTCGAACAGATCCTGGGGATGCCACTAGAGGGACAAATTCCTTACCACCACCTTGGACGTCATGCGAATATTGTTACCATTGCTGATATCCTAAGGATTAACCCAGAAGTGTTAAGAAGTAAGCAATTAAATAGAAATCAGGTCTTGAGGTTTGATCGGGAATATTTTGAGAAGCACATGCACTTGCTGGCTGAGAAAGGAGATTGGGAAGCCTTCATGGATACCTTGGCTCTAACCATTTATGGTGTTATCTTGTTCCCCAACATTGACAATTACATAGACTATGATGCTATTGGCATTTTCCTTGCCCGCAAGTTCAAATCTAAAAATCCTGTCATTGTGATCTTGGAAAATATATATTGTACCATGGACTTCTGCTATACACAAGGTGGAAAGAGAATCATTTGTTGTCTACCTGCTCTATATGTGTGGCTTACGTCACATGTCTTCCACCAAGTCGGCAAAGTTGAATGTCCTATTTTTGATCTGAAGTTATGCCAGTTAGTAACAAAGAATGGGCGTGAATGGGCCAATCACCTGATGGGGCTCACAGCTAACAAAGTAAGGTGGTATCCGCAATGGTTGAATGTTGACACCATTATTCATCATTGTGGAAGCTACCCGAACGTTCCTCTCATGGGCACTCGAGGATGCATTAACTACAACCCTGATAGCCAAACGTCAGCTAGCTTATCCTTTGCTTGGGCCGCCCAATAAAGAATCGCTTATTCCTTTTGTCCTTCACTACTCAAAAGGAGATTGTACCTCTGTTGTTCAAGATGTAGCAAATGCATGGAAGAAGGTCCACAGACGAGGAAAAGAACTAGGAGCTCGAAGCCATGCCGTGAAGGACGAATACTACCAATGGATCCTGAATAGGGTTTCCATTGTCAAGCTGCCTTTCAGAAGTCCCTCTTATCTCCCAACAAGGACACCTGTTCCCCCACCTACCCTTGAAGAGGAGGCCATGAAAACCAAGATAAAAGAGTTAATTGTAAAAAATAAAAAGCTAGAGAAAGACTTGCTAAAGTCTCAACAAGAATGCGCCCTTCAGAAAAGGGAGAACTTAGAAAGCAAGCAAACCATCAAGGAGATTGGAAAAAAGTGAAAAATTGAAAGGGATTACTTGAGGAAACAAAGTCAATGCCTCCGAACAGCTAATACTCAACTGAGGATGAAGAGCAAGCAAAGGGATACTATGTTGGCTGACAAGCAACTCTTGAGAGACATGTTGGAAAAAGCCAAAGAGAACGAGCAAATTGCCTTGGTGCAAAAAGAGCTCCTACAATTGCAAGTTAGCCAATTAGAACATCAGCTTAATGAGGTGGTAGAAGCTTGCCAGCATGAGGTAAACGGCAAGAGATAGCACGCGATAGATACTGAGCAAGAATGTTGTGAGGCTATCCATATTATGAAAACTGAAATGACACAACAAGATGAAGTTATTCATTCATGGATGAACCGCTTCGCCCACTTGGCACATTTGGCTAATAGAGTTCTGGAAGACCTCCCGCTCCTGCTTAAGCAAGCTGAGGGGATGGTTAACCCTCTTAGTACCCCAAAAGAAATTGTAACCTTCCTTGATTACTGTAGAGAAAGGATTTGTAAAATGACGGCCATGATTGCCCGAGCTAGGAATGGCTGATTTACTTTTCCTGCATAAAAAAATATTGGCAGCAGTAATGTACTTTGAAATTCAGAAAAAAGGATTCTTTTGTCTCCACAACTATCTCATGTTAATTTCCATTTATCACATACTTATTACTCTTGAATATGACGTTCTGAGAAATGGTTGGAGGATACTGGCCGAGTTCTGCGATAGCTTCGTGCACCATACTATTGGTTTTTTCTTTTACCACTTTTATTTAAATGCTTTCTTTTTAACAATTTTGTGTTTTGACTTACATTAGACATTACGGGTAAACATCCTTATCCGACCCGACTCCAAACGAGACTCATGGCCGAAGCAGAAATCAGGGATGAAGATTTTAGAAACGAGTTCAACCAGCTAAAGGAACAGGTAGCCAAGTTGACCAAGCTTTTGGAAAAGAGAATCGCAGAAGGGGACTCCTCTACAGGTATTGAAAACACCCAACATCAGCCTGCTACCGTACCACCCCCCTTGGTTCCGACCCAGCAAGAACCCAATTACCTAACACAATGACACCCCCTGTCACCATTCATGTTGGAAGACCTAACCCTGCCATTGAGACCCAGCTACCTTACGGCCAGTCTTATGCACAGCATACATTTGTCGGTCCTGACGGCAACCCAGTACCTTTTCCACTTTATGGCCTTCCACCAGGATACTATCCCCCGCTCGCTAACCAACAAGAAACCCATGACCAACAAGTGGTGAATCCTCACGCTTCATACCCTACCCAGCCAAATATATCATTACTCCATCAAGCCCAAAATACGCAAGCCCATGACCCACAAACTTACCAAACCCAAAACACGCAAGCCCATGACCCATAAACCTACCAGACCCAAAACACCCAAGCCCCGATGGCCCATCCAACTCACAACACACAAGCCCAAAACACACGAGCCCAGACGACCCAACCAAATTATGCTGTACAAACTATGGCCCAACCCCAAGGTCCCTCACCAAGCACAAGCCTAATGAATCAGTCCCATATGTTTCCTCCATTCAACCAACCACTGGGCTATCCATACGGATATGCAACCCCCTATATGACCAATCACCAAGATACAACCCGTATGATGAACCCTGTAACCGGTCATAGCACAGTTGCAGCTCCTCAAAAGGAAAAAATAGAAGTCTTAGAAGAGCGTTTGAGAATGATGAAAGACGCTGGAGGTTTTGGACTGATAGATGCTTCAGAACTATGTCTAGTCATAGATGTTGTCCTCCCGCCCAAATTCAAGATGCCAGACTTTGACAAGTATCGGGGAATGACTTGTCCAAAGAATCATCTCATGATGTACTGTTGGAAGATGGCATCCTACTCTTCTAACGACCAATTGTTGATCCACTGCTTCCAAGATAGTCTAGCAGGGGCTGCTCTTACATGGTATGCTCACCTTGAGTGAAATCATATTCGTTGTTGGAAGGACCTGGCAGCTGCCTTCCTTAGGCAATACAAGTATAACATGGATATGGCGCCCAATAGGGTTCAGTTACAGAATATGGTGAAGAGGGACAATGAAACGTTTAAAGAGTATGCCCAACGCTGGAGGGAGACAACAGCACAAGTGGACCCCCCACTGTCGGAGAAAGAGATAGTCGCGATGTTTATCGACACGCTCCCATCACCTTTCTACGGTAAAATGATTGGTAGTGTTTCATCCAACTTCTCTGACATTGTGACTATTGGGGAAATGGTGGAAAGCGGAATACGAACAGGAAAGATCACTCAGGGCTCATCTGGGGCAAACATGACAAGAAGGCCGGTGCCTGGGAAAAGGGATAGAGAAACTAATTCCATCTCTTCTAATCAAAAGATGGCTTCACCGAGACCATTCTTTCCTACTATGATTCAAGCTCCCAATCCTTATGTGGGCGCTACCACTCAAGGCCCGACGGCTTATACTCCCCACTTCCGTCCACCCATGGTAAGAGCGCCAGTGCTGCAACCGGTGCCATACCATCACCCGCAGCAAGTGACTCGACCACCCAATCATAATCAGAACACAAGGAATTCCAACAATAAGCGCTCCCCTGTACAGTTCGATCCAATTCCCATAACCTATACCGAACTTTTTCCAATCCTCGTTCAGAAAGGTCTGGTAGCTCCATCCCCCATGAGGCCATTGCAACCTCCTTACCCAAGGGGATATGACCCAAACGCTCATTGTGATTACCATGCTAGGGCACCAGGACATTCCACAGAAAATTGCATGGCTTTGAAATATAAAGTAAGAGATTTGATCAAAGCTGAGTGGATTAACTTTAAGGAAGGCAGCCCAAATATGGCGACAAATCCCCTACCTAACCATGGAAATTCAGAAGTCAACGCCTTGGAAGAAGATAAGGAGTGCGTTAAGAATGTTGCTGACATAAGAATGTCATTAAGGGTAGTTCATTCCCTTTTGCTTGAAAGGGGATTAATTGAAGGGACCTGGAGTGTGGAACATGATTGCGAGCAGACTACCGAACACCAAGGTTTCTGTGAGGTCCTCCAAAGCCTTATGGACAACCATATTATGCAGGTCTGTAAACGCCATGGAGATGAGGTTGACATGATCGAGGAATAAACAGTGGTACAGGTCCCTAAGCCCTTGACAATTTTTTACACTAGGAACCCTTAAGCAGCTCCTGTTTCTGTACAACCAATCATCACTATTCAAGCACCCACCTCGTTTGCGTTCAAAGATTCTCGGGCTGTCCCTTGGAAGTACAACGCAGATGTGGTCGTTGCAAGCTCGGCAACGAGTGACCCGTCTCCTTCGTCTGTCACAAATATTGTTGGGGTAGGAGGTATAACCCGAAGTGGAAGAGTATACACCCCTCCAGAACCAAAGAAGGATCAGGTTACCGGAAATGCCAAGGTGGACAAAGAAGGGGCCAATGGTGAAATCAAAAGGGCCATGACTGATGAAGAGGCCCATGAATTCTTAAAGTTTATTCGCCAAAGCGAATATTAAGTGCTTGACCAACTGACCCATACTCCTACAAAAATCTCTTTGTTATCATTGTTGATGAACTCTGAGCCACATCGAAAGATATTGATGAAGGTCCTGAATGAGGCCCATGTCAGTCATGACATTCCCGTTGATAAGTTTCAAGGAATAGTGGGGCACATTATTACAGATAACTATCTGACCTTCACTGACGACGAAATACCAACAGAGGGGATTGGGCACAACAAGGCTCTCCATATCTCCGTAAAATGCCGAGATTACATCTTAGCAAAAGTACTTATTGACAATGGGTCGTCCCTCAACGTCATGCCAAAGTCTACATTAGCCAAGTTACCATTTAATGGGACTTTTATGAAGCCAAGTGCCACGATAGTATGAGCTTTTGATGGAACTCGGAGGGAGGTCATGGGTGAGATTGAGCTGCCCATATAGGTTGGGCCGTGCACGTTCCAGGTCCTTTTTCAAGTCATGGATATCTCGCCTGCCTATAGCTATTTATTAGGTAGGCCGTGGATCTATTCTGCTGGAGTGGTGCCCTCTACCCTGCACCAAAAACTAAAATTCATAATTGACAACAAGCTGATAATTGTTTCTGGTGAGGAAGACCTTCTGGTCAGCAAACCTCTGTCAACCCCTTACATCGAGGCAGCAGAAGAGGCTCTTGAAACTTCTTTCCAAGCATTAGAGATAGCAAACGCTACCTATATAGGGGAAGGAGTCACGATGGTAAAAGCTCACATGCCAAGTGCATCTTTAATGATGGTAAAGATTATGCTGCGTGGAGGGTATAAACCTGGAAGAGGGCTAGGACGTGCTTTTAATGGAGAAATAGAACCTATATGCCTGCTTGATAATAGAAATGGTTTTGGATTAGGATACCGGCCTACGGCTGCCGACAGAAAAAGGGTAGAGGAAGAGAAGAGGGAAAGATGTGTTGCTCGTCTTACCGGCAGAAAACTTCATACTGCAAGAGTCCCCATCTATGATCTCTACCAGAGCTTTCGGAGCGCCGGACTGATGCCTCCAGACCAAGTGGCTGTCATTGAAGAAAGTCCCTGTGATAGTGTTGATTTTGTGATTGCTTGTCCACCAGGCCAAGAACTTCATAACTGGGACGCCATTGAATTCCCCACGACTTTGAATGTTTCATCAAAGTAATTTGTTTATGCTTTAAGTACTTATTCGTCCCTCTGCTCTGCCTAAGGCTTTGGGACTCTTCCATGTAATAAGGGCAAAACAAAAAAAAACTTGTTTTTATCATTTTCATCAATAAACGCGTATCGAAATTCAAAAAAAAAACTCTTCTTGTATCCCTTATCCTTATTCTGAATCCTTCTTTTTACTCGCTTGTTCTTTTTTTTTTATTTACCATATCACACTAAATTGCAGATCCGAAAATGACTCTCTTGAGGAGAGTGAGGTCGCAATCCTGTTTCACGACTTTGATCACCCAGTTGATTACGTCGATGAGAAAGGTGGGGAAGATTGTGAGCCATCGCCCGAGCTGATAAGGTTATTAGAGCAAGAGGATGAAGGGATTCAACCCTACCTAGACATAGTTGAGGTCATTAATTTAGGGAATAAAGAAAATAAAAAGGAAGTCAAGATCGGCACTACCCTAAGCAGAGAACAAAGAGAAGATTTAATCAAGTTGTTAATAGAATTTTGTGATGTCTTTGCCTGGTCTTATCAAGATATGCCTAGGCTTGATGCTAGCATTGTCGAGCATAGACTACCCTTGAAACCTGAGTGCCCTCCAATAAAGCAGAAACTACGTCGAATGAAGCCAGAAATGCTCTTAAAGATCAAAGAGGAGGTCAAGAAGCAGTTTGATGCTGGGTTCCTAGCTGTGGCAAAATACCCTCAGTGGGTAGCCAACATTGTTCCTGTCCCAAAAAGGGATGGAAAGGTACGAATATGTGTGGACTACCAAGATTTGAATAGGGCTAGTCCCAAAGATGATTTTCCCCTACCACAAATCGATGTTTTGGTTGATAATACAGCTCAGCATTCCATTTTCTCATTCATAGATGGTTTCTCAGGGTATAATCAAATTAAAATGGCACCTGAAGACATGGAGAAGACCATGTTTATCACTCTATGGGGCACATTTTGCTATAAGGTGATGTCTTTTGGGTTGAAAAATGCTGGGGCAACTTATCAGAGAGCAATGGTGACTCTTTTCCATGATATGATGCATAAAGAGATAGAAGTCTACGTGGATGACATCATTGCCAAATCTAGAACAGATGAAGGGCACATTAGCGATCTAAGGAAGCTTTTTGAACGGTTGAGAAAGTTCAGGCTAAGATTGAACCCTGCCAAGTGCACGTTCGGTGCAAGGTCAGGCAAGTTGCTAGGGTTTATAGTAAGTGAAAGAGGGATAGAGGTTGATCCTGACAAAGTCAAGGCGATTCTCGAGATGCCTCCTCCCCATACAGAAAAAGAGGTCCAACGATTCTTGGGAAGGCTCAATTATATTTGTCGCGACCGGGATCGCGACGGCACGACCGACCCTCAAAACGATTTTTTTTGAAAATGAAAATGAACAGGGAGTCGCCACCAATATATTTAGGATAAAATACCGGGAAAACCTTTAATTAAAGCATTGGTCAAAAATGAGATTCCAGATCCGGGAGTCTAATTACAGGTGAGGAAGGTATTAGCACCTCACAGCTGTCCGTTATAAAAACGGTTACCTCAATTTAATAGCGCGCATTATAATTAACCCAATAATTATTTAAACTTTTCCATGAAAAGAAAATATGCGAGACGACAAAATATATAAAAATAAACAGAAATAAACACGGAATATTTACATGAGATTAACAGGACGTCTCGTCCAAATTAAACTCGCTCCACCTTTTTTTTTAAAAAAAAGATGAGATTAACAGGACGTCTCGTCCAAATTAAACTCGCTCCTCTTTTTTTAAAATAAAAAGAATAAAGAATAAAAGAAATAAAAATTGCAATAATAATGATAATAACAATAGTCACACCTTTTATGCTAATTTAAATAGAATGTGTGAAGCACTCATTTTATTAATATCTATCAATCAATAAAGATTAATTGATAATTGAAAAGGAAGACAAAATCACTGAATAACAATTAATTTAGCAGAAAATAAAATAAATACAAATATTGAGAATAAGGTGAAGAGTGGGACCGGTATGGTGAGAAAGGAGTTGGATGGTATTGTGGGCTTGAGGTCTTGGACAGAGGAAAGGAGGGATAAGGTGCTGTTTTTGGATGGGTGTTTGAGGGGAAGGACAAAAGTGTGTGCGTGGGTTGGTTTTAAAGGAGGAAAGGAAGGGAAGAGTGAGCGTGGAGTGAGGTGAGGTGAGGGAGAGTGGGACAGTATAGGGGGGCTGTGAGGAATGAGGGGGTCGGTATTTAGAAGGTGCTGTGAGGAAAGTGTTGGACGGTGTTGAGGATGGTGTGGGCGGTGTTGAGGATGGTGTGGGCGGCGTTGAGGATGGTGTGGGCGACGTTGAGAAGAAGGTGTTGGGCGGTGTGTGAGGGTAAGGTGTTGGGCGGTGTGTAGGCGGTGTGGAGAGGGCGGTTGTGGGGAGTGTGCGTGTGGGCGGTATTGAGTGGGAGTGAGGTCGGTTGATGTGAATAGTGATGTATTGGGAGGAGGTGGGGACAATGTTGGAAAAGGCTATAAGAACGGTCTTGGGGCAGTGTTTAGGAAGGTGTTGAACGGTGTGTAGGCGGTGTGGAGAGGGCGGTTATGGGGAAGGGGGCAGTGTTTAAGAAGAGGAAGTTAGACAGTGAGAGGGCGGTGTGGAGAACGGATTGGGAAGGAGGTTTGGGCAGTGTGTGGAGAGGTTTGCAAGGGATGTGAGGACGGTGTGTAGGGCAGTGTGGAGAGTAAGGTGTTGGGCGGTGTTTAGGAAGGTGTTGGGCGGTGTGTAGGCAGTGTGGAGGGTAAGGTGTTGGGCGGTGTTGAGAACGATGTGGGGAAGGGGGCAATGTTTAAGAAGAGGAAGTTAGACAGTGAGAGGGCGGTGTGGAGAACGGATTGGGAAGGAGATTTGGGCAGTGTGTAGAGAGGTTTGCAAGGGATGTGAGGACAGTGTGTAGGGCAGTGTGGAGAGTAAGGTGTTGGCCAGTGTTGAGGACGGTGTGGGCTGACTGAGAAGGAGGTTTGGGCGGTTGAAAAGTGAATGAGTTCTCTTTTAATGACTCTTCCAGGGATCCTTCTTCTTCCTTCGCTTGCAGTATTTATAGAGCATTTGAGGAGCGTCATGATTGCTTGAACAGACCCGTGACCAGCCTGGCTGCCAATTGGTGAGGATTTTTTAATATTTCCACATTGTCTTGTTGTCAGCCGCCCTTTGAAATTGTCAAACAACTTGCATGGTGGTGTTGGAAACGGCCTGGATCTTTGACAATTAAGGAAAATGAAAGCTGGTGGCAATTCTTTATCATTTTCCACCTTGTCTTATTGCCAACCAGCCTCCGTAATTCAAGGATCCACTTGGAGGCTATTTCACTCGGAAATGATCATTCCGAGTCCTTTCACTCGGAAATGATCATTTCTGAGTCAGAGTTTTTTTTTTTAATTCTTTTCTTCTTCTTTTTTTATTCTTCCTTTTTTTTCCTTTTTTTCTTTTTTTTTAAAAAAAATTATTTTCCCTTGTGAATTTCCCATTCTTGGTGAAAATTGACTGGAACGAAATAGGTGTTCACAGATGCCCCTCTTTACTTCTTTTTCATGAGGAAAAAGCATGAAGTTTCTTCTTGCTTTTTTTTGAAATGGAAAAGGAGTAAAGACGTGAACACCATTGGAAAAGTAGAAAGTGAAGGTGTTACTTCTTGATTAACAGAAATGATGAGGATGTTGTCTCTAGGTTGACAGCAAAGGTAAAAGGATGAGGGTGTTGCCTCTCGATTGACTGGAAAAATAAAAGGATGAGGGTGTTGCCTCTCGGTTGACTGGAAAAGTAAAAGGATGAGGGTGTTGCCTCTCGGTTGACTGGAAAAGTAAAAGGATGAGGGTGTTGCCTCTCGGTTGACTGGAAAAGTAAAAGGATGAGGGTGTTGCCTCTCGGTTGACTGGAAAAGTAAAAGGATGAGGATGTTGCCTCTCGGTTGACTGGAAAAGTAAAAGGATGAGGGTGTTGCCTCTCGGTTAACAAGGAAAGTAAAAAGATGAGGGTGTTGCCTCTCGGTTGACATGACTGAGGCCCTGGATTGAAAGGGAATAAATCTGGGGGTAATGCCCTAGTTTGGGGTAGTCTGAAAGAATTCTTGGGGCATTGCCTTTTGTCTAAAGGGAAACCTGGGGTGATGCTCCTGTTGGAATTGTTTAGGAAGTGTAGCTCCACTAGGGAAGGATAATTCCTCCTGGTAACCTTCATGGTACCACTGGGAAAGTATTAGGTGAGTTGGGATAGAGTAATCTGGGGGTTGTCGGGGAACTGTCCTTCTAGAGAATGAAATCTGGGGAGATGCCCCAGTTTGATATGACTGCAGGTTGTTGGGGGACTGCCCTTTGAAAGAAATCTGGGGAGATGCCCCAGTTTGACATAACTGAAGGTTGTTGGGGAACTGCCCCCTTGAAAGAAATCTGGAGAGATGCCCCAGTTTGACATAACTAAAGGTTGTTGGGGAACTGCCCCCTTGAAAGAAATCTAGGGAGATGCCCCAGTTTGAGCTTTTTAGTGAGAGGAGTATGATGGATGCTAGTTTGGTAATGGCGAACTCACTAGGGAAAGACAAGTCCTCTTAAGCCTGATCAAAGAAACATCCCGGTTGAGGGAACTGATCCCATTTTTATGGAACTTCTTGGGAGAGATGTTCAGTCTATAGGTCTTGCTGAGAGAAAACTTTGGTGAATACCTGCTTTTGGATGATGGATTTGGCGTCCCGCTGACAAAAGAATGAGTTAGTATAAAAGACTTACAGGTAAATTTTCCTTGGCGACTGGCTCTTTAAGATAATTCATGGACGAAATAGAAACATCTCCCGACTCTTGGCGAGAGTATTTAGTGGAAATGGTTATGCTTATACCAAGCGAAGTTTGGCGCTAGGAAATATTTCATCCCCCATAACTTTATGCTCTTGTTGTTTCCAATTTCAAAAATTTTAGGCAAAAACTTGTTTATTCATAAAAAATGAACACATGTAGGATGAAGGGAGATTTTATAAACATCAGACATGTACAACGATAATATTAAACACAGTTATGTGACAAGGTATATAAAGAATTAAAGGCAAAATAAAAGGAAAAGGCTCATATATCCTCAAATGATCCTCCACGAGCAATGAGAAACTTGATCCCATATCATGACTTTGTGTTTGTCTTTTGATTTTGCTTCTGAGGGCGTGATTTGACAATGACCCTAATACCTGTTTTGACCTCCTTTGACTTTGGCTTGAAGGGTTTATGTTGTGGAGTAGAATTTGTAGAACCGCCTTTTTAGATTTTCGGCTCATCTTGCTGCTCTAACTTTTGCCTAGGTCGCCTTTCTAGGTTTTCAACCTAGCGAGCTCTTTTTTCCTTTTTTTTTCCTTCTTTTTTTTTATTATGCAAAGTATCTTTTCACTGCATCGGTATTGACAGGCATTGGCAGATCCATATTAGTGAGTATAAGGGCTTCTCCGGAGAAAGCCTTCTTTATAACATATGGTCACTCATAATTAGGTGTCCATTTCCCTCGAACATCCCTTTGAATTGGCAAAATCTTCTTGAGGACCAAATCTCCCTCTTGGAATTGTCGGGGGCGTACTTTCTTTTCGTATGCCCGCTTCATGCGTCTTTGATACAATTGTCCCTGGCAAAGGGCAGTTAATCTCTTCCCGTCAATTAGATTCAATTGGTCATATTTGGCCTGGACCCATTCAGCTTCTTGCAATTTAGCCTCCATGATCACCCTAAGGGATGGAATTTCCACTTCGAATGGTAGTACAGCTTCCATTCCGTAAACCAAAGAAAATGGGGTTGCCCCAGTTGAGGTTCGTACCGAGGTTCGGTATCCATGTAGTGCGAAAGGGAGCATTTCATGCCAGTCTTTGTAGGTTACTACAATCTTTTGCACTATCCTCTTTATATTTTTGTTGGCTGCCTCAACCGCTCCATTCATTTTCGGACGGTATGGAGAGGAGTTGTGATGGGAGATTTTAAAATTCTCACAAAGCTCCTTCATCATTTTGTTGTTTAAATTTGTACCATTGTCCGTGATGATTTGGTTTGGTAAGCCATACCGGCATATCAGCTCACGCTTGACGAATTTGACCATAACATTTTTCGTCACATTGGCGTATGAAGCTGCTTCTACCCACTTGGTGAAATAATCGATAGCAACCAAAATAAAACGATGACCATTCGAGGCTTTTGGTTCAATGGGCCCAATTACATCCATACCCCACATTGAAAAAGGCCATGGTGCTGACAAGACATTTAGGGATGAGGGAGGAGCATGAATGTGATCAGCATAAATCTGACATTTATGACACCTCTGTACGTAAGCAAAACAATCGGCTTCTATAGTCATCCAATAATACCCAGCTCTCAGTATTTTTCTTGACATAGCATGCCCATTTGTATGAGTTCCAAAAGATCCTTCGTGGATATCTTTCATGATCTGGTTTGCTTCAACGGTATCAACACACCGGAGGAGAATGGAATCATAATTCCTCTTGTAAAGCACGTTACCACTCAATAGGTATCCCATAGCTAGCCTTCTCAAAGTTCGTTTGTCATTGTCCGTGATACCTTCAGGGTATTCTTGGCATTGGAGGTATCTTTTGATGTCATGATACCAGGGCTTGCCATCCGGTTCTTCTTCTATGGCCTGGCAATGGGCGGGTTCTTGCTGTTTCTTTACCTCAATGAGAGGCACTTCGTAATCATTGCTGACCTCGAACATAGCAGCTAGGGTGGCTAAAGCATCTGTCATTTGGTTGTCTTCCCGTGGAACATGATGAAAGGTAACTTCATCGAACCTTTTGATCATCTCTTTGATATGAGCATGATAGGGAACTAGTTTATTATCTCTAGTCTCCCATTCATCCTTTAGTTGATGGATAACTAAAGCAGAATCTCTATAAACCTCCAGAACCTTTATTCCCACGTTTAGAGCCGCTTGTATTCCTAGAGAACATGCTTCATATTCCGCAATATTATTGGTGCAGTCAAAACACAGCTGAGCGCAAATAGGGATGAATTCCTTATCAGGTGAGATTAAAACAACCCCAATTCCATGTCCTAGTGCATTGGATGCTCCATCGAATCTCATGATCCATCTAGTTTCTAGGCCATCTTCTTCTTTGGAAAGAGCCAAGATATCCTCATCTGGGAAATCATGCTGCATTGGTTGATAAGCTTCAATGGGTTGGTATGCCAAGTAATCTGCCAGCGCACTCCCTTTAATTGCCTTTTGGGTGACATATGTTATGTCATATTCCGTTAGTAACACTTGCCAACGGGCAATCCTTCCAGTCAAAGCGGGTTTTTCAAAGATATACTTGATGGGATCCATCTTAGACACCAGCCAAGTAGTATGATTAAGCATGTATTGCCGTAAGCGTCGGGCAGCCCAAGCCAATGCACAACACGTTCTTTCAAGAGATGAATACCTCATCTCACATTCGGTAAATCTCTTGCTCAAGTAGTATATGGCGCATTCCTTTCTTCCAATCTCATCATGTTGACCCAATACACATCCCATGGATTCATTCAACACAGTCAGGTATAGGATTAATGGTCTCCCATGAACGGGTGGCACCAAGACTGGTGGCTCCAATAAGTACTGTATTATTTTTTCAAATGCAATCTGGCAATCCTCATTCCACTGTCCAGGCTGATTCTTGCGAAGCAACTTGAAAATTGGCTCACAAGTTGCCGTCATTTGGGAAATGAATCGGGCGATGTAATTCAATCTTCCCAAGAATCCTCGGACTTCTTTTTCAGTACGAGGAGGAGGCATTTCCAGAATTGCCTTGACTTTGTCAGGATCAACTTCTATCCCCTTCTCATTCACAATGAACCCTAACAATTTGCCGGATCTTGCGCCAAAAGTACACTTGGCGGGATTCAATCTAAGCTTGAATTTCCTCAACCTTTCGAAAAGTTTTCTCAGGTCAGCAATATGCTTCTCCTCAGACCTGGACTTGGCAATTATGTCATCCACATAGACCTCTATCTCCTTGTGCATCATGTCATGGAAGAGAGTCACCATTGCCCTTTGATAGGTGGCTCCTGCATTTTTTAATCTGAAGGACATTACTTTGTAACAAAAGGTGCCCCACAGAGTGATGAACGTGGTCTTTTCCATATCTTCTGGTGCCATCTTGATCTGGTTATATCCCAAAAATCCATCCATAAATGAGAAGATGGAATGTTGAGCTGTGTTATCAACCAATACGTCAATCTGAGGTAAAGGAAAATCATCCTTAGGACTCGCCCGATTCAAGTCTCGGTAGTCCACACACATCTTTACTCTCCCATCTTTCTTTGGAACGGGAACTATATTGGCTACCCATTGCGGATACTTAGCTACGGCTAAGAAACCAGCGTCGAATTGTTTCTTGACTTCTTCTTTGATCTTAAGAAGCATTTCTGGTTTCATTCGTCGTAACTTTTGCTTGATCGGTGGACATTCCGGCTTTAAAGGCAACTTGTGTTCCACAATGTTATTATCCAGACCTGGCATATCTTGATACGACCATGCAAAAATGTCTCGAAATTCCCAGAGTAGTCTAATCAATTCACTCTGCCGTTGTTTGCTCAAAAAGGTGCCTATCTTGACTTCTTTATTTTCTCCTTCATCTCCCAGGTTAATGGTCTCAATCTTTTCCTGATGAGGTTGAATTTCTTTATCTTCTTGTTCCATTAACTTTGTCAGCTCGAGTGAAGGTTCAAAGTCTTCCTCACTATCCTCATAGGCATAATCATTTGGATTATCAGAGTCATGAAATAGAACCGAGTTTTCATTGCTCTTAGAAGAATCGCTTTCAGATCTGTATTTAGTGTTATATCATAATGAATGAAAAATAAGAAAGGCAAGCAAATGGAAGGTTTTAAAAGAAAGAGTTTGAACAAAGATGAGGTATGAAATCAGACTACATTCATTTAATTTAATAAACAAGCAAGTTTTCGCCTTTATTACAAAACAGATCCTAAAGCCTTAGGCATAGCAAGAGGATCGACAAGTTTTGAAAACAACAATTACTTTGGCTGAGGATTGATAGTTATGGGGAACTCCATGATTTCCCAGTTGTCCAGTTCTTGACCGGGTAAGCAAGCGTGCAATAATTCCACATTAGGGCTGTGTTCGTCTCCAACCATAGCCACCTGACCCAGATATATAATCCCGGCGCTTCTGAAGCTTTGATAGAGGTCACAGATAGGGATTCTAGCAGTATCAAACTTTTGACCGGTAAGGCGAGCGATCCTTCTCTCACTTCTTTCTTCTCCCATCCTTTTTCTATCAGCTGCTGTAGGCTTGTATCCTAGACCATACCTATCCCTGTTTTCTGGGAGACATATAGGTTGGGTTCTCCCTTCCAATTCTCGTCCTAACCCCTTTCCCAGCTTGTATCCTTCTCTCAACATTGTCTTTGCAACCATCAGAGGCACGTTTGGGAAGGATTTCTTTGTAATGCTCGTTGCATTGGCCACCTCTAAAGCCTGAAATGAGGTTTCAAGGGCTTCCTCAGTCGCTTCAATGTATGGGGTGTTGGCAGGCTTACTAACCAACAAGTCTTCTTCTCCAGAGACAATCACCAACTTGTTGTCAATGATGAACTTCAACTTTTGATGTAGAGTAGAAGGAACTACCCCAGCCAAATGGATCCACGGCCGTCCCAGTAAACAACTGTATGCGGGTGTAATATCCATGACTTGAAAAAGGATTTGAAAGGTGCATGGCCCAACTTGTATAGGCAATTCAATTTCTCCCATGACTTCTCGGTGAGTTCCGTCAAAAGCACGGACTACCATGGAACTGGGTCTCATATGGGTCCCATCAGAAGGTAACTTTGCCAACGTAGATTTTGGTATTACATTCAAGGACGATCCATTGTCAACCAGCACCTTCGCCATGATATGATCTTGACATTTTACGGAGATATGAAGGGCTTTGTTGTGCCCTCTTCCTTTCGCTGGTGTCTCATCATCCGTAAAAGTTAGATAGTTGTTGGCCACAATGTGTCCCACTATGCCCTCGAATTTATCTACCGGCAAATCATGTTTTACATGTGCCTCACTCAAAACTTTCATCAACGTGTTCCGGTGTGGTTCAGAACTCATTAGTAAGGATAACAGAGAAATTTTTGCCGGGGTATGGTTTAGTTGGTCCAACACCTGGTAGTCACTATGACGAATGAATCTAAGAAACTCTTGGGCTTCCTCTTCGGTTACTACCTTCTTTGCTTCACCGGAGGATTCTCCTTTCCCATTCCCTATGGCTTTGTCAAGTTTTGGTTCTGGGGAAGCATACACTCTTCCACTTCGGGTGACACCCCCGATTCCGGCAATATTCGTGACAGGGGATGATGGAGTAGGCTCAACGGCCTCAGAACTGGTAACGATCACATCAGTACCATACTTCCATGGTACAGCTTGCGAATCCTTGTAAGGGAATGGGGTTGGAGTGTTTACCGTGATGACAGTTTTAACAGGGGTTGAAGCCATAAGTGCATTTTTATTATAAAATATGACTAGAGGTTTTGGAGCTCGAACTCGGCCTTGCTCTTGTATCATATTTATTATGTCTTCACGATGCTGGCAAACTTCTATGACGTGACTGTCCATAAATCCCTGAAGGGTTTTTTGGAAGTCCCTTCACTTTGCGGACAGGAGGTCATTGCACTCTTTATCCCATGATCCTTCTATCAATCCCATCTTAAGCATATGGGAATGAATGGTTTCCAACGGCATTTGGATGTCCTGAACTTTGGAAATACATTCCTCATCTTTTTCCACAGCGTTAACGCCTTGTCTCCCATGGTTAGGCAAAGGATTGGTGGTCACATTCGGGCTTCCTTCCTTGAAGCTTATCCAATCAGCTCTGATTAAATCTCTTACCTTAAACTTCAATGCCAGGCAATTTTCGGTGGAATGTCCCGGTGCACCGGCATGGTAATCACATCGCGCATTTGGGTCATACCCTCTGGGATAAGGTGGTTGAAGTGGTTTTAAAGGACAAGGTGCCACTAAGGTGTTTTCAATAAGATGGGGGAGAAGCTCTGTGTAGGTCATGGGAATTGGATCAAATTGTACTTGAGTGCGGTCATCATTCTGTCTCCTCATGTTTGGATTTGGTGGGTTTATTTGGGGTGGTTGATATGGTGTTTGTGGTGGTGCGGGTGGTCGCATGACAGGTGGTCGAAAATGCGGTGGGTTTAGATTTGGAATTGCAGCTACATATGGGTGTGGTGTGTTATGGTAAGTTGACGGAAAGGTGACGGGAGTAGGTGGTCTGAGCTGGTTCCTTCTTTGGTTGTGAGAGACCAGGTTAGTCTCTCCCTCTCTTCTTTTTCCTTCTCCAAAAGAAGGTTTTCTTGCTGTCCCAGCCCCAGATGGGCTACGAGTAATTTTCCCCGTTCTCAAGCCATTCTCTATTCTTTCTCCGATAGTGACGATGTCGGAGAAGTGGGAGGAAATGCTTCCAATCATCTTGTCATAGAAAGGTGACTGGAGTGTATCAATAAATGTGGAAATCACCTCTTTTTCTGATAGAGGTGGATCGACTTGTGCTGCTACTTCTCGCCACCGTTGGGCATATTCTTTAAACGTCTCATTATCTTTCTTGGCCATGTTTTGCAACTGTACTCTATCTGGTGCCATATCCAGATTATACTTGTACTGTTGCATGAAAGCATCTGCCAAATCTTCCCAACAGCGTATATGAGATCGTTCAAGGTGGTTGTACCAGGTAAGAGGTGCTCCCGCCAAACTATCCTGGAAACAATGAATGAGCAAAGGGTCATTAGAGGCATGAGAGGCCATCTTCCGACAGTACATGGTTAGATGGTTCTTTGGACAGGTTAGCCCCCGATATTTGTCAAACTCTGGCATTTTGAATTTGGGGGGAATGACAACATCAGGAATCAGACAGAGTTGTGCAGCACTACCCATTCCAAACCTGTTTGTTCTCTCCATTTCTCGGAATCGCCTTTCCAGGAATTCTAGTCTTCCTTCCTGGGTAGTAACAGCAGTATTTGGACCTGCAGTGGCATGATGACTGGTATCCCTAACTGGTTGGTCGACATGTGCCGGGTTTGCATTAGGCATTGAGATGTGGGGTCTGGCTGTCGTCTGGGTAGCTTGTGGTTGTGTAACTTGTGCAGGGATTGGATTTGCTTGAGGGTCTCGGATGGGTGGGACACTTGGCTGGGCCGTATGTAAAATCGCCTGTTGATAATCAGGTTCTTCTTGAAGCGGTGGGAAATAACCCTGTGGCAATCCGTAAGGTATGACGTTACCTTCTGCATCTACAAAGATGGGTTGCTGGGCTTCAGCAGTGTTTAGTTTCCTAACATGAATGGTTAGGGGAGGCGCAGCTGGGTTTGAACTTGGTCCCCCAGTGGGACCCTGAGTGGACGGTCGTTGTCTAGTGTCTTCAATTCCTGCTGAAGAATCCCCTTCTGTGACCCTTCTCTCAAGAAGTTTGGCCATTTCAGCCATTTGCTCTTTCAGTTGATTGACTTCAGCTCTCAAACTCTCATTTTCTTGTTCTATTTCAGCCATGAGTCTGGTATTAAGCCGAGTCGCGTAAGGATGTTTACCCGTTATTTCTGAGAAGTCAACAAGAAATTGTTAAAAAGAAAGTAAAAAAAAATAGCAAAAGAAAAACAAATGATACGTGAAGCAATCGCGGAATTCAGCCAGTATCTTTCGACTTTTTTCAGAACTTCATTCAAAAGTGATGAGTGGAAATTAACATGAGGTAGTTGTGGGGACATGAAGAAAACTCCTTTTTTTTCGGAATACATTACTGCTGCCAGCCTATTTTTATGCAAAAAAAGTAAATCAGCCATTCCTAGCTCGGGCAATCATGGCCCTCATTTTACAAATCCTTTCTCTACAATAATCAAGGAAAGGTCACAATTTCTCTTGGAGTGTTAAGAGGATTAACCATCCCCTCAGCTTGCTTGAGTAGGAGCGGGAGGTCTTCCAGAACTCCATTAGCCAAATATGCCAAGTGGGCAAAGCGATTCATCCATGAATGAATATCTTCATTTTGCTGTGTTAGTTCATCTTTCAAAACACGGATAGCTTCACCACATTCTTGTTCAGCCTCTATCACACGCCGTCGCTCACCATTTATCTCATGCTGGTAAGCTTCTACCATCTCATCAAGCTGATGCTCTAATCGGCAAACTTGCAATTGTAGAAGTTCTTTCTGTACCAAGACATTTTGCTCGCGCTCTTTGGCTCTTGCCAACATGTCCCTTAGAAGCTGCTTATCAGTCAACATGGTATCTCTTTGCTTGTTCTTCGCTTTTAGCTGAGCATTAGCCGTTCGGAGGCATTGGCTTTTTTTCCTCAGGTAGTCCCTTTCAATTTTTCTTTTCTTTCTAATCTTCCTGATGGTTTGTTTGCTTTCTAAATTCTCCCTTTTCTGAAAGGCACATTCTTGCTGAGATATCAGTAATTCTTTTTCCAATTCCTCATTTTTGGCGGTTAGCTCTTTTATTTTGGCTCTCATTGCCTCTTCTTCAAGGGTAGGAGAGGTAACATGTGCGCCTGTTGGGAGATAGGAGGGACTTTTGAAAGGTAGCTTGACAATGGAAACTCTGTTTAAGACTGATAAATCAATTTTAATACACTTATTATAGTTTTACACTTGGGGTTTATTATATAATTACTATGTTTAATAATAGTATTTTAATTAAGTTTTATGTTGTTTAGTTAAATTGAAGTATTATGTATATATGTTTCAATTTTCGTTTTTTGTATGTATCTTGAGTATCTTGCTTTATTTTGGCCATAACTTGGGCTTTTGTGATCCAAATGGGCTAATCTTGGAGCCCATGGAAAGCTAAGACAGAGGGCTACATCATGATGATCAAATTTGGTTATTTTGCATCTGGAAAAAATAAAGAAATGGAGCTTGAATCAATCAGCCCCCATGTGTCCCACCAGGATTGACATAGTTCACCAAAATACAGATATCTGGAGCTCTAGATGTCCAAATGACCTGATTCTTGCGCCAAATTCTCAATAAGACAGAGATCTACAACTTTCATGTTGAAGGTTTTTCAAAATTCGGCCATCTAGAAGGTCATATTGGACTCGCAAGGTGGAGAAGATAAAGAGGAGAATGAATTTCAACACCTACCATTATCTTCTTTTGAATTATTGTAATTTCAAGCCCACCAATGTTGAAAAAATGCATTAATAATCAGAAAATGAATGTATAGTATCATCATATCTTGCCTATAAATAGATGCTTGAAGTTGTAAGGGAGATACACAAGAAATACATAAGAAATACATGCTTTAGTTTCCATTATAATTCTATATCTTTGTTTTAGCTTCTTAAGTTTTAGTTCTTTCTTTTGCTTTATCTCCTTGTTCTATATTCCATCCTTCAAGTTATGGTTTTCATTTCCCTTCCTCAATATCAAGTAAGTTAATTTTATTATTTGTTATTTACTTTTATAATCAAAGTTTTAGTAAATTTAATATTAGCTTTCATTGTTAAAAATTATCATGGAAGCTTAATCTTTTAAAATCAACTCAAGGAATTTAATTTTTCTTTATGTTAACTTTGAGTTCTTGCTCTTAATATTTTGATTAAAGATAATTACTATTCTTTGTTTCTCAAGCACTTATAATGGTAGATTATTTAAGTGTATAACCGATTGGTATATAATTAAACAATCTATAATCTAAACTGATGTTAGTTGGTTAATCAATAATCAATTTGAGAACAAAGATTAAGTTACTAAATAAGAGATTTCTATTTAGTTTCTTAACTCAATCAAATTATGGTCTTAAAGTTATTTTAGTAATTAATAAGAATATATCAATTGATTATTCTTATTAGTTCATTAATTCAATTCTAGAAGATTTTCTAGAATATAATCATTTAGGGATTCCAAATGATTCAAGATTGAGAAATTAATTATATTTAATCATATTTGTGAACAATGATTAGTTAACTAAAGATTTATTAATTCCTTGGGTTGGTTGTTTCTAAATTTGATTATTCCTACTCATAAATTTACTTTTTACACTATCATATAATCACTTAATTTTCCTTTCAAGCTCAACACAAACCCCCCCCCCCCCTTTATTATAACTAAATTGAGTGTAACTAATTGAACTAAGGTCCTCGAGAGACGACTAAGGTTGTTCACCTTATACTATATTAATTTAACTTTTTATTTGACCCGACAACGACAGCGTGTCAAATTTGGCGCCGTTGCCGGGGACCTTTGGTCCTAATTATTTACATTCAATTATCTAATATATTTTACATTTTTTTTTGTAGGTGTATTGAAGATATTAAGGTTTGGTTGAATGTGAGCATATAAAAAAAATAAAAAAAAAATTTCCACTTTATTATATTCTTATTCATTTTCTAGTAATCTCATTTTCAACCTTTGAAAAAAATATATAAATATAAAAAAAAATCTTTAAATTTTTAAATATATGTTCTAAGCATTTCATAATTAAAATGATAAATTTTTCCTTTTATTACATAGTTATAGTATTTTGTTACAATATATGTAGATGTATTGTGCATGAGTAGATCTAATCCCGAGCCACTATATTCTTTTGATCCTGAAATAGATAGAACATTTCATCAATTAGTTAGATCATCTAAGAAACTATTAGACAATAATAATAATAATAGTAATAATAATAATAATAATAATAATAATAATAATAATAATAATAATAATATTCTAGCTAATAGCATAAATAGTGAAACTAAACCTTCAACTTCTGAGTATTTGCATAACATGGCTGAAAAGACATTAAAAGAACTAGCTACACCAGATGTCACTAATCAAACATCATGCATCTTATATCCTGAGGAAGATGTTCCTTTTGTGCTTAAAACTGGTTTAGTTCATTTGTTACCAAAGTTTCATGGTCGTGCAGGTGAAGATCCTCATAAACACTTAAAAGCATTTCATATCCTTTGCTCTACCATGAAACCTGAAGGGGTTTCAGAAGAACATGTAAAACTTAAAGCTTTTCCTTTCTCCCTAGCAGATATCGCTGAGGATTGGTTATTTTACCTTCCTCCAGGCTCTATTACAAGTTGGGATGACCTAAAGAAAATGTTTCTTGAAAAATTTTTCCCCGCTTCAAGAACTTCCTCAATTAGAAAAGAAATATGTGGTATCCGGCAACATGACCGGGAAAATCTTAATGAATACTGGGAAAGATTTAAAAGATTGTGTGCTAGTTGTCCCCATCACCAAATTACGGATCAACTTCTCATACAATATTTCTATGAAGGTCTTAATCCAAATGATAGAACTTTAGTTGATGCAGCTAGTGGTGGTGCTTTGCAAAATAAAACTACAAATGCAGCAAAAACTTTAATTGAGAATATGGCTGCTAATGCTCAACAACATGCCACCAGAAATAATTCTGTAGTAATTAGAGGAGTCAATGAAATTGAAACTACTAATGATGGAGATAAAAAATGGGAAAGTAAATTTGCTGAACTAGCAACACTTATGAAGAATATTATTGTGTCTCAAAAACAACAACCTGCAACCCCTGCTAAGGTATGTTCTATCTGTACTTCATCAGATCATTATACCGATTGTTGTCCTTCACTGCAGGAAGCTAAAATTCCCGATGAAAATCCTCAAGTATGTGCTGCCAACTTATACAATAACAGACCGCCACAACAACAAAATAATTATGATCTTTCTTCTAACAGATATAATCCTAGTTGGAGGAATCACCCTAATTTAAGATGGGGTAATTCCTCACAACAACCTCGTGCACCTTTTCAGGCAAATACTGGACCAAGCAGACCATATCAACCTCCTCATGTACAACAACAAGCTACACAAATAGCTGCACCTTCCACTGAGAAATCAAATTTGGAGGAATTGATAAAGCAAATGTCAATAGATAATCTGAACTTCCAAAAAAGAACTGAGGCTACAATTCAGACTCTTGAAAATCAGATTGGTCAATTGGCTATATCTTTAAACCATTTACAGTCTCAAGGTTCAGATAAGTTGCCCGCTCAGACAATTGTCAATCCTAAAAATGTAAGTGCAATTACTTTAAGATCTGGTAAAGCTATCCATGGACCAGAAAAACAACAACAAACTGAAAATACTATTGTCACAGAAAAACATGCAGAAGAAGTTTTAGATAGTTCAAGTAATAATAGTAATGATATATCTCTTACAAATCCTCCTTCTGCAGCTGGTCCTGATAAGCAACATATCCCTCTTCCATTTCCACAAAGACAAAAATCTATACAAAATAAGAAAATGGATGAGGAGATCTTGGAAACATTTAGAAAAGTAGAGGTAAATATACCTTTATTAGAAGCCATCAAGCAAATCCCAAGATATGCCAAATTCCTTAAAGAACTATGCACTAATAAAAGAAGACTAAAAGGCAATGAAAGGATTAATATAAGTAGAAATGTGTCTGCATTAATTGAAAAACCTTTGTCACATATACCAGAAAAATGTAAAGACCCTGGGATGTTTACCATTCCATGCATAATAGGCAATAACAAATTTGAAAATGCCATGCTAGACTTAGGTGCATCTATTAATGTTATGCCTATGACTGTATTTACTTCACTTTCCCTTGGACCTTTGCAAACTACAGGTGTTGTTATACAATTAGCAAATCGAAGCTTTGCACATCCTGCAGGAATTATTGAAGATGTCCTTATTAAAGTTAATGATTTAATTTTTCCTGCAGATTTTTATGTTCTAGATATGGAAAGTGAGAATTCCACCAATAAAGCTCCAATAATTTTAGGTAGACCATTCTTAAAAACAGCTAGAACAAAGATAGATGTGCATGCAGGAACACTTTCTATGGAATTTGGAGATAGTGTGGTTAGATTCAACATTTTAGATGCTATGAAGCATCCTACTAAGGATCATTCTGTTTTTCAAATTGACTTAATAACTGATTTAGTTGAGGATAATATTATTAAGTTGTCTGATGATGTTAATTTTCCTGTATTGTCTAATTTTTATGATTCATTTGTTTGTGATTCATGCATGGATTCTCATCAATGCAATGTGTGTGCTGAAATTGAGAAATATTTACTTAATGATAATAATGATCCAAACTTCCTTAAAACAGAAAATATAGTTCTAGATGTTGTTTTAAAAGAATCAGAGTGTGATAATTTAATTAAAGTAGTTACAAATACATCTGATTATGTTGAAGTACAAGTTGCTGAGACAAATTCAACCAAGTTGATTCCTTCAATAATACAACCTCCTATGTTAGAGTTAAAACCTTTTCCTGAACATTTAAAGTATGCATATTTAGAGGAAGATAAGAATCTTCCAGTGATTATTTCTAACAAATTAAATGTTGATCAAGAAACAAGGTTGTTGCAGATTATTAAGAAGCATAAGAAAGCAATTGGTTGGACTTTGGCAGATATCCCAGGTATTAGCCCTTCCATGTGTATGCATAGAATTCTATTAGAGGAAGAAGTTAAACCAGTAAGGCAACCACAAAGAAGACTTAATCCTCAGATCCTTGATGTAGTTAAAAAAGAGGTAACAAAATTATTACAAGCTGGCATTATTTACCCTATATCAGATAGCACTTGGGTCAGCCCTGTACAAGTGGTTCCCAAGAAGTCTGGAATCACAGTGGTTAAAAATGAAAATGATGAACTAATTCCTACCAGAATCCAAAATAGTTGGCGAGTATGCATTGATTACAGGAAACTTAACAAAGCAACTCGAAAGGATCACTTTCCTTTACCTTTCATTGATCAAATATTGGAACGACTGGCAGGTAAGTCACATTACTGCTTTCTAGATAGATTTTCAGGTTACTTCCAAATTTATATTGCACCAGAAGATCAAGAAAAAACAACATTTACATGTCCTTTTGGCACTTTTACTTATAGGAGGATGCCTTTTGGCTTATGCAATGCCCCTGGTACCTTTCAACGATGCATGATTAGTATCTTTGCTGATTTTCTTGAAAATTGCATAGAAGTATTTATGGATGATTTCACAGTATATGGTTCATCATTTGATGCTTGCTTAAATAGTCTAGATAAAGTATTACATAGATGCATTGAAACTAACCTTGTTCTTAATTATGAGAAATGTCACTTCATGGTAGAAGAAGAAATAGTTTTAGGCCATGTGATATCTAAAAAAGGCATAGAAGTAGATCCTGTAAAAATTACTGTAATTTCTCAATTACTTTATCCCTCTTGTGTGCAAGATATTCGTTCTTTTCTTGGTCATGCAGGTTTTTATAGAAGGTTTATAAAAAACTTCAGTAAGATAGCCCTTCCGTTGTCTAACTTACTACAAAAAAATATAACATTTGACTTTAATGACAAATGTAAAGAGGCTTTTGATTGCTTAAAGAAAGCTTTAACTACCACTCCTATCATTCAGGCACCAGATTGGTCACTTCCATTTGAACTTATGTGTGATGCATCAAATTATGCATTAGGAGCTGTTCTTGCTCAAAGAGTAGGTAAAGTACAACATGTTATTTACTATGCCTCACGAACTTTGGATACTGCACAAATAAACTATACTACCACAGAAAAAGAACTACTTGCTATTGTGTTTGCACTTGACAAATTTAGATCTTATTTGCTCGGTTCAAAATTAGTTGTATTTTCAGATCATGCAGCATTAAAGTTCCTTTTAAAGAAACCAGATGCAAAACCAAGATTGATCAGGTGGATATTGTTGCTCCAAGAATTTGACATTGAAATTAGGGATAAAATTGGAGCAGAAAATTTGGTGGCTGATCACTTAAGCACAATTGAAAAAGAACTTGACCCAATTTCCATTAAAGATGATTTTCCTGATGAACAACTTATGGGAATACATGATTCCACTCCATGGTTTGCTGATTTGGTAAACTACTTAGTTGCTTCTGTTACTCCCATACATGCATCTAAACAACAAATAATAAAACTAAAAAGTGATTCTAAATACTATGTTTGGGATGATCCTTACTTATGGAAACTTTATAGTGATCAAATCATTAGAAGGTGTGTACCTGAAAATGAAATTCATTCCATTCTTACATTTTGTCATACATATGCATGTGGAGGACATTTTGGACCTCAACGTACAGCAAGGAAAGTATTAGAATCTGGTTTGTATTGGCCAACAATTTTTCGTGATGCATATACATTTTGTAAATCTTGCGAACGATGTCAAAGAATGGGAAACATATCTCGTAGAAATGAGATGCCTCAACAACCCATGTTATTTTGTGAAATTTTTGATGTTTGGGGCATAGATTTCATGGGACCTTTTCCTGTATCTTTTGGTTTTGTTTATATACTACTTACGGTCGATTATGTGTCTAAATGGGTTGAAGCTAAAGCTACTCGAACTGATGATTCTAAAGTTGTTGCAGATTTTGTTAAATCACACATATTTTGCAGGTTTGGTGTTCCTAAAGCCATCATTAGTGATCAAGGATCACATTTTTGTAACCGTAAAATGGAGTCCCTTCTTAAAAAAATATGGAGTTATGCATAAGGTTTCAACACCTTATCACCCCCAAACAAATGGGCAGGCTGAAGTGTCTAATCGAGAATTAAAAATGATCCTTCAAAAAACAGTACAACCAAATAGGAAAGATTGGAGCAAAAGGTTAGAAGATGCTCTTTGGGCTTATAGAACAGCTTATAAAACACCTATTGGAATGTCCCTCTATAGGATTGTTTTTGGAAAATCATGTCACTTACCTGTAGAAATTGAGCACAAAGCTTATTGGGCAGTAAAACAATGTAACCTGGACTTAAATGAGGCCGGTAAAGAAAGGAAACTCCAACTACAGGAACTGGAAGAAATTCATTTAGAAGCTTATGAAAGTTCTAAAACCTATAAAGAAAAAGCCAAATCCTTTCATGACAAACAGATCTTGAGAAAAAACTTTTTCATTGGACAAAAAGTTTTGTTGTACAATTCACGTCTAAAGCTCATATCTGGTAAGCTTCGCTCTAAATGGGCTGGCCCATTTGAAATAACTCATATCTTTCCTTATGGTGTGATTGAAATTTCAGATAAAGCGACAAACAAGGTTTTCAAGGTAAATGGGCACCGACTTAAACCTTTCTTTCAAGGGTTCCAAGAGCACATAGATACGGAGGTGTATTTATGTGATGCCAAATATTTTGACTAATTTTTCCTAATAACAATATTTATAAAAAAATAATAAAAATAAAAAATAAAAAAATAAAATTAATTACATCATCATTCTTTTCGGTGCTAACACTTGTCTTAATCATTATTACTATTATTGTTTTGGCATTATTAACATTTTCTTGCAGTAGTTAAAAGGTCATCGTCAGGCTCGTGACGTTAAACAAGCGCTTGATAGAAGGCAACCTATCACCTTTTCACCTTCTTTATCTCTACTATTCTCTATAACCTCGTTTTCTATTCTCTCTTTTCTAAACAGCCACAACTTCAAAGTAATCTGACAATGGAACAAACCCTTGCAAAACTTAAGGAAAGATTCCCTACACTTCCACGCGATGTGATTGTAAAAATTTACAAAGCTCGAGTTCAAAGGTTAAAACTACTCACATATTTTGGCATTCCAGAGGATGTTTGTTGGCTTATTGAAGCAAAGGTACGTCTCTCTGGTGAATTACATAAGTCCTATATAAAACATTTGCCAGGTATGGGACGTAGTTCTTATTCTAAAAAACGAAGAGCTAAAAGGATGGGAGTTTGCCATAAGTGTGCAAGATGGAATTGTGATACACGTTGTAGGAACCCTGGAATGGTATCTATAAATCGGGAGGACAAAATTAAATTTATAAAGGATGGACTGAGTAAAGAGAACTTGGATAACTTAATCCAAACTCTTGAGACACATCCATGTGGAACGGTTCAAGGAGTCCTTCTGAAATTATATGATCTATTCATTCAACAAAAAGAAAACTATAGCCTTGGGAATCTGGCGTTAAACGACCCTGTTTGCCAGTTTATAAGAAAACTGGATGGGTAGCAAAAACCTCGACTCATAGAAGGCGTTTAAGCCGTTACTGGACGTAAAACCAGAGGAAGATGTGAGCCATAATCACAACTACTATACATATTTACTGTTGTTTTCAATGTTTTACTTTTCTGAATTCACTTTGACTTTTAAAATTACCTATTTTTATTTTCTTCAATCATGTCTTTTCAAATTTCTTTATTACCGTCATTTATTTTTATATAATAATAATTATGTAAACTTTTTATCTTTCATCAATTATTTCATCTCAGTTTTTATCTATATAAGGGCGCATAACTCTATATGGAAAACACAAAAAAAAAAGAAGATGAAAAAAATCAAATCCATTTGTGTGCTTGGTGGATCCAACAATGGTAATTGTAAGGAGTACCTAATAGCAGCTACTAAGTTGGGAAAACTATTAGCTGCGAAAGAAATAAAGGTCTTGTATAGAGGAGGAGTACAAGGTTTGATAGGCTCCATGGCACTATCTGCACTAGTTGAAGGAAGCAACGTTTCTAGTATCATCCTACATCATGTTGGTATTACACCAGATATTGCTGTAGGAACTGAGGTAAAAGTTACAAGCCTCTATCAACGAATGGCTCGTATGGTTATAGGTGCTGAAGCCTTTATCGCACTTCCTGGAGGTTTTGGTACTTTTGAGGAAATATTTTGCATTTTATCATGGTGTAGCATGAACTTTCATAAAAAGCCATTAGGATTATTAAATATTAATGGTTTTTATGACAGTTTGTTAATGTTTTTAGATAAAGCTGTGGAACAGGGCCTTATAACTCAAGATGATCGATCATTCATTCATGCTTCATCAGATGCAGATGAATTGATTGATATTTTGCAGAGCTTTTTACCCCAACCTCAACCCCTCTTGAAGCAAGATAAGGATCACACACACAAGCGAAAGAATCCAAAACCAGACACCACCCTTCGGTTATAACTTCTTTCTCACCTTTATCTATATTTTTTTTAAAAAAATCATTAAAAAAAAGAAAAAGAAAAAGAAAAAGAAAAAATAGACTGTGGAAATCATATAAGACACTGAGGACAATGTCTTGAATAAGTGTGGGGGGGTCTGAGTTATATATATGGTCTGAGTTATATATATATATATATATATTTTTTTTGTGAGGGATAGACAGAGTAAAGATTAATTTGGGAAAGTTGTATCTAAAGTCATAAAGATGCATCTTTGAGAACCAAAGTCTTGAGACGTATCCTTCACTATATAGTGTCAGTATCACTTTTGTTTAATTTTTTTAAAAAAAATAATAATAATAATATTTTTTTTTTCTTTTCTTTTCTTTCATGAGTACTTTTGTTGGGATGGGCTGAGTAAAGAGTCCAAACTCTTGAGACGCATCCTCATAACAAATCTCACTCGGATAACCACAATCGTTTCACCTTCCTTATCAAAACCATTTTTCATAAAAAATAAAAAATAAAAAAAATAAAAAATAAAAATAAAAAAAAATAAAAACACACACACACACACATAGCCACTATATTTACTTTAGTGCCGCACCTTTGCCTTTACCTTCACCCGAATCATTTCTATTCGACATCAACCATTCTGCAACCATAAACATCATCTTCATCATTCTTCAGCCGCCACACTTTGCCTTCATCATTTTCTTTCAGATCGGAGCCATACCTCACCACTAGTCAATCATCAGGTTCTTTATTTTCTCTTAATGGATGATATAGCAGAGTCTTTCTATAGGCATACGAATGAATTAAGATGTATGTTATTGCTCTTGATGCTACTCATGGTTGTGTTGATGATATTTCTCTTATGGGTTCTAACACAAGGCCTATGAAACTTGGTTGTATGACACAATCAAATTGTTCAGTTATACTAATCATTTCACATGCAATTGAACTGACCAATTTGTTGTAGGTATCTTTGTTACTAAGCGCCCTTAAAAAAAAAGTACAGAGCAAGAAGCATAAAGAACCGGATCTTGACACCAATATTTGGTTATGATTTATTTTTCCTTTTTTGTTTCTTGTTCACAAAAAAAAAATCATCATTTCCAGTTTTTTATTTTAAATTCTACATGCTTTTCACTAAATTTGTTTTTTTAAATTTGTCTAAGTAATGAGTAATTGCATCACCCTTGTCCAATATTTCATGACATGTTATGAATAATTTCCTTGCATATTAATTTAATAAGTTGTTTGTGAAGATCAATTTGTATATGAATTGTGATAGATTGACCACCCTCGGTGAGATTTTGAGCTTAATTGGATGGATCATATTATGCCATCTTTCCTTTTTCTTGATTAACCCTTATTTATTAGTACTCTAGAACTTGACTTGTTTTTTTTTGATGTATTATGTTCCATGTGCATGCTTTGATGTGATTAAGGCCATTTTTTTTTAACTAGCCACTAGCCATATGCCTTACCTTACATACTTTCCATTGTTACCCACGTTGAGCCTATATCCATTTCTTGATTCAGCCACATAATTTGCCAATAGCCCCCAAAAAAAAAAAAACATGATCACCTTTGCTTAGGAATTGATTAGGAGTTTTGGAATTACTATGAATAAAGATTTTTGATGATTGTGGAAATGTACCCAAGATATATATGTTGTTGTTTCATTGTTCAAAAAGAAAGTAAAAAAAATAATAAAGAAAAAGAGAAAAAGAAGAAAAAGAAGAAGTGGTAAATATATGTATGAAAATAATCAGGAGGATTTATTCTCATGTTTTATCCTCCATCATGTTTCATTTTGCTAAGTATTGAGTTTCAAAATGTACTTCCACAATCACTAAATCACTTACTCCATTGCTCTTTTTCAACCCTAAGTTTAGCCATACTATTTCATTTTATCCACCCTATATCACCTTGGCCCCATTACAACCTTAATAAAGTCCTTTTGATCTCTGCATGCATATGTGTTCAAATATGGAAATTAGAAATTTGTCAAGCCTATGGTAGTGCTAATTTATTTAGGTGATTTCTGAGAGTATACACAAACCCAAGCAATTGAGATATAGAGAGCATAAAGAGAACATCTATCATATTTTCATCCACTCTTTGATTTGATCACTCAATTTGTGAAACTAGTATGTAATGCTTCTTATTCACACTTATCATGACCTCTTGATATAAGGGATGATGTGCATTACTTATTATTTTAGACTTCAAAAAAAATCAATTTGAAAAAAAAAACTTTTTTCTGTTGTTTCTCATTTTAGTTTTTGGTTTGGTTTTGCCCTGGAGTGCAAAAGCTTAAGTGTGGGGGAATTTGATAAATCAATTTTAATACACTTATTATAGTTTTACACTTGGGGTTTATTATATAATTACTATGTTTAATAATAGTATTTTAATTAAGTTTTATGTTGTTTAGTTAAATTGAAGTATTATGTATATATGTTTCAATTTTCGTTTTTTGTATGTATCTTGAGTATCTTGCTTTATTTTGGCCATAACTTGGGCTTTTGTGATCCAAATGGGCTAATATTGGAGTGGAAAGCTAAGACAGAGGGCTACATCATGATGATCAAATTTGGTTATTTTGCATCTGGAAAAAATAAAGAAATGGAGCTTGAATCAATCAGCCCTCATGTGTCCCACCAGGATTGACATAGTTCACCAAAATACAGATATCTGGAGCTCTAGATGTCCAAATGACCTGATTCTTGCGCCAAATTCTCAATAAGACAGAGATCTACAACTTTCATGTTGAAGGTTTTTCAAAATTCGGCCATCTAGAAGGTCATATTGGACTCGCAAGGTGGAGAAGATAAAGAGGAGAATGAATTTCAACACCTACCATTATCTTCTTTTGAATTATTGTAATTTCAAGCCCACCAATGTTGAAAAAATGCATTAATAATCAGAAAATGAATGTATAGTATCATCATATCTTGCCTATAAATAGATGCTTGAAGTTGTAAGGGAGATACACAAGAAATACATAAGAAATACATGCTTTAGTTTCCATTATAATTCTATATCTTTGTTTTAGCTTCTTAAGTTTTAGTTCTTTCTTTTGCTTTATCTCCTTGTTCTATATTCCATCCTTCAAGTTATGGTTTTCATTTCCCTTCCTCAATATCAAGTAAGTTAATTTTATTATTTGTTATTTACTTTTATAATCAAAGTTTTAGTAAATTTAATATTAGCTTTCATTGTTAAAAATTATCATGGAAGCTTAATCTTTTAAAATCAACTCAAGGAATTTAATTTTTCTTTATGTTAACTTTGAGTTCTTGCTCTTAATATTTTGATTAAAGATAATTACTATTCTTTGTTTCTCAAGCACTTATAATGGTAGATTATTTAAGTGTATAACCGATTGGTATATAATTAAACAATCTATAATCTAAACTGATGTTAGTTGGTTAATCAATAATCAATTTGAGAACAAAGATTAAGTTACTAAATAAGAGATTTCTATTTAGTTTCTTAACTCAATCAAATTATGGTCTTAAAGTTATTTTAGTAATTAATAAGAATATATCGATTGATTATTCTTATTAGTTCATTAATTTAATTCTAGAAGATTTTCTAGAATATAATCATTTAGGGATTCCAAATGATTCAAGATTGAGAAATTAATTATATTTAATCATATTTGTGAACAATGATTAGTTAACTAAAGATTTATTAATTCCTTGGGTTGGTTGTTTCTAAATTTGATTATTCCTACTCATAAATTTACTTTTTGCACTATCATATAATCACTTAATTTTCCTTTCAAGCTCAACACAAACCCCCCCTTTATTATAACTAAATTGAGTGTAACTAATTGAACTAAGGTCCTCGAGAGACGACTAAGGTTGTTCACCTTATACTATATTAATTTAACTTTTTATTTGACCCGACAACGACAGCGTGTCAAAGACCCATTGGTAGTACTCTTCCTTCACGGCGTGGCTTCGACTTCCTAATTCTTTCCCTTGTTTGTGGACTTTCTTCCATGCATTTGCTATATCCCGAATGACAGACATGCAATCCCCCTCTGAGAAATAAACGATGAAAGAAGTAAGGGATTCTCCATCGGGTGATCCAAGTAAGGGATAGGCTAGCTGACGTTTGGCTATGACAGGGTTGTAATTGATACACCCCTGAGTACCCATGAGAGGAACATTCGGGTAGTTTCCACAATGGTGAATTATGGTATCAACCTTCAACCATTGCGGGTACCACCTTACTTTATCAGCTGTGAGTCCTACCAGGTGATTGGCCCATTCACGCCTATTCTTCGCTACTAACTGGCATAACTTCAGATCTGAGACTGGACATTCAATTTTGCTGACTTGATGGAAGACATGTGATGTAAGCCATACATATAGAGTAGGTAAACAGCAAATGATTCTCTTTCCACCTTGTGTACAGCAGAAGTCCATGGTGCAGTACATATTTACCAATATAGCAGTGACAGGATTTTCAGACTTGAACCTATGGGTAAGGAAAACGCCAATAGCATCATAGTCCACATAATTATCGATATTAAGAAACAAGATAACTCCATAAATGGTGAGAGCTAGAGTATCCATGAAGGCTTCCCAATCTCTTTTCTCAGCTAGCAAGTGCATGTGCTTTTCAAAATACTCTCGATCAAATCCCAGGATCTGATTTCTATTCAGTTGCGCACTCCTTAACACTTCCGGGTGAATCTTTAGGACATTAGCAATAGTAACAATATTTGCTTGACGTCCAAGATGACGGTAAGGTGTTTGTTCTTCTAATGGCATCCCCAGAATTTGTTCAAACTCCTCAACTGACGAAGCTAATTGGAAGTCCCGAAAGGTAAAACAATGGAGAGGTGGGTCATAGAATTGAGTCAAAGCGGTAATTGCCTCGACTTGTACTTCCACTTCTAGCAGTTTTAAGATCCTCCCATATTTCTTTGAGAAAACCATCTTCTGATTCATGTCCAATTTCTTCCCTAATGCTTGTAGACTGGTTGTATCAACTTTCCTAACCTTAACATGCAGTAATCTTTTCAACTCGGGTACATTTCCACCACAACCATCTGACCTCATGTTAATTTCCATATTTTACTCAAAGATACTGGCCAAGCCCTTAATAACTTCCTGTAGGGACATAAAGAAAAGAAAAATCAATCACTGACATGCTTTGCAAATTGATACTCCCCTAATAACTTTCTTGAAAACATTTTGGGATTTAGGGAAGTTACAATTTGTCGAAACTTGCAATAAATCAAGGATCACACGAGCTATGAATTTTCTGATTATTTTTTTCTTTTTTTTTAGAAAGTTCATAACTCCAGATCCTAAGACTTAAGCAAATATAAAAAGAAAGGTCCACTTGCCCATTAGAGGATCACAGGTTAAAAATAGGTTATTCTTTGAAAAAGTAATCCTCTAAACAGGCAAGCGGTCTATTAGTTTGGATTGGAAGAGAAAACGAGAATGAGAAAAGGTATAAGTAAAATTTGCCTCTTTGTGCCTTAAGTCGGGTTTTTCTGAAGATGCCTTAATAGTTCTAAGGTTTATTTATCAGTGATGTCTCACATTGGGTGGTTTATTCTAAAATTTCTAAAGGTCACTAGAGCCAAGATCCTACTCATGATGTTGGCCACAAATAGCAGGAAGTCTACTAAGTGTGGGCACCACGAATAAGTCAAACTCTAGCTGAGATTCTCACAGTAACCAGATAGGAAGTACATCCCAAATGGCTCCGCTATCAATCTCCCCTAATCTTAAGTTTTATTTAGGCCCGGGTATAGGGTCCCACTCAAAAGTGTGTGCAAGTTATGAGTGTAGTGTGTGAAAGAGGCATTCAATACTTGTACCTTACTCATCCTATACATAGAACAAACACAGAGTAATAAAATAAAGTCGACTACCCTAGGGTTTAATGATCACACATATATTTACAGAACATAAAGGATAAGATACAAATAAAACAGAGACCAAATAAAATAAAGGAAAAAGTCAAATAATTAATATGCTAATTAAAATATGCGCTATCAGATTGACTGGCTTGACTCTCTAGGTCCCCAGTGGAGTCGCCATCTGTCGCGACCGGGATCGCGACGGCACGGCCGACCCTCAAAACGATTTTTTTTTAAAATGAAAATGAACAGGGAGTCGCCACCAATATTTTTAGGACAAAATACCGGGAAAACCTTTAATTAAAGCATTGGTCAAAAATGAGATTCCAGATCTGGGAGTCTAATTACAGGTGAGGAAGGTATTAGCACCTCACAGCTGTCCGTTATAAAAATGGTTACCTCAATTTAATAGCACGCATTATAATTAACCCAATAATTATTTAAACTTTTCCATGAAAAGAAAATATGCGAGACGACAAAATATATAAAAATAAATAGAAATAAACACGGAATATTTACATGAGATTAACAGGACGTCTCGTCCAAATTAAACTCGCTCCACCTTTTTTTAAAAAAAAAATGAGATTAACAGGACGTCTCGTCCAAATTAAACTCGCTCCTCTTTTTTTAAAATAAAAAGAATAAAGAATAAAAGAAATAAAAATTGCAATAATAATGATAATAACAATAGTCACACCTTTTATGCTAATTTAAATAGAATATGTGAAGCACTCATTTTATTAATATCTATTAATCAATAAAGATTAATTGATAATTGAAAAGGAAGACAAAATCGCTGAATAACAATTAATTTAGCAGAAAATAAAATAAATACAAATATTGAGAATAAGGTGAAGAGTGGGACCGGTATGGTGAGAAAGGAGTTGGATAGTATTGTGGGCTTGAGGTCTTGGACAGAGGAAAGGAGGGATAAGGTGCTGTTTTTGGATGGGTGTTTGAGGGGAAGGACAAAAGTGTGTGCGTGGGTTGGTTTTAAAGGAGGAAAGGAAGGGAAGAGTGAGCGTGGAGTGAGGTGAGGTGAGGGAGAGTGGGACAGTATAGGGGGGCTGTGAGGAATGAGGGGGTCAGTATTTGGAAGGTGCTGTGAGGAAAGTGTTGGACGGTGTTGAGGATGGTGTGGGCGGCGTTGAGGATGGTGTGGGTGACGTTGAGAGGAAGGTGTTGGGCGGTGTGTGGGCGGTGTGTGAGGGTAAGGTGTTGGGCGGTGTGTAGGCGGTGTGGAGAGGGCGGTTGTGGGGAGTGTGCGTGTGGGCGGTATTGAGTGGGAGTGAGGTCGGTTGATGTGAGTAGTGATGTATTGGGAGGAGGTGGGGACAATGTTGGAAAAGGCTATAAGAACGGTCTTGGGGCGGTGTTTAGGAAGGTGTTGGGCGGTGTGTAGGCGGTGTGGAGAGGGCGGTTGTGGGGAAGGGGGCAGTGTTTAAGAAGAGGAAGTTAGACAGTGAGAGGGCAGTGTGGAGAACGGATTGGTAACGAGGTTTGGGCAGTGTGTGGAGAGGTTTGCAAGGGATGTGAGGACGGTGTGTAGGGTAGTGTGGAGAGTAAGGTGTTGGGCGGTGTTTAGGAAGGTGTTGGGCGGTGTGTAGGCAGTGTGGAGGGTAAGGTGTTGGGCGGTGTTGAGAACGGTGTGGGGAAGGGGGCAGTGTTTAAGAAGAGGAAGTTAGACAGTGAGAGGGCGGTGTGGAGAACGGATTGGGAAGGAGGTTTGGGCAGTGTGTAGAGAGGTTTGCAAGGGATGTGAGGACGGTGTGTAGGGCAGTGTAGAGAGTAAGGTGTTGGGCGGTGTTGAGGATGGTGTGGGCTGACTGAGAAGGAGGTTTGGGCGGTTGAAAAGTGAATGAGTTCTCTTTTAATGACTCTTCCAGGGATCCTTCTTCTTCCTTCGCTTGCAGTATTTATAGAGCATTTGAGGAGCGTCATGATTGCTTGAACAGACCCGTGACCAGCCTGGCTGCCAATTGGTGAGGATTTTTTAATATTTCCACATTGTCTTGTTGTCAGCCGCCCTTTGAAATTGTCAAACAACTTGCATGGTGGTGTTGGAAACGGCCTGGATCTTTGACAATTAAGGAAAATGAAAGCTAGTGGCAATTCTTTATCATTTTCCACCTTGTCTTATTGCCAACCAGCCTCCGTAATTCAAGGATCCACTTAGAGGCTATTTCACTCGGAAATGATCATTCCGAGTCCTTTCACTCGGAAATGATCATTTCCGAGTCAGAGTTTTTTTTTTTTTAATTCTTTTCTTCTTTTTTTTTTATTCTTCCTTTTTTTTCCTTTTTTTTTTAAAAAAAATTCTTTTCCCTTGTGAATTTCCCATTCTTGGTGAAAATTGACTGGAACGAAATAGGTGTTCACAATATTGCCCGATTTATTTCACAATTGACAGCGACTTGTGAACCCATCTTCAAGTTACTCCACAAGAATCAACCGGGGCAATGGGATGAGAACTGTCAAGCAGCTTTCGAAAAGATTAAGCAGTACCTACAAGAGCCACCAATTTTGGTTCCCCCAACCCCAGGAAGGCCACTTATATTGTATCTGACTGTATTGAACGAATCCATAGGTTGCGTGTTGGGACAGCACGATGAAACTGGAAAGAAGGAACATGCTATCTATTATTTAAGCAAGAAGTTCACTGATTGTGAAATGAGGTACTCCGCTTTAGAGCGGACTTGTTGTGCGTTAGCATGGGCCATTAAGCGCCTAAGGCAATACATGTTGAGTCACACCACTTGGCTAGTTTTTAAAATGGATCCCGTCAAGTACATTTTTGAAAAACCTGCTTTGACCGGAAGGATCGCTCGTTGTCAAGTGCTATTAACTGAGTACGACATAATATATGTCACTCAAATGGCCATAAGAGGAAGTGCCCTGGCTGATTACTTGGCACACCAACCCATCAATGATTATCAGTCTATGCAATTTAACTTCCTGGATGAAGATATCATGACACTATTCAATGAAGAAGGTGGTCAGAAAGAGAAGTGGACCCTGAGATTTGACGGAGCTTCTAATGCATTAGGGCACGGAATTGGGGCTATCTTGATTTCACCCAATAAGGAATTTATCCCTATCTGCGCCAGATTGTGTTTTGATTGTACCAATAATATTGCTGAATATGAAGCATGCTCATTAGGAATCCAAGCAGCGTTGGATGCAAAAGTAAAATTATTGGAAGTTTATGGGGACTCTGCTTTGGTTATCCACCAATTGAAAGGCGAGTGGGAGACTAGGGACAGTAAGTTGATTCCTTATTATGATCATATCAAGGAAATGATCAAAGAGTTTGACGAGATCTCTTTTCATCACATTCTCCGGGATGACAATCAAATGGCTGATGCTTTGGCTACCCTTGCCTCAATGTTCAAAGTAAGTAGTAACTACGATATGCCTCTCATCGAAGTAAAGAAGCATTGTGAGCCTGCATATTGTCAAATGATGGAAAAGGAGTCTGATGGGAAACCTTGGTACCATGATATTAAAAGATATATCCAGAGTCAAGAATACCCCAAGGGTGCTACAGAAAATGATAAGAAGACCCTAAGATGACTCGCCATGGGTTTCTTCTTAAATAGGGATGTGCTTTACAAAAGAAACTATGACTCTGTCCTTCTTCGCTGTGTTGATGCTGATGAAGCAAACGAAATCATGAGGGATGTTCATGAAGGATCTTTTAGGACTCACACTAATGGACATGACATGTCTAGAAAGATCTTGAGGGCTGGTTATTACTGGATGACCATGGAAGCAGATTGCTTCACCTATGTTTGAAAATGTCATAAATGTCAGATATACGCTGACCATATTCATGCACCCCCGTTATCCCTAAATGTCTTGACAGCACCATGGCCCTTCTCAATGTAGGGCATGGATGTCATTGGACCCATTGAGCCAAAAGCCTCAAACGGTCATCGTTTCATCTTGGTCGCCATCGATTATTTCACCAAATGGGTAGAAGCGGCTTCATATACCAGTGTAACAAGGAATGTTGTGGTCAAATTCATCAAGCGAGAATTGATATGCCGATATGGCCTACCAAGTCAGATCATTACTGACAATGGTACGAATTTGAACAACAAAATGATGGAGGAACTCTGTAAAAGCTTTAAAATTCACCATTACAATTCCTCTCCTTATCAGCCTAAAATGAATGGGGCGGTTGAGGCGGCCAATAAGAACATCAAGAAGATAGTGCAGAAGATGGTAGTCACTTACAGAGATTGGAGCGAGATGCTCCCTTTCGCTCTACATGGGTATCGTACCTCGGTCCGAACCTCGACAAGGGCAACCCCGTTCTCTCTTGTATATGGAATGGAAGCGGTCTTGCCTTTTGAAGTAGAGATCTCGTCCCTTCGGGTAGTGATGGAAGCAAAATTAGAAGAAGCTGAATGGGTTCAAGCTCGACATGACCAACTAAACTTGATTGATGGTAAAAGATTGACTGCCCTCTGTCATGGTCAGTTGTATCAGAGGCGTATGAAACGAGCATTCGAGAAAAAAGTACGACCTCGACAGTTCCAAGAGGGAGACCTAGTACTCAAGAAAATTTTACCAATTCAAAAGGACAATCGGGGCAAATGGACTCCTAATTATGAAGGACCATATGTTATCAAAAGGGCTTTTTCTGGAGGAGCCTTGATACTCACTAATATGGATGGCAAGGATTTGCCAATGCCTGTAAACACAGATGCAGTGAAAGAGTACTATGCTTAGGGAGGGAAAGTCAAAAAAAAAGGGAAAGAAAAGAAAATTAATGCTCGCTAAGCTGAAAACCTGAAAGGGCAGCTTAGGCAAAAGTTAGAGCGACCCGGTGAGTCGAAAACCCGAAAAGGGCAGCTCAGGCAAAAGTTAGGGTCAAATTTCTGGTAATGCAAATAAGACCTCTGACTCAAAGAAGTACGAGTCCAAACTCGGGCACGTGAATCATTGTTGAACTCACCTTTCCAAAAGCAAAGTCGAAGGGTGAACATGAAGTCGTGTTGGGGGTTAAGGCTCTCATCGGTCTCAGAGATTCACTAGAGGATCCATGAATCTTCACGGTTTTCACCTGTCCTTGACCTATTCTATGTGACCTCATTCATTTCATTTACCTTCTTTATTTTTCTTTCTCTGTACTTGTTTAACGTGCATGAATAAACTTCACCCTCTTTGATACGTGTTATGAATTTGGTTGATCTGATAAAAACATGTGTTTTAATAAAATAAAATGGAAGAATGGTAAACATTTAAAGTCGCAAGGGATAAGATGCTCCTGCTACTCGACCTCATCATGGGTGATCATCGTGGAGACTTGGTCAGGCACGCGCTCCAAAGCTATGGTTGTTTCATTCGTTCTACTTCGTCCATGAGTCATCTCAAGAGTCGCGGTTTCACAGGACCTACCCAGTTTTTTTGAATCTATCCTTGCACTACTTACCATTTTTCTGCCGGTTATCTCACAGACAGTCATGCCAGGCATTAACACCTCAATCAAGTCCTTCAAGTCCCTTCCCTAAATCACCAAAGTTGGCACCTTTCAATGTTTTCTTCTTCTATCGCCTAAGTAGGCGCCTTCAGAGTCTCATCCTCAACTGTTAAAGTCCGTATCTCTCAAACTCTCCTCCCCAGTGGAATCAATCGCCAAAGATGGCACTTCTCAAGATCTCTTCCCCAATGAATCCCGAACTTTCTAAATCAAGGGGCAGTACCCGAATCACCAAATTCTTCCCCAGTGAAACTACACTTCCAAAAAAATAAAAACTCAACTAGGGCATCTCCCCGAATTTCTTTTATTCTAGCCAATCTCCAAGATTCCTTCCAACCTGTCAAACTGGGGCATCTCCCCAGGATCACTTTCTTTCAATCAAAGAGTAATTCTTTCAGTCAAGTCAAAATGGGACGTCTCCCCCAACCTTTACATTTCCTGCTAATGGTGAGTTAATTCGGACGAGACGTCCTGTTAGCTCCCCCAACCTCTGCGTTTCCTGTCAACTGAGGGTTAACCCCACACTTTAATTTCCAGTCGCCAAAGCTGGCACCCTTTACTCTCCAGTCACCTATTCAAGCATCCTTTACTTTCCGTCCGCCTATTCAGACATCCTTTACTTTCCGTTCGCCTATTCAGGCACCCTTTACTTTCCTGTCCGCCTATTCAGGCATCCTTCACTTTCCGTCCGCCTATTCAGGCACCCTTTACTTTCCGTCCGCCTATTCAGGCATTCCTTGACTTTTCGTCCGCCTATTCAGGCATCCTTTACTTCCAGCCATCTATTCAGGCACCCTTTACTTTCCTGTCCGCCTATTCAGGCATCCTTTACTTTCCGTCCGCCTATTCAGGCACCCTTTACTTTCCTGTCCGCCTATTCAGGCATCCTTTATTTCCGTCCGCCTATTCAGGCACCATTTACTTTCCTGTTCGCCTATTCAGGCACCATTTATTTCCCGCCCGCCTATTCAGGCACCATTTACTTTCCATTTGCTTATTCAGGCACCATTTATTTCCTGTTCGCCTATTCAGACACCCTTTTTACTTTCCAATCGCCAAAGATGGCACCTTTTGCTTTCAGTCACCTATGAAGGCAACCTTTACTTTCCATTCTACCAGAAGTCAACCCCGACCTTCTCACCTCTTGTTAACTGAAGGGTTCAAGTGTCAATTCCTAGGTTTTTTTCCCCCTCATCTAACACTTTGACAAAGGTGTTCACGTCTTTACTCCCTTTCCATTTCAAAAGCAAGAGAAAAACTTCATGCTTTTCTCATGGAAAAGAAGTAAAGAGGGGCATCTGTGAACACCTATTTCAGCCCATCCATAAATGAAGAAGATTCCAAAAAAAAGAAAAAAAAAAGAAAAAAAAGGGGGACTCGGAAATGATCATTTCCGAGTGAAAGGACTCAGAATGGATCCATTCCGAGTGGAATATGCTCCTGTTGGAGTAAATCCGAATGGAATGACTCAAAAAGGATCAAATCCGAGTAGAATTACTCACAATGAGTCAGTTCCGAGTGAAATGCTTCCCTGTTGAAGGTGAATCCGAGTGGAAGGCTCCCTGTCAAAGCCCTTTCCGAGTGAAAATGCTAAGTTCCGACCGATCTGTGTCGAATGATCAATCTTCAATCGGTTTCCGAGTGACAACAACCGAATGGAAGGATTTCCGAGCCAATCTTCACTCATCCTTCACCCAGATTCTGAGTCATCCTTTACCCATTCCCGAGTCAATTTTTACCAATTTCCGAGCCAGACTTAAACCTTTCCTGACCCTTTTAGCCAACATCACCAAGCCTATTTTCACCAAATCTGAGTCACCATTTTCCCCCAAATTTCACTTACCACTCTCACCCAGATTTCGAGTCACTCTTTTAACCATTTCTGAGACCCTTTTCACTCAACCTCCGAGTCATCCTTTACATTCAACCTCAGAGTCATTCGGTTCGATTTTCAATCGATTCCGAGTCATCTTTTACACATTTTCGAGTCAATTTTTACCAATTTCTGGGTCATTATTCTCACCTAATTCTGAGTCAATCTTCCAGTCAGTTCTTGTTCAGTCTTCAATCATTTTTACCAATTCTGTGTTATCCCTCATCAAGTCAATTCCGAGTGATATTTTTCACCTATTCCCAAGCCAGTCTTCAGTCGGTCAGCCCTTTTCAAACCAATTCCGTGTCATACTTCCTCAAACAAATTCCGAGTCACCATTTTCACCCGAATCCGAGTTATCCTTTCACCCATTCAAAAGCCAATTTTCAGTCAGAACCGAGTGACACTTCAAACCAAGTCTGAGCCCCCATTTTCCCAATTTTGAGTGACACTTTTCAATCAGCACCGAGTCCTCTTCAACCAGTTCTGAGTCAATTTTCACTCGGTCTGTTTGATTGTTCCAATCAAAATTACCTCGTTTGTCCCCTCAATTCAATTGCACACTTTTTCACTCGGTTTTCTATTGGAAATGCTTCATTCCACTCGGAATTTACTCCCAATGTGGATGAATGCCGACTGAGAGGCTGATCCGAGTCATTTTCACTCGGAATTCTACCATTTTCACTCGGAATTCTACCATTCTCACTCGAATTTCTACCATTCTCACTCAGATTTCCATCATTCTCTCTTGGATTTTCACCATCCTCTCTCGGATTTCCACTCGGCTCCCCCTGTCCGTGCTAACTTGGATTCCACCATCCCAGTGGATCCAAGAATCCTGGGGGTGGCAGACAGGGGCGGAAGTGGGGGGAATTAAAAATTCCCACCCAGCCGTTGTCCCCCACTTCACTCTGAATGGAAGTGTGAGTTGGTTTTCCACTCTGAGTGGAAGCCTAAGCTGGCCTTCCACTCAGACAAGCCTATAAATAGGCAAGGGTTAAAGCACCAAGGGGATACATTTTCATTAAGGGAAAACTCTGCTAAAACCTCCGTTCTCTCTCTCCTTCACACCAACTCCTCTCTTCTTCTCCTTTCATCGTCCCTCACCATACTGCCCACAATCCTCCACACCGTCCTCTCCTATTCCAATCCGTCCACACCCTCACTCAATCATCCTCATTCCTAATTCCAGCACCTTCCCATTCCCTCTAACCCCCCCTTTCCCTCTCGGACCAGCGTTCCTGCTCCATCACTCGATTTTGCTCAACTTTCACCCGGTATTCCTCTTATCACTCTGATTTTACTATTTTTACTCGGTTTTCCTTTTTTTTTAGATCTTTCATTGTTCTAGTCGAATTTGACTATTTTTACTCGGTTTTCCTATTTTTACTCAGATTTTTCATTTTTTCACTCAGATTTCCTCTTTTCACTCGGTTTTCCTTATTTTTACTCGAATTTTTCATTTTTTTCACTCGGATTTTCTTCCCTTACTCGGTTTTCGCCCATTTTTTTTCTCTTTTCTTCGAATCTATTGTTTCTCCTCCTCTCTGGTAGCTTCTGCTCCCCTCTCTTTTTTGTTCCGTAGTCTTTAAAAGAAATAATAATAAAGAGAAATGGATGTTTCCTCTTTTTTTTTCTTCTCTTTCAAATCTAAATAAAAATAAAAAAAAAAGAACTTTTAAAGAACTACGTGACCCTGATTTCTCAAAAGCTCGAGAATACGTAGGAGCGGGAAATAGTTCCTGTCGGGCCCATTTTTCTTTATTTAATTTTTAGAGTTTTTCCGTTTTTTGTCTTGCTGTTAAAAGAAGGAGCGAGGTTAATTTGGACGAGACGTCCTGTTAATCTCATATTTTTTAATATCTCTTTAAAAAAGAAGGAGCGAGGTTAATTTGGACGAGACGTCCTGTTAATCTCATATTTTTTAAATATCTCTTAAAAAAAAGGAGGAGCGAGGATAATTTGGACGAGACGTCCTGTTAATCTCATATTTTTTAATCTCTCTTTAAAAAAAGGAGGAGCGAGCTTAATTTGGATGAGACGTCCTGTTAATCTCATTTTTTTTTAAAAAGGCGGAGCGAGTCTAATTTGGACGAGACGTCCTGTTAGTCTCATGTAAATATTCTATGTTTAATTTCTTTTTGTTTATTTTTGTATATTTTGTCACCTCGTATATTTTCTTTTCATGAAGAAGTTAAAATAATTAATGGGTTAATTATAATGCGCGCTATCAAATTGAGGTAACCGTTTTTATAACGGACAGTTGTGAGGTGCTAATACCTTCCTCACCTGTAATCAGACTCCCGAATCATGGAATTTCATTTTTATAACTAGTGCTTTAATGAAAGGTTTTTCCAGTATTTTATCCTAAAAAATATTGGTGGCGACTCCCTGTTTATTTTTCAAATCGTTTCGAGGTCGGCCGTGCCGCCGCGATCCCGGTCGCGACAACCAGAAACGAAAATTTCAGAAATTGCACAGTACTTTTATAATAAAATAAATACCAAAGGAATTCTTCGTTAGAATTCACAATTTTAGATTAAATTTTCTTAATATAGTAGTGCTAGAGAGATAGTGGTGGAAGTAAGAGAGAGAGATAATATTTTTAGAAGGAGGTTCTGCTAAAATAACAAGGTAAGAATACCTCTCTTTTATATTTTTTGGGTTATTTTCATATCGTTTTTAAAAATCTATTATTATACTGGAAATAATATTATTTTAAGTTACTATTCTGCATAGTAAAACACTATTTCAATAGTAAATTATTATTTAAATAGTAAATTACTATTTACTATTATTATTCATATTTTACTATTTACTATTACTATTCATGATTTACTATTTACCGTTACTATTCATATTTTACTATTTACCATTATTATTCATGTTTACTATTTATTGTTACTATTCATGATTTACTATTTACTGTTACTATTCATGATTTACTATTTATTATTCACTATTCACTATTCAAAATTTACCATTTCTGTTTTAAGTAGTAATCTTAATTTTCATCTTATGCCTATACTGAAATAAGATTGTTATTAATATTTCTAGAAATCGGAGGCGTAAAGCAAACTCTTTTTTGGTAACAATTCAAGGTAAGGGGGAGTGAGATAGGAATATAATATGAAAAGACATAAGAATAATGGGAAGAGTCCCCTACTCCTTTTAAATTTAATAATATTATTATTTTAAAATATTAACTTTTTAACTTAAAATTTATAATAAATTTTAAATTAAATACCTGGTGTAACTAACTCTGATAAACCTATGCAAAGACTTGGACTATTATGACCTATACGGACTGAATTAAACCTATGCAAGGACTTGGACTATTATTGACTGAACTAAACCTATGCAAGGAATGGATGATAAGGACTCAAATTGACTATATTAATAACCATTAGACTTTAAATTATAATATTTATAAATGATGCTTTATTGACTTGATTTTGATTGATTATTTTTATGATTGTTAATTATTTATGATTGTTAATTGTGATGGATGATCTTGTGATGTGGAGTTTAAGCATATAGCAAGCATAACGGAAAGCTAAAACTCAGTAAGAATTTTCTTACCTTACTCTTTAAATTTTTATTCTAAGAAAAAGTATTATTTTATTTTTTTTAGTCTTTTATTTCTTCTTAGAAATTATTTTCATTGATTTTACTTTTAATCTTTAAAAATCTAGTATTTATTTCAAAAGAAGTCATTTTATGAAAATTAATTTATAAAAAGCTTGAATTAATTAATTCTTGAATTAAAGAAAAATTTTATAATTTTAAGTATTTTTTTAATAAATTAAGAATTATTATCTTTAAGTAAAACAAAATTTTCAAAAGTAAATTATTTTGTTCCAACCTAATAACTAAAGATATTTGGAAATAATTGAGATTTCTAAATTCGATATTGTTAAAATTCAATTTGAGAAAAAAAATATTTAAAGTTTTCTATGATAAGTTTTGAGATATTTAAGGCTTAGAAACTCAATTTTGGTGAGAATTGAAAACTGTACCAAATTTATTTCTGTATAATAGAAATTCAGAGAATTGAGGAAATGTATAGTTTATTGAGATAATATTGTAAACCTTTAAGGTATTTAATAATTGAGCTTTTAAAAGCCTTAACCAACTAAATACGTGAGTAGTTCATGCATCATGAATCATTAAAATGAAATAAAATCATATTGTCTGGGGACGGATTATAGAAACCGAGGATACATTAGAGGAGGCTTAATTACGAGCCTTGGGATAAGAGGGTGTGGAAGGGTGCTTCAGGGGACCTGGGGTAGCTCCCTAGTGTCGGGTACTTTCACAATAAAAACCTTCTCAATCTGACTAGTCTCTAAGTGTTTCCATACCAGTTGAGCTGTTCATATTATTATTATCCGGACTTATGAAACAATGTAAACTCCTGGTTCGCTCAGTGCAACTTAAAATTTAAGGGCCCACATATATAGGTAAGTTATGATGAAGATATTGCATAACATTCATACATTTATAATTGATTGTGTATGTGATTGTTACTGATATTATTATGTATTGGTTTGTGAAAACCCTTTGTTGCTTATGTCTTATTCGAGAATATTATATTTTGTTTCTCACTCCTTTCTCCGTGTTTTTGTTTCATATGTTTTAAATTGATGGTTCAGAGGGAAGGATCGAAGAATCTCGGCAGTAAATATAGCACGTTCTAGAAAGAGAGCTCGGTATGAATACCGTGGTCCAATGAATAAATATTATTATTAAGTAACTGCTTCTGGGCCATGGAGTTTCCTTTTTTTCTTATAATGTTTAATGTTTATTTTCTTCGAATGAATGTACAATTACTTTATAAAGTTTTAATAATATTTATGAGGTATTTTAGAAATAATGTATGTAATTTATTCCGATAGTTTCTTTTTAACAATCATATCTTTAAAAAAAATTTACGAATTTTTCTAGAATTTATTAAGGTGTAACAGAGGGTGTTACAAATAATGTAGAACTCCTCGGTAGCATTGGTCTGTTCATCATCACTGTTGTCATCTTGGACCTTCTCCTTACCTTTGTTCTTCTTCTGAGATTTCTTAAATATCCGGCAGAACCTCTTAATGTGACCCTTCTGTTTGCAGGGATGACACTCCACATTTGCATATTTATTTTACTTTCCTATGTTTTTGCTTCTAGACTTGGAACTTTTTGTCTGATTCCTCCCCCTTGTCTTTGCAACAAGAATATCCTGCTGCGATGATGTGGATCCTTATGCTTTTCTTCTCATTTCTTCATTTAGGACACCACTTTTGACATTTTCCATATTTACTACATCATTTGGTGTAGAATTTGTGATAGAAATCTTCAAAGTCTCCTAAGACTCTGGTAGGGCAGCCAGCACCAAAAGAGCAAGTACTTCATCGTCAAATTTAATGCCCATCCTTGACAGCTGCTCCACGATCCCCTGTATCTCATTTAAATGATCTGCCATAGTGTACCCTCCCGGTACTTCATTTGGAGTAGCCTTGTCAAATAAAATAATTTATTGTTGCCGGTTTTGGAAGCGTACAACTCCTCTAACTTGTTCCACAATGTTCAAGCATGAGTCTCACTACAAATGTGATTGTACACACTGTCTGCGACAAATTGTTGGATAAAGCCCCAAACTCGTTCATACTCAAATTCTTATTCTTCATTTGTCTTGTCCTCAGGTTTAGTTGTACTAAATACTAGTATATGCATCTTCGTCATAAATAGGAGATCTTTCATCTTGTTTCTCCATATGTGGTAATTCATGCCATTTAAATTAATCATTTTGCTTGTGTTCACCTCCATGGCCCTAACTGACTTTTAAAGGGTAAATAATAATCTGACTTATTTTCTGATGTGGAGGGTCCACTTTAGTGGCAACCACAGAGCATACGATAAGTAGATATTAATTCCCCTTGGTACCTCTCTAATACCAGTTGTTGGGAAAACCGGTATAGATTAAGTGATATTTTTCTCGGCGCAACGGAATGACAGACCAATAAAATAGGTGGTTACAAAATAAATTAAATACGAGTAAAGTAAATAAATAATGTCACCAGCAATTTAACGTGGTTCACCCTTTTGATTTGGGCTACGTTCATGGGACAAACTCCGAAATTTCTTCTACTAATAAAATTAGTAGGCATACAAGAGAGACTTCTCTAATAAAATATTAGAGGCACAAACCCGAGATTAACCCAAAATAGTGACACTCAAGTGTTTTCCAAAACACCTCAATTAACCTCACTATTTTGTCACTCACTAATTATTTCTCCCTCACTCAACAACTCATCAAAGCAATTAACTAATTTCTTTGAACACTCTCTCTAAGTGTTTTCTTACAATTGCTCTCAATTGTATTATAATTGTTTTCGATGCCTTATGCTGAAACTTGCAATGCCTATTTATAGGCTTTTGGAAGCAATGTGCACCACATGCAAATGTATGGTTTTCCTTTGTCCACGGTGCCTCATTTGTTGTCCACAAATTAATTATTATTTTATTATTTTATCCCTCCATTATGAGGGAACACACAACACTCCCCAACTGAATACCAAACGAGACTACAGTATTTTCAAATTCTAAGAAGTTATATTACCTAATCAAATTCGAGTATACTAAATGAAAAAATAACAAATTAATTAGTTTAACAAAAATTTAATCATTTCAAATAATGTTTAGAATTAATATTAACCAAATCGTAATGATCCATCATCCATTAAGAGCAAAAGAAGAAAGTGGGACGATCCACCATCCATTAAGAGCAAAGGGATGTGGAGTTGAATTTAAGACATTGTTTTTTCAATTGGTAGAGATTAAAGAAATGACAGTGCAACAAATAGTTACTATAAGATGTTTGTAACATTAATTAACGCTAATTAAACAACTCATGGTGGAATTGCTTGTACCACTCGTTTATTTTATATATATCCACATCAGAACCTAACCAATGTGGAATTGTTTTGAAACAAGATCCACTCAGATCAGGAATGCTTGCGTTTTTACCATACTGTGTTATATCCGAATAAAATAAGATTAAATGAATGTTGTAATATTTTCAAAAGATAAAGGGACTATGGTTTATATTTAAAAATATTGTTTTGTCAGTATGGTTTATAAAAATATCATTATGGTTTTGTAACAAAATCTTTAATCGTATGACCCTAAAAATTACAAAAATTAAAATATTGATGTTAGATATTTGAAATCCAGTTTTGTAACATGATATCGTGTTCAATTGAACTAACAATTCAACTTTTATGGACATGAAAAAAATAGAATCACCAGTGATCTACCAAAACTGCAACTACAAATTTAAAAATAATGCGTACAAATATTGAAATGCCTTCTTGTCAAAGCTCATCAATTTTAAAGAAATTTAGAAGCTTATGCAGAGTTTATATCAAAATAAGATTAGAAATCAAAGAAAGATTCTTTAATATTAAAATGCCTTAATGTCCAAGCTCATCAATTTTAAAAAGTGTACATTAATTTTGCTAAATAGAATATCACAAAGAACTACCACCACTCAAATTAGCCAATCACCAATCCTCCTATTGAATCAAATTTTTGATACTCTCGATTCGATCTTTAGGGACATAAATAATAGGAAGTGTTTCAGGTGAATTTGTTTAGGCTAAAAAATATACGCCATCAAAGATATGAGCTATTTAATTGATAAACATAGTCCAAATAAATTAAATTATCCTATAAACCTATAAAAAGTAAATGGAATCATATTAGTATAGATTTTTTGAGAAATAATAATTAAGAAAATTAAACATTTATTTTTGTGCACTAACAAATTATTGAATTTACTATATATTTTTATAAAATATTAAGTTAATAACGTAAAATAATTATAATTTGAATGTTAAGTTAATAATAAGTATTTTTAATATAGGTATTTATCATCTCACAATGATACTTAAGTAATATAAAAAGGAGAATAAATATTAATTTTTTAAACAAAGAATAAATAATACTTTTATCTAAAAATTACATAAATCAGTATACTTCATTCATGTGAATTGATAAAACAAATAAATTAAACTGCTTCTTAAAAGTTATAGAAAGGACATGAATTTAACTCCCAAACTAAAAAAATGAATTGCATGAGTGGAGTTGTAATTATAGCCTTTAGTCTATATTAATCCTGATAACAATTAACCTATATATATCGACTCAAAAATGATGTTTACAACAATTCAATAATAATAATAATAATGAGAATTTATCATTTCACGAATCAATTGAAAAATATTCAATAAATGTGCAACCGAGTTATTATTAGATCTCCATCAAATTTGTAAGCAAATTTGCACTGTAACGAAGGTATTAGCCATGGGTTGATGCTGAACTATAAAATTCTAAAAGTACAATGAAATATTCAAACCTACCTTGTGGAATCGAAGCTGTCCCTTATCCCTTATTACATAAAAAATAAGTCACCTGCATAAAGATGTACATGAAAGACAATGAGAATCAAAGTTCTAATAATCTACTATAGACACATTGATAAAAGAGAACTTATGAAGTAAAATATGCATTGTTTTACTACAACTTTAAAGTTGTAATCACAATGGAGATAATCAAAGGTCCTAATAACTTCAAAGTTGCCGGAGAGCATCAAAATGAAGAATAAAGATACAAAAATTTCCTTGAATAAGACCCAAAAAATTGTAAAAAGTGATTATATATTAGAAAGTGTAGTGTACAATTTCTGATGAGTTAAATATTGTAAGTATTGTTGATTAGAAAATTTACCGTGGGCAAAAAGGAACCTTGAAATAGAAATTGACAGAATGAAAGGTAAAAACATCAACAAAGCACACTCATGGGAGGAAAAATACACAAAAATATAAATTAAAAATTGAGGGTTGAGTAGAAGCAAAACTTAGCACAAATCGAGAGGAAAATGCTTCATCATTCACTGTTAACTTCTTCCCAAGAGTGAATCTACCGCTACCCACTTCACCACAACATATAAAAAACAATGAAGAAAACAGACACACATTGATTGGGGTATATTGAACCAAGTCTCTAAAGTTGAATAACTCGAATTAACCCTCCATATCCTATGATCAAAACCCACATTGATACATATCACAAAGTTGTACCCCCCAACAATTCTCCCTTTTTCTTACTTGAGATGATTAAAAAATTATGGACAACAGGGAAAAACTTATGGGACTTATGAGCTCTAGAATGAGAAAGATTGTTTTTTATATTGAAAGGGGAGGATGACCCAACCAATTCATTTATTGTTTAAATGTTGAATTATCTAGGGGATAACTCTTTCAATATCAATATCATACCCACTTCTCTCGTATGTATTACACCTGTCTAGTGGGAATTAGATATTATCTCTCTTGGTACACACATACCTTAATGAGTTATAAATGAGAAGTATTTATAGAGGTGAGTGACAATT